>OZ023072.1:10062033-11505822 GCA_963992785.1 Tenthredo livida | reverse complement strand
CATTACCTATCTTTTTCCCACCCACAGTGTCGAGGAGTCCAAAATTATTCATTAATTAACTAACGGTAAAAATCCAACATCTTGTTAGAACCCGACGAACGGCTTGTCTTAAAGATCTAACGATTCAGACAACCCGTAACGTTACAATACACTTCGGTTATGGGTCTGTAAAAAAAAAGTACCCAGGCTGACCGCCAGGCGTCCTAATAGGACAAGCGCTGACCGATGCCGACCATAGTGAACCGCTATCCATAGTATATATGAGTGGAATCACGAATTCCCGGTGTGGTTTTGTACCTCAAAATTTTCGACCATTTATTTTTGTCATTAATGGGTCAATTCCGTGAAAATGAGTCGGAAGCCACCGCAATATAATTTTTATCAGTGCAGCTCATGGCATTTTTGATATTTCGCGTTTTCAACGGTTTTTTGATAATACCCGAGAAGTTAATAGTCTAACCGAAAAATTTCGACACATTTGTCGAAAAAAAATTTCCGCTCTTTTCATTGAAAATATTTTCATGCACCGCAGACAACCGGAAGTTCGAAATACATACGGCTGAACCGCCTTCCGCAAGTCCAAATTCGATTTTTTTTTCGCCATTCGACAACTTAAACTATTCTCTTTGACATATCAAATTTATAGACTGGGCAACCACATACTTCATATAAAAAAAAGGACATTTTTCATATAATTTTTTTTTGCTGTGAAATTCAATCCGATGCTCTAACAAACATTCAAATTTTACTGTTCTGTGAAACGCCATATGAAGTTGACTTCCTGATTGTAACAATTGTCAACTTCACAGCGGTCGAACTCTCACGTCACACAAGTTCAGTCACAAAAAAATTATATGAAAAACTTAGTCAAGTTCTGTCCTAAATGTATCGAAGAAAAAACAAATATTGAGGAACCTTTTGTCAAGGAGAAATTCCCGGATCGTCCTTGGCAAAAAATTGCGTTGGATTTATTCAAGCTGAATAAATGGTACTTAATAATAACAGATTATTGTAGTTTGTTTTGAATCTTGGGTATGTAGCAACGAAGGAAGTACGCAAGGCAAAGTCAGATACACTATAGCACCTGTATGACGGATGTGTCACGAGCAGGCTGTGTGAGTTTATTGCATATTGCGGCCTTGTATATGTGTGTATTATTTTTATTAAGTAATTAATCAAATTGTTAATTAATTAGTTGACATTTTTTTTTTTTTTTTATCCCGGGGTATTTATTTAAATAATTTATCAAACACATATACACTACACATATCGCACCTTGGCGATGAAAGTGACACAACTCAAAATATGGCGTTTTTGAGATAATGCCATATTCAAACTGGTAAGGTTCGATTCTACAACCCAGCAAAATGTCATTTCTGTAGTAACCAGAGTCGCTTGGAAAAAGAAAGAAAACGCCAAAGTGACACAATCGAATGCACCCTTAGTTGCGGTCATCAAGGGCTCCCTAGTAAAGTCGAACAAATCCGAACTTTCATTCGTGTGATCCTAAAGGGATTCAACCAATTGTTTGCCATGAATAGTTTTCTCCAGAAATCAATGGGATGATTTCCCAAATTCTTTAATTTTCTGTATTTGTCCGTATCGAAGAATGATATATTTTGAGTTGTGTCACTTTTGTCGCCAAGGTGCGATATATACTGAGCACAAGAATATCAAAAGATGAGAAAGATTGCGGTGATCCGTGGGCGAGCTAGGTGGTCTCGAGTGTAAGTCCCCGGATAGGCTTCCGTAGATCCTGAGTTCGATTTCCGGATTGTCCGTTAATTTTTCTCATCAGATAAATTATTTAAATAACAGATTATTATTCGAGATATTTTGAAATAATAACTTTGAAAAACTTAACAGAAAAAACGGTAGTGTCTAAATGCAAAAAAGTATTCGCGAGGTTTTGAGTACCAGAAATTGTGAGAACCGACCCTGGCACTCAATTCTCAGCAGAATTCGAAAAATTTCCTAAAGAATACGACTTTAGGCATGTAAAGAGTTCGCCTAAATACTATCAGAGTAACGGGGGAGTAGAAGCAGCGGTAAAAACTGCGAAAAAGATTACAGTAGACTTTCACTTATTTTACCGCCACCTATTTTACGGCGCTCACTTATTTGACGAAAGTTCTCTCACGTATTTGACGAATAACGGGGCAGCGTTACCCCCACTCTCGAGCGCCTCACACGTAGTGAATGCAAGGTTTCACGTAGTCAGAGTGGGGCAGATAACTGTTTGTCGGGGCGCCGAGAGAGGAGGCTACCCACTCCATGAGTCGACTTTTCTGGTAGTGGGAAGCCCCTCTTGCCGCAAAATAGGTGGTCGGCGCCGGTCCCGACTCCGTCAAATAAGTGAGAGTCTACTGTATGAAGAAGTCTACAGACTTAAGTAGAGGGTTACTATCATATAGATCAACACCGATTGATAATGGGTATTCACCGGCAGAATTACTGTTCTCTCGGTAAAATACGTTCATTAGTGCCAATACTACCAAAAAAGCTAGACACGTTTGTTGATCACAAATCAATTAGTAAAAAAGAGGAAGAAAGAAAGGTTAAACAAGAAACAAATTATAATAAGAGACATAGAGTAAAGAAACTATCCGAACTCGAGAAAGGAGATAAAGTCTGGATTATAGATAAGAGGGTTTATGCTGAAATAGTTAGAAGAATTACAAGTCCTAACTCATATGTTGTTAAAGCAGAAAACGATAGCGTTATGAAACGAAATCGTTGGCATTTGGTTCCGGCTCCGTTTGAAGAAAATACAGAGTTTGTTGATAAAAACGACGCTCCACCCATAGTAGACGACGTAGAGATACGTGAGGTCGAACAGCAAGTAAACGTCGAAATAGGCGAAGCAGCCGGTAACAATGTACAACTGGACGAGGTCGAGGAGGCAAATGTTAACGATGAGGTTCAAGTAAGGCCCAGACGCGATCGTCGGCCAAACCCTAGATTTACAGATTATGTATGCAACTGATGACCTTCCAATAAAAGAAAATGATGTCGTGTGATGGCGCCACAGGCGAGCAGTCAAAGAGACTGAGTGTTCCCTCTAGGGAGCGGGTCGGGCAAAGGCCAAGCAGAGACGCGTCACACGCTCCGGGTCTCAAAGATAAAACCATAATCACTTATTTACCTACCCGTCGTTATCCCTATCCAATAACAGAACAGATTAATTGATAACATAGACCTTGGCCCTAGTATTTTTCTCGGCAAAGCCTTAGTCACAAACAGAAACGGTTTAGCATATGCCTACGTGATTAACTCCAGCGAAACAGCTGTAGAGATAAGGAGGCCTGTAGTAACCTTAGACCAAGTCGACGAACTCGAGGATACAAGACCCCAAGCTGACCGACACCAGACTCACCAGAGTCCAATCAATCCTACTAACCAAGGCTGGTGAAACTAATACCAATAACACTTCCCGTACGCTTCACTTCTCCCCTAACTATGACTCAAAACGCCTCCATACCCTTATGGAAAACCTCCGATTGAACCATTTGAACGACGAAGAAAAACAATCGATAACTGACCTTGCTATGAAATTTGACCACCTTTTCTTCCTACCGGGCGACAAATTAAAACATACACAACTGGTTAGACATACCATCCCTACCACAGATGACATTCCGATTCATACAAAACAGTACAGATATCCTCAAATTCACAAAGAAGAGATAAATACACAAGTTAACAAACTCCCTGATCAAGATATCATCAAACACTCTTCTTCACCATACAACTCCCCAGTTTGGATAGTACCCAAGAAAACAGACGCCACCGGCAATAAGGAATGGCGCATGGTCATAGACTTCCGTAAACTTAATGAAAAAACTTTCGGCGACGCCTATCCGCTACCCAACATAACGGACATTTTAGATCAACCAGGATCCGCCAAATACTTTTCTAAATTCAATTTAGCGTCAGGTTTCCACCAGATACCGATGCATCCTGATCACAGTCCCAAAACGGCTTTCTCAACGCCGCATGGCCACTATGAATACAACATAATGCCCTTTGGCCTAAAAGACGCACCATCAACCTTTCAACGTCTGATGGATCAGGTACTTTCCGGACTCCTAGGCAACGGAGTCTTCGTTTATCTGGACGATATAGTGATCTATGCGAGATCATTAGAAGAACATGCCATTAAATTCAAAAAACTTATGACACGATTAGCCAATGCCGGACTAACCCTTCAGTCCGACAAATGCGAGTTTCTACGTAAAGAGATAGCATACCTAGGCCACGTGATCACAAAAGACGGAGTCGAACCGGATCCCAACAAAATAGCAGCCGTCAAAAACTACCCCGTCCCTACGAATCCGAAGCAAATCAAACAATTTCTCGGACTGATCGGCTACGACCGCAGATTCATACCTAACTTATCGGAACTCGCAAAGCCCATAAACAACTTACTGAAGAAAAACAACCGATTTCTTCGGACGTCCGAACACCAATCCGCATTCGAAACACTACGCGATAGCCTTTGTAACGAACCTATCTTATAGTACCCGGACTTTAAGAAACCGTTCATATTGACGACCGATGCCTCTAACTGCGCCGTAGGCGCAATTCTCAGCCAAGGAAAAATCGGTCAAGACTTACCCATCGCATACGCCTCAAGATCCCTCGAAAAGGCGGAAGTCAACTACTCGACGATTGAAAAGAACTCTTAGCAATCATCTTCGCCGTGAAACACTTCCGACCATATCTGTACGGACGAACATTTACACTAGTCACATATCACAGACCATTAGTTTGGATACACAATGTGAAAGACCCAACCTCACGACTGCTACGATGGCGCCTGACACTCGACGAATATTCTTACGACGTTATTTACGAAAAAGGAAAGATGAATTCAAACGCAGATGCGCTATTCAGAAACCCACCACCTGACACAATCCAAATCCTACCTCTTGACTCAAAGCGCCTTAGAACCGATACAGAACCTACCGAGGAAAAGAACAAAGAGGAAAAACTAACACACCGACTCCCAAGACGTCCCCGACAAACCACAGACGAATTCACTAACCCTGCCCCAACTGAAAGACCTCAAGAACAACAAACGCCAACTATGACAACGTCAACTCTCTCGGACAATTCAGACACTGAAGCTACCCACCAAAAACCTGAACCCCCAAAAAAACGAAAGACTACAGAGTCCTCTAGTAACCAGCCCCCACGAAAGACAGAGGCAATTAACCTATCCGAGTTCGCTCATGACTCAACAACGCCAGAAGAAGACAACGATAAACGAACAAACTCTCCAGAAACCTACCCCAGCGTTAAAAAACCGAATAAACGTTATCGCGATACGCAATCTTCAGGTAACCCGGCACCACGAGGCTAACCGAACGTAGATAATGACTCAGACTCTACGGACGACTCAGACACTCAGCTACACATCCGCCGTAAGCGCATTATCACGACTTCGTCTAGCTCAAATCGAAGGGTTCACAAAAAAGTTCGCAAACAAACCGCAGGCGCGATCTCCGATGAAAAACAAACGAAACGTGAACTTCCGTACACTCATACGGACCGTAGTACAAATGAGCAAAACAAACCACCCAATGCTGAACCGGCAAAGTCAAAAAGTAATAAGCCAAGACCTGCGCCCTACATACGCAAGAAGGTTTATGAGAAACTCTCGAACACAAATCTGATCAAAGACTCAGAGTCAACAGCAACGCCTTTCTCAACAAAAAACAAAAAATCCCTCACTGAGATTTGAACCCAAGTCCGCTCGCACACTTATTATTAGTAGTCGCACGCTCTACCGACTACGCCAAATTACGCTATTGATGTTGATATCATATTTTCCTATTTGTCGAAACCTATGATCAAGCTGTCGAATTTAAAGTGAATAAATATTCAATTGATTGAATTTTTTGTTCAACAATCATATAATAATATTAACTCAGTACAATAATGATTTATTATAATCATTTTTATAAATTGATGAGAATAATAAAACTCCACGAAACAAATTCAAAATTCCACTCCGACTCATCATCAAAAATAAATCCTCATCACCTACATAAGATTATAAACATTCTCGACTTTTTGCGAATCAAAATCTTCAACCAATTAAAAAGTTTTTCAAGGCCCTGGATAATTTTATGTTATTGTATTATATAATTTTATACAATTTTATATAAATTCTATATAATTCTATATAATTATGGAGGATTTTATAGAATTTTATGAAGTTTTACAAGAGACTCATGTGAAATTGTTGGGATTGTATACAATTTTATATGATTATACCGGGAATATTCGGTGAATTAGAACGATCCCCTTCCTACGACCAAACCAACACAGGCGCGCACCGCGTGCGTGAGGCTCGGCGGGCGGGGCTGAGCGACCAGTGGTGCTTCTACCGAATCTTCCGCGCTAGGCCGAATCCGTATAGCCCATCCATGCCAACTCGATAAATACTATAGCCCATCCGCGCTAACTCGATAAATACCTAACTTAAAAAGCAGTCATCACACTGAACGCGGAAAAGAATGAGCGCGAATAAAATGAATTCGCCTGACGTGAACATTTATTTTAAGATTTATCAACGAATAACAACTAAATGTCATTTAATTGAATTTAAGTATGGATTATCAGTGTTCAGGAGCGATATTTGAGGCAAAGTGGAACAGGTAAGTGGAGGGTGAATCATTGAAGACAACATGGTCAAAAATTGGTTTATCTATTGATTTATTTATTGATTCATTTATTTTCAGATCTAGATTTTATTCAAAACATCTGTTTGGAATACTAGTATTCAATCTAATAAAAATTAAGAATTCGTGAGAAAGTTTTCGGTGTTTGTGTCAACTTTAGTTCAATAATAACATAATGAATCATTTGATCAGAGTACGATGCAGAGAATGAAGTCATCGAGGATAAGGCTGCCACCCACAGGCCACGTCCTTAGGTCTGAAACAGAAAAACGAAATTTATCAACGATTATTGGTTAATCGAGGGATCCATTGCTGTTGAATTATGGTGTACGCACAAACTTATCAGAGATCGAATGCATGGGAATCGAAGAAAGGCTACCGATGACCCACTGTCGAACGTAGTATACTTTCACTCATAACTTTACTAGGAAATCGTCAAAAAATCGCTTATCGCACCGCACTTTCTTTACGCAATTCGCTAAGAGACTTAATGGCCTCGATAAGAATATGAGGGAGGGGGCCTTCTTCTTCTTCTCCTCGGCTGGCTATCGGCACCTAGTGCGCGAAACTCATGTTTCGAATTCCAGGTCTGTGATTGGTTCGCATTGACGTCAAACCCAAGGGCCTCCACCCCTGTGGAAGAGGAAGAGGCCCTTGGGTCCGACGTCAATGCGAACCAATCACAGACCTGGAATTCGAAACATGAGTTTCGCGCACTAGGTGCCGATAGCCAGCCGAGGAGAAGAAGAAGAAGGCCCCCTCCCTCATATTCTTATCGAGGCTATTAAGTCTCTTAGCGAATTGCGTAAAGAAAGTGCCGTGCGATAAGCGATTTTTTGACGATTTCCTAGTAAAGTTATTATTGATTATTAAATAAACTTTTGTGTGGTGAACAGACACTTTTCAGTGATAAGGAAAACTATTGTGTGGCGAAGAGACACTGAAAATTCTAAATTTATTTTTTTTGTTATATTTTTATTTTTTCTGCGTAAGAATATTTTGTGTGGTGAACAGACACTAAAAATTGTGAATTTAAATTTTTTTTTTTTTTCTGCGTAAGCAGATTTTGTGTGGTGAACAGACACTTTTTAGTAATAAGGGAAAACTATCGTGTGGTGAACAGCCACTAAAAATCGTAAATTTAAGTTTATTTTTTCATTTTTTCATTTGCGTAAACGGGTGGTTAACGGACACTATTGTGCGATTCAGTTTTAAGAGCGTACCGACATGCCGAATATAAGATTCACTGTTGCGGAAACGGTGGAGATGGTACAGCTCCATGAGCAAGGTATGAGTTACCAGCAGATTTGCGATCATTTTGCGGCGGCATACCCAGATCGGCCGATTTCCGTGAAATCTAATGTTCATTACATCGTGAAAAAATTCCGGGAAACTCGAAATGTGGATCCTCATTTGAAAAAAGTAATTCAGCCTAGGAAGCGCTTGTCAGAAGAAGCCAAGTTGGACATTTGCCTGAAGGTCGAAGAGGGGCTTGACAAGCCTGTTTCTCGAATCGCCCAACAGTGTGGCGTAGCGAAGTCCACGGCACACAAGGTGCTACGTTTGCACAAGTACAAAGCCTTTAAATTTCAACCGCACCAGCAGCTGAGTGAACTTGATATTGAGAGTCGCATGGTTTTCTGCGAGAACATGATGGATCGTCTAAATGCAGACCCGGGCCTCATCGACAGGATCTTCTTCTCAGACGAGGCGACAGTGGTGCGTGTCGGTGCGCCAAACAGGCAAATTAGTAGGACTTGGTCGCAGGACACCCTTATCGCTTGGTACAATCCAATACCCAGTACCAAGAAAAGGTGAACGTGTGGGCTGGAACCTACCGCAGCAGGGTGATCGGACCATTCTTTGTAGTGGGAAATGTCAACGGAGGAAGATACCTAAGGATGCTGGAAGAACAGATAGTACCCGCTTTAAGAGCGCTCGAAGTGGATGTAAGTACATCTTTGTTGAAAATTCTTCGTTATTTAATAACATGCTTCAACTTCTAATACTTTTGTTCGGTATAGGGCCCGATATGGTTCCAACAAGATGGGGCGCCGCCACATTTCACCCGTGACGTTAGACTATATCTGGACGAGCAGTTTCCGGGACGTTGGATTGGGAGAGGTGGTCCGGTCCAGTGGCCTCCGCGCTCGCCAGATCTGTCGCCCCTCGACCATTCTCTGTGGAGCTACGTGAAGAACAAGGTGCACGCAGACCAAACAATAGAGAACGTCGATGCGCTGAGGGCTCGAATATTGGACATTCTGATCAATGTAGATCATCGAGCTATCCGCAACATGAACCGAGCCTTTCATGACCGCCTAGGATATTGCAGCGCAGCAGAAGGTGGTCATTTAGAGCATATTCTTCATCGACGAGTTGAATGAATTTTATTATTGGCCATCGAAAGATGTTGAATTGGCTATGATACTGCAGTTCTTCTCAGGACTTTGGCAAAGCCTTGCCGCACAAGAATTTAATAGAAAATGCTCGCTGACGCACTGCGAACTCTTGCAACGCAGCTCCTGGTACGCTGCCTCGTCGCACTAGGAACATCTGCGACGAAGCTCCTCTGCCTGCGACAAGACATGAACGTTGAATGGTCGCCAGACGAGTAAGAAATGTTCGATGAATATCGTCGATGGGCTACGAACCCTGGCAACGAAGCTCCTCGTCGCACTAGGAACACCTGCGACGGAGCTCCTTCGCCTGCTACGAGACATGAGCGTTGAATGCTCGTCTGACAAGTAAGAAATGTTCGATGAATATCGTCGACGGGCTAAGAACCCTTGCAGCGCAGCTCCTGGTACGCTGCCTTGTCGCACTAAGAACATCTGCGACGAAGCTCCTCTGCCTGCGACAAGACATGAACGTTGAATGGTCGCCAGACGAGTAAGAAATGTTCGATGAATATCGTCGATGGGCTACGAACCCTGGCAACGAAGCTCCTCGTCGCACTAGGAACACCTGCGACGGAGCTGCTTCGCCTGCTACGAGACATGAGCGTTGAATGCTCGTCTGACGAGTAAGAAGTGTTCGATCAATATCGTCGACGGGCTACGAACCCTGGCAACGAAGCTCCTCGTACGCTACCTCGTCGTACTGGGAAAATCGGTCATTGGGTACGCCCTAGTGAATTCAGTTTCACCAAAATTACACCAAAAGTACACCTTGTAGTTCTGGTGTAATATTGGTGTAATTCTGGCAAAACTCTACAATGCGTCCCAAAGTACACCAAAATCACACGGTGTATCTCAGAATTTTTCACACCACTTTTACACCGATTTTACACCCGACCCATTTTACACCGATTTTACACCAATTTTACACCTGACCCATTTGACACCGATTTTATACTAATTCTACACCCGACCGATTTTACACCAAATTTACACCCAAAATATTCCTACCAAACCAATATTAAAAATTTGTAAAACAATGTTCTTGATAGATGACGAAAACAAAGTCAGATAAATGCGTGAATGAATCCATATGAGTTTATTAATTCTGTATTGTACAACAGCCAGGTACGAACTAGAGTCTACACATCTAGAAATTGAATGCTAATCCAGTAGCATACAGTTTCATCCAATAAACCAGAATGAAACTATGTGGAATCAGTATGTAAAATGAGGAATTCGCTGGAATTCAATCTGAGTACACGGAATTGGGTGCCAATTTGATGATTATAAAAAAACTGGCACACAATTTCCATTCAAATTCTATCCAATGTGCTATTTCTTCATACTTAGAAAAAATTGACTCACAAATCCTTTTAATTACAATCAATTCGCGTCAATTACATTCTTCACGTACTCGATTCGTTTTGATTTAACGCCTACAAATATCCATGATCAAAGATCATATAAACTCAGTACCAATCTCATAGTTTATAGTTGGAAAAGTACTCAAATACAAATCAAATAGTATTACAGTAACTTGCAGCCTTAGAAATATCTACATTATAAGTAGATATAATTACAGCTACAGTATAATTACAGCTTATGTAAACCTAGTATCAGCCTTATAGTTCACGACTAGAGCAGTTCGCAGAAACGAATCGAATGGTATTACCTACAGTAGTTTGCGGCCTGATAAATATATAGAATCACAGCTTATGTAAACTTAGTATCAGTCTTATAGTTTACGACTAGAATAGTTCTCAGGAACGAATCAAATGGTATTACAGTCTCTTGCAGCCATATAAATATCTAGAATTACAGCTTATGTAAACCTAGTACTAGTCTTATAGTTCACGATGAGAACAGTTCTCAGGAACGAGTCAAATGATATTATCCACAGTAGTTCGCAGCCTTGTCAGTATATAAAATCACAGCTTATGTAAAATTAGTATCAGTCTTATAGTTTACGACTGGAACAGTACTCAGGAACAAATCAAATGGTATTACAGTAGCTTGCAGCCTTATAAATGTATAGAATCACAGCTTATGTGAACTCAGTATCAGTCTTATAGTTCACGATTAGAACAGTTCTCAGGAACAAAACAAATGAGAATCTGATAGTAATTAGTACAGGGCTCGGAAACAAATTCAATGAGAATCCAGCAGCTCACAGCCTCACACATATCTAGAATCACAGCTTATAGATAAATGCAGTACGAACATTGGAGTGTAGTTTATAATACAGAATAAAGTATAGAGCAGCCTAAAATAAGACAAATTAAAATAACTGTGATGGATTAAAGAAATTAGAAATAATAATAATGCTTGCAATTTCTATCATGACAGATCAACTATTAACGTTTCATTGAGAGACGACGTGGATGTAATGTAATTGAAAAAGTTCCACGAAAACTTATTCAGCCACAGGGAAACCATACACACTAGGGTGTGCAGAAAATTTTTTTTTTTTATTCAAACGCGCATCAACATTTCGGTGGGGCATCTTAAACAGAATATCTCAACCAAATATGAGTGTTTAATATTGATATTCAGAACTGCCTATCCCAGTTCTTCCATTTTAAAGATTTTTTCAACATGTTATTCAAATGGAAAATGGAAAAAATAAAAAGGGCGCCAATAAAGTCCTTTCCGTTTTTTTGTATAACTCGATATCTCAAGATTTTCTGCCCTGTTTTATGGATAAAAAAATCAGATTTTAAGACAGCACAATATTGCTTGGAGGCGGAGGGCCTATACCAAGTACTGATCAATTTTTATCCTTGTAAGATGAAGAATGGATCTGGTCATGTGTGATTATCAAGACATCTACAAGAGCAAGTTGATTACCGGAACCATAGAATTTTTTTTTAAATTTATTCATATATGATGCGATTGATCTCATGACAATTACCCTTTTTTAATGACCAGTGAGACTTGATCGCTTTTGGATGTCAATTGTCAATTGATGTTCTTTCAAGAGATGGTACAACTTTTGTTATGGAATTGGATAAATAATAATAATTAAAAATAATTTTTTTCAAATCACTGCTACGCTGTGAGAAAACATTATAATGATTCAGTTTTTTTACAAGTTATTAGTGCTTTTCGATACATATGATTTTTCTAGATTTTATGTCCTCCGCTGAACAAAAATTTAGTCCATCGAAGAAAAAGTAGTTGTCGTAGGGTACAGGCTGCTGCGTTGCATGAAACTTCTTCAAATTTGGAGGAAATATTCTGTGTGAATGTAGTTTAGGGGCAAACCAATAATATTTCATGAATTCAAGTTTCAGAAATAGAAATTTTTGATTCTGAAATATTTTTTCAAAAATAATGGGAAAAAAAGTCTTACAATCAAAAATTTCTATGTCCAGAACATGCATTCATGAAATATTATTGGCTTGCCCCCAAATTACATTCACACAGAATATTTCCTCCAAAATTGAAGAAGTTTCATGCAACGCAGCAGCATGTACCCCACGACAACTCCTTTTTCTTCGATGGACTACATGTTTGTTCAGCGGAGGACATAAAATCTAGATAAATCATATGTATCAAAATAGCACTGATCAACTGTGAAAAAACTGAGTCATCAAAATGTTTCTGACAGCATAGCAGTCATTTGAAAAAAATTATTTTCAAGGTGTATATACCCCCTTCAAATAACAACAACAAAATTCATATGCTAGAAGCGTGTCAGAATTCTATTGGGAGATGAGAGTAGGTAGGTATAAATAGTTTCCACTGTTCTGCCACGGAGATGATCACACTAGTAACCTTTTGCAGAACCTCTTCGGCGGGCTTTGAAGGATTTTCGTGAAAGGTCTCTTGCATCTCAATTTGTATCGCTGAAAATTTCATGTATTTTTTAACCACCCTCCACCGATACCGACGAACATAAAGAAACTATGACCCTGAAGATTTCTGCACTTTTGAACTTTGACCAGCCATTTTTTGATAACACGCTCAAAGTATAACTGTAAACTTTTTCATAGACCAGGAAGGTACGACTTCAGGAATTGACCCTCATGAAATTCTGAAGTTCGCAGTAAGTTTTCAACTTTATGAATCGATTGAACTTAACTTCCGGCTATCCTCTCGTCATAGTGGCAAGAGATTGTCGCAGTAGCACAGGGCATTTCTTTATTAGCCTTCTTTGATTCCTGCATAACAGCTTCGTCAGCTTTTCTCACTAATCTACTCAGTGCCTGCTCGAGTAATTTCAAGAAAAATATTTAATATGTGATGAAACGTAAATAAGATATCATCCGTTAGAATTTGAACTCACCAGGAGTCGATCAGGCTTTTGGGTCATGGATTCTGCCCAAACCTGTAGGGGTGTTTACTCGGACCAAAATATAAAGTACCGGCTGAATAACTCTCCGGAATGGGCCTTTACTCTGTAAATTCACCTAAATGTACAATAGAAATCAGCGTAACCTGGGTTTTGCAAATTGCCATGAGATAACCAGTTTTTATACGGCGTTATGAGATTCTACATAGCACTAAATATTCATACATCGAATTCAGTGGTTATTGTACATCAAATCCCCGAAATTTATCATCGCAGGTATGGACATCACTTTATTCTGCGCCTATTGACATATTGCTTCTTGTCGTTTATCACTCATACAACATTCATTCGGTGAATCCGAAGATTTCTTCGCACTTGAAAGATGTTGCATACGTAGTCAGGTATACTTATTTCATGAAATGGCACTTTGTCGTACAGTAGGTGAGGTTAAGTTGTCCGATCAATCGTTTATGAGCAACAGCCGGATTTAGGAACAAACTGCTGCGACAAAACCTTTCCTAATAAGAACTGGCAATTAGTCTTCACCACACAATATTTTTTGATTCCTCTAATCCAATAATTCACTGTCTGGATTGACGTATCGACGTTGATCGTCGAGCATGCTAGCCGTATGCGAAACCGCCTTCGTTAAAGCGTCGTCTGCTCGTTAGCTTAGAAACACGTCTTTTCTCCTAGCAGACCATGAAAAATTAATTTTTCTTGATTTTGACGAATCTCGTGTGCTGGACGAAACCTATCCGTCCCTAATCATCGAATAAATCTACTATATATCACTTTTGATCATCGTTTCAGAGTTTTTGCGATTTTTTTTTTTTTGGCCGGTAAACGTAGGACTAGGACATGCTTTTGAGGCGAGGTATAATTCGGGTGTGAATTTGGTGTAAGATCGGTCGGGTGTGAAATTGGTGTAAAATTGGCGTAAAATCGGTCGGGTTCAAAATCGGTGTAAAATCGGTCGGGTGTAAAATTGGTGTAAAAGTGGTGTGAAAAATTCTGAGATACACCGTGTGATTTTGGTGTAATTTCGGACGCATTGTAGGGTTTTACCCAAATCACACCAATATTACACTAAAATCAAACCACACCAAAAATACACCAAAATGACACCAGAAATAATGGTGTAAATGAATCCGCTAGGGCGTAGGATACACAGTTAACGGACATCAAAAGACTTACAAGACTCATAAATTCTCATGATAGTCAGTTATACTCTCACCTTGCTGTTTCCGAGGAAGTAACGATGTCCTGGGATGGCAACATCTTCTTCAACGAGTATGAGTTTATTCTTCTCAGACACCTGATTCACGACGAACTACAAACTCCTGCGACAAAGCCCCTCCGTACGCTATTAAGTCTCGCTGAGGTACATGTCAGCACTCAGGTCTCCGATAGAAGTAGTCGTCGAGAGACAAAAATGGTTTGAGTGAAAGTATACTACGTTCGACAGTGGGTCATCGGTAGCCTTCCTTCGATTCCCATGCATTCGATCTCTGATAAGTTTGTGCGTACACCATAATTCAACAGCAATGGATCCCTCGATTGACCAATAATCGTTGATAAATTTCGTTTTTCTGTTTCAGACCTAAGGACGTGGCCTGTGGGTGGCAGCCTTATCCTCGATGACTTCATTCTCTGCATCGTACTCTGATCAAATGATTCATTATGTTATTATTGAACTAAAGTTGACACAAACACCGAAAACCTTCTCACGAATTCTTAATTTTCACTAGATTGAATACTAGTATTCTGAACAGATGTTTTGAATCAAATCTAGATCTGAAAATAAATGAATCAATAAATAAATCAATAGATAAACCAATTTTTGACCATGTTGTCTTCAATGAATTACCCTCCACTTACCTGTTCCACTTTGTCTCAAATATCGCTCCTAAACACTGATAATCAATACTCAAATTCAATCAATTGATATTTAGTTGTTATTCGTTGATGAATCTTAAAATAAATGTTCACGTCAGGCAAATTCATTTTATTCGCGCTCATTCTTTTCCGCGTTTAGTGTGATGACTGCTTTTCAAGTTAAGTATTTATCGAGTTAGCGCGGATGGGCTATAGTTTTTATCGAGTTATCATGGATGGGCTATACGGATTCGGCCTAGCGCGGAAGATTCGGTAGAAGCACCACTGGTCGCTTAGCCCCGCCCGCCGAGCCTCACGCACGCGGTGCGCGCCTGTGTTGGTTTGGTCGTAGGAAGGGGATCGTTCTAATTCACCGAATATTCCCGGTATACAATTATATATAAATCCATGATTTTTTTTAGATATTTCATACATAATTATATATAATTTCATATAATTCTCTACAATTTTATACAATTCTATACAATTTGATATAAATTCCATATAATTCTATATAATTATGGAGAATTTTATACAATTATATATAAATCCATAATTTTTTTGGATATTTTATACATAATTATACATAATTTTATATAATTTTATACAATTTTATACAATTTTATACAGTTTTATACAATTCTATACAATTCTATATAATTATGGAGAATTTTATAGAATCATATAGAGCCTCACAAGAGACTCATATATAATTGTATATGATTCTATACAATTATATATAATTTAGAAATTTTTTTACATATAACTTTATATAATTTTATACAAATTTCTACAATTTTATATAATTCTATATACTGCAACGTTTTGGGTCTTTTTAATAATTATTTAATTCGAAAAATGGACAGAAGGTCGTGGTTGTTGCATTAAATTTATTTGTTCGAGCGTTGACTTCTCTAAAACCTTCGTAAGATAAGCTAAGACACCAGAGCTGAGAGCAGACCAACAGCAGATGCAAATCACAGTGAATATGACTGGCACTGATGCAGTATACCTGAACCTGAGTGTTGGGAAATCCTAAAATAGAGTGAACTAACAGCGAATGCGGATAATATCGAGTAGAATCAGCATCGATGCAGTGCACCTAATTCAGGAGTGATAAGGAAAAATCATAAATTCATCAGATGAACATCCAGTCAATTATTTAATCAAAGGAAATCCAATAAAGAAATCATACAAAAGAGATTATAAAATTAGTCTTAAATGCTATTCTTTAAAGCTAACGGTTTTCTCTATTTACAAAGTGTTTGCTAAGCTAGGCTTGTTTCTGTTTTCTCTATCCCGACAGGCGATAAGGTTATTGACTCTAGTTTTATGCCGCTTTTGGCTTGTGCTAAGTTTGAAATAATATTGTAATGAAAACCCGACAGGCGTTTTACATTATCTGACTCGAAATAAAGATGACTCTAAGTAATCGCTCGGTGAAGACCACCGATACGATTTTACAAAAATGAAGTTAAGCGAGATTATCCCGACAGGCGATAATTGCTCACGAGCAGCCTGTGCGCGTCGCTTTTATACCTGCGGTGACGTCATCCTGGTCTATCGTTCGGTCGTGCTGCCGGTGCGCGCGCCGATCTGACTCGGAGACAGCTGATATGTTACAATACATTCTATATAATTCTATATAAATTCTATATAATTGTATTTAAATTCTATATAATTCTATATATTTGTATATAATTATATCAAATCTTTTTCCCCCGGGCAGATACAACTGCCAAGTACCTGTAGAATGATAAAAGTTTGGAATTGAAAAATTTGTTCAAACTAAATAACGTTGTACTCGTTCGCTCGCTGCGCTCGCTCACTCTATTGGCTTATGATTATGGGTTGAAGAACAATTCGGATGAGGAAATTGAAGATGTCAACATTTATCTAAAAATATTCATAACGAAAAAATAATTTGAAAAAAATTTTTTAAAAAATTTGGGGTCCGTGGTACGTTGGCGGGCCAATGTTTGAATATCTATCAGATGACATTGACATGGTTTGTGATCGATATTTCATATTTCTTCTTCTACAGAAGGCCCCCCAAGTACCACTACCTCCCAATTTTTTTTTTTTAATTTTTTTTTAATTATTTTTTCGTTATTAATATTTTTAGATAAATGTTGACATCTTCAATTTCTTCATCCGAATTGTTTTTTCAACCCATAATCATGAGCCAATAGAGTGAGCGAGCGCAGCGAGCGAACGAGTACAACGTTATATAGTTGGAATAAATTTTTCAATCACAAACTTTTATCACTCTACAGGTACTTGGCAGTTGTATCTGATTTCAATGCTTTTGTATGTTGTGTAACAGCGATTCCCGCGGGCTCGGGTGTTACCCGCAGGAACTACGTTCAGTTAACAAATCAACACCAACGTCTTTTACCTCCTCCGACTAGCTCTAGGATGTAGTTGTTGGGCGCCAGACTCCGGGCTCAGAGTTCTCTCTCTCTCTCTCTCTTTTGCTCCAGCTAGCTATCGGTAGAGGGATAATTCGTGGGGGCGAGAAATAAGAACACTTAACACAATACGAATATATTTGAATACTATTTATTAATTAAAAAGAACAAAAGAAAAAGTTGATATTACTTTGTCCAGCCTATCACCTGGCTTCGGCTTTTCTCACCGCTATTTTATGTTTTACAATCTAAATAAACTACAAACTAAATTAAATGAAATGAACGACTAGAACAAAATTAAATGACTCGACTATACTATTTAATACTCAAAAGTGGCTCTACTCTAATATATAAACTCTCAAAATACTACAGACTCGAAACTACTAATTAATTATTATAAATAAGCGAGGAAAAGGTACGGTTGACCATTATCACAGGTAGTAGGGAATAGCCTTTCTCCTACGACCAGCTGGAGGCTTGGCTGTCAAGTCGATTTCGAGGCGGCTGCCTCTAGTCTCTAACTGACAGCTGATCACTTAACAGCTGGGAGGGGAAAGGAATCGGTACTCACTCGGAACTCGGCCACGAGAGTGCTCTGACACGCAGCAGACGATCTGCGACGCGTGACGTCAGAGACTCGGGCAATATGGCGTCAACTCTGCCTAGGCGAATTTCTGCGCAGCGGCGATGCAAGCCGGAACGCTTACGCGCAGAATCGACAGCCACTGAGAACAACAACAAGTTCAAACTTGCCGGCTCTCAGCTCACACGCGGTACTCGGGGACTCGATACTAATGACGGTACTAGGGAACGAAGAGCTTCCTGACTCTAACTCGAGACTAAAAAGGAAATTTAGGGACTCGAGGGGGGGGAATGAAAGCGATCTGGAAAGATCTGGACTGGATAGATCCTACCTGATCTGATACGTTGGCTCGGCCTCGTGTTCGGCTCGTGTCCGTGGGCAGGCGAGGGTCGTATATATCACAAATCGATAGCAGTCAAGTCCAAAATCCAAAATCAAGTCCAATAATCAATAGCAGGGGTCACAATAAACAAAATCACCTCACACAACAAACTCTAACACCTCAAGACACGCTAAAAACTCTCTCTCTCGGCTCACTGAAATAATGGCACGCGATATTCTCAACGGCTAGACAATGAGTGGCTCTTCGTTTCCGGGATGCTAATTGCTGCTTATCGCCGTTCGTCCTGCTAGCGCCAGCCGTCATCGATAGACCAATCCGAGGATCTACGGTCGAAAAGGCGTCGCTAGGACGAAGGGCGGCAATATTCAAATTAGCTAACGGGACTTTTGGGCTCTCGGGGATACGTACGCTCGTTTAGGCTGGTACGGAGGAGGTCTAAACGTTTGCCACGTTACAGTTGATAATCATCAACCAATCGAGTGAGCGAGCACAACCTTTGATTATTTTTTGGTGGAGTGATCTACACATTAATGGACTTGGCGGAAGGTTTTTGCACCGAAGGTGCTTTTTGAGGTTGATTTCACTACTTTTTGTAAAATTTTGCTTGACCACCTAATGATTGTGCTCGCTCGCTACGCTCGCTCGGTTGTTTTGTGCTATTTCATACCGCCCGAAGTCCCTCGATAAGCAGGAACGTCAACAGCAACGAGCACGCATGTGCTCGTCATTTTCCCCAAGTCTCAAATTTGTAGAGTGACGCGTAATGTACTTTCATAGCGTTCACAAATTGTTTCACTACAATAATTTTTTATACCTACAACATCTAACCCTGCGTGCAGCCTTCCTCCTGTCTCATCTGGGCCTGGGAACGGCAATGGCGGAGTTACTTGAGCGCAGGGTTATAGTTGCTGCTCATGACTAAATATACCGGGAAGAAATCTTGATAGTATACATTTGACTGCCGTCGATTGCGCATGCGCGAGTTTCAGCTGTCAAACTTTGTTTTGACCGCGATCTAATTGATACGAATTTTTGGGGTTAAGATCTCAATTAATTGCGATAGTGATTCAGAAAGGCTTGGAAAGATTTTATTATCGAGATTCAAATTTGATGCTCTGAAAGAACCGTCGAAATTTATTCCGAACAGCTGATTGCTTGCTTCGATTCGATGTATCGGATCATTTTTTTTAGAGGATTTGTTCATCCGATTAAAATTGGATATCCATAGGAAATGAGAAGAAATAATAAGATTGAAATTGGAAACTAGTGGTCTGAGTGATGGGTGCTTCGAAAAAACGAGAAAGGTAGGTGGAAATAGTTTATTCAATCACGACAGTTCAATACAGTAGAAATAATCCAGATTTTTTTGATCAAGGGGGGGGTATACCCGATTTGTTACCGACACCGCCTATATCTCCGAAACGGGGCTATCAATCGACTTGTCCTTGCGGCAGTCGATGTTCGACGAGTAATGGGTTCGAACTGGTACGTTTGATCGCATGGAATCGGATTTTTTTTTTTTTTATCGAAAAGCGTGGGCGTGCCATTTATTCCGACTTATATCGAAGCCTACGGATCGAAAATGCGAAATCGGCTTCCCGAGCCCGATTCTGTATGGCATTCCGAACACAACCATCCAAAAACATCTTTGGTTTCGACAACGATGAAGAAACCACATCTTATCTACGTTTTTGTTGTAATTTTCGCGATTGTCGAGGGCCGTTAGCGAAAATGGCCGCTCATGGCTGTTGATATGATGTGGTGGTTCGCAGAACGCCCGTGAGATGTCGCCGCACGCCCATTTAAGCTTCTCCTTTTACCACCGCTGTTACGTTGGTACCCCTGGTACCACGTAACTCGACCCGCAATCAGAGGTGATTTGAAGACTAACAATACGTATATTTACAATATACACTCGGACCTCCGCTATTTGAACACCCGCTATTTGACGGACTCCGCTATTTGACCACATTCGCCCTCCGCTATTTGACGGGCGTTACCCCCACTATTCGGCAGCGTTCCCCTTAACATCGGGGCGGTGAGTGATGAGGAGGAGTTTCGGAGATATAGGCGGTGTCGGTAACAAATCGGGTATATCCCCCCCTTAATAGGAAATGATGGTAAATAAATGCTGTTTGGTTGGAGAATTCAAGAATGAGTTTGCAATAGCCAAATAATTGCAGCCTCGCCTTTCTTTGATACCTCTCATTAAATTTCATTTCAAGTGCAGAAATCATCGCCCCTTTTGTCGGTTGACCGAGGAAATCGTTATGACTTTTGTCGATTTTAAATATTTTTCATGTGACGTACATTTCAAATATCTGTCTCGCCAGAAAAAAACAATAATTTTACGAGTTGTAAAATTGAAAAAGATCAAACAAATGGTTTGAGAAGTTTCAATATTTTATCACCTGTGATTGAATTGTGATTTCCCTCTTTCACGAGTCTAATTCAATTAAGTTCCTATTGAATCTCATTATACCACAGTAAATCATTGTGAATCCTGAAAATATTCTAATAATAAGCAGAGTTCATTCTGTAAATTATCGACAGTGTTCGAGTTACTAAATAGGGAGGGCACCATACTGAAATTGAAAATGCATTAACTTTCAAATGATTAAAATTATTTCTGAACAAGCGATAATTTGTAATGCAACGTGTATTAGCAAATAAATCCAATTGTAGCCTTTGATAAGATTTGCCCTGTATTTTCAAGAAGACACAAGTACATAGACAGCGACAGAGATAACTGAGACAGCTGGAACTAGCTAGCGGGGTGAAATTATAAACTAAAACTAACTTTGAAGACATTTTCAACTAATAGTTTTCCTGGATTTTGATTGTATCAGTTTGGCTAGCAAAACCTATTCTGTGAGTTCAATGAAAGACCTGAAACACTATTTTCCTGAACCAAATGACAAAAGTAACGTAGCCCCACTTAAAAATGAAAATATTCTTGCGTTCCCATAATTCCTTGACGCTATGAAGAAGCAGCAGTGGTCGAATAACAAACTCATCATTATTGGCTTGATCATAGTGGAATCATCTCATATTTGAATATCGTGATCCGTACTGTGCCTAGCTTCAAGTTTGCCCCAGCAGATGTGAAGACGGAGATAATGGTCCAACAAAATCACTTGAACACCTGGTGCTTGATGGGACGACCAAATCGAATGATTGGAATGGCGGCACCAATCAAGAAACGATCCTTGCTGGCAGAGCGTTTTGATCATCAGGTAAGATACGATTTTCCTACTGCTAACCAATGTTGAAAGCTCGAGCCGCCTAGAAAAACGAATTGTATCAGTGAACGCATTCCAAAATGTTGTACCACTCAAAGATCACAGAATGAGGAATGTACTTACAAACCCCGATGACTTCTCCGAGGAGAAAACTTGAACGTCGACGACTTTAGTCCCAGTTCACTGTTTGATTGTTTCCTAGCTGAAAATAAAAAGTGTTATTATCAGATGTGCTTCTGATGATTTTGGATCCAACTAATTTCTAATTAAATGTATTACCGTAAAATGTGAAGCAAAAAATGTCGTTATACGCCTGCTGCTTAACTCTAGTGGCGCCGCCCTGCCGACCAAATCAGAAACTTTGCAGACGCTCAAGCGTCGTCAACTGTACGGCGTTACCACACGAATCCGGGGTTGTGTGATTCAAAATCGCTTGAAAATAGATCAATAATGCCAGCTAGTAGATATTGTTGCATCATTGGTTGCAATAATACCGAACAGAATAGTCGACATCTAAAATTTCACTCGTTTCCGAAAAAAAGTTACGAGATCGACCGAAGAAATAGGTGGATACAAGCCTATGTTTAAAATACTTATTCCTGTAGTTTTCATTGTTGGTGTGTGTTCTTTCATATCTTTCACATATAGCAATAAACTATAAACATTTGTTAATTAATCGTTTTTTGGGATTAGATTTTAATAGTACAATTTTAATTTCATTATGAATACCTCTATTCTTACGTCATACGGAGAATTATTCACCCTAGTTTGCGGGATTACTTTACCGGTCACAACTCGTTGGCCCTCTGAATTTAAAATTTCTTGGACTTCCGTGATATGACGGCTCTCGAACAGTTTTTTGCCTGAATTTGATTCAAAAATGGATCGAAAATCATATCATTATCTGTGCGATATTTTGAATGCGTGAGCAAGTAAAGATGCAGTTTGGTATCTTCGCAAACTTTCATTATTTGAGACGATTTACTTACCTTTTGATACGGATTTTCCACGAAAAATATTAATATCGATGTTTTGGAAGCCACATTGTATGTACGCCAAGCTCATTTCGGTAATATCGATCGAAAGTTTATTGAATAATTGTAACGGGGCCTACACTTGCCGTGCTCTACAGTACGGATCCCAAGCAGCCGCGCGTCTACGTTATGCGGCCATTTATCCGCTAGACGGCGCCACGGCAGGCGAACCACGATAACGTATAATTAATAATTCATCGACCCGATACGCAAGTCCCGCGATTTTAAAATTTTTCGATATCCACGTGAGGTTAACGAGAATAATGACCTTGATCCCCGTAAGATAATACGAGTTAACGAACGATTTTCATGATTTCCTACGTAATTATATCAAATCTCTGAAATTCGGCAAAAGATCACCACGAGACCCGACAGAATGGTATCATGGCGCGTGAAATTTCTAAACAACACGCGGCGCGCTGGAAGGTCAAGCATCAAAATAGTGTGAAGTCTGCTACCATAATGCGATTGGACGATAGAAACGAACGAAAATGGAATCGGCCAATCATCTGTCTGTAAAGTCTCGCGGTGAGTTTTTCAACCGAAGATTCAAACAAAGACGCTGGCAGGAACAGACTAGTTTGCATAAAGATCGCGCATATTCTACCTCGTGTTTGGCAAATACCTCGAGTCTTTCGTGAAGTTCTTGATCGGCTTAAAAATGCCTAATTCCAAGTTTTCTGTGCAGGAAAAAGTGGAGATGCTGACAAATCATCTCCGGGGCCTCAGCTACCGTGAGACACCGGACCATTTCGCGGCCGCATACCCGGAAAGGCCGATACCAGCAATCGGGACCATACGAAAGTGGGTCTTGAAATTTCAGGCAATGGGGAGCGTCGGTGAAAGGTCCATCCCGGTAATTCAGCCAAATCGACAGCTGAGTTGGGATACCAAGCTGGACATCTGCTTGAGCGTTGAAGAGGATCCCTTCAAGCCGACCAGTCGTATCGCCCAGAAACTGAATATCAGCAAGCCGTCCGTCAGAAAAGTGCTGCGTGAAGCTAAGTACAAGCCGTATAAGTTTCAACCGCATCAAGAACTCCTGGCTGGTGATGACGATAATCGTCTTCGTTTCACCCAGGAGATGATGGATCGGATAGATGCAGACGAGGGGTCAAAGAGACGGATTTGCTTCGCCGATGAAAGTACCGTGCTACTTGTCGGGAAGCCGAACAGGCAGAACACCAGGGCCTGGTGTCGAATTAACCCGCGTTGGTTCTTCCAGGTAGGTACACAGTACCCGTTGAAACTCAACGTCTGGCTCGGCGTCGTTGGAAATCGGCTAGTTGGACCGTTTTTCATCGATGGGAACCTCAACGGCGAAAAGTATCTCCGGTTGCTGACAGAGCATGTCGTACCAGCTCTTAGGCTTATCAAAGAAAAAACTGTGAGTAAATCGTACTATTCAGAGATGATCGGTTCGTTATTAGATTGCCCGTGGTTCAAGAACAAATATTTTCTCTGTCTTCTAGGAGTAATATGACTTTTATTCAAATTCAAGGGCGAAGAAGTCTGGTTCCAGCGGGATGGAGCGCCACCGCATTTTACGCGAGCAGTCCGGAACTATCTCGACCAGGCGTTTCCTGGTCGCTGGATCGGTAGGGCAAGCCCTACAGTTCAATGGCCTGCTCGTTCGCCTGATCTATCGCCTCTGGACTACGGTTTGTGGGGCCATATGAAGAACGTCCTCTATGCGCAGGGTAGGACTGAAGACCTTGCCGCACTGCAAGCTAGGATCTTGGACATACTTCGGAACCTGTCGCCGGATGTTATTTCGAACACGACGAACGCCTTCTACGATCGGCTAGGTTACTGTGCTGCAGCTGTAGGAGGACACTTCAAACACCTCTTGGAAGGTAACCAGTGGCCAGAGGATAGGTAGCCAGGAAAGTGGGGATCGCTTCTTCTTCTTCTTCTTCTTTTTTTTCTTCTTCTTCTTCTTCTTCTCCTTCTTCTTCTTCTTCATTTATTCACTTATCGCCCGTTAGAGCATGTAGCCATACTGACGTGGGGATCGCACTCCTAAAGTTGGTGGACGATTGTCGTGTAAGGTATCGTTTTGTTTCATAATTTTACTCCAATGATGTAAATGACGCTGTAATCAACTGTTATTCTTTTCCTCCTTTTACTCTTGGATTATTGCGACATCCTTCTTTGTTATTCAAACATCGTTCGCTGTACTATGGAGTTGGATGAAGGAGATTGCTCTCTTAGAGTTGTTGGACGATTGTCCTGTGAGTTATCATTTTGTTTCATAATTTTACTTCAATGATTTAAATGACGCTGTAATGAAATGTTATTCTTTTCCTTCTTTTACTTTCGGATTTTCGGGACATCCTTCTTTGTTAATCAAACATTGTTAGCTGTACTACGGAGTTGCATGAATTTCACCAACGATTCAACGAAGCCACAGAAGGGTCTGTGAGAGTTCGAGTTAGGTACGTCTGCTGTAAATTTACACTACTTGTGCTCGTAAATTTCATGTACAAGCCGTATGATTTTGTTTTGTTCCTGTCTATCAATTTGATTTGTTTATTTCATGTTCATCGACACTGATAACTGGCCTCAGGAGCACTGCACTGGGATGAATCCACTCCGGAACTATCTTCTACTTGGTTTCAACAATCTGTTAATTTTTCACCTAATGTGAATAAAGAATTAATAATTTTTCAATAAACGTTATTTTCACTCACCTGCCTCAATTTATCCAGACTGCCACTTAATAATAACCTTTCACATTCGATTTTAGATTTCATCTTTCAACAAATCACTCTAAGATGATTTTCGTAACGATTAATTGTTGTTTTTCCATTAAATCCTTTGATGCACCCATTGAATAATCTTCCGATATGGACCACGTTATTAAAAACTGCTTGTCCGTACTATTTTTTTTTCTTTCCCAATAATTAACGTCGAATTTAGTTGATCTATTTTTCCATTAACATTTGCCATAACGTCAGCCAGAGCTAAAAGGTTTTTATTGTATTTATTTAAAATAAGTAAATAAAATAATGACAAAATTTTATTAAAATTACTAAATTGCATTTATACCATTAAGACAAAAAATAACAATAGATTATCAATATGAACAATATCAATAAAAGTATAACAAAAAGGAACAGTTTTAACGAAAAAAAATTTGATTAGCTTCAAGCAATATATACAATTTTTTTAAATATTTAATATCAATTACATAATACTGATTTTGAGGTGATTATTAAGAAAAAAAAAATGAAATTGACCGATCTAATCTTATTGTGTTTAAGGTAGCTCATCAGATATCGCTAAGGTCGTTAAGTGTATAAAAATCAAACAATTCCTAAAAATTATTGTTCTTATTTCTTAATTATCAATATGAAATATAGAGGTCATCAATATGAGAATTATAAGATTTTTCAGTAACAGCTGATCGAGCCGACGTTGCCATGTCGATTTTGGTTCCCGTTTCTCATCAATTTTTACTGATTATTGTTAATATGAACGAAGCTGTACGGTGATTCGTCATGAAATAAGTGGCGATATTTTTTATTATTTTTTTCATATTTTGAGTCAAAAATTCAGATTTTAATCTTTATTCACAACAAAGTTAGAACAAAGTTATGGATTTTCACATAAGACGCTGGGTTAAATCCTGATTTTCCAAAATTGATTTTTTGAAAAACTGAAACGGTCATTATATCGAGCAAAAAATTAAGTTTGAACAAACTAATAATATTTTCCCACGATTCTCTGTAGTTTTCAAAAATCTTTAAATTTCATGGAGTTGATAAGCTACCCCTACTGAAAAAAATGTTATAATTTATCATATAAAAAAGAACCCAACGAATCATATGATAAATTATATGATAAATTATAAAATTTTATGACCGATTTCTGCTCATAATTTGTTACCAAATTTATTATGTATTTTTTTATGTAAATTATTTCATCATTTATGACAATTCATCTGTCATGTATTCAATTATATAATTCAGCAGGACGTTTATGCGAACAGGACGACGCACCACAAATTAAGCAAATAATTTTTTAATTGATACAAACGAAGTAACAAAGTGAATCAAGGCAGGGAATAAGAGCGCAATAAAATCATAATTCAGTAAATGGGAGGAAAGTACGTTTATTCTGAACTTTAAAAAACTGTAACGTCGCACATTGGTTCGAAACTATCCAAAACGCGCGCAAAATAGCAAAAAAAAAATTTTCGCAAATTTTTTTTATATGTTGCTCCGCGAATTAGAGATACTTCCACGAGATAATATGAGCGGTGATACATGACAACAAAAATTCTTGGTCGTGTTACGACAGGCCAACTTTTGCTTTCCGAATCTAGAATTTTGCGACGACTACACGCTCAGTTCTTAATTTATTCAACAATTCATAAAAAATTTTTTTGCGTTTACGTCAGCTTACTTTTTTTTTTACCTTTTTCTGTAGATTTCAACGCTCATTTTCATTTTTCAAAAACGTGAATATGTCAATCCTGTGCTAAGTTATTAGCAGTTCAATATAGGCGTTTTTATTGTATTGAAAATTGGAACCTGAGATTAAAATCGTACGTAACTTTTGATTCTCACCAGTTCTCACTCTGAATCTTTATGGATACTAAGGTACCATTTCTCTATAATATGACGGTAAAAAAAACTTTTGCTCATACTTGCAAGATTAGCAGCTGGAATTTTTTTTTTCGGTTACGCGGGATTCTTTTAAGTTCCGCAATAATAATCTTATTGCAGATTTTTTCTAAACAAGTCTCCCAGCAACCGATAGTCCTTTTCTAAATAAGAAACTATCAGTGCAGTAACGGCTTTGTGCCAGCGATATCGAGGTTAAAGAAACACACAAACATTGCTTTCCATTAACCTTTATTTCGGATAACTTTTGTAATGCACATAACGCGTGTTATGATCAAATGAAAAGTTACATATTTCGAACATGGATCGAACAGGTAAGTAAGTTCATTGTTATGCGCAGCGGCTTGGATCTAACACCTGTTTCAATTCAAATATTTTAGATTTCACCAGGCGATCATTAATGAAAAAGTTTTTGTTTGAAAAAAATGCATCTGATACCAGTAAGGTTAATCGCATAGAGGCATACGCGCGGACTAATGGGGCAGTAGTAAAACCGAATGCAGCGAGATTATTAATCGTATATTGGAAGACTCGATGGGCCCAATGCTCCAGAAATTGGACAGCTATCGAAAGTCGATATAAAGGCTGGCTCGATCTGGATCTTTATACTAAAGAAATAACTCCGCGCAGCCAAAGCAAGCCGCGTGGGCGAAAACCATCCCGATTCGAAGAATTGAGTGACTCGCAAAAAAGACGACGAACGACCGGTAATATTTTGAAAAATTTCGTTTTACTGTTCAAACTCAACATTTTGTATTTCGACTACTTAAATAAATTTAGATTTACGCAAAGAAGAGAGCGAGATTTTGACGTTCGCGGCTGCATCTTCTTTAAGAAAAGAGGGAAATTTGAAGGCTGCTAATGCAATTCAAGAAAGCGTAGCTTTTCCTAGCAAAGCTGCAAAATTGTCGAATGAGTCTAGAGCCCGTGATGCAAATAATATTCAAAAAATGACCAGTGCAGAAGCTTTAGCTCTTTTATTAGATTGCGGAACGACAAAGACTCAGTACATACGCCTCAGACAAAATTCCAAAAAATTCCGTAATCCTTTATTCTTCAATTATATCTTAATCATATGTCCATGAAATAATTTCTAGAGTATATGAGAACACATGCCTGATTTTTTCAGGAGCTGATATCTATCCCAATTATCATGATTTATTAAACGCCAAGGTACTTTGCTATCCAGAAAGAATAACAATAACAGAGCAAGAGGCTGTCGTGGATTTACAAAGTCTTTTAGGCCATACAGCTGACAGATTAGTTTTAAGTTTGCAAGAAGAAGTTCTCGCATTTTGAATTTAACAGATATTTTTAATCGCTTTTTAATAACATCTGACCCCTACATCACCAATTTGAGAGCTTCAACAAAGAAACTGGTCAAACCACGTGAACTTCCTGATGAAGTGAGAAAATTGTTGCGGGATAGTTCAAGAATATTCGAAGATGAAGACGTGAGTGAGGAAGAAGACATGAGTGAGCAAAAAGAATAGTAAAGACAAGCCGATACAAATCCCATTATTGTATAATTTAAAAAAATTAATAAAAAAAAAATCACATTCTGTAATCAGGTCCTTCAATATGCAACAAATATTTATATAACATGTATACTTTTAATAATCTGTAATTATAGAATTCTGAAATTTGAAGAATTTCTTGAATATAATGCGTTGACCTTTCTCACGTATTTAAATGAATATAACTTCATAATTATATTTTGCATCAACTATTTAAAGATCCCAAACTCAAGCTCAGACTTTCTGCTTTAATTCCCTTTTTTTTTAATTTTTTGTAGCTTGCCTAGTCACCGAGATATTAACATTTGAACATTATGCGCGCGTTTTGGATAGTTTCGAACCAATGTGCGTCGCATGTAAAATGTCACATTCATCGATATCAATACGTATATAGAGTATGACTTGTCTAGACTAGATCACAATACATGCTACTTTTGAAAGTGAACTAATGACAAGAAAAAAAAAACGAAAAAAAAATGAAAATCAAGGAAAAAAATTGTGGAAGTATTAATCCTCGACGGAAATTGACTTTCTGATATTAAAAAAAAAGAATATTATATACGTATGTATCATTTATGCCACTATCAGAAACCAATTATTGAAGAATTAGTTTTTATTTGACCTTGTAGTTAATGTGTGAAAATCTTGGATCAAGGTCGTATAGAAGAAAAACATCAGTTGACGTTTCGGTCCTGATGAGGACCCTCCTCAGAAGCGAAAATTTATTAATCTAAAAAGGTATACAGAGGTATAGGTATACACCTATAGGTTAGGTATACACCTAAGATCCACAAGGATGACATCCCCTTGCGTGTGATTGTATCTTTCATCAACAGCCCGACTTATTTCTTAGCAAGAAAGTTGAATGATTGGATCAGCAGTAGTGCCATACCGCCTGCATCTAGAGTCAAGGACAGCTTTAGTCTGGTCGAGAGAATCAGAAACGTAGTCTTACCACCTAATTATATTCTAATTTCTCTTGACGTGATATCGCTTTTTACTAACGTCCCGCAAGAGTTAGCGATAGATTCTATAACCAAACGCTGGCCTCAAATCAAGGACAACATACCTATACCTCAGGTAGATCCTATTCGTGCGTTAAACATTTGCTTTAAGGCTGCTAGATTTAAATTCAATGACACTATCTTTGCACAACAACATGGACTCCCTATGGGTTCCCCGCTATCTCCAATCTTGTCCGACATAGTCATAGATGATTTAGAGCAATCATGCATTAGACAATTAGATTTCGACCTTCCGTTCTTTTACCGCTATGTTGATGACATCCTTACCGCCGCTCCCAAGGATTCTATTATTCACTTGTTGCACATCTTCAATAACTACCATCCGAGACTTCAATTTACATGTGAAACTGAACACCAAGGCCATATTAGTTTTCTGGACGTCAACGTCATCAATAACAATTCAGTTATAAAAACTGACTGGTACCATAAAGCAACGTGGTCACAACGTTATTTGAATTTTACATCACACTACCCTATGTCGTACAAGATTAGCACGATCACCAATTTAGTCGATCGCGCTATTAGACGATCTGCACCTGAATACCGCAAAAAGAACCTTGACCTTATATGTCAAGTTTTACGTTTGAACGAGTATCCCGTTCATCTGTTGGATTTCCATATCAAAAAGACATGCTGGGTCTTGAGTAGGTCAGACCACAACAACAATGGTGATACAACACCAGACCTGAATACACCTCAATCCAAGTTCGTATCTATCCCCTATGTAGCTGGCCTTTTTGAATCTCTCAACAAAACTTTCCACAAGTACAACATCAGATTTGTAGGTAATAGTATGAACGACTTGAGTTTCATTTTTGATTCGGGAAAAGACACTTTACCGCTGGATAATCGTTCAAATGTAATTTACAAAATACCTTGCAACGATTGCAATGGTGTCTATATTGGACAAACTGGTAGACAACCCTGCTTAAAATGTCAGATAGGTTTCGGATAGCATACGGACTGTTAGTTATCCTATCCGGAAATCTACTCGGTTTTTGATTCCGCTTTTCGTCCGGCTGTACCCGGTATTTTTCTGGCAAGTCGGGACTTGCGTTGTACGATTATCATACGGTTCTATCCGTCATTGTTCCGGTTAGTCGGAACTTAAGCTATACGATTGTCATACGGTTCTATCCGGAATTGTTCCGGCGTGTCGGAACTTGCGCTATGCGATTGTCATTCGGTTCTATCCGTCATTGTTTCGGTTAGTCGGAACTTAAGCTATACGATTGTCATAAGGTTCTATCCGGAATTGTTCCGGCGTGTCGGAACTTGCGCTATGCGATTGTCATTCGGTTCTATCCGTCATTGTTTCAGTTAGTCGGAACTTAAGCTATACGATTGTCATACGGTTCTATCCGGAATTGTTCCGGCGTGTCGGAACTTGCGCTATGCGATTGTCATTCGGTTCTATCCGGAATCGTTTCGGCGGGCCGGAATTTGTGCTATCAGATTGATATCCGGTGTGATCCGGAACGTTTCTGTAAGTATTTTCCGGCACTCGTATTCGGTGTTATCCCAGACGTATGCGGGTGTCATTCCGATCTTCATACGGGTCTATACGTGCTCCCAATCTACCGTATGATCTCATAAATCATATACACGGTTATGAGTACAGGCGTATGCGGAATCGTCCGCTTACGTGATGTCTTCTGCAACACGGTTTAGTCCCGTTTAATCCGGAACATAGGTCATGGACCAGCTGCAGCAATAGGTGTGCAATTACGGCCCTGTCTGAACTTGAAAAAAAGGAATGAGTGCGCGACTTATTCCGGAATACATACGGAAGAAGAAAGTGGACCTAAATAGTGAATAAATACCGATTTGCACTAACATACTGTAATAAATTTATACTCTTAACACCTGGGACTACAACTTTTATTTATACTATATTGCGTCACTAACGCCATAGGATCGTAAGCGCCAAAAAAAAATTTTTTTTGCGGATATGCTCAAACGATGTTATATGCCGAAAAAGATTTTGCCACTAAAAAAACGATTTTTTTTTTTTTGGCGCTTACGACCTTATGGCATTAGTGACGCGATATATGCATAATGTGTAGCTTAGGGTGGTCGTTAAAACGGGGAAACACATGAATTTCCCGGGACACCCCCCAAATCGACTCCAAATAAATCAAAACTCATCCTGTAATTTTTTCAGATTTTTATTTTGACGCTTGACCCTTGACCACGGAGGATGAACTTCTCCATTTGAAATACACGTGAATTCGCGGTCATTTAAGTTATTATTTCACTGTGGGTCTAATTATGGATATAAAAATCTGAAATTCTCACAGATTGGTCTACGGAAATGCTGCTCTGTGGAAAAAAATTGCCACCCCCCTGCCCTCAAAATTAGTTATGGGTCATCCCATGCGAATGTGATGGTTATTTTTTTTTTCCAATTTCATCAAATGTTGATCAAAAACATTGGAAATATATGTTTTCCGATGTCTTTGAGCAACACTCGATGAAATCGGAAAATGAAAAATCATCACATTGGCATGACCTATACAAAATTTGGAGGGTAGGCTGGGTGGCGATTTTTTTCCACAGAGCAGCATTTCCGCAGACCAATCTATGAGAATTTCAGATTTTTATATCAATAATCAGACCTACAGTGAAATAATAACTGAAAAGACCGCGAAACCCTGTGTATTTCAAATGAAGAAGTTCATCCTCTGTGGTCAAGGGTCAAGCGAAAAAATAAAAATCTGAAAAAATTACAGGATGAGTTCTCGATTTATTTGGAGTCGATTTGGGGGGCGTCCCGTAAATTGTTTTTCTAACGACCACCCTAGTGTAGCTGTTCAGGAGTATTGTTTATAATATTTAATAATATAGGAAATAAATATAACAAACTGTGATTTTTGCCAACGCGAGGTTTATTTCTGTCTAAAATAACGTCATCTTATGCTTATAATTGCGTTTATTGCACGTGAATTGCACTCGATTACTATTTTTAATATTGACAAAATATAAGTAAGCCACTTGAATTTACAACGTGAAAACAAACTTTTTTTTTAATGCAACTATGCAAAGGTATAAAAGATATAGTATTCAATGATATGATCATTTAGAGATATAAAAGATAAAGGCTAATTAAAATAATAACGATTTTTTTCGTTGTATATTATGTTTCGAAAATCGTACTATGACGCATGGAATCTATGGATCATAGTTGATCTTGATATTATTAAAATCTCCACTTGATGATGGTAGTTCGATAGCCGAAGCTATCGTGTAAAAAAGATGCTATATCGCATATCATGAAAGAAAACAAAAATAAAAATGAAAATGTCTGATCCTATAGTGTAAAAAAGATGCTATATCGCATATCATGAAAGAAAACAAAAATAAAAATGAAAATTTCTCATCCTATGGTGTAAAAAAGATGCTATATCGCATATCATGAAAGAAAACGAAAATAAAAATGAAAATGTCTGATCAGTCTGTTTTTCATCTTATAAGTAAGAATAAGTAAAGGAATATACGTAATACGTATCCACTGCGGGTGATTTATTGGCTGATGTCTGGTATCAGATCCTTTGGGCCTTTATCTGCATCGAACAACTGTAATACAAAAATCGATCGATGGTATTTACGTCACATATATACATTACCATGTATATTAGGGTGTGTCATTTTTATTGTTTTTTTTTTGTTTCGGGCTCTCACCCCCTCATTACCTTATACTATATGCCAGAATGATGTGGTATGAATTTGGGCTATGTCGGATTTTTTTTAGAGGTTTCTCATCGAGTTTTTCTGTTTTCCAGTCATTTAACATAGGAACTTTGGCGACCTTTGACATAATGCCGTATAGGGTAAACCGACCAATAGATGGACGCCTAAGGAAACGACCCAGTAGATGGACGTTTCTTTTTTAGCAATTGGAATAAGAAATCGATCAACATAAAACTATCATTTGGGGATTGAAAATAACAACAGTTATTGAAAATTCAAAACAGCAGTTTACATTTTAGTATTCCTTCACGTAATTTTCTATCCGAAAGTCGACCGTCCATCTTTAGGGCCGTGTCCATCTATTGGGTAGGTTACCCTATCTTCTGAGTTTTTCTTGTTAATTGCGACTACTATGCTGGGGATTGTTCAGATATATCTACACGATTTTTTGGAGCAGCATTCATTTTTTTTCCTTAACCCATGCTCTGTAATAAATGACTATAAAATGACTATAAGCAAACAAAAATTGAGAAAAAACAGCAAATAAATAATTAAATAATGGTGCAAAAAATCGTTTAGATATATCTGAACAATCCCCAGCATAGTGATCACAATTAACAAGAAAAACTCAAAAGATATAGGGCATTATGAAAAATTTGATGAGACAAATTGATGAGAAAAATAGGGCCATTATGTCAAAGGTCGCCAAATTTCCTATGTTAAATGAATGGGAAACAGAAAAACTCGATGAGGAACCTCTAAAAGAATCCGACATAGCCCAAATTCATACCACATCATTCTGGCATATAGTACAAGATAATGAGGGGGTGAGAGCCCAAAACAAAACAAAAACAAAAAAAAATGACACACCCTAATGTATATACATGGAATTGTGAAATGTAAAAGCGTTGTTTAAGTCATTTCGGTATACTTGACATTAGGATGGAATCATTTCAATGGTTAAATACAACGTTCATGGTTTTCAAATATGCTACCTGTTTGAATTTTTTAATCCTTTCTACTGCGCTTCAGCGCTTTTCGAACGAAAAATACGCGTGAAATCAAGTGTACGAAATTTATTGATATTTACCCAATCATCGAATCTTTCGTCCGTAATCGGATCTATTTGCTCCGAATGCCGCACAGCAGCATTATGATCCACCATGGCGTCCGTAGGACTATCGCCGTGTTGTGAACGTTCGTCTTTCCCCTTTTTCGCATTAGCGCTCTCAGAAGCTGTAACAAATACCATACTACACTGATAGGTGTTATTTTCGTTCACAAATTCAGGGAAAATGTGTATTTCTATGTGACACATACTCTTTTGTGTGTGTGTGTGTGTGTGTGTGTGTGTGTGTGTGTGTGTGTGTGTCATCTTTACAGTTGCATTATCGTGGCTAATTAGCCCTTCGCATTAATTGTCCTTTATTACATACCTTCAGGGTTTGTAGTAGAAGTACCTATATTTATAGCGCTGACTGTAGCAGCAGCTACATTTTCTATCGGTCAGTCGTTCTCTTTATCATTCTCAATGTCGTCATTATTGGTATTTGGAACGGTATCCTTTGGCTGAATTATGTCCGATGTACTGTCTCCAGGCAGTCCGGTAATTGACCGTTCCATTTTAGAAATACATCCATCCTCTTCTTGGGATTCCATCTCAACGCTGTTATTGCTGTTATTATTGGAATCGATATAGGTCGTATCGTCGTCGACCGTATCTGTAGAGTCATCCGTTTCTGTTACACTATCACGACGGCGGGATTTCGTTATCTTCCTAATATTGCGACGCGGTCTTTCAGATCTGTTCATATCTGCTATTTTCTTGGCTATATAAACACTAGCTTGTGAGAGCTGTTTTATTATATCGTCTTCTGGCATCTTTATTTGCTTCATCCAGAATTTTGATATAGCTGTAGAAGAATTGTACAGGTGACGAGAGAATTATTTTGGATTGAAGTATTGTAATCTCTTTCATAATGAATCTAGAAATAAACTTGTATATGGGGCATTCCACGCCAACTTGACCTGGGTCTGACCCTCAACCCTTCGGATTTGGTCCGTAATTTTCCATATGGTTGTTCTATCTTTCGAAAGCATGCTAAATTTTTTTCAGATTTTTATTATCAAATTTGTTGGAAAAATCTGAAAAAAATTCAGCGTGCTTTCGAAAGATAGAACAACAGTATGAAAAATTACGAACCAAATCCAAGGGGTTGAGGGTCAGACCCAGGTCAGGTTGGCGTAGAATGCCCCATGTATATACGTACCCATCACGGCATCCAGACCGGTGGTGTTCAACGCCGGTTTCCCTTGTGTCTTATTTTGTTTACAGCGTTTGTGAGCATTACTTATAGTACCTGTGACACTCGAAGCACGCATCTCTTCGTCGGTAAATATGAAACGTGCAACGTTAGAAATAAAAATTGAAGGCGTCACTTTATTTCTGAGTCTCAATCGGTCGTAGCTGTTTTTATCGATCCATATTCCGTAACCAGCGTGGATCTATGGCACATGTAACACATATGAATACAGTTGAACATGGAAAAGAATCGACTACATATATTACATTAGAATTCAACAAACGCATGAATGTAGAGATAAATTACGTATTGTTCATGTTTGAACCTTATTTCGTGGGATATCGACGAAGCCTATCGGCATATCCTGTCCTTGAGATATTCGTTGCCTTATGTTCGCTTTTGCCGTGTCTTCAATTTTACCGAAAGTGGCTTCACGTACCCGAAAAAAACATGAATATGATAATCAACGTCATGATATCGCCTAATATGAACTAACAGCTTAACATGGAATGATCAATGTTTTTTCAATAACGTCAAAGAGAAATATAGTCGTTATTAATTGAATGTTTCAGTTTCATATTTAAATATAAGATTAGAGACAACGACGAAGAATATGACCGGATAGATGAATAGTCATTTGGATGATGACATTGAATGAATCGGGGAATAGGAGAACAGAACATCTCCGTTATCATCCAAGCAGAAAATAGTAAAGAGAGTTTATAGAATTAGAGTTTCGAATGTTTTTCAAATGATAGAAATTTTGTTGATCTTGTTGTTGGAAAGACAAAAGTAGTTCTGTAAAAGTTATCGAAAGAGAAACATCTTTTCAATAAAGATTTTATTAAAGTTAATACATTTCTCGAAGCTTTTGAATATTGATTAGTTGGATAATTAATTAATTGGCACCAGGAGTTATATTAATTCAAATATTATTGAAACCTTCTTGAAATCAAAATATCACGTCAATCAAATAATAAGTCTGGCCGAGAACTCAAGTCTTACTAAACGAAAATTAAATCCCGGAATTCGATCGTAGCTGAATTTAAACGACCTACCAGATTAAAATCATAGGAGCCTTCGTTGAACTATAAGCATAGATCTGAATTTTGGAAATAAACTTTTAAACCGAAATTTAACGACGAAAACGACGAGGAGAAATCATTTTTCACAACAAGGAAAAGCTAAAGGAAAAATCATAATTTATTCTTTTCTTTTATCCGCGAACGAGGATTATTAATTTTCAATGGCTGAAATCTCCTAAAAGAATTACAATTATTAAATTTCATTAATTAAAACTGAGAGGTGAATAGGAAGTCGAATCCTATTTTATCGTCACAAACGTACCTTCTACTTTTTCAGTGTTTGTAAGTAACTTGAGTTGAAGTTGTAAGTTCAGAGCTCGGAGTGCTCGATTTTCGTTATAGAACTCGGTAACTGTTTTCATTTGGGCCACCTCAGAATTGATGTCATCATCAGTATTTGTAATGGTCGCAGGTCCCGTATTTAGCAACCTATGCAGCTGTAATCACATACAACATGACTTATAAAAATGAGTGTATACAACAGTGTGAGTTTTATCTGGAGTCTGCAGAGAGTGTGGCTTCATTGTAGCTATAATTGTCTGTATCGTCTGAATGCCAATTGCGCGTAAGCAGGCAGATTTGCTATTGTAAGTAGAAATTTGCATTCAGATGATACACGCATCAGTGAAATAGACTTTTCCCCCTATGGACCCTGGAGTCAACTCAACCTACATATATTAATCGCTTTACGTATATACAGGGTGAATCACTTCAAGTATCGAAAATGGCACCAGCTAGGTACCTCACATTTTCGATACTTGAAGTGACTCACCCTGTATATACAGTAGGGTGTTCGCTATTTCCCGAATTGACTTTTTCTACTTGGGTATGGGCCAAATTCTTAGTTTATAGCTTAAAAACAATTATGCTTTTTTTTTTTTTTTTTTTTCAACTGCCATTATTCCCTGCCTGTAGGGCGATACTTGTCTCATTTGATTAACATGGGATTTTGGCTATTTTTAGACTTTAATTTTTTTTTTCGCTTACCACTTTCATTACCTCATCAAATATTGTTGATTCTACTACTGTTCTGACCTCTTTGGATGGACATATTTTTACATTGGTGAAAAAAAAAAAACAGCATAATTGTTTTTAAGCTATAAACTAAGAATTTGGCCCATACCCAAGTAGAAAAAGTCAATTCGGGAAATAGCGGACACCCTAATATACAGACATGAACCAAAAACAGTTTACATTGTAACAATATCAGATAATTACCTCTTCAAATTGCTCAAACATTTTATCACGTTTGTCTGCAGTTGTGGACGTTCCTTCATCTCGGGTTTCATTGTCAGGTTCAGTGCACGGAGTAGATTTCATGTCTGAATTCACCTGTGACGATGCACTGCAGCTGTACTGCTGCGCTGTTGAAACTTTTCTCTTGAGCAGAAGGCTACTATTCCTTGTACCATCACAATCCTAGAAAAAAATGAGATGTATTATACCTGATGATACGATAACTGTGCGTTGAAATTATCAAGAACATTGATGATTATACATGCATTTTATGCGTATATTCAGCAATAAACATTTCATATAATCGATGCACGATTACAAATGATATGGAAGAGGTCAATAATTCTTACCGAACTCAAAACTTCTGCATGCTTTATCTGTTTGGTACTACGCGTGGCTGGCACTATTACTTGCGTCTTAATTATTCGAGGTTTTAGTGACTCCGTATTTGCCTTTGGCAATACTTCATGTGTTGAAATATCCGAAGAAGAGTCCGTTTCATACCGCGCCGATTTACCAACTGTTTCTGTTTTGCATGTGTTATTTTTTTTTGCCGACGTTTTTACCGGATTTTTTCCGCAGATTAATGTCTCAACGCTTCCGCTTGAATCGTCATTGTCATCACGATCAAGTACCGCAACGCGCGGTTTCTTGCACGGTGTCGGTTTACTGATTGTTTCCTTCTTCAAGTTGATGATTTTTTTTCTTGCGATACGTTTACTTTCAGACAATTTATGCGCAGCAGCTGTACCGCTTCCACCAGTAGCCTATATGTGAATAATGTTTTATATGATTTTCAACATGATCGTGATTCACAATTACAACAATTCTGCAATAAATTATGTTTTCATACACCGTTATTTGTTACTGCAGACCTTATTAAACTTTTGCGAAGATGCTCGTGCATTACTTTCGTTTGAAGAGGAAAGATTAGACGGTGCCCTTGAATGCTGTCGATTTACAAATTGAACTCTTTTTCTGTCCATCGTATCTCGTAACTCTGCTAAACTGTCTGTAATCGTGTATAAAAATTGCAGTAAATCAACGGTAGGTTGTCTCGTAAGAGCATTGCAACAATGTATATGCGTTAACTATAGCCAAAGTGAAGAAATTTATTGTTCAATGCCAAATAAGGACCACCCGAATAAATACTTACCGCCGACAATACCGATCGTAGCTGGACATTGTCCATTTCCACAATTGACCTGGTATTCCCTTCCCACTGCGTTGTCTTCCCTGAATTTTCTTATAACGTCCACTGAAACTATTTCTTTGGTAGGGTGCTTGGTACCTTTGTTCGTACAGGCACCTTTGTACATTATATAAGCGTACTTTGCAGGCATTTCGAAAAGTTATTCTGCCGACGATCGTGTAACTGCACTGCGTACCACGCACAAGAACACCTGCACTTATGTTATTAGACAGGACCACAAATAAGTAGAATAAACTCGCAACACGAACGCACAGTGCAGCTTTCACCATCACAATCCGGACGACGTGAACGAACACGTTTGGCAATATGGCGACGCGACGCACATGGCTTACCGCCGCCATATTGAACAATCGGAAGATTCAAACTGGATAGACAGTTATCGCCGTTATACATAGACTGTTACATTAGTAGTACCCTGATGGGCCTGTTGGACGTTTATATTGTCCATAATTGCGTCTTTAGGACGTCCCAACGTTCCATATTGGTCTAACGGACGTCCGAACGTCCTGGATTGCGTCCAACCGACGTTACAGCGTCAAAAAATCGTTCAGTAAACGTCCTGGACAACGTTCATAATTAGTCCCACGGACGTTTGCGCCGACTTAATGATTTTCCTTTAAGATGGTGTCTATTCATCGTCTGACGAACGTCCATCACTAGGGCCAGAAGGGGTGCAAATTACGACCCATCTGTTCTTCCAATTGGGTCGTCCGATGAAAAATTCTTTTCACTTTTTGGGGTGCATGAAGTAGAAAATAATTGAAAATAGGGAATAGTACATTTCAGTACGAGTACGGACAGGTTTTTTTGACGAAACGAGAGGTTTACGGCACGAGCCGAAGGCGAGTGCTGTAACGAGGTTCGTCAAAAAGCCTTTACGTACAAGTAACGATTATTATTTTTCATCACGAAAGCCGGGAAATCGCGACAAAGTCGCGATTTCGAGGCTAGAATGATGAAAAACATTTTTTTATTTTATTTTTTCAATGAAAATTGCGAATGTTTTAGGGCAATAGAATTTCCCTGATTTTGATATATATATAGATACACCTTAACATGGGTGACGTCATAAACTAGTAGTTTTCAATTCGTTATATAAGTATACTGCAATTTTTGTTTAAACCAGAAAGGTAAAAATACGTCCTAATTATTTTTCCCTAAACTACTGGAATATGAAATAACAAAAAAAAATCGTGGACAACCCTATTAATGCTTAAGCCCCGGTCCATTTGTAGTTCTGGAGACGTCCATAACTACGTCCAAAATGGGTCCAGATGGCGTCTTATCTAGTTGTCTTATTTCTATCCAAGTCCTGTCCATTTATAGTCCTGAAAACGTCAATGATAAAGTCCAAGATTGGTCCAGCTGGCGTCACATCCGTCTGTCCGATTCATGTCCAAGGCCTGTGCATTTTGAGTTTCGTGAACGTCCAGAATTACGTCCAGAATTGGTCCAGATAACGTCACATGCGTCTTTCCCATTGATGCACAAGTCCCTGTCCATTCGTCGTTCCGGAGACGTCCATAACCACGTCCAAAATGGGTCCACATGTCGTCACATCTCTCCGTCCGATTTATTTCCAAGCCCCGTCTACTTCTGGTTCCGTGAACGTCCAGAATTACAACCAGAATTGGACTAGTTAACGTTACATACGCCTTTCCAATTTATGCACAAGTCCCGGTTTATTTTCAGTAGAAAAATAAATCTGAAGTATACTTTACCATGTGGGCCACCTATATTATTTGAGATCTCCGGAAACTTGTAATAAGTTAAGGGAGCTGGCGATTACGAACTTTTATTATTGGTATCAATAGTACATAAAACATATGATCGCATTACAGTAAAGTAAATAGAAAACATGCAAATTATTACGACATATTCTACCAAAAATAACGAAATAATTACAGTTTTTGTGAAGTATCGTAAGTGATTATCAAGAAGACGCGTGAAAGTCTTGCAATATTAGACTCGTAAGCTACTAATCGATTTCGAACCTATTCGATATAGGCAAGACGTAACTTGAATTCTGCATGGAGATTCTTATCACAGGGCATCGAATATCGTCAGAGAAAACGAAGGATCTCTCATGGTGACAATCATCTACTTGACTAATGTACGAAGCATAGCGTAGAGTAGTATTGGGTTCGAGTACTTCTCCAAAGAGACCACAAATTTCTGGATTACCGAATGTGACAATTTTCTTGATGAAAAAAAAAATTCCACTAGATGTCAGAAGGAAGCGATTGTCCGATCGTCCATCGCCATCGTTTACTCGGTATTCGGAATGATTAACAAATAATCGACTATAAACTTTCATCTCATTACAATGAAGTCCTTTTGCTGAAAGTTGTTCTACTTCTTGTCTTGTTGGTTCATAAGTCACACCTTTGCCAATTAGATAGGCACCATTCACCTTTCGAGCATTATTCAGTGGAGTGTTGAACAATATCGAGGCTAATTCACTTTGAACATTATGACAAATACGATCATCCTGTAAAGTGTTATATACAAACTGTTTAATTTGATATCTCGTAACAATTTGATAGATTGCTGTTCTCGGAGAAGTGATTGTCTTTAACAACATGTTATTCCAACATTCAAATCCTGCAGTACTGTATACCCATAGAGGACCCCAATTTCTCACACTTTCAGGTATATGGCCGAGCAAATGGATGTTATACAGCATGTTTCCAATCCCGAAGTATTGCTCATATAACCGAATATATCGAACGATTAATTGTGTGGCTTCGATCAGATCTTGTGGCATAATGATCTCACTAGACATTAAGAATATTGCTTGAGCTAACATTTCTAGGTGTTCAATGTATCGGCTAGGTATTAAACCTCGAAGAGTAATTGGAGCATAGTACAGTAACCAATTTCTCCATTCTGAACCCTTCCACAGTGCTCTTTCATCAAGAGATCTGGGTTTTCGGCTGATATCTCTTGGTGTTTTAATTTTTTTAATTTTACTGTTGACTATTCTCTTTTTTTCTGTGGTCAAGTAATAAGGCTGTCCAGTACTATCACAGAATGAAGCAGTATGAGACTCTGCAGCCCCAAGGAAAACAGCATGTAAATCATCCACTATCATTCCGCGTCCTAAATCAAAATGATTCAAATTCATTAGTTCTGAAGGTCCTTTCACGCCTCGAACAGTTTCTTGCAAATGCTCAGCCTCCAACATATCATTGACAATATTCTCGTGAGTGCGAATGTTGGGCACTGGAATGTCTGGATGAAATTCAATAGGATATCGAATACTTGCATTCTCATAGATTCCATGATGGTCGCAAAAAGTACAACCATCGTAACCACTAAACTTCTTCATGTTTAAAATCGAACTGCGAGCGGGAGTATCTACCGAACAGCATACCGGTATGAATCGACTTGTAATTTCAGTTACTCCATCTGGTTTCCAAACAATTCCGGTGGATGATAATCTGTTTGCATCTCGTACAAAGTACTGAAGGAACGTAGTCATGTTGGGTTCTGAAGAATCAATCCAAATGCCTGCTAAGAACATATGTTTTTGTCGCACGTTCGTTGGTAAGCCTGGGAATCGAACGAACAAGGGCCAAGCACTTTTTTTAGTTGAATGTGAAATTTTGAAACCATCAGTATTGAAAATATATACAAAATCATTTTCGGTGACAATTCCATCATCCTTCAAACGTTTATGGCCATTTCCATCGTAGATATCTTCTATAGCATCTGGGTGACTCTTCACGCGTAACGTCTGATACTGAAGTAAGTTACTAGCGATCGGAGAATTTAGAAATTTTTCAAATTCCTTCTTCAAGTTCATGGAAATGAAATATTTAACTTCCTGTTCCTTGACTTGCCAACCGCAGGGACACTCTCTTATTAAATTATTTTTCTTTCCGAGAGGGAGCCCACAAAAGGATCTGGGACAGCAACCCCTGAAATTCATTCGTGATGCCTGACGATTAAGTGCTATCCATAATCTTTTTTTTGAGTGCGGTAAATATCTTCTTCCATACAATGCATTAATTGCCCTCGCTACAGCCACTGTTGCTTCATAAGTCCAATTATGTCTTATGCTCAAAGCTAATACTAAAATCAGAGCTTCCCGTGCCGTGTGTCCCTCGAATGAACGTAAAATGGAATTCAATGTTTCTGCATCAACATTGAAATTGTCACCATCGGACTCCGACGAAGTTTCCTGCACTGAGTTAGGCTCGTCGTCCTCGTCAGAATGTGGATCATCATCTGGATCCTCATCAAAGTCATCATCTCTATCAGCGTCTCCCCATTCCATGTCACTCAAATCACTGCCAAGGGAATTATGATCATTCACATCGCCGCCAGACCGATCTGCACCACCAGCGGTTGAATTGCTAGTGTTTGATTCGTTATCAATACTCGAATCCGAACGATCGGGACAATAGTTTTCATCGCTATTTGAGTCCTCTGAGTTATTTACATTAACTGCCTCCCAATCATAACTAGGTAACCCAGCGTTTTCTGAAATAGAGCTGTTTGTTTCTTCGTCATCCGTAATATGAGCAGTATCTCCATCGTCTGCAGTTGCACTAGTTCCGTCGACACTAGCTGGACCATTCACTAATTTTCGCAGCTCTGAATTATCATCTGCATATACTTTATTGAGGACGTTCCCCGAATAGATTGCTCTATGTTTTAATATCCGCGAATTTCGCAAAGCTTTATCCCTCCTATATATCGTAGCTCGACTCGGAAATCTACTTTTTATTTTCAACATCATGCACGAATCAAACGTAAGTGAAGTGTCATAATTAATTCCATCTTGTTACGTGATTACTGAGAGGTTGAGGTTGTAACTTGTTTTTGAAAAACCCGTGTATGAACAAACTCTCACGTGTGGCCACCTTTATCCGCCGCACGTGTTAACTACGCAGGCCTTGGCCGGCTCTGTGTGTGAACAAATACGGTGTTGTTGATGACATAACCATAGAAACAATTGGAGTTGAATTATTATCACGATGAGCGAAAATGTCGCATCGATGTATTGGGTTCGATGTAAGAACTTATTTACAGATAAAAAACAGACTATTCGTGCATCAGAATTTCACGATTTGCATGAAAATTACAAGTGCACCAGATTTGACCCTAAGAGTGAAAAAGATTTTGACAAGAAGAGAATATATGGTCTACAAATAGGCAACTATATGATTTCCCACTACATTCTGTTCCTAGACAGTAAGTATCCTATTTTTTTACCATTATTTTCAATACTCTGTTTGACACGTCGGACTTTTTTTCGTAATTTTTTTAAGTTCGTTTTGCCGATGAGACGACGTTGATAAAGTATATCACAGTCAGAGATTTTAATTGTTGCATCATCTTATATCTGTAAGCTTATAGTTTGTTCTTGAAGTTTCAGAGGAGGCCGTGAACGCAAGAGCTAAATCTACACGATCAAGCGTCCCTAAAACTCCCACAGATCAAATATTAAGAGTGAAATTCTCTAATTATACGTTGACAGACGAAAAGGAACTAGTTAAGAACGACAAGGTATGTCTAACGGCTCATAATTTCCAAATTGAGAACAATAAATCATTGGAAATGAGGGACCACACTTTTACATCCAACTTAACTGCAGTTGTGATAATCTCACATTCTCCAATAATTACTGAGCTCATCTTTTTTTTTGTGTAGAAGGAAGAAAAAAAAGCAGCGTCCATGTCGAGAGCTCATGCTTCAACAAGTGTTCTCAATCGATACCAAAAGATTATTTCTGGGAAGAGGGATAGAGAGAGATCGGACGAAGTTATGACAAAGGCGGTACCTAGTGCTGCTAAGCAATCAAAAACTGTAGAACTGACAAAAGGAAAGGACCCAAACTCCATCACAAAGACTTTGGGACGAATACGCGATGAACCAAAGACAAAACCTGCGAGCGCTGAAACAACAAAGAAGGACACAAAGACCAACGACATATCCGTAGACAACAGGCTCTCAGGCTCCGATATCGAGGTGTGAACTTTCGACCAATATTAGTATACAATATGCATACTTATCTCGTTTTCCCACTTGACTATTGGTTTAGGAGTTAGATGCTGAAACGTTTGCTGATAAATTCTGAAGCTGATTATATTCAGTTTTGTAATTTGTTTTCTTTGATCATTCTATTTGAAGGTATTTAAACTTGCCGACACGAAAAAATCTACTTGTAAGGTACATTGTGCCTGCTATGAGGCATTGAAGAAGCAAACAAATCTTATGGCTCGCGAATCAGAGCAATTACGTATTCAAAACGACGAATTACATCGAGGAAACGAAATTTTACGAGAGGCGATTAACGAACTCAAGCACGATAAAGATACGACTTTTGCCGAAATCAAAATATTATCTACCAATTTCCAAAACTTTATGTCAAACCCTCATCCTGGTAGGCTAGTTCATTCACATGAATCAATATCTCATATCCTTATTATAAAAATCTCACTAATCCAAAATTACTAAAATTTCCGTTCAGGGAACAGAAGTAGAAGTAAGCCTCAGGATGGTATCGAGAAAATGAGTTGTGCGTTGGAGAAGTTGCCAGATCATGAAAAGATGCCAGAAATCACTGACAAGCAGGTAATATTAACGTGTTTAAGGTCGAGGCTCAGCAGCCGGCAGCGAACGGCGGCGACCGGCCGAAAACAGTGATTCACATCCAAAACACCGACCAAATCTAACTTCAAAGCCAGATTTGGTCGATGTATTGCATGTGAACCACTGTTTTTGGCCATGCGCCGCCGTTCGCTGCCGACTAGTGGGATTCAGCCTTTATACGAGATAGAACCATTAATAAAAAATATGAACTAATTTGACAAACAAGGATCGGTTCACAATAGACAATCAAATTTTATAGATTTACTGTGGAAATGGCATAACTATAGAGAAGGGAGATTTGATTGAAGTAGCTGAAGCTAAAGGTTTACAAAAAAAAATATCTCTCCTTGCTGCTTTATTCTGGCCGAATGAAGTGTATAAGTGGACGCTGGCACCAATCCTCAAAGATCAAAACAAAATAAATAATGTTCACAAAGAAGCTATGCGAAGTAAGTTCGAATCATTAATAATCCTTGCTAATTTGTTTTCTCACGTTCTTTTTTCTTTCTCATATACAGACCTGCTCAATGAGATGGATTGGGATGAACCCAATCAATTTCATGTGTCCATAAGTGAAGTGGGAACAAAAATCAAACATACCACCAGTAATGCCAGAGGGGAATATGCTAAGGCTCATCCTGAATATGCAGAAAGGCTCAAGAAATTGACATCAGGTAGAAAGGAGGAGGCAGCTAAGAAAAACAGATACCTTAAACAATTTAAAAAAACGATACAAACCACTGAAACTAACAATGGAGAGGACCAGCGTGCAAAAGTCAATGCTAATATCACAGATTGTAATGAGAGTAGTGAAGATGAAACCAAAGAAAATTATGATACAGACAATGACAATATAACCGGGAGAAGTGAGGATGGAAGTGTAAAGGGTGATGATGAAAGTGATGACAATGAAATGAGAGATGACGATGCTAGCAGCGAAACTGAGTCCAGACGTTCTGAGAACGACAATCAAAACGAAGAAGTCAGTGAGGGCGAAGAAAAAGTGGTTTATGGAAGTAAACGTGTACCAGATCAAGATCGAGAAGAGGATCGGAATGATCGTGGTGGGAGCCAAGAGAAAGAGAATTAGAAAAACTCGGTAGATCAAGAGAATCTAGAAAAGTGTGAAAAAAATACCAGTGAAATCAAGAAGAGGCAAGTAAGAAAGAGACCGCTCCCTAAACAACAAGTGATTAAAAACAAAAATGATTATGGAGAGAATAAATAAAAGCAGTGAGAAGGTAACGTTCTCATGACAAACTATGTTGACGGTTTCATTTTCAATACTATCGTCATTATCTTCTACTAGGCCTAAAAAAAAAAAAATTAATCTAATCTAAAATAATAAAATTATTATCATTAAATTATTAATATTAAATTATCCTAATCTTCTACATTCAGACGTAACGAAATTTTACTCTAAGTAGCTTTTATTTTCCATTTTTTATCTTCCCTTTTACGGTTTAAAAAGATTTCAGGAAGGTTCTTTCATGACAATATTTTCTTTTCTTTCATGTATAATTCGTATTCTTAAGTATTCGTTCAATAAAAATATGTACAACTTGGAATGTCTGAGGTGTGTAATCTTCATCTTTTCCAAGTCCAAATTACTGAACGTCCATCAAACTCAATATGAATGGCTACACATCGTCCATAATCAGTTCCTTGGACCTAAGTATGGACTGATTTCCTGGCTGCATTCGGTCTTCGATGAACGTCCAGGCGACGTCCATTCGACAGCATAAAAACGTCTATCGGACGTCTCAAGTCACCTTGCCAACGAATCAAATCAGTCCATACGGAGTCACAATGAACGTCTATTGGACGTTATATCGTCCGTTTAATTGCGTTGTATAAAGATCATGTGGACGTTGCGTGGACCTTCCGTGAAGTCCAAAACTGCAACATCTGGACGTCCACCTATTACGTCCAACTTTAGTCCAACTACGGTCCTATTGGCCCATCAGGGTAGTGACCATATTAATTACATTTTCAAGTGCAATGTTTTTGATGAGCAAATTGATCGAGAAGTGAACTGATAACGAATTATTTCATTAATTTCGCTCGTTGCGGATGCCCAAAACTAACTATTCTTGGTTGTCGTTCGTTGTAAATGCGCGCGTGGATTTGAAATGACGCAACGCCGACGTAGAGCAGCCTGTATGAGCCTGTAATAGCCGGTTCTACTTACCAACGCTGCTGTCAAAAAATGGAATAAAGCGCGCCGCATAATTATATTATATCGTACCTAGAATAATTACAAAAATCTGAGAATATGTAAAATAGTAGTCAGTGAGTGGTAACTGAATGATATAACAGCAACAAGTTACGCCGCACACCATATTACGCGACGTGGGATGCAAACAGAACAGCGAGGATCCCGCATCCTCTTTTTGGCATAATATCCAGGTGGCCCCGGAAATATTCAGGAATCTCGCAGTAAGTACTATACAATATACATTTATAGGTATATATACGTCTTGATATAAAGTTATTATTTGAGGTTAGGTTCACCACCGGTTCGCACAAAAGGCCGGATAGAAACGGATAGAAAATAAAATGTTGAGACAGGTGCTGATAGGTGCAGATTAGAAAACTTATATGAACTGTGTCAGGCTACGTTGACAGGGGATGGTAGATGCTCACAACATAATGTTAGCTCTTCGTTATCTAGATCGACGTGAATATTCGCACGGTTCCGTGACTCCTATAGAGACATGGAAAATTTTTCCGTGACTACAATAGAGACTGCAGATTCGAAAATCGCCGCAAAATTTCGTTTTCTCTATTGAAGTCACGGGAAAATTAGAATTCCGTGTCTCTATTGATGACGCTCTCTATTTGGGTGCCTAGATATGGGACTGCTGAACCACCGGGCGGGTGGCTCGCACGGGTCGCGCGACCCTACTCACGATTGAGGAAAATCATCCCTCTCACCCGGAGAACACCTAGTGGGCGGATTCTCGGGTGGAATTCAATTTCAAAATTTTTAATTTTCCCCTGACTTAACTACACGGAGAAGGAATTGGGTAGACGACAGCGCCAATCTCGATAGCGGTGGCTTATGTACTGTCAGGCCAGGCCACGCGCTCTCCTTGGGAAGGCTCAGCTCCCAAACAGTAACGTTGCGATACGCGCAACGCAGGTATACCTTGACGCGCGTATCGCAACGTTACTGTTTGGGAGCTGAGCCTTCCTAATGAGAGTGCGTGGCGTTGCCTGACAGTCATAAGCCACCGCTATCGAGATTGGCGCTGTCGTCTACCCAATTCCTTCTCCGTGTAGAAACACGGAAATTTTGGGCGATTTCAGACTCTGCAGACGAGTCACGGAAAAATTTCCCGTATCTCGATAGGAGTCACGTAACCGTACGAATAGCCACTTCGTATCTAGATACCTTACTTGTTTCATAATTGTACAACCTTTTACCAATACTGTACCTATGTATACCTTCGTTATAAATATTCTCATTATTATTACATGTTTATTGTATTTTATTTTCAGAAATGGGTGAGAATCCACCCGTGGCAAGAAGGTGCCGTTACGACATCCATGGAAATCGAATTGTAAGCACACAAACAACCCGACGACGAAAAAAGGAGTTACACCACGCTCGTTTGGAAGGTGAGTGCAGCAATTGTAACAAACACTCTTAGATTTATGTGGAATTTCAACAAAAATGTGAATACTGTACTTATTTCAAAGAAAAGCTTCATCAAAATAAAGAACTGCATAATTGCCTGTAACGTATAAAGCTTGACATTCACACTGATGAGTCAGAGTGGAGCCTGCAGTTCAACTTGAATTCTCAAGACAGTTTCTGATACACCAACTGCTACGTATGAACTTTCTGTTATAGAAATGAAGGAATATGTGAGAGTTGCCTATAATAATTTCCGACGACAACGAGGTATAATCGCTAATGTTACTATTCCGGAGCCAACTGTGAGTTTATATGTTCACGATCAGCAACATAGAGTTCAAGAAGTTCCGATACGTAACCTGATCGGTAAGCGATAGTTGTGTTTCATCAATTGGAAAACATGTGTATGACAAAATCATAATTGAAACTGTGAATAGTATATTAATAGTATATTATAGTTATATTATACCTGACTGTTATATACTAGGTATACTTATACAATTTCAAAAATATCTACAATATCAGTCATTACGAACTGCTCCATTATTCCTTTATTAATATGTTCAGAAGAAATGGTCGCTTCATCTGAAAACGAGCAGGATGTTGACGATTCGCCGACAGGACGACGTCATGAGAAGATAGTTGACGATGAAGTATCGATATGTCACGACAGTGATACCGCAGTTTTTGGATCTTCGGACTTTTCAGATAGTGAAGATGATTCGTCGAACAGTGACGATCAAGCAACATCAACAAGTTCGTTACCTTCAGCTAGCGGGCCATCTGCACCAACAAAATCTTGCAGCGACAATTATGAAAACTTGCTGAACTCTAAACTGGAAGATTGTATAACAGCAGAAGGCGACAAGATTATGTTCACAGAATCGAATTTGAAAACGTGGCAGGTGATGTTAATAATACTTGGCCTTTGCATAAGATTCTCCTTGAGTGCTAAAAGCAGGCGTGCTCTCATTGATGCCACTAAATTATTCGCTGGCCCAGAATTCTCTTCATGGGACATGAGCGATTATTGTTTCTCAAAGATATTTGAGCCTCCCAAGGAAGTAATATTATACCATTTCTATTGTACATTATGTTGTAAGGTACTAGAATCAGATCAGCCTCTAACAAAAAGTAATTTCACAAGTCAAGAGGTAGTTTGCGATACATGCATAAAATCGTATCCACTTCTTGCTAGTTCACCAAATTATTTCGTATCAATTGATTTAAAATATCAAATCAAATCGCTGCTCAATATTCCGATTATTCAAGAAAGTGTGTTGAAGCATTTACAAAATATTAATGATCCAGAAATTACATGTAACGATGAGGTAATACGAGACGTTCATGATGGCATACTTTACAAACAATTGTTATCGAAAACACCCGAAAATACAAAACTTTTGACATACGTGTTCAACACTGACGGGGCACCATTGTTCAATAGTTCTAAGAGAGCTTTTTGGCCCATTTTGCTGATCTTAAACGAGCTGCCTCCGCGTCTTCGATTCCGCTATCCCTTAGTAGCTGGGTTATTACTAGTGAAAAATGAACCATCGCCACAACTCATGAATAAATACATGAAATTTTTTGTAAAACAATCAAATTTATTGAGTATTGAAGGATTCAATGTGAGAATTAATGGAAAGAATGTACACTTTATACTCAAACCTCTTGTTTGCAGTGTGGATAGTGTCGCTAGACCTCTGTTGCAGAACAGACTCCAATTTAACGGTTATTACGGCTGTTCATGGTGCTACAGTATTGGTGCACACACCAATGGTTGCATTAGATTTGTAATGGAAGAGAATGAACCGGCAGACAGATCGCATGAAGAATACTTGAAAGACGTGAACGCCGTTATCACAAAATCTGTACCGCTATCATGTCGTACGAAAAATCAACAGAAAAGAACAACCGTGCGAGGTATCAAAGGAACCGCAACTTGTTGCGATTTAATAGATTTCGATATGATTTGGGCGTACTTCCGCGATCATTTGCATGCGGATTTGCTTGGTGTAACAGCTCAAATGTGGGTCGGGTGGTGCGATCCACATAATACGATACACCTTAGCAAAACCGAACAGGATACCGTTAACGACAGACTAATGAAAATGACTCCACCACACGAGGTACACAGATTAGTCAGACCTTTGAAATCTGAAAAAGCGAAATGGAAAGCATCGGAATGGCGGAGCTGGCTCTTATTTTACGCGGTACCATGCTTGACAGGAATTTTGAATCCGTACGCCTTGCAACATTTCGCATTATTTGTTCGAAGTATAAACACACTCCTCAAAACAAGCATTACTGAAGCAGAATTGAACAGAACTGAAAAAGATTTACACGAATTCGTCATTATATTCGAATTACTTTACGGAGAAAAACAAGTAACATTCAATGTTCATTCGCTGAAACACCTAGTATGCTGCGTCAGGTTCTGCGGGCCACTTTGGGCTACATCTACCTTCCCTTTCGAAAGTACAATACGCACTTTAAAGCGGCATGTACATGGACCCAAAGGAGTCTACGATCAAATGGCCAAGAAATCTATACAGAATAACGTTTTTCATGCTATAGTATTGCAGTTCGAGAATTCTCCCGCTGTTTTGAAATTTTATAAATCGTTGTTCGCAAGGATGGAGGTTGCATCTTTCCGCAGAAGTGGAGAATCAATTGTGTTAATCGGAAAAGGCGAAGAGCACGTTCCTCAAGATACTGGACGTAACGAGACTGTACAAATGACCGAGTACCAAAGATGCATTTATAAACACATGATCATTCATTCTGTAGCCTACAATAGGCCACAAAGAACAAACGACACCTCGTTCATTACCAAAGACGGTGAATTTTTAACAGTTGAAAATATATTATACTTTAACGGTGAGGCATTTGCACGCGTTTCGTACCTAAAAGTGACACAAGTCGTATTGCGTTGTAATGAAAATGACAAAAATTGTCGAAAGTGTCTGAACATTGACGACGTAGTAATGGATGACTTATACGAAATTTGGCCGTATACAAGTAACAAAATGATTATACCCGTTACAGACATCATTGACAAATGTGTTGTTATAGACATTGGCAATGGAAGGTTGTACCTCGCGAAGTTACCAAACACGATTGAAATACAGTAAGAGAGGTTTCAAAGAATGACTAACTGTAAAACTTATGCACCGAGTATACTTGGTGAGGTTGATTCTTGCCCGGATGTCATCGGATGAGCGTATTAAATCATATACAAAACAGTCACTTCCGGGCCAGAATCAACCTCGCCATGTGTACCCTATATAATATGACTGTCACCGATTATCACTATGAATACATTTAAAATATCAATTATATCGCGTCACTAATGCCATAAGGTCGTGAGCGCCAAAAAAAAATTTCGTTTTTTTGGTGGCAAAATCTTTTTCACGCCATATAACATCGTTTGAGCATATGCCCAAGAAAATTTTTTTTTTGGTGCTTACGACCCTATGGCATTAGTGACGCGATATCGTATGCATACATATGTATGTACCGTGAGCAAATCTTGAAAGTATACAGTCGACTGTGCGTGCGTCAGTTTTGCAATCTGCCGATGCAGGCTAACTACTCTGAACTTCAGCGATCAAACGCTGAGATACAAGTTTTCGAGGATAAGTTGAATACAAGTCAGTTGGTACTGTCTTTCGGATAAATAAGGCCAAAAGTCAAGAGCCCGCGGACCATAGAAATTGAATTGTTTGGCGCCGAGTGTATACTTTCAAGATTTTCTCTCAGTATGTGTATTCTTGAAGTATAAAACAATACGATAATTACTCACATATTTTTTGAATAAAATCATTTCTATCACAATGCATTCTCATTTTTACGATCCTCGATTTATACCACTGACAATTCCGGTAATAATTATAATATAGCGAAGAAAATTATTTTTATATTTTCTTTCTGACGTGCGATGAGTTCCAGATAGACAACGATACATGACCGTTGCGGAACTTTGATATAGATTTCGGTTCTTGAAAGCCGACGTACGAGTCCCGGATAGACATCGTCGAATTCCCGGATGGGAACTTTGTTCGATTTCAGCGGTCAACGTCGTCCACAGCAACCCGAACAGGACCGAATAGGTATCGTTATTTCAGGACAAATGGTTCCGGGTGAATGCTGGACAGGGCCGCGTAAAGTACATTCCATGTTTTCCACCGCATAGAATACACATAGAAGCAGGTAGGTACCCGAATGATGAAAGTCAACGCTCCGGATGAATGACGGACAGGGCCGCGTAAAGTACATTTCATATTTCCCACCGGATGGAATCCACATAAAAGCAGATAGGTATCCGAATGATGGGAGTGAACGCTCCGGATGAATGACGGACAGGGCCGCGTAAAGTACATTTCATATTTCCCACCGGATGGAATCCACATAAAAGCAGATAGGTATCCGAATGATGGGAGTGAACGCTCCGGATGAATGCCGGACAGGGCCGCGTAAAGCATATTTCATATTTCCTACCGGATGGAATCCACATAGAAGCAGATAGGTATCCGAATGATGGGAGTGAACGCTCCGGATGAATGCCAGACAGGGCCGCGTAAAGCATATTTCATATTTTCTACCGGATGGAATCCACATAGGAGCAGGTATGTATTCGGATGATAAAGGTCGACGCTCCGGATGAATGCCGGACAGGGCCGCGTAAAGTACATTTCATATTTCCTACCGGATGGAATCCACATAGAAGCAGATAGGTATCCGAATGATGGGAGTGAACGCTCCGGATGAATGCCGGACAGGCCCGCGTAAAGCATATTTCATATTTTCTACCGGATAGAATCCACATAGAAGCAGATAGGTATCCGAATGATGGGAGTGAACGCTCCGGATGAATGCCGGACAGGCCCGCGTAAAGCATATTTCATATTTTCTACCGGATGGAATCCACATAGAAGCAGATAGGTATCCGAATGATGGGAGTGAACGCTCCGGATGAATGCCAGACAGGGCCGCGTAAAGCATATTTCATATTTTCTACCGGATGGAATCCACATAGGAGCAGGTATGTATTCGGATGATAAAAGTCGACGCTCCGGATGAATGCCGGACAGGGCCGCGTAAAGTACATTTCATATTTCCTACCGGATGGAATCCACATAGAAGCAGATAGGTATTCGGACGATAGAAGTCAACGGTCCGGATGAATTACTGACAGGTCCGAATAAGATACGGATTGAATCTCGTGTACCGATAAAGTCCGCATAAAAACGGATAGAAAACCGATCGGACTCTATCCGAAATTCTATCAGAATTCCTATACGATTCTATCGTAACCTATCTGACATTTTAAGCAGGGAAGTTAGATCTAGAATTGAAGAACACAAAAACAACATCAAGGAATCAGATGAAAGACATACCGCTCTCACTAGACATACTACAGAATGCGATCACTCTTTTAATTATGATAGGTTGGATATATTGGAAGAAGAACCCCGATACCACAGACGCCTATTACTTGAAATGTGTAACATAGTTAGCCACCCTTCCGCGGTCAATCTGAGACAAGATGTAGAACATCTAAGTACTATATATTCCTCTGTCATCAAGTAAGAGACTCTTCCTTACCGTCTGTCTCACTATTGATTCTAACGTCGATCTTACTCTTACGATTGATCTAACTCTGGCTTGCCTTTCTGCCACAGAGAGTCCTTTCTAGTTTTCATCTGGTCTATGCCTACTACGGACACGGTTCTGCCTTGCCGCTATTCAAATCGCTCTCTAACTGTTATAATGGAGAAGTGGGCTCTTTTGATAGCCTTTATACCGCTTATCCAGCCTAGCTGTATCTGTTAAGCCGTTACCGCATTGTGGGTCCGTTTCGCTACGCGATTTCAAACTGTTACCGCCTATTATGTTTTAAGGTAGGAATGATTATTTATGACTTCTTTCTAATAATCTATACACTTGTCTATAGGTTTAGTTTTACTTTTGGAATTACTCTTAGTATCTGTATACCTTTTTAGATTAATAAATTTTCGCTTCTGAGGAGGGTCCTCATCAGGACCGAAACGTCAACTGATGTTTTTTCTTCTATACGACCTTCATCCAAGATTTTCACACACAAACCAATTATTGTTTAACGTTACAATGTTCACAATAATCTAACTTGAAAGGCCGGAGCATTACATTCGTAATACATTGATAAAGTAATTAATTTGCAGTACATACACGGAAAGAAATGCATCGCGTATATCACTATGCCAGTATGGGCGTGAAGGCCATACTGTATGGTATCGACGATTTTCATTCATTTTAATACTTTGGTCAACAGACTTTTATTCATAACTTTTATGTATATTCACCAAAAATGATGGGCAAGGTGTCATTTGGTTCGGAAAGGCATTTAGAAACTTTTCGGAAGGGTCCCAGAAAGGGAAGACGGAAATTGCAGAAGTTATAAACAATTTAGTGAAAAAAAAGAGGGGGAGTTCGGTTTTTTGCGAATATCTCAAAAACTATTTGAGATTTCCGAAATCGCAAAAAAGATCCTAGAAGAGTATAAAATTTCCTACAAAAAAGTCCCAGCTCCCCAAATTCTACATCCTATATTTATAATTTTAATTGTGCGATGAAAAAAGGATTAAAAATGGGTTATGCGACGGCCGCGTGCGCGTTTTTCGGAAGTGATCAATATACTTCGAGTCAAGTCTGCGAAAGTACATCTTCGATCGGACCCTGGAAGAAGCGAGAGAGAAGCACACTTATGCGACTTTGACCATCTGATTCTTGATTGAAAAACTGATCAATATACTCCGAGTCAAGTCTGCAAAAGTACATCTTTGATCGGACCCTGTGAAGAGAGAGAGAGAAGCACACTCATGCGACTTTGACCATCTGATTCTTGATTGAAAAACGAAGATTTTGAGCCCAAGCAGGACCCTTTTGGAAGAATGTTATTTTTTTTACAGCGGTTTTTCGGAAGTGATCAATATACTTCGAGTCAAGTCTGCGAAAGTACATCTTCGATCGGACCCTGGGAGGAGCGAGAGAGAATCACACTCATGCGACTTTGACCATCTGATTCTTGATTGAAAAACGAAGATTTTGAGCCCAAGCAGGACCCTTTTGGAAGAATGTTATTTTTTTTACAGCGGTTTTTCGGAAGTGATCAATGTACTCCGAGTCAAGTCTGCAAAAGTACATCTATGATCGGACCCTGGGAGGAGCGAGAGAGAAGCACACTCATACGACTTGGACCATCTGATTCTTGATTGAAAAATGAAGATTTTAAGCCCAAGCAAGACCTTTTTTGACTGCAATTCTCTTTCCTACGGCGTTTTTTCGGAAGGTCTTGAAATGATGTAACTTAATTTTGAAAAATGGCTGTTTGAAAAAATCGCTCAGGCCAAATTTCGTGTACACTGGTGAAAATACATTCTTCCAACCCCAATCAATCAATTGGCATCGAAATTACCCATGTGCTTCGACAAAACTTGAAAAAAAAAAATTTCCAGCGCCGGAAACGATTAATTGGAAATGCCCATATATGTGAGTAATATGCTGTGATGGTCATTGTGTTATTATGAATAATTAAGACAATACTGCTGACTGAATAAAAAAAGTTTGAATGAATGTTTCAAAATAATTATACTGTATTATTTTCAACTCGAATGAGGTCTTCGAAAATATTAGTGGACTAGTGAGGTAGAAGGAGCCGTTGAAAACATTATTGTTGTTCTGGAAGGTATATAATCATTTATCAACGAACATACTATCTTTACACTCGTGTATATAATTATTGTTAAAATTTAAAACGAAACAACAACTTTTTAAGCATGAACAAGTACAGATGCAGATTTTTTGACGTGGCTACGATGGTTCACAAGTCTATTTTCGAAAATCATTGTGCTTTGGAGGCCGCTTACCCCACCTTTCCCTATATTTAATCGCAGTAGACGATTTATAATGGCAAAAATCTATTTCATACGGAAAAATAAATGTTGTGCTGGACGGAGTATCAATTTAATGGTACCATGAAATGAATTACTTCAGGTAAAATTTCTTCGCATCCTTCGCAGTAAAGATGTACACAATCTGATAACAAATTTCTCTTCAATCAAAGAATGATGCTTATGATTGCAAAAAATATGTTTTTTCAAATAAAAGAATCGGTATTTTCGGTCTAATGAACGCTTATTTGAATCAGAAATAGATATACTTGAGCCCATTCATACATTTTATCTCAATTATTGATTCAGTTGATCAATTGTAGAAATTTGTCTTCGTTTCAATATAGGTATTCTCTAAAGGCATTTAAGTAACCCATATTGATCTAAAACAATATTCAGTTGGACCAATAGATTTGGGTTTGGAAGAAACTGATGTGATGTTTCATTGAAATGGGCATTTACTAGATTTACAGAAAACATTTTCTCACTTCTATAGAAACATACGTGGCACGAAAAATTCGTAATCACTTCAACAAAAGTATTTAATTAATTTTAGGCATGGCGTGTATGAGTACGAACAATTATTGAGTCGGGTGAAAGAGTTCAATTTTTGGAACCACGTAGTCAAAAGTTTCATTTAAATTTTCATTTATTTGATTTAAGTAAATCGATTCGATTATTTAGCAACCCGTACATTCCCGTATAGTAACTATGCATTGTTTGAAATGATTTCATATTAGCTCTTATTAAACAGTGATATTTCTATCAAAAAAATATTTACCTCATCCTAATGACGAATTACTGGATAATGGACAACTAATTAATTTACTTGCATCAAATAATTATTTTTTCTTACAAATAAATTTTTTTAACAGTGTAAAGACCGATTTCCATAATTTGTTTCGACATCTTTTCACCACTATTTTTAGCTGGATTATTTTTTCGACTTATATAATAAATAAATTTGTGGCACAAAAAAGCCAGTAACGATACTATTACCTCAAAATTATTATTATTTTTTTGATCGTAATTAAGGTGGTAACGTAGGTTTTCACCAACCAATCGATTTGAATTTTTTTTTTGAGTGTATTGGGAGTATAGCGGGACTGCTTGCAACAAAAATTGAAGACGATACTTTTACCTTTTTTTTCTCACACCCCATATCGATACACCGAGAGAAAAGATTTATTTGAATGATGAACCTAATAGATTATTTATTCGACACAAATGAAATTTATTTAATCTTACCCTACATATATTTCGCCCAGATAAAAAATTCATTTCATGCAAATGAAAAAGTTATTTACGGCAAGTAAATTTTCTATGAGGGTCATATACCGGGAATATTCGTGGAAGCGCTTCATAGGGAAGTGAAAACGCCTGCATACAGGCAACTCAAACATCAAGCGATAAGGTTTTGTTCCCACGAAGCCAATGGGCACGCAATGTGCGAAATAAAACCGAATCGCTTGACTTCTGAGTTGCCTGTATGCAGGCGTTTTCACTTCCCTATGAAGCGCTTCCACGAATATTCCCGGTATAAATAAAGTTTATTTAGATTAAATCAATCTTTCCTCTGGGTGTACCTGCACGCGATAACCGGCTATCTCAGAGTCCGCTTAAAGAACCGGCTATCTCAGATTCCGTTCGAAAAAGTGCCCTATGCCTACCAGGCGATTCCTCGCTTACATCTCAGTCATTTGGGTTGCGCACCGTCATATCCCTACGATGTATATCTATATATATGATGTATATAGATGTACAACTCTGTGTTCAGACGGTCTGCTACCCACATCACTGTGATGTAAGCAAGGAATCACGCGGTATATAGATTGTAACGCAGTTTTCTAACTTGCAGAGGAAAAACCACAGATCTGGTTACAATTCGGCACTTTTCCGTGTTAATTACTTAATTACCAAAGTGTTGGGCGCCAGACGCTACTGCGTCGTTTCGATACGATAACACAACTTACTAAAACCAGAAAAACTTACGGAAATGCGTCGAGCGACAACTCGACTAGCTCAGATAACAAAGCCTTAGATAGAGGGGCAGGGTACACCACGTAAAACAATATTAATTCTTTGAGATAGTTGAGATCACATCAATCAATAATTTATTAATTAAACTAGATAATTCAGACGAATGATACAGAATTGGCGATAGTATTAATCATTTGTTACGATAGTTTTCCTAACTGTTCAGGACAGAATTTACTCGTTTATGATACAATTAAATCAGAGGAATGTGTCAGAGCTGACTCGATATAAAACGAATAGACTAGACTCCAGACTTGGTATCACAGAGCGATACTTCGTACCCAAATGCAAATTATATCATAACACATCCTGAGATTAACGTACTAGAGTTTTGAGATATTATAAAAGAAAAATCGATAACAAACGATACAGATCCCTACTAATTAATTAGCCACGCTTGGCCATACAATTTACGATACTCCGAAATCTACTGCTAAATAGAGACCACGCGGTCATTCGAGAGACGCGAATTACAGGTTCAACGTTAGCAATTAAATTAGAACGATAGAGATTGTTCTTTAACCAAATTCTGACAATTTATATTGATCGAAACGATACTAAATCATCCAAAATTAACTATAACTTACTAGATTTTACATACGAATAATAATTTATCCAAAACGGACTATATCTTACTAAACTATAACAAATTAACGATAACAAACTAAACTATACGCGAGGTCTAAGCCTTCGCGGCTATCTTCGCTCAGGGTACTCCAGGAAAAGGTATTTTTCTACAGTATTTCATGCACAATATTATTCTAACATACTAAATCAAAAATATAAGCCATACGAGAAGCGATAAGCAATAAATTATAGCCAAAAAGCAATGAAAGATCTATGTAACTCAGCCAGACTCGAGGTTGTTCGATAATTTAAGAGATAGACTACGACAGACGAGCTGCTTAGCTCAAAAGACAAAGACGAGCCTCGTGGCTCAATAACCAAATTAATAACCAAAACTTTATTACGAACGACCTCGTGCCTTCACAAAAGAATTAAGACCTTACCTTAATCAAGTTGCTCAATGTAGCACAAACTCACGATTTAAATAAGACTCGATAACTCGATAGGATACACAGTGTGGTGAAATGTTAAAGGATGCGTAGCGCAGACTAGAGCGAAGAAGTAGGCTGTGTAACAGGTGTACCGGCCTTATATAGTCGGTGTTTTCTTCCACTAGTTCATCCTTCAGGCTTAGCGTACTCACGTGACATATCGATGATCTAATTGGTCGGTGAGCGACAGATTTTGACGAACGTAATTTAGGCGAAGTCTACCTCACCCCTGCCGCTGCTAATACCGCTCCTCTTCCCGCCTTCCTTTTGAATCCCCGGGCGCTGGACTCACATGGAGCCTCGCTCGCCCGGCCACCCGATATTTTTTCTAGGGCCTTACACCATTGGTCGATCCACCAGAAAGTTAGTGGTAGCTTCGTGTCTCGGCATACTAGGGCTTCACCCACGAAAAGATTCGATAGGTTGGAACGCTGATCCGGGGGTTGTCATGACCAACCACGGCCGCGATAATAGATTCGGAGACAGTTTGACGATAGTAGCTGCACTGACCGATACTCATCAGGTGGGAGGCTGTGAGGATGCACCTGCACATGACCCTGTACACCACCCTCGTACCGGAAATGCATTTTCTTGTAGGCGGTAGCTCTTCGGATGACGGGAGGATTTCGTTGTGCTTCTCGCACATCCCTGTACGCCGCCAATCCGATAGTTGGAGGTGGTAGATCTTTCCACTTGAGAGGAGGCGCTGACCTTGGGGTTTTCTGGACCGACCATGGTTTGCACGCCGACAGAATCGTCTTTGACGATATTGGAGGCTTCTTACGTTCGGTAGAATCGCTTTTCCTTCGGTAGTTCCCACGACGACAGACGTCTCGTGGAGTATCGAGCTCGAGATTACATAGTTTACAAAAAATAAAATAGTGTTAATTAGACCTAATCATTTTTCCCTAAGTTTTCTCTTTTCCTGGAGACCCTGTCTACGCCACGCATCGTTGCATTTTCGAGAGAATCGCCTTGTGGCGGGGAATTTACAAATACCACGTCACAAGATATACAACTCTGTGTTCGGACGGTCTGCTAATCACATCACTGTGATGTAAGCGAGGAATCACCCAGTATGTTAATAATATAGGCAAAAGGCGCTTTTTCGGAAGGAATCTGAGATAGCCGGTTATTCCGGGCAGGTATCAATATTATCTGAACCCACCAGGAGCGGCCTTGCAGATCGACGATTCTCGCATAATAAAGGCCAACGCCCACTACACCGCACCGAACCGAACCGATCGGCAGCGAACCGATCGGCACCGAAGCGATCCGCACCGAAGCGATCCGCACCGAATTTTATTGTTCAAACAATGAAATTCGGTGCCGATCGCTTTGGTGCCGATCGGTGCGATGCCGATCGGTGCGGTGCCGATCGGTTCGGTTCGGTGCGGTGCGGTGCAGTGGGCCTTAAGGGTCTTTCAGGTAAGTATTATCCTGACTTTCATTGACGATAAAATTACCTGACATTTTGGTCGTCAGCTCTTCGACTTATACTCTAGCTCCGATTTACGCGCGAGAAAACCAAGCGGTAGTACTTTAAAACATTAACAATTTTTTACCTATTCATTCGATTGGAGTAAAACTTTGCAGAAAGCTTATTTGGACCTTAAGGCGGGGTTTCAGTCACTCCGTAACTTCGAAACGGCAACGCGTAAGCATATACCTATATAAAGTATAACGTCATGTATCCACCGCCGCGGCGAATGCCTTACGAAAGTTCCGGTTCACGTGAAAACAAAAGCTCTAAATGCAGAATTCCGACGAGAATGTGATTCTTCGATAAATTCTCTAGAACGGTAAACTGGATTCAGACACGAACACCATCTAAAAAGTAATGCCAGCACTTTCTGTTTCGAAACAGCTGGTTGTGGGTTCTCATCTGAACTATAGGAACAAATATTTTTTTCACAAATTCGCGATGTTGTAGTTATCCGCTCTAAAATTAATAGAAATGAACCCATTTCCAGAAGGAATTTTCATTTTTTCCTATAGTTATTGAATAAAGCGAAACTTTCGATACACGCTATCCCGGTTGGTCAAGAAGGACTGAGACCCGGCCTTAATGAACAATTTTCTCACTGGAATATTCAGTTGCTCGAGATTCGTTCGACTCCCGAAGCACTTGAAGGAATCCACAACTGCAGATTTTTGCAATTTCTCGGAAAAAAATTAATAGCTTTCTTGTTAACAACAATGTTGATCTTTTTATTTCCTAATTGATCCTGAAACACTAAAATACATGACTGTTGCGAATTTCGTTTGAAAATTCGAAAAATTGGGTAAGCTAGAGCAAGTTGAAGTAGAAGAAGGCGGAAATTTTTCACCTTGAAAAAAATACGTTCTTCGTAAATATTCCGAAAATAACAAAGGCTAAACGAAATGTCAAGACATGGCCGGTACTCACAGCTTAACTCACGTAAAAGCCATATGGCATCGCGATGTGGCGGCCGGGCAGTCGCCAGCTAGCGTCAAGACATGGCAGCGCCAGCTTGGACCACATAAAAACCATATAGCATCGCGAGGTGGCGGCCAGGTAGTCGCCAGTTGACGTCAAGACATGGCAGTGGCAGGTTAGCCCACATAGAAGCTATATGGCTTCGCGAGGTGGCGGCCAGGTAGCTGCCAGTTAACGTCTAGACACGGCAATGCCATGTTGGCCCACATGAAAGCCATGTGGCATCGCGAGGTGGCGGCCAGGTAGTCGCCAGTTAACGTCTAGACACGGCAATGACAGGTTTGCCCACATAAAAGCCATGTGGCATCGCGAGGTGGCGGCCAGGTAGCCGCCAGTTAACGTCAAGACATGTCAGTGCCAGGTTGGCCTACATCAAAGCCATATGGCATCGCGAGGTGGTGGCCAGGCAGTCGCCAGTTAACGTCTAGACACGGCAATGCCATGTTGGCCCACATGAAAGCCATGTGGCATCGCGAGGTGGCGGCCAGGTAGTCGCCAGTTAACGTCTAGACACGGCAATGACAGGTTTGCCCACATAAAAGCCATGTGGCATCGCGAGGTGGCGGCCAGGTAGCCGCCAGTTAACGTCAAGACATGTCAGTTCCAGGTTGGCCTACATCAAAGCCATATGGCATCGCGAGGTGGCGGCCAGGTAGTCGCCAGATAACTTCAAGACATGGCAGTGCCAGCTTAGCCCGCATGAAAGCCATATGGCATTGCGAGGTGGCGGCCAGGTAGTCGCCAGTTAACGTCTAGACACGGCAATGCCAGGTTGGCCCACATAAAAGCCATATGGCATCGCGAGGTGGCGGCCAGGTAGCCGCCAGTTAACGTCAAGACATGTCAGTGCCAGGTTGGCCTACATAACAGCTATATGGCATCGCGAGGTGGCGGCCAGGTAGTCGCCAGTTAACTTCAAGACATGGCAGTGCCAGCTTACCCCGCATGAAAGCCATATGGCATTGCGAGGTGGCGGCCAGGTCAATGCTAGGTAGTGACGGGACATGGCAATACCAGCTTGGCCCACATAAAATCAATGTCGCGGCGAAAGGTGGCGGCTAGGTCAATGCTAGGTAGCCAGCGTACATGGGATAGATAGTCAAAAGCTACATGAACTAGCCTTGTGGCTGCCAGGATGGCGCAACATTGATAGCCTAGCTGAGTTAGCCATACTATCGCCATGTGAAAAAGCCATGTTGAAACCATATAGCCGCCGCATGGTTATCGAAAATCGACCTGCTATGTGGCCGGCTGACGGCATTGCCGTGCTACTGCCACATGACATTCATGTGGCTGGTGGGCTGGCCATGTAAATTGTTACCCGGGCATTGTTGACAAAAGCCAATTCTAGCTGCAAACTCGCAAATGTAAATGAATCTGATCGTTCTAAATTCTCATCACGATTATTTTCGTCGACTGTAACCTGTGAAAATATAATTTTTATAATCAGGTATTCATCAAGTATAGAAAATATAAAACTGAATTTATAAAACATTAATTCAAGTGGAAAAATTATTACGGGGACATTCACATTATCTGACGAAGACAAATAATTTTTACTCTGATCTCAAACACTCATTTTTAATCACCCACACTTCTCGTTCACAAAAGCTATCGAATAAATCAATGCAATAGATAATTATCAAAAACTGATTTACTTCATTATTGATTCATGCATAAAATAGTACAAAATATTAACATTATATACTTACAATTATCAAACACACGGAGAGAAATTTGGTACGCCACCCATACTGCGACTGATAGGTGCTATCCTTTTTGAAGTACAGCGAGCGTCACTCACATGGGTATAATGTACAGTCCAAGCTGGGAGCGCTACTGTACCAAGAGGCACACATTGTATACTAATCGGCCGGGCGAGCAGCTATTCCATATTTTGGTATAACTGCTCTCCCTCGCGTTAGTACTTTTGGTGCAGCAGCTCTCACAAACAGTGCGTATTAGCTACCAAAAGTAAGGAACAGCAGCGCCAACACGCGTGGCACAGCAGGCGTATCGAATTTTTCTCCGTGCACTTATCACGAGGACAATTCACCAAATTTAACAACTGTTAACAATCACGACAGTAAACAGTATCTCGGGCTTCGGCCATTGCATATTACGCCATCGCGTGGTCGTATTGAGAACTAAATTTGTGAACAATTTAGAGTAGCAGAAGTCTTTCGCGCAGTCGGAATCATAACTTCCCGAGCGTATGTTCTAATTCAATATGGATTCCAATAAATAAATCAATAATAAAATTGATAGGTATTAATCTTTCACTCACATAATGATTCATGACTGTCAAATATACATGAATAGAATTTAAAAAAATAATAATTTACAAATAATTGTCATAATATTTTGAAAAGTATTCATTTTTGTTCTTTCGCGCATTTGTAATATTGCTTCTTAAAAATCTCAGTAGAGAAAAGCACATGATTGTTCTTAATTTTTATGAATAAGAGTAAAAATTGAAATAATTCATCTATTTTGTTTTGAAAATTTTATTTTAGTACGCATGTAGAAACTACTTCATTAAGGTGAAAAATTATTCTCGTCACTAATATAATAGTTCTTGTAATACGAAAAAGAAGCAGCAAAACAGCAAGGACTCCAGAAAAAACAGACTTCGCAGATAACACACAAGAAATGCAAGGCTCGACGCCATCAGGAGTGAGCGGAGAAGAGGAAGTGGCTGAACGAACAAAAGAAGAGTGGCTGAAGAGCACACTAAGCGAAATAATGGGCAGAATGCAAAGCATGAACATGGAGATATGGAAGATGAGAGAAGAAGCGGAAGAAGGAAGAAGGTCGGAGAAAGAAGAAAGGGAGACACTGGGGAGAGAAATAATGGAATTAAGAACTAGAGGAGAAGAAGAAAGTCGCAAACTAGCAAACATGATAGAGAGAATGGAGAATGAAAGACAAACAAGAGAAGCAGAAGCAGAACAAAAGAAGACATGGGAAGAACGAGAGAAAGACAGAAAAGACAAAGAAGTAAGCAGAAGAATTGAACAAGACAGAAGCGAAAGCACAAAAAGACTGAAAAGAATAGAAGAAGAACTGGAGAGAAGAGAAAAACCGAAAAAAGCAAGAATATAGTAATAAGCGGGATAGAACGAGACAACGGAGAAGAATGCGAGGCCGCGGTAGAAAAGATACAAGACAAAATAGCTGACACAACCATACCTATAAAAGAGATAAAAGAAAAAGGGAGGGAAGGGAAAGTGGTCGTAGTAAAAATCAAAGATTGGGAGGACAAGAAAAAGATCATGGTGACGAAAGGAAAATTAAAAGGCTCTAAGATAATCGTAGAAGCAGACATGACGAGAAGAGAGCTGGAAGTACAACACAAAATATGGAGCAGAGCAAGAGAAGAAAGAAGAAACGGAAGACAAACGAGGGTCGGATACAGAAAGCTGATCATAGGAAACACAGTGTGGCTGTGGGACGACGAAACAGAAGACCTAAAGCTGAGAGAACAGCCAACACCATATGCAAGAGATGAGTACAGTCAGGAAACAGAAAGACAAGGTGGTACAAGCAGAGGAAGAGGAAGAGGAAGAGGAAGAGGAGGCAGAGAATAGGATGGAAGCGTAACAAAGAAGGTGGAACACGAAAAAGCAGAAAGAAAGGTGGTGAAAATAGGTTTCTGGAACATCGCCGGGCTGAAAGGGAAAGACGAAGAAGTATGGGAGGAAATAAAGAGATGGGACGTGTCAGGCCTAGTAAAAACATGGGAAGAGGAAAAAGATAAGGAGAGAACAATGACGAGACTACCAGACAGCCACACCTGGATGATACAAAGTGCAAAAAGAACCCACAAGAAAGGAAGAGCGAGCGGAGGTGTCGCAATGGGAATAAGGAAAGAGCTGCGGGCAAGGAAGAGACAAAAAGAAGCGACAGAAGAAACAGATGGAATAATAGAAAGCACAGTGAGGATAAATGACAAAAAATTGAGGATATTTACAGTATATTCGAACCAAGAGATCAGTGCAAAAACGAGAACCCTAACAAGGATGATAAACAAAGGAAGAAGAGACGGACCGATAATAATCGGAGGAGACTTCAACGCAAGAACAGCGGGAGAAGGCGGAATAGTGGAAGTAGAAGAAGAGCAAAAAGAGGCAGAAAGCACAAGGCGGTCGAAAGACAAAGTCAAAAACAACGAAGGCAAAACGCTGATAGAGTGGCTATACGAAGAAGGGCTCGGCATATTCAATGGGGTTGGAAGAGGCGACGAAAAAGGAGAAATAACATATGTCGGCCCAAGAGGAGAGACAGTAATTGACTATGTCATAGGTAACACAGAAGCATGGGAGGAGACGAAAGAGGTTAAAATAGAAAATAGAGTCGAATCGGATCACCACCCGATAACAGTAACGATAAACTCAAGGTCAACAAGAGAAGAAAAAGAAGAACAGGAGGTAAACCGACCGCGAAGAAAAATCATGAACTGGTCAAAAGAGGGCAGAGACAAGTACAGAGAACGAATAAAGGAAATAATAATAGAAGACGGCAGCCCGCAGAGAATGATGAAAGAACTCAAAGAGAAGATAGAAAAAGCAGCAGAGTGGAAAGAAGTAGGCGGCAAGAAAGAAAGAAAAAACTTCTGGTGGGACGCAGACTGCGCTGAAAGTAAGAGCAAAGCGAAAAAAGCGCTGAAGGGGTGGAGAAACGGCATATGGACAGCAGAGACATATAGAGAAGAAAAAAAAAGGTTCAGAGAAACATGCAAAAAGAAGAAAGAAGAAGAAGCCCAAAAGATAGAGGACGAGATGAGAGCGGCAAAGACAGAAGGACAAATGTGGAAAGTCATCAACAAGATAAGAAGAAAGAAAACGAGAATAAGCGAAAGAATTGGAATGGGAGAGTGGGTTGACCACTTCAAAAGACTACTACAAGGGTCGGACAAGAAGGAAGAGGCGGTAACAGTAGAGGGAGGAATCAGAAGAGCAGTAGGAAACGAGGAAGAGAGAACAGAAGAGCAGAGCGCAGCCAACGACTTCACAGAAGAAGAGGTCGAAAAAGTGATGAGAAAACTGAAAATCAACAAAGCAACAGGAGCGGACGGCATAGCAAACGAGGCGTGGATACTTGGAGGAGAACAAATAAGGAAAGCGACGACGAGGCTGATGAACAAGATCTGGAAAGGGAACGGAATACCTGAAGAGTGGAAGGAAGACCTGGTCATTCCGATTCATAAGAAAGGTGACATACATGAAGCATCCAACTACAGAGGAGTGACACTGATGCCGACTGCATACAAAATATACGCAGCGTTAGTAGCGAGCAGACTGGAAAAAGAGTTCGAAGAAAAGAAACTAATACCATAAATTCAAGCAGGGTTTAGAAAAGGGAGAGGCACCACAGAATCGATGTACGTACTAAACCACGCAGTAGGCAGAGAAATAAAAAAGAAAATAGGAAAGCTCGTAGCAACCTTCATAAACCTGAGGGCAGCATTCGACGCAATAGATAGAAACAAACTCTGGAAAATAATAAAGAAGGGAGGAATAAAAAGACAAACTCGCGAGAGTATAGAAGAAATCTACAAAGAGACCAGTAACAGAGTCAGAGTGGGGAGCGAGGTAGGAGAAAGGATCTGGGCGGTGAAAGGAGTGAGACAAGGATGCCCACTGAGCTCGTATTTGTTCAACCTGTACACTTGGGGTCATTAATTATGAGACGGCTAGTTTTCTGGACAAAACATTTATGTTGGCAACACAAAATAAACCCACAGCGCTACATAGTGGGCCGATCGTGAAGCTTAGTCAATTTCACTAAATATCACATAACTCGTGGCAGTCCCGATAGCCAAAAAAGGAGAGGTAGAAATTATGACAGTCGAATCTAACCTAATACCTACTAACCTAATAACCTATGGATTGACGTGTGAATCAGTTGGAAAATAATTGTAATTCATAACTTCCCCCTCGAAGAATACAAACGGGCGAAAGTTTATGTTTTCAATCTTTTCAAGTGATGACAGAAGAAATTGTAACCTGAAAATTTACGGTAAGTTGATTTGATAAAAATACAACTAAATTAGGAAATGCAAGTTACGCTGTGCCTGACAAACAAGATTCTTTGTTGATTTTGCGTGTGAAACCATGTCCAGGACTAGATTCTAGATCATTGAGACTATCGTGTAACTCATTAATACTTCTTGACTGATACAAGACATTTATCAAACACAGACTGAACCCTGCAAGAACCACCTGTCGAAACAGGCCAATAGAGGAAACATTCAGCTTCAGAAAAACGGAGGGAGTCAGCTTGTACTAATCCACAGATGAAAGGAGCTGGTTTTGGTCGACTTGTAGTGGGGAATTTGAATGCGTTCTGCCGCGACTACTCGTCTTTCACATTCTAAACTTTGGCCATTCTCAGACTGAGACTTAAAATACTATCGGAGACGACTGCTTACTTCTTATAATGTAAAACTCAGGACTTTAATAATTCTTTGGACGCTGACTTGGAATACCTACTACGACGACTACTCGTCTATCACAGAATTACATTTTTAAAACTACAATTCTTAGATTATTAAATTTTAGACTCTATCGATACCTACATCACCGACTTTGAATACTCGCTCAGGCCGCTTTCAGCCTAAAATAATTTGATGATCTAATATAAAAAGAAAAAAAAATACAAAATAAAATATAATATAAAAGATAATTTAACATATGCTCCCAGTTGACCGAAACTATCGTGTAACTCATTAGCTACTTATTGACTGATACCAGACATTTATCAAACACAGACTGAAATGAAGAACCTGAACCTGCACACCCGTTGAAACAGTCAAAGAAATGAAACAGAAGAGGATATACGCTTGAAGGCTGCAAGGAATTTGGTCAGTTTCTAGAAAGAGCCTTTTAAACAGCTCCAAAAATTGACTTGTGATTGGCCAGGGGGAGACCGCCGGAAGAAAGACATGAAAGAAAGCAGCCATTGGAACAAAGACCTGAAATAGCCATTTGGATGACTGAAATAATACTAAATAGCAATGTAACAGCGTAATATTAGCAGCATAATATTAGCAGCGAGATTAGCAAAGCCACGAACCTAGTCGAGGTCATATCTCGTCATTGTTATTTATGACCAGCGTGTTGTCACGTGCACCAAAATTTTTTAACTTTTATTTTTATTATTAAGACATTAAAATAATAAATGTTTAGAATACTTATAATAATAATTCATGAATGTAAGGTAATATAGATATATTATTTTCATTGACGAGAAAGATATGATTTGATATTGAATACAATATTCAATTAATTAAATAAAAAAATCAGATGACTAACTAATTTATTTTTATAATATTATCCAGATTATAATTTTTAAAGTTTTAATCTTTGAATAATAATTGAAGAACATGGACTGGTAGTAGGCATCCATTTCTATTGAAACGAATTACAATAAGAAGAATCATCCATGTAAATATTTCAAATTTTCTAAATTAATGACTGAATAGTATATGTGATAATGAAGTGATAGTATTGAAATGTGATCGTAAACTTTGGAAAGTGAATAAATAATCAGCTGGAACATAAGATTTTCTTGCACGCATTTTTATTTATTCAGCTTATAGTTGAGGATTTTACATTATAAGGAGCGAGCAGTCGTCTCTGATAGTATTTTAAGTCTCAGTCTAAGGATGGTCAAAGTTTAGGATGTGAAAGACGAGTAGTCGCCGGAGAAGGCATTCAAAGTCCCCACTACGATTCTACCAAAACCAGCTCCTGTTATATCTGGATAAGTACGAGCTGACTCCTTCCGTTTCTCTGGAGCTGCATGTTTCCTTTCTGTGCCTGTTTCGACGGGTGTGCAGGTTGAGGTTCTTCAGGAGTTCAGTCTGGGTTTGATAAATGTCTAGTATCAGTAAAGTAGTAGTTAATGAGTTACACGATAGTCTCGGTCAACTTGGAGCATATTTTGGCACATTATGTTATCATATGATTTTAGGCTAAAAGCGGCCTGAGCGAGTATTCAAAGTCGGTGATGTAGGTATCGATAGAGTCTAAAATTTAATAATCTAAGAATTGTTAGTTTTGAAAATGTAATTCTGTGATAGACGAGTAGTCGTCGTAGTAGGTATTCCAAGTCAGCGTCCAAAGAATCATGAAAGTCCTGAGTTTTACATTATAAGAAGCAAGCAGTCGTCTCCGATAGTATTTTAAGTCTCAGTCTGAGAATGGCCAAAGTTTAGAATGTGAGAGACGAGTAGTCGCTGCAGAACGCATTCAAATTCCCCACTACAAGTCGACCAAAACCAGCTCCTTTCATCTGTGGATTAGTACAAGCTGACTCCTTCCGTTTTTCTGAAGCTGAATGTTTCCTCTATTAGCCTGTTTCGACAGGTGGTTCTTGCAGGGTTCAGTCTGTGTTTGATAAATGTCTTGTATCAGTCAAGAAGTATTAATGAGTTACACGATAGTCTCAATGATCTAGAATCTAGTCCTGGACATGGTTTCACACGCAAAATCAACAAAGAATCTTGTTTGTCAGGCACAGCGTAACTTGCATTTCCTAATTTAATTGTATTTTTATCAAATCAACTTACCGTAAATTTTCAGGTTACAATTTCTTCTGTCATCACTTGAAAAGATTGAAAACATAAACTTTCGCCCGTTTGTATTCTTCGAGGGAGAAGTTATGAATTACAATTATTTTCCAACTGATTCACACGTCAATCTATAGGTTATTAGGTTAGTAGGTATTAGGTTAGATTCGACTGTTATAATTTCTTCCTCTCCTTTTTTGGCTATCGGGACTGTCACGAGTTATGTGATATTTAGTAAGATTGACTAAGCTTCACGATCGGCCCACTATGTAGCGCTGTGGGTTTATTTTGTGTTGCCAACATAAATGTTTTGTCCATAAAACTAGCCGTCTCATAATTAATGACCCCAAGTGTACCTAGCAGACTGGGAGGAAACGCTAAGAAAGGGACAGGACGGTGGAGTGGTGGTAGAAGGCACAAAAATATGGTCCTTAGCGTACGCAGATGATGTAGTATTACTGGCAAAAAACGAGAAAGACATGAAAGAAGTAATGAAAAAATCGGAGAGATACATAGACAGGAAAGGACTAGAAGTGAACACAGAAAAAACCAAGGTCATGAGATTCAGGAAAGCAGGGGGAAGGGAGAAAGAAGAGAAGTGGACGTGGAAGGGACGGCCGATAGAAGAAGTGAAGTCCTTCAAATACCTAGGATACACTCTACAGAAGAACGGCAGCATGGCAGAACACGTGAAAGAGAGAGCCAAAAAAGCAACGATCGCGATGGGCCAAGTATGGAGCATCGGAAAGAGAACAATGAGTGGAGACTGGAAGAAAGGAATAAGAATATCGACGGTACTTTGGTAGAACCTCGTATCTCATAAATCACTACTTTACAGGAACGACAAAAAAACTCTATATTAATAATAAGAAGGTATTTTTAATAACTATTTCGTCTGAATATCAAACATAATGTACTTTGAAGTTTATTAATGGTAAAATATAATGAATCTTAGTATTTTAACCCTTATTTTGGATTAATTTTATAAGATACGAGGTTTTTACACGCTAAATTTACACTGGGTTGCGACTAACGTGTTTTTGCAATAAAGGAATTTCGAAGAAATTAGTGTCATATTTATCTAAATCTATTATTTAATTCACTCGATCCAGTTGAAAATGATTTTTAATAATTAAATAACGGAAACAATATTATAAATAGATATTTTAATAGAAAATTCAGACCCCACTTTTTTGACAGATAAATTTCACAGCAACAGACAATCATACTCGGTAAACAAATAAGGTATCGCTCATATATGAGCAAATCCAGATAGAACTTGAAAAAATCATGTCCCTTGGTCTTTTGAGGGACTCAAATTATAAAAAATGACAAGCTATTGCTATCAACAGACTTCATAATGTCCTGCACTAGAGGCATATAACGCATGGCCCGGAATCAAGAAATTATACAAGTTATTTCACCAAAAGTCACTGAAATGTCCTTACCGTCCTTATCCCTGGCGGACGGTAAGGACATTTTTCGTGCAAATTTCTGTGAGAACAATTTTTCCTAATACTCTGCCGGAATTTTTTTACAACGGCACACTTTGTTTTCAATAGATAATCGTTCCAAGGGTTAAGGGTTGCAAGAAAAATGTCCTTACCGTCCGCCAGGGACAGGGACGGTAAGGACATTTTAGTAACTTTTGGTGAAATAACTTGTATAATTTCTTAATTCCGGGCCATGCGTTATATGCCTCTAGTGCAGGATATTATAAAGAGTCTGTTGATAGCAATAGTTTGTCATATTTCATAATTTGAGTGCCTCAAAAGGCCAAGGGACACGCTTTTTTAAGTTCTATTTGGATTTGCCCATATATCTTGAGATACGAGGTTTTTCGGGCTTTGCATTGTCAACTTATTGCGGTGTAAGATACAAGGTTCTGATTTGTTTAATAAAAAATGAACTGTTTAATATTTTGACATGAAACTTATAAAAGTTATAAAGGGACATGTGCTGATCATTTTTACGGTCCTAACTCAAAACCGTCAAAATTCGACTTACGAGGTTTTACCAACGTACCGTAGATATTCGAAGCATTAGTGGAAAGCATCGCACTATACGGAGCCGAAATATGGGGATGAAAGGAAAGAAAAGAAACAGAAACAATGCACGAGAAGTTCATCAAATGGAATCTCGGACTTGACGGAAGAACGCCAGGATATATGATAAGAGAGGAAACGAGAAGGTACAAACTGAGAACTAACGCAGGACAAAAAAAATGAAGTACAAAGAAAAACTGAGAGAGGGTGGCAGAAACGACATAGCAAGGAGGTGCTGGAGAGAGGTCAAGGAAGGCAAGAAAGATATAAGGTCAACATGGGAAGAAGAAAGAAGAAAGTTCTACGAAGAAAGAGGATATAGCGCAGAAGAAATTGAAAACAAGAGATAGATAGATAGAGTATTTATTAAGCGCTCTGGGACGGATCCCCTCAAGCGCTGGCACTTTAGATTACATTATAGCAGAAGTTTTACATTTGCCTGTGATACATTGTACTTAAGGTATCATATACCTGCTGGCTTTATATATAACTAAGTGATTAATCTAATATAATATACTATATACTACGATTTTAATATATACTAAGATGTGGTATGACATGATTTTGATTTTGACTTTGGCTAGTCCTATTCACAGCGTTAAATCTAAGCTGACTAGTTCGAATTTATTTAATTATTTGTGTGTTTTCGTGTGTGTAAGTACAAGAGTGTATGTGTGTGTGTGTGTGTATCGTGGCTAACGGCCTATACCTATAAGATCGTGCATGTTCGAGGCTGAGTGAGGTGGGTTAGATATGCCATGGAGGCCCACTCAGCGAGTCCCGGCATTTGCCCTTAGTCCACAGGGAAAACCATGGCCCAAATAACCTAAGGAAGGACTCAGTCTAGGTGACTAGATTAAAGGACAGCATTAGCTTGTGTCTGACTAGAGAGTAGGTGATTGAACAGGTGATATTTAAAAGTGACTAGAGTTCCACAGTTACGGACGTCCAAAGGTATATTGTTCCAATATGCAGCACCTCCGTGTGTGAATGAGCTTTGGAAATATTGAGTCCTACACGGTTTGATAGCTAGATTTTCGGATGGTGCTCTCGTGCTTCTAATCCCTACTTCTGTTTTATACTTAAACTTGCTTTTCAGGTACTGTGGTATCTGAGTCTTCAATACATTGTACATCATGCAGCCTAGTAGATATTCTTTTCTAGCGTTGACTTTCAACCACCCCATCATTGTAAAGTAGGGGGTGATATGTTCGTCCCTACGGATATTATAGATGAATCTAACACATGAATTTAAGGCTCTTTGTAGCGAAAGCGTGAGTTCGTCAGTCAGGTCGAGGTGTATGATACAGCAGTAATCGATCAGAGGAAAAACCAGAGTTGATATTAGCTGTATGCGTAACTGTTCGGGCAATAGTTTGCGACAAAGGCGTAATTGACACGCGGTGCTGTATATTCTTTTAGTAACGTTATTTATATGAGGCCTCCAAGTGAGATCGCTCGTCAGCGTGACTCCCAATATGTATAGATTGGATGAATATTCAATCCCTGTTTCCCGTACTTGAATACGCGGCATAGTTCTAAAATCGAAAGAATTTATGTACCTGGTCGTCCCAACCAATATCACTCTAGTTTTACCACTGTTCAATTGTAGCCCGTTGTCATCTGCCCATCCGCAGACCGCGTCGACGTCTCTGTTGACCCTCGCAATCCCACTGAGGATGTTTGCTGGTTCGCACTCGATCATCAGCTGGAGGTCATCGGCGTAGAAGTTGTAGCTACAGTTACATAATATATTGCGGAGATCTGAAACATAATTGATAAAGAGCAAGGGTCCCAGAACCGATCCCTGGGGCACGCCCAGCGTCTTATTGACCCATTCAGATAAGGCCCCGTTAGTTCCCCTGACAGCCTGCCGCCTCTTGGTGAGATATGAATGAAGAAATTTAAGGACAAGAGGTGAGAAGTTCAGCTTCCTCAGCTTTGTGAGAAGTATGGAATGATTAACCTTGTCGAAGGCTTTGGAAAAATCAAATGAGACCATAATAACGACCAGAGAGAGAGAGGGGAAGTGACAAAAGAGTTAGTAACAGAACGGGACAAGGAGATATAAGAACAAGAAAGAGTAAGTAGAATCAGAAACGCGAAATATAATAAAGTATATAAAGAAGTGACTACATTAACGAAACCAAGATACCTAGCGAAAAAAGGAGAAGAAAAAGAAATGATATTGTTGGCAAGATTTAGACTGGGTAATGAGATCAGAGGGAGTATGTACTGGAAGGCAGATCGAGAAAAAAGAAACTGGAGAATATGCGACGCTGAGGAAGGAAACTGGGACCACGTGCTCGAAAGATGCACAGGAGGAGGTGCCCAAGGCGGAACAGAAAAGATACGAGGAATCCTAAACGAGAACGGAAGCGGAATAGCAGGAATAAAAGAAATAGTCGAGAACAGAGAGAGGGCGAGAAAAGAGAGGAACGGAACAACAGCCGGATAACAACAAACGAGCAGGTAACAGACAGTCAACACGACAAAGAGGATATCATAGACAAGAGGTAAACAAACACGACGTACCAAAGACCAAAGCAGGGGGGAACGGCAAACGCGCTCACCCAAAGTATGACAGGGAACAGAAGTCAGTCGAAAAGCAAACACGACGCACAGAGCAAGGCAAGAGTGAGCAAGGCAAGCAGCAAAATGGAAATCCATCCATCAAAGGACGAGGTAATGGAAAGAGTAGTGACGCAGCTCGCAGAAATGAAAGAAGAACTGACAGAAATTAAAGAAGAGGTAAAAAATATAAGAAACGAAATGAAAGAAAGCGGTGAACACACAAAAGCGACAGAAAAAGTTGGGGAACCCGACAAAAGAAGCGAAAACGAGGAGAAGGAAGAAGAAATCTCAGACAACCAAGAACAGGCAGCGGATGAATACGAGATGGTATGGTCGCCACACACCCCGAGCGAGGCCGAGGGGTCGACCCCCTTGATCGGGGGAAGCGGGAGAACAGGAGAGGAAGAAGAGGCGAACATAACAGAGAAAGAAAGAGACGAGAATGATAACAGAAAGATGAACAAAGTGAAAGACGACGACGGTGAGATAACGATAGAATGGGACCGGCACACGGGGATGCCGCAAATACTACAGTTGAAAGCTGCGATGGGAGAGGCAGCACGAGAAAGAATAGAGATAGAGATAACCAGAACAGAAAGACAAAAAGACGGAGGAGGCAGAACAACGATAAGAACAGGAAGCAAAAGAAGAAGAGAGAAGATAGAAGACAAAGCAGACGACATAAGAAAGAGATGGGGTTGGAGGATAAGAAAATAAAGAAGCAAGAAAGAAAACACAGAACAGTGAAAATGAATAATTAATAATGATAATAGGATAGCATACATACAATGTAACATAACATGAACATATAGAAATAAGGTCAATAAAATATGAAGCAAAACAAACATAAGTAAGTAAAATGTAAAAAATTGTATAAGCCGCAAGGCAAACAATAAAAACACTATTACTAGATAATAGTTCTTGACATAAAATCTAACAGGCTTAACTTGTGAGATGATATTTTTTAAAATGATTAAAATATTACTACTTTGTGTAAAATAAAATCAAGTGTTAATAAAATTTCCAATACAGGATGGTAATAAATATCATCCATTTTGGTAATAAATATCGTCAATGTTGGTAAAAAATATCATCAATGTTGGTAATAATTATCATCAATGTTGGTAATAATCATCATCAATGTTGGTAATAAATATCATCATTGTTGGTAATAATCATCATCAATGTTGGTAATAATTATCATCAATGTTGGGAATAAATATTATCAATGTTGGTAATAATTATCATCAATGTTGGTAATATTTATCATCAATGATGATAATAGTTACAATATTTGTTTTCTATCCATGATAGTAAATATTACTATCTTGTATTTTGAATACTCATCCAATATTACGAATATTACAATAATGTTAGTAATGATCACTATTTTGTCAGACTTTGAAATTTTACCATCATTGGATGGTAATCATTACCATAAATTTCTTAGCGTGTATAGACAGTACTCGGACGCGAGGAAACCGCGCTAATGAGGTCATAAACCTTTTACAACTAGATCACCTTAATGAAGAAGAAAGTAAAACAGTATTTTCTTTAGTAGAAGAATACTCTGACTTGTTCCATATCCCAGGAGAAGCATTGCGTGCTACAAACGTTTCGACACATCGTATATTAACCTAAGACAATATACCTGTAAATACTCGTCAGTATAGGCACCCTCCACACCAGAAGCTAGAAATAGACAAACAGATCAACGATCTTTTGCAAACAAATACGATACAACCGTCAACCTCACCGTATAATTCCCCCGTTTGGATGACGCTTAGTAATCGATTATCGTAAATTAACTGAGAAAACTATCGGAGACGCATATCCGTTACCATTAATAACAGACATTCTTGACCAAGTCGGTGGTGCAAAATATTTTTCGATATTTGATTTAGCATCGGGTTTTCACCAAATCGAGATACATCCAGAGGATAAACATAAAACAGCTTTCACAACTCCTCCTCCTCCTTTCTAGAAATTTTTTTTAATTCTTCTGAATTATTCAAATTATTGAATACTTTTTTCAGCTTCATCAGTATAGCGTATCTGATCAATCAGTTTCTTGAAATCAGGGTTTTTGAAGTAAACCCTCATCTGAGTACCAGCCTAACTGTCGAACGAATGCTGAATCTGTTGAACGTCACAATTCGATGCCACCCTTACGGAAAAAACACTCGACTTTTGAGTGTATATTCTCAAATATGAGCGTAAACACGGAATATTTGGTGTGAATATCAGTTTTTAGGTGTTTCAGGTGTTCGATAATCGAGTGTATACACTCAAAATTAGGTGTTGGTTCTCAGTTTTGTCAGTGTTCATTCTCAACGTTCAGAGTAAACCTTCAATCGTTGGGTGTAAACACTTGTTCATTGAGTGTGAATACTCAAAGTTGAGGATCAACGCCGAAGATTCAGGATAAACCCTGAAAGTTGAGAATCAACTTTCCACTTCGAGTTCATATCTTGAACATAGAGAGTTAACACTCTCATATTGAGTGTCAGACCCTAATTGAACACTCAGATACTAAGTGTTAAGTTCCTGCCGTACGCAATTTCACCAAACCTGACCAGAACTGCCAACATCTTCAAAAAAGGTGCTATTAAACGGAACATCTCTGCCTGGGCACCGAAATCAATGAAACAAAATGCCCCGCGCAAATTCAGACGCGATTACGAACACGTACGGCCCAAAACATTTCTATTTAGAGTTGAAATAGACAAGTAATGTATGAAAAACGCTTATTTTTTTACATTTGGCGATTTTCTATAGGGGTTTTTGTGGTGTCGGTGACGCTTCCGAGATGGCGTGGCGCACGAATCTACGATTCGGATCACTGTTCGATAAATTGGACAAAATCAGCTGTCACTGATAAATATGCGTGTATTCTAAAATTGTCATAGAATGTTGTTGAAGACTAACCAAGCCATAACGTTTGGTAAGTGCATCAACAAAATACAGTGGTGGTATACATTACGTCATTCATATTGGGTGCCGGTTATAATCAGGAACGATGAAAATGAAGAAGGGCTGAATTATGGAATACACAAGTAGACGAAGTTGCAAATGTAGAAAGGCTCATATTATGATAGCCGTTGAAGTGGATGTAAAAAATTAGAACCACAAGAACATGGGAAAAATGTATATTGGAGCACAGTTACGAAAATGATCAAAATTACGAACGGCGGAATATGGAATTAACAAAAATAGCAATACTCAATAATTTGAGTGTTAAAATCTTATAATCACGAATATTATGAAAGTTTAAAAATTGGAATTCACTAAAGTGAAAGAGCAAACAGTTGATGGATCAAAATTTGAAGAACTAAAAAGTGGAACGGTTACAATCGCGACATATTTCTTAGCTCCTGCGTCACCGATCGGTGCTGGCAGATGGAGCTAGTCGTGGCTCCAGCTAACAATAACTCGCTGCTATATAGCGCGATTGTCTACAGCAGAATATCGTCGCTCGAGGCTTTCGTATCCGGTTAATGATACGTGGTCTTTACCTTCATCAATTTTTCAAAGCATTTTAAGATATATGGGGAATTCCACGTCAGAACAGCAAACCAAAATCCCTCACTATTTCAGATTGACTTAATTATTATATATGATGCTTGTTAGGGTTCAACTGGACTAAATTAATTTTGTCAATTTTTTATTATTTATCAATCCTTCACAATAAGGAAAAAACAAAGTTTTCAATGGGACCCGATCTAAAATTACCAAAAAAATCATACGCACTTTGTGATGACCTAAAAACATTCTCCATCAATTCTAATTTCCCTCATGGACTATCCAGGGCATAAATAAACTGACCAATCAATCAATCAATCAAATCAAAGATCAAAGTGGAACTACGATCAACGCCCGAGACAGAAAATTAATTGTTAAAATGAATAATTCGAATGATTTTGTGATTTTTCTAATTTTTAACAATTAATTTTTTGTCTCGGTCGTTGATCGTAGTTCCACTTTCATTTTTGATGGACAATGTTTCTAGGCCATCACAGAGTGCGTATGATTTTTTTGGTAATTTTAAATCGGGTCCCATTGAAAACTTTGTTTTTTCCTTATTGTGAAGGAATGATGAATGATAAAAAATTGAAAAAATTAATTTGGTCCATTTGAACCCTAACAAGCATCATATATAATAATTAAGGCAATCTGAAATAGTGAGGATTTTGGGTTTGCTGTTCTGACGTGGCATTCCCCATATATATAAATTTGAAAAACTATAGTCTAATTCAGATAATTTACAAATGATTATCATTTTTTTTCTTCATCAACGAATCGAAAGTTTCCGGTGTTTCTGAGGTATTTCGTATAACGAAACGGTGCGAACTCGCAACCTTTTTTAAATCATAAAAATTAGGGTATAAAGTGTAGCGAATGAGGACACGGATGCAACGTGTTGCGGGCGAAAGACGGGTCCAGGGCAAAGCCCTGGTGGGGGTGCAGGGGGCGGGAGCGAAGCCTCCCCATATAAAAGATGGATCATAACTCATCAAATGAAAAACATACCTTTTAATTTAACTAAAAATTGAATCCATTTCGGAGACACAAATTAACCAAGTACATAGTTATTGCGAGACAATTTTCTATATATCCTTCAGCCACACTAGCCGAATGCGAACCTTCATGACCCCTCACATCACAACCTTTAGTTCTAATTTGTTCCAATTTTTCTAATTCATCTTTATGTGAATTTCCTTTCTTATTTCGATTTTATTCGAAGGATTTGATGTAATTTCAGACGTTCTGTCACACCCCGCTATCCCGTACGTATACATCACAACATGGATTCAAATTCCTTGCAATACTTATAGCTCCAATGTGATATTTGTCATTTTTTGACAAATTACAATTTCACGGACACGTGCCGCGAAACACGACCGGAAACACGTACTTTACGGATACTCGATCGAAGAATACTTTTTGGCTCGCTACACAGGGTCGAAAACCCGCGTTATTCGTGCATGTGTTGTAAAAAAGTACACAAAATGTTTGGTCCGTGATGAAGAATATTTTTTCGCCCTAGTCATGTCATCCTAGTCATCCCTTCGAAAGGATACTACGCATGCATTTTAAATTTTCAACCAAATGCTGAGGACAAATATTCGTTTGGGCGGCTTTAGCAAACTTCTTTCATCTCGCGACGGTGTTCGTCCATGAACATACATGTAACATCCGACGAATTATACATGTATGATTAATGTTGAGGTATTGGGATTCCGAAGAATATTGTTTGACAGCGGAGTGTGTGAATACTTTCATATGTGTGTTTTCACCATGAAGATTATGCAGCGAGGCGATGGACTCATTTCTTACTGTATTATACACAGGTAAGTGAAATTATGAGATTCATACACTTCTGTACTTACACAGTAAAACAAATTTCGTCATTGTGTAAAACAAAAGTCCGCTAAAAGTTTATAGCTATGTTCGGAATTCGTACAGAATCGGGCTCTGTAGCCAATTTTGCATTTTTGATGCGTAGGCTGTGATATAAGTCTAAATAAAAGGTACGCGGACGCTTTTCGATGAAGATAAAAAAAAAACCGATTTCATCCGATCAAACGTACCAGTTCGAACTCATTACTTGTCAAACATCGGCTGCCAGGAGGACAAGTCGATTGATAGCCCCGTTTCGGAGAAATTCGAGAAATAGACAGGGTCAGTAAAAGTCGAGTGGACCCCCCCCCCCCCCCCCCCCCGGAGCTGCTTGTCATGTCGTATACGACATGATGCAATTTTCTAGTCTTATTAAGGTTGTTAGCTTGTTATAGTCACAGTCAAAAGTTCATTTCAGCGGATGATAGTTTTAAAATGTACTACGGTAATAAATACGCCCACCTCCTTTTGGTCGAAATGTGTCACATTTCGGTTATTATCCGAGCCCAGGCGTGAAAAATGCAAAAAAGACTAACTTAGCGCAAATTCTATTTCAATTCCAAACACATGCGTCCGAAAAAATGTTCGTTTCGTGCGAAAATAGAGTCTACAGATGGTTTTTACATTGTCCGTCGAGGAAATCGAATTCGAATAATTTCGTAACAATGTAAAAGCCATCTGTAGGCTCTATTCTCGCACGAAACGAACATTTTCTTGGACGTATGTGTTCGGAATTGAAATAGAATTTGCGCTAAGTTGGCCTTCTTTGCGTTTTCGACGCCTTGGCTCGGAAAACAATCGAAATGTGACACATTTCGACCAAAAGGAGGTGGGCGACTAGGGATGGGCCTTAACTACATACTATGATATGCAAACCGTATTAAAAAATGTTCATGATTAAACAAGTTCTTTCAAATATTTATTATTCAGTTTCGAAAACGGCCAAGTTTCAAAACTTCGGTAAAACTTTCAGGGATAAGCATATATGGGCATTTCCAATCAAGCGTTTCCGGCGCTGGAAATTTTTTTTTTTCAAGTTTTGTCGAAGCACATGGGTAATCTCGATGGCAATTGATTGATTGGGGTTGGAAGAATGTATTTTCACCAGTGTACACGAAATTTGGCCTGAGCGATTTTTTCAAACAGCCATTTTTCAAAATTAAGTTACATCATTTCAAGACCTTCCGAAAAAACGCCGTAGGAAAGAGAATTGCAGTCAAAAAAGGTCTTGCTTGGGCTTAAAATCTTCGTTTTTCAATCAAGAATCAGATGGTCCAAGTCGTATGAGTGTGCTTCTCTCTCGCTCCTCCCAGGGTCCGATCAAAGATGTACTTTTGCAGACTTGACTCGGAGTATATTGATCACTTCCGAAAAACCGCTGTAAAAAAATAACATTCTTCCAAAAGGGTCCTGCTTGGGCTCAAAATCTACGTTTTTCAATCAAGAATCAGATGGTCAAAGTCGCATGAGTGTGATTCTCTCTCGCTCCTCCCAGGGTGCGATCGAAGATGTACTTTTGCAGACTTGACTCGGAGTATATTGATCACTTCCGAAAAACCGCTATAAAAAAAAATAACATCCTTCCAAAAGGGTCCTGCTTGGGCTCAAAATCTTCGTTTTTCAATCAAGAATCAGATGGTCAAAGTCGCATAGTAATATCCCTGGTCGATAAAACTAATGCCCTTGGGATTAGTTCAAATAAAACGAGCCGAAAGCACGGGGATTGTCAAAAATTGCAGACCACGCTGAATGGAAATTCCAAAGAACGCGAAGAGAAAAATCAGGCTGTGGTGTCGTTTTTTTTTACAAGACGATGTGACAATACCTGCACCAGGAAAAAGAGATACTATGACCAGGAATCGACAAACAGAGCGTGTAAGATATTTGACTGAACCAATATACGTTTCATACAATAAATATAAGTCGCAACGTCCTGACCCCGTGTCGCAAGCCCAGTTCTACCACCTGAAACCTTTTTTTGTGAAGGATCCAAACGTAACTGCCAGAAATACATGCCTCTGCAAAGAACACTCAAACTTTGACTTCAAGTTCAACAAGCTAAAATTATTGAAGGTTACTGAGAGCTCCAATATTCAAGCGTTCATCGGGCAAATTTGTTGTGACAGTAAAAATAAAGCGTGTATGTTTCGAGAGTGTAACCAATGTATGGCATCCCCACTCCTTATTAGTGATGATACGAAAATAATTTCATACTCTCAGTGGGTGCGGGAGAAAGTTTCAAGGCCTGGAGCAAAGGAGAAAATTCATGAGGTCCAATTATCGACTAAGAAGACTATTGACTGCACGATTCATGACTCAGTTACCGAGTTTAATAAGAGTGTACCAAAATACCTCAAACATGTGTACATAGCCAACCATCAACTCGCCGCAGTTTCTGCAATAAAGAAAGACCTGGATTTGGATGAAGTTCACATAGTTATCGATTTTTCTCAAAATTATTTATGCAAATATAGTAGTGAAGTCCAGGAAACACACTTTGGAGCGTCCCAGAAGCAGATATCGTAGCAAACGGGGGTATTCTGGTTTAAGAATGCTGAGGGAAAAATGACATTAAGGTCTTTCGCAACGATGTCTGAATACCTGAGACATGACGCCGCATCTGTGTGGGGACACTTGCTGCCGGTATTGACTGAAATAAAGAACGTTGTACCGAATGTTAGGATAGTGAATATCCAAAGCGATGGGCCTACCACCCAGTATAAAAATAAAACAAATTTTTTCCGTCTCCATCACTACTCTAGAAAATTGTCATTCACGTTTTCATCGTGGAACTTTACTGGAGCAGGTCATGGAAAGAGTGCTGCAGACGGCATCGGTGGAGCAATTAAAGGGTTGTGCGACAGGGCAGTTGCGCATGGTACTGATATTCGTAGTGTGCGCGATATTATAGAGTGCACAAAGAAATATAATTCAAAAGTTACGGCGTTCGAAGTGACCGAAGAAGATTTTAATGATGTGGTCTCAATTATACCATCTAATTTGAAACCTATAAAAAGGAGCAACGAAGTTCACCAGATAATATGGAGATCCGATAACCCGGCTACTCTATTTTTTCGATATTTATCGTGCCCACCATGCAAGTTTGAGGCAAGTTGTGCACACTTCAATCTTCCCAACAGCACCTTCAATTACACCAGCTCTAAGTGAGCTCTATCACCATACATCGGCCCTTTTTAAGGCCACTATATCTTTCGCTAAAGTATGATCCCCAAAATATGACGAAGAGATTCTCTACACTTTTTATATCGTGTTAGTCGGAAATATTGAATAGCCGGAATTTTTATTGTATTTATAATTTATTTATTATATTCGAATGCGAAAGGAATATGGAAGGATTTAAATAAAAGTGTATTTATTATATTCAAAACTTTCGGTTCAAAAATTCAAAAATTCAAAAATATCTTTCCTTTTCTCTTCCAGTTTATCCAAGTTTGTTGGAAATTACGATGTACATCAAAATATACATTAATTCGATGCAAACTCTACCATATAAACTCGGTTAGTAAGAAAAGTCACTTTCGTACGCTTCATTTATGAACTTTCGAGTCGATGTTTCTCCGCTCTGTGACGAGGCACACCTTAGCAGTTTGGGTCACTTGATTACCCATGAAATGATGAAGATTTTAAGCCCAGGTTGGACCTGTTCTGGGAGATATTTTTTTTTTACAGCCACTTTTATGAAAACGGTCGAAAAAGTGAAAATTCTGTTTGGTAAAATCGAGCTTGCATTTTGTAAAAACTAAAAAGAGCGCACTCTCGCAGCTTTCTCACGCGTGTTGTTCGTGAAATAAGGAAGACTTTGAGCTCTTACACGACCTTTTCGGAGCACAATTATGTTTGCTACACAGCTTTGAAGAAAAGGTTGTTGGTGATTTGCTCCGGAAAACTGCGATTTTCGGCACTTGGACGGCCTCTCGTGGATTTTTGGTTATAGGCACACTTCTAAAAAGTGTTGCGAAGTGTTGTGCCGTCATTGCCTTACAACACTGAACACCCCTGCAAAAATTGGTGCCAGAAAATTGATCGTTATCTGACATATCCCTCACATAATTAGGTGGGAACGCTTAATTGGAAATGCCCATATATTACTCGCGCTAGATGAGGTTTCACAGTCTTATTTTTATGCGATCAAAGAACAAACAGGAGATAATGAAACTTAATTAGAAATAAGGGAAGCACTGAATCCCATTGGATATCAAATTTATATCGTACGGGGAATCACCTGCGATATTTGATGTTTTTTAAAAAATATTTATAATAACATTTTTTCAACAGATAAACAATATTAACATTTTTTATATCATTTTCTTACACGTCTTATATATCTTATTCGGATTCTTATGTTTATATATATAAATATATCTTCAAATGTTATATGAAGTCTTGTTTTCTTTTATGATGGGTAGTAACTTAAATACCATCACACCACTATTAATCGCATGCTGTTCTTACGATTAAACTAAAAAAACAATTATTGAAGACAAAAATCCAATTACAAGTAAGGGATGCACTTTATCCCTTTGGATATCAAATTTAAAACGCGAGGTGAATAATCTGCAATATTTTTATACACTACATACCCCCATCGATTCGTTTCTAGTATTTCAAATGCCTGCAGATGATTATTCGCCGATACAGTTTCCAATTTTGTGAATAAAAAAAAAAAAACACTTCTCGATCCTGTTATAATAATATGCTGAATTTTTCCAAACGAGGGTAAAAAATTATTATTTTTTAGCGCTGTAACCATATTTGGTGCGTAATAAGTGCCATTTATCCTACCCCAAGATGCAGTCGTTTGTGTTCCAGTTATTGAATGTGGCAGTTTCTTTGAATTTATCCTAATCAGCAGAAAGACTCAATTCTAATTTCGATTGAACACCAATATTCAAACGATGAGGAAATCCAGTTTGTGTTATGAACCTGTGACATACTTGAAACTGATTTTTTGATGCAAGGGTAAGACTAGGATTTATTCGATTTGTCACAGTCTTCGCGCAATCTTTGAGCCCTTTATGTTTAGCTTCAAACCTCATACAAGAAAGGTACTTTATCGGTCCTTGCAAAACCATAATTCGAGAATAATAGGTCAAAATGTGATGTTTTGGCTTTAGAGTGTCATCAAAAACGTCTCTATACAATAAGTGATGTTTTTCTACCAAATTTGCGAAGTATTTTGGTGTTTCTTCAGTCAAGACAGGAGCCATTGCAATCGTAATGATTTTTCTGAGCATTTAATATAAATGCCAAAGTCCGTTATCTAATGGCACTTGATCGCCAATTATTAAGCCAAGATTACGAACTAAAAAAAATATCTCGGATGCTGAAATAATTAGATGATCTTTTTTAATATTTTGACTGCTAAACGATGATGGACAATTAGCATCTTGCTTCTCATAATTGAAAAATTGCAATCTCAAATTGAACAAGTCAAGAGTGAAATATTCATATTGATATATCAACCTGTTTAATATTTTCGGATTCTCATATCTACACATACCTGCAGATCATGCATGGGATCTACGGATGGATTTTCTATCACATGATAGCTAGGCATGGTATTGAAAATGCATTCTTCAATAACACCGTACATTTTTTGAGCACTATGTTCAGAGTAATCGTCCGTTGTCCGTAAAATGTCAACATTTTCGTATAATAGTTCTGTACAATCTGTTTCTGTTGCCAAACATATTCGACAATAATGCAAAGCCGAAAAACTGCGGGAAAATCAAAGAATTGAATTCAAACCTAAATTATCTCCCAATATTGCGGCTACAGCAAAGTATACTTTTTTTGTTCACGATTACAATTTACAAGAATACCTTCTTCTCCTAAATCGATCAGTTTTTCTTTGAGGTTGTTGAAAATTGATTCGTTTCCTAATCGGGCATGATCTTTTGAGTTGTGTAGTTGCAATAAAAATATGTTCTTCAGCATGCTGGCATATTCGTTCGGAATGCAAGGAATAGTACAATAAACTGCACCAAGCTTATGAATATTTTTGTGCGAACCCAGAGGGTTATTTATTTCGAAATCATCATAATAGAAGAGAAGTAACACGAATGTATTTTAGAATTTCCTTTCAGTCGTTTTCCACGCTGTTCCTTGCATTATGGAAATTATGGCTGGACTTTTTTTAATACTTTCGACATTCGAAACGATTAATTCACAAACACGAGGTAACTCAAGATATTTTTTGAACAATTTTTTAATAGGAATAACCTGGATCGTGATTTCTGCTGAACGAACTGTTGTTAGGTCTTTATCGGGACAAGGTTTTGAAGTAGCATGAACAGGGATCGATTCAGGTTTGATTAGGCAATTTAATTCTTCAAAAATGGAAAGTATTTGATGTTCAGTTTTGAAATGTTCAAAAGCGTTTTGCGTTATTTCAATCATTTTAAGAAATGTATCAAGAGACTCGGTAGAGTCTCGCGCCAAGTACATTAAAAAAAATTTTTTTTCAAGCGCGAGACTCAACGAGTCTATATACCCGAGAGGCAACTACCCTAACCTATAACGCGAACTAGTATCTTCGTTTTCTTTCACCTCACAACATACACGAATAAAAACTGATTTAATCTAGGATGTGGGCATGAAAAGCTTTCATTCGAGCCCTAGATCGATTAAATCGGTGTCCGGAGTACTGAGATATTATTAACTACAGATTCTGATACCCCGTTTCCACGTACAATGTTTGGTCTTCTCCTTAGTGTTCTTCAGACCAAGATCAGGCAATTCAAACCATTCCCATATAAAATCACTAGACGGGAAACCACACGAAAGTTGTATAGAGTGACGTCGGTATATGAGATAGTTCCGACGTAGATAGCGCCAGTATCGCAGACAGAAACCGTCTCCTACATAGACATAGAGCATGGACTGCGCGTTCCCTATACAGCCTATGGTAACGCCGAAAGTGAGAGAGAAGGGTGACACACGCGGCCAAATCTGTGCCTTTCTATGCATTTGACGTTATTGGTTAGAAAGAAACAGATTTGGCCGCGTGTATATGCTGTCTCTTTCTACCGACCGAGCGATTTTCAGCCCGAATGCGCAGTCCATGCTCTATGTCTATGGTCTCCTACACTAGCAGACGCGTATTGTCATTTCCTGTTTTTAAATCCCAATAATAAAGAAAATAAGAGAAATACGAGCAATGCTTAATACAAAATTTGAACGTACAAAAACTAGTGAATACCCACCGCAAGCCCCTCGGGCGCCAAAACCTTACGCCAAGTACATTAATGTGATAGTCACCAATAAAAATGTTTCGATGGGTTAATCTTAAATCCTACGATCTCGAGCTTTTGAGGTTATGCGAATCGGCTGACGTGTGAAATTCATGGTGATGAATAAAATAACAATTATAAACGGACAAGACTGTCAGATGAATATTAACTGATTTATGAATGCAATTATCAGAAGAAACGGTTTTTTCGGTTCAATTGTTTAGCAAGTTATCGCCTGAGGAAGTCTGACAAGAGAAAATCAAGAGAAAATGTTGAAGTAGAAAAATATGAGGATAGTATTATTCGATATAGGGAACGGCAAGGAGCCAGACCAATAAAGCCGAGTTCAAGCGTTGGATTGCAACGAATTTTACTTCAAGCTCCATGTTAAGCTCATCTCCGAAGGCTCGTCTGCTGAGACTCAAATTGTGAGTCAACGTTATACGCAGGATTCCGACGAGTCCTATAATCTGACTCCGTATCATCTAGTCAAAATGAGATTTTCAGTCAATGTTGTTTGTTGGACTCCGATAGGCATTATTCTACACTCCACGTCAACGTAGTGCCTTGACCTTCGGTGGAGATAATTTTTTAATCCATAATGTATATTAATAATTTAATGTCAAATTTCAATAAATTTGTTACATTTTGGTATGCAACCTGTGTCTATATGTTCGACTCTATTAAGCTTTCTCCAAATTAAGATTAGTGCTATCACGACAAATGGAATGAAATTACTTATTTATGGATTATTTAATTTTGTAGCGGGTCGCCATATAAGACGAGAGGATGATGAGAGAAAACGCTTGGGTTGCAAAGTATCAGGATAGTGTTATTTGATACGAGAAACGGCAAAAGTCAGACGAAGAGAGCAGAATGCGGGTGTTTGACTTCATAAATTTCCATTTTATGCTCCACGCTAGTCTTGCATGAATAGGCTCAATTCTAAATATTTTGATACCTTCTGTTCAGACCCGAATTGGAAGTTGACGACATGAGTACGGGACGCGTACATGTTCTTTTTGCAGAGGACCTAGTTGCATTAAAAAAAAACTACCTACGAATTGCAATACATATATCTGATATCCATACATATTTAGTCATGAGCAGCAACTATAACCCTGCGTGCAAGTAACTCCATCCTTGCCGGTCCCAGGCCCAGATGAGACAGGAGGAGGGCTGAACGCAGGGTTAGGTGTTGTAGGTATAAAAAAATATTGTAGTGGAACAATTTGTAAACGGTATGAAAGTACATTACGCGTCACTCTACAAATTTGAGACTTGGGGAAAATTATGAGCACACGCGTGCTCGTTGCTGTTGACGTTCCTGCTTATCGAGGGACTTCGGGCGGTATGAAATAGCACAAAACAACTGAGCGAGCGTAGCGAGCGAGCACAATTATTAGGTGGTCAAGCAAAATTTTACAAAAAGTAGTGAAATCAACCCCAAAAAGCACCTTTGGTGCAAAAACCTTCCGCCAAGTCCATTAATGTGTAGATCACTCCACCAAAAAATAATCAAAGGTTGTGCTCGCTCACTCGATTGGTTGATGATTATCAACATACAAAAGCATTGAAATCAGATACAACTGCCAAGTACCTGTAGAATGATAAAAGTTTGGAATTGAAAAATTTGTTCAAACTGAATAACGTTGTACTCGTTCGCTCGCTGCGCTCGCTCACTCTCTTGGCTTATGATTATCGGTTGAAAAAACAATTCGGATGAAGAGATTGAAGATGTCAACATTTATCTAAAAATATTCATAACGAAAAAATAATTTAAAAAAAATTAAAAACAAAAATTTGGAGGTAGTGGTACTTGGGGGGCCTTTTGTAGAAAAAGAAATATAAAATATCGATCACGAACCATGTCAATGTCATCTGATAGATATTCAAACATTGGCCCGCCAACGTACCACGGACTCCAAATTTTTTTTTTTAATTTTTTTTAAATTATTTTTTCGTTATGAATATTTTTAGATATCATTATTACTATTCGGCAAAGATTCACACTTCTCCCTTATCACGTTGAAACAAGTTGAATCCAAGTATTCACTAATAATGTCAATGAACTCATTTACGTGAGTTCTTGCACGGAGAAAAAAATATCGCTCTCAGAGCTATCTAATAAATAGCTCTTCGTAGATCGCTACTGTAGCGATACGTTTTCTTATGGTAACAACACGGTATCGCTATTCCAGCTATCTGTTGGATAGCTGGAATTGCTATACCACATTTTTCAACGGCCTTTATTTAACTATATCTGATTAATTATTTCTATGAAAATCTACATTTTAAAAGACTCAAATTCAAATACATACATAGTATTTTATGTAATGTTAGTCATTTAAACAATAATGATCGACAAAATAAATGTATCTTCAAATTTTTGAGGTTATAAAATATGTCAACGCGCAACACAACAGCGCAGCATATGGCTCTTCCAACGACGTGTGTACATCCCGTATAGCTATTTTAGCTATCTTACGTATCGCTCTCAGAGCTATCTACCAGATAGCTACAGTAACGATCTAATAGATAGTCAACTGCGTATAGTTACTGTAGCGATACAGTATAGCTCTGAGAGCGATATTTTTTTCTCCGTGTGGTAAGATACTCTTGCTATACAATTCACTTATAAGGCATGTAGCACTTTTTGCAACTGCATTTTCAAAATTTTGTAAATCATCGTCAATAGAAGCCTTCGTTTCATGAGAGGTGTTTTCTTGTGTTCAACGGATCAAAATGGTTATCCAGCATATCATACTGACTGGACGAAGAAGGAATATCTAATGGCTCAATATGAACAAGACCTTTATGGTGTTGCTTTACAGTTTTTGGACGAACTTTGTCCGTACTGGTTTTTCGGAGAATGTGTTTGGCAATCAAATGTTTTTTACATGAATAAATGTTATTGAATTTGCCTACACATGAGTATAGACAATGACAGTCCGTGAACATTTGGACCTTGTGTTTTAATTTGGCATGTCTCAAAAAATTAGTTTGGTCGCTTAAAGTAGACGCACAAAACGGGCACGGGTACATTTTTGTATCAGAAATAAAAATAATGTTGCAATGTTTCACTTACAAGTACCGCAAATTGGATTGTTGCATTTGGAAAACTTCTTATTCTAATAGAAATCATTACTAATCATACCGTGAGCAAATCTTGAAAGTATACAGTCGACTGTGCGTGCGCCAGTTTTGTAATCTGCCCATGCAGGCTAACTACTCTGAACTTCAGCTATCAAACGCTGAAATACGAGTTTTCAAGGATAAGTTGATTCCAAGTCAGTTGGTACTGTCTATCGGATAAATATGGCCAAAAATCAAGAGCCCGCGGACCATAGAAATTGAATTATTTGGCGTCGAGTGTATGCTTTCAAGATTTTCTCTCAGCATATAACAGCATATAATACTCCGAATTTTTGAAATGGAATACATACTACTAACAGTTATTTCGATATTCCGATTTGTTCTTGCGACGATTGGTGTTGGCGTTGCTGTTTCAGTAATGTTATAATATTGGCGATGTAACTTATCTTAGTATCCCATTTCGTTTGGAAATTGTACAAGCCGTTTTGCACTAGCATCCATATATGCTCACTTTCGCGAGGATATTGGATATTCGAAACTCAAACGATATGAAGCAAATGTCAGTTGCTTCGAGTGTAGACCTTACTTTATATATCATGTCATCTATACATGCGTAAGACTCGTTTATTTTAGTGAGTTCGGGACCAACAATAATGATCTGGAGCTGAAACGGTAAATTAATGCTCTGTAGCTTTTTTATTCTCTCGTCACGAGCATTTGCAACATCTGATGAAAGCTGTAACATAATGTAAATTTATATACAGGGCTCCCACTCGACTACTTGGTCAAAAAAAGTGAGAAAAGTGAGTAAAATTATAGAAGAAGTGAGTAAAAAGTGAGTAAAAAGTGAGTAAAAAGTGAGTGACAAGTACATCGCAGGGTTGATAATCGAACAGAAATGAGTGAAAGTCTGAGCAGCCAATGAAGAAATAGTGACTAGTTGAAGCGTGAAGCCAGCTGAAGACGATATTACAAAATGAGAAATCATTATTTTTGAGTATACGTATTAGGGTGGTCGTTAAGGTGGGATAGAAACTGATTTTTCGGGCCACCCCCCAAATCGGCTGTAAATAAATTAAAACTATTCCTCTAATTTTGTCAGATTTTCATTTCAACGCTTGACCCTTGACCACAGAGGATCAACTTTTGAATTTAAAACGCATGCAGGTGATTCGCAGTCTTACCAGTTGTTATTTTATTGTAAGATTAATTATGGACCTAAAAATGTGAAATTCTCAAAGATTAGACTACGATAATGCTGCTGTGTGGAAAAAAAATGGCCACTTCCCTACCTTGAAAATTTTGTATGGGTTATTCTATGCCAATATAATGATTTTTTTTCTTTCATTCTCATCGAATGCTGTTCAAACGTCGGGAAACATATACTGTAAATGTTTTTGAACAATATTCGATGAACTTGGAAAAAGTAAAAATCATCACATTATGGCATGACGTAACCCATACAAAATGCTGAGGGTAAGGGGATATTCTTATTCTCTCTTATTTTTTTTCACGCACCAGCGTTCTCGTAGACTAGTTTGGGAGAATTTCAAATTTTTAGGCCCATAATCAGTTCTACAGTGAAATAATCACTGGAAAGACCGCGAAACCCCGTGCATTTTGAATAGAAAAGTTTACTCTCTGTGGTCAAAGGTCAAGCGTGAAAATAAAAATCTGAAAAAATTACAAAGTTAGTTTTGATTCATTTGGAGTCGATTAGGGGGCCGGCCCGGAATTTTTTTATTTTAATGACCACCCTAATATGTATAGCCGAAAATAATAGAATCGGATGAAAATAATGGAATAAATATAGCTAATCAGAAGCTGGCAGGCGGGAATGGTAACTGAATAACGATAACCTCCACGTACCTAGCCACCCCCACTTTCGGAAAAGTGAAAAACGAAATATAGGCTATTTATGAGCTCTCAGGAAAATCGAGTCCCGATTTTCGAGCTCTATTCCCTGAGCAGGAATTACGGTGAATAAATGATAATCTGTACCAACAATGCTACAAAATACAGCTACAGTGCTTTCGCACGAGCGCTGGACTTGCCCAACGCAACCAATCCGCGCTCTGCTTTCCGCTGAAACTGCAATTCTTCAAACATTTGTGAATAAAATATTATAAAATTGAAAAAAAAATGATAATATCGTCGGATAAGTGAGAAAAGTGAGTTTTTGAGAAAAAAAGTGGGTAAAAAGTGAGTTTCGTAAAAAAAGTGAGGAAAAGTGAGAAAAGTGGGCGAGTGGGAGCCCTGTATATATATAAAATTTCGAAGTAACTAGATAGTAGATGTTATGTACAGAATTATATACATACAACATGGAATCAATTTTTCCGGGAATATACGAATAGAGAATATGAACATGAACATGAACTATCAAGCTGTCTTTTGCATTGGCAATGCTAGGTTTGCAGTATTTGTTTTTACTATTTTTTAGGACCACTCGAGGTGGCATCAAGTGAGGTAATAGTAGCAGTTGTATCGCTAGCATCGAATCTGCATGAGTCAAAACTCATCGGAAAAATATCATAGTAAATCCTATTCAATATTTGACAACATTATGTATCATTAATCGCACGAACCTTCGTTGTTATCTTCCACTAACAACGATGTTTGAAGTTCTAATCCCGTTAAATCTCTTTTCTGTAATTTATATTCTGTTGATACAGTGATAAAAAATGTTTTCCACTTTTCAATATCAATTACTTCTTCCGTAAGTTTGAGGGCAGAAAAATCTTCGTCAATTAATTCGTAGCCCTTCGGGTGTTTGCGAGGTAAAACCAATCTTTGAAGAAACCGTCTATTTTGACGATGTCACTCGTCAAAGCTTCTCGACATCGGAGTGGAAAAGTTACTTTCCAATGTTGCAGCACAACCTCACAAGGTGAAATATTAACTTTGAGCCAATTATTGCTGTCGAGGAGTACAGAATCAACTGTGAGATCTTCATAAAAAAAATTTTATTAAAACACAAAAAGACGAACAAATGTTGTATGTCTATAAAACTTATTTTTGTACATATATCATAATTTCTTAAAAAGCAGAATTAATACACCTTTAAAATTCTTTTTTTAAATCACTGCTACGCCCTAAGAAAATATTCTAGTGACTCAGTTTTTCTACAGTTTATTAGGGCTATTTGATACATAGTTCATGATTTTTCAAGATTTTATGTCCTCCGCTGAACATAAATTCAGTTCATCGAAGAAAAAGCAGTTGTCGTAGGGTACAGGTTGCTGCGTTGGATGAAATTTCTTCAACTTTCGAGGCAATATTCTGTATGATTGTAATTTAGGGCCAAGCCAATAATATTTCATGAATTTAAGTTTTAGACACAGACATTTTTGATTGTAACACTTTTTTTTTCTCCATCGTTTTGGAAAAATTGTTTTGAAACTCAGAATTTCTATGTCTAGAAATCAAATCCATCAAATGTTATTGGTTTGGCCCCAATTTGCATTCCTACAGAATATATCCTGCAAAGTTGAAAAAATGTCATCCAATGCAGCAACGTGTACCCTACGACAACTGATTTTTCTTCAATGGACTGAATTTATATTCAGCGAAGGACATGAAATCTAGAAAAATCATGAAGTATGTATGAAAATAGCACTCATCAACTGAAGAAAAACTGAGTCTCACTGGAATGTTTCCTCATAGCGTAGCAGTGATTTGAAAAAAATTATTTTAAAGTTGTATGCACCCCTTAAGGGGAAATGAAAGGTGAATTATACACCTCGAAATTTTGGCAGCCCGTTTCTCAGCTGAAACACATCCTATCGATGTGAAATTGATATCAGTGACGCAGAAAAAGTGCACGAAGGGCATGAATGATGCTCTTGGATTTCCAAAAAGCGAAAATGCGTATTTTCATATTTATCAAGTACCACGTCAGCAACGATTATTATTCGTTACAGAGCACTCTTGATATAAAACTGTACATTTTATTTACAGCCTTTTGGAAATACAAGAGCATCATGCCCTCCGTACACTTTGTCTGCGTCACTGATATCAATTTCTCATCGATCAGATGTGTTTTAGCTGGGAAACGGGCTGCCAAAAATTCGAGGTGTATAATTCACCTGTCATATCCCCCCGGGTAACAATTTTAAGTGGCAGCCATACGGCCGCTTTATAGCCAACTGACCTGCTAATAAGGCCGCCATGTGGGCTTTATCATGGCTAGTACCTGACTAGTACCTGGCAACGACGACCAAACTATGTCGCTCCTACATGGCAGCTAGCTGGTTAGACAGCATAGCTTACTCATGGTTACGACCTGGCAGCGATATGGCGGGGCTTCCTTGCTGCCATGTGGATGCCAACTAGTTGCCAGGTAACAATCCGATATGGCAACCATATGGCCGCTATGTGGCCAGCCTACCTAACCATTGATAAATGTAGCGGCTTATGTGGGCCGTAGTCGGTTTTATATTGGCTTGTACCTGGCAACGACGACCAAACTATGTCGCTCCTTCATGGCAGCTAGCTGGTTAGACAGCATAGCTTACTTGTGGTTGCGACCTGGCAGCGACATGGCGGAGATCACTTGCTGCTATATAGACGCAATGAAGAAACCATCAAGAAACCATGAAGTTGTACTTGCTTACCTGATTTGTGAATGATTGCGATATAAAAAAAAAGTATGCATCGAAAAAAAAAAGAAAAAAGTAGTAATAGAAAGTATTCGAATTTATACCACACAGCCTTAATTACAAAAGACTCTTGCGATACATACTGCCGGGTAGGCGGTATGAGTCGCTTGACTCGCAAGTTAGTTATAATTACCGCCAGCCAGCAACGGGTAGATGTAGCGAACCCAGTGTTACTTTGCTTGCGAGCGTGGCCGCTCATCGACCAGCATAGCGAGGTACTAAATAGGTGGCAACACAATGTACGGACCAGGTTGATGGCAGGCTACTTCAGGACATGGCAGTGCCAGGTTGGCCGACATAAAAGCCATATAGCATCGCGAGGTGGCGGCCAGGTAGTCGCCAGTTAACGTTAAGACTCGGCAGTGCCAGGTTGGCCCGCATGTAAGCCATATGGCATTGCGAGGTGGCGGCCAGGTCAATGCTAGGTAGCCAGTGTACATTGGACAGATAGTCGAAAGCTACATGAACTAGCCTTATAACATAAAAGCCATGTGGTATCGCGAGGTGGCGGCTAGGTAGTGGCTAGTTAATGTTAATGTTAAGACAAGGCAGCGCCAGTTCGGCTCACATATAAGCCATATGACATCGCGAGGTGGCGGCCAGGTAGTTGCCAGGTAACGTTAAGACATGACAGTCCCAGGTTGGCCCACATGAAAGTCATATGGCATCGCGAGGTGGCGGCCAGGTAGTCGCTAGGTAACGTTAAGACATGACAGTCCCAAGTTGGCCGACATGAAAGTCATATGTCATCGCGAGGTGGCGGCCAGGTAGTTGCCAGTTAACTTCAGGACATGGCAGTGCCAGCTTAGCCCGCATGAAAGCCATATGGCATTGCGAGGTGGCGGCCAGGTCAATGCTAGGTAGTGACGGGACATGGCAGTACCAGCTGGGCTCACATAAAATCAATGTCGTGGGGCAAGGTGGCGGCCAGGTCAATGCTAGGTAGCCAGTGTACATTGGATAGATAGTCAAAAGCTACATGAACCAGCCTTGTAGCTGCTAGGATGGCGCAACATTAGTAGCCCAGCTGAATTAGCCATACTATCGCCATATGAAAAGGCCATGTTGAAACCATAAAGCCGCCGCATGGTTATCGAACATCGACCTGCTATGTGGCCGGCTGACGGCATTTCCGTGCTAATGCCACATGGCATTAATGTGGCTGGTGGGCTGGCTATGTAAATTGTTACCCGGGCCGTTAAGGAATGGAATCTATAAAATATTTTTTTGCCTCACCTTTAGACTCATTATCTGATTCGTCGTTTAGTGAAGGTTCTTGCAATTTTTTCAAATCAACCAACGAGTTTCAATATTTATTCACAAGCCTCCCACGAGCAGGCATAGACTTACTGGAGCGCGATTCTCTTTTATCAATTGCATCAATGTAATAATTATCGATATGTTCTGTTCGAAAAATTTTAACGATTCTGCAGCCAAATATGCAAAGTCGGTGTTCCTGAGTCTGTAAATATATGTAATCGTTGATGTCATACTGTATAAAATTGATAATACAAGTAAATACGGACAGTTTCAACGACAGAAATATCTCTTCGTTGTTGTATTCAGAATCGTTGATATTATATGATCCGTAATAATGTCTTGGTTTCTTTTGGACAATCTCGGTTTCGCACTTTTTCTGTATATTTCCAAGATTGTTGATGTTAGAATATTTTTTCGCAAAATCAATTCAACCGATGGCAACAGGCGGACATTGAAATATCGGTTTTCAATGGAAATTTCTGCATTTGTTTCATTTGAACTTGTTACCTGAGAGAAGAAAATTGTGTTAAGGAGGTATAGGACGTACTCTCATCTCCAAAAACTTCTAGTACGTGGGATTATGCTAACGCTTATGGCATGAAGAAAGAATTAACCTTTTACAATACTGTATTTATAAACGAAGGTAATGAATATCAGAATATATCATTATTACCGATAATTTTATTTTGTGTTTAATTTAAAATGGTGTTTTAGTGATGAATCAACCGTTATTAATATAAACTTAATTAACAAAATTTTCTACTGTTTCGAATTGTTAGTTTTTTTAATATTTTTAATTAGATGAATCATAACATAGCTTACCAACCAACAAGTTTGAGTTTTCAACAATTTGAATATCAATATCATTTCAAGAAGAATCGTCTTGATCACTATATCGTTGTATTTGTACACGTTTCAAGGGACAGAAATATGCAAAGTGCCGATGGAAAAATTATCATTTCTTTACTTGAGATAATGGGTAATATGAATAAAACGGAGTATATGCTCATGCTCATACTTTTGTGTATGTTAACTGTACACTTGTGTACAGTCAAATCACACAGAAGTATGAGCATGAGAATATGGTTCGCTTTATTCATATCACCCAATAGTACAAGATGTTTACCACCAGAAAAAATAGTATTTTATGTGGAATGCCCGTAAACCAAGTGTTTTTGGGCGAGAATAATGATTTCAGTCCGAGCTATAGGCGAGCCGGAAGCGAGTTCTGAAATCATTATTCAAGTCCAAAACGGTTTACGGACACGCCCCATACGATATTTTCTTCAACATAGGCATGAAAAGTCACTTTGACGACTGTTGAGATTCGTACTTGATACGACAAAGAGTGAGATTATGGTGCGATCTGTCGCGCACTTCGACTGTGCATCAAAACTGTCGTATAAAGACTTGAGATAGCAGCTTTGGATTGCGCACTTCGGACTGCACATCGAGACTGCCGTAAAAATACTTTATAGGGTAGTTCTGAGATGAGCCATATATAATGGGCGTCAAAAAGCAACTTTTCAATGCCTATGCCGAAAAAACATTTTTTTATTGGAATAAATCTATAAATCAGAGAAATCACAGTGGATTCAAGAGGGGGCGTATGATAAAAAATATAAACATTTTATTTTGTTTGAAATGTCGATTCACAGAATGATGTTGCACGAAAAACCATTAATTTTCGAGCTATGAGAAATCAAAATTATAAAAGGTCGTAATGAAAATGTGAAAATTGCGGCTGTGAAAATGAAAAGAGGGAATCGATGCAAAAAAAATGCCTTTAATTTTTTTCAAAATGGACAAATTTAATTTTGTGTAATCTCATTAAATTTGTTCTTTACAAGCAGAATAAAATAAATCAGTACTTACGCTGACTTTCTCTCTCACTCTCACACTCTCTCTCTCTCTCTCTCTGAAGTGCCGGCTGTGTTCTTCTTTTGCTCCTCAAATTTGCGCTTGTATAAGTGTTTATTCTGGTTCTTCTTCATACTTAGTGGCACTCATTTAAGTGGTTTTCACGGTGGTCTTCGTTGATATTGAGAGATAGTGTTTTCCTCCACTCATTTGTACAAAAATCAGGTATTTAATGCACGTTTTATTCTAACCTTTTCTTCGATTGACAGTTGGTTTTCCAACACGCAGCCTGGCTTGCGCATGCCAGTGCTGTCTCTGGTGTTATCTTGCGCTATCTTCGTTTGTTTACTCGGCTCTCAAGCCTAATTACCGACGGCGAATATGGCATCAGCTGCGAGGAGCCGCACGGGTAGCCAGGGATCAGGCGCGAATATCAGTTCTATGTCTTTTCTGGACAATTCGGTTTTTTCGAGTCCAAACGCGTCGAAGGCGGATTGTGAGATCTATCTCCCAATAGTTAATGAGGAAATGAACGAACTGCGGTCAAACTTGCTTAAACAGGACAACATAGTCATGAAACACATTAGGGCGTGCAAAGAAACGGTAGAAAAGAAAACAGCGCTTCAGGAGGCATTCTTAATGTATCAGACGTCCTTTAGTAAGTTGATGAGTGCATATCTAACTTTAGCTGCTCAAATGACGACCGCAAATGAATGCAAAAAAGCAGTCATCAAAGCATGCGCGGGCATAACCAGAAACTGCACTACCGGGGTGATTGAGGCCTTGAATAAGCATCCCGTTGCACAGAAATCGGTCCAAGAAAAAAATTTTGCCGCCGTAGTGAAGCAAAACAAAGTTCATGTACCGAAAGGACCCACGGTAGAGGTTAAAAAATCAGTTAACTTCATTATCGCGCCTAAAGCCGACTCTGCCACCAAATATGAATCGTCGAGTGCGACCAAAAAGGCTGTAACAAATCTTGTCAAGCCAGCTGAGGTCGGATTACAAGTCGAAAGGATCAGTGGATCCAGAAACAACGGCATACGTATTCAGGCCAACAAAGTCGATCTCGATAAAGTCCGGGCGCATCCAGCTCTTGCAAAGGCAGGACTCGAGGTTGTTGAAGACCTCAGATATAATCCGCGAGTCATAATTTACGGCGTCTCTAAAGATCTCACGAAGGAGGAAATTCGGTCGGACTTTATCAATTTGAATTTGAGTGGCACGGACGATAAACTCGCTAAGGTTGTTTACATATATCCTCCGCGAGATGGTAAGGCTTACACAAACTGTGTCCTTGAGGTATCTCCCAAAACTCGGGTTGCGATTAAAGACGAGCAGAGAATTTATGTCGGTCTCTCGGCATGTAGATTTGACGACCACGTTAAAGTAGCGCAATGCTACAAATGTCTCGGATATGGACACCAAGCACGCGACTGCAGATCGGCAGCCTGCTGCGGGCACTGTTCGGGCGATCACGAAATGCGCGATTGTAATAAAAGGGATAAGCCTCCTTGTTGCCGAAACTGCAAGTCCGCCGGTACAGACTCCGCGCATACCGCGTTAGACGGTACGAAATGTCCGATTCTTAAGAGGCGCATACTGGATAAAGTCAGAATGACAAATTATGGATAATTCGGATAGATACTCCTGCGGCGCCCTCAGGCTGTGCCACGTAAACTGTCAGTCGCTCGTCGGTCACCTTGACGAATTTCGTATGTTCTTTGAAGCTGCAGACTACGACGTCATCTGTATGTCTGAGACGTGGCTGAAACCACCCACATCTGATGATTTTATTGCACTGCATGGGTACAAAGTTTTTCGCTGTGATAGGCTAGAAAAAAATGGCGGAGGTGTAGGCTTCTACATCCGCGAAAATTTTCAAGTTCAGGTGCTGGGTGACTCGGGAGGTTCATATCAGGGTAAACCTGAATACGTGATAGCCGAATTCTCGCCAGGCTATGGTTCTAAAGTCCTCCTGGCAGTGGTTTATCGACCACCTCACCTAGGCTTTCTCGACCTCTTCGAAAATGCATTTCTTAGACTATACCCTATGTTTAGTAATCAAATCATCTGTGGAGATTTCAATACAGACCTATTGAATGCAAACCACGATAGCAATCACCTAAGGCGGTTCATAAGCAGCTCAAACCTACATCTGGTTCCTTCTGAACCGACGCACCACCTCCAGAACTCTTCTACGCTGATCGATCTTTGTATCGTAGACGATCTTGATAAGGTAACAGACCGCGGACAACATGAAGTCCCCTTCCTCTCTGCGCACGATCTAATATACATAACCTACGATCTGAAGGTAGTAAGGCAAGCTCTCCGCACATTCTCTTGTCGCTCATTGCAGAAGATTAACCTTGAATTGTTCCACAGGGATCTGGAAGAGGCAGATTGGAGTGAATTCTTCGAAGTTCGCTCAATTGACTCCAAAGTCGAAATCTTCAATTGTCTTGTGACTGATTGTCTAGACCGACATGCTCCTATTCGTCAGGTTAGCGCTAAAAACGCACCCGCGCCTTGGCTCACTCCCGATATAAGGGAAGTGATGGCGAAGCGCGACAGGGCACGCAGGGCCTGGAAGAAAAATCGTGGAAATTCGTCGCTTCACTTCAATTTCCGAAGATTACGAAACGAAGCGCAGAAAATGGTCAAGGACGCGAAATCGAGCCATTATATCCAAGTGTTTAGGTCGGCGGGAGACGTTAGAGAAATCTGGTCTGAGCTTCGCAAATTTGGGCTGATTCCCACAAGGAAGACAAATACTTTGATAGACCTCCCTCTATCTGAGTTAAATGCATATTTTGTGAAAATGGGTGGCGAGGGAGAGGGCGTCTCTGTTGCTCCCTACTATCTAGGGCAAGTCGAATATGACGATAGTAAGTTCTATTTTAAAGACATCTCTATTAGGGTACTAGACAAGGCACTGAATCACTCCAGGTCGAACGCTACAGGCGTTGATGGTATAGCTATAAGTGTCATTAAACTGGCCCTTCCAAGTCTGAGGACACAAATTCATCATCTTTTTACCTTCTCCTTAATGCAGGGCATCTTCCCGGAAAACTGGAAATATTCGCTCGTCACTCCCCTACCCAAAGTTAAAACACCTACCTCATGCGGAGATTACCGACCAATTTCTATACTTCCTTCGCTCTCTAAGGCCCTTGAAAGGATTGTAACAGAGCAAATCATGGAATTTCTTGACAAAAATGGCCTTCATGATCCCTCTCAATCTGCGTATCGTAAGGGTTTTAGCACGCACACTGCTCTACTCCGGCTGACGGACGATATTCGCAAGGCTGCAGATCTTAGAATGGTTACAGTGGCGGTCTTCTTCGACTTCTCAAAAGCTTTTGACAGAGTTCGACACGATGTGCTACTCTCACTACTCAGGGAGTTAAATTTCTCAAACTCGGCCCTCAAATGGCTATGCTCGTACCTCATTGGCAGAAAACAGGCGGTCCGGGACGGACAAGAAAACATTTCAGATTGGCTTCAGGTCGAGAATGGAGTTCCTCAGGGTTCGGTTCTCGGACCCCTCCTATTCTCCATTTATGTTTCAGATCTCAGGAAAAGGATACGGCATTGCAGTCACAGTATCTTCGCGGACGACACGGTTTTCTATCTCCACTGTGCACCATCGGAACTCGAAACTGGCATACGACAGGTCAACGAAGACGTAGCATCATTCTACGCATGGGCGCTTGAGAAAGGGCTTCTACTAAACGCAGATAAGACAAAGGTCATGGTCATCGGAACAACTAGGCATATAAATACGATCAACCTTATCAGCCTAGCTCCAGTCACTGTTCATGGGCAGCCGCTTCAATATTCGACGAACACAAAGTGTCTTGGGGTCACTATAACGAACAAACTACAGTGGCATGAACACACCGACTCCACGGTCAGAAAGATCTTCGGCACACTTCACCAGCTGCGGATAAATAGAAGAAACATCCCGAAAGAACTTAGGGTTCTTCTCATAACCACACTAGTGTTCCCACATATTGACTACTGCTGCCTCGTTTACCTGGACTTGACGAGCGAACTGAATCTTCTCCTGGAAAGAGCCCTAAACGCATGTGTGAGGTTCATCTTCGATCTTAGACGAGATGAACATATCACACCTTACTACAAACAGCTTGGATGGCTCAAGATCAGCGACAGACGCAAATATTTCCTCGGGTGTATGATTTTCAATATACTTAGGACCAAAACACCTCTCTACCTATCGCAGCACCTTGTCTTCAGGGATCGAACGTTATCACGCGACACAAGAGCACAAACTGACCATCTCACTGTGCCAATCTGCAGAACCGAACTGTTAAAGAAGTCTTTTCGATCAGCAGCACCACAATTCTGGAATTCACTGCCCACGGAGATTCGGAACATGAACAGTCTCAACTCATTCAAAGCCAAACTCTTTACCCATCTCTTCAAACTGGCATATACTGGCCCTAGCTCAGAAGCGAGTTGAGGTCTTTTTTTTTTTTCTCTTTTATTTTTCATGTACCCGGCATAGGTTTTTCTGCAGTTTTCCCTATAGCCACGTTACCAAATGGGGGTACTCCTCTGAATTTATCTGCAGATTAAATTCTTGTGATCCACCTTATAATAAGTTTCTGCCTCTCATACTGCAAATCTCTATACTATCTCAGTACTCTTTTGTTACTTCTGCTTGAATCTATGTTTTTGTAGTTTTTATTTTCTTTAATTTGTCTCACCTATATCCTTTCATGTAATTTTTCTATATTCTTTCATCTAATTTTACTCTTTTTCGTTTGTTTATACATATGATAATTACTATTACTACTACTATCACTACTTAATTATCTTTATGATTCTTTATGCTGTATCGTTAATGCGCTTGAGGGGACCTGTCCCAGAGCGCCAAATAAAGCTTACTCTTACTCTTACTCTTACTCTCTCATTTATTTTTATTTTATTCTATTCTAGTTTATAATATTTATATACAACCTTTGAAACTTCTGGAAAAAATACGAACGTGTTCCTTGATTCATTCTCTACAAAATCTGTAAGTTTCAAAATGGAACTCCGATGGAAACTATATTCAAAAAGCGATTGATTCGTGCGGGACGTCGCGCGCGACTGTCTACGCTGGCGCGCCGAGACCGATGCTCCTTTGCTTCACATGCAAAGATAGGCTGTTTCCCAACTTGTAAGGCTCGTTCCCTAGATCTTTCCCTCACCCTTACGCTCATGCCTACGCCAATGTTTGAGCACTTCCGCCATATCTGGCGGACATGCACTTAACTAGGTGGCCGCGCGCATGCGCGCCGCGCCTTGGGGCGATATTTGTTTTTGATTGTTGAATCAATGCCCCATCTTTGAATGTTTGGTTCTTCACATCAGCAAGCGCTATTAAACACGAAAAATATCGGATATTGATAGAGATAAATCAAAAAGTGTTCACGTGTTGATTTATTGTTCCTACGTTAGTTTATTGTTCCTACATTAGTTTATTGTTCCTACGTTAGTTTCTTTTTCCTATATTTTTCCGGTTTATACGCTACTGTTTGTGAACGGCGTTTTGAAAAATTCGTTGTTAAATGATAACGGAGGAAGAATTCATCGTCGTGTGTTTGGCGATATGGCGAATGTTTCGTCGGAATCGGGAGATGGAGGAGAATCGGGCCAGGAGATCGAACCGGTACTTTTTCATGGCGTTGCAATTGCTGCAGCAAAGGAATAATCCGGTAAGTTTACACATGGGTTTATTTGATAATATGAACGAGCTGTGGTTTGAGGGAAGCACGATAATTATGAGATAATATGAAAATCAAAATGAAATCTTATATGTATAATCTAATGATAAAAATAATAATAATAATAATAATAATAAGAATAATAATAATAATGATAATAATAATAATATAATCCAATTATGAAAACGAAATATAATAATAATAATAATAATAATAATGGAACAATATCTGTGTTTTTGATGCAGAGAGGTCCATATTGCAGAACGCCTCCATCGTACAACCAACGCGTGCTTGGGTCATTTCTGCGGGGTGACCCAACTACGATCAAACGGCATCTTCGCGTCAATGCAGAAAGCTTCAGAAGAATCGTAACATTGGTGAGACGTAACAGAAAACGATCTGGGTGGTGCATTGAAGTCGAAGTGAGTCACCTTTTTCATTTTTCATTCTTTTTCCCAAGAGCGGGCCAGTCCGGGCGCCTGATATGTCCCTCTGATATTAATGATAACAATAATAATAATGAATAATAATAATAACAATGCTAATGACAATATTAATACAATTATGTTCGCACAGGTGTATTAAATACTAAATAACAACATGATTTCCAGGTAACCTTGTTCCTGTTCTGGCTGGCTACTGGCATTGCGTACAGGGTAGTAGCAGTTGCTTTCGACATACCAATATCAACTGTTTGTCGAGTGGTGCACAAGATCTTAGACACAGTTATTTTCTTTTTACCCCAAATCGTACGACTACCATCAGCGGACAGATTAGATGACATCGGCATGGAATTTTCAAGAAAGGCAAATAGTGTGGTATTCCGGCAATGTGTAGGAGCCATCGATGGGTGTCACATTAGAATAATGTGCCCCGTTCGCCTGCACGATCAGTATTACAACCGGAAACAGTTTTATTCCATAAACCTGCAGGGTTTGGTTGACGCCTCAGGTACATTTATCGATGTTGTCAGCGGGTTCCCGGGATCTGTACATGACGCGCGAGTCTTCAGAAACAGTGCTCTATTCCAGCAACATTTATATCCTCCGGAAGGGTATTTCATCATCGGAGATAGCGCATATCCGTGTAGACGACACCCTGTATCCATAATCACACCGTTCACAGAGCCGCTTACGGATGAACAAAGGGCATTTAATCATGCATTGAGCCAAGCCAGAATGGTTGTTGAACGCACCTTTGGTATAATGGAGACACGATGGAGAATTATATTTACCAAAGCACTGGAAGTGAGGCTCAACACAGCCATCAAAGTAATTGCTGCTTGCACAGTGCTGCATAATATATGTGTAAATCAGGGTGACGTCTTAGCAATAAACGCCCGAAGACGGCCACTACCGCCACGTCGCCTTCCGCGTCCCGAACAAGCAGCGCTAGATTTGCGGAATTTATTTTTACGATTCCACGCATTCGAACAACTAAATAACCGATAAAAATATCTAATTATTTTTTTACTGTTAGTACTGTAACGTCTGACCGAACCCTGTATCCTATTTTCTGCCTTCCAATAAAAATACCAACATCCATGTTATCACACGTGCTTATAACCATTTTGTCCAGTTTACTCGTCTAACTAGTACAAAAAGTACTATCTAATTACTAGAAACGACTATTTCAGATGATCTTCTCCTTCTTAGAAATTATGCTATTTTTAAGTCGAACATTCATTAATTAAATACACTCGAATAATTTAAAGTATTTAATTGTATTTAAATATATGGGGGGTTCCATCTCATTTCACCTAATCGGCGAAGGTCACCAAAGCCGATCTTTTTGTCGATTTTTTCCGCGATTGTACTTTCAAAAAAAGTGATGACGTGTTTGGCCGTTTTTTGAACAGGCGACCTCTATTGTTTTTACGGATTATTCAATTTATCCACATTTTCGGCAACTGACATTTTTGAACTGGCTCTAACATCAAGAGCAGTGATATTTTTCAAACAATGGCCGGAACAAAAAATGCGTCGTAGGGTTCAAGTTGACAAAAAAACAAAGATTAAAATTTTTCCAACAAAAGGTTCTCGATATTTTTACATTCCAAGAAATAAATCGTTTTTTTTGAATTGCGACACCGTCGATTTTTTCGAAATTTTTTTCCAGCATTTCTCTAGTTATAAAGAAGATTTTCCCCAAAGGAAATTATGGGCCTCGATCTAGTTCAGAAGTTACACTGGTATAAGTGCTGAAAAGTCGTGAAGAATTTCACGCAAATCAATTAAAACTTCAAATAGAAGAGTTTTCTCGTTCAAAAAATAAATTTTCGATAAAGAATGAAGCTGTGGGTGTTATTAGGGGGAAAAAAATTCAAAAAACTGAAATATTCTAATAAATGAAATATTTTCATAGTTGAAATATTTTAATAAAAATAGTTATGTGTGATTTTGGTTTTTTCCATTTGTTTTTTTTTTCTTCATGATGACACCCACAGCTTCATTCTTCATCGAAAATTTATTTTTTGAACAAGAAAACTCTTCTATTTGAACTTTAAATTGATTTGCGTGAAATTCTTCGCGACTTTTCAGCACTTATACCAGTGTAACTTCTGAACTAGATCAAGGCCCATAATTTCCTTTGGGGAAAATCTTCTCTATAACTAGAGAAATGCTGGAAAAAAATTTCGAAAAAATCGAAGGTGTCGCAATTCGAAAAAAAACGATTTATTTCTTGGAATGTAAAAATCTCGAGAACCTTTTGTTGGAAAAATTTGAATATTTGTTTTTTTGTTAACTTGAACCCTACGACGCATTTTTTGTTTCGGCCATTGTTTGAAAAATATCACTGCTCTTGATGTGAGAGCCAGTTCAAAAATGTCAGTTGCCGAAAATGTGGATAAATTGAATAATCCGTAAAACCAATAGAGGTCGCCTATTCGAAAAACGGCCAAACACGTCATCACTTTTTTTGAAAGTACAATTGTGGAAAAAATCGACAAAAAGATCGGCGTCGGTGACCTTCGCCGATTAGATGAAATGACATGGAACCCCCCATATTTATATTTATTTATGAATACATATATTATATTATAAAGATATCAAATATATATTTTTATTCTCATTTATTTGTATTTAAATATTATATATTATATATTTTTATTTTCATTTATTTATATTTATTCATGAAACTCCAACAACTTAGCGCTTATCACGGTTCTTCCGTAATGAGCGCACTTAACAAGGTAAAATGAAGTAAGCTTAAATAAAGGTTGAATAGTTAGACGACGATTAGTCGACAACTGTCGAACACGTGCGGACAACGGTAAAGTAAGCGCCCTGTGCGTGTAGATCGGTGGTGATTAGAAGCGAGCTACATGCACAGGGAAAATTAATGTGAATGAAATAAATTTGGGACCTCAGCTCAGCTGAGACACCTGAGAAATAAAAAAAAAACGAAATAAATAAAATAATGAATTGAATGAATTGATTATTCAATTCGTAAATTGAATAATTGTTAAAGTTGTCACGGTTTTCACAGAAAAAATGAGATCAATATAAATACTGAGGGTACGTGAACAAATTTGAAAAGTAGTGGTTATACAACGTTATTACGGCGAGTAGAAGCGCATATATACCTACATAACCTATAAGTGGTGAAGACGTTAAATAAAATTTGAGTGTATTAGGATGATCGGGCATGAGAATATCAAGTGAGATTGAAGTAAAATTAAATTTTACATATGGTGAATAATACGAATAAAATAAAATTGATGTACTACGTTAGAGGTTATAATAGGTTATAGAGGTTATAGAGGCTATAGAGGTTATTATAGGTTATAGAGGTTATATAGAGGCACCGGTGAAGTACATGTGAGCAGTAATAACGTTGTATAAAATATATAAGCAAATATATTTTAAAGAAAGATGAATAAACTAGAGTGAGCAGAAATTAAGAGATAAAAATACTGCAGGAAGGAAAACAAGGAAATGAGGAGCAGCCATGAATCTTTCTTTAAAAACTGCTTGATGACATCAAGAAACTCCTGTTCCGTTTTACGAGCCTTCTCTCGGTCCTCGGCTTGCACCTTCATTTCTTCGCGCCACATGGTACCTAACTGGTCATCTTTCGTGACGACCGATTGGACCCTCCTCTTTTTTCGTGGCTGTGGAAGCGGCTGATCAGCTTCCTCGACAGCTGCGGTGAGTGATGACGATGCTCCAGGAGTACATGTATCGCTTCTTTTGAGGCTGTTGCTCGTACCAGAACCTCCCGGTGTGCTCACCCCCACAGCAGACTGAATAGTCAGGAGTGGATTGATCGTATGCCGCCCCGACATGAATTTATGCATTTCCTCATAAAATTCCCAACTATGAGCAGGATGTTCACGCTCCTCTAAGCCCTCACCCGTTGGCGGCAGAATTACCTCCTTATATCTCTGCTGAAGGTTTTCGAATTTCTTTTGGCACTGGTAGCCACTTGCGCCATTTCGCACATTTTCGGCTACCACCCCAATAAACACTAGTTCGTATAAAAAACGTATAAATAGGTCATATACTCTACGTTTATTCCGAGGAAAAATGTTCCTCAGTTAAACGCATAAGCAGCGTTGATTGAAAACGTTACGTCTATACGTTTAACTTTACGCAATAAACAACGTTTAATACACCTGTACCACTTGAATTTTGACCAAATAATTGTTAGCTCAAAAAAAAATTAAGATATACGTAAAATGAATTAATTACAATATATGAGGCGTTGATCAACAACTACTAATCGTAAACAATCGCACTTTGTTACAAAGTAAGAATTTTGAGATTAGAAAAACTTCGCATTATTGTTGTGGTCGGGATTCGATCCGGGGACGCTCGCATTCGCTTGTATTACTGTTCGCACGCTCTATCGACTACGCCAAACTACTCATTGACAAAGTCAGTCACTTTCTCGTGATTACTCTGGATTTTGCATCTGTCTTAGTGATATCAGTGTTTTAATGTAGCTGAGATGTCTTAACTAAACATCCGAGTGGCAAGTAGGTTTTTTTAATTTAATTTCTTGCCTAGAGTTCCACACATTCTCACTCGATTTCATTATATTGCACGTTCATTATTATATTGGAAAAAACGTATAAATGACGTGTAGTTCCGAGCGTATAATTATTGAAGGAACTGAACATTGTTATAGTGTAACTCAAAATCCGCGAGGTATTCGTTGATTTTTTGGTTTTCGAAGACGTTTTGAGGAAACGTACGCAATACGTATATGATATGTGTAACAGTATACGTACATTAGAGCGTTTCGTACACGCAATTAAATACACGTATTCTTGTCCAGTCTCATAAACGTATAAACAACGTGTGAACGACAGATTTCGAGGAAACGTTCGTAATACGTATATGATATGTGTGACAGTATACGTACATTAGAGCGTTTCGTACGCGCAATTAAATACACGTATTCTTGTCCAGTCTGATAAACGTATAAATAACGTTCGAACGACAGGTTTCGAGGAAACGTCTGCAATACGTATATGATATGTATAACAGTATACGTATGTTGGATCGTTTCGTACGTGCAGTTGAATACACGTATCCGGGTGCAGTTTAACAAACGTATAAATAACGTGTGAACGACAGGTTTCGCGGAAACGTACGTAATACGTATATGATATGTATAACAGTATAAGCTAGAAGACTTAAAATTTTTGACGAGAAAAATTTATCCGGTGTCTCGGGAATCGAACCCGAGCCTACTGGCTGCCAATCCGGGGGCTTACACCCACTAGACCACCTGGCCACCTTCAAATTTCACTCGTCAATTTTCAAGTCTAGTTCGTGTGCTCGGTTTTGTACGTTATGAATTTTAGTCGAATGAGCACATATTGACTTTGAATGAGTGAGTGAGCACACGGGCTCACTAACACTTGTAAGGTAAGACTTACGTCATTTTACCTATAATTTTATTGGTTATATTTAATTAAATATAACCAATGCCACAGAACGTGGTGTAATTCGTCGAAGAATGATTTTAAGCTAGAAGACTTAAAATTTGCATTTTTCTCGTCAAAAATTTTAAGTCTTCTAGCTTAAAATCATTCTTCGACGAATTACACCACGTTCTGTGGCATTGGTTATATTTAATTAAATATAACCAATAAAATTATAGGTAAAAAGACGTAAGTCTTACCTTACAAGTGTTAGTGAGCCCGTGTGCTCACTCACTCATTCAAAGTCAATATGTGCTCATTCGACTAAAATTCATAACGTACAAAACCGAGCACACGAACTAGACTTGAAAATTGACGAGTGAAATTTGAAGGTGGCCAGGTGGTCTAGTGGGTGTAAGCCCCCGGATTGGCAGCCAGTAGGCTCGGGTTCGATTCCCGAGACACCGAATAAATTTTTCTCGTCAAAAATTTTAAGTCTTCTAGCTTAAAATCATTCTTCGACGAATTACACCACGTTCTGTGGCATTGGTTATATTTAATTAAATATAACCAATAAAATTATAGGTAAAAAGACGTAAGTCTTACCTTACAAGTGATAGTGAGCCCGTGTGCTCACTCACTCATTCAAAGTCAATATGTGCTCATTCGACTAAAATTCATAACGTATAACAGTATACGTACATTAGAGCGTTTCGTACGCGCAGTTGATTACACGTCTACTTGTCCGGGTTGATAAACGTATAAATCACGTAAATTTTCAACGTATTCGTTGTCCGAATCATACGTGTATATTAAAGGTACAAGAAGTTATTTCTTCGTTCAAAAGCGTGATTAATAAACGGATAATATTGGACCACTTATAAACGTGTATGATATACGTTTTATAATAGTATGATGATATATGGATACCAAAAATCAACGAAAAAGACGTGTATAATACGTATAATATACGAACTGGTGTTTATTGGGACAGCCCAACCATGCGCTCCCATTCCTCTCTTTCCCGTAAAAAGTCCGTTTAATGCGGAGCGTGTTTTAATTAGGGTTATCGTATCAGTTTTGTTCCCTAGAAAATAATAATAATATCTATAATACTAATAATAATTAACTTAGTATAATTTACGTATATTTGATTTTTTTAGAATAAATAGGTGTATATGTATAAATGATAGAACTCGACCAATGATTTTCCATCACCATTTTTAATTTGCCTAATGATTCTTTATACCATTCTACGATCTCAAGAAAGCACTCGAGAATTATTTCATTTTTTTTTTTTTTTATCATTTTTTTTTTCTATGATTTCTGAGAATTTGATCGGATTTCGAAAAATTGCGATTTTGAGCTAGGAGAATCGTAGAAAAAATCGGAGACATGGAATGCCCCATATATATATAAATAATTAAAGGAATTTTGTGTAGATTTTTCAATTTACAAAAATTTGTTGATACAAATCAATAAAAACCGCGTGTAAAAATGTAGTAAAAAAAGCGTGCAGCAATTATCGAAATTCGTTAACAGATTACAAGGCAATCTGTTATATAGGTAAAAAACATTGGTAAATTATACTTACTGCGTAATGTTACTACGTAATATAGGTGAAATACATTCGCAAATTATACTTACAGTTAAATCTCTGCAATGGAGCTTTGGCAAGCGACATGACGACCCATAAGAAAAAATATTTAAACACATAAAATAAATGGCATTCAACAACAATCAAAAACAAATATCGCGCCAAGGCGCGGCGCGCATGCGCGCGGCCACCTAGTTAAGTGCATGTCCGCCAGATATCGCGAAAGTGCTCAAACATTGGCGTGGGCATGAGCGTAAGGGTGAGGGAAAGATCTAGGGAACGAGCCTTACAAGTTGGGAAACAGCCGAATAGAATAATTCATATAAAAAATCACGTGATAAAGTACCTGCTAGAATCGTTCATAACTTGTTCAAACTTATTATTCAATTTATTAGGTGATTTATTTTGTGATTTATTATATCATTTGTTACATATACTTTTTCAGTAGGGGTAAGACTCTCTTGATTGGTCGAGTTACTCGCGACGCTTTTTTTTTAATGTACAGTAATGTTCATCAATGGGTTCGCGGTGGCTAACTGTTTCTTTCGGACTTTTTCGGATACAATCAATAAAATAATATCATATTATTTTTATAAGGGGTCATAATTATTATTATTATAATTCCGGCTATCGGCACATCAAATACGACTAGAATGGAGTCTCGTTTCTGAAAAAGTCCGAAAAAAACAGTTAGCCACTGGGAACCCATTAATGAACATTACTGTACTTGGCGCGAGACTCTACCGAGTATCTTGATGTCCATAATTATTACAAATATATATAACAGTCAAATGCTTGGCTTGTGAATTTTCCTGACCATATGTCATTTGGCAAGTCATTCTACAAATCTCATGAATGTGACAGGAAATCTTCTTGTTAACCACAATATTGATCTTTTTATCTCCCATTTAATCCTGGGACACTATAATATATGATTCCTGCAAAGTGCGTTTGAAAATTCGGAAAATGAAGTAAGCTAGAGCGAGTTGAAGTGAAAAAACACACGGGAATTTCGCCAAAATACGCCAAAATACGTTTTCTGCAAATATTCCGAAAACGACAAAAGCTACAACTTTTTCTCGAACGAAAAAAAGATGCGCAATCAAACTTCCTATAAGGATGTAAGTTTTAAAAATCAAAATTTGACATTCCCCTCCAGACCCCCTACTTTGTATATCCAAGTATAGCGATCCGCACCTATTGTATCTGGTCAGATAACTGGCTTCAGCTCTCTGGGAATAAACGAAGAACCTGGTGTTTCTATTTCAAAATATTAGATCTCTCGAACCGTGTATGGAGCTTTTCACCCAACCAACGAACCGTATGCCTGATCATTTTATGTTCGGTTGGCTATTTTTATTTTCTCTTTATATTTACTTATGAATATATTTCTGGTCAACGAACTGGAGAAAGTTACGTATTTTTTTTCAGTATCTTCAAGAATACTATGATAATCATTTTTTCGTTGCATTCTAGAGTAATATAAAGTGTCATTCTCGTAACCTAGACCATGAGCGTATATAAAACAGCAACTCTCCTCTTCATTTCCGAGAAAAATATGTGAACGAAAAAAATGGAATGAAAAATTCAGCAGTGTAGTATATAAAAGTGAAGCTCTTCTGAAAATATCGCGAGTTTGGTAGCATTTCAGTTTGGCGCACGCATCTACTGAAAAATAATGATACATATTTTTCTATACTATATCCCGGAAGCAAATACGCCGATTATCCGAGCTGATTGGGACTAGGGCTATTCCGGATAATCCATCTTATGGTAAATCAAAAGTGGCATTAACATATAGAATCAAATTTTTATTGGTACGAAGGACGCACAATGTATTATAATATTACTTTGGCTGGAAATAGCTTATAATCGACTGTTGACGTGAACAGCTATATATGGGGTATTCCAAAATATTTTTAACGGTCATTTACCCCGACCCCCATCGATTTCCGAATAAATTATTCTCAGGGTAACCCTAGACCCAGGTATAATTGCTGAATTATTTCAGAATTTTGCGATTTTTTTTTTAGAAGTTACGATTTTTTGAAAATCGCACTTTTCGGCAACAGCTCGTTTTTCATCCAATTCTAGTTGGCAACCAAGGTATCCCACGGAAAAGTGATTGGTGCACAACTGTCCAGTTTTTTGACGTACTTCGAAATGGAAATATTTGTAGATTTTTTCAGACACCGGAAGTGCCGAAATTCTCGTTTCAAAAATCAAAATCTCGGATTGCAAAAAGTCGCCGTGATCGATCTTTTTGAAATTTGTAGACAAAATTTGACATCGAAAGACGGAATTTTTAAGACCAGGCCGAAGTTGGGCCTACATCGGGTTTAGGAGATATGGCTATTTTAATCACGCGAAAATTCATATTCCGGCGTTATTTTTGTTATTATTATTATGATTATTATTAAAATTATCAAAATTATTATTTTTGTTATTATTATTATTATTATTATCATTATCATCATTAATTGATAACAAAAATAATAATTTTGATAATTTTAATAATAATCATAATAATAATAACAAAAATAAGGCCGGAATATGAATTTTCGCGTGATTAAAATAGCCATACCTCCTAAACTCGATGTAGGCCCAACTTCGGCCTGGTCTTAAAAATTCCGTCTTTCGATGTCGAATTTTGTCCACAAATTTCAAAAAGATCGATCACGGCGACTTTTTGCAATCCGAGATTTTGATTTTTGAAACGAGAATTTCGGCACTTCCGGTGTCTGAAAAAATCTACAAATATTTCCATTTCGAAGTACGTCAAAAAACTGGACAGTTGTGCACCAATCACTTTTCCGTGGGATACCTTGGTTGCCAACTAGAATTGGATGAAAAACGAGCTGTTGCCGAAAAGTGCGATTTTCAAAAAATCGTAACTTCTAAAAAAAAAATCGCAAAATTCTAAAATAATTCAGCAATCATACCTGGGTCTAGGGTTACCCTGAGAATAATTTATTTGGAAATCGATGGGGGTCGGGGTAAATGACCGTTAAAAATATTTTGGAATACCCCATATATATGTATAGTTCCAATGATGCTTCAGGATGCTAAGAACCATATAATATGAGTCCGGATAATCGGATGTCTGTAGATCACTGAGGTATCCAGATAATCGGGATTCGGCTGTATATTGAAAAAGGGCGATATCCAACCGGTACCCCATTCGAAGATCCCCTTATGTATCAAGAGACTCGGTAGAGTCTCGCGCCAAGTACATTAAAAAAAATTTTTTTTCAAGCGCGAGACTCAACGAGTCTATATACCCGAGAGGCAACTACCCTAACCTATAACGCGAACTAGTATCTTCGTTTTCTTTCACCTCACAACATACACGAATTGAAACTGATTTAATCTAGGATGTGGGCATGAAAAGCTTTCATTTGAGCCCTAGATCGATTAAATCGGTGTCCGGAGTACTGAGATATGATTAACTTCAGATTCTGATACCCCGTTTCCTCGTACAATATTTGTCTTTCGTCTTCTTCAGACCAAGATTCAGCCAATTCAAACCATTCCCATATAAAATCACTAGACGGGAAACAACACAAAAGTTGTATAGAGTGACGTCAGTACGAGATAGTTACGACGTAGATAGCGCCAGTATCGCAGACAGAAACCGTCTCCGACATAGACATAGAGCATGGACTGCGCATTCCCTATACAGCCTATGGTAACGCCGAAAGTGAGAGAGAAGGGTAACACACGCGGCCAAATCTGTCTCTTTCTATGCATTTGACGTTGTTGGTTAGAAAGAAACAGATTTGGCCGCGTGTATATGCTGTCTCTTTCTACCGACCGAGCGATTTTCAGCCCGAATGCGCAGTCCATGCTCTATGTCTATGGTCTCCTACACTAGCAGACGCGTATTGTCATTTCCTGTTTTTAAATCCCAATAATAAAGAAAATAAGAGAAATACGAGCAATGCTTAATACAAAATTTGAACGTACAAAAACTAGTGAATACCCACCGCAAGCCCCTCGGGCGCCAAAACCTTACGCCAAGTACATTAATGTGATAGTCACCAATAAAAATGTTTCGATGGGTTAATCTTAAATCCTACGATCTCGAGCTTTTGAGGTTATGCGAATCGGCTGACGTGTAAAATTCATGGTGATAAATAAAATAACAATTATAAACGGACAAGACTGTCAGATGAATATTAACTGATTTATGAATGCAATTATCAGAAGAAACGGTTTTTTCGGTTCAATTGTTTAGCAAGTTATCGCCTGAGGAAGTCTGACAAGAGAAAATCAAGAGAAAATGTTGAAGTAGAAAAATATGAGGATAGCATTATTCGATATAGGGAACGGCAAGGAGCCAGACCAATAAAGCCGAGTTCAAGCGTTGAATTGCAACGAATTTTACTTCAAGCTGCATGTTAAGCTTATCTCCGAAGGCTCGTCTGCTGAGACTCAAATTGTGAGTCAACGTTATACGCAGGATTCCGACGAGTCCTATAATCTGACTCCGTATCATCTAGTCAAAATGAGATTTTCAGTCAATGTTGTTTGTTGGACTCCGATAGGCATTATTCTACACTCCACGTCAACGTAGTGCCTTGACCTTCGGTGGAGATAATTTTTTAATCCATAATGTATATTAATAATTTAATGTCAAATTTCAATAAATTTGTTACATTTTGGTATGCAACCTGTGTCTATATGTTCGACTCTATTAAGCTTTCTCCAAATTAAGATTAGTGCTATCACGACAAATGGAATGAAATTACTTATTTATGGATTATTTAATTTTGTAGTGGGTCGCCATATAAGACGAGAGGATGATGAGAGAAAACGCTTGGGTTGCAAAGTATCAGGATAGTGTTATTTGATACGAGAAACGGCAAAGGTCAGACGAAGAGAGCAGAATGCGGGTGTTTGACTTCATAAATTTCTATTTTATGCTCTACGCTAGTCTTGCATGAATAGGCTCAATTCTAAATATTTTGATACCTTCTGTTCAGACCCGAATTGGAAGTTGACGTTATAAGTACGGGATGCGTACATGTTCTTTTTGCAGAGGACCTAGTTGCATTAAAAAAAAAACTACCTACGAATTGCAATACATATATCTGATATCCATATATATTTAGTTATGAGCAGCAACTATAACCCTGCGTGCAAGTAACTCCGTCATTGCCGGTCCCAGGCCCAGATGAGACAGGAGGAGGGCTGCACGCAGGGTTAGATGTTGTACGTATAAAAAATTATTGTAGTGGAACAATTTGTAAACGCTATGAAAGTACATTACGCGTCACTCTACAAATTTGAGACTTGGGGAAAATTATGAGCACACGCGTGCTCGTTGCTGTTGACGTTCCTGCTTATCGAGGGACTTCGGGCGGTATGAAATAGCACAAAACAACCGAGCGAGCGTAGCGAGCGAGCACAATTATTAGGTGGTCAAGCAAAATTTTACAAAAAGTAGTGAAATCAACCCCAAAAAGCACCTTTGGTGCAAAAACCTTCCGCCAAGTCCATTAATGTGTAGATCATTCCACCAAAAAATAATCAAAGGTTGTGCTCGCTCACTCGATTGGTTGATGATTATCAACATACAAAAGCATTGAAATCAGATACAACTGCCAAGTACCTGTAGAATGATAAAAGTTTGGAATTGAAAAATTTGTTCAAACTAAATAACGTTGTACTCGTTCGCTCGCTGCGCTCGCTCACTCTATTGGCTTATGATTATGGGTTGAAAAAACAATTCGGATGAAGAGATTGAAGATGTCAACATTTATCTAAAAATATTCAAGACGAAAAAAAAATTAAAAAAAAATTAAAAAAAAAAATTTGGAGGTAGTGGTACTTGGGGGGCCTTTTGTAGAAAAAGAAATATAAAATATCGATCACGAACCATGTCAATGTCATATGATAGATATTCAAACATTGGCCCGCCAACGTACCACGGACTCCAAATTTTTTTTTTTAATTTTTTTTTAATTTTTTTTTCGTTATGATTATGCTATACATTAGGGTGTGCCAAAAAAAACAAATATTCTTTTGTTTTCTATTTCGCGTGAAAATATGTTCGTTTTACATATTTGAAGAACCCTCTCTAAAAATCAGCACAATTGAAAAAATGTTAGAGGTCGCTCAATGATTATAAAAAATTTGAAAATGGTGTAAAGATTTTTTGTTTCGTAGTTTTTTTTCTCACTACGTCATTACTTTTCATGTTAAGAATTATCAATCTATCGAAAATTACAGCTCGATATAATTTATAGAAGTCGCTCAAGAATTTTCAAATTTTCAAAGGGATTACTTTTGGTGTTTTCGAGCGACAGTTAGATATACCTACCCTACCTACATAATACATATACATAGTACATATAATTATTGAGGCTTTATTTTTTTCCTACTCTTAGTTCACATGCTAATAAATAGAAAGATAACGCAAGACACGAGATAAAAGCATGAAGACAATTAATACCAGTACCTAAGGTTCGATTGACAAAAAAAATGGGCTTGCAAAAAAAAAACATAGTTTAATCATTTCCAAAGTATATAACCGTCTTTAATAACTTTCAACCGCGATCGATGGGATAGCAGCATCTATAAATGGCGTCTATGCCGCAGCTGATCATTCCAAAACTCGGCTGGCATCTCCAGCAGTGATGCCACAAATCCCCAGAAAATCTGTAAAAATAGAGACAGAGCAATGGCAATCGCGGGCGGAGTAAGAGAGATACTAAATCTGTGTGTGGCATCAGTTATCTCCAGGCGTCTCCGTAAGGAAAGAAGGAGAAGACGTCGAGCCAAATGGTACTCATATTTCCGGACACATACGACCTTCGACTCGCAGGATCATAACTTTATATTTTTGAATTGCGTGTTTGTTTGAATAATTTTTGAATACACGACTGATATATTGTCGGACCGTATAACATTTCATTTCATCCTGACACCCGCTACTTTGTATATCCGGGGTGTGATGAACCTGTCGCGGTTAGGCGAACAATAGGACCTGTCATTCTTTTCAGTGTTGCCGCAACAAACGATGCACCTGTTCTTCTTATTCCTGTTCTACAGTTCTGAAAATTTCGGAGTCAAGTGTATTAGGGACCTCAGCTCCGCTGAGATACCTGAGGAAAAAAAAATTCGGAGCATGGCATATACATTACTATGTGTATAGTACTGAAAAAAAAACGACTATTTTTTTTCGATCTCAAGGACCCTCTCCAAAAATTGGCAGGATCATAGAATTATTAGAGGTCACTCAAGAATTTTTAAAATCACGCATCTAGATTTATCGGCCCAAGAGTATATCTATGCAAGATCATCAAGCACTTTATACTATTACCCAAGCGAGTCAAATTAATTTTTTTCGTTACTCTATTCAATAATATGTAACAATAAACGTGTATCTGATGCGAGAAAAAAAAAAGTTAGTCGATCGTGGGTATCGAACCCGAGACATCCCGATCAGTAGACTGATGCGTGCGATCATTCGATGTTACATTATATTTTACGCCGAAGAGATACACAAGCTGCTTCAATAGCATCCAAATGAGCAATGTTCTTGATTGTAGTCACGTGAAAGCATATTTATAATTATTAATTAAACCGCCGAATCGTGGAAGGGCATATAAAGTTATTTAGCCATCTCAAGCTGGACCCTGACCACCTCTAAAGAAAATGTCAAATTGCGATTTTCAGAACCCGTATCTTCCTAGGAAATTTGATTGCGTATCTTTTTTTCCTCTTCAAAAATGTTATAGCTTCTTTGGGTTGCGGAATATAGGAACGAACACAATTGAAACGAAGAATGTTTCTATCGGTGGTCTATCGGCATAAGTCCACGGATAGGCTGCGGTAGGCCCGGGTTCGATTCCCGGATCGTCCGTAATTTTTTCTCATGATATTATTCATTAAAATATGACTGAAAATGAAGCAACGAGAATAATTGGAGTTAACTGTAGTTATTTCCTTGAGGTGGCAGAAAGTCACACAGTTATTAATTTGACAGTAATAATTTCACTGAGTGTATCGGCTGATACCTTCTCTCAATATAATGAAAAATGTTTCTCTTTCTTCACTTCAACTCCCTCCGAATCTTAAGGTGGTATGGTACACCAAAATGACTAGTTTTTCATAAATCTATTATGGCATAGTCGTGACATTCAATATTCATCAAATTATTATATTTCTAAACTGATCATTTATCGGAAATTTCCAGAAAAAAATAATACCGAAATTATAAACGAACGGCTAGATATCGATTTTTGATTTTCAAGTGCTTTGAAATGGTAAAAAATACTTATAGTTCGAATATTTTCAATCGCTCGGTTTATCGAGGTAAGTTTAAAGCAATCGCGAACTTTTACCGGATGAAATAGTCGTCAGGATATGAAGAAGTCTTCTGTCAAGTTCTACTTCAAATTGAACTAGCCGTTATTAAATTATGAGTCTTTGATTATTATATCGAGCCATCGTGGTGTAGCGAGTAGAGAAGTTAGCAGCGGCTTCGCGCTGGGTATAGGCATAATGCACGGCCACTTCTATGGACGGCCGCTGCACTGGAAAAATAATATTTTCCAATGATATGTCCATGCATGAATTTCCGAAATTTGTTTTATAACACCAAGAGGAATAATTTTTTACGTCACGTTTAAAAAGACATATTCTTCGATTTAGTTCCCATAGTTATCGAAGAATAAATATTATCATAATATTCGAAAACCGGGAACTAAATCAAAGCATATATAATAATTATTCTTCGAAAACTGGGAACTAAATCTACGAATGATCCCTTTTCGAACGTAACGTAAAAAATTTTTCCTGTTATGGCCGGTTTCACCAACGTCGAATAACTTCTAGTGAAAAAATTGAATTATTATTTCACATATTTTAATATATTGATTAATTAATTTTTTTTATTATTTTTTTTTTTTACTTATTTCTTTTGTTTTTTTTTTCTATTTTTCAAATCTTCCGTGCATTTTGGAAGTATAGGTACGTTATTTTCGAATGTATGGAAAAGAGGTGTGTGGGTAGCAAATTTCATTCCAGTGTTCAATAATTAGGTTCAAATTTTCTCGCGAGAATTAAACAAAATAACAAACAAATGAAAATAAAAAAAATTGTGATAAAAAAAACATAATCGAATCATCAAAATAATAAAATATATAAAATAATAATTTCAATTTTTTCACTCGAGCTGTGTATAATATGCAAACACAAAACGTATCCCGATGTAATCTCACTGATTTAAATTAGACCCAACTCAGATTAGGATTTTTACGAATTAAAAAAGTTCATGTGAAAATAGCGTCCATAGGGAGTCAAAATAAAAATCTAAAAAAATTTGAGAATCATTTTTTCCACATTTAGAACCAATTGAAGGACATCCAGATAACTTTTTTTCAACGACCACCCTAATATATATGGGGTATTCCAAAATATTTTTAACGGTCATTTACCCCGACCCCCATCGATTTCCGAATGAATTATTCTCAGGGTAACCCTAGACCCAGGTATGATTGCTGAATTATTTTAGAATTTTGCGATTTTTTCTTTAGAAGTTACGATTTTTTGAAAATCGCACTTTTCGGCAACAGCTCGTTTTTCATCCAATTCTAGTTGGCAACCAGGGTATCCCACGGAAAAGTGACTGGTGCACAACTGTCCAGTTTTTTGACGTACTTCGAAATGGAAATATTTGTAGATTTTTTCAGACACCGGAAGTGCCGAAATTCTCGTTTCAAAAATCAAAATCTCGGATTGCAAAAAGTCGCCGTAATCGATCTTTTTGAAATTTGTAGACAAAATTCGACATCGAAAAACGGAATTTTTAAGACCAGGCCGAAGTTGGGCCTACATCGGGTTTAGGAGGTATGGCTATTTCAATCACGCGAAAATTCATATTCCGGCGTTATTTTTGTTATTATTGTTATGATTATTAATGTAATCTTTATTTCTATTTGTTTGCCTCTCGGCGTTACAGTTTTTCCTCCTCCTCCTTTACATTTTTCTCCTAAGTCTATTAGCATATGAAAATAAAATAAAATAAAATAAAATATAATGTACTCTCGTGATTACAATAACCAAATAACAAAAGATAAAATAAAATAAAGTAACAGATCCTCCTGTAAACCAAAAGTACACAGAACTAAATAAGCTTAAACATAACCTCCTTTCATTGTTCTCCGTATTAACTAAAAGCCACTGTCACTGGGCGACACTTCACTCACTTAAACTCTTATTGTCTTTCTTTTGTCTCCTCCATTGTACTTCTTGTTCTCTCCTGCTTTCACTCCTTCCCTCTTTTTCTTTTCTCCTCTCTCCTTCCTTTCTTGTTTACTGTCTTCCCCCCTCCTTTCCTCCCCTCTCTTTTTCTCCTTTCTTCTTTTCTTCGTCTTCCCTCAGTTCCTTCCACTCTCTTATCGTTCTCTCCAGTCTCTCTTTCAGCTTCCTCTTTCTTTCCTCCTCCTTCTCCTCTCTTTCCCTCTCTTCTCTCCTTCTGTGCCTTTCCTCTCTCTCCTTTCTTTCCTGATCTTCTATTAGTCTTCCATCCTTCCATGTTCTTTCTCTCTCTCTTCTGTCCTGTCTCCTCCATTCTGCCTTCATCCACCTCTCCTTCCTTTCTTCTTCAGCCTCCCTCTCTCTTTTTCTTCTTCTCGCCTCCCTCTCCCTGAAAGTTAAGTCTTCTTCCAGTATCACCCCGTACTCTTTCTCCACCGTCTCCTTCCCCTCCATCACTTCGTCTTTTTCTCTTTCACTCCACAGCCTTACCACCGTCACTCCGCTTTCTTTGTCCTCTGTCCCCGTTCCACTTTCCCACTCCTTATCTATCTGCACCTTTCTCCCCGCTGCTTCTCTTACAATTCTTACCGCCACCTCTCTCCAGTCCTTTATTCCGTATATTCCCTTTATTACCACATTTCGTTTCTTTCTCTCCTTTGCTTTCTCCTCTGTCTCCGTCATGCTCTCCGTTCTCTGCCTTTCTACCCCTCTTGCTTCCTCCGCGTCGTCTCTTCCTATTTCTTCCGCCTCCGTTCTTTCTTCTCTCTGTTTTTTCTCCTCCGGCCTCCTGTAACTCCTTTCTTTGTCGACCTCCTTCTTTCTTCCTTCCCCGACCTCTATTCTCAACTCCCTTATCTCCGCTTTCACCTCCTTTATCTCCTTCAGCACCTGCATCACTACCTCTTTCATTTCCTCCATCTTTTCCTCCATCTTTGCTCTTGTTATCTGTTCTTGGTAGTATCACCTCGTGTTCACCTTTCAGTGTTTGGCTTGCTACTGCCTGTCCTTTCACTTGTTGCGCCTGCTTTCTTTCCCCTCTCCTCGTCTGTCCGCTGTCGCTTCGTGCTGCTTAGTTACCCTCCGCTCGCTAGCTGTCGCTTCCTGTCCGTCTCTCTTCTCCTCTTCTTCTGTCTACCTTATCGGCCGGGCTCTGTCGATAACTAGCCGTCGTTCCGTTGACCTGTCGGTGCTAATCTGTCGGTGTCCGTCTCCCTGCTTTCTGCTTCTTCTCCTTTCTTCCTGTATTCTTCCTTTTTCTTTTCTTTCTTTCTTGTCTTATTCCCACTGTTCTCTTTCCTTCTTTTCCACTCTGCTCCTCCTCTCTTTTAGCTCTCTCCCCCATCTTGCACCTTTTCCTTCATCGATTAGGATCTCCTGTATTGTGCCTTCTACTCCGTCCATTTCTCTGCATGTACCTGTTAGATGTTCTAGCGTTTCTTCCTCCTCTCTGCACATTCTGCATATCCTCTTCTCTTCTTTCAGCCAGTATTTTCCTCCTCTTTCTTCATTTCCACACCTTAGCCGTGCTACTATTTTCACCTCTTCCCCTCTCGTTTCCCTTTTCCTTTCATATACCTCGGTCTTCCTATTACTCTTATCTCTTTGTATCTCTGTACGTTTCTCGACTTCCATATCTTGTCCATTCTCTCTTGCTCTTGCACTTCCCTGTCTCTTTCCACCGCTTCCTTCTCCACCGTCTCCCCTCTGTCCCAGGTCGCTTCTACTTCTCTTTCCCCAATCCCGCACCTCCACAAGTACCTTCTCCTTTCCTCTCCCCATCTGTCGTACTTTCCTTTTTCTTCTTTCTTCCTCCTCTCTCTTATACATTCCATGAGTATCTTTCTCTTTTCATGTCTCCTCGCTTTCTCCTCGTATCTTATTGCTCTCTGCCCTGCCCCCACTCTTATCTTGTCTATCTTCATCTCTTCTCTCACTATATACCCTGGCGTCGTCCTCTCAAGTCCCAGTATCCATCTCACGTATCTCTCCTGTAGCCTCTCTGCTTCTTCTCTCTCTTCCCATCCCCATATCTCTGCACCGTACATCAGAATTCCTTTTATTATTGAGTCGATCATCTTCATTCTCCATCTTATGTCCTCCTTGAACTTTCTTTCACCTATCCCCCATATTCCTCCCATTGCCTTCCTTGCCTTTCCTATTCTTTCTTTTATATGTGCCTTCTCGCTGTTCGATCTGCTTAGCGTATAGCCCAGGTACTTCATTTCGTCTACCTCTTCCATCTCCTTTTCCCCCCATTTCCACTTTCGCCTCCTCCTCCTTCCTTTACCTTTACTGCATATCATTATCTTTGTTTTCTCCTTATTTACCTCTAGTTTCTTTCTTTTGAAGTACCTGTCCGCTCTGTCTATCATCTCCTCCATCCCTTTCCCGTCTTCTGCTATTAGCACCACGTCATCGGCGTATCCCAGTGTCCATATCTTTTCTCTCCCTATCACTACTCCCCCGTCTTGTCCTTTCCTCATCGTCTCTTCCATATCCGCAATGTATATGTTAAAGAGCGTGGGGCTAAGCGGGCATCCCTGCCTCACTCCTTTATCTACCCAGAACACCTCCGATACCTCCTTCCCCACTCTGACTCTGCACCTCGTTTCTTTATATATTTCTTTTACTCTCTCTACACGGAGAGAAAAATATCGCTCTCAGAGCTATCTAATAGATAGCTCTTCGTAGATCGCTACTGTAGCGATACGTTTTCTTATGGTAACAACACGGTATCGCTATTCCAGCTATCTGTTAGATAGCTGGAATTGCTATACCACATTTTTCAACGGCCTTTATTTAACTATATCTGATTAATTATTTCTATGAAAATCTACCTTTTAAAAGACTCAAATTCAAATACATACATAGTATTTTATGTAATGTCGGTCATTTAAACAATAATGATCGACAAAATAAATGTATCTTCAAATTTTTGAGGTTATAAAATATGTCAACGCGCAACACGACAGCGCAGCATATGGCTCTTCCAACGACGTATGTACATCCCGTATAGCTATTTCAGCTATCTAACGTATCGCTCTCAGAGCTATCTACCAGATAGCTACAGTAACGATCTAATAGATAGTCAACTGCGTATAGTTACTGTAGCGATACAGTATAGCTCTGAGAGCGATATTTTTTTCTCCGTGTATCATCACCTCCCCTATGCCTCCCTTTCTCATCGCCTTCCATAATATTCCTCTGTCTAGTTTATCGAATGCTGCCTTCAAGTCCACGAACGTCATGTATACCTTTCCTTTCTCTTCTTCTAGTTTTCTTCCTACTATGTGTTTTATTATGTATATGTTGTCTATTCCTCCTCTCCCCGCTCTGAAGCCCATCTGCGTTTCGTCTAGTCCTCCTTTCTCTTCTAGTTCTTTTAATATTTTCTCGTTCAGTAACGTCGCGTATATTTTATACGCTGTCTGTGTTAACGTCACCCCCCTGTAATTCTTCGCCTATTCTGTATTTCCTTTTTTATGGATCGGTATCACTATCCCTTCCCTCCATTCATCTATGTATCCTTCTCCCTTCCATGTTCTCCATATTAGTTCTGCTAGTCTGTTCTTCAGTCCATTCCCTCCTGCCATCCATGCTTCGTTCTTTATACCGTCCCCTCCTTCTGTTTTTCCTCTTTTGATCTTGCTTATTATCTTCCTCACCTCTTCTTTTATCTCTCCTTCCTCCTCTTCTTCTCGCTCCCTTCCCTCCCCTCCCGCTTCGTCTCCGTTTCTTCTTCTCCCTCCTTTCCTTTCTTCTTCTCTTTCCGCCTCCCCCTCTTCTCTTTCTCCTTCTTTCTCCTCTCTTCCCCCTAGTAGCTGTCTAAAGTGATCTGTCCATTCTTTCATTGTTATCTTTTCGCTTATTCCTGCCTTCCTTTTCCTTTCTCTGTTTATGTACCTCCATATGTCCCCCTCGTCCCTTAGTTCATTTATCCTTTTATTCGCTGCCTCTCTCCATTCTTTTTCTTTTCTTTTACATGTGTCCTCATATTTCTTTCTTTCCTTTCTGTATCTCTGCATCTCTCTGTCTTTGTGGCCTCTTTTCCTCCCCACCTCTCTCCATGCTTTCTGCATTTTTTTCTTCTGTCTCCTGCATTCCCCATCCCACCACTCTTTCTTACCTATACGCCACTCCTTCTTGTTCTTCCTTCTCGTTGTATGTTCTCTTACCTTCTTCGTCATCTCCTTCCACGCTTCTTCCATTTCTTCCTTTTCCCATACCACCTCCTCTGTTTTCTTTCTGAACTCCTCTACTTCTTTCTCACCCCACACCTGTCTTTCTATTTTCTCCTCCCTTTCCTCTTCTTTGTCTCTTTCTATTCCTTCTACTCTTACCACTATGGGCTGATGGTCTGAATCTGTCCTCCTCTCTACCTCTATGCTCTCTATGTCCTCCCACGTCCTTTCATTCACTATCCCATAGTCTATCGTTGTTTCTACTCCGCTCCTTCTATACCTTATCTCTCCCTCCTCGTCCCCCTTCATGTTTCCGTTCAGCACCGTCCATCCTCTTCTTTCTATCATTCCGATTAATCCGTCCCCCTCCTTATTCCTTCCTTTATCTTTTGCCTCTCTTTATCCTCCTCCCTTTCGCTCTTGCTCTTCTCTACTTCCCTTCTCGCCAATCCTTGCATTGAAGTCCCCACCTATCACCATTTTGCCTTCGTCTTCTTCTTCGGCTACTGCTTCTTCCAGTCTTCTCAGTTTTTCTCCCTCCCCTCCTCTGTTGTATATCGTTATTACTCTCCACCTTCTTCCTCTTATCCTCACTTTCCTTTCCTGAATCCCCTCTATTTCTTTCTCCTCTTCTTCTTCCTCTGTTTCGTCGTCTATTTCTGTCCTTACTCCTGTAATCATTCCTCCATTCGCCCTTCCCTTCCTTTCCGTTCTTTCTGCTCCTTGGCATTTCCATTTCCATCCTTTCGGCATTTTCTTCCTCCACCTCTCCCACTCTTCTGTCTCCATCCATGTCTCTGTTAGTCCTATGACGTCAAAACTCTTTATATATTCCCAAAATTCTTCGTCTTTTCCTTTTATCCCCGCTACATTCCAAAATATTATCTTTGCCCCTTTTTCTTCTTCTTCTTCCTAGTTTGCTCTGCCCCCCCTTCCTCTTCCCCTTCCTCTTCCACTTTCCCCTCTGCTATGGTCTATCTGTACTAGCTCTCCTCTCTCCTCTTTCCATTCCCACGTGGTGTCCCCTATCCTCAGTTTCTTGTATCCTACCGAGGCTCTTTGTCCTCTCTCTCTTTCTTCCTTGGCCTTTTCCCACAGTCCACTCTGTATTTCTCTTTCTTTCTTCGTTAAGTCCTCGTCTATGTATATCTTTCTTCCTCTCAGTCTACTTCTTTCTACTGTCACTCTCCTCTTGTCCGTCCAGCTCATCATTCTTACCAGTATTGCTCTCCTGTTCCCTCCTATCTCTGCTATCTCCTTTACCCCTTCTTTTTGTCCTGTTAGATGCTCCATTATCTTTCCTACTATTTCTTCTGCCGGTTCATCTACCTCTATCTCCTCTCCCCTCAGTATGAAATTATTTCTTCTCTCCTGTTTCTCCTTTCGTTCCCATTCCTGTTCGAGATCTTTCATCCTTCTCTCTTTTTCTCTTCCTTCTCTTTCCTCTCTCTCTCTTGTTTCGTTGACTATCTTTCGCAGTCTCTCCTCTGCCTCTCTTCTTTCTTCTTCTTTCCTTCCTGTCTCTTCCGATTCCCTTCTCTTGTTCTCCTCCTCTAGTTTTTCTATTCGTGCCTCTAATCTCCTTTTATCTTCTTCCGCTTTTCTCTTTACTTCTTCTATCTCCCTCTTCATCTTAGTTTGTTCCTCTCTCATCTCCCTTCTTCCTTCTCCTATTTCCTCTCTCATCCGTCTCAGCTCCTCTGCTACTCCGGCCATCGATTCCGTCATCCTCATTGTTATTAGTTCTACCCATTTCGTTTCATTGCTCCCTTCTCCTCCTTCTTTCTTTCTTCTGTTGCTAGACTACTTTTCTTCGCACTTCTCTCTAATTCCCCTCCTTCTGCTTTCCTCTTTCTGAAGCTTTCTAGTAGCGATCCGTCCGACGAAGATCTCTCCCTTACCCACCTTTCTGCCTTCGTCGGTCTCCCCCTCTTCCTCGTCTCTCTTAGCTCCTGCGAGCCTCGTGGTGTTCCCCACTCCTCCTCCTGATCTTCTTCGCTCTCCTCCCACTCTTCTTCCTTTGTACCCATACGCTCGCTCTACTCGCGTGGTGCCTGCGTGCGCCTCCCTGCTCTTTCGCCTTGCTCCACTCTCCGTCCTACCTGCGCGCGCCTCTTCGCGTCTACGCTTTGCGCTTCTCTCTTCCCCCTTGCTTCTTGCCTTCTAGGTTATGTGCCTCTTCTATTTCTCCGTTTTCTACCGATTTGAGTCTTTTTCACTTACCGTTCTTTGGTCTCCGTTCACCTTTTCTGCCCCTTTTCTCTTACACCACCGTTTCTTTCCTTCCGCTTGTGATTAACCGTATCTTCGCCTTTTTCATTCATCCTTACTTTACACTGTTACTGTACGGTGTCTCGACCGGAAGTCTAGTCATCATTATTATGATTATTATTAAAATTATCAAAATTATTATTTTTGTTATCAATTAATGATGATGATGATAGTAATAATAATAATAATAACAAAAATAATAATTTCGATAATTTTAATAATAATCATAATAATAATAACAAAAATAACGCCGGAATATGAATTTTCGCGTGATTAAAATAGCCATACCTCCTAAACCCGATGTAGGCCCAACTTCGGCCTGGTCTTAAAAATTCCGTCTTCCGATGCCGAATTTTGTCTACAAATTTCAAAAAGATCGTTTACGGCGACTTTTTGCAATCCGAGATTTTGATTTTTGAAACGAGAATTTCGGCACTTCCGATGTCTGAAAAAATATACAAATATTTCCATTTCGAAGTACGTCAAAAAACTGGACACTTGTGCACCAGTCACTTTTCCGTGGGATACCTTGGTTGCCAACTAGAATTGTATGAAAAACGAGCTGTTGCCGAAAAGTGCGATTTTCAAAAAATCGTAACTCCTAAAAAAAAATCGCAAAATTCTAAAATAATTCAGCAATCATACCTGGGTCTAGGGTTACCCTAAGAATAATTTATTTGGAAATCGATGGGGGGCGGGGTAAATGACCGTTAAAAATATTTTGGAATACCCCATATATATACTCTTGAATCAAGAAGAAAACCAAATTTGGCCAGGACGAAGTTTATTTTTATTTTATTTTCTACCACAAGAAACCATGATTAAAAACGAATTCCCACAAAAAAAAAATTATCAAAAATAAAAAAATTATCAAACATGAAAAAAAAAAATACAGCATTTTTATCCCATTTTCGAAATATGACAAAACAATTTGTTTTCGAGTCTCCGATTTTACAAAAAAAATTCAGCGATTTTAAAAATGTCGATCTTCCAGTAAAAGATATTTGAGGTCACCACCATCTCACAAAATAGCGGAAAATTCTTAAAAAATTAGAGGCATCATTTTTGACCGAGATGAACCAAAAAATCCATTGGTCATCAAAATCCCAGGGGGTCAGGCCGATGACCGCCTGGTTTGACGTGGAATGCCCCATATATACAATATGCATATATCGATACCCACGTTCTAATACGTCGTAACCCACATTTGTAAAATTGTTCAGGAGGCCATGAAAACGCTTCACTATTACCATTGAAAAGATAGGACTTGACGGATTGGAATATTTATTTAAAAATAGTAAATCAACGATTTGACCGCTAAAACTTGAACATAAGCTACACAACATTATTATCATTCAATTTAAAAAAACAAAAGTCAATTTCTGAAATTTTGTGGCCATGAAAACGCTTCACTATAACCATTGAAAGGATAGGACTTGACGGATTGGAATATTTATTTAAAAATAGGAAATCAACAATTTGACCGGTAAAACTTGAACATAAGCTGCACAACATTATTATCATTCAATTTTTGAAAAAAAGTCAATTTCTGAAATTTTGTGGGTTACGACGTATTAGAACGTTGGTATCGATATATATATCAGTTCTTCGACGTGCATGTAAATTTCAAAATTTCGTGCTGTTGTTCAAATAGATAATTAAACTATGTAATAAAACGCGAAAAACCTGCGTATGAAGAAAAAAAAAAAAAACAAGTTCAGGTTCGGATAATCGAGGTTCTACTGTACAAAATTTTCGGGGACCGATCGTTCTCGAGTAAAATAGTGTGACGATTTTACAAGAGGAGTCCCCATGCTATCCGCCACAGCTCTGCGGTAAAGCGTATCCACTATATGCATATTTTTTCGGGGGCCTTCTATTCATGCAAAACGGCGGGCAGAAGGCCCCTACCGTATACTCCGATTTCGGTGACCACGAAATATTTATTGTTTGAAGTGGGAGACTACGAACTGGCAATGTCTATATAAGACGGTGCTAATAGTCTGCTCTGCCTATGTGAATCTAGTGACGATTGCAGTGACACGTAAAAGAACAGAAAAATATAATAAAATAATACAATACACATATTCAACAGTTTCAGTTCGTTTCAATTCTTCTTTTTGGCTATTATTATTAACATATTAAAATATATTTCCAATTTTTTTTTTTAATTTTTCAATTTTTTTATTCTTGATCAATTAGCAGCATTAAAATAGCTTTCCCGATTTGAATTAATTTTTTCCTTTCTTATTTTCTTGATTAATTATTAACATTACAATATATTTCTGAATTATATTTTTTTTTATTCGCTGATAAGTACGGTACATTTAATAAAATAGCTTTCAATAGTTCAAATTCTCCAAATTTCAAACGGTTTTCATTCTTTTTTCGTCGAATAATGGAATCAATTAAATTCACAAAATATAATAAATATACATAATATAAAGTTCTGTGGCAGATGAGCAGCATTGGTGAGTACATTATCAAACTAGTATACATATTTGTCATATCGCGTGGTTATGCCATCAAGTCGTAGGCGATCTTTTAAAATTGTTGTAACCAAAAAATTTCGGCGTAATTCATAACGTCGTATCCGGTAAATGATTATTCTCTTTATTTCTACCATTGACTTTAAACAAAATGTTGACTGCAGTGCAGCCATGCCCTGGCGAAAATGAAGTGTGCAAAGAGATGTTCGAGAGGTGTTCGGGAAGTGTCTGCACGGTTCATGAAATGTTTGGTCACAGCTCGCGAACAGCTCGCGAACACTTGAAGCCGTGATCACTTCCACACATTCAATCCCTATTGAAAATGTCGACGTTGTCACGATGTCGTTCCGATGTCGCGTCTATGTCGTGAATGACGTCAGCAACGACGTAGGAAATGACGTATGAAACGATGTAGAAAACGACGTATGAATTTGGGACCGGAAAATAACGTCCCTTACTACGTCCTTTACGACGTCTTTCATGACGTATTGCCGACGTCATCGTAGATAAGTTTAGATAGAAAAAAAAAGATTTCCCGTGCTGCAGGACTTGAACTCGGGACCTCCAGCCTTGTAAGCTGTTACCTTGCCATCGCGCTACGATATTTCTCATGATATGCACATTTTTCTACGTATATGATTTCATTTCCAGTCAATGTTCGTAGTCACTCAATATACTTACGTGAAAGAATCTTTGCCCGATAAGTAATGTCGTAGCGCAGTGGTAAGGTAAGAGCCTGCGGAGTTGGAGGTTCTGAGTTCAAATCCTGCAGCGGGGGATAATTTTTTTTTTTTATTTATAAACTTATCTACGATGACGTCGACAATACGTCATAAAAGACGTCGTAAAGGACGTCGTTAGCGACGTCATTTTCCGGTCCCAAATTCATACGTCGTTTTCTACATCGTTTCATACGTCATTTCCTACGTCGTTTCTGACGTCATTTACGACATAGACGTGACGTCAAAACGACATAGTGACGACGTCGACATTTTCAATAGGGATGCACACTCTCGATTTTTAGTTCGTGCACACCCGGTGCACGTTTTTCGGAAGTCTAAGTGGTGAACATTCGCGCACATTCAGGACAGATTAGGTCTCACTTTCTTCACACATTCCGTTCGCATTACTGAAACAACTAATGCTCCTGCACAGTTTGCACAGTGCGTTTTCACTTCATGCACACTTAGATCTCTAATAATATTTGTATCATAACAATTTTCAATGGAATATTTTATTCGCGAAATTCACGAGTAATAAGTAGCTGCCTAATCAGAATCTTGTCCAATTGGTTTTCTAAGTGACCGTGAAATTTTGCTATCATTCATTTTCAAGTAGGTACCTATTGATGTGAATCCTTACAAATCAAAGTTTACCTATAGAGTCAAAAAGTGTCAAGTATTCTAACAGGCAAGAATTAGCTCTAGATCGAAACCGGACATCAGCCGAAAATCGAAGTTAAGCAGCTTCAACTGCAGCCAGAATTCGGATGGGTGACACACATGAATAAAAAAAATCAAAAAATCAGTCTTTGAAGAGATGATTTCTAATATCCAGGAAATATTTAACTGCGTTCTCTACCGCTCGAAAAAGAATCAACTATAAATAAATAAATAAATAAATATTGGTCAAAAAAATATTTTTTGTCCGGATAATATCGAAAATAAACAATTCGGCACACTCCGTGCACATCGCGTGCATCACTTCATGCACATTACGTGGACGCTCCATACACATTTCCGTATGCACACCTTGTCACACTTGCAATGTTTCAATTTACATTTTCAGCACACTTTATTCAAGACTACTGTCACACTTCAGTCACATTACCGGAACATCTTAATTCAACCTTCGTTCACATTTGGTTTCACACTCCATTTTCGCCAAGGTGAAATTAACGCCAAGCAAGGAATGTTTCAGGCGAATTAACTTCACGTCAATAAAATGTCGTATGTGTTTCATTGAATTGTTCAGAAATCATGTCAATTTTAATCGCTCAATATCCGCCAACACTTATACGACCTTTTACTATTACACTTTCAACTCATGAAATTTAATTAATAATCTTTGACGGAAACGGCGTATAGAAAAGTTATACGCTTGGTTTTGCATTACAACCGCATTTTCGGCGCTTTGGACCTTATGGCATCAATCACTCTAATTTTTCGCATATGCAAGGACAACCAAACATAATTGAATACGTTATATGGGTCATGCTGTACTTTCCTCTCGGTATGCCCCCTAATTTCACTTAGACCTGGGTTAATTACGGTATTGCTACCATGATAATATTGACCTGTCGGCTGCTGTTATCAATTACACACAGTACCAACAGTTTACTCAATCAGATGTAAAATTGGTGACAGTCATTTGAGATTCTCTTCTATATTGTAAAGTAGAGTTCTCGTTGGCATTGATTAAAACCGAGATTATAGTTATGAATTGTGAATAATGTATAAAGTAATCACTGTCATGATGCCCCTTTGGTAAAAATCTGAGTCATCCTGAATAGGTATATTTCTACTTTCCAGTCTGTCCAACTCTTTCATAAGCCAGCATAATAAATAGAATATTTATGCCAATACTCCCTGCTGTAAGTGAAAAGATAGAAAGAGATAGACACTTTCTATCCCCCCCAAGTATACGATCTGCACACCTCTATCTACGGCCTCCGTCGGGATGGATTGCGAAAAAGATAGAATAGGATCGAAAATAGTGGATAGAAAGAGATAGATTATTTGTGGATAGAAAGAGATAGACACTTTCTATCCCCCCCAAGTATACGATCTGCACACCTCTATCCACGGCCTCCGTCGGGTTTGATTGCGAAAAAGATAGGAAAGGATCGAAAATGGTGGATAGAAAGAGATAGACTATTTATATTCGTGGATAAAAAGAGATAGACACTTTCTATCCCCCCCAAGTATACGATCTGCACACCTCTATCCACGAGCATCCGCCAAGATAAGTGAAAGGATAGAAAATGATAAGCAGTCACTATGCCAGAGAGACTTTAAAAAGCTATCTCATCCTATCCACTCGTTTAATCTCTACTTGTGTGTATCTTTTCGTATCAATTGGCCCAATCCCTTACGTTACACCGAGTTTATCTTTTTCTATCCAAAGGTGGATAATTGGACTTGACAAATCCGTATCCTTTTCTATCCCCATTCATTTATCCATTGCTATCCACAAAGTATCTCCGGAAGTCTATCCATTTGAATACCCCTCGAATCTCTTATTGTCGGCGGCCATTTTTTTTTTTTTTTTTTTTTTTTTTTAAAAAATTTATATTTGCTAAATTTAGATCGTGGAGTGAGTGGGTGATCAACAAATTTTTTTTTTTCTAAACTGCATCTCGTCTCAGATGGGGATTCGAACCCTCGACGTTCGGATTTCCAGTCGCACACCTTCTGCACTGCGCCACGCTCTCGTCTTGTTATTCGTGTTCACTAACTCTACATAATCACTGTCGTGGGATTGGGACTTGAAACTCATCGAATGTCTACGTAATGTTTTGAATCCTCGATTTTCTATCCACTCTTATCCTCGGTCTATCTATGCGAATCACTTTTAATGTTGCTCAACATTCAAAGTCGGGTCTATCCGTTCCTATCCCCGTTTCCTTATCCAGTCTTATCCTCGGTCTATCCATGCGAATCACTTTTAATGTTACTCAACATTCAAAGTCGGGTCTATCCGTTCCTATCCCCGTTTTCTTTTTCAGTCTTATCCTCGGTCTATCCATGCGAATCACTTTTAATGTTGCTCAACATTCAAAGTCGGGTCTATCCGTTCCTATCCCCGTTTTCTTTTCCAGTCTTATCCTCGGTCTATCCATCCGAATCACTTTTAATGTTGCTCAACATTCAAAGTCGGGTCTATCCGTTCCTATCCCCGTTTTCTTATCCAGTCTTATCCTCGGTCTATCCATGCGAATCACTTTTAATGTCAATTGATATTTAGTCAGCTCTAAATTTTTGTATATATACTTCTATCCATATCTGAGTCTAACACCGTATATACTTATATCTGGATCGCATTCAATCCCATAGCTTACCAGATCTTACATTGCGAATGAAATTACTATATGTATAGTGAAAAGTTGGTAAAAATAAATATAGTTTTCACGCGGTCGAAGTGAGTTCGCGGTATGTATTTTTGCAATATCTTACATATATGTTATAGTAGTATGAATACATGAAACATCATCGAGGAGCGAAATGAAATGAAATATATATGTGATGATTATTCTTCAATTTTATTAACATTGCACACCAGCTGCTTAAAGATAATATAAAAAGTTTTTTTGAAAATTATGAATTTTTTTTTATTTCTTTTTTAACCATCCACGAATTTTTTCAGATTTTTCCTAATCATTTGAAGCATTCATTGTTGAAAATAAAACTACTTCGAAACTTCGTCACTATTCTCGTTCACCGGTATTCGATAAAAAAAATAATTTTTTTTTTGCTACTCGTTCATTGACATCTACTTGATATATTCCACCAAACCTTGCAAGAATTCAGCAATTTTTGAAGCTTCTATGTCAGGTTGAATTGAGAAAGAGCGATGTTCCCATGTTAATCGAATGTGAAAAATACTTTTGCAATGGGTCACTCCAAAAAAAATCGCACCGTGGTCATATTTATAGGTACTAATACTGACCTCATACACTTACATTTTGAGGGGTGGCAGGGCAAATTAAACAATATGACCCCAAAATGATTTGGTCTAATATATTGTTAAAAAGGGTAAAACCCGGTATATTAGCGCATACGGTCTAGTAGTCTCAAACATACGAATTGTACTTTACACTGACAAATGATAACGATTGCTAGATGAACTTCTGTTTTGTAAATAGTCTTGTTCTAGACCAAAAACAGAACAGTTGTATTTTTCTCAAATATTAATAATTCTCTTCCAACCATTTTATTTGCACTTTGAGTCGCTTTATTTCCCTCGGGAATCCACGTATTCTTCTCGTTGTATCTCAGTTTTACAACATTTCGTGTCCGAAGTGCGATTTTCCAACATTTTTCCGAGTTCGATAAAGTGATTTTTCTTTGGTGCTTTTCTTGTGGTTGATTTGAGTTATTAACGTTTGAATTTGCAAAAAAAAAAAAAGAAGAATTTCCTGATCTTCGATAATCGCTTGAATATTATTTGAATATTGAATATTACTTCAATTTAAAAATGAGCAATCGACGAAATGTCCGCTCTTGCCGTCAAAGCTCGCCAGCTGCTAACCAGCCAGACCAGGCACCACGGGCTCCAGAACCCGAACCAGCGGTCCCTACTTTTGCCCTGCTAGAGCTACTCCAACAGCAACAGCAACAACAGCAACAACAACAGGCTGCCCTTATTCAACTTGTCCAGAGTCAACAACAACAACAGGAATGACTGGTCCAGGTTTTCCAAGATCAACAGCGGAAGTCGCGAGAGTCCTTGACCCAGTTGTTCTCGGCCCTTCGGGAAGACCGACGAGGATCTGGCAACGAACCCCTGCGAATCCTGCCTCAACCAGCCCCTACCCCTTCGACATCCTCTTGCCAGTTGACCTCAGCCCCCGAAACTATAAGGTCTGTGCCTTTAACTAGGGAAGTTGAATCCTCCCCAATTTTAATTCCCCCTCAAATTACAATTCCTCAATTTCCGAGCACCAATTCAAGTGCTAACTTTACCTCGGACGGTATTCCTTCTTGCGGACAAAATAATAACATCACGAGACGTCTAGCTACTGAACACAGCACTGAGCCTCTTGAAAAACGTGCAAACTATATAAAGCCTCCAATTTTCGAAGGTGACAGACCCTGGGCCGAATTTGAGTGCCAATTTTTAGTAGTCGCTGAACTTAACAATTGGGATTCCACGACTAAGGCGGGAAATTTAGCTACAAGCTTGAGAGGCCCGGCTGCTGGTGTTTTATCGACTCTGACACAGACAGAAATTTATAATTATGACAGGCTTAGCTCAGCTTTAAAATTGAGGTTCGGGAATGAGCATTTGACTAAATTATTCTTAACTCAGTTCAATACGAGACGTCAACGCCGCGATGAAGATATCGCCACCCTTGGGCATGACATTGAACGCCTTTCTAGAATCGCTATGCCTACTTGCGACGAAAATACTCGCGAAACTTTTGCTACAGATAGATTTATTAATTCTCTTCTTGACTCCGAACTCAAACATGCCTTGAGCGTGACGGGACCTTCTACTTTACGCGAAGCTATAATAAAAGCACTCGAATTGGAGGCCCTCAATAAGCAATATTTAGGTGCTGGACGAATTCGACAGGTCGAGACAGCTGAACTTACCCTCAAAACTCCGCGAGAGCCCGAAAATAGTAAATCCCCTCCCCAACAAAACCGCCGAAATAATTCTGATAGAGATTCAAACATCGCTAATTTAGTGTGCCGGTATTATAAAAAATCCGGACACGATATCGAGCACTGCTTTATTCTAAAACGGAAAAATCAATCTAATTAATCAAACGACAATTCAAATAACTATAGACCTTCAGGTAAAACTTCGTGGCGAGATGCATCGGCGCGCTTTGATAATAAAGACCGAGAGGAGAGAATGCTACCTTTTAACAATTCGCGTCCAGTTACTGACCCAAAAAACTAATTTTGGATGATTTCGCGGGGCGGGAATCATCGCCGGCTCGACCTAGAGATAGCCCTGTTAAACAACATTTATTAGTTAGGAGTCTTAGACAATCCGGTCTCTATGCTCAGGGAACCGTCAATGGCGTGGACTGTCTCTGGGTTATAGACACCGGAGCCGAGGTTACTGTGGTCCGTTCGGATCTCCTTCAAAACGTCGATAAAAATACCCCTCATACAACCCTGAAAACCGCGACAGGAGAGACAACTCCAGTTTTACAAGAAGTTTCTGTCCAAATAAATATCGCAGGATGTATCAGTTCTCCACATAGGGTCTTAGTAGCTGATATTGAAGACGAGGGAATCTTGGGAATTGACTTTTCAACTAAACATCAATGCGTAATCTCAACAGTAGGTAACTCGTTACTGTCAGGGCGACGTCAAATTTCTCTTTTGACAAATAGACATAGAACCCCGATCTCTCCTCTATCTTCTCCAGCTACTCGATCTCGAATCATCCGTGAAATAGAAGTCGTAAATTTAGATCAGGAAGAAACTGAAGAAGGGATTCCTGAACATCTGCAAGACCTTTTTACAAGATCCTCGGTTGAGTTAGATCCTTCAGAAAAATCCACGTTTACAACGCTGTTAAAAGACTTCCAAGATTCTTTCTCGAGAACCAGCGGAGATCAGGGAAGGTGTACGCTAGCACGTCACAAAATGAATGTAGGATCCAACTCTCCCATCAAACGACATGCTCGTCGACTCCCGTTGAATGGAAAAAAGGAAGTAGAGAAACTAGTTGAAGACATGCTAACGAATGGCGTCATCGAACCATGTTCGAGTCCCTGGGCTTCTCCAATCGTCTTAGTAAATAAAAGTGATGGATCGAAACGATTTTGTATCGATTATAGGAAACTCAATGACATCACTAAAAAAGATTCGTATCCTCTTCCGCGGATAGAAGACACTCTTGACATGTTAGCCGGCGCCCAATGGTACAGTACCATAGATCTTCAGAGCGGATACTGGCAAGTCGAAATGGATCCAGAAGATAAAGAAAAGACCGCCTTCGTTACTGGTTTGGGAGGATTATGGCAGTTCAAAGTCATGCCTTTCGGTTTGTGTAACGCCCCTGCCACCTTCGAACGACTGATGGAAGCTACTCTTCAAGGATTGACAGGACGAATTTGTTTAGTATACCTAGATGACATCATTGTCTTTGGAAAAACTTTTAAAGAAGAGATACAGAATTTACAAGAAGTCTTTAACTGTCTGAGAAGGTCCGGTTTAAAGATGAGCCCAAAGAAGTGCCATCTTCTTAGAAGTGAAGTGAACTTTCTCGGACACGTCGTTTCGAAGTTTGGGGTAAAGACAAATCCCTCCAAGATAGAGAAGGTAGTGAATTGGCCGCGACCTACAAATAGAGAAGAAGTCCAGAGTTTTGTAGGTCTTTGCACCTATTATAGAAGGTTCGTTAAGGATTTCGCGTCAATAACTAGACCTCTTCATCAACTTGCAGGAATAACGATTCCTTTTAATTGGACTCCAGAGTGCGAGGAAGCTATTACCCAGTTAAAAATCCGCTTAACCTGTTCTCCTATTTTAGCCTATCCTCGAACAGATTTTTCGTTTATCTTGGATACGGATGCTTCGCTATTCGGTTTAGGAGGAGTTCTCTCTCAGGTCCAAGAGGGACATGAAAGATCAGTCAGCCATTTCAGTCGTGTTTTAAAGAAACCTGAGAAAAATTATTGTGTAACTCGAAGGAAGCTTTTAGGCATGGTAGACGCCATAACCCACTTCCACCATTATTTATATGGAAGAAAATTTTTAATTCGTACCGACCACGCTTCTCTGAAATGGCTGCTTTCTTTCAAGGCCCCAGAAGGGCAAGTAGCTCGTTGGTTGGAAAAGTTAGGTCAATATGATTTCGTTATTCAGCATCGCGCCGGTATTCTTCACGGTAATGCAGATGCTCTCTCTCGTCGGCCTTGTGAAGAAAATAGAAACTGCAAACAGTGTTCCATAGAACAACAACAAGATCCTCTTAAAATACGCGTGATTTCGATGGGAGGAAATTTAGAAGAGTGGAGAGTTGCCCAAGAAACTGATGTTACCTTGAATTCACTCAGAACATGGAAAGAAGAAGGAATACGACCTGACTGGCAAACCGTATCCTCATCTGAACAGCAACTTAAGATTTACTGGGCCCAGTGGGACTCGATTCATTTATTAAACAAAATCCTTTATAGGGGATGGGAATCCTCTGATTCGAAGAACATAATTTGGCAAATGCTAGTACCAAAAGACAAGATACCTCAAGTTTTAGCCGAACATCACAACTCTCCTTCAGGGGGACACTTTGCAGTCAACAAAACTTTAGGTCGTATACGAGAACGTTATTTCTGGCCTCGCTGTCATTCTGATGTCGAAGATTGGTGCCGGAAATGTGAGAATTGTACTGCGAAGAAAGGTCCGCGCACTAAAGGGACAAGCTCCATGCAGGTCTACAACGCCGGAGCTCCTTTTGAACGTGTAGCGATGGATATTCTCGGACCCCTTCCCATGTCTTCCTCTGGGAATCGTTACGCTTTAGTTATCTCGGATTATTTCTCCAAGTGGCCCGAAGTCATCCCAATTCCCAATCAGGAAGCTAGGACTGTTGCTCGAGTTTTCGTAAAAGATTTTGTTTGTCGATACAGAGCTCCGTTAGAACTTCATACAGATCAGGGTAGAAATTTTGAGTCAATTCTGGTGAGTGAGATTATGCAGGTTTTGGGAATTAAAAAAACTCGCACTACTCCTTTACACCCCCAATCTGACGGGATGGTGGAACGACTCAACCGAACTCTTTTACAATATCTGACTTCTTTCATAGATAAAAATCAAAGGGATTGGGACGAGTGGATCCCTTTATTTCTTCTGTCGTACAGGTCAGCAATTCATGCAACAACGGGGCAAACCCCAGCTTGTATGCTTATGGCTAGGAATCTTAGACTTCCATCAGATTTAGTGAAGGGCCCAATTCCTTCACAAAGTACTCTTCAATCCGAGACTAGCCAGGATCTGAGGGAGAAATTAGAGGAAATACATAATTTCGCTAGGGGTCATCTCCAATTGGTTTCAGACCGCACAAAAGCCCGTTATGACATCCGAGCTCGAGATATTCAGTTTGCACCGGGAGATATGGTTTGGCTTTATCAACCTAGGCGACAGAAGGGTCGTTGTCCTAAGTTACAATCGAATTGGGAAGGACCATACGTCGTGATAGATAGAATAAATGATGTAGTTTATAGGATTCAATATTCTTCACGTACCAAGCATAAGGTAGTTCATTTAGACCGACTGGCTCGATACGAGGCAGATCACTCTCCACATAATGAAGAGCAGAAAAATATCCGTTCACTCTGTAGGGGTGAAGAAGTTTCGCAGGTGGTACGAGAAGAAGGCTCAATTCTGAGGTTAGCTAACAACGGATTTTTTCTACCTTCCTCTAGATGGTCCCGAGACCTTCCATTTGGGATTACCCGTCGCAGTTCTAGACCTCTCACAATCATCATCGAAGAAAATATTGGTTGTGGGAAGACTACCTTCACTAAGAGATTCCTAAAAGACAAGGACATTTTAACCCTATTAGAGCCATTGGAAGAATATCGGGACGTAGCCGGAGTAAATCTTCCGGAGAAAATGTACGGAGATCCTGACCGTTATGCGTACCATTTTCAACACCACGTGTCAATGGTTATGAGGAAACGACACCTGGAGCGCACGTCTCTACATACTAAAATCATGGAACGGTCGATTTCTAGCAGTCAATGTTTTATTGAAGCTCGAAAGCGGACAGGAGATTTCGGAGAAGTCGAGTCACATCTATTGAATCAAAATATCAATTTACTCATCACCAGCTCCCCTGAAGATTTTACAGTAGACCTAGTAGTTTACTTGAGGACGACTCCAGAGGAATCTTACGCTCGACTACGTTCTCGAACTCGCGTTGAGGAAGAGACGGTTTCGTTAGATTATCTTAGGGTTCTTCACGAGGTTCACGACGACTGGTTGATAAAAGGGAAATTTTCTTCTATGCCAGCTCCAGTTATAATCCTAGATGCTAACGAATCAGCTGAAGATGTCTATGAAAACTTTTGTGGGGTTATGAAACCCCTTGACGATTAGGTTATAAACTCTGGCATCCCAGGCGAATGGTGTCTGCGGCTGGCGCCGTTGCGCGGCGCTGGTGTGGTGTGGCCGTGTCTCCGTCTCTTTCTTTTCTTTATGGGTGAGAGCGACGGGGGTTCGTTGCGTTGCACCGGTGTAGCGCTGGCGGTGCCAATCGCAGGCGCTATTAGCTATTCGAATTTCACGACTCTCTTAATGTCCTCTCGATCTTATTCTTTTGTTTTGTTCTCTCCTGTCGGCTGGTTCAGATCCCTTTTTCTCCTTTCATTAGTAAGACCCGAGCCAACCTTTTCTTTTGTTCTTTGACATTTAGGCTTGAGTTGTGATGAATTTTGAGTTTTCAGATTTTTTTTGCTTTCTGATTGATTTGGAGAGATAGATAGGTTGCCAGCATCCGCAAGGAATTTGGATTAGGATAGAGAGCCTACAGTCCGTCCCTACGCCACTTCCCAAGAAACTTAAAATGACCAGATAAGATCGTTCCAATTTTATCCTTCCATTTCCATTCATCATTTTCCCTATATTTAACTATGCCTTCAGCAAACCCGTACTTTGACCTCTTTCCCTTTTTTTTCCATGAAATTAACATTTGTCCTCCACTCTAGGGTGTGCAGCTTTCCTGTAATTTTTGGGAATCCTCCTAGGAGCGGTTCATGGTTTTGGGTTCCCGTATTCCGCCTTTCTGCCTCCTGACGTCTCCCGATCGTGAACCGGTCTTACCCCCCAGGCGGTTTCCACTGTTCTAGATATCCCCACAAGGTTGGATTTTACCGACGACTCTTCAAGACGGAGGATTGAACACTTTTTATACTAAAATTACTCATTTTGATAAGCTATACTATCCCCTCAAGGTTTTCTCTGGTTTCCCTTGAGAGTAGGGACAAATGTCGGATAGTTTTTAGGAAATTTTTGAATTCTCGAGTCACAGCTCCCACTCTCCCAAAATAACTCTCACACCCACTCATTTTGCGACTACTGGACCGGTTATTTTTCTTTAAACCTTTTTCTGCATTTTTTTTATTTGAAGCGTCGGGTCGACTCTTTCTTTGGGGGGGGGGGGGGGGGGGGGGGAATAGTGTTAAAAAGGGTAAAACCCGGTATATTAGCGCATACGGTCTAGTAGTCTCAAACATACGAATTGTACTTTACACTGACAAATGATAACGGTTGCTAGATGAACTTCTGTTTTGTAAATAGTCTTGTTCTGGACCAAAAACAGAACAGTTGTATTTTTCTCAAATATTAATAATTCTCTTCCAACCATTTTATTCGAACTTTGAGTCGCTTTATTTCCCTCGGGAATCCACGTATTCTTCTCGTTGTATCTCAGTTTTACAACAATATATACATTTATACAGAACTTTTAATGATGATAAAAGAAGCCCATATGTAAAAATTATACGCAACGTGCAATAATTTTATATTTACGTACATTCAATGAGTTATATGAATTACATATAAGGAATATGAAATAACAAACAAATAAGGTCTTGGTTGAATAGAGTTGTGCTAAAATACGAAAATTATTAAAATAAAAATCAAACAAAAAAATTAAAAACAATTATGCTTTTCTTTCATCGAACAATTTAGGTTAATTATTATGCAATAAAATAATATGTATTGTAACATTGCCTGTTACGACAGGCTCCTCACCCCTTAAACGACCTTAGCGGAGTGGATGGAGATGAGAAAATGAATAGGTAGACCCCGAGGTCCGACAGAATTTCCAAGAGGCGACCGTGACCGACTAAAGACTGTTAAACATATTATTTATTCTTTTGTTTTGTTTTACGACTTTTCTCTAACATGTGGGAGACGAGGCCCAGCCGACGGCTAAGAGACTGTGACACAGACACACCACTACCGACGCAAGACGTTCCAGTATCGACTGTTTGCATCCTACTCGACGAACGCCACCCAAAAGCTTCGGAGGATAGTAGTGGCCACGCTACCTCCTGCTATTAATCTACAGGACACGGGGGAGTGCCAAGGGCATTCTACAACGGGGGATATCGGTGGTGGAAGAGATTCCCGCCACCAAGAAGAGCCTGCAACCCGTGAGCCTCCGACGTAGCGAGCTAAAATCATCGTGGCGAACTTTGAATTACGCGCGTGGCGACCACCGGTCGCCATGCTTAAGGGATCCTTCGGTCGATACAAAAATCGATATTTAGCCGTAACACGAGGGCGCTGATTATCGGCGCCATGCGGTCTAGAAACACTCTGCGTTAGACTAGCGTGATAAGCACTCGTGTGTTGGGAGAGCGTACGATTTGTTTAGAAAAGAATTCCTTTTTTTTTGCGTCGAAGCCCCGTGGGCGATTTAGTTGATCTTTTTGTTGTTCGTTTGGTTGAGTGTTTGTGTGAGAAGAGGTGTGATCACCTTCGAGGGTGCTTTGCCGAGCCGAAGATGGAGTTTAGCCGGGAGAAGGCTACTTTCCTCGCGTGGCTGGAAGACGGTAAGCGTTAGCCATTCTTACCCATGCTAATTTGAATTCGGCAACGGCCGTCAGCCATATTGCCTTTGAGCAGCCACCAGGCTAGATAATTTTTGGAATCGAATTAAACCGATTTCCGAGAGGTAGGCCCTTACCAGTGTCCCCGCGTATCAGAGAATATCGTTCGAGTCATTATTTTGTAGAGAAATATCGAGTATTGCATGGTTTATTAAGTTCGGGTTTGATGCCGGTCGTACACGAGTGCGACAAGGATAGTCTCAGTCAGTCACTGTCGCTCTCTCTTCCTCCTGTGGGGAGGGACGCAGCTAGATATTATTGAAACTTCGAGTCTTTGTTTTTCGGGTTCGAGTCAATGAATAAATTTTGTTAATTATTAGTCGCGTTATTCGCAGAGTTAGGTTAAGTTAGTCTTAGTAAGATCTGTAAATATCACTTCTTTTGATCAATTTCACTTCCCTATTCGTTATTAAGAGCCGGGGGCTCACCCATTGTAAATATTAGATTGTTAATTAGTTGTAAGTCCTCCTCGTGGAGTCTATTTAGCGTTCTAGTTGAAATATTGTCTCACGAGGACCGAGTTTGTCGAGTTATTTAATTATGTTGCATGATTTTCCTTGTTATTGCTCTCCCACGTGGAAGCTAGTAGTTTATTAGATATTGTAAAGCTCGTCAAACGTGGCCGGGTCACTTTTACACGACCTGTGGCCGTTCGTTATACGAGGGAATTTATCCCTGATTGTTGAACGTATTATTGCTATTTCTTTTCTATCATTTATATTGAATAAATTCTATTTTTCTGTTATTAAATTCAATCGCTCGAGTCGTTATTTAAGGGGTCTACCCTCATTAGAATTTTGAAGAAATTGATTTTTTTTTTATTGCATTTTTCGACAGTATGTAAGTGTGAGACAACTCAAACTTATACACGACGGTTAGATGTCGTGCCGAGCAAGGGAAAACGGCTCGAGACGAGAAGCCGTTGAACACGGGAGTAGTTACCACTGCGCGAGCTAGTAGGAAGCACGCTGATATACAGTGAACACACTCACAGCCTTAGCTGATTATTATAAGCAATAATTGTAACACCCGTATATTTAAGTGTGTAAATTATTGTTACAAAAAGCGTACCTGTAGTTGATTCAGGTAAGCTTGCTTTCGTATCTACGCATTACTCTGTAATTACCTGTAATATCTTGTACATAGTGTAAATATAATTACAGTTATCACTACATCAACCTACGGTACTTCTTTGGAGTATTCTGATATCCACTTCCATAAGACAAAACCCCCTGTCTTACAAGTATACATATTAAAAAGTATCATACTGAAATTTCATGATGATCCTAGCAGTCTATGTGTCTACGTAAGTATGGTTTTTTCACGATTTTTCGTTAAAGAAAACTTTAAACGCGTTTTTCGCAAAATGACGTTTGTGGACGGCTTGTTGATAAAATCTCCGAAACTATTCAACTGACCCACACCAAAATTTTATCACATGTTCTTTGTGACTCTAGCTATAGCGCATATCATACGATTTTTGATTTTTTCAAAAATGACAAAACGGCGGCCATTTTTTCAAAAACTACGAAAAATCACGTTTTTGTTTTCATCGTTTTTTGAAAAAAAAAATAGTTACACTCAAAATTTCAAAATTCGTATGATATGCGCTATAGCTAGAGTCACAAAGAACATGTGATAAAATTTTGGTGTGGGTCAGTTGAATAGTTTCGGAGATTTTATCAACAAGCCGTCCACAAACGTCATTTTGCGAAAAACGCGTTTAAAGTTTTCTTTAACGAAAAATCGTGAAAAAACCATACTTACGTAGACACATAGACTGCTAGGATCATCATGAAATTTCAGTATGATACTTTTTAATATGTATACTGTCGAAAAATGCAATAAAAAAAAAATCAATTTCTTCAAAATTCTAATGAGGGTAGACCCCTTAATTCCGTCTAACTGACAATTAATATTTAATAATTTGACGAAACTAACTTATTTTATTCTGAACGCTTCTACTCGACGCGGCTTGGGTCAAAGCTGTCGAGGCTCGGGATACTAATTTTTGTTGGGCGCCAGTTAATCATCAAAATTAACGAAAACAAATTATTGGCTTCGCTCTAGTCAACTAATATTTTAATAAATAGACTCTACTCGCGAGGGAGTTCATTTGGGGACCCAAGGTAGGGAGGATCTAAATTTCCAAGAGCACAGAAAGACAGAGTTGGACAGAATATACAAGTTTATTGTACTTACAAATTGTTGTCAAAGTCCGACTCTTAGATGTCTTTTATTTATCAACACTATAGTCCTTGATAACTGTTTATTACACGATTAACTATTGCCTATTCGACAACTTTATATCACTTAACAATATAAACTGATACAATGAAACAAATATGTAAGGCAATTAATACTAAGTCAATTATAACGAGACAATTTATCAATTGACAAAACACGTGGAAGTACGACGTGAGAGTTCAGACAAAAGGTGGCACAAGAGTCACCTACGAAGGTTGACATAAGAGTGAGTTATATCGAGTTCGGGTGTCTGTACGCTGTTGAACTCGAATTCGACAATGGCGTAATGGCGCGATATTTAAACTACTTTCCACGGTTCATCGAGCATATAATTTGACTATGAATAGCCTTAACTAAGGACTTTGACGCTGACGTTGAGTTTATATATTAGAATTCTATTTTCCTGTTACACCCTCCCCTTTCGGAGCTCAACGTCAGTGACTGACAATTCGCAAGGTTCATTGAATTTTCTGATGCAGTTATTATCTTTTCTTTCTCTTGATGACAAATAAATGTATCACTTACTTGACTCTGCAGCTTGTAGTTCTGTCCAATCTGTGTTAGAGATTAACAACTGAAATCTGAATTTTCATGTCTACTTGGAAATTTGGATAGACAACAACAGAATTGGGATTTAGAATTAACTTGTCCTTGGACTATATTGTACGTTAGGCAGGTACATAGTTAAATCTAACAGACAATAGGAACTTAATATTAAATATTATGTAGCTACTAAGGCTCACTTATCGGTTATCGCTTGTCGCTTATTATTGCCGGAAAATAACAAAATATTTGTCGATAACTTCTATGAGGTAGAAAATTGGCAATATAAGGTAAATGATAAATGTGACATTTCAAGGTAAAGAGAAGTTCGGCAAAAGATAACTAAGATATAGACGAGGAGTTTAATCTACTATTTCTTTGGTCGAGTGGCCGGTTTCTTAAATTTAGTTGGGACGATGATGGTGACTTCGTCTTCGTCCTGTAGCTCTGGTCGTTCCTCCATGATTTTGTCAAGTGTTTTGACAGTGAGTGGCTTGAGAAGGGCGTCAATAGCTTGCTGACGTTTTTCCTTAGACAGCTGTAGGGCCGATTGAGCTCTTGGGTTGATAGGTCTCGCTGTCAAGAGTGCATTTTCCCTGATCAGGAAAGCTCTTACTTGGTTCGGGTAATCGCGAGGATCGGTGAACTTTGCTCGTACCCTACGTTTGAGGACCTTCTCATTTTCGTCGAAGAGATAGCGATGATCCTGTGGTATCAACCATGTTGGCCAAGCTGCGTAGTCCAAACGAAGCCAGTCACTATGTCCAGCGTGACGAATGTTGCAGTCTGGACACTCTGGGCAGTAGAGGTTCAGATCTTTCGAACATCCTGGACAACGATGCAGAGCTCGTTCATGTTCGATTCCATGCGGGTATATGCAGTCTTGAGTGTCGAATCCTTCGGCATCGCATATTTGACAAAATCCGGGTCTGTATGGCAGAGAACAATCTTTGAAGTGGTGTTCGGCTGAACGGCAGTTAATGCAACCGACGACGTGTTGTTTGCCAGTAAATGTTACATAGGTCTGCGTGGCTTGGTCAACCATTTTCGCCTCTTTTTTGACAACAAGCATTTCTGCTCGCTTCATTATGAGTTTCTTCAGGAGATCTCCGCTCAGGATTCTGCAGTCAGTGAAGAAACGTACTTCGTCGCTTGTTTTCTCGTTAGGCTTAACGAGTCCAATTTCTCGGAGCATTTCATCAAAATTCGGGAAAGTTGGCGGTGGTAGGGGCTTGGTAGATACCGACGGAGCAGTGAGTGCTTGTGGATCATCGGTCGTCTTCTTCAGTTTTCCTGTGACTACCGACTTTTCCAAAGGATGACTCGTAGAAGGGATTCGTTTCCTTAGAAGGTTTTCGTCGTAGATATGTTTTTCAGTGACCCTTTTCCGCAAAGTCAACTTTACTTTAGGAGGAGGCATGTTTTGTATTGCCTCGATCAGTTTGTCAGCTTCCGATTTTACGGCATCAATGTGAGTGACAGAGTGAGTATCCTCAAGCTCAGTTGCAAATGAAGGTTGGACTTTTGTCGGGGGAATCAGTTCTTCAAAATCTGTCACCTAGCATGTTGATGGTGTAGGCTCAGCAGTTAGATCTGGGTTACTCCCAAGAGTGGCTTCGGTATCGGAGTCAGAACTGGGACCTGATAACCCTGAAATGCAGGTTGCTCGACTAGGTATTGCTCCTCTTGTCAAATTCATAAGCTGGTTTTCGATGGCTAGCTTTTCCTTTGACAATTTTTCCAAGCGATCTAAGATCTCTTGATAGGCGGAGGACTCGGCGATAGAGCGAGCTTCGTCACTCATGTTGATGTTGGCCTCGATCGTTTGTTGTCGACTACTGATGTATTGTCTTGTGGGGAAACACATTGACTACGTAAACTACGGCGGGGAATTTTTAAATCCGTTACATAGTATTTTCCAATAATTTTATTGATTTTATCTGCCAATTCAACGACCATCGGTCCGAGGACTCTTTTTACATAAACTGGTCCGACAAAACGGTGGGCAAATTTTGCTGAGTAACCTTCCGCTTTATTGCTTAGTTTTTTATTTGGATAATAAACTTCTGTTCCTACTTTAATTTCTACGGATGTTCGCTTATCGTCTTTAGATCTGGCAAGAGTTTTATTCGCGTAAGTCTTTAATCGACTTTCGATTTTATGACGAAACTCGTCAATTTTACTTAACCTTTTAACCCAACGCTCAACCGATTCATCTAACGGTTGTATCTTATCATCACCAGGCTTACGTATATTTTTAAATACTGCTTCGCGGCCGTGATTTAAATAAAACGGTGAAACTCGACTACCTGCGTGTGGTACTGTGTTATACGCAAATTGTATTTTTGTCAACTGCTCATCCCATTCATTATGGTTTTCGTTTATGAATGCCGCGATCATCGGTTTGATCGTGCGATTTACACGTTCATCCGGGTTTCCTTGTGGATGATTTAATGGGGTTGTAAGATGTTCTACTCCACGAGCTTCTAGGAATGCTCTGACTTCTTTATTTATATACTCAGTGCCGTTATCAGAAAGAACTGACTTTGGAGTGCCCCAGCGATCGAAGAGGACGTCTAACGCTTTGACAACATTTTTGCCTGTTCTTTGTCGCATGGGAAACAATTCTATGTACTTGGTGTACAGATCTAGAACTACCATGACGTTTGAATTACCTTTTTTAGTTCGTGTCTGAGAGACGACAGTGTCGATTGACAATTGTGACCACGGTTGTTGTAACGGTCTGGTCCTTAAGGAACCTTTGATTGGACTTTGATTGTATTTGACTTTCAGACAAATTTCGCAATCTTCCACGTAAGATTTAACATCTTGGGTCATACCGGGCCAATAATAGTTTTGCCTAACCCTATCTAATGTCTTATCTTTTCCTAAATGACCGGCTTGTGGTAAGTCATGATTTTCACGTAAAACAATCAGAATATCTTCTGGTTTGATAACTTTTTTCCAAGGATTCTCGTCATCAATAAGAGCTTTTTCGTAATCGGGTTTGTAATAGAATAGTTTACCGTTATCGATTTTCCATTCGGTGAATCTATCTGGTTGTGTTTCGACTAGTTTGAATTTGGTATTATACCAATCTTGACCTTGAATAGAGTTTAATTGGGTACGATTTTGAATTGTTTCTTCCACTACTTTTTCCCAACCAAGAGGGTCTTCGTCAACGTCAAACATTCTTGATAACGCGTCAGGGGCTTCGTTTGTGGTACCGCGACGATGCTCGATAGTGATATCATGTTGGTAAAGATACATGGCCCATCTAGCTAAGCGACCAGTTGGATTTTTCAACCCATGTAGCCATTGTAACGCTTGATGATCGGTCACGATTTTAAATGAAACACCTTCAAGATAACAACGGAGTTTTTCTACGGACCAGACGACTGCTAGACACTCTTTTTCGGTGGTCGTGTAATGAAGTTCTGCACCTCTGAGTGTCGACTCATTACTTCGATAAGGATTTCTTTATTTGTTTCAGGATCAATCTGAACAAGGATCGCGCCTAATCCGAAATCACTCGCATCTGTATATAAGACAAACGGTTGTCCTGGTATTGGAACGAATAAACGCGGCGCATCGGCTAGAGCTTTTTTAACTTCTTCAAATGATTTTTGTTCGACGTCTGTCCACTTCCAAGGGACTTTAGGGCTAGTAAGTTTATTTAAAGGTCCCTGGATTTTAGCAATACATTTTAAATGCCTATGATACCAGTTGACAAGACCGTTCAACTGACGGAGTCGTGTTCTGTCCGTCGGAACTGGAAAATCAAGGATAGGTTGAATTCTTTCGGGATTTGGTCTCATGCCGAATTCGTCGATTACGTAACCGAGGAATTTAACTTCCTCGCATGCGACGCTACTTTTTTCACGATTGACGATCAATTTAGCTTCTCGAAATACTTCAAATACTAAAGACAAAATAGAGATATGCTCTTCGAGATTTTGGCTAACAATAATCCAATCGTCAAGATATGTGAAGACTTGATCAACCTATTTATTTGGCAATTTACGTTCCTGAATTAAATCTGCCAATCTTCTCTTTAGAATGTCCATCAGCCTCTGAAAAGTAGATGGGGCGCCTGTCAGACCATAGGGCATTCTTAACCATTCTAGTAGGCCTTCGCCTTCTACGACGAACGCAGTGTATTTCCTACTTTCTTCATCCATAGGTATTTGGTGGAAAGCCTCACTCAAATCAAGGGTGGAAATTATTTTCGCTTGATGGAGTTGTGACAAAATCGACCGCATATTATGTAAGGGGTATGCTGGTTTTTTAGTTTGACGATTCACAGGTTTGTGATTGATACAAAATCTAAGACCTCCGTTCGCTTTTGGAGCTACAACAGGTGAACACGCCCACTCGCTATTACTCCAAGTAACGTAGCCTTTTTTCAATAGCCTGTCAACTTCTTGGTCAATAAATTTACGAACAACTTCGCATCTACGATAAGGTTTTTGACGGTGTGGAATAGAATCGTTTAATTCGATAACGTGTTTGATCAAATCGGTTTTACCAGTGCTTTCTTCCTTGAATTTAGCGAATTCAACATCGAGAAAATCTTTCAGTCGTTGAGATTGGTCTATGGAAAGAGCTTTTAATTCCGAAGAGATGACGACTGAATGTGACAAATGGTACACATTTTTACTATCGGCAAGTGTCCACGTTTTCGCAATTGGATCTACTATTACTTTAAATGACATCCAGAAATCCATGCCTAGAATGAGATCACATGATAATCCTGGCATTACGCTGAACCATTGGGGTCCATAAATATCACCTATGTCAATGACGAAACTAGTACCACCGTAGGTTCGCACAATAGATTTGTCACCTAAGCGTACTCCTGTTTTGGATGAAGTGTCTGGAGCTAAATTTTTAATTTGATAATCTTTTATCTCCTGGTAAGCAGATAAGCTTAAGAATGATCTATCACTACCGCTATCGATAATTCCTTTGATTTCTTCGCCAAAAATCGAAATCTTTACTGGGATTCTTACTATCTTAGTTGGTTCCTTAAATTCATTTTCACCTCGGTAAATACGGCGTTGAGTTAACCGATGGATTATATGATGTGATAATCTCGGAGGTATCCAACTTTTTAACGATTCTTTATTAAATTGAGGGACTTGGACATTGTTGACTATGTCCTCCTGACTGATTATTTCATCTGTCATTGTTGACAAATTTATTGGGTCGTTTACTAACTCGCTGAAGCAGTTCATACTCTCATTTTCGTTAATTTCGAATGAAGGCTGATCTTCATCATCTGAGAATTCGTATTCACTATCAGTTACGTTAATAATATTTAAGTTTGTGTCCTGTTCTAATGGAGTTTCGATTTGACTATCTAGTTCGCATCTGATATTAACGCTTGGCTTATCTAAGTTCTTTGTCTGTTCGATATTACTTAGTGACTCGCGTTTGTTGTCAGGTTCTACCGAATTATCTTTGTTTACTTCCTCGACTACGCCCTGTGGTCCAGTAACTTGAGGGTTAGTTACTGTGGGCTGTTCGCGTTTCCCTGATGATTTGGACAGCTTTTCGTTTCATGGCCTATTTTACGACAACTATAACAAACGATTTGTCGATCACTCTTACAATAACGTGCATTGTGTGCCGTCTGACCGCAGTTCACGCAAAACAACTTAGTCGGATCGAAAGGAGTTTTATAATGACTAGGTTTATTTCGTTCGGTGGCGGAACTAGTAGTTTCGTGTTGACCTGAATTATCAAAACGTTCTAAATTCTGTTCTAGTCTCTGTCGAGTCAAAGTCTTTGAATCAGGTGTTTTCGAAGATTTCTTTGAGTCTGTTGAACCTTTATTGTTTCTAATGAATTTTAATTCGATTTTTTGTTCTGTATCTTTATCAGTTAAATTTTCTTCATCGCTCGCTGTATTGTCTTCGTCTGATTCGTCGGACGAGTGAGTCTGTCCTCACATAACTTTTAGTTCCGGAGCTCTCGCTGAGCGTCTACTACTGTTATTGTTATGCTGTGCATTAGACCTTTGATACAGATAACTTCTTTCGTTGACATAATGGAAGAATTGTGTATAATTAACATGATTCAGATTTAGGACTTCGCAAGTTGAGCGTGGATTGAATTTTGTTAAAATCTGCCTGAGCTGTTCCCTAAAAAGTGGAGGGGTTTGCATACGCTCGAAAATGAGTCGAGCTCGACAAGCAAATTCAGCTAACGATTCATTTTTTCCTACTACTAGGTCACGAACTTCATACAATAGATCGGCGTCGGCTTTTTTAACTACCCAATCGCCACGGAAAGCTCTTACGAAATCTTTCTACGTTTGCCATGATGCTTTGTTGACAAGATACCATGACCTATAGGCACGTTCGAATATTTTCGACAAACAAGGTACAAATAAATCTTTTTGTATACCGCTAGACGATAGAAAATCTTTTAAGATTAACAGAAATTGTTCTGGGTCTTTTTCTGTTTTAGGAAAAGATATTTTCCAAGAATTGACAACTTGACCTATTTTCAATGCTGTAGGTTGACAGTTGTTATTATTACTAGAGAAACGATTCACGACTCTACCAGAGGGAACGTGTTGTGTTGTCGGTCTAGTTTGAGTGTTCGAACTAGAGGCAAAATTGACTGGACGATTATATTCATCATCGTCACTAGAGTCACTTGACCTCCAAGACAGATTTCCTCTCCTGGTTCTAGGCAATTGACGATCAGTTTCTAGATACTGAGTTGACGATGTCCAATGATTTGGATTAAAGGAATGAGTTGACGCACGACTAACACCACGAGCTCGTTCGTTTAAGCCTGACTGTGTCGTACTTATAGATGTATTTTGAAAATTTAACGACGGATTCAACATCTGTCGATATTGTTGTTCTGTAACGAACACTTCTTCTTCGACGAATTGACCGTTTGGCAACGGTTGACCGATTTTAAGTCTAATGAGATACGGTAATGGTTGTACAGAAGGTTGGCTCGCGTTGCCTGCTATTTGCTGTGTCAGGACGTTTACATTTGAGGGATTTAAACCTTGTGATGGATATGAGCTTGACTGAAAACGTACGTGGCGTAATTCTTTTTCGACAGAACCGTGTCTGACTACCTGTGGATACGACCTTTGATCTGATGCATTTACGTTTGCCCACATATTTTCAGCTGATGGCTGACGATCTGGGGGACTTACATGATCTATTTGACGGGATTGTGCAATAGAAGCGCTAGAGGGATGATTTACTCTTTCATTGTGTACAGAGGTAGACTGTTGCTGACTTTCGTCATTATTTTGACGACCTAACGCTACTGCACCCTCGTCTGCGGAGTAATCTACTTCGTTATCGTGTGGATGACTATGAGTTTCTGTTCTTGTTCTAGTACTAGTTTTCCTACTTGAACGGCTTTCTTTTGACTCGTCAATCAACATTCGGCTTACTAATCCGTTTATTTTGTCTAACAGGGTATTCATGGTGTCTTCCATGACATTTACTCGGTTGACAATTGACTGCATGGCATCTATGAATTCTGTTCGTTGCGTTAAAGGTGGAGGTGAGCCAGGAGGCGTAGTTCTATTATTTCCTCGTCCTCCCATGCCAGGTGATGGTGGCGGTAAACCTACACTATGAGCATTTGAACTTGATTTTTCTGGTGTTGACTTACCCATATTCAGATTTTGATGATTACTTGCTGAATTATCACCACACGCACGCTCGACTTGTTCTGACGCGGTATAGTCTCCGTTCGACTCGTCGGTTGAGATGACTGGGTTTTGAGTTTTATTAGTGTTATCTTTTTATTTTGTTTGATTTTTATTCTGTTTCCTTTTAGGTGGAGAATAGGCGACGAATATTATTTATTTATAATTTTCCCGAAATCGTATTCCTCTTGCCAGTACTCAATCCGATGATTATTTATAAAATTTTCTTAACCTAATTTGAATAATTGTTTGTACAAGTCTAACCTGTGTTGCTTCTTTAAACAATACAACGAATTTTTGACAGTTCGACTACCCGATAATGTCGCGAAATTTGGTTTGTTAAGTAACCGAAGCGAGATCCTAGCTACTCAACGATTTGTTGATTTCAACAATAATGTTCAATGTGCGAAACAATTTCGTCAATACGTCGGAGCAAGATCTCAACGTATCAACTAATTATGACAATAAGACAATATACGATTAAACGATGTACGGTGTACGATTTCTATTTCAATCAAATTTTCGTTTAGCATTATCAACAGACGGGAGCAAGATCTTCATCTATTGACAATAACTGACTTTGATTACATATTTTACAATTTTGACAATGTTACGATTTTGACTCTCACGCTACTCATCGTATGTACTATTTTTTTCGAGTACGTCAGCAGGTCAGAGTAAGATCTAGACTCGATGACGTGAATCAGCAGACATATGATTTATACAATATTACAGAGTTACAAAATAAATGAAATAAATAGACAGAGAAAATAAATAGATAGAGAATATAAGTAGATAGAGATAGTATAGAAAGTACTTATTCTTGACCTCAAAAGTTGATGTGAGAAGAATTTTTTGGAAATGCAGGTCAGTAGAAAAAACACACAAGTATAAGTGTAACGTTTCGACCCAGATGAGGGCCCTCTTCGGACGAAAAAGTTTTTTTATTTCTGTCAAAAAACCACAAAAAAACTTAGAATGTAAAGCTTAGTCTATTAGATATATATATATATGTATAGCTGTACAATAGCTCAAGCCCACGTGGGTTAACCTTAATTGACTCTAAAAACTACTCTAAATTAAAGAAAACAAGAAAAAAGAAAGGATAAATAGGTAGTACCTTAATTAAGCCATGTCAGATAAAGTAGACGCCGGAAAACCTAGCGAATAGATATACGTAACTCCCATTTCCACATCTTAACCTCAACCAGATATATAAGTAAAAGCAGACACGTGTGGACTAGACGAGATCTCAAGTGGAAAAGATCTGATATCGATCGGTCATAGAGTATGGAGATATATCATAGATACGGCGATGTACTATCAGGCTAATTGACTAGTTAGTTATCACATAGTTAGATTTAGTGTATACCACTGTTGGTAATGAGAGACTTATACACCTCACTTAAATGTTCTACATCCTGCCTTAAGTTGACAGAGTTAGAGTGGCTAACTATATTGCACATCTCTAAGAGTAGGCGTTTATAATATAAAGGTTCTTCCGTTAGAATACGTACACCGCTATAATCAAACAGGTGGTCATGGTTGACGACATGTTTGGTTAGAGCGGTGTAGTGATCCACACTATCGTGGAGGTTTCTTTTATGTTCATTAAGCCTGGTTTGTAAGTGGCGACTAGTTTGTCCTATATAAACTTGGTTACAATCCCTACATGGGATTTTATAGACCACATTAGAACGTTTATCCAACGGAAGCGAATCCTTTCCAGAATCAAACAGATAATTTAGACAAACAGATAATTTAGACAACATAATCTAAATTATCTGTTTGATTCTGGAAAGGATTCGCTTCCGTTGGATAAACGTTCTAATGTGGTCTATAAAATCCCATGTAGGGATTGTAACCAAGTTTATATAGGACAAACTAGTCGCCACTTACAAACCAGGCTTAATGAACATAAAAGAAACCTCCACGATAGTGTGGATCACTACACCGCTCTAACCAAACATGTCGTCAACCATGACCACCTGTTTGATTATAGCGGTGTACGTATTCTAACGGAAGAACCTTTATATTATAAACGCCTACTCTTAGAGATGTGCAATATAGTTAGCCACTCTAACTCTGTCAACTTAAGGCAGGATGTAGAACATTTAAGTGAGGTGTATAAGTCTCTCATTACCAACAGTGGTATACACTAAATCTAACTATGTGATAACTAACTAGTCAATTAGCCTGATAGTACATCGCCGTATCTATGATATATCTCCATACTCTATGACCGATCGATATCAGATCTTTTCCACTTGAGATCTCGTCTAGTCCACACGTGTCTGCTTTTACTTATATATCTGGTTGAGGTTAAGATGTGGAAATGGGAGTTACGTATATCTATTCGCTAGGTTTTCCGGCGTCTACTTTATCTGACATGGCTTAATTAAGGTACTACCTATTTATCCTTTCTTTTTTCTTGTTTTCTTTAATTTAGAGTAGTTTTTAGAGTCAATTAAGGTTAACCCACGTGGGCTTGAGCTGTTGTACAGCTATACATATATATATATATCTAATAGACTAAGCTTTACATTCTAAGTTTTTTTGTGGTTTTTTGACAGAAATAAAAAAACTTTTTCGTCCGAAGAGGGCCCTCATCTGGGTCGAAACGTTACACTTATACTTGTGTGTTTTTTCTACTGACCTGCATTTCCAAAAAATTCTTCTCACATAGAGATAGTATGAGAGAGAAAGAAAACGATCTCCACGATGGCTTTGTTTACGTTTTGACTCGGCCGTGTGCCTCGGCGTATGTTATTATACTGTTGCTATGCCGGGTCTCAAGTATCAACACTCTACTATTCGAATTCACCAAGGATATTTTCAAATTTTATACGTTACTTATTAATTCAATATTCACAAATTTGGCATTAATGAGTTCAATTTTCCCAAACTTGCCCCACGTTGGGCGCCATTGAGACAGAAGACGTTCTCTCCCTTTGTTAAGGGGGTATATACACCTTTAAATGGGTTGAATTTCTGAAAAACAATTTTTCTTTTTTTTTCAACTTGAAGACTCTGATGAAATTGAAAAAAATCATCATGTTTGGGGAGGGTTTGACCTTCATTATCCATATCTTACATCATGTATTACTTTCAGTCTAATAGTGGCTGCGCTGAAAACAGGAAAATACAAAATCACTCGGTTGCCGTAAAGAATCAGACCCAGCGTTGGACCAATCTTGGAATTGTTGGTTCTCAATTGTTCATAAGACATGCCTCTATCAGATGAACATAGAACTTTTTGATATTGCAAGAATTACTTGAGTTATTGAATTTTTTCGATTTTTTTTCTGAATTTGAAAAAAAATTTTGCTCATTTTTCTAATATTTCAACTAAGAATCCCAGACAGCAGTAAGTCATCATACAGACATCTCAAAGTATTCTGGGTCCGGAGTTGGACTTCGCAAAGTAACCTCGAAAAGAGCAAATAAAGAGCTCAGAAAGAACTCTAATGCGCCACCTACAGATATAATTCAGACTTCTTTAACGTGATATCAGAAAGATAACATTCTTAAGACGTCTTTCATTTGAATTCAGAAAGTTGTCTCCTTCAAGACTTCTTGCAAAAGATATCCAAATGATATTCGTTTCAGGAACTCTCGCACTATCGTAAGCAGATTATATATAGTTTTGAAAATTCAAAGCCAGACCATTCAATGAGACATTGAAAAACCTTTAGTTATTAGTTCCCGCATGTATTATTTAGATTAAACTCAAATAATCAATATTGCGAAAACTGACGATAACAAGTTATTTAATATCTCATTATATAACAGCTCCGAATTTTCGAAAATATATATAATCTGTTTACAAGACATAGCCAGCTCAAGCCGCATAATTGTATAATATTAACGAATTATTACCAATTTTCATGTAGACACATGATTTGTGAGGCTGCTATCTTATTTTATAAAAAAAAACTGATCATACATTTTTGGTTCAAATTAGGGTCAAGCAAAATATCTATTATTTTTCAATTTTTCTTTATTTATAACTTTATTATTTTATATTATCATCTCAATCTTTAGCGTACAGATATAGGTAGGTATTCGCTCCGTGCACACCTATACACTCTCACCAAAGTGAGAATGTGTATTCGTGTACATACATTCACTTTTTCCGGGAGCTAATGGCGATCCGGACTATTGGCGTCGCCACTAGTATGCATGTACACGACTACACATTCTTACTTCGGTGAGAGTGTATAGGTATGCACGGTCCCAATATGCATTATATTATTATAGGTAAAGGTACGATTTACTCACTATGTCAAGTCAAGATTCGGACAATAGTTTTAAGCTTTGGGGGTAGAAAATGGTTCCTTTTGATTTCCGGACTATCCGCGAACGGCGAGAATACGGTAAAGGGTTGGTGGAGAAGAGGCTTAAGATATAGCTGGCTAATTATCATTATTATTAATATTATTATGACTATTATTATCATTACGGTTTTCTCTGCAAGGGACTGGCGAGAATGGGGTGAAATTAATAGCTACCTTGTTGGGGTGCGCGTTGTATATATATACGTATATTTGTTTCATCTCCTCGACCTCGTCCTCGTTAGCTTTAAGAATCGAAAACTTCTCGCATGATGGTAAACTGGACCATTGTTAATTAGAAAAAAGAAAGAAAAAAATGAACTTTGACCGATAATGATGGTCAACGTACTTATTTCACGTTACGTTTAATTAAACCCGAATCAAAGTGACGCGCTGCTGCATACTGAAACCTTTAGTTGCAGAAGGGGGCGCCCCATTATCTTGAATCGTTGTATAATTTTCAGCCCCTTTGGTATTCCATTGCGTTTTCACGCATCGTCTGTCTCTTTGTTAATATTGTACCGGATACGATCTCCCGCGTGGTTCAACCAAGCGGCAATCGCTTGTTGAATCTCGTGTATCGTGCAATCTTTTCTACAACTGATTAGACTCTCTAAAAATAAAAACAATTGCATGGTGGATTACGTTTATTCGCTCCGTGCATACCTATACACTCTCACCAAAGTCAGAATGTGTATTCGTGTACACTAAACGTAATGGATTCTGAGCCGGATGGTGTTCGACAATCGAAGAAACAGCCAATCGGCGCTCTGGATTTTTGTAGTCCAGAGCGCTGATTGGCTGTTTCACCTATCTAGATTACACATCCGGCTCGGAATCCATTACGTTTAGTGTACATACATTCATTTTTTTAGCTTTAATACCCCAAGACCTTCAAAATTATCGGATATTTCCCGAATGTTTTGTTGCATAGCAACGAGAGGGATCAGTTTTGTAAATTAAAATCGCGAGCGCGCAGCGCGAGGGATTTTACTGCAAAACTGATCCCGATCGTTGATATGCAGGAAGACTTGAGGGAAATATCCGATGAATTTTGAAGGTCGAGGGGTATTCGGAGGATTATTTCTTTCATTACGATCTCGGCCGAACAGAGTGCAGTATTCGAGAAAAATTTTCTAAATTCGGAGGCTTGAAAGCTGAAAGAAACTGCCCAAATCGACTCATTTTGGGGTTTAAATGAAAACGAACTGACACGGATTTGACAGATGTTTGAATGAAATCTGTCACATTTGTGGGAAACGATTGATAGGCTACTGCGAAATTATCGGTCTGATAAAACCCCCGGCCACGGGGATTTTATCAGATTGAAACAGGCCACGTGACCGAGAATACTGTACTCTGATTGGCCAAGATCGTAATGGAGGAAATAATCCGGAAAAAATGCCGATCCGGACTGGTATGCATGTACACGACTACACATTCTCACTTTGGTGAGTGTGTGTAGGTATGCACGGTTCCAATACAGCAATGTTTTCAATGTATGAGACGTGTTATGTTGTGCAGCATATTTCCGACGAGGTAAAAAAACCAATAACAGTAGCACATTTTATAAGTCGCAAAGTATATTATACCAATGATTAAGTCCACAAATTTTTTATCCTTAACCATGATGGTATTCTTTTGACCGGTCCATGATAATTTATAAGCAACTTTATCATCTAATATCTCTCGGAAGACACTGCGTACGTGCTTTTTGACATCTTTACCTCCAGTTACCTTCACCATCAGTTTCTGTAGATCAGAAAAGTATTCTCATATGAAAACCAAGTCATCAACTTCTGCGGTAACAACGGTAATTTATACAACCTATTTTCCGTCACGATACGGCTAGATATAACAAATACATACATATTGTAAACGAGCTGTAGCATCTTCAGTGAGCAATTTTTCGAATTTCTTTAATTCTTTCAATGTGAAAATCGGAAATGCTGGCAAAGCATTATTACGTTGCAGAGGTCCCTCACCCTCTTGCCCCAGACGATTATACTCAAAAATCGCCAACACCTTTTTCAAAATAAGCTGATTGTCCGCACGACATCCACCCGAAATTGATAGGAAACGATACCAATTATCATTAAATGTGAAATAACTAATGTATTACAAGTACTTACTGCAACATAACTCATGATGTTTGTGCACACTTTGCTCGGCGTCGTTCTTTTTAATTTCCTGCTGTACGCGAAAATTGGTCGAATCCTTAACACTACTTCGCTGTCCCATTATGTTCGATGTGCACGGTTGTAGTGGGAGGGTTATATCTATAATTGAGAAAAGAGTCTATTGCATTATTGAAAAGAAAAAATTGTATATCCGAAATTGTATTTGATATTATTTTCAGCTCAAAGTAAATATGACTAAAAATGCTATTCAGTTCAGAGTTACTAATTTTCCTATGCATAACGTATATGAAGGCAAGATGATTACATGCTGGGACAATGCTGCGTATCATTGGCTTTTTCGCAGGTGTGCATAAATCCAAGTTAGATTCAAATGCTGAAAATATGTTATTCCGTTTAACTAAGGCTCTGTCAGATCGAAAAAATGAAAGTGATCATCTAGTATATATCATTTTCAAAGCTATTACCATCGTCTTGTTTTGGAGATGTATCCTCCAAGTCAAGACCTCTTTTGTCTGACAATCCATGACCTGTTCTGTCAACTGCAACAATGCTGCTATTCGTTGGTTTTTTTTCATTCGCAGATGAACCGAAATTTGATTCAAATGCTGAAAATATGTTATTCAGTTTAAGGGGAGAGGGTACTAAAAATTTGTCAAAAACCATTTTTTTTTTTCAACCACTCCAAATGGTTCAATCAAAAATCGCATCCGACAATTTTTAGATATTGGTAGTATAGGTATTGAAAAAAAAATATCAACCTTCTGCGATGAAAGTGTATGCGCAGTAGACCTTTCGCAGTGGTTCAAAGGAAATCTTCGGCAAGAAGTCTCCTGCGCATACACTTTCATCGCAGAAGGTTTATATTTTTTTCCAATACACATACTACTAATATCTAAAAATTATCGGATGCGATTTTTGATTGAACCATTTTCAGTGGAAAAACAAAAGAATGGTTTTTGACAAAGTTTCAGTCCCGTCCCCCTTTAAGTCAAGGTCTGTCACATCAAAAACCGAAGCTGATCAACTAGTACTTAATTTTCAAAGCTTACCATCGTCTTGTTTCGGGGGTGTATCTTCTATGTCAGGATCTTTTCTGTCAAACGATTTTCGATCATTGCTACTGTAACCATGACCCGTTTTATCAAATTTCACTACGGTGTGAATCTCTAGTTTTTCTCGGACGGACGAACTTCGATTTAATTCAAATGCTGATAACATGTTATTTATTTTTAGTTAAGGTATGTCGCATCGAAAAATAGAGCTGATCAACTAGTATAATATCATTTTTAAAGCTCACCATCGTCCGGTTTTGAGAATGTATCTCTTAGATCAGGATCTCTTTTGATGGACAGTTTTTGATTATTATTGTTACCATGGCCCATTTCGTCATCTGCTCGAGTCTCTTTGATTTTGTACTGTAACGTTATTGGATCCGGTGAAAGCAAATCTCCATAATCTAAGTCTGGTGTGGTCGATCGACTATGATATGGTGTCAGACTAACACTATCCATCTTGTCGTTATTGGTGCGTTGTGATAATATGCCAGAGAAAACTGAAATATTTTAGACAACAGATTCATACCGAACCTATAGAAAATGTACGCGACTTAAATCGTCTTAGAAATGGCATGAAAATAATAGGGTTATAAAAGTTGATTACCAGCTTCATCAGAAATATAAGCAGATTTTTCAATGTTTGGATTTTCATTGCGCAGTTTAATGTTCGATGGAGGTTTGGGATATTTGCTTGGAGGAGCTACAAAAAAAAAATATAAATATATATATATTAGAGTGGTCCTTATTTTGGTCATTTTTGAATTAAGATTTCTTCGCCCCCTAGAAGGGTTCCAAATAATTAAAAAAAAATATCCTCAAAATTCGAACTTTTCATCTCAATTTTAACACGTGCCGCAAAGCCTCTGAAGTTTAACGTTTGATTAACATGGCGTTTTCACTGACCATTATTCAGAATTTTTGGCGCACCGTCAATAAGTGCGAGAAAAATCTAATTCTTGTAGGAATATTTTCAGAAAACCCGATATTATTTTATCAGATTTAGAGAAATTCAAAATTCAAAATGGCGGATCCAAAATAGCGGCTCGATTTAAACATTTTTTATGTTTTACAGCCGCTATTTTGGATTCGTCATTTTGAATTTTGAATTTCTGTCAATCTGATAAAATAATATCGGGTCTTCTGAAAATATTTCTACAAGAATTAGATTTTTTTCGCACTTATTGACGGTGCGCCAAAAATTCTGAATAATGGTCAGTGAAAACGCCATGTTAATCAAGCGTAAAACTTCAGATGTTTTGCGGCACGTGTTAAAATTGAGATAAGAAGTTCAAATTTTGAGGGTGTTTTTTTTTAAATTATTTGGAACCTTTCTAGGGGGCGAAGAAATCTCAATTCGAAAATGACCAAAATAAGGACCACTCTAATATATATATATATATATATATAATAACATCAAATACCGTTCATCTGGAGAGACGAATGTAAACAAGTTTTATATCTTTTGGATTCAAAGTAAAAGACCCATAATAGACTCTTACGTAGGTTTTCTACGGTATCATCGTCTGACGTTGTCGCCTCTTTGTACCGACGTGGTAGTTTCCTGGCACGTTTTACTTCTAGAGTTTTTTGAAGTGGCATATTTAACACTTTCGCGAAAGATTCATCATCATTAGTTGAGATATTGAGGATCTGGGTTTCTCTAGCCCTAGCTTCGTCAAATGTAGCTTAACAAGGATATTAGCCATCAATGAAATACGTTCATGTGAAAATGTATGGGTCATTTTATAATGTCTAAACTTACGAAAGGGGCCCAAATATTTTGAATATTTGAGTGATGTCCAATCTTTAGATGGCTTCGATGCCTTTTTACTTTCTTTGGTAGCATTTTTGTTTTTTGGTGGCCACATGAAGCTCTGTGATTTCATAACAATCCACGAACCTGGTATGGTTGCGCACCACTCATTGCATATAATGACGAAAAACATGACTAGAAAAAAAAATGAAAATTTCCAAATATCTCTGACAACGTGAAAATAATAACGAAAAATTGTGGAAAAAAAGAACTAATTGCCATGAAAAATTTATTGAGAATTTTTGAAGTCAGGAGGGATGCAACACCAATATATATTTTTTCCGTTATTGCTGTATGGATATGACCAGTGTGTAACGGATTACGTGACAAACATAACCTATTTAATGATGGAATTATTTGTGTAATTCATATTTCACCAGGAATATTTAATCTTCATTCATTTCACTGAAGTAGAATTATCGAAATCATCAATAATTAAATCAGCTCACAATATATATTTACCTGAATAATATGATACCGCTGGAGGTACGCAGCTAGCGTATAGGCACGTGTTTGGTGTAGCTACTGTTTGCAGGACTCCCGCCGGCCGCCATTAAAGTTCGCAATAACGTGTTTGTAGGTAGCAAACCCGCGCGTTTTGAAATTTTCACAACTCGAAGTTTGATCTCTTGCAAACAATCAAGTATATATTGATGATTTGTCAGATATCACAGGCATATTATCGGGTCGGTAAAAAATGTATTATATAATCTATTATTTTATCATATGTGAATTATATTCATATTTAATTTTTATTTTGCGGTTGTATTTCTTCATAGATTTTTGAAATCAAATTCATGCTTTATTCATATTTTGATTATATTCCACTTATTTATATCCTATTTTATCAACACGTAAATATATACCGTGAAGTTTTAAGGAAGCGGAACGATGGGCGTGCTATAGTTCGACCAACACACGCTCGCGTTGCGTACGTGGGCTTCTACTCGCAGTCACTGGCAGCTCACGTACGCAACGCGAGCGTGTGTTGGTCGAACTATAGCACGCCCATCGTTCCGCTTCCTCAAAACTTCACGGTATATATTCGATGAAAATCAATCTATGTTATCAACACATCGAATAGTATTTTCAAATGGATGAATGAAGTAACGGCATAAAGCAAAAGGACTTTTGATACGGGATACAGACGGCTTTCGTGACAACTTCATTTGCATCAAAAACTTTTGAGTTGGACCATTGGTCTCCAACCATTACGTTGACTGATAGAGAATTTACCGGATAATGTGGAACTTGGGTAGGATTCATCAATGTTTCTCCTAGCAAAACTGGCTGACCATTTCGTAGAAAAATGTTTTTAATGCGAATAATTTCATCATTTTTCAGATAACAAAATTTGTCACCGGTCTGTTTAAGTGAAAGTTTGAATTTTTCATAATTTATGGTGTCATATGAAATACACTCCATTTCTTGGGACCTTTTCGTATTGCGATTTGCAACTTCAGGTTTTGAGAAAACGCGTTTTTCTTCTGTATAGCCACACGCTGCGCGTTCTACTATCCTCTTGTGAAGTTGTTGTAAAGGTTTATCTCCTTTTTTTAATAATTTTTTAATGCTGTATAGGAAATTTTCGAAGGAAAAAGCGCTGAAAGAATCTAGATGACCGAATTTTAGAACATCTTCGGATAGATGGATTAAATTATGGACATTATAGATGAGAAAACTCTTTCCATATAATGTACTAGATCTTTCAACGAAATAGTGAAGTAAATCCCGAGCATATTTATTATTATCAATGCATTCTCTTTCATGACATAACGTTCTAATTGCTAGATGCAAAGAGTTGAAATGAACTAAATATTGCTCTGGTAAGTATTTTTGGAGAACAATCGGCCCGACATACAATAAAAATAAACGTAGCTCAGTCGCCTTCCATCGGTCGAGTTCGTCTAAGCCTCGGGTTTTTCTAACAAACTCAGATGGAATCCATTTCGCTATTGAATCCAGGTTTTCCGTTATTTCTTTGATTATCGTGGCACTAAATTTGAAAACTATTTTGCCGTTTCTTTTAATTCCCTTGATCAAAATCTGCAATATTTTTTCCAATACCCCAAGACATACGAGATGCATATAGTCCAGTGGAAATTGGGATACCATTTTTAAACCTGATTCTTCGAAACCTGATTTTCCAGTGTGATGTTCATCATTGATACGCCCAGTAAAGTTATCATCTGTCCTCAATAGTGCATTCATATCAGGGAATAACATTCGATGATCTTCATATTCGCCTTCTTGTAAACATTTGCTGCATCCGAAATAGCCATTGTGTCCTTTTGTACAAGTAACGAAGGATCGTGCTGGAGTATCGCAAATCACGGCTCTTATGTTCACTTTAAACCTTCGAGTGGAGAATTCAAATCCTTCTTCATGTAAAATCTTATACTCGTGAATAAATTTTTCAAGAAGAGCATGAGAGCTGTGAGGTTTGTTATATCCGTGATAAACTCCTATTACAAATGGCACAGTAACTATAGGATAAATTTCAGCTAATATGGGCCAAAACTGACTTTTTGAACTTTTTGCAAGTGGTAGTCCGTCGATGTTGATGTTTATTTGAATATTATCAGAAATCTTGTCCATATCAATAACTCTTAACTGATCTGTGACTGCCTTTTCCAATCCATAGTGAAAATACTTTCCGGGTGGAATATCAAGTAGGGTCGTTTTATCAGGTGTACCAAGGAGAGTTCGTGGATCTAATGGAAGTTTACTCAATTCCGGATGTTCAATATCGTTCAATATTTTCAGTAGAGATCTTGTTGCATCATGAGTAATGTTGTTGCGACATACCCATCCAGCCAATTTCTTTTGAATGTCACGGTCCATTGATTGTGGAGCATTGGTAGAAAAGCTACCGTTGAATGCATTATCGAGATTCTCTGGAAGATTCTGATGCTTATTTTGAAAGATTTGTCCATCAACTTCTGCATTTGTTTCCATTATTTGGAAATTGGTAGTAGATGTTGCCGATGTCTCCGAATTATTTGATAAGTGATCCATTAATTGTTCATTTGTCTCTGCTATTGTGACCTCTACGTTGTTTTCAATATTATATACATTTGAATCACTTGCATAGCTTGAATTGCATAGTTTGCGTATCCGTCTATTTCTTTGACTTTTTGACAAGGCTTTGAACTGTTTTCGCTCTGACATTTTACTGGAATCAACGATAACCTTTGATTGCTTTAATTGAGATTCAGCCATAAGGTATGTAAATAAATAGTAAAGTAACTCTTATCTGTGTATAATTCTGAGCGCTCCCTTCTAATCCTTAGAGTTGTTATTCTTATGATTGTTATTCCTTTTTTTTTTTTTTTTTTTTCCTCAGAAAATTCGAAATTTATTTATCTACTGGACAATTTGATTATTATTTACATTTGGGTAGTTAGTGGGGCTAATATTGATAGGAAGATTGGCTGTCTGACCTGTAATCCTTTGAATTTAACGAACTTTCTTGAACTAGAAGAATAATGAAAGCTTCGTTTCCACGCCTTTAGGTTATCACTTATTGCTCCAATCCTGTTGGGAAATTAGTTTGATGAAGGCCTTTCTCCTGCTTCCTTTCCTCCCGTTGATCGATTAGTATTTTCCGTCTTAACTCTGTATATTGAAGAGGAATCCTTCCAATAGGGCCACGTTTCCCTTATAGGTATTCAACCATTTCTAAAAGCCTTAGGTTCAATGCTATTCAAATCCTTTTATACTTTAGACATCTTAGTTGCTTTCCTTTATTAGAGAGTGAAATTATTATTGTTTATCTTGTTAACAAGTTTTGATACAGATATTTATGCGTTATTGGAATGTTTAAGCCGAAATATTTCGAAAATTATACAAAGATACTTAGACACGTCCGTCCGGTAACACGACCAAGACGGAACCCCACTGTGACATATATGTGTTCTTTTATTTTGAGGTTATAAATATTCGGCTGGACGCGCACTAGATCCCTGGACCACAATTGCGCAAGCGCGCACAGAAAAATCGAGAAATTTAGAAAGTCATATTTTTGAAGTCTTTAGGAAGATGACGTTTTGATATCAAATTTCAGACAGTTGTGAGATATCTCATGAAAGACGTATATTAGATTTCTCAATTGAGAATTTCTAAAATATGATATCTTTCCGACTTCTCAAAGCAGACTTCTTAAGTCGGACATCTCGAAGCTTTCTTTTTTCTAATTCTGCAAGCGATCTTCGAAAAGAATCATTGCAGATCTCTTTCTGATTTTCATGCTGTCTGGGATGGGTTTATCAAAAAGTTCTATGTTCATCTGATAGAGGTTTCGATTCTACAAATTTGAAGACCACAAACACCAGAATCGGTCCAGCGATGCTCCTGATTCTTTACGACAACCGTTCAAAATATTCATTCTCCAGAAATTAACTTTCAAACTTTTTTATCAAAAATTTTTTTTTTATTTCATACTTTTTCAAGAGAAGAAAATATAGTTACAGGAAATTAAGTTTTGAGATTTTGCTTATGACTAATATGCTGGATCCGCAGCTGCTCTCGTATCGATGAGTTATGAGTCGAGTCGAGTCTAGACACATGTGCCAGGGGGAGGTTCGTAGTGAGTTTTGACCTGTTCTGTACAACAACAGTGCCCGTTAGGTGTCCGGTGAGTCTGTTAAAAAAATAATTAATTGCTTCAGAAAAAATCTGATCAAAATTTTTCAACATAAAAATTCTCTAAAATTTTTGATCTTAAATATTTTTGAGATTCAGAAGATGTGAGCACAATTTTTGTCAATACTACGAAAATTCTTTCATCTTCCATCAATCATACCATTTTTCTTATAATATTTATTAAACTCTTGCAATTAATATATGTATTGTAGAAATACTCATCTTTTTAGAAATCCAAATGTGTAATTTCCTGGCATCGATTTCAAACTCACTTTTTGATGGATCATCTTCTTTCGATTCCGAAGTCTCATGTCAGATATATAAACACTGTGTTTATTCGATAATGGAAATTACCAGTAGTTTGAATTCGTAATGAAAGCGCGATAATACTTACAAACAAGTGGACACCTAACCTCGATAAAATGTAGATCGCAGCCATGTGACTTGTCAATGATCACAATTCAAAAGAATATTGAAAATTAAATATGTGTAAGAATGATAATTACGAAGAATTAAAAGATCACAGAATCAAATTCAAAATCGAAATATATCAAAACGTCATCAAATTAAGCAGTGATGTAAGTGGTGTTGGCAGTGTTGTACAATACTTATGGCACCAATCTGAGGGTTCGCGCGCCGCGCCGCGGCGCTTTTTCGCAATCTGGCACTGTCATGGCTGTAACTTTTCAAATCCTCTAGATATTTTGACACCGATTTATTTGCAGGTAGAGTAGGTCACTAGCATTCCAAATAAATTATAAAAAAAAAAACGATTTTTTGAAAATTCAAAGGTGTAGATACCCCCTTAACAGATCTGTTACAGGATTATGGATGTGGAATATATATATATATATATACGTAGTTAAAACTGTAGGACCCTGATTCAAGGCAGCTTATAATTTAAGAGTGAATTTCCACTGGTTCGCCAAAGAATAAGTGCCTGATGGGGGCATGGTAGGTTCCATCAGGAACGATATATATATATTGAGTACGTACTTCTGCATCGCGTTTCTTGCGTAAACTTGTCAATTTTTTGTTTACAAGGCTCACTTTGGCTGGCAAGGAACGTTTTGACGTGGTTACAGCGCTGGTAACGGGTAGATTATGGCCAGGCGTTGGTCGTTCCGAATGGTGTCCACTATCAGACTCTGAAGTTGGAGGATATAAATATTTTTTTTTTTTTTTATAAATTTATAACATAACTTTATAAATGACGACTCTGTAGATGACCACTTTCTGGATGACGACTCTGTAAATGACGACTCTGTAAATGACGACTCTGTAGATGACCACTTTCTGGATGACGACTCTGTAAATGACGACTCTGTAGATGACCACTCTGTAGATGACTACTCTGTGCATGACGACACCAATGCCGATAACAATACTTTTTCAAATATTGAATCGCATACTTCTTTTAAAAAAATGAGCAACGTAACAATGTTTCAAGAAGCAAACCTTTCTACTCGTGACGTTTCTCTTATGTTAATGGGATACAGTATACGCTTTCATTTGACGTATGAGGCAAAAAATTCATTGTTTGACATGTGCAAACTGTTCGCTGGCCCACGATTTAAAAACTGGAATACAAGCAAATTTGTTCTGAATCAATTGTATGATCCACCTGATGAAGTGATTCGGTTGTGCTTTCTGTGTAAGACATGCTTCAAACCACTGCTTCCTCCCGTCTCTAAGAAAAAGTTCAAGAATTGTCATGTCAAGTGTTGCTGCGGATTGGAATATAAGTTGACAACTGACTCTTCTGAATACGTGATTTCAGTCGATCTAAGATACCAAATGCAGGTATTGTTGGAGGATAAGGAATTGAAAAATACTTTGCTGAAGGGTATCAGAGACATTAAATAGAAGGACAACAAGTCCGGTGATATTAGAGACGTCTACGACAGCCAATTATATAAACGATTGCAAGATAAGTATTGTGAAGCTTCTCATCTGGTTTCACTCAATTTTTCTACCGACGGTGCTCCAGTTTGTAACAGCGAAGTTAAATTATTTTGGCCGACGCAAGTAATTATCAATGAATTACCTCCGAAACTGCGGTTCAGATATCCAATTCTCGCTGGTTTGAGCATCAACACAAAAGAACCATCACCAGGATTTATGAACGCTTACATGAAGCACTTTGTCGACCAGTGTTCAGATTTGACCAACAATGGTCTTGAAATTACAGACGAAAATGGCGTGGCTGTAAAATTAACAATAGTTCCTCTATGTTGTGCGGTTGACTCTGTAGCACGACCACTTCTACAGAATCGTCTCCAATACAGTGGCTACTACGGATGTAGCTACTGCTATGAACGTGGCGTACATGATCATGGTGCAATACGTTATCCTGTATGCGAGGAAGACGCTGCCCTCAGAACTGATGAATCCCACAGGCAAGATTGTAATGATCAAAAATCCACGCAGCAGCCAACCATACGCGGAGTCAAAGGTTTTTCAGTGTTACTTACATTATTGAGTATTGATATTGTGTGGGGATTTCCTGTCGACTATCTTCACGCCGAACTGCTGGGTGTCGTGAAATATCCGTGGCATGTATGGATAGAGAAGAAAGTTATAACAGCGGATGGCATCAGGGAGTTGAACGAAAGACTTTTGAAGATGACTCCACCGCGTGAAATTCATCGGCTTCCAAGATCTATGAAGGTGAAAGCTAAGTAGAAGGCCTCGGAGTGGCGGTCATGGCTGTTGTTTTACTCTTTGGTGTGCTTAGAGGGTCTAATTTCATCGGAAGCCTTCGAACATTATGCGTTGCTCGTAGATGGCGTATTTATACTCCTACAAGACACTATAAGTGAAGCAGGAATGAGAATCTCCGAAGAGAAGCTGCTTATTTTTGTAACGCAATGCCAAGACATGTATGATACTAAGGTCATGACTTTCAATGTGCATAGTTTATTGCACTTGGTGCATTCAGTGCGTACAGCAGGACCATTATGGGCCACCTCAACGTTTCCTTTCGCTAGCATTCCAAATAAATTATAAAAAAAAAAACGATTTTTTGAAAATTCAAAGGTGTAGATACCCCCTTAACAGATCTGTTACAGGATTATGGATGTGGAATATATATATATATATATACGTAGTTAAAACTGTAGGACCCTGATTCAAGGCAGCTTATAATTTAAGAGTGAATTTCCACTGGTTCGCCAAAGAATAAGTGCCTGATGGGGGCATGGTAGGTTCCATCAGGAACGATATATATATATTGAGTACGTACTTCTGCATCGCGTTTCTTGCGTAAACTTGTCAATTTTTTGTTTACAAGGCTCACTTTGGCTGGCAAGGAACGTTTTGACGTGGTTACAGCGCTGGTAACGGGTAGATTATGGCCAGGCGTTGGTCGTTCCGAATGGTGTCCACTATCAGACTCTGAAGTTGGAGGATCCACTTGACTGAGTGGTGGATATTTTGGTCTTTCACATTTCAGTTGTTCTACTGCTTCTTTTTGTGTGTCTATAATATTATACAGGATTCGTGAATAATACATAACGTACAGGTATTATCACTTTGTATAACGTGAATTATATACATCGAAAAAGAATTCCACTTACTCGTTACGAATAGTATTAAAGCAGCACATTTTTTCGTAACACTTTTCGTACATCTCACGTGATAAAGTTTTTTCCCATCATAGATGCCGGATTGAGCATCGAATTTGCTTGTAATACCGGACACGTTGATGACGGAGAGTTCCCTGTGTCCGGGACACGTCTTGACGAATTTCACGCCGGCAAAATGATACATTTCACGCGGTTATGATTTTTAATATCACGTAAACGATACGCACTCGAAGAATAGAAACTATAATTTATATAGAAATTTCAGACGTTCGAAACTGATGACCACGTGCTGCTGGTTGAGTTGTGTGAACACGATTAAGTAGTTCACTAAACTTGTTCACTATGCGTGCGCAGTCATCTGCTCAACAACAAAGCAGCTGATTGGCGCTTGCTAGACGGCTGCGCCAATCCGTATCGCGATCTGACTTCTCCGCCAATCGCTATCACTATACTCGGGTATACACGAGTTTAAAGTTTCGAAAATTCCTTGTTTCCCGCTTGGAGTCAGTATTCCGACCATTGAGTGCGGATAGTTGACAGTTAGAATAAATACAAAGGACAGTGGCCATGTTGAAGTTGATCTTGATGGAAAATATCTACTGCACGAATATATAACAAGCTTGCACACCTCATTCTGGACAAATAAAATAATCAGTGAGTATTCATTCACCAAATATAATATATATAGTAACACGTTTACGCGCAAATTGCAACTAACCGATACTCTATTAAATTATCGAACAATAGTTTTGTAGGTTAGAATACAAATAAACATCACTTTATACTTTCAAAATACCAAGTTCGAATTCAAAATAATTTAGGTAACTATATTTGTAGGTTAGAATAGTGGCCCGCTTCAACGTTTTCGTTTATTTTAGAATCATAACTTGAATAATTGTATACGAATAGGTTTTATATGTATATATATATAGATACATATATGTATATATTCGGTTTTATGTGAGGTTATATATATTGATTCAATATTTTCTAGGAAAAGCATGGGCGATACAAGCAGCGATGAAATTGAAATGCCACGCAAGAAGCAAAAGCGCTGCAATAAAATGTTCACCGATGCAGACTACAATCCCACTAGTGTTCATCGAACTACTCGAGATAGATGGAAAAAGAGAGTGAACAAAACTCGACAAATCCAAATTGGTAAAAAATGCATATCGACATTTGTGAATAGTTTACGTTGAATAATTGTTAACCATCGATCAGATTGCAGTTTGCTAGGTTAATACCATTAAATATTTGGAAATACTCTGTTCTGTAAGAATCAGAAAATTGCACATTGTGTTTTGCTTTTCTTGGATCGTTTGTGTTTAGAAGTGAACTCCATTTTAATTAGAGTTACACAAGTCAACTATAATTGAGTAGCATCGATCCCGTTAGAAAATCACTGCGAGCATTCATGTTAAATGTATAGGTTTATCGAACACCATTGGTTTGGGCCTGATTAATACTATTAATAACTTCCAACTGCGTCTAACTTCATGTAATTTCTGTTAGAAAATTCAGCAACTGGAGACCGTGTGGGATTGAAAAATCTACCATCTACCTCGCAACCAAGTATGGACTGTATTTCAAGACTTAATCTGGAAAGTACTGATTCCTCCAACGCGGAAGACTGTGGCAAATCAGGCGCAGACTCATCAACTGATGTTTTTATGAAGTTTACTTCGAGAAGTTTAGGCTCAGATGGAAACATGATTGAAAATCTTTCCGATGAAAAGTATTTGAATGAAGTTTCTGCACGTGACGACAGCAATTACAACTTTATAAATGACGACTCTGTAGATGACCACTTTCTGGATGACGACTCTGTAAATGACGACTCTGTAAATGACGACTCTGTAGATGACCACTTTCTGGATGACGACTCTGTAAATGACGACTCTGTAGATGACCACTCTGTAGATGACTACTCTGTGCATGACGACACCAATGCCGATAACAATACTTTTTCAAATATTGAATCGCATACTTCTTTTAAAAAAATGAGCAACGTAACAATGTTTCAAGAAGCAAACCTTTCTACTCGTGACGTTTCTCTTATGTTAATGGGATACAGTATACGCTTTCATTTGACGTATGAGGCAAAAAATTCATTGTTTGACATGTGCAAACTGTTCGCTGGCCCACGATTTAAAAACTGGAATACAAGCAAATTTGTTCTGAATCAATTGTATGATCCACCTGATGAAGTGATTCGGTTGTGCTTTCTGTGTAAGACATGCTTCAAACCACTGCTTCCTCCCGTCTCTAAGAAAAAGTTCAAGAATTGTCATGTCAAGTGTTGCTGCGGATTGGAATATAAGTTGACAACTGACTCTTCTGAATACGTGATTTCAGTCGATCTAAGATACCAAATGCAGGTATTGTTGGAGGATAAGGAATTGAAAAATACTTTGCTGAAGGGTATCAGAGACATTAAATAGAAGGACAACAAGTCCGGTGATATTAGAGACGTCTACGACAGCCAATTATATAAACGATTGCAAGATAAGTATTGTGAAGCTTCTCATCTGGTTTCACTCAATTTTTCTACCGACGGTGCTCCAGTTTGTAACAGCGAAGTTAAATTATTTTGGCCGACGCAAGTAATTATCAATGAATTACCTCCGAAACTGCGGTTCAGATATCCAATTCTCGCTGGTTTGAGCATCAACACAAAAGAACCATCACCAGGATTTATGAACGCTTACATGAAGCACTTTGTCGACCAGTGTTCAGATTTGACCAACAATGGTCTTGAAATTACAGACGAAAATGGCGTGGCTGTAAAATTAACAATAGTTCCTCTATGTTGTGCGGTTGACTCTGTAGCACGACCACTTCTACAGAATCGTCTCCAATACAGTGGCTACTACGGATGTAGCTACTGCTATGAACGTGGCGTACATGATCATGGTGCAATACGTTATCCTGTATGCGAGGAAGACGCTGCCCTCAGAACTGATGAATCCCACAGGCAAGATTGTAATGATCAAAAATCCACGCAGCAGCCAACCATACGCGGAGTCAAAGGTTTTTCAGTGTTACTTACATTGTTGAGTATTGATATTGTGTGGGGATTTCCTGTCGACTATCTTCACGCCGAACTGCTGGGTGTCGTGAAATATCCGTGGCATGTATGGATAGAGAAGAAAGTTATAACAGCGGATGGCATCAGGGAGTTGAACGAAAGACTTTTGAAGATGACTCCACCGCGTGAAATTCATCGGCTTCCAAGATCTATGAAGGTGAAAGCTAAGTAGAAGGCCTCGGAGTGGCGGTCATGGCTGTTGTTTTACTCTTTGGTGTGCTTAGAGGGTCTAATTTCATCGGAAGCCTTCGAACATTATGCGTTGCTCGTAGATGGCGTATTTATACTCCTACAAGACACTATAAGTGAAGCAGGAATGAGAATCTCCGAAGAGAAGCTGCTTATTTTTGTAACGCAATGCCAAGACATGTATGATACTAAGGTCATGACTTTCAATGTGCATAGTTTATTGCACTTGGTGCATTCAGTGCGTACAGCAGGACCATTATGGGCCACCTCAACGTTTCCTTTCGAAAGTGCAATTTTTTATTTAAAACGTGCGGTGACTGGCCCAAAAGGGTTGTATGACCAAATTGCAAAGCGAACATTACAAAGGCTAACGTTTAATTTCACTTGCAGAAAACTCGCGTCATCTGATACCTGCTTACATTTTTGCAAAGATCTGTTTGCTCATCCGAACTGTAAAAACGTTGTCAAAACAAGTCGCGAAATTGTGCTTCTTGGACCTCTTGGAGTAACTGATGACGGCGCGCAGTTGTTCAACCGATGCATATACAAGTCATCAGTATTTCATAGCACAAAATATTTGCGTGCTGTGAAAACTAACGACACTGTAGTGCAATTAGTATCCAAGGAGATCGGTCATATTGAAATCTTCAGATAAAAAATAATGAAACGTATGTGGAGATAGGCTTATTAATGGTGCTTCCCGACCAGCCGCTTGGTGTTAATCACATCAAGAAGGTAATTCCCAAAAATATAGTCAAAACGGTACCCATTCAATCGATTCACCGAAAAATGGTTTATATAAATGCTAACAATTGTACGTATGTGGCCAGATTGCCTAACACTTTTGAAATCCAATAAATCAAATATAAGTATACTGCACAGACTATAACGTTATATTATGTGACACCGACAAGAGCCGCGCGGCGACGAGTTCGTAATTTAAAACGAGCTCACATGTATACATTATTACTATGAATCAAAGAAAGCTTTCCCATCAGCATATAACTTTTGATGAGACACAAGGGAGACGTCGTACAATTATTTTGAATCCCGCTATTTGCGTTTTTGTGGACAATTGTATTGTGTGGTATGAATACGAGTATACACGAATACGGATGAAGTTAATATTAAACAAATATATAAGACTAAAAATTTCCAACAAGTAGGATAAAAATTTGTTACACCACGTCACAAATACTTCAATAAATTGATTTTCTGACATTCATGATACCTTCAATGTATTGCTGTTTATTTGAAGATATACAGTGAGTTTTCGTGGACACCGAACGCTTCGGGTGTGCCAACCTGATCGCTTGCATATGATTAGCCCGGGCGAGTTTCAGGTTGGCACGCCCGAAGTGTTCGGTGTCCACGAAAACTCACTGTATGTAATAACCCTATTATTGCTCTCAGATTTGATTTAAGGTCAGTCATATAACTGTGAAGATAAAAATTTATTGATGAACGAGGTTGAATACATGCAGTGTATATATGTATAGTGCAGATACAATTTTATACACGTGTTCACATACTACTGTAGTGTCCTGTCTACACACGCACTTCAAGATCGGGTATATTTAGGGTCTTGGCAAATCACTGAATTTCCACAACAGAAGTGAGCAAACAGTTGACAGATTTGTTGAATATACCCGATCTTGAAGTGCGTGTGTAGACAGGGCATAGGCATATTAGAGATATTTCGATCATTACGTACATATCGAGCAATCAAAGGATCGTTATATCGGAAAATTAACGTACGCAGTCATTCAACATCGATGATCATTTATGGATAAAACTACAAACAAAAACGAATCAACATTTATATTGAATAGCGAATTGTAGACGATATTAGAGCCTGATGAACCTTAATTATTTATTCCAGTCCAATTCAACAAAATAGAGAATAAATGCAGGTGAATGACGGTAGATATAGTAGTGGAGAAGTATAGTATTGGATATAGGCAGGAGGAGATTGAAAGGGATACGCTGTACTTTGAAATCCATCTGATACGAGAAGGGATTTATATGGACTCATCGTAGATCTCGCCGTAGATAGGCTTCCATATGAAATTGGGGATGCAAACGGATAGCTACGATTTTGAATTTCGACGCGCATCGAAAGATATTCCGATAGATAGGCTGTGGATGGGAGTAGATAGGAAATCAGGGATACACAAAGATAAATGGGACTTTGATTTTGAACAGGCATCGAAAAGTATTCAGGTAGATGGGCTGTGGATAGGAATGGATAGGAAATCGGGGATACGGGAAGATAGGCGGGACTTTGAGTTTGTACAGGCATCGAAAAGTATTGAGGTAGATAGGATATGGATAGGAGTGGATAGGAAATCGGGGATCAACAAGGATAGGCTTGATTTCGGATCGAAATCGGATAGAAAAAGATTCACGTCGATAATATGTGGATAGAATTACATAGGACATAAGAGATTCAGACAGATAGGCTTTATTCAGATTCAAATTGGATAGAAGAAGATTCACGTAGATAAACGGTGGATAGGATTAGCTAGGAAATCGGGGATCGAAAAGGATAGGCGCCATTTCAAATTCAAATTGGATGGAAACAGATGCATGTAGATACACGGTGAATAGGATTAGATAGGAAATAAGAGATTCAGAAGGATAGGCTTCATTTCAAATTTAAATTAGATAGAAGAAGATTCACGCAGAAAGACGGTGGATAGGATTAGATAGGAAATCGGGGATTGGAAAACATAGGCTTCATTTTAGATTCAAATCGGATAGAAAAAAATTGACGTCGATAGAATGTGGATTGGATTAGATAGGAAATTGGAGATCAAAAAGGATTGGCCCGAATTTGGATCCAACAGAAGATAGCAAGAGATTCGTGAAGATAGACTGTGGATAGGGTGGGATTCATTCTCTTTATCCCTTTCTATCCAAAAGATTCAAAGTGATTCAAGTGGATAACGATTCTATCCACTTTCTTACAGCAGGGCTATTGCGAGTGACGAAAATTTTATGTAGGGTCATTATATGTATTTTTTTTCTTTTTACTGTATAATTTAGTATACGTAGAATTTCAATGCTCTGTATAATATTTCCTTCGAAATGATATACCTTTCCGATTGGATAAATTTGCGATTAATCGCCGGTTATATACTGGGCCTGTAGATATTACGGTGGTTGAAAAATAGTCGATAGTTTTGTATTCCCTATATTACGTGAAAAATGTTAATACATGGCAACAGAAAAATGTTCTCCAAATGTGAGCTCTATACTTATAGAATAATTTTAAAAGGGAGATTAAACCATTTTTAGCTCATTTTCCTGATTGTACTGAATATTATGGTTTTTGACATTTTCAATAGGCGTGTTCGGTATATGCGCTCAATTCACTCGGAGCTTTTATGTCTCTTTTATACCTATATGAATAATAAAAAAGGGGTAGCGCCGTAGCTGCATTCGGAGTAGTCAGATCTGTATTTATGGTATTTACCGAACTGAGCTATTATATAAAAGATATTTCTTTCAAGATATACAACAAAAGAACGACGAAAAGTTATTGATCATTGGTTCTTTATTGACATTATTAACTTTTATTTGGAGAACATATTTCTTTTACGCTGTATTAACATTTTTCACGTAATGGAAAAAACATATCGACTTTTTTGAACCACCCTATATAATAGATATACAGACGGTGTCACGAAGTTATCTATATTATATAATTAGGGAGAATATCTTTATAATATATAACCTATTTTGTTCTTGTTTACCATAAGAATAGCCAACGTGACTATATAAGTGTAGGTGTCCCCTCTATAGCCACTCAAGTTTGTATCTGACTATATTTTTGCGGCCAATGTATTTTATCTCGACGAACTCTCCATTCAAGCTGTAATGTATGTATTGTGTCGAACCGAAGCGCATTTTGATATCATACGCTCTCTGATACAGGTTTGGCAGCGATTTGCTTCTGAATGGTGTGTACATATGAGGGGTTCCATAGCAATTCGACCTGGGGCTGACCCTCGACCTCTCAGATCTGGTCCGTGATTTTGTGTATCATTCTTCTGACTCTAAATGAGTAAAATCACGTCAAGTCGACTCCCCATTTTCCACTTGATCATGAAATTCAACTTTCAAGTTCGTGTATTTTAATCAAGAGTAGTCATTACGAACATTTATACCCTAAAACAGTGTTTCAAACTTTCATTTTATTAACAATTTTTTTTGCAATGAACATTTTCTAGACTTAAATTAAAAAATGAATTGTGAAAAAACTGTTAGAGATACCTCAATGAAATTTTCAGGACTTATTGTGTAATATTCATATTTCGATAAGAAATTAAAAAATCAGGTTTATTTATTTATTATCATATTTTTAATTGACTTTTAAATAAACGAATGAAAATTTTAATGACTCCTTAGTCAGATAATGAAGTTTCTTCTTCGAGTTTTTTCACAATTAATTTTTTAATTCATAGCCTCGAAAATTTTTAAGGCAAAAAAAAATTGTTGTTAAAATGAAAATTTTGAAAAACTGTTCTAGGGTATGATTGTTGGTTATGACTACTTTCGATTAAAATATATGAACTTGAATTCCATGAGAAAGACGTATCGTAGAGTTAGAGAAAGATTTTATTGGCCAAAAATGCGCGATGACATTAAGGACTTTATACGAAAATGTAAAAGCTGCCAAGAACATAAGCTCGTCCGCGTCAAAACTAGAGAGCCAATGTTAATCACGGACACTGCAACCGACCCGTTCGAGAAAATCGCTCTAGATACAGTAGGTCCCCTACCAACTACCCCTAGAAACAACAAACACATATTAACTATTCAAGATGATTTAACGAAATATTGCATAGCAGTACCAGTCCCGAATATCAAAGCAGAAACTATAGCTCACGCGTTGGTAACGAACTCTTTATTGAAATTTGGCGCACCACGCGTAATCCTCACTGATAGGGGAACTAGTTTCGTTAATAACTTATTTGCCGAGTTAGGGAAAATATTCAAAACCAAACACATTACCACCTCGAGCTATAGACCACTATCAAACGGAGCTCTAGAAAGAAGCCATATGGTGTTAGCTGATTATATAAAACATTATATGGAAGAGTTCGATGATTGGGACGAAATAGTACCCTTTGCAATGTTCTCATATGATACTTCAGTTCACGAAGGCACAAATTTCACACCACACGAATTAGTATTCGGTAAAAAAGCACGAACACCTAGCTCTTTTCCGACAGATGATAATCTAGCCACGTACAACTCCTACCTGGGTGATCTAATAACTCGGTTGAGTGAAATGCAGGATATAGCTGCGCAACAACTAAAGCTATCTAAACAAAAATCTAAAGAGTTTTACGACCGAAAGGTCCGCCCATTCACAGAAAAAATTGGAGATATGGCACGTGTAGCAGTGGAAGTTCGGAAGGGTAAGTTTGGTAAGAGATACCAAGGTCCTTATAAAATAGTGGGAATTCTGGAGAACAATAATATTATTTTACAGAAAGAGAGTGGTGAGCGATTTGTGAAACATATAGACAAGGTTGAACTGGCGTATTAGATTACACACAATAACAACTACACTATTATAACCCAACATTTGAACGACAGTATTAAAGGTTCCCCACAAGAATACGATGAGAAAGATTACGGCGATCCGTGGGCGAGCTAGGTGGTCACGGGTGTAAGTCCCCGGATAGGCTTCCGTGGTTCCTGGGTTCGATTCCCGGAATCGTCCGTTAATTTTTCTCATCAAAAAATTTTTCAAAATAAAAATACTGGGAGGAAGGAAAAAAATGTCAACTAATTAATTGAATTCAATTAATTATTTGATAAAAAATAATACGCAACATAAAAAGGCCGCAGTATACAATAAACTCATCAACCTGGTCGTGACACATCCCGTCATACAGGTACAATTAGTGTATACGACTTTGCCTTGCGGATATCAATGTGTTACAAACTCAAGAATCAAACAACTTCATACTTCGGGGTTACCCTGGTCGATCGAATGTATGCAATTTGAAAGTAAATTCATTCTCTTTTATTCCACCTGAGAAGATGCCAGAATCGGGAACAGTAGTCAAACACAATGATCCATTAACTCAATGGCAAAAAGACATTGTCGATTTTATAACTCGAAGTGAAGATCTTAATGATGGACGTTATATTTATTCGACACAGGTTACCCTGGGTGTGTTATCGGATACAGTCGCGCTGCATGAACACATTGGGCAATCCATAATCATGAAACAAGGGTTCTATGATTACGTGAAGTTAACTATACAAAGCACCGGCATATTGAGACAAAAATTGACGGTAGACAGTCCCACCTCTAGTAAATTTTCAATATCTATAGAAGATCTGACTTACAATCAATCAAACGGGGTCTTATAAATGAATAGTGAACCTTTTATACTTTCAAAATAGCATAACTTACTCGTTTAAATTTCGGTTAAAATAAAATCCGACCACAATGAAGATCATTTGGACCATCCTTTGCCTCTTGAAGATCAGCTCGACAACCGCTGAAGATGAGGACTACGTGGTGGCACCAATCGATACCAGCCCAGGATTATATTTTGAGAAATTACACAACATACGTTTCAAGCGAGCGGAATGGAGACTGGTACTTCACCTGGATGTGGCTAGGATAAAACGATAATCCCAGGAGGAACTGGAAGTGTACTCACGGACGTACAACGAATGCAAGACTATCGAGCCGGAAGAAACATCCTGTGACGGTATCCTGCGAAAGGAATATATCGATGAGGCTTTTCGAACCGCAGAAGAATCAAGAGCAGAGATAAACGAACTCAGCGAAGGAATCGCAGTAACCGACATAGATGACGTGCCACACACTATAGTACGCAGAGGAGCGCCATTCGAATTCATGGGTACAGTAAGCAAGTTTCTATTCGGAACATTGACTAAGGAGGATGGAGATTATTTTGTCTCTGAAATAGATAAGCTGTACCAAGACCAGAATAGATTAACTAAAATCCTTAAAAATAAAACTTATTTGGTCTCGAGTAAACTACATGACCTACATGATGAGATGGCGGATCATCGTGAGAAGATAATCAACAACAAGAACAACATTAACAAGATCATTCAAGTCCTTAATGAGATGGGGACCAGTCAGACAAGGAACGACTACAGGATGGCACTACGTGACTACAGCTGGAAATTGGATAAATCACTTCAACACCATATAAAGAGTGCCGAGCAGTTCATACAAGTGATACAGAAAGCTCGAGAAGGGAAGGTGGATCGATTGCTGGTAACAGATAAACAATTTAAATCTATATTTAGGGAAATTCATGAAAGTGTTAACAAATATGAGTTACCACTTCCGCACCATTCGTATCGCGGTGAAGAAATTACAAAATTGGCCATATCTGAACTAGGATAGTATAGGGGGAAAATCATGATAATATTACGAATTCCCCTAGTAGAAAGAATGACGTACCACCTGTACCAAATGCACACATGGCCGATCCCACAAAAAGCAGGCAACATAACGGTTTCAGCTCGGATCATACCACAAAGATCCCACATAGGGCCAAGCAATAATCACCATACATATTTCTTTGCAGATGCAAACTACTTGAAAGAATGCATAGTAACATGGTATTGTCATATGTGCCCGCTACAGCTACCTTTATTTGGAACGGCAACATCAACAGCTTGTGTAGTATCCTTGTTAATAAGCCAGACGTGAAAAGGCTGCGACAATGCGACATAAGAATAAAGGACGGACATGAGCCCTTCTGGACACGATTAAATTCAATAGGGGCTTGGCTCTACTCATTAAAGGAGCCCGAAGATATCCAAATTATCTGTGCTAATACCAGGGATCAGCTAATCTCGCTCGCAGGATCGGGTATACTCTATTTGAAGGAAAAATGTATTGCAAAGACGCACTATGTAACCTTACCTGGAGTTCAGATTCTCTCACAACAGCAACAGTATCTTTATCAACCCGAACTTAGTATGAATCTTAGCCACATCTCGCCAATAATAAATAATTATCATCTTTTGAAATATTTGAAAGATGAACCTAAGCAGCATAAGGAGGACATAGATATAGAAAAATCCCTATACGAAGTGGAAAACCAGCTGGAGGAATTGGGTAGCCGACGTCGAGGACAACAACACCAAGAGCATCTGGCTTACGGAAGTTATCTGCTAGAGATTGGTATAGTGATCGTGATCATTGTTATCTGCTGTCGCAAGAAACTTTGTACGAAATGCAAACGCAAGGCAGCGAATCTAGAAAAACGAAGAAGCAAGATCAATGAAAGAGGAACAACCATTCCACGCAAAATCACCAGATGTAGACAACAGGACTTTATACTCGGAAATAACGGAAACTGCCAAACCAGAAGCTTCCGGGAGAATAGGAACCAAACCTCGCGTACTGCCTAACCAAGAGGCTCAAACGAATCAAACTTCCTTGCAACCTACTTTAACAACAACCACAATTAAAATAAGTTTAATAATAACCCAAACTAAAACTCAAAATTTCAAAGATAATATTAATATCAGTGAACTCAACATTTATAATCTTATTTCGTTAACCTTATTTTGTCCCGGAGAAAGTTACTAGACAGTGTGAGAGCACTTCGGGTTTACCCTAGTCTAGAAAGTTATTCCTTTTGTTTGTTATAAATAACAGGTAATATGGAGGGAACGAACAACGCGACACGAACATCAAGACTGCATGTTTCGAATTTGCCCAAAGGGACGAAGAAGAAGGACTTGATGAGGATCTTTCAGGACTTCAAACCTGTGGAGGCTATTGTTCGATGGGGAGCGGCAGTAACTGGATTCGTGACTTTCGAAACTCCAGAAGATGCGGAGAGGCCCTTGGCTGAACCGTGGAGGTTTGTCCTACGAAACAGGAAGATAAGGGCTTCGCTCTGCGACCCATGGAATGATCGCCCAACTAAGCGCAGGGCGGTTAGAACATCAATCCCAATCGATGAGCAACCCTTCCCAGGTTACGAACCGAAGTTGGCCCCACTACTACCACCATAGTGCGTGGCCCACATCGCATCGTACCTGACGTATGCTGACCAAGCGCGGATGAAGCTAGTATCCAAACGCTGGAGGGAAGGATGTAGGATGTCACATATTAAGATCAAGACCTTGACCACGACGGACTGGAGATGGAAGCAAAGAGTCTGGACGTCAAATATTACAATGGAAAACTTCAATTGGGCAATTACACGGGGCGGATTTTATCTCCATACCCTAGATTTCTTGGGAGGAGATACAAATCTGCAGGGTACCATCGTGACGGTAGCAGCCAAACATCGCCCGAACTGACGGGAAACAAACATCCACCCGCTCGTGATACGAGAGGCAGCGCTTCGAGAATTATCAAGTCTGACGAAGTTAAGAAGCATGAAACTGGAAAACGTCCTAGGACCGGTGGATCCTGACCTCAAGGTTTTGATAAAAGGTAATGATTAATTAGACAGCTTGGAACTTTACAATAATCCACTATCAGGAAAAAGCCTGAAGGATGTAGAGAATTTCACCCGGACTATTCTGAAAAACTGTATGAACATCACGGGAGAAGCAGCAGCGATATTTATCGACAACCAAAAATGGTTAGACACCTTGGAGATCAACAATTGCAGTAATCTAAGACATATGCCTGTCTTGGGAGCTTTGCAGAGGAACCAGAGGATCGGAATAACCCTGAAGAAGCTAAGGATCCATGAAGACGGGAGTGACAAGGACAGTCCAGTCGAGAACAGCGACGACAGTGACGATGATGAACGAGGAAATTTCGTACAGCTGAGGAGGGATGAAATTATATTGCAACCCACTCTTCCAATATCATTACCAGCCGTAGAAGAATTGGAACTGACTTTCTGCGGGTGGGTTAGCAACATTTGGGTAGAAAGAATTGGTCTCCATATGAAAAAACAGACATTATTGAACTTATCAGCTTGCATCAATATTAGAGGCCAGTTCTGCTTAGATCCGCTGGGAGAATTGGAATTCTGCACCCATATTTACGTCTGCAATATGCATCCTTCGGTCGGGGGAAACTTCCTACAATCGATGAGGGTCCTGACGCATGTGGAATGCCGAGATAATCCTGGATTCACGGACGAAGATATCTGCGGGCTGATAAGGCGAGTCAACTCCATGGTTTTCATTAACGCCGAAGGATGTCACAACATAGGACGACCGATAGTCGATTGTGCCTACGAAGTGATCAGGGCACGGGCAAATTCGAAAATATTGAGCTTGTACTTGGGAGATACAGGAGCTCGATCATTCCGGCGGGACAGGATGAATCGGTACCTAAAGATAAGTTACCAGAGGACCAGCCCATTGTTGTTTTGCAATGCAGGTAACACGGCCGGCAGTGTAGCAATACACTTCGAGATCACTCTAGTCGGACCGTCCCCTCAGTGATACATACAATTTAGAATAGAACCTCTGGTACCTTGTCGAAAGGGTATTGTTCATAACAAGTCAATAAGTACTAGTATCCATAAATATGCATAACATTAAGATAAACTTTTCAAGCCAACTGGGATAATTCGCTAGAATTTGGGGTTAAACCCTAATCCCATTTGTTTATACTGACATGGCAATAAAAGTCGACAGGTAGAAATAACCTTCCGGAATACCTTAGGTATTACCAATATTAATCCAGTATTAACAAAGCCTAGTAAAGATTGGAATATATAATAATAGATTGTGAGCTTTCAGAACGATGCTGGCGATGGACATGGAAAAGGGAGACACGGTGCGTGGAGCACCTCGAGATACACGCCTGGTATTGCTTCCCTGCGATTCGGACCTTTCCTGACCAAGACGCTCATTTGGAGTTCCACGTACCCGTGGATCCTGGATGCTGGTTTCTAATCGGCAGCATGGTTATGAACTCATGTATTGGGAAATTACGGCTTACATAAGAAATAGGCTAATCACTATTATTAAGACAATTACATTTGTCATCTTAAACATACTATAAAATATAAGGGCTATAGCAAGCTAATCAACGAGAACGTTGATAAATTTTAAGAAGGGAAGGATGTTACGTGCGTAACTTTTGATATCATCAAAAGTCTCAAATTCTTTTTCAATAATTCATTTTTATCCTTTAAAATCAGGAAATATTCTCTGCTTTCATAAACTAACTTCATTTCTTTCAAACGCGCAATAGTTACTCTTTTTATTATCGAACGTGATTTCGAACGCAATGCAGACCATAATGAAATATAATATTTTGATGTAACGAATATTTATCCCTTCTTGAAACGGCTATAAGTCACGTAGGAGTAGATAACGGTGAGGCAAGACTGGAACCCCAGTATTGCTGACCTTTCGATTTCACACTACTAAGCTAGTGTACGTAGATGTAATTTGCTCTCTCTCTCATTTTTCATTAAAATGAGAAAATTAAGCTATATGATAAGTAGAATAATAAGATACTAAATTGGGCATTACTAGAATTTAAAGAGCAATCGAATGAGCCATAATTCGAGTATAGGATCAAACTAATAATGCAGTTTGAATATATTCAACCTGAGCTAGTGTGAGTAGACTATAGGTGAGGCATGGAGTAGCATGGGACCGCGTAACGTCACCAGGGCCCCACTCCTACGCATAACTGCAAGTAGTCCCTCAAACCAATCAGGCGACAATTAGCCACTAAGCAAGGCCCTAATTGGCTAAGCCACGCGCGTAGTAATACATACATTGTCGCAACCGCGGGGACCTCGTCGCCTTTGAACTCGAACTAGCGTCTTTCTTCTGTCAAGTCGCGAGGTGCGTGGTCGTAAAGAACCGTGTGTAAATTCGAGCCACGAGTTGTATTCAATCTTCTCTTAAAATTCAAATCTGAGGTCAAGTGGTAATACAAAGGACTCTACACCCGTTCAACCTAAAGTAATAATCGTGACATAATCCACAGCGTGGTGGTCTGATTATTCACCCTCAAATTCAGTGCAGAGACACAAGTTGATTATCTTTATTAATCACTTTTAAACAATTTAATATTTTCAATATTAACAATAACTTTACTTTCTGCCTTATACTCATTTTGAGTATTTGTAATATTAAGATAACTTCACCGTGAAAACTAAATTCAATTTCACTTTCATTCATTTCCCTTTCAATTTTAATAGTATTATTTCACATCGACTTTCATTAATTTGATAATCGCAAATTCAGAATCAATAAAATCTGTGCATCGATCCGATTACGAACAATAGACATTTGTTTAAACAACATTAGCTTCAGTTGAGGACATTTAAAAACCGTTATAAACATTTAAAACATCTAAAACTAAAATCTAAATTCTACGCTGATAAAAGGCTTCGAGGTTCTCAAGGTGAGGGAGGCATATACCTAAATATCGAAAGTAGCCCCATGCTACGCCATCTCAGCCAAAGATAAGTGATCACGATCGCTCACACAAATTCGCTCATTTATAATCATATTCCTATATTCAAAATCGCTAGACTATTTTCCAGAATTCTCTAGTTATAAGAATTTTGCATGACTGTAAATATATTGAATAAATTGAATGAGTAATAAGGGAACGGGAATATCATTCTATGCAAATACCCACAGCTATTTCGGGGATATCCCTTGCTTATCAACGAGACCACCCGTCGAGCTTGCACTATTACTCATTGTTTCAATTCTGAATTTTATATCTCTTTACCGATGTAGAAATATTATTGACCGTGTTGTATGTAGTTTAGGAAAGAAATATTTCGGGTGTAGACGGTCAGATTATCAAAAGCCTCGTTTATTTGACGTTTCGGTCGCAGCATAGTCGACCATCCTCAGAACTGTGAAACAGTGTTCTAACATAAGTAAATGCTTAAATAATTAACATAGTGGATAAATACTTATATGTTTAACAGAATTAATTTAATAACATGGAGCAACAGAACTGTGTTACTGCGCTTAAAATTGACTAGGAATGATAACGACATGGTTTGACTATGCAGTGCCACTAATCAACAACGTGGTGTTAGACACCAGCGAGGTTTTATAGGTTAAGTTATGTATAAGGATCTAACTATACTGAAATCCTGAAAAAACAGGCTAATATTAATCAATAAATTTAGTGAAGCTATTCCTAGAATAAAGGATTGAAAAATGGACGTTGGATAACGTGATTGAGGGATTTCTTACTGAAAAGGACTTCTTCTTGCACCTAAGGTGTTAATTGGCAGGCGCTCCGCGGAGAAGTGAGGTAGCACGGAAGCTAATCGAACGATGCTAAATCAATATGAACGCTACCAATCGATAATCGTTGCGTCAAGCGCGGTAAGAATTTAAAAAACCCCCCGAAAAAAAGTCGAACAATACAAGTTTTCCAACATCACACGAACAAAGGAGCATAGAAATTACTTAAGTTGTCTATATCTGATCTTCGATTAACAGTCACATTTCTCCGAATATGGATCATTTCTTTCAACGTACAATGGTACACATTAGATTCATTTGTAAGAATTTTAACGTTATCAAAATCAAACTTATGGTTCAGGGACAAGCTATGACTAACCAACGCTGATTCATCCACGTCCTTACACTTGAGGTTATATTTATGTCCATACAGACGTTTGTGAAGGTGTTGCGATGTTTGCCCTATATAGCTCCTATCACAACCAAGGCATGGAATCTGGTAGACGACCCCTGACTTATCCAAAAGTGATATCCGATCTTTCAGTCGAGAGGAAATGTTACAAGTTGAGTACCCGTTTTTGTGTACTACCCTAACGCTATGCATGCTCAAAATCTTTCGGATTTGCTCCGAGAGCCTTTTCACGTAAGGCAAGGATGCGATGCTTTTTATGTCTTCCCCGTTGTCCTTCCATCTCTCCTCCCACGACCCACCATTATATAATTTGTCTACCCTCGAGGCAAATACCTGGTTAATTAAATCCAATGGATAACCATTCTTTTGTAAAGTATTAGCAATTAAAGACAGGTTGTCTTGTCTAAAAATTGGTTCAGCCAACTTCAACCCTCTGTCAGTTAATCCACTGATGACACTCTTCTTATATTTGAGTGGGTGGTGTGAAGAGAAATGCAAAAACCGGCCTGACCAAGTGGGTTTTCGGAACCAATCGATAGCTAAAGTGCGATCATTGTTGTTGATAACCGCCATATCTAGAAAACTTAACTTTCCTTCCGACTCAAGCTCGAACGTAAATTTCAGATTAGGATGAAAACTATTGAAGTGATCCACGAGATCGTTGATAACGTTAGGATGTACCGCAGTGATGATATCATCGACGTAGCGTTTGTAAAACGGCAGGTCGAAACCCAAGTTGCCGAGGACCGAGCTTTCTAAAGACTTCGCTTTCTAGACAGTTCTTCGGAGGGTTTTCAAATTCTTACCGCGCTTGACGCAACGATTATCGATTGGTAGCGTTCATATTGATTTAAGATCGTTCGATTAGCTTCCGTGCTACCTCACTTCTCCACGGAGCGCCTGCCAATTAACACCTTAGTACACATTGTACAGTAATCGACCGGCTTTCTGGCTCGTCTGAAGCTCGGATTTCTTCCTCGACAGCTGCATGCATCATCAATTTTGCCACATCAGTTGTTGCCTGCACTAATCTGCTCATTACTCGGTTATGAGTGGATGCTTTCACAGGGGGAGGGAGGTCCATCAAACCACAGAACTTCACAAGGTTTGCACGGTTCTGACCTACACACCTGCTTGCTAAGATGGATCGCCGATTGATTTCGAACACATTATTGTTCGTACCGATCATTTTGCAGCTGTTGAATGACGGACTGGTGGGACATTTTCTGCATTCAATTTTATAGGTGCCACCTAGTCCTTGAACCCTCACTTCTTCGATGCGTATGTCACTGCCACATCTATTACAGTTGAGGTAGGCCTGCAAACTCTGGAAAAGAATATCTAAATCGAAAAGCATATACCCTAATTTGTTGCTCTCGATGTATTCATCGTCGCTGATTTTGCCGGACGACGCGCTCGATGGTCTCTGGAATGGCTTGTTGTTTTCGTCGCGTTCGTTTTTGCCTGAAAATACCCTTTTCCTTTTCTTGGCGCGCCCAACAGAATGTTTTCTGTCACCAAAGGAATGCCTCTTATCCTGATCCATGACTAGAAAGCCAAATTGAATCCGAAAGATTCTAGAAGGCTCGTAAATATCAGAATTATTCTCAAGTAAGATTGTCAAAGACGCACTAGGCTAGCAGACAAACAAGAGAATGATAACAATGCGCAGAAAACGTCCCGCCAGCTGGGAGCCGTAGTCGAAAGAGTTTGGCAACGCCGTGGTCAATTTCTATTGGTTCCGCCATTTTTTGCCCAGACTCTTCCGATAGTTACTCTATGTCAGTTCGCCGCCAACGCACCGTACGGCACAATCTTGTACCGCGTAGTTTAAATGGCTATAACTTTTCTATTTTTGTGAATTTTGCCACATGGATTTTTTTACGGGTAGTTTAGACCCATTGTGTTCCAAAAATCGAATAAACGAAAAAACGATTTTTTTGTATTTCAAAGGTGTACATACCCCCTTAATCGAAGATAGACGATTGGTTTTTTTTCATTTCGTGGGTAATTATGATGAAACGAATGATAATCAATTATCGATGAGCGATTGATAATATGCTTGTTTCACATTTCCCGCGTAGAATCCTGGCACTACAAACAACTACAAACGAATTTCAGTGAGTAACTACTCGTTTTCGAGTTTTCAACTCGAATTAACTCCTGAAATCATCAAATATTTGATTGCGTGTTCATTTTTTTTCGAACGGAAAAAATGTACTGTCTACAATCAACTACAAACGATCGTTAATGAGAATCTGATGTCATTTCAGCTGTAATTATGAATGAGTTCCTAACTGTCATTCAAAAACGAATTACACACTCATTGATAGACTACAAAAAGAAAAGAGCCTACCACAGTCATCCACGTCTGTGAATCTATCGAGAATACATTGGAAAATTGAAATTCATCACGTTACAATTGACTACAAACAATTTCAAACGCGAAACGGATACGAATTGCAGTCTGTTTGTAATTATAATAAATCGAATGATAGTCAATTATCGATCAGCGATTGATAATATGCTTATTTCGAATTTTCCGCTCAGAATCCTGGCACTACAAACAACTACAAACGAATTTCAGTGAGTAACTACTCTTTTTCGAGTTCTCAACTCGAATTAACTCCTGAAATAATCGAATATTTGATTGCGTGTTCATTTTTTTTCTTACGGAAAAAATGTTATGTCTGCAATCAACTACAAACGATCGTTGATGAGAATCTGATGTCATTTCAGCTGTAATTATAAATAAGTTCCTAACTGTGATTCAAAAACGAATTACACGCTCATTGATCAACTACAAAAAGAAAAGAGCTTACCACAGTCATCCACGTCTGTGAATCTATCGAGAATACATTGGAAAATTGAAATTCATCAAGTTACAATTGACTACAAACAATTTCAAACGCAAAACGGATACGAATTGCAGTCCGTTTGTAATTATGATATAAGAATCTGATGTCATTTCAGCAGTAATTATGAATTATTTCCTAATTGTCATTCAAAACCAAATACCCACTTATTGACGGACTACAAAAAGAAAAAAAACCTTCTACAGTCAACTACGACTATAAATCTATCGAGGGCACATTGAAAAATTGAAATTCATCAAGTTGGAATTGACTACAAACAATTTCAAACGCGAAACGAATTGCAGTCTGTTTGTAATTATAATAAATCGAATGATAGGCAATTATCGATCAGCGATTGATAATATGCTTGTTTCGAATTTCCCGCTCAGAATCCTGGTACTACAAACAACTACAAACGAATTTCAGTGAGTAACTACTTTTTTTTGAGTTCTCAACTCGAATTAACTCCTGAAATCATTGAATATTTGATTGCGTGTTCATTTTATTTCTTACGGAAAAAATGTTATGTCTACAATCAACTACAAACGATCGTTGATGAGAATCTGATGTCATTTCAGCTGTAATTATAAATGAGTTCCTAACTGTCATTCAAAAACGAATTACACGCTCATTGATCGACTAGAAAAAGAAAAGAGCCTACTACAGTCATCTACGGCTATAAGTCCATCGAAAACACATTGGAGAATTGAATTCCATCAAGTTGTGGTGCCCACTTCACGGAGCTGCAACTTTATTCTGAATTTTTCATATCATAAATCAGAATGTAAGGGGATTGGCAGTAGCGTTTGATTTCAATACTTTTTTGTCGGTCACTGTCATTTCAATATACTTGGCGAAGGTTTATGCACCAGAGGTGCTTTTGTGGGGATATCATATGAACAATCATGCCAAGTAACTCCATAATCCTTCTGTTCGCTAAACGCACCATGAACTCAATAATTCATTTGCAGATCACTCTGCTCATTCAAGAGTTATATGAAGCGAAATAATCCAATATTTGGTGGTTCTGGGATCTAACGTTTTCTCATGACGTGATAATAAATATTAGTCAATTGTTCTGGTATACATAATCAGTCATATTTGTCAACATCTTGTGATCGTATTTTTTTTTTCGAACGAGTCAAGGATTACAGCACAGAAATTTTGTTATGACCAACATAGATTCAATTCATTACAGCATATATGACCGTAATCACTAATACTGATTGACAATTATTTCCGTACTCAGACTGCTCATGCATTTCGCTAGCATGCAATTATCTTTCGCACTTTATCGCCTTACGAATTCAACTTTTGAACTGAATCATTTCTTATTGAAAGCTGTGGGAAATTAAATGTACAACTTCCCAATTTTATTTTATTCCACAGCTACTTGATTTGCAATAAGCATGGTTGCTTTGGTACCGCGAAAACGGTGAATGGAGAAATCGAAACGATGAATGCTCACGCTGAGCACTGCTACATCGACCCCTTGGCGGAAATGATAGCACGATTCAAAGAGGCGATCAAAGAAACTCTGCGTACCCATTGGTACAGGCTAGGAGAATTGTATGAGTCATTAGCAGTAGTGTAAGTAGTAATCACTTGATTCTGTCAGTGCAACGTTTTATAATTTATGAATACTATTTCGTGTTCATTTCTTGACCTTATCAGGCAGCGAAGTGGGTCAAGTTAGGATATTTCGATGCTACGCATAAATTTGATATAAAAACTTGTTGTTTGGATGCATTTATCAAAAGTTGAAGATGTTCTGGTTATAACTTCATGTACCATGATAATCAAGATGAAGCTTGTCGGCCTGAACACCTTTCTGTTGACTGAAAAGTATAGCCTTAGCATTGAGCGCATGAACTTTCAAATTTGAAAAAATCAAGAAAAGGTGACGAATTATCTTAACGATGTAATGTATACATTAGGGTGGTCCTTAAGTTGGGATGAAAGATAGATTTTCCGTGTCGGCCCCCATATTGACTCCAAATAACTCAAAAAAAAATTCCCTGTCAAGTCTGGGTTATTAATATTAATATTAACCCGCCCCCCAAGACGACGAAAGTTTTAGATGGGAAATTGCATCTATTTTTTAAGACTGAAAATTGAATTTTCATAACTCGGATAATTATTGATGAAAAAATCTGAAATTTGATATAGTTATTCGTACTTGTATGATGTACAACATGGTGCATTAGAACAATTTTCAGATAATTTTATTCTTACATTTTAATGCTCAACTTTTGAAAGAAAAATTCCATCGCATTGATAACACACACTTGGCAGGGATTTTTTTTTTAGTTATTTGGAGTCGATATCGGGGGCGGCACGGAAAATCTATTTTTTATCGTAACTAAGGGACCACCCTAGTGTACATAGCGGAAAATTTAACCGTAATTCACAATCATGTTTCTTCATACAGTTACCCTGAAGCCGCGGAGCATGTTTCGTATTACAGCCTGCGAAGTAATATGAAAGAGTGGAGGAAAAGTCTCTACCCCCCCTCACCTAGATGCATTCGTGACTTTGTTCAGAAAGTAGCAAATCCGGAATTCGAGCGAAACCTGGAATATGGCGATACTGGACGCTTATCGGTGCGATTAGTTAGCGACGCGGGTGGCGATCATCACGCCGTGATATTCGACGAAAACTTCGTCAATACCGAAATGCGTGACGTGTCGAAAATATTTATTAATGGGACATTTCGTTCTACCCCTAGATTCGAAGACGCGAGTCAACTTGTCACAATAATGGGCGTCAAATTCAATCACGTGAGAAACTCGTTACTGTAGACTCAACTTGGGAATAATATCGAACTCAATTTTATATCCACTATTGTTTCACATTTTACAGGGTTTTCCATTCGTATGGATTGTCATGTCTGGGAAGACAGAATCTGCATATGTCGCCGTGCTGCAGTTCGTTAAGGAGAACGTCATGCGTGAAAACGAAGTTCGCTTAGCGATGACTGACTTCGAGCGGGGTCTACGCAACGCAATCGGTCTCGTGTGGGGCGAAGCACACGTGACGGGCTGCAATACTTATTATGATCGAGTAGGTTATACCTTCGCAAGATTTATTACGTACAAGTCGATGATAATTATACGTCACCTCATAAAATATGTTTGTGGTTTGCACAGTAGGCTGGGGCCGTCCGGAGGGACATGCAATTTGCAAAACCCATGGATCTCTGTGGGTCAATCATGAGAATAGATAGGATACCGTGCATTTATTCACCAAGGGCATAATCCCCAACTAGAATGAAAGATCTACTTAACCTTAGAACGACAAACCCATTTTTTCTACCTTTAAACTACAAACCGGGGTAAATATTTACCCCACGCGTTTCTTGTTCGTAAAATTGTTCTGAAAGTAGTAATGAGACTCGTGAGTACATGAATCTCTTCGTTTTTTCATGCTGAAGAGGATGGTGAAAAGTAAATTCAATTTCATTGAGGTTTAGTCGGTGAAAAATCAATTTAAACACCTGGAAGCGCTAAGAAAACAGCCAAAACGTCATTTTTCGAAGTTTGCTTGGGTTAGATATATATATCTATCTATCTATATATATATATAGATAAAGAATTATATATATATTAGGGTGATTCAAAAAAAAAAAAAAAATAATTTATTTTCTCTTCCAAACAAGCTCAAAAGTTTCGTTTGGGTGTAAAAAAATTTCTATTAAAAAATGAGCCCTTAATATTAATATTAAGATAGTCCTCATCGCATTTTTTTGATTTCCATAAGAATAACATGGGAAGAATCATTTTTGCTTCTTCTGATTTTTATAACTAGCGCATAATACGTCACACAGAGAATCCACAAACACAGTTTTGTAGAGAATTAAACGCTGTTCGAAAAAGTTCCGAGGGATTTGCTAATAAGTCCACTCGTTCAAAAGTTATTCAAGGTCAAAGTTCAATGTAATTAATCAATTAATCAATTAATTAATTTAATTAATTAAATTAATCATTTTTTAATAATTTTTTTTCATTCAATTCTCTGCACAAATATGTCTGTAGATTCTTTGTGTGACGTATCATTTGCTAGCTATGAAAATCAGAAGAAGCGAAAATGATTCTTCCCATGTTATTCTTATGGGAATCAAAAAAATGCGATGTGGACTATTTTAATATTAATATTAAGGGCTCATTTTTTCACAGAAATTTTTGTACACCCAAACGAAACTTTGGAGCCTGTTTGGAAGAAAAAGTGAAATTATTATTTTTTTTTTGAATGACCCTAATATATATATATATATTAGGGTGATTCAGAAAACAAACAAAAATTTTTTTTATCTCAGTACCAGGCTCAAAAGTTTCATCTAGGTGAAAAAATATGTCTCTCAAAATATGAGCTCTTAATATTGATAATCAGATGCTGCGCATCGCACTTTTCGATTTTCCATAAGAATAACATGTGATAAATCATTTTTGCTTCTTCTGATTATTATACCTAGCAAATGATTCGTCACACAGAGAATCCACAAACACAGTTTTGTAGAGAAACAAACGCTGTACAAAAAAGTTCCGAGTGATTTTCCAATAAGTCCACTCGTTAACAAGTTCAAAGTTCAATGTAATTAATCAATTAATCAAATAATTAACCAATTAAATGAATTATTTAATTTTTTATTATTTTTTTTCATTCAATTCTCTACACAAATATGTCTGTAGATTCTTTGTGTGGCGTATTATTTGCTAGTTATGAAAATCAGAAGAAGCCAAAATATTTTATCCCATGTTATTCTTATGCAAAACTGAAAAGTGCGATGCGCAGCATCTGATTATTAATATTAAGGTGCCACAGTACTCGATCCAAAATCTAGCATTCGGTACAGCGCCCTCTGGATAGTTTAGCCGGGTTTCAAACCCATATGACACCAGTCAGAAGTGCTACCACCTACCGGGAGCTAGCGAAACGCTCATGGAGACAAAACGGGGTCGGTCAATCGTCTGGATCTCGAATGATAACCTTACCAACGTTACCGACTCGAATTTTTTTACATGAATGGTAACGTGACACGTTCGGAATGAATAACGACGTGAATTTACATGGGGCATTCCACGCCAACTCGACCAGTGTCAAACCTCGACCATCTCGACATCATTTAATTTTTTTTTCAACATTCTACTCAATGAAAAATGCGTCTAACATTTATTTTTAGATTTTTTTATTGGGCTGTTCATTTTTTATGAATTTTTGAAGTTGATTGAGAAGGCCCATTATTTCAGTTTTTCTCAATCAGCTGAAAAAATTTATAGAAAACAAACGGCTGAATAAAAAAATCTAAAAATAAATCTGGACGCATTTTTCACGAAGTAGAATGTTGAATTACAAACTGAAATGATTTCAAGACGGTCGGGGGGGTTCAACACTGGTCGAGTTGGCATTGGCCCCACATGTGTGTAATACTACGTAATGGTATTCAGAAATGATTGTTTGGATAATTGAATAATGGGCTAAATATAATCCCAAGTGGATAAACAAAAAATATATGTTCAGAAATATGTAACGAATATAATATAAGAAATACTTCATCTCACAACGTACGAAACCGGGAAACCATTAAAAACAAATACGTATCTAAATCTTGTAACACTTCGTTTATTTTCCGTATACATACACGAGTTGGTTATTGACATCGATTTGCGGATTACTTCTACTTTTTGTTTTCTACGAGTTTTGTTACTTCAGTAGTTTACGAAACAATAATTATTTATGTCATATATTTTACTAACAATTTGACAAATTAAAAAAATAATTCCATAGAAAGATCTGATTACAGATCAATGATCAATGATCAATTACATATCGATCTGGTATTAGCAAGTCAAGGTATCCGCGAAGTCAGAGGTTGTATGTGAGAATCATTTCCTCCGGAATACTGGACATCCTTCGTGAATCCGCAGATGGTTTACCATCTCGCATAATACGTGGTTCTGCAAATGACAAAGCAATTGTTAGATCATTCCAGCGAACTTTCCTGTAAACTAAATCCGTCTGTATTAGGCACTTGCAACGATACGAATATAAGTCGGGTAGCCTATGACACCCGTCATTTCTCAGCATCCATCCGCGACTTGTGATTCTAGAGTACCGCGCGAATACGACACTTCATTGAGGGGGGACGCGTCTCTGTCGACCGTCGTTCCTGGATAGTCCTTTTTGGCGACATATGCACAGCACTGATACTTGAAACAACCTAAGGCGTTGCGGGCTGCCCGATTCTTTCCTAATATTACATCTGAGAGTCATGCATAAATTACATAGCATGGGGGGGGGGGGGGGGGGGGGGGGTTACTTCGATATCAAATATTTTTAAGTTCAATATTGTTCTGAAAATTGAGATAGTGAAATTAATACGGTATGGTGGGGGACCACATAGTTTGAAATGACAATCCGTGAAAGTTATTCAAAATCTTGTGATCGTTGATTACAAGAGTAAATAAACGAGTAAACGAGAAATTCATGCAGTTTGATATCGTAGACATCTCCCATCGGTTTTACGCGACGACTGTATTTGAGTTGTAATCACAGGAACCCATATGCTTGGCGTGTTTGATTTAGACCGGTATGAAGTTGGCATCACAGTCTTCTGTCTCCTCCTATCCTTCATAGTTGCATAGAAGAGGACAGAGGCAGAAGACTGTGGGGCCAACTACACACCGGTGTCACAATCAAACACGCTTGGTGTACCTATGGGTAATTTTACGACAATCTATTGAAAGAAAGCAAGTTTTTCGCGATTTCACCGCGCTCAAAGATTATTTTTCATAACTTAGGAAATATCTTCCATTTCAATTCAGCTGAAACGCTACTCGACATCAGCCTTATATGTCACGTGAGTTGCTGAACAAGAAACTCACATCGTTGTACTAGGGTTTACGCCAAAAGTAGTCGACAGCTATAAAATTATGCTTTCTACGTTACTTGAGATTTACTCAAACAATAACAAGGAAATTATCGAAAATCACGACAATTATTGAAAATCCCATCATTTTTGTTTGAAAAAAAAAGTTAAATAAAGAAAAAATTCACCTGAAAAACGACGTGTTTAGGAAGTGATCTCTACTCGATTCCTATTTTTTTCAAATTCATCTTTGAAGATGTGATTTGAAACGTGAAAAGCACGTTCAACGATGTGAGTTTCTTGTTCAGCAACTCACGTATAACATAAGACTGACGTTGAGCAGCATCTCGGCTCTACTTAGATCGGAAATATTTCAGAATTTACTACACATAAGCTCTGACCGCGTCTCTTATTTGAAAAAATAACTTCAATTGATGAGACAAGAGACGACAACACCTTTGGGCAACTTTCGAGAGCATCGTGTGAAACGTGCGGATGAATTGACGAGAATGTTACCCTTCTGTTATTGCTTACAAAATTTTTGGCGTCCGATGCGTGTGTGCACACAGAGTCACGTCCGCGCGGAGGTCCGTCAAGAGTATTCCGCACGCATGACCGATGCTTGGGGTCCGTGCTCAAGTCCTTCGCTCACGCGAATCTATATGGATTGAGTAACGAAAACATTCGTCCAAACTTCTACTGTTCTCGAAGTCGACGCTGAGAACGCGGTTTGCAACGGTTCCTGAAACATGCCCCACGGAAGCCATTCATTTGCGAACGATGTGCGCAGGCGGACATTTTCCGCATTCGCGATCACTTCATGGCCTTTGTGAGTCTGGTACTTTTATATGGATGTACTAATACTATAGGTCACTCGCCCGTGTCACAAATATACGCGATACTACCAGTATACTACGAATGGCTGTAACAGATGCAACTGTAACATGTTTCCAGGCTTGTTGTATGTAATTCCAGCGTTGAGAATTCATGCCTGCAGAATTATAGGGTGGGTTGATGATATTGCTTCGGTTGAAACCAGTTGAACCATTCTCAATAACATATCCAGGGTATTGTCTATTATTTCAACGTGATGATATTGCATTTTTGCTCTCTGTCGAAATTATTGTTGTAGGTTTCGTGAATATTGAGAATCGTCGTCGTTACGACACGTATTCAACTTTGGCTTTTGTGCTCCGTAGACATACTGAATTCGGTCAATTACGACACGTGTTGAACTTTGGCCCTTGGGCTTTGAATTCGGTCAGTCACGACGCGTGTTCTTGAACTTTGGCCCTCGAGCTCTGTGGATATATTTTAAACTCGTTGCCAATCCACAGTCCTGACGAGTTTGCGTTGAGATTTGCGTTAGATATACATATAGTGTAACTTTATGGCAGTTTCGCGACTACGCGAACTTACAGTTATTGCGAGTCTTTTGCTCTAAATGTAATTTCGGGACCTCTCTATCTTATTTGTCTAATTACGGACTTTGAACGATAAGGGAACCAGCCTCAAATCTGAGATATAATGTTATACATAAGAGAATTTATTCAATGTTTTAAACTCTATTTGCGGTTGCAACCAAATTAAACTAATATTCACAAGGTTTGCTTACTTACTAACTGATTTAGTTGAATGTGCGCATGAGACCTCTAGTCTCATGACTTTATTCAAGAATTTATATAATGTTTATATGATAATGATTTTAATAGTTTTATAATATTGTAAGAGAGATATGATTTGGAATTTAAGTGAGTTTCTGAATTTCTGAGTTTTCTAAGATTATATCGTTATATGGCTAGGCAGATCACCAGGCGCTTTGCCTATGGTGTCTGATAAGAAAGAGAGAAGCTATGAGTCAATCTAGCGCTTTGCCTGAGATTGCTGTACGAAGTATTGAGAAGCTAAATGCGTGGAGTCAACCTGGCGCTGTGTGATGACACGCCTTATATACCTGTTGTGACGTCACGCCAAACCATCGACGTTCGTCGAACATTCGAGATCGTTCTCGAATATTCGTAACGGCTGATTCGTATGTAAACGTACCAGGCCTATGTCGCCTGATACGTTACATTGCCCCCTTCGTTCATCGGCTGGTCGGATGATTTTCTATCGGCTAGACGATGATCGACTCGTTGTTCGTTCGGTGATGTTCTTTCGTTGGTGATGAATAAAAAAAGTTTTATCGGTGCGTTGTGGTACAGTGCCGCTTCGTGCGCCTATGGTGATATTGTGCAGTATGAATGTGCGAAGTGGATTTCGTGTTATACCCTGGATTATGTGTAATGCATCTTGCTGATGTGCATCAACCTCGTCCTCAGAATTTCCCGATGCATCAGAAATACTCAGTCGATAAGTCTTCGGTGCTTGGAATATGGCATGTCATCGCATTAATCCACAGGTACGTCTCTCTTTCTCTCTTTACTTGATATCACCATCGTCTAAATTATGTTGTGGTTGATCTCGTTGTCGTTTGTATTATTGTTCCAGACATTCGTCGTTTCTTTGGTGGTCTGACAGCTGATGCCTCGATGAATCGAACGGATCGCCGATACTGATAGAATGATGCAGCCGCCGAAAATATTGGTAGTGCCCCCTGCACTTTGGATAGTTGCATCGCTCGAATACCCCCCTGGCTCCACATGGTACAGCCAGTTTTCTACCAAGTTTTGATATTTTCGTAGTTTTATGGGGATTAGACCATTGTTAGCCGGATTACTGACTAGATAATCTGCGTATGTTCTATCTCCATCTGTTTTGCTTAGTAGGTTCGTTATGTCCTGTGTCGTCCAAATTAATACTGAGTTTATTAATTCGTCATCTTTTTCCTTTTCCAGGTATTTTCAATTAACCCGATTACTAGATTATCTGCATTTATCTTAACCTTAGATAAGCCAATAACTATTAATATTGGCGTTTAAATCGGTTTTAGAAATTGTCTGTTTTAAGTTGGATGAAGCGTTTTTATCTAATCCGATTAGTAGGTTAATCGGATTAATGTTAAGCCTTTCTAATCCTTTCTCTACGTTTAAATTATTAATATCATGTAAATCTAATTTATTTACACTATTTACATTTCCTATGCTAGCTAGCTGATTATTTCGTGTATTTTTTTCTAAGTTGATTAAATGTTCGAAAAATTCGATTTTAAATGGAACGGTTTCGCCTATGTTTGTTTGTGCTTGACAGGTGTTGTTATTCTCATCATTTTGAATGATATTATTTCGATTTTTGAACTCTAACGATTTTACCGGCTCTAGCGTATGTTTTTCGAAATCGGTTTGTTGACATTCGTTAGGCTTCTGCCTATCAATCTTTTCCACGTCTTTTAATTCTGGCTCTAATATCACTGGTTCCACTGAATCGAGTTTTTTGTCCACTTTTTTCGTTATTTTTTCTAAATCTGCTAATTGTTTTTTGTACAATAGAGATTTTGCTATCATTTTTTCCCTGAAGCTAAGTTCTTGGTCTTGATCTATTTTCTCATTGTCCATTTGATTTTTAAGCCTTTTTTGTTCCATCGACTCTAAATCATTGTCTAACTTTTTATTCCATTTATCTGGGTATGATGCAATGTCTGTCCAATCGGACTCTGAAACGTCGCTGTCGACCTTTTCAGATGACATTTTTCTAATAAAGATATTTTCTATGTTATCTTGTGTGTTTTATTTTCTTATTTTACCTAGGCAACTCGTTGCCCCCTAATCCCTAATCTACAATGAGATTGATGCCGATTCCCTTGCCTGCCAATTCCTGGTCGTGACTTTGGATTCTGACATAATCCGCAAAGTTGATTTTACTTGTAAAGAAGTTAAGTTGATTGAATGTAAAAGAAGTTAAATTTATTAAACAAATGACTCTAAATTCATATGCAAAGATTTTTAACAAAATTTTGATTAGAGAGACCTCTAATCTCATGACTTTATGCAAGAATTTATACAATGTTTATATGATAATGATTTTAATAGTTTTATAATATTGTGAGAGATATGATTTGGAATTTAAGTAAGTTTCTGAATTTCTGAGTTTTCTAAGATCATATCGTTATATGGCTAGGCAGATCACCAGGCGCTTTGCCTATGGTGTTTGATAAGAAAGAGAGAAGCTATGAGTCAATCTAGAGCTTTGCCTGAGATTGCTGTACGAAGTATTGAGAAGCTAAATGCGTGGATTCAACCTGGCGCTTTGCCTAGGATTGCTGACTGCCTGTGTGATGACACGCTTTATATACCTGTTGTGACGTCACGCCAAGCCAGCGACGTTCGTCGAACATTCGAGATCGTTCTCGAATATTCGTAACGGCTGATTCGTATGTAAACGTACCAGGCCTATGTCGCCTGATACGTTACAATACGAACACTCTAGAACGGTCTACAACCGTATGCGGTCAGTTTATCTCTTGCCGGTCACCTGTACATTCAGAGATACGTTACAGTCGCACCTGCCAAACACCAAATACGCGACGCATACTGTCATCAATACTACAGTTACCACCATTGAATGGAGTCATCTAACAAAAAGTACCAAACCCAATAAGAACCCTAAAATGTCCGAAATGCGATAAACGTGCGCCGGAGCGCAACGTTCGTACTCGACTAGCTTCGGTGAGGCATGTTCTGGAACCTGTCGGACTCCAGGTTTTCAGCCTTCACTTCGAAAGCAGTCAAGATTTCAACGAATGCGTTCATTGCTAATGCATACAGGTCGGCGAAAGAGAAAAAGTTGTGAGCGGATCACAAGCATCGGGCTTGCGTACCGAATACTCCGGGTGAAACGCCGAGCGGGCGGTACGCAACGTACACAGGTATTACCGCGGTTCATTCATACAGTCTCATAGGGGTTGTTTGAAAATGACGTAAGGCGCCTTTCGCCGCGACTCCAAAATCATGGATTTTATATTTGACTTCGATTGGATACTTATACTTCTGCGAATTTACTACGATTGGGTGCAGCTCGCGATACATATGATTTGAAAGGCACGAAAGTTCTGGCAAACCGGTTGACTAAGAATTGAAGATGGAGCACTAGTGTGTGAATTGAAAAAAAAAGTTACGTGAGGAGCATTGCAGCCTTCTGCCCTTCGCACATATAGAAGATAAAAAGGATTGCGGGCAACCCCCCAAGGTACCTTACGGGATTTTCAAAATACCCTTTACATTACGAGATTCCGTCAGTCACTTGCGATCGTTTAATACCCATGTAGGTACGTCATAGTCGAAAGTTTTCGCAATAATTACTAGTTTCAGACAGTCTCAGATACATTAACTTATTACGGTTGCGTGGTCGGTCGCGTAGTCTTTCAGTTGTTCGAAGTCAGCCGAAGTAATTCAAGTCAGTTGAAATGCCCGTCCAATTGGCGAGAATCTAATTCACATATATACCATTCACACGAGTACCCAACGCATCGGATGCTCAACAATTTCGCAGACTGATAATACCGATGATATCGTGGGGTGTGTTTTGCTGCATAAAGTATACAATTTTGGAGGAATATCATCAATATCAAAGGCATTGTTCCATTCGCGGCACCATAAAAATCATATGAAAACATGTAAATACTGAAAACTCTATATTATAGCTGCGCGACGATTCGAAGCTCGACGAGCTCCATGAATGAAACTCGATCAGAATAAGTACAAATCAAACGTAAAATGCATGGATCCCTAATCGAAGCCCCCAAGCACGTATGTAATTTATGAATGGCCCCAAATATATTGACTGCCTGAAAAGATTGAAACACAGATTATGGTAAATACCTGAAAATAATGAGACACATGTACATTAGGGTGGTCATTAATTTCTAACACATACTTGCAACCCCTTGAATCGATAGATAATGACGCGAAACCAGTATCTGAATTTTTCAGATTCGTAACTTCATTGGAAAGGGTGCCGAAATGAATTTGAAATTGCAAAATTGCAAAAACCTGGGGATAACTTTCTTTTGTGAAACCGGGCAGTAGAGGAGTACAACAAATTGCATAGGAAAAATGAAAAATGAATGCAATTTATTATTCAAGGTGTAAGCGATCATCGAAGCAGGTTTCATGATTGTAACAAAGGGAGTATTTTCAAACCGATCGATAACGTATGATATGTTATAACGTTCATACCATAGATGAGCATTTCATGTGAAATTATAAATATAGTCTGTATAAAGTGGTAATGCGATAAGAACACCATCGAATACTTTTTTGTCTGAAAATATTTATTTTTTTGTCATTCTAAGTTTGTTTCCCGTTTTTTTTGCTGACCAAATCATTGAGTCATCAACTCTTTTGGCTTCATCGTATGATTTTGCTGAAGTAAACAATAGTTGCCTTTTTTAGGTACTTGAAAATTGAGAGAAACCTTTTTTTTCAATTTTTTCAATGTCAATTTCATTTCGGCACCCTTTCCAATCAAGCTCAGAATATGAAAAATTCAGGCACTCTTTTGCGTCATTATCTATCGATTCAAAGGGTGGCAAGTATATGTTAGAAATTAACGACCACCCCAATATGGGTACAATTATTAGACAATACTTTGGGACACATCTCATAATCATTCCTACGGTAGGCCTTATATATATTTAGGGAGCTACACCTATATATATATTTCCATTTGTTATTACCGGCAAACCGTCGCGGTTTGACAGCAATCCGAATCTCCATTGTGCGTAATCCCAATCGAGAGCGGGTGTCGTTCTGACTGGCAGTCGTATGACAGGATCGTTAAACGTCACCCCATAAGGTAGTTTAGAATTTTTCATATATCTCTTTTAGCCATCAATAATATTGCAATCATCTCCTTGAACACTTGTTACGTATCGTGGCATGCTCGGACGAATGTATAATGGCTTAGTAATTAAATAATTCATGACTGACTACGTAATGTTCATCTTAGATATTTCATGACTAACTACGTAATGTTCATCTTAGATATTTCACAACTCTTCCGAGCTATACGTTCTACAGCATGCGATAACATAATTTATTTCTCAACGCACGTAAAATGGAGGGAATTTTTTTCGCGTACTATAGATAATTAATTTGGACTATTTTAGCTTCCTTCGTGCGAGTGTGGATTACAACAATTACTTGCAAAAGAATAAACGTACAACACAATTGATATCACGGGAGATTCGTCGTGAAATGTTTTAACCTGTCATACTACCGCCCGCCAGAACGGTGTAACCCGAGCTCTCGACTGAGATTACGGACACCCGTGACTAATTGAGGCTTGTACATTTATTCGATTTGTGCCGCTAACGTACAATTGAATGATTTTAAATGAATCAGAAAGATATGATACGTTTTTCGTATACTACTACTGTCATGTTACGCCGATATTGTATGATCCATACCACGCACGAAGGGAAGCTGACGAGTAAAGCGCTCTATACGATTTCTGTTACAATCGCGAACACCATCCGATAGTCCTAATTTTTTATTTCGGAAGTTTATTAACTTTTTTTATAGGTTTTTTTTTGTTAGTTTTCTTAGTGTCTTTTTCCTGACGAGCGTCTAAAATGTACTGTGGGTCCTTGATTTCCAGATTTCTCAATGAGCGGCTATCAACTATTTCAGGTACCATACAGCATTTATAGAATCTCGTCAAAAATGGTTCCATTTTTTGGGACCAAAACTCGTCGTTTCTTTGAACGAATATACTTTTTATACCTGGTGCAGGCGTCCAAACAGCGAATATGCAGTACTTCCTACGGGTCACATGCAGCTGACCTTGTACTTGATAGTAATATTCGTGTTTCTCGTTCATTTTTTCGCCGAGCTTGTCAAAGATACAATGCAAGTTTCCTATCTTCTGAGCTAGCGCCTGCTGCGGGGTGAAATTTCTAATGGCAAATGGGCATTTGATTTCCACAATCCCATCGTCGTCGATCAAACCGTCTGGCGAAGCGCCGATGTACGGTAGCTCCTCGTCAATAAACAGGCCACACTCCGTGATTAGAACATTGCTGTCGATTTCCAATGCTCGTCGCGCTTCTTCTTCGTACTGCTGACCGTGCTCGATAGCTGGGAGCCGCAACGGTGCGGGATACAGCAACGCTTTAACCTTCTTAGAACACGATGTGTCAGCACGCATGCGACACACGCTTCCGAAATTCGATGCAGTCAGGATTTTCTTGCGTATTAACACCCAACGGTCGCTCCTGCCTTGTTGCCTCGTAGTACGCTCAATTTCGTTGCGGTCTGCCTGCCACTCCAGCAATAAATCGTTATGGAACTTCAATTTTTGCTGGAACTTGTCCTCCGACAGGTCCGGATGTTGCGAATTAGGTCCGTAGTCTGCGGTCGCAGTGTTTGTACGTGGGACTTTGCTTCTCTGTTCGGACGGGTCGTTGTTTCCTTGAGTCTTCCGCTTTTCGACAGATCTGGTTCTGCTAGCTGTTTTATGATCGTTTCTCTTGATATGTCGATCCTCTATTTTCGTCGACGTCGCTGTTGGTTCCTTGCCTATTTTTTCTTCCAACACGCTCAAGGCTTTATTGGTGTTGAATTGTACGACCGCGGCGGCGCATCTTCCGGTATATGAACCTCTGGCCCCGTAATTGATACGTTTTCCACCAATATATTTGGCAATGATGGAATTGTATCTTTCCACGCAGTTGCTATTGACGCGCAATATCAGGCTGTCTGAGTAACAGCTTAGATTGGCAAAGGCTTCCTTTATTCTATCATAGAGTCCAAAAGCGTTTAATGCGGGAGCTACATTTTCTTCTCCTTCCTTCGATGAACCGTCACAGAAGTAACCGATTTCAGCGCACTTTTTATGCTCGCCGAATACGTGGCTCGGCGCGTTTAAAATATCGCCCGCAAGCTTGCGAGCCTTCAGACTTGTGGGGCCTTCTTCCTTCGACCTGAATTCCACAGCCTTGGTCACGGCAGTTCGCAGCCTGAGTACGCTGCCTTCGAGTACTTGACGTAACTTGCCAAGGCGACCTTTTGCTTTAGCGACCTCTTTGATTTTCGTAGCCAGATTACGCAACAAATGGTTTGTGCATTCGACTTTCTTGACAGGCATATTTGGGTACGGATTGCTGTCCAAGATCTTCTTGTAGACGCTACTGTCTCCGTCTGCGATTAAGGTGGAGTACATAAGTCCTTGCTCGTCGATGCTACGCTTGAATCCGTCCACGATAGCGTCACTTTCCATGCTGGTGGAACTGCGGTTTCGCTCCCAATTTTTGTAACAAAAATGATCGGATGGTTCCTTCTCCGTGCGTGCCGCTCGTTCGCATGTAGCGCAAAATTTGTTGCGTACCCCGATGAAAAGGATCTTCTGCGTGTGGTAACCGACGATTGCGCCAACTCCAGACAGGGAATCGTACTTCCCGGTTCGGTACGATCTTTTCATCCAACTACCATCCGCTACAACGGGAATATGCGGAATGCCATCGATGATGTCACCGCGCTCGATAGCTAATTCCCTCTCAAGTTTACCAGCGGCTTGCATCTCTTGTGCTGCGGTACCCATGAATTCTTGAGTGATCTCGTTTTCATACTTTCGGTAAGTATTTTCCGAAATGCTTGGCACATCAATCGCTGCGAACAGTTGTTCCATTTGTGAATGCCCAATTCCGCTGGTGATGCACCCGGCCACCGCGCTACGATGAATATCCATAGATTCGGGACCCGACGGATCAGTCCATATGCTGTCCTTGTGCATGCAAAATTGGCACTGAAAGAAGATTTGCGTTCGCAATCCCTGTTCACGCGACCCTACGACTTTTAGGGCTGACATCGGACAAGCTAGGCCAGGCGCGTGATTTCCGAATTTCTTGAAGAAATCGGAAAACAGGTGCTGTACATTTACGATGCGACGACCTTCAATATTGGCCTCTTCCAGAGCGTACGCGTCGGAGGGGTTGTTCGATATTTCGAGCTTGAAATCATCCAGATCGTCTTCTTCCGGCCAGGCCCATTTATCTGGCACCTGTTGTTCCGCCTCTGTACCGATTGTCTGTTCTTCAGTGTCGGTATCAGACACGTGATCCGGTTCGGGACTACGGACAGATCCAGCCACGTGTTCGCCGTCTGGTACGTCGTGATCATCCGAGGTCTTGTGGGATGTCGACTCAGAATTTTCGGAGTCGCTATCTGGTATGTCGCTGCGATACTCAGTGATGGAACTGGCATCTCGTGCTGCGAGATCTGCATCATCATCATCCGTCGAGATTTCAACTTCGTAAGTGATTTCCTCTATAATCACTTCTTCGTCGCTGTCATTTTCCGATTGCGAGATCTGTGATATTTCGGAGGTCGATGTGAAGTGTTGGGAAGTAAGTCCCGAACTTCCCGCAACACAGTGACCGAAGCCAGCTTCGGGCTGGCTAGCCTCCGCAAGACGCTGCTCGTCATGCTTTCCCACGACCGTGGCCGGCGTGTTCGATGCCACTCCGGGTGCGGTATCTCGCATACTCTTTTCGCGGTTTCGTCGCCTATAAACAGAAAAACGATTACAAATTGAATAATAGTATGAAACAACAACGAAACATGTATGTGTACATTATACCACACGTGGTTTTTATATTACGACTCTCTTATTTTTTTATAGCCAATTAATTGACAAGCGTGCGAGAGAAAATATATTAATTACGCAGTTTCTTATCATTTCTTCAATTCATTAGTGATTTCTGCATTTCATTTGATTGCTCTCAGACGCTAGTAATTCATTTATTTGTATTTGTTAATCAATAATATAATACGTTTATCAATAATAATATACTACGAAAGGAACTTCGTTCCAACCGAGTGTTCCACGCCACTCATTTTTAATTTTTACATGTGATTTGCTGAAAAATGAGATCTGCTTCGGAACGAGATCAAGCAAAGTACCCATCTCGAGGGGAAAATAACTCCTTGAATTGACGTGCCAATATTCGGTGAATGAATACAATTAATCGAAATCAAGGCGAATTAACGCGAATTAACTGCAAAGATTAATGCGAATTAATTCAAACTAAAAGATTAATGTGTCAATCCAGGTTTGAGTTATTTCCCCCTCGACCCATCTGACGAAATTTGTTTTTCCGAAAACCGCAATTCGTCGGGTTTGTTTCAAAAACGAAAAAAAAAAATGTCCATTGAAATATGGAGCAGTCTCTGTCAACTCAGCCACCTATTCAACTTGAGGTGTCTGAAAAGTGAAAATCGTGCAACTTTCAACAGAGTGACTTTTCACTTTTCCGAAAAAAAGAAAAAAAATTATATCAAAAAAAAAAAATTAATTAAAAAATATAATAATCAATTTAATTTATTTAATAATAATTTAATTTAATTTTAATTTCAGCTTCTTCAAATTTAGAGAGACAGCGTGCTAAATCGGGGAAGGTTAGAAAACTAGTTGGGATCACATTTCTTTTTTTTTCAGCTTCTCGGTAAAAGAAAAAAAAAATGCAAAAAAATCCGATACCCCTTTTATCCAGAAAAACATTCCGAAATGTGCCTTTTCCCAATTTTTATCGTACTGATAATGATTTTTCGCTGGGAGAGAAACGAAGTCTCCACCGCAAATTGTTTTTGAAAAACTCTATGATGAATATCGTTCTGTAGATATTTACTCCAACTGTCGAAATTAGGAGGTTTTTTTTCTGATAAAAGGGGTCTAAATGTGTCGGATTTTTTTTTGGTTTTTTTCTGTTTCACCGAGAAGCTGGAAAAAAAGAAAAATAAATTTCATGCCAACAAGTTTTCAATCTTCTCCCGATTTAGTACGTGAAGAAGATTGAATAAAAATATTTTTGGAATGGAATGACCAAACAATCTGAAAAAATTTGCCAATTTTATTTTCATCCCCAATTTTTTTCGGAGACCTCAAGTTCAATGGGTGGCTGAGTTGACAGAGACTGCCTCATATTTGAAATTATGTGGAGCAGTTACTACGAGGTCTAGTTGGAAATAAATTACTCGAACAAGAAGACGAACTCAGCAGAAGCAGACACCTGTGACTTCTCGTTACAATGTATGGTTACGCGGAGTTGTGGACTCAACCGAACACGCTCGCCACGGCCAGAAGTCATTGACTACAACTGCAATCTCATCCAAGTCGTCATGTGTCGGGCTAATACGACCCAAGCAAACCCCGCTACTCCCCCAACGTCAATCGTACCCCTATTGTATAAGGAGGTTGGCTAGTAAAATATGACTAGTTTTTCATGAATGTATTACGGCATAGTCACCACATTGAGGTAGCTTTCCATCTACAGATAAAAATCGACACAGTCAGACACACAGCAATACGATTGGTCCCTTCCGCTAGATCCAGCCAATCATAATACTGTGTGTCTGACTGCGTCGAGTTTGTCTGAAGATGGAAAGCTCCCTCAAGTATCCATCGAATTATTATATTCGTAGACTGATGATTTTCCTGACATGTCCAGAAACAAAATAATACCCAAAATATGAACAAATGGCTAGATATCGATTTTTCATTTTCAATTGCTTTAAAATGTAGAAAAATCTAGTATATTTTTAATCTACTCAGCTATTTTTTACTGTACTGCGTATGACAAGCCTAGGACAAGCCTATTCCCGATCTACGACTTCTGTCTTTGATAAATGTAAGAAAATTCTGCAGAACCGATTGAGCTCTATTTGACTGATATTTCATTAGCGACTATTCGAGATGCATTACTCCGACCGGTCTTTATTATTTATATAGGAATATAGCGTGTCATCGCGATGAAACCGAACGATGACCGCACTATAGATCGATTATCGCACGCTCGCGTTGCGTACGTGAGCTTCTACTCGCTGCCAGTGACTGCCAACTCGATTCGCCCGGCACCTGTCGCCTCGTCTTTTCATAAAATCACATTGAAGAAATTATCTACAGTTTCGTTGAACAGCTTCTTCCCATTTAAAGTACCGATCAATTTTTTTTATACATGATTCCTATCCTAGGAATTCTGCATACATCAATCCCAAGTTCATCGTGGTAAAACGATTATTCATTTTTTTTTTGGGTAATTATAAAGCGAAAATATTTCTTCACAATTTCGAACAATGAAACGTAGGTATCTATAAATAATAAGACGAGTGAATAATTTTTTTTTACATCAAGCAACTACGTTATACCGTGCGAGAATTCAATGTGAACGTTTCAAGACCAAAATAAATTATCATCATGTAACCACAGCTCGTAGAATATTATACAAAAAGTGTAAGATTTTTGAGAACGATTTGATATGCCGATAGCGAAGGTTACAGCTAGCTATTCGGGAAATTTCAGATGGTTGAAATGTTAATTTGGAAAAAATGTATAACTCGACGACCACACGAGCTAAAAATCTATGGGGAATCGCAGACGTGTGTTTTTCAACATCCGTACTCGTAATTTTTAAAACTATTGAAACTTTTTTTCAGGTGAAATAGACGTGAAAAAAATCGTACGTATTTCGTTGCTTGTACGAAATTTTTTTTTACAAAGTTATAAGTTATTGAATTTTGTTGCAGAATTAGCGCTTCGGTAATTTCAAGAATTAATATCTCCGGTTTTATTTATCACGGAGAGATGAACCAGCGCTCTTTCGAAAGCTGAAAGGATAACCTAAGAGAAGAAATTTTTCAAGTTGTAAAAAATTGAGAATTTCCATTTGTTATAAACAGTTAAAGTATTGATAGATTTTTCGGCGGAAATCGGCCGTTTTTAACATGCTGAAAAGAATATGATGGGATTCTTCATTCAATTCTGCCTCATAAGGGATTTTCGTCCACGATGGAGGTTTCATGGAGTCTATTTTCTTTTGCTAATTTATAACATGGCGTTGCAGCGGTGCGCGCGTCCCAGGCCACGGCAGAGGCTCACGCATCGGCCCTACTAATGGCGTAGTGCGTCCAGCACTGCAGAATCATTTTATGTGGGAAGAATATATTATACCGCGCGTTCACGAGGAAATGAAACAGTCCGAACCGAACACAGGCGCACGTCGCACTCGTCCGACACACGGACGAGTGCGGCATGCGCCTGTGTTCGGTTCGGACTGTTTCATTTCCTCGTGAACGCACGGTATATAGTATATAGAAATAGTGTGTATTCCAAATTTCTGAAATGAAACGTTTATTTCTGTAAGTAAAATTTCATTTTTACAAAAATATGAAATAAATATATTTTAGAAATTTACAAAAACAAGATTTATAATTTTTATAAAAATGAAATTTTACTTCAATAAATAATCATTTCATTTCAAAAATGCGGGATACATAATATTTCTATATAGTATATAATATATCGATGGACCAATGCCATAAGGTCGTAATAAGCGAAAAAAAAAAAATTCTACACCTGTATAAAACGCATCTGTACATCGAAATTCGGCGAGAAAATGTATTTTCGAATGAATTTTTTTTTCGCGTTTACGACTTACGGAATTAGTCCATCGATATAATATATTATTTCCCCCGAAAATGATTCTGAAGTGCTGGACGTGCGCGCCTTGAGTAGGGCCAATGCGTGGGCCTCTGCCGTGGGTATACTGGGACGCGCGCACCGTTGCAACGCCATGTTAAAAATTAGAAAAAAAATAGACCCCATGAAACTTCCATCGTAAACAAAATCTTTTATGATGCATAATTGAATGAAGAATTCCATCATATTTTTTCAGCATCTTAAAAACGGCTGATTTCTGCAGAAAAATCTTTCAATACTTTAACTGTTTATAACAAATAGAAATTCGCAATTTTTTATAAATTAAAAAAAAATTTCTTGTAGGTTATTCTTTCAGCTTTCGAAAGATCGCTGGTTCATCTCTCCGTGATAAATGAAACCGGAGATATTAATTCTTGAAGTTGACCGAAGCGCTAATTTCGCAACGAAATACAACTTATGACTTGGCAAAAAAATGATTTTGTACAAATAACGGAATACGTATCGGTTTTTTCACGTCTATTTCACCTGAGCAAGAGTTTCAATAGATCTAAAAAAATACGAGGTCAGAAAACGATCGAATCCGGCCGGTTTCTCCTGGAATTGCCCATATACAACAATAAAATTCTGGGACGTATACGGTTCCCGCGTCTTTGTATTCTGCTTCTGAATTGTGATAATTACCATGCTCCAATTTTTATTAGCCGTTATTCCGTGATAGTCCATAAATAAATTGTACCAAATACTCGTAGGTGTTTCATTGGCGAGAAAAAAAAACATTCGTAACAATTTTCAGTATCAAATAGTGCGTCGATGATGAATCTAATGATGCCTATAAAAAACATCAGAGCGGTTGATGGAAATAAGTGTCTCGATTCATAACGAATATCCCGTATGTGAAGTTCCATTCTATTCTATTCTATTATATCATATTATATTATGTTGAATTATTTTTATAAATGTTCAACAATAATAGTCGAAAATAGAGTTCGCACAAGAATGAAATGTCTGCGTCACCCCCGTAGTTACAAAGTATTGTAAATACGCACGCTGTTCGGAGGAAAGCAAATCAGAATCGAAGTTAGCGAAATAGTTCAATGTTTGATTAATTTTATGTTACATATAAAGCACACTTCGTCAGAACATATCGTACCCCTAAAACCACACTGTAACATCTCAAAAAATATTGTTTTTTCAAAATTGCCATAGGACTTCATGTAATAGCATTTACATTCATTTGAAAGCAAATCCGCTAAATACATATTTTTTGAGTTGTTATAGTGTTGTTCTGGGTATGCGATATAAACGCATTTCAGAACTCACGCGTTATTGTTTTATCGTGTGACAGCTTATTTAAGAAAAAAAACAGGATCACGTACTGGAAATACAGCCTCAAAAGCATTGTCGCGAATTATATAAGAATTGTATCTATGATTGCTTACATGTGAAAAATAATGTAGCAGTGGGGAACACTTACCCTTTCAATGTACTACTCACTCTTCGGGCGGGATTTATTATCATCCCTTCGACTTTGACAGTGCGTACGATCCATTTTTTCACTCACTAAACTGCCGGTGATTGCACGTAATAAACACACACGACTACGCGTCCAATTTTTATCGCTAACTGAATAACGAATACAAATGTTATTCCGGGGGATGCAGTTATAACGATGTGGAGCGTAGAAATCGAATCTTTATTTATTCACTCGCGTTGATTTCGCTTGCCGTGTCGATGAGTGTATACGGGACCGGCAGAAGTGACAACCACTGGGCCCAGCCGCGGTGATTTAGTGCGCAGTCGCCGACGTCACGACAGCTCTGCGGAGCGGCAGTCGTTCACCGAGTGCCGAGGAGCATGAATCGTAAGTATTTCATTACTAAGTGATATTGCGCGTAACATCGTTAGTAAAGAAAATTATTGTTCCGCATAATTGTTGTTATCAACGTGAACAATTTATAGACTTTGCGAAAGATTATTGGTTCACTTGAATTACTCCTAAAAAATGCCTGTCTGAACTCATTATAATCAAGTGAAAAGGTATAAGATATAAACGAAAAAAAAAAACGATTTTTAAACGATTTTTGATTTCACGCACGATTATCAAAGTTCAAACTTGAGAGGGGCTTTTATTCAGAAAATACATGACAAAAGTACATGGAAAAGCGGCATTGTTTCGGAGTAATTCCATCAAAATCTTTGACTTATACATTGTCACGCATATTGTTTTTCATGAATTGTACCATTTTTAAACGATACTTTACTTTATTTCTCACTTTATTTTTCAGCACAAAATTACGAACAATACCCGTGGGGCATTCCGCTGAATGCCCCCCAGCCACCACCTCCAGGCCTTGCGCCAATACCACCTGGAAACGGAGGTGATGGTCCAGCGAGATTCCCGGTGCATCCGGGAATCATGGGGGGCATTCAGCCGAATGTCCCACCGTACGTACGTACGGACTGGGGCTACCCACCCCAACGGCAGTGGCAGGAGTGGCGCCAACCCCATCCCCAGCTGCTGTCTCCGGTGAATAAATATATATTTTTTTTATACAATAACGCGTATTTTTCATGCTTTGTCTTTGCGTAGATTTCATACATGCCGCCATACGGCCAGGGGATGTTGGTGCCACCACCACCGCCACCGCCGTCGCAACCGCCACCGCCACTGCCACCGACGCCGCCAGCGAAACCAGCGACGTCGGCATCTGCGGCGAGTGCCGATCTTCGGTCCGCCAGCCCGACCCTCGAGGTTCGTAAATACCTATATATCGAGAGAATGCCTTTAAAGTTATCACTCGGTCATTGCCAACTCGGAGGTCCCCAAGTTTTTCGTCTGTTTTTTAAGACTACATGCCCGAAAGGGCGATAAGTCGAAAAAAGGATCAATCAATCAATCAATCGTCTGTTTTTTCGCAGGCTGGCCATCCCCTTTTCAGGTTCAAACTTGTTAATTTTTTTTAATTTAATTAATTTTAATTCTCAATTTTCAATGTTTATTCTAATCATTGAGTGTTTTCGCGCATTAGCTGCGAATACTCAATAAAAAATCTGCTTGGAATTTTTGTTTTTATAAAAACAAAAATTGATTCACAAATTCATCGAATATGGAAAAAAAGGCGGTTTCATGAAAAATAAAAATAAATCATAATAATAACAATAATAATGATATATTGATATGAAATATGAAAAATTATTATCATTAAATAAATCACTATTAATTAGACAAATTATTTTCTCTCACCTTCGTTGACGCACTTGTTTTACAACGTTTGACAGCTGCGGTAGTTTGATCCTAAAAAGGGCTGATCAGCCTGCGAAAAACAGATGAAAAACTTAGGGAGGGCCGAGTTGGCTATGACTGAGTCATAACTTTCACGGTATTCGCTCGGTATGTTATTTTATCAAAATTTTTTTCCCCTTGTTTCCTCGTCAAATAATTCATGCCAGAGAATACGGTGTAATCGTCATGTGCAGTTCTTTTTTAGAAGGAAAAACGTGTCTTTCAGACAATTTTTTTGGCGTACGAAGTTGACTTGTGACAAAGAGGCTCAGTACTCTGTTACTGGGGCCGATATTCATTATAACAATTGTTGTGTTGTCTATAGGAACGGATCGCAGCAGTCGTGCGGAAGATGCTGCCCGCTGCTGCGACAACCAGCACTCGAGGGGAGGGCAGCCGCCGGGAGAAGCACCGCCGCGGACGCGGCAGGGGCAGGGGCCGGGGCCGAAGGGGTGGGCGGGGGGGTGGGACCCACATTTTTATAAATAATTAGTTTTAATAAAAATTTACTTTTAAAATTTGACGTCGTCATTAATCTAGAATTATACTGCTAGTTTCCATATAGTCCTGCTATTTGTAAAAATATCGGTAGTTTTTCACAAACTTGTGCATTCCTGAACGTTGGAGTGTACGATTTTGCTTCTAACTATATCTAATATCAAATTATATTATGTGATAAAATAATTCGTGGAATTTCGTCACATTTTTCAGCTCACCCGGTTTGATGTAGCACGCGTTTAAACTTTTTATTATATAAATTGAAATTCATCAATTGTACAACCTTCAGTGGAAAATTCTTAGCTTCCCAATGAATACATGCAGTATATTATTTCTCCACTTTATTATTGTTATCATTATCTTTTAAACAAGTAATAGTTATGTCGGGTTGTTCTGTGGGAAACTATTACTGGAGAGTTTTCAAACTTTGTTACTGAATAATTGAAACTAACGATAAACTATAGAATAACTATTCAGATAATAAGGATTAAATTTGAGACATACCCACAACAATAACCTATAATGATATGGGGAAATAATGGAAAGGATGTAGTCTTGTGGATGTAATAAAAGGATGTAATGGGCTGAAAATTGAATAGCCGATAGATAGATGAAATGCTTCGTATAGCATTTGAACAGACTTCGATATCACTAGGCCGAAAAACTCATACCCGACGTAAATAACACCAGGTAATTCAATAAAAAGATTTAATTTCATTGAAATGTGTGAACTTGGATGAAAAAGCTTATATTTGTTAAATCTTCATGCTTCGCGTGGTTCATCGGTGATAATTTCATTACTAAAAAGGTTTTATGCTTGATGAATTTCGATATTCATTTGTACCGAGTCAGAAAAACGCTAATTTGTAAGAAGTGTAACGTGCGGGCCACATCAAACTGGGACGTATGCATTCATATCATGTGTAATCACTCCATCCTCTTACTCTTCTTCTTCATATTTATCAAAAGGTTTATTCTGCGATCGGGTCCAGCCAATCATGTATAGTTACAAGAAAATCGGAGACCGCAACGTCCATAAGTGTGAGAGTTTGGAAAGAATTACCCATACATTACGGGTATTCTCATCTTCGTTGCAATAAAAGAGAAAGACTGTGTTTGATCGGTACTGCGGATTGTTACCTTAGGAGTAGGTGCGCGAAATGTAGGATGAGTCGGTATTGACGCTTCACGCGACCGCAGCGTCCCTAGGTGCTGACTGGTGTACTAAATAATTACAGACTTCTTCTGCGTCGTGTTCTGCCTCCTGTCACCTGAAAATTTCGTCGCCAAATGCAGCCTTATTTACGGAAAGCAGACGGGTGAAATGAGTTTTCCTGAAAAGTGTGTGTATTTCTACCCTGCGCTTGCTCCCTGGATTAAGTGATAAATGTTCTAATCTCCTTGATGCGATCAAAATACGACAAGTCGATAATTGCAGGGATTCTGATGCCGCCATGTTGAATGTGTATGAATGTCATATAATTTTCGACTATTCGTAATACAAATTATTGGGTGATTTACATAAAAAATCAATAAGCAAGCGCAGTACAGTTTAATTTTAGCTTCTAGAAAAAAATCATTTCCGTGAAATTCGTCCACCCGTGTAGGCAGCATTTGGCGACGAAAATTTATCGCCTCTGACGTCACAAAACATATATAGGACATGCCAGTTCTGTGGCACCTTAAGAGCTCATATCTTAACAGACATATTTTTTTACCTAAATGAAACTTTTCAGCCTGGTACTGGGAGGAAAAAAAAATTTTTGTTTTCCTGAATCACCCTAATATATATATGGGGAATTCCATACGAAACCAACCAATCCGTAACCCCGACCATTTTTGATTTTGTTGAAAATTTTATATTTTTTTGTACCTACCAAAAGAAAATTTTCTGAATTTTTCCAAATTTTTGTCTCAACCCGTTCAAACGCAATGAATTTTCAAAAAATTTTCAACTTGGACCATTTTGATTTTATTGAAAAAATTCATCAATTTTCAAAAGACATTTCTACAAGTACTGACCAATTTGTAGCTTGTGATATTCATACCTGCTATTTTTTTCCTGTTTTTCACCGCGTGTGAACCAAGAAATCGTGTTTCTTTCTTATACTTATATTTGCTTTATTTATTACTTGAGTTATATTTTGCCTTATATAATACTTGCGTTATTATTTCAAGAAAGAAGCACGATTCCTTGGTTCACACGCGGTGAAAAACAGGAAAAAAATAGAAGGTATGAATATCACAAGCTACAAATTGGTCAGTACTTGTAAAAATGTCTTTTGAAAATCGGTGAATTTTTTCAATAAAATCAAAATGGTCCAAGTTGAAAATTTTTTGGAAATTAATTGTGTTTGAACGGGTTGAGACAAAAATTTGAAAAAATTCTGAAAATTTCCTTTCGGTAGGTACAAAAAAATATAAAATTTTCAACAAAATCAAAAATGGTCAGGGTTACGGATTGGTTGGTTTCGTATGGAATTCCCCATATATATATATATTAGGGTGGCCCTTAATATGGGTCTGGTGATAAATTGTTCGGGCCGCCCCCCAAATCGGTTCCAAATAAATTTAAAAAAATCTACCCAAATTCCCAGCTATGTCGATTTAGAGGAAGGCGTGCCTGTGAGCATGAACTTACCCTGATTTGAATAAAATGACTTATTTTTTTATGATCGGTGTCATCATTTTTTTTTCAATTTCTGTTGATGTAATAGTACATTTCAGTACGAGTACGGACAGGCTTTTTTGACGAAACGAGAGGTTTACGGCACGAGCCGAAGGCGAGTGCTGTAACGAGGTTCGTCAAAAAGCCTTTACGTACAAGTAACGATTATTATTTTTCATCACGAAAGCCGGAAAATCGCGACAAAGTCGCGATTTCGAGGCTAGAATGATGAAAAACTTCTTTTTACTTCAGTCATCATGACAATGGACGTTATACGCACGCTTCGCGTGAATAAAACCCCAATTTTACTCGCAATTTTCACACCTAATGAAGTAAAATTTCGTAGCATACTCGACGGAAGAACTTCTTCTGATATCGTGTGATTACAACACTCGCCTTCGGCTCGTGCTGCAACCTCACACTCGTCAGAAAAAGTTTTACCGCACTTGTATCGTAATGTACTATTTCAAAATTACAAATGAAAGAACGTGAAAATCGTGTAGATTGCTATCAACAAGAATTCATTTATATTTCATGGATCGATTGATAGTAATCGGTCAAGTGAACTAAATTTTAACAGATAAGTCTTCATCACAATATTGAAATAGTACATTACGATATAAGTGCGGCAAAACTTTTTTCTGACGTGTGCGAGGTTGCAGCACGAGCCGAAGGCGAGTGTTGCAATCACACGATATCAGAAGAAGTTTTTCCGTCGAGTATTGTACAAAATTTTACTTTATAAGGTGTGAAAATTGCGAGGAAAATTGGGGTTTTGTGCACGCGAAGCGTGCGTATAATAACGTCCGTTATCACACTGAGTGAAGTGAATAGTATATTGTGTATCTAGCCCCCCCCCCCCCCCCCCCTAGTTGCACACTGTATTTTTTATAAAAATTATTATCAATTAATGATAATTTATTTATCAAAAAAGAAAGATCCAAGATTTTCCGTTGGAGCGGGAGGGAATCCATTTCCTCCCGCTGAGCCGGATATTTCGTGCTCACGTTCGAAACACGTGATTTTCCCCTCTCTCGACTAGCATGAGAGAAGGCCCATTTCGTGCCCGTGTTATGAAAACCAAGTTTTACATCAACAGAAATTGAAAAAAAAAATTATTACACCCATCATAAAAAAATGAGTCATTTTATTTGAATCAGGGTAAGTTCATGCTTACAGGCACTCCTTCCTCGTAATCGACATAGCTGGGAATTTAGGTAGATTTTTTTTAATTTATTTGGAATCGATTTAGGGGACGGCCCGAACAATTTATCACCAGACCCATTATAAGGGCCACCCTAATATATATATCAAACAAACCTCGGTTTGTCGTTCTAGGATTAAAAAGATGATGATATTGAGCCAGCGCAGTAGGCTGGGGCAGTCCGGACAGACAAAAAAGACCATACGTTGCATATGAGCTTTATTATTGGATATTCATAATTGAGACTTTTTTATAGATCCGTTTTGGGGGTTTTTGTATACGATTTATCAAAATTTGAAAGAAACTCTCTTCAGGAAGGCAAATTCAATAGGGTACCCTGCTTCATATACTACGTATGTAAGGTGGGTGCCTGACAATGACGTGAAGACACAGAGTGAGGAATTCTTTCCATTTTTGCCAGGTGCCGACGAATTTATATAATATCACGAGATGAATTTTATTTTAAATTTGTGATGAGAATCAGGATTGCAGCTGGTCATCAATCAATATAAATTTGTTATTTCGTTGAGGCGTTAATACGTAATTGTGTAACCAGAATTGACATCCACATATCCCGAAAAGCTGCCAGACAGTTATAGCACATCTTTCATTAGAATCCAAGATGTTATCGACTTTCTGCTCAAAGCGAAAGAAAAAGAGAGATTTTGCAATAAGTTGTCTTGCGATGTTGTCAAAATGCATTTAAATTCGACACCAATGTTATTTCCTTTTTCAAGCCATTATGAAAAAAGCCAAGTCACTCGGTCTCCGGAACTTATTGCAGCAGTGTGACGAGGCCAAGTTATTTTTCAAAAAAATTTTGGCTTTGGCCTACTTGCCGGCCAATCTCATTGAGCGCCAGTTCATCGTTCTGAAAAATAGCTTGTCTGCTAATTTATGTAGAAGGCTCAGTCCATTCTGTGCCTATTACGTAAGATATTGGCTGCGAATCGTAAGACCTGAAGGTTTCAGCGTCTACGAGCTAGGGCAACGGACGAATAATGTTATCGAGTCGTACCACAGTCGACTGGGCCATCGCATGAATGGAAGTCCTGTGGCATGGGACTTTCTAGGTAAGTGTAGAATGCAGTACGAACACAGCTGGTATTCAGCTAGCATTGGTTCGAAGGTGCTCAGCTACTTGTATTTTTGGAATAAGGTAAACTACTGAAGCTGGCCGCTGCCGTTGGGGGTGATGCAAGAAGGCTGCGTAACAACTGCCAAATTAGTCGTCATCCACGCTACTCGACCATCTACAAGCAGAATCGTCTCACAAAAGGTGAGACTCGCTGTACTATTCACTGAACGCTGAACGTCCGCTTACCTGTTAGTCGAAGCACTTTCCGATGATTCTACCATATTCTGGACGGGTGATAATCATTAAGAATCAATTGTATTTTTGGAATTTATATTGTTATTTCCAACCTTGCACAGTGATTCATATCTCTAAACCTGGCCCCACTCCAGAAATCGTATAATTTATGCGAAATTTATGTAACGTTTTTGGGATTTCTGATGTTAAATTTTGTAATCAAATTGTTACGCTGGAACTGGCTGGTTGTGGTTGGGAGGTGAAACCTAGTTTCTGTGCCTGTCGCTTTTGTTTAATTGTTTTCACTCCTACGTCAAAATTGCAGTATTTATTTGAAAATTTGTAAGTGGTGTTTCCCTGTAGTCCGATAAGAAGCGAATTTCATTTTCATTTGCCTAGCGTGGAAAGAGCTGCATATGCATCAGATTACGGTTGACAAGTTCCTCCAGAAAGCTGCAGCTCTGAAAGGTGACGTGTCACAGATGGTTGCCACAGAGTTGCGTAGCAGACAAAGGCCCGAATATGACTTGCAGGAGCCTCCTGTAGCCATACGTTTGGGTAATAATTCCAATTTTCGATTATTTAAATGATACTGTGTATCGAAGCAACAAATTATTTTTCTAATCCCTTGCTTCAGACTAGATTCTTTTGTAAATGTTTACAAATCCTCTCGCAACTTTCTATTCTTCACCTCGTTCCACTTGACTTCTGTAATTTCCAGCTCTTCAAATTCAGATCCGTTCATTTCCTCAGTTATGTAGCTTTTTATTCATTCCTGCTTGGTAATCGGAATTACATAAATTGTAGGTTGTACTAATTTGCAGATGTTTAAGTCACGAGCATGACCGTAATGTATACCTAGACGTATCACACAATTGAATGTATTTTTTGACAGAAGAAGATCCTGATTACGAGCCGGAATTATTCGCCAATGAGGCGCCTCACTGGCTGCTTGACAACGCAGAGGTAGCACCAGATTCACCGGCGAATGGTAACGTACTGTTCAAGTACATATTTGTTGGTCCCTTGATTGTGTGTTAAGCACTGATTTTTGCTTTCTCAATGACTCCATCATTCCGTGATGAACGTATTTAGGTGAACTCAATAACGTGAACGACAGAGATGACTCGTCGGATGCGTCTACGTCAAGCGAGAACGAGGATCTCCATGAAATTGGTAGTTATGATATGAAAATAATTTAAGTGGTTCAGTATGCTGTACACTCGATTTCGTTTAGAAAATTAATCCACGTGGTATAGGCTGAAATGTAACTCGTCTTATGATTTCACAAATTTCATATGATGTGACCATTAAGAAGGCCAAGTCGAAGATATCCGGCCTCTGGAGCGTGTAGATGCGGGGCTTACAGACGACGACCTCTCGGAGATGGATATTTTAGAACCACCTGCTCGACAGCGAACGCCACCACTACAGATAGTTGGTAATTTCGTCACGTATCACTTATTATTGAATTTTTGAATAATGTAGTCACGCATTCCGCATTGTGCATACAGCTTCCTTAAGGGGGTATCTACACCTTTGAATTTTCAAAAAGTCGTTTTTTTTTTTATAATTTATTTGGAATGCTAGTGACCTACTCTACCTGCAAATAAATCGGTGTCAAGATATCTAGAGGATTTGAGAAGTTACAGCCATGGCAGTGCCAAATTGCGAAAGAGCGCCGCGGCGAGGCGCGCGAACCCTCAGATTGGTGCCGTAAGTATTGTACAACACCGCCAACACCACTGCTTACTTTTATGAGGTTTTGATATATTTAGATTTTGAATTTGATTTTGTGATCTTTTAATTGTTTGTAATTATCATTCTTACACATATTGAATTTTCAATATTCTTTCAAATTGTGATCATTGACAGAACACATGGCTGCGATCTACGTTTGTTCGAGGTTGGGTGTCCACTTGTTTGTAAATATTGTCGTGCTCTCAGTACGAATTCAAACCAATAGTAATTTCCATTATCGGATAAACACAGTGTAGGTATATATATATCTGAGATGAGACTTCGGAATCGAAAGAGGATGATCCGTCAAAAAGTGCGTTTGAAATCGATGCCAGGAGACTACACATTTGGATTTCCAAAAAGATGAGTATTTCTATAATACATATATTAATTGCAAGAATTGATAAATATTATAAGAAAAAAGGTATGATTGATAAAAGATGAAAGAATTTTCTTAGTATTGACAAAAATTGTGCTAGCATCTTCTGAATCTCAAAAATATTAAAGATAAAAGATTTTACAGAATTTTTATGTTTTGAACAATTTTGATCAGATTTTTTCTAAAGCAATTCATTATTTTTCTAACAGCCTCATCGGACACCTAACCGACACTGTTGTTGTACAGAACGGGTCAAAACTCACTACAAACCTCCGCCTGGCACATGTGTCTAGACTTGACTCGACTCATAACTCATCGATACGAGAGCAGCTGCGGATCCAGCATATTAGTCATAAGCAAAATCTTAAAACTTGATTTCCTGTAACTAGATTTTTCTCTCTGGGAAAAATAGGAAATAAAAAAAAAATTGAAATAACAAAGTTTGAAAGTTGATTTCTGGAGAATGAATATTTTGACCGGTTGTCGTGAAGAATCAGCAGCATCGTTGGACCGATTCTGGAGTTTGTGGTCTTCAAATTTGTAGAATCCAAACCTCTATCAGATGAACTGACAACTTTTTGATATCACTATTTTTGGTTAAGATAATAGAAAAAATATAGAAAAAAAATTGAAGATCCAGAAAAATCTCAGTAAAAACTAAGCGAGTCAGGCAATTTTTGCGATATCAAAAAGTTGTCTGTTCATCTGATAGAGGCACCTCTTCTGAACACTTGAAGACCAAAAACTCCAGAATTGGTCCAACGATACTCCTGATTCTTTACGACAACCGAGTAATTTGGTATTTTTCTATATGGAGCGTAACTACTATTGGACTCAAAGTAATATTGAATGTTAGGTATGGATAATGAGGGTCAAACCCTCACCAAACTTCATGATTTTTTTGGATTTGATCAGACTCTCAAATTCGCTGTGAAACATTAATATCTGTTTCAGAATTTTAACCCATTCAAAGGTGTGGATACCCCCTTAAACAACAAAAATTCAGTCATCGAAAAAAGAACAAGTAGAACAAACAATTAGTGAATCAAAAAAAGAAGTAGTTGTCGTAGGGTTGCATGAAACTTCTTCAAATTTGGAGGAAATATTCTGTGTGAATGTAATTTAGGGGCAAATCAATAATATTTCATGAATACAAGTTTGAGACATAGAAATTTTCTGATTGTAAGCCTTTTTTTTCCATCATTTTGGTAAAAATATTTCTGAATCAAAATTTGATATGTCTGAAACCTGAATTTATGAAATATTATTGTTTTGCTCCTGATTTACATTCACGCAGAATATTTCCTACAAATTTGAAGAAGTTTCATGCAAGGCAGCAGCCTGTACCCTATGACAACTACTGTCTCTTCGATGGACTAAATTTTGGTTCAGCGGAGGACATAAAGTCTGGAAAATTCATAAACTATGTATCAAAATAGCTCTAGTCAACTGTGAAAGAACTGAGTCACTGAAATGTTTTCTCAGAGCGTAGCAGTGATTTGAAAAAAATTATTTTCAAGGTGTTAAACCCCCTTAATAGTTGAATGTTTTTTGTATGATCATAAGTAGTCATAAATAGTCAACATTTTTAATTCAACTTCAGCTCTGAAAGAATAACAACGGTAAATTAATATTTAATCACATACATTTGACAACGCATGCATCTTAGTTCTCATAATGATATGTATGTACACTTGGGGTCATTAATTATGAGACGGCTAGTTTTCTGGACAAAACATTTATGTTGGCAACACAAACTAAACCCACAGCGCTACATAGTGGGCCGATCGTGAAGCTTAGTCAATCTCACTAAATATCACATAACTCGTGACAGTCCCGATAGCCAAAAAAGGAGAGGAAGAAATTATGACAGTCTAATCTAACCTAATACCTACTAACCTAATAACCTATAGATTGACGTGTGAATCAGTTGGAAAATAATTGTAATTCATAACTTCCCCCTCGAAGAATACAAACGGGCGAAAGTTTATGTTTTCAATCTTTTCAAGTGATGACAGAAGAAATTGTAACCTGAAAATTTACGGTAAGTTGATTTGATAAAAATACAATTAAATTAGGAAATGCAAGTTACGCTGTGTTGAGTTATTATATTAACTCAATGTGTTAATTAATGAAACACTTGTTAGGTATATATAAGTTATCTTTATTAGTCATTAGGCTTAGCTTTATACAGGCCAGGGAATCTCACTTGACTGACGCCATCTTGGCGTGCCTCGTATCTCTCTATGGCATAAGCAGTGATGCCAACGTACATCCATAGCAGTGATGGCAACATACGTAATATATAACATCCCCCCTCTTTTCATGAGGTTTTTCAAATCTCATTACATTGGTAGTTTTGTAGATTCTTTGGAGGATTAATGACTCTACCACATCTCGTCCGGATTTCCGGTCTGGATGTCTCTCTACTACTATTAGTTGTACTCATGTCTTCTACGGCTTCTTTGTCGCTATCGCTATTATTATCTGAACTTTCCTGACTTGGTTCACTACTTTCATTTCCCTTCCCATTTTCTTTTTCCTGATGTACAGGACCAAAAATATGTTTTCTGTTTCTCTCTATGGTTCTCCTATTTTTCAGTTCTAGCCTATAAGATCTTGGTCTATCACAGATCTGAGTGACTTTCGCTGGTAACAAGGGCTTGTTCAATTCTTTTCTTACATAGACTCGGTCGTCTACCTTTACAGGAGTCAGATCATGAGCATTTTTATTATAGTAAGTTTTTTGTGCGATCTGTCTCTCTAATAGTATTTTCTTTATCTCTTCATTGTGTTTTTGTAAATCCTTGTCTATTTTGTTAGGTATGATGCCTCTTATTTTTCTTGAAAACATTATTTCATTTGGTGATTTCAGTTTGCTACTGATTGGAGTATTTCGATACTCAAGTAAGGCAAGTGCTAAATCTTTGTTGGGTTCCTCTGCTAACTTTTTGATCATCTTTTTTATTGTGCCGATATGTCTTTCGACCATCCCATTTGACTGAGAATGTTTAGCACTGGATACTTTCCATTCTACGTTCCAGTTTCTTGCAAAGTCTTTTAATTTTAAACCACTTAATTGAGAACCTGGATCTGAGTACATTATGCAAGGTACACCATACGTAGCAAATTGTGTTTTTAAGGCATTGATTACTGATTCAGATGTTATATCTGGTAACACTGTCATTTCTACATACTTACTCAAGTAATCTATGGTTAGTAGCCAATTTTGGTTTCTACAGAAGAATATATCTACTCCCAAGATTTCCCATGGACCGTTGGGTATTTCTCTGTTTATCAGTGTCTCTTTAGAATTGTCCTTTCTATATTTCATACAAATTTTGCAGTTTTTTTATTACGTCCTCAATTTCTTTATTCATCATGGGCCAGTATAAGATCTGTCTTGCTCTATACCTACTGACTTTCTTTGGATCAAGATCTTTTTCTTTCAATGTTTTTATATCAATTGCATTACAGTGGCCGCCAGTGTCGAATTTTACTTCTATTCTTAACTTATGAATTACTGTCATCGTGTCTAGCCATTCGGTTTTTTTTCTACCAGTGAGAGTAGCTACTATACTATCTATATACAACGTGTCAATCTGATTGTCTGTGTCATTTTCATATTCAATACACTTAACAGAATCAGCATTAGTACTACACATTTTTGCGAAGTGATTTTTTCCATTACACTTTGAACACGTTTTCCCGAACGCTGAACATTGCTTGTATTCATGTTTGTATCCACAGTGCCGGTAGCCTCTCCCTCCTTGACTCTTGTAATTCTGCTGGTTTTGATTTCGGTCTGTTTTTGACGTTGACTCTCCTCTGCTGCTGCTATGTGGTTGATCCCTGCTATCCGGAACTCCTTTTTCATTTTTATTCACGTTTTTATTGTGAAATTTCAGTCCGTGAATTTCTATGTTGTCAACGGCTAGCTTCTTCAGTTGCAGATTTGCTAACTCTGCCGTTCTACAAATTTCTACACAACTGTTATATGTTAGATTTTTTTCCCTTAGAAGCTTATTTTTTAGCTCTGTGCTTCTTATTCCACATATGATTCTATCACGGATGAGACTGTCTCTCAGGTCGCCGAAATTGCACGTAGCACTTAACGGTTTCAGATCTGTTAGGTAATTGGTGAAGCTCTCACCTTCCTGCTGGCACCTCGTGTTAAATATGTGTCTGTCTATAGTCTCATTTCCCTGTGGAGCGCAGAAATCGTCGAACGCTTTCAGCACAGCGTTCAGTTCTTTTTTCTCTGTGTCTATCAGTGCAAAAGTGTTGTACTTTTCCACCGCATCTTCTCCAATCACGTTGAGAAGCACTGCTACTTGCCTCTCTTGCGACTTTTCCGATAGTCCCGACGTGAGGAGATATACTTCGAACTGTTGTTTCCACTTTATCCATCTTTCTTTTATGTTGCCTTCGAAGACTAGCACTGGCGGGATACGCATGGAGTTTTCCATCGTGTCTCCTACTTCAGAATGCTCTCTGACTGAATTTATGTGCTCCCTTTGCAGCACTAGTGGCAAATCGCACAGCGCGTCGTTTTCGTTGATCACGCAATGGCGTTCTAGCTCATTCTCCAACACTGGCAAATCTTTGTAGTCTTCGTACGAATTCGAGCTCATTGGCCTTCCACTCATCCTTTTATTTACCCGACTGCGCCATGTTAAGTTATTATATTAACTTAATGTGTTGATCAATGAAACACTTGTTAGGTATATATAAGTTATCTTTATTAGTCATTAGGCTCAGCTTTATACAGGCCAGGGAATCTCACTTGACTGACGCCATCTTAGCGTGCCTCGTATCTCTATATGGCATAAGCAGTGCTGCCAACGTACATCTATAGCAGTGATGGCAACATACATAATATATAACACGCTGTGCCTGCCAAACAAGATTCTTCGTTGATTTTGCGTGTGAACCATGTCCAGGACTAGATTCTAGATCATTGAGACTATCGTGTAACTCATTATTACTTCTTGACTGTTACAAGACATTTATCAAACACAGACTGAACCCTGCAAGAACCACCTGTCGAAACAGGCAAATAGAGGAAACATCCAGCTTCAGAAAAACGGAACGAGTCAGCTTGCACTAATCCAGAGATGAAAGGAGCTGATTTTGGTCGACTTGTAGTGGGGAATTTGAAGGCGTTCTGCGGCGACTACTCGTCTTTCACATTCTAAACTTTGGCCATTCTTAGACTGAGACTTACAATACTATCGGAGACGACTGCTTGCTTCTTATAATGTAAAATTCAGGACTTTAATAATTCTTTGGACGCTGACTTGGAATACCTACTACGACGACTACTCGTCTATCACAGAATTACATTTTTAAAACTAACAATTCTTAGATTATTAAATTTCAGACTTTATCAATACCTACATCACCGACTTTGAATACTCGCTCAGGCCGCTTTTAGCCTAAAATCATATGATAACATAATGTGCCAAAATATGCTCCAAGTTGACCGAGACTATCGTGTAACTCATTAACTACTACTTTACTGATACTAGACATTGATCAAACCCAGACTAAACTCCTGAAGAACCTTAACCTGCACACCCGTCGAAACAGGCACAGAAAGGAAACATGCAGCTCCAGAGAAACGGAAGGAGTCAGCTCGTACTTATCCAGATATAACAGGAGCTGGTTTTGGTAGAATCGTAGTGGGGACTTTGAATGCCTTCTCCGGCGACTACTCGTCCTTCACATTCTAAACTTTGACCATTCTTAGACTGAGACTTATAATACTATCAGAGACGACTGCTCGCTCCTTATAATGTAAAATCCTCAACTATAAGCTGAATAAATAAAAATGCGTGCAAGAAAATCTTATGTTCCAGCTGATTATTTATTCACTTTCCAAAGTTGACGATCACAGTTCAATACTATCACTTCATTATCACATATACTATTCACAGTCAATAATTTAGAAAATTTGAAATATTTACATAGATGATTCTTTTTATTGCAATTCGTTTCAATAGAAATGGATACCTATTACCAGTCCATGTTCTTCAATTATTATTCAAAGATTAAAACTTTGAAAATTATAATCTGGATGATATTATAAAAATAAATTAGTTAGTCATCTGAATTTTTTATTTAATTAATTGAATATTGTATTCAATATCAAATCATATCTTTCTCGACAATGGAAATAATATATCTATATTACCATACATTCATGAATTATTATTATAAGTATTCTAAACATTTATTGTTTTAATGTCTTATTAATAAAAATAAAAGTTAAAAAATTTTGGTGCACGTGACAACACGCTGGTCATAAATAACAATGACGAGATATGACCTCGACTAGGTTCGTGGCTTTGCTAATCTCGCTGCTGATATTACGCTATTATATTGCTATTTAGTATTATTTTAGTCATCCAAATGGCTATTTCAGGTCTTTGTTCCAATGGCAGCTTTTTTTCATGTCTTTCTTCCGGCGGTCTTCCCCTGGCCAATCACAAGTCAATTTTTGGAGCTGTTCAAAAGGCTCTTTCTAGAAACTGACCAAATTCCTTGCAGCCTTCAAGCGTATATCCACTTCTGTTTCCTTTCTTTGACTGTTTCAACGGGTGTGCATGTTCAGGTTCTTCAGGAGTTCAGTCTGTGTTTGATAAATGTCTAGTATCAGTCAATAAGTAGCTAATGAGTTACACGATAGTCTCGGTCAACTGGTAGCATATTTTGAATTATATTTTATATTTTATCTTGTATTTTTTTTTTTTTTCATATTAGATTATCAAATTATTTTAGGCTAAAAGCGGCCTGAGCGAGTATTCAAAGTCGGTGATGTAGGTATTGATAAAGTCTAAAATTCAATAATCTAAGAATTGTTAGTTTTAAAAATGTAATTCTGTGATAGACGAGTAGTCGTCGTAGTAGGTATTCCAAGTCAGCGTCCAAAGAATTATTAAAGTCCTGAATTTTACATTATAAGAAGCAAGCAGTCGTCTCCGATAGTATTTTAAGTCTCAGTCTAAGAATGGCGAAATTTTAGAATGTGAAAGACGAGTAGTCGCCGCAGAACGCATTCAAATTCCCCACTACAAGTCGACCAAAACCAGCTCCTTTCATCTCTGGATTAGTACAAGCTGACTCCTTCCGTTTTTCTGAAGCTGGATATTTCCTCTATTTGCCTATTTCGACAGGTGGTTCTTGCAGGGTTCAGTCTGTGTTTCATAAATGTCTTGTATCAGTCAAGAAGTATTAATGAGTTACACGATAGTCTCAATGATCTAGAATCTAGTCCTGGACATGGTTTCACACGCAAAATCAACGACGAATCTTGTTTGTCAGGCACAGCGTAACTTGCATTTCCTAATTCAATTGTATTTTTATCAAATCAACCTACCGTAAATTTTCAGGTTACAATTTCTTCTGTCATCACTTGAAAAGATTGAAAACATAAACTTTCGCCCGTTTGTATTCTTCGAGGGGGAAGTTATGAATTACAATTATTTTCCAACTGATTCATACGTCAATCTATAGGTTATTAGGTTAGTAGGTATTAGGTTAGATTCGACTGTCATAATTTCTTCCTCTCCTTTTTTGGCTATCGGGACTGTCACGAGTTATGTGATATTTAGTGAGATTGACTAAGCTTCACGATCGGCCCACTATGTAGCGCTGTGGGTTTATTTTGTGTTGCCAACATGAATGTTTTGTCCAGAAAACTAGCCGTCTCATAATTAATGACCCCAAGTGTACATACATATTATTATCGTTTAGACGAAGCAGAAGTCGATGATGTCCAGCCAGTGGATCGTGTGGAAATAGAAGTCGTGGAAGGTTCGGACGATGACATCCCGGCTTTAGATATTATAGAACACCGACCTGCCCGACATCTAACGCCACCACTCCGAATCATTGGTAATTTTCATACATTTTGTTGAGGGTTTTTCAGTCACTTACGCATCTTGAAATGCATATTATTACCATTTAGACGAAGCAGAAGTCGATGATGTCCGGCCAGTGGAACGTGTGGACATAGAAGTCGTGGAAGGTTCGGACGATGACATCCGCGTGTTAAATGTTGGAGAATACCGACCTGCCAGACATGTAACGCCACCACTCTGAATCATTGGTAATTTTCATACAGATTGTCGACGATTTTTCAGTCACTTACACATCTTGGAATGCATGTTATACACCTGACGCAGTTGATTCTGACCGGTATGAATCTTTCTTGATAGGCCAATATGTCTCGTACATTAAAACGTATGCTGCTACTCACCATTATTCTGAATGAATTCTCAACCATGCAGAAGTATCAACTGCGAAGTAATATTGTATAGTATTATCCTACACTATTAGGGCGAGGTGATACGTCACCTGATCCGAATTTTCCAGCTATGCTTGTAAAGCAACATGTATAGTTATAATAGTGTGATGCAAGTAAATAGCAGGTTCAGCTCGACTTGAAATTTTTTTTTTTTTTTTTATCTCAACTTGACTAAATATAGCATTACACATACCATTCTTTTTCTCATTTAACAAGTAAGAGGATGAACTAAAATAAAGTCATTTTATTACTAACGGAAAGAATTGTGCTTCGACAAAGGCGTTGGGTGACGTACTATTTGATTCGATTAACAGTGGTCAGAAAAAAGGTCCTATATTAATCTAGGGTCAAATTTGGTAACTTCACCTATTACATTATTCCTTTTGTTTGACATATTGCAATTGTTGCGAAGAAGAAGGCAATGGTGTCCGGCCGGTACAGGAAATTGATGGAGAAGTTTTTGGGGAAAGACCACCTCCTGTGGAGGTATTGAACGAGGTTGAACTCAACATACAACAAGGTAGACGCATTTGGATATATCTATGCATGTAAAATATTTGGTATGATTACAAAACTAATTTTTCATTATATTGATCGACATTCGATGAATAGGAGAGCGCCCTAGAATTGGCAGAGATGTGGAGCCCATGGTCCCGGCCGACTTACCAAGGGCGGAGCCCCTCGCCTTGACAGAAAGTCAAAAACGAAACAGGAGACGAAATGGTTCGAACTCTTATCACAAATTTGAAAACGGTACTAAATGCCAATAAATTGTACCGTCTTTACAGGAATGAAAAGAAGAGCCCGAGCACGTGTGGCCAATGAAAATGCTGTACCGGGGAATACGAATGACGAGTTAGCGCAGGTGACAGAAGAGCTGCAGCGGCAAACTGAAATTGCAAGAGCGGCTGAAATGGAAGTGGAACGTCTACGGCGATCCGCCGAAGACCAAGGTAATGGCGGCGACTTTCATCCACAACATAAAACGAATAAAACATCTTTGATGATATTATAATGCGGTGAAAAGGCGTTATAAAGTTTGGTATACATTAAGGAAAGGTTTTGTGGTTGAAGCGTTCAGTTCTGGAGTAGCCTAACTCACATTGTCGATAAGGTTCGTCTCAACTAGCATAAGCCATTTGAAATGAGTTTTATCGACAATATGAGTTAGGTTACTCTGGCACTGCACCCTTCAATTGATAATCGCATAACCCTGTGAATTTCAAATAACTGCGAGTAGACCTAATTTTGTACAACACGTGGATGACAACGATCAGCACAATATATTTGCTCGGAACTATTACCTAATAATCAGCATCAGATCGTTGACTACGATAGAAAAGACACATAGCGAAGCTCCGTCTACTAAGAATTGAAATAATTTTCATCACAATTGAAGGATGTTCACTGCAGGTTAGGGATGGTATCATGCTGAGGCAATAATGATAACATAGGTAAGACTAGAATAGAATATATATGATGGTTATATTGCTCCTCGACGAGTCTCTTTCAAGCTTAGTGCGTACACACGCACAGATATAAAGACGAACTTCAAAATTCCAACGATAAATGTATGCGAATCGTAGGATATCGATATAAATCACCGTATGAAAATCATCCCACTGAAGAGAGACTACATCAGTGTTATATTCTAAAATAATCCACGTACTCCGTACAATCACAATACTTAATTATCGAACGAATACATGTTGGTTGGAAAGGATGAGCATTAAGACAGGCGGCCAAGGTGCCTCCTAGACGAGTTGGCCTAATCCCGGCTTGACAAATGCCTCAGAGGGCAGCACGTACTGACCGTGGTTATTTCCTTATAATGTTCAATACAGATATACAACATCTCTCCCCGCTTGGCTGACTCTACCCATGAGTATGTGATTGACTTTGTTATCTGATTTATAAACAATAAATACAATCTTCTTTTCAGTCTTCTCAGTCTTCTCAGGGGTGCTTACTTCTTCTTCGCCTTCTTGAGGTTTCGGATCGTCGCACTTGCTTGCGGTACTTCGAAACCTGGCATATTTTGACCGAGCCATGCCCGGCAGGGAGGCAGTTCTCGGTTTATTGCCTCTGCCTTGTTGTTTATGGAAGACCCTCTACCACGCTAGCTTCTAGTAGGCTTTCGCGGTAGCGATTCTTATTTCCCTCAACGCATTTGCGTTTGGGTCTGAAGCGTCGTGCTTCGTCTTGAGTTTGGTCTTCTAATTCTTGTACCAGAGCCTCGTCTTCCGATTTTTTGGTACCAGTTTCGTCGGGTATCCACTGTCTCTCTTCCTCCTTAGAAGTTCCTTTTATCTCATGGTGGAGTAGGCTTAGAGGCGTTGGTATTTCTACCAATTGGTCGATATCTCTTTTGTGGATTATACCTGATATTTCTTCTTGTACTTCGTAGGTACGTATACCCATCTTCTTCACTACCGCTGCTGGAATCCATTTCGGTCCGGCGATTCTATAGTTGCGCATTCGAACCCGAGCTCCCACTTGCAGATCTCGAAGTCGATGATTTTCTGTTGCTGGTCCTGCTTCCTCGATGTCCTCTTCTGCTGATGGTCTCATTTTGTCCAGGGCTGTACGAATGTTCCGTCTGAACATCATTTCAGCAGGTGCTTTACCGGTTGTCGAGACTGGTGTTATGTGTTGTTTCAGTAAATATCTGGATATTTTTACTTCCCAATCTCCCATTGAGAGTTTTTTCAACGCGTTTTTTGTAGATTGTAACATTCTCTCCGCTTGCCCATTTGATTGTGGGTTGTAAGGCGCTATGTGTACAAACTTGATACCATTTTTCGCGTAGAATTCTTTAATTTCCGCCGACGTGTACGACGTATCGTTATCCGAGACGATGGTATCTGGTACTCCGAACGTAGCGAAAACCTGGCGTAAGATCCTGACTACTACTGAGGAGTTTGTTGAAGAGATTCTTCTTACTTCTAGCCATTTGGTATAGGCATCTACAATTATTATGAATAGTTGTCCGTGGAATGGTCCTGCAAAATCCATATGTATGCGACTCCATGCCTTTGTGGGAGGTTTCCACTCTTGCGTCGGTGACTTGGGTGGTGCATGCTGTGTTGACATACATTGTTCACACGTCTTCACTAGGTTCTCAATCTGTGCATCGATCTTAGGCCACCATGCATAAGACCTGGCTGCAGCCTTTGTACCACAAATTCCTGGATGATTTGCATGCAAGTATTGAAGCGCAGTTTGTTGGAGACTTTCTGGGACGATCACTCGATTCCCCCAGATTAAACAATCCTTGGTAACTGATATTTCCTGTCTTTTAGACCAGTAATATTTAAATTTTTCTTGTACTTTACTTGGCCACCCTTTAGTTGCCCAGGATTTTACCGTGCTCAACGTCGAATCCGATGCTGTTTCTTGAGCTATTTCTTTGACGGTAATCGGGTTTCTTGACGTATTTTCTATCATCAGAATGTCCCCGTACTCTTTATCAGTTTCTGATGGGTATTCAGGTAGTGGAAGTCTTGACAGCATATCCACGTTTCCGTTTTTCTTCGAAGGGCGATGCTGGATCTCGTATTTGTATCCGCTCAAGATTCGAGAGTAACGTTTCAGTTTCGGTGAAATCATTTCTGGCGTAAATTCTTTCGGGTTAAAGATGCTTAAGAGCGGCTTGTGATCCGTAACTAGCGTGAATTTTCGACCAGCTATATAATAATGAAATATTCGAACCGCTTCGACCAGCGCTAGTGCCTCGCGGTCTAACTGTGAGTATCCGCGTTGCACTTTTGTTAGTGTCTTTGACGAAAAAACTACTGGGTGCTCTTCGTTGTCCGGACCAACGTTGGCTAAGATGGCCCCAACTCCAACTGGTGACGCATCAGCTGATACGACGATCGGTTTTTTTTCATCGTAGTGTTCCAATATTGGCGCTGAAATCAATTGTCGTTTCAGTTCGTCGACAGCCTTGGTGTGTTCCGAAGTCCAGTGCCAAGTTGTGTCTTTATCAATTAACCGATGCAGGGGTTCCGCAATTTCTGCGCGGTTTTTTATAAATCTTGCGTAGAAGGTAATACCTCCCAGGAACGCTTGTAGCTCCTGAACATTCGTTGGTAGCGGCAGTCTAATTATCGCGTCTACCTTCTTTTGTAGTGGTCGAACTCCCTTTTCAGATATCTGATATCCCAGAAACTCCATCGATGGGACTCCAAACACGGACTTTTCCTGATTGATCCTCAGGTTTGCTGCGTTCAGTCTACGTAGTACTTCACGAAGCCTGTCATCGTGTTCGTTTCGGCTTGATCCTTGGATTTTTATGTTATCTAAATAGATCAAAACTCCCGGAATCCCTTGAAGTCTTGTTACCATAAATTTTTGAAAAATTCGAGGCGCGATGTTCAATCCATCTAACAGCACGTGAACTTCGAATAGGCCGAAAGGGGTGCTGATAGCTAATTTTTTTGCTGTTTCTTCATCTACTCGCAGTTGCTTGTATGCATTTTTTAGATCTACTTGCGAGAAGATTTTTCCCCCATTTAACGTCGCGAGTGATTCTGCGATGGTTGGGGTCGGGTATTCAGATTCTATTATCAATGGGTTAACTGTGCCTTTATAGTCGCCCACCACGCGTGCATGACCCGATGATTTCCTTACAAACATCCCGGGTGTAGCCCAATCTGATTGGTCTATTGATTTCAGCATCTTATTTTGAATCATTTCTTGTATCGCTTCGTTTGCGATTTCTAGAAATCCGTATGGTACGCGACGCGCTTTGAAAAATTTCGGATGAGCACCTTCAATGAATTGTATACGGATAGGTGGTCCCGCAGCCCCTGGTAAATCAGTCTTTAGTAGATTTGGAAATTCCTTCAACATTTCTGAATAGTCCGAAATTTTATCCGTGACCGAATGTATACCGATTAATTTTATCCCGAAGGGCGTGAACCAGTTTTTTCCTAGGAGATTAGGTCCGCCTTCTTCGTCCGTGACAACAATCGGCAGTTTCGCCTGGATGCCTTTGTAATCGACGTTGACGAGTGTAACTCCTTTTATTTTGATGGGATGTTTTCCCCACGCACGGAGTTTCGTAACGTTGTCAACCCAAACTGGCTCATCATTCGGCCAAAGTCGTATATAGGTTTGTTTGTTTATTAGGGTTTCATCAGCCCCGTTATCGACATCCATTTGGATTTCTTGTGAATTTATTTTCACTGTGACCTCGTACTCAGCTTTATCTTTGATATTATGGATTGTCGATACAACGTTGTGTATGTAGGTTTCATCTTGGGAGTCATCTATGGCTTCAATGTTGTGAGCGTTTTTTGTAGATCGACCCGATGACGAACGCGTTTGCGATTGCCCTTTTGCTTTGCAGGCTTGTTCTAAATGACCAATTTTTTTGCAATGGTTACAAGTCGCATTTCCGTAAAATCAGCGATCTGACGTATGATTTGTTTTTCCGCAGCGATAACACGGTTTCTGGTTATTCTTAAGCGGTCCCTTAGTATTAGTTTTTTCTTTTGCAGATCGGTTATTATTTCCTACTTTTTTTATAGTACCCGACTCGCCCTGTTTTAACATTTTTTGCTGCTTTTCTGTGCTCTCGACGCTGCAGGCAATTTCGAGGGTTTTTTCGAGTGACAAACCGATTCTATTTGTAGCGGATATGGACTCTTCATGACGACGGCACAAGTAGCGCTGGAGTTCTTCGTCACGGATACCGGCTACAAACCGATCACGTAGCATAATTTCTAATGGTAGATTCTCATTCGTCCCTCCGTACTTACAATCTTGTGCAAGTTTACGCAATTCGCGAATAAAATCTTTTGCATCCTCTCCTACGTGTTGGTCCCTCGTTTGAAATCTAACGCGAGCTAGCAGTTCATTTACCGGCTTACCGAAGTGTGCGTTGCATTTTTCAATGATTTCATTGTATGCTACGTCTTTTGGAGCTTGCGGAGATATTAGCGATTTTATTATTGAATATGTTTTTGATCCCACGGCTGTAAATAACGTACATCGTTTACGATTGTCTTCGGTGATTTTGTTAGCTTCTACGAAAAATTCAAATCTTTCGAGGTAGTCTTCCCATTTTTCGGAGTTGGGATTAAACTCGCTTAGCTTACCGATCGTTGACATTTCTTCTTCAGACGTATCGCTTACCCTTGTAGAATCTATTCCTAGGTAGAAACTTTCGTATCTGCCAGGCGAATTCTGACTTTCTGCAGAATCGCCTTCGCTATCTCCGAGCACTGTATCCCTTAATGTTGACGTTCCACTTGTATCCGAATTTTCTCCGGACATGTGCACGCACACTTAATCAATTAGTCTGTTCACAGTCTGAATTTTCACAGTCTGATTTTATTTTAAACAGTCTAATAATCTTTTCACAGCACTTTCACTGCGCGATTCTACTAACATCCTCGTCCCCAATGTTATATTCTAAAATAATCCACGTACTCCGTACAATCACAATACTTTATTATCGAACGAATACATGTTGGTTGGAAAGGATGAGCATTAAGACAGGCGGCCAAGGTGCCTCCTAGACGAGTTGGCCTAATCCCGGCTTGACAAATGCCTCAGAGGGCAGCACGTACTGACCGTGGGTATTTCCTTATAATGTTCAATACAGATATACAACAATCAGTTTCCATAGTTTCCAAAGTAACATGATACAATTATTCTAACAGTTATCCCCATCGTTAACCGTTGATTCATCGAGTTCTATAAAATCAATTCTCAATAAAACAATAAATTGTTATTTACAAATGATATTCTATTCGCAATAGTCAGTTAGATCTTTATATTAATGTTGATTGTGAATCAGATGAACAGTATCTGACGTGTGCGGTGTGTCAAGCGTGCGTGGTGAGCTAGTAGCAAGTAGAATGGAATGAAAAGTAAATTAAAGCACAGTGACGAAGGGTAGAGTAACCTAACATAAGATAAGCTGAATAAAGCGTAGAGGTAAGACTAGTCTCGATAGAAGCAGTATATGGAGTGTGACATTGCATGTTACGACAGGCTCCTCACCCCTTAAACGACCTTAGCGGAGTGAATGAAGTTGAGGAAATGAATAGGTAGACCCCGAGGTCCGACAGAATTTCCGAGAGGCGACCGTGACCGACTAAAGACTGTTAAACATATTATTTATTCTTTTGTTTTGTTTTACGACTTTTCTCTGACATGTGGGAGACGAGGTCCAGCCGACGGCTAAGAGACTGTGACACAGACACACCACTACCGACGCAAGACGTTCCAGTATCGACTGTTTGGATCCTACTCGACGAACGCCACAAAAAAGCTTCGGAGGATAGTAGTGGCCACGCTACCTCCTACTATTAATCTAGAGGATACGGGGGAGTGCCAAGGGCATTCTACAACGGGGGATATCGGTGGTGAAAGAGATTCCCGCCACCAAGAAGAGCCTGCAACCCGTGAGCCTCCGACGTTACATTTTTAAAGAAAAATTGCGTTAAGCCCCGTGGGCAGTTTGATTTTCTTTGTTTTGCGTTATTTGGATTGTGTGGGTGTGGAAGGTTGAGCGATGAAAAGTGTGAGTTTTTCCCCGAGGGATTTTCTGTTCCCGAGATGAATTTTGGCCGGGAGAAGACCGCTTTTCTCGCATGGCTGGAAGACGGTAAGCGTTAGCCATTCTTACCCATGCTAATTTGAATTCTGCAACGGCCGTCAGCCATATTGCCTTTGAGCAGCCACGAGGCTAGATAATTTTTTTTGAAATTGAATTAAACCGATCTCCGAAGGGTAGGCCGTCACCAGTGTCCCCGTGTAGTAGAGATTATCGTTCGAATCAATAATTTATAGAGAAATATGGAATCCTTTGTAGTTTGTTAAGGGGTCTACCCTCATTAGAATTTTGAAGAAATTGATTTTTTTTTATTGCATTTTTCGACAGTATACATATTAAAAAGTATCATACTGAAATTTCATGATGATCCTAGCAGTCTATGTGTCTACGTAAGTATGGTTTTTTCACGATTTTTCGTTAAAGAAAACTTTAAACGCGTTTTTCGCAAAATGACGTTTGTGGACGGCTTGTTGATAAAATCTCCGAAACTATTCAACTGACCCACACCAAAATTTTATCACATGTTCTTTGTGACTCTAGCTATAGCGCATATCATACGAATTTTGAAATTTTGAGTGTAACTATTTTTTTTTTCAAAAAACGATGAAAACAAAAACGTGATTTTTCGTAGTTTTTGAAAAAATGGCCGCCGTTTTGTCATTTTTGAAAAAATCAAAAATCGTATGATATGCGCTATAGCTAGAGTCACAAAGAACATGTGATAAAATTTTGGTGTGGGTCAGTTGAATAGTTTCGGAGATTTTATCAACAAGCCGTCCACAAACGTCATTTTGCGAAAAACGCGTTTAAAGTTTTCTTTAACGAAAAATCGTGAAAAAACCATACTTACGTAGACACATAGACTGCTAGGATCATCATGAAATTTCAGTATGATACTTTTTAATATGTATACTGTCGAAAAATGCAATAAAAAAAAAATCAATTTCTTCAAAATTCTAATGAGGGTAGACCCCTTAAGGGGGTATCTACACCTTTGAATTTTTGAAAAATTGTTTTTTTTTATAATTTATTTGGAATGGTAGTGACCTACTCTACCTGCTGTTGTAATTTGTTTAACTCCCGTTATTCAAGGAATGGGGAATTAAAAGGGTTGTTCCCAGAGGTGATCTTTGACAATCACTCTAAGTGCTAGATAGCGACAAAGTAGTTTTTATTTAATATTTAACAAAGTACAAAAGAATTGCGTTTGGAGCACTTGCTCCGGTTCGAGTCAATGAGTATTCGGAGATAGCCTCCGCTTTCTTCAAGGTATCTGCTCAAGACTGAAGCGCGGCTCCGTCTTTAGCCTAATTTATAACTTACATAATGCTTACTCGATTATTGGCGCAACCTGCAATGCGATGCGCTTTGTCGCATTCCAGGTCATGCCTTGCTTAATTATTAAAGGTAGTCAATTTACGAAATGTATTGGAATGTTGAGTAACAATTCTCAACATCCCTCCCCCCTTAGGAGAATAGGCCTCCGGACTATTTTTCCCTTATTTACTAAGTACAAATTTCCTTACTCTTATCCTTATTTGCTAATCTTATTTTAGTCCAATCCCGGTTTTATTCATTTTGATAATAGATACAATAATTGGTGTTACTTAGGTATATATAATTTCTTAATCCAATTTAATTCAAGCTTCTAGTAAAAATCCATTTAATTTTGAATACCGGATTATGTTGTACCCGTGATCGACGTGTTCCGTTTAAAATTGATAATGGTTTCTTTGGCTACCGGAGTCCGTTTTCGCGGCTGCGGAGGCTCCGGTGCCACTGTTGGCCCTGACGTTTCTTTACATCTAACTTTACCTGTAGATACACATTTATAGATTATGTAACCTATCATGCCTACTAATACTATTCCACTTATTGGATACAAAGGTGCCACATACGGCAGGTGCCGCCTGTGACTATTGTTCTTATCGTCTAATTCCTTATGTAGGTTCTCAAGGCTAGTTCCCAATGAGTTTAGCTCGTTTGCGTCTCGCAGGACGCTCTTGAGTACTACACTGACACCTTGCTCGTTAGACTTCGGGATTGCCTCCCAGTCTGTTTCGTGGAGACTCAGATTGTACGGTGGCAGGTACCTGAATTCCTGCCTGCTTTGATACTGCCGTAATGTCTCCATACGGAAATCCTTCGCAGTTACAGCGCATTTCCCGTTGAGAGCTATGATGGCCCTTCGCAAGCTACTGTGATTGCCTCGGCCTCTGCAGCTATATATAACCATGTTCCTGGTCTATTCAAAACTAAAACTATTGCCTTGTTTATCCTAACAATTCTTTTCGGGCATTGTGATAGTTTTACGTCCAGCTTTGAGAGAATAGCAATTTCACAGGGTGAACCTATTCCTATTGAGTTCGTAGGGCGCCTTGGGTCGCACAAATAGTGTTCACCTAAACGTTTACACGTCCCCAAGTCCGCCTCCTTCATTCGTAGGTAATTTCTATAATCATGGTCCACCACTGTTAATTCCTCCGTTGTTTCTAGATAACAATAGGTATCGTTTTGTGCCCTTACAGGCAGAGGATATACTTTGCTGATGCTATACTCTTCACTACCTATGAGAGGTATTTCTATTACTGTGACTACCGTGTCTTCCCTCCCGTAAGATTTAATATCCGCGACTGTCATCAACAATGATACCCCTGGTCGCGTCAATGGTATAGGGAAGCTGTGACCCGCCGGCAGGTGTGGTAGTGCCGACGAGAGGTACTCTAGTATTTTGGCTGGAGTAAGCACGGTGGGGTTGATAATACCCCTTTTTATTTCTGTTAAAAATTGTACCAAATCCTTCACATCACTCAGCAACGCATCTACTATTAGGCCTATTGCCTCTATATGCTCGTCGAGCTTTTGCCTCGCTGCTGTTCTCTCTATACCGTTGGAAAGACTGATACTAAGCTGCTTAGTTATCTCGAGCAAAGTTTGCTCATTTTCTTCCACTACCCTCATGGTATTATTAAACACTCCTAGCGTCGATGATACTATTTGGATTTGCTTACTCATTGCCGTTTTTAGGTTGGCTTGATCTTCCCGAAGATCATCGATCTCTTGATCTATCCTAGCCGCATCTGCTGCATCCATAGTCCCGAACAAGGATTTTGCTATCGAGCCTAAACCGTCTATCAAACCTCGGCGCTTTCGTGCCGGCCCGACGCATGTGACGTCGCGGACTAGTTGCAAACCCCTATCAACCTTATCTAACAAATTTCCTACTGTTTCACTAATAGTCTCACATAAAAGCGAGCCTGCGTTATCTGGAATCTCGCATGTCTTGCGTATATTGTTCAGGTGTGCCTTCACGTTTTTTTCTCTCTCGAATACCGTGCGGAGGTCCATGTCTATTACTAAGCTCCACCTATCTTTGTACACCTGCAGCGTCCCTATTTTCTCGAAGTAAACGCCCGGATTATCCCTGAACCTCTCGATCTTGAATGATGGGCTGATTTCTTCTTTTGCCAGCGCCATCGCCAGGCATGATCTGCAAGTCAATTTAGATAATACTACTCATGCATCCCCTCCCTTTGTTATGTGGTGAAATTTGTCAGGAATATGGCGAGGGGTGGGATAGGTGCTGGGGACGTGCTTCTCTCCTTCTAGTCAATGTTCTACGAATAACTTCAATCGGTTGGCGTGAACTTTGGTCTCCTTCCGACCCTTCCGGATGGTGTAGTTGACATCCGAATGCTTTTCCGTGATCTCGTATGGACCTACATACTTTGGCGTTAATTTCCCTGATCTCCCCCGCCGAACCGTCTCATCTAGTAGAAGAACCTTATCTCCTGGCTGGAATTTTGTCTCTACCGTTTTTTTGTCGTAGTATGATTTTGCTTTTCCCTTGGCTGCTTCCAGATTCTCTTTTGCTTTGAGATTAGCCGCCCTAAGTCTTTCGCGTAGTTCCTGAACGTAGTCGTCATACGCGTAAGTAAGTCTCGGCGCTTGCTTTACCGATGATGGTATTTCTGCCGGGTGCCCGAAAACAAGCTCGTACGGGGTGTACCCTGTTGCAGTGTGAGGGGTTGTGTTGTACGTGAACATAGCGTACGGCAACCACTTATCCCAGTTGCTCTGGTCCTCTTCGATATAATTCTTTAGATATTCTGCTAGTGTTCTGTGTGATCGTTCCAGGGCTCCGTTAGATTCTGGATGGTATGCCGTCGTTTGAATTTTCTCGATTTTCAAAAGCTTACACATATTCTTAAATACATTGCTTAAAAAATTCGTTCCCTGATCAGTAAGGATTACCTTGGGTGTTCCATATTCGCATATAATATTTTTTACGAATTCTCTAGCCACTGTGGAAGCTTCCTGGTCAGCCACTGGCATAGCATTGCTAAATTTGGTTAAAGCATCTTGAAACGTAAGTACATACTTATTGCCTGTATTAGTTACAGTCAACGGCCCTACGATATCTAGCGCACATTTTTCGAAGGCTTTCGAAGGAGTATCGGTGATTATCATGGGTGCTTTCAGTTTCCTCTGCGTTTTATTTTTCTGACATTTCTCGCATTTACCTATGTAATCTTCTACTTCTTTGCGCATGTTCGGCCACCTGTGTTCCATTTTTATGCGTTCTAGTGTACGCGATACGCCTTGGTGCCCACCCATGGGTGCGTCGTGATATTCGTACAAGATCTTTTTCTTCTTGTCTTCTGTGTATTCCGGTTCCGATTCATCATCATCTTCTTTTTCCTCTTCTTCTTCTTCTTTTTCTTCTGACATTACAAGAATGTTTGTACCTTCTGAAGGTTCCGTACCTTCTTCCAAAGGTTTTTTCTCTTCGAATTCCTGGCTGTTGCTGTAAATCTTATATATTCTGCTGAGCGCGTCCGCATTCGTATTTAGTTTTCCAGGTTTGTAGACTACATCATACTCGTGTTCGGCGAGTTTTAATCTCATTCTCAGTAACCTTGATCCAGGATCCTCGATTTTGAAGATCCATTCAAGAGGGAGGTGATCCGTGATCACAGTGAAATGCGTTCCATATACGTATGGTCTAAACTGCCTAGTCCCGAAGACGATTGCTAACATTTCCCTCTCAGTGGTCGAGTAATTTCTTTCGGCCTTGTTAAGCGTTCGACTTGCGTACGCTATCGGTAAATCTTGCCCAATTGGTCCTTGAGAGAGGATTGCTCCGATTGCCTTGTCGGATGCATCTGTTGTTATCAAGAAAGGTTTCGTGAAATCCGGATACTTTAGGATGGGTGCCGTGATGAGCTTTGATTTTAGCGTTTCGAATGCGCTTTCTTCTACCGTTGTCCACTCGAACTTGCGTCCCTTCTGCGTAAGTTGCGTTAACGGTCGTGCTATGCTCGAAAATCCTTCTATGAATCTCCTGTAATAACCTGCTAGCCCTAAAAATGACTGCACCTGTTTAACGTTTGTCGGGCTCTTAAATTTCTTGACGTCTGCGATTTTCGAGGGATCTGGGAGAATTCCCTCCGACGTTATCACATGCCCTAAATAACTAGTTTCCTTTCGAAGAAATTGACATTTGTCTGGCTGGAGGATGAGATTGCTCTCCTGCAGTCGCTTTAGTACCTCGATGAGCCTATCGTTGTGCTCTTTCAGTGTTGCTCCGTGAATTACAATGTGGGCTAAATGAACGTAGCACTTAGATGCTTGTAGTCCTGCTAAAACAGTATTCATCAAACGTTGAAATGTCGCTGGCGCATTCTTCATTCCGAATGACATTGAATTATACTCATAATGCCCATGTGCTGTTGAGAAAGCAGTTTTTTCCTTGTCTTCTTCAGCCATCGGAATCTGATGAAATCCTGAGGCGAGGTCTAATGTAGTAAAGTACTTCGCTTCTCCTAATTGATCCAATATTTCTGTAATATTTGGAAAAGGATACGAATCCCCTACCGTAATCTCGTTCAATTTTCTGTAGTCGACGACTATTCTAAATTCCTGCTTTCCTGATGCGTCAGTTTTTTTCGGTACTACTAGAAGCGGTGCGTTCCATTGGCTACGACGCGGGCGTATTATGTTACTCTCTAACATGGCTTCTATTTGCTTGTTTATCTCTTGTTTCTGTGACTCAGGTAGGCGGTATGGACGAACATTAATCGGTTTTCCCCCATCCGTCAATGTAATTGTATGACTGGTCGCGTTAGTAACGCCTAGCTTATCCCCTGGTAAATAGAAGATTTCGCTATACTTTTCGCATATTTCAAGTAGAGTATTTCTCTCCTCCTCGTTAAGATGATCTGTGCGAATGGTATCATGTACTAGCTTGATTCGTTGGTTACCCGTTCTACCAGTTATTAAACCTATGTAGGCTGCTTCTTCTTCGTCGCTCGTTTCGCTATTTTCCTCGCATAACTCCTCCAATTCCACGGTCGGCGTCTCCAATATCACCTCGTGATCGTTTAGGTTCAAAATGTCTACTATGCATTCTTGGTTCGCCGGTTTAGTTAAGCAATTTCCTAGGTATACTCCGTCGGCGAGTTCCTTCTTCTCTACAATGCCGATGAACTTACTATTTGTTTCTGCACTGACCTTCCTTATTGTTCGCGGCGCTAACCTAATTTTCTCCGTTTTTAACGGTCTTAGGAGCTCGAAACGTTGCCCGTATATGAAAAATGCTTGAGCGCTTTTACCTATCGCGGCTTCGTGATCCTCTATGAAATCTATTCCAATGATGCCATCCGCATCTAGACTGAAATCGTCTCTTACCACAAAGAAAGGGTGCTCAATACTTCTATCTCTCAATGGGATTGTTAATATGACTTTACAAAGTGCCTTAACAACGCCTTGTCCTATTCCCGATGAACTCGTCGTTTCTTCTAAAACTGGCAAATCATCTTTCAACATCCCTATTTTGATGATGCTGGCGTCGGCACCAGAGTCTACTAAAAGAGTCATCTTTTCCTTAGTGGTTCCGTTCGCCTTTAATTCTATTCTGTTCCGACTTGCTCTATCTGTGTTGGCGACGTTCATGGATTTGTACGATCCTGCATTCCTCGTCGATTGCTGGGATCCTTCATGCCCTGCGTTTTTACTATAAGAATTTTGGGAGTAACCCGTACTAGCTTTTTGGTTTTCCCCTGATCCGCTACCGTTATTTCCTGATCGTCGTTCATCGCGACGCATTCTATCCCTACAATCTTTATATAGGTGCCCTCTGCGTTTACAAAAATTGCATACTAATTCTACACGATGCACCGATCTACTCTGACCTGCTGTAGGTAACGATTGCTTGTATTTCACCTGGGTACAATCCCGTGCAAAATGTCCCGTTTGATTACACTTCAGACACTTCACTGCTGATGTATTCCTATCGCCCGGCTGGTTCGTTCTCCGATTTATAGAGTTTACGCCGTTTTGCGATTTTTCTTCCTCTTCCGCGCCCTTTATTGAAGCCGAAAGTTCCGAGAAATGGTACGATTTTACGATCATTCTCAAATTATAATGTAGCCCGTTTTCGAAAATGGCAAGTGTTTGATATCTGAGTAGGTCTTCTATTCCTTTTCTTTCCGCTGCTATATTTGTCCTAGCTCCGCATGCTCTAATGAGATCCATCATAAGACGCGTAACCCTCTTTCCGAAATCATGCGCGTTTTCACTCGTTTTCTGTCTACTCGAAAATAATTCTACCAACACTGCTGGCGTAGAGCTTTTAACTCCGTACAATGCCAAAAGCTCGGCTTTCAGCTTTTCGAAAGAATTTATATCTTTATATCTGAGTTCCATGGCTGCTTCGCCCTGTATCTTTGTTTTTAGGACCAATTCTAACACGTCTGGTCTTTGATTCGGATTTACTTTATCTTTCGCATACTCGATTGTTTGCAACAAATCGTCCACCTTACGTGGCTCGCTTCCATCGAAAACGTTGACCATCTGCCGCACCTCCTTCAATGACAAGTAGTCCGTCATCTTGGTTGCTGTGTGTTGCCTTGATTCTTTCTCGTCAAGAACCGAACCCGGAATGGGTATTGTCTCCTGGGATGCTGTTTGAGGTAGGTCAGGAAAAAAGGAAGTGCCTGGTCTAGGCTTTGGGGAAGGAGTTGGCTGTCCCTTTCTATTGCTTTTAATAAATGCTCGTAAGGTTGCCCTAATCTCCTCTACAGTGTTTGAATCACCGACTGCTAGACCGTATCTTTCGCAAACTTGTAGGAGGACCTCTTTTCGAAGATCCTGTATCCACCCGGTTTGACCTTGCGCGACAAGTTCCTCAATCTTATTCCAAGTAGCAGACATCTACTCTAATCGAAAATTCTAATCCAAGCTTGATGAGCCTGACTGACTCGTTACTTTGACGAAAAAATATCTAAAACTCTTTGTATACTCTAAACACGAAAATTTTCTAAATGCTCGCACGCTTCTAACTGGCAGCTAGCTCTCAATGACAATGTTTGCGGCTTAAATACTAAAACTGCGAGGGTTTCAAACTGACTTACATAAAAATGAATATCTTCATCTCGCTTTTCCGCTTCTGCTGGGCTGTTGCTGACCCTCTGATTCCTCTGGTACTGTTGAACCGCTGCGTTCTGCTGCTTCTGCTGCTGCTGCTGTAGGTACCCCGTGCTGGTTCCTTTGCCTTGGCCACGAATGCTGCGTGCTGTAGCTCTTTCTTTGCGATGTATCTTTCACTAGGTTACAACGACTGCGTGTTGCACCTTTAACTTTTTTCTTTTTTACTTATTTATTTTTTATTTCACTTTTCTACTTTTCTTTTAGCGTCAACTATCTTGCAAGCTCTGGTTTATCCGCTAGACCGCTGCCACCAATGTTGTAAGTTGTTTAACTCCCGTTATTCAAGGAATGGGGAATTAAAAGGGTTATTCCCAGAGGTGATCTTTGACAATCACTCTAAGTGCTAGATAGCGACAAAGTAGTTTTTATTTAATATTTAACAAAGTACAAAAGAATTGCGTTTGGAGCACTTGCTCCGGTTCGAGTCAATGAGTATTCGGAGATAGCCTCCGCTTTCTTCAAGGTATCTGCTCAAGACTGAAGCGCGGCTCCGTCTTTAGCCTAATTTATAACTTACATAATGCTTACTCGATTATTGGCGCAACCTGCAATGCGATGCGCTTTGTCGCATTCCAGGTCATGCCTTGCTTAATTATTAAAGGTAGTCAATTTACGAATTGTATTGGAATGTTGAGTAACAATTCTCAACACTGCAAATAAATCGGCGTCAGAATATCTACAGGATTTGAGAAGTTACAGCCATGACAGTGCCAAATTGCGAAAAAGCGCCGCCGCGCGGCGCGCGAACCCCCAACAGTATTGTACAACACTGCCAACACTACTGTCTAACTTTCATGACGTTTTCATATATTTTGATTTTGAATTTGATTTTGTGAGCTTTCAATTCTTTGTAATCATCATTTCTTATGCATATTTAATTTTAAATATTCTTTTGACCTGTGATCTTGACAGAACACATGGCTGCGATCTACATTTTTTTGAGGTTAGGTGTCCACTTGTTTGTAAATATTGTCGTGCTTTCATTACGAATTCAAATCAATAGTAATTTCTATAATTGAATAAACACAGTGTATATGTATCTGAAACGAGACTTCGGAATCGAAAGAAGATGATCCATCAAAAAGTGCGTTTGAGATCGATGTCAGGAGACTACACATTAGGAGTTCTAAAAAGATGAGTATTTCTGTGATATATTAATTGCGAGAGTTTAGTAAATAATATAAGAAAAAAGGTATGATTGATAAAAGATGAAAGAATTTTCGGAATATAGACGAAAATTGTGCTAGCATTTTCTGAATCCTCAAAATATTGAAGATCAAGAATTTTTAAGAATTTTTTTGTTTTGAAAAATTTTGATCAGTTTTTTTTCTAAAGCAATTCATTTTTTTCTAACAGCCTCACTGGACTAACAGACACTGTTGCTGGACAGAACAGGTCAAAACTCACTACAAACTTCCGCCTGGCACATGTGTCTAGACTCGACTCGACTCATAACACATCGATACGAGGGCAGCTGCGGATCCAGCATATTAATCATAAGCAAAATCTTAAAACTTGATTTCCTGTTACTACATTCTCTTCTCTGGGAAAAGTAGGAAATAAAAAAAAAAAATTTAGACAAAAAAGTTTGAAAGTTGATTTCTGGAGAATGAATATATTGACCGGTTGTCGTAAAGAATCAGTAGCACCATTGGATCGATTCTGGAATTTTTGGTCTTCAATTATTCACAAGACTTCCCTCTATGGTATGAACGTGGGATTTTTTGATAAACCCGTTTTTGATTGAGATACTGGCAAAAAAGTAAAAAGAATTTGAAAAATGCAAAAAAAAATCAAAAAAATGGAATAACTCAAGTAATTTTTGCAATATCAAAAATCCCTACGTTCATACCACACGGAGAGAAAAGACGTGCAGTGAGTCCCCCGCGACGGAGAGAGATTGTCATTTTTGTAGTAGCGCCGCTATCCGTTCTTTCGGGGGAGCCACTACTCCTCAAAGAGTACTGACTGCCTCGCAGGCGGGTTTTCACTGTACCGACGGCGTGAGTCCCACTTTTTCGTGTAACGTCTGCAGCAGCCCCTCGAACTTTCGGGAGAGCTGCTGCCCCGAAAGCGTGTTGCTACTCCTCGAATTCGTGGTACAGCAGCGCCACTACCGTTCGTACAGTGACTGCACGTCTTTTCTCTCCGTGCATAGAGGCATCTTTCATGAACGATTAGGGACCAAACATTTCAAGATTGATCCAACGGTGGTCCTGATTCTTTACGACAACCGAGTCATTCAGTATTTTTTTCACTTCAGCGTAGCCACCTTCAGACTGAAAGTGATACATGATGTTAAATATGCGTTATGAGGGTTGAACCTTCCTTAGACATCATGATTTTTTTGGATTTTGTCAGAGTCCACAAGTCGCAGAAAAAGATTAATTTCTTTTTGGAAATTTCAACTCCTCCAAAGGTGTACATACCCTCTTACGTTCGGGTGTGCTACCTGTCGCACACGAGTGCGACAGAGATAGTCCTAGTCAGTCACTGTCGCTCTCTCTTCCTCCTGTAGGGAGAGACACAGCTAGTTATTGTTTAGATTTCGAGTCTTTGGTTATCGGGTTCGAGTCAATAAATAATTCTAATCAAATATTTACTGCGTTATTCGCAGAGTTAGGTTAAGTTAGTTTTAGTGAGCTCCTGTAAATATTACCTTTTTTTGATCAATTTCTCATTTTTTATTCTTTAATACGAGCCGAAGGCTCACCCATTGTAAATATTAGATTGGTAATTAGTTGTAAGTTCTACTTGTGGAGCCTATTCAACGTTTTAGTTGAGATATTGTCCCACGAGGACCGAGTTTGTCGAGTTATTTAATTATTTTGCATGATTTTCCTTGTTATTGCTCTCCCACGTGGAAGCTAGTAGTTTATTAGAGATCGTAAAGCTCGTCAAACGTGGCCGGGTCACTTTTACACGACCTGTGGCCGTTCGTTATACGAGGGAATTTATCCCTGATTGTTAAACGTATTATTGCTATTTTTTTCTACCATTTTTATTGAATGAATTCTATTTTTCTGTTATTCAATTCAATCGCTCGAGTCGTTATTTAACGTCCCGTTAATCCTTCATTTAATCCTGACCCCTCTCCGCGGTACTGTAGCTAGCCGACGCTTCACATACCCGTAGGTTATCTTTTGTTTATATTTTTGAACGTGGCGGTTATCTGCCTGGCGCCCAGCATTATTTTCAGGCGATTCATTTTGGCCAATTGTCGGCTGGATTGATCTCGGAGGCTGGCTATCCGGTCCAGATCCGAGGATCAAATAAAATCCACGTCACAGGAGATAAATGAATGACCGTAAAGGAATAAATAACTGTAGGAAATAAGGACAGGCCGTATGGGAGGCATCCTCTATCAACTGAGCCACGTGAAAAAATACATAGAATACGGCTGTGTTGACCAAATTTCTGAAGCAGATAATTTTGGCTTTATGCGATGTGCGTGTATTCAATTTTTTTACTCCTTGCTATGAATTTTGCCACGCTGTAAATTTTTTGATGGGTTATGTATACATTCACAAAAATTCTGTCAAACTTTAAGAAAAATCGAGAGTGTGTTATTGGACGTAGAAAATACTTTTTGCACTTTTTTGGCAGAAAATGGGCTGTACATTGTTGATAAAATAATAACTAAAATTGCATTGGAAAGTTCACAAGAAACAATTTTTTTTGTTCCACGATTTGTTCTGTCCGATAATAAAAATATAATATATAATATTGAAAATTCCTAAAATGTTTTCTTAAGTAGTACTACAGACTGGTGAATTGTGAAAAATATCCCAGAGGTCGATGAAAAAAAATGGCTTAGTTGACAGCGAATGCCTCATAGGTGGAAAGCCTATAACAGAGTATACGTATGAAACGGTTATGTGCTTCATAACAGATAGTATATCGACCAAACTTTATTCGACCTCGTCGTCATTAAATCTGCATTCATAGAGATGCTCCCGCAATATTTGATCCATACGTTTTATGCTGTGATGAAGCTATTACAAGTCCACATGTTTTTATACCTGCGTAATGACATCGACGTTTTATCACAATAACTCGCCTATACGCCTTGCTATCACGTGAATGACAATTCATGAACAAGCATTATCTTTTACACACATCGTAAAATGAAAGGAAACCACAATAGGTGAGATAAAGAAGTCTGTTAGTGGAATCCCTTTCGGAATCTGTAGGTTCGGTTTGTGCTGATCGAATATTATCTCACTGCTTAACACAGATGATATTCCGACAGACCTGACGGGCGATCGGTAGAGTACCCTGCCGCAAGGCACTGGACCTGCAGAAACGCTTCTCCTTCCGGAGTAAACGTGTTTCGAGGGGACGCCGGCACTTGTTTCAAGCGCTGGGGGAAAATACAGCGTTCGGACGTCTGTGGGGCTATATTTGTGTTGAGGATAGCGTATGGAGTCAGGCTTCGGTCAATGTTAATAACCTTTTGCAGAATTTTTGCAGATTCTAGAATATTGCGTTTTTTTTAACTCTGAAACATCAAGAGACTCGGTAGCGTCTCGCGCCAAGTACATTAAAAAAATTTTTTTTTCAAGCGCGAGACTCAACGAGTCTTTATACCCGAGAGGCAACTACCCTAACCTATACCGCGAACTAGTATCTTCGTTTTCTTTCACCTCACAACATACACGACTGAAACTAATTTAATCTAGGATGTGGGCATGAAAAGCTTTTATTTGAGCCTTAGATCGATTAAATCGGTGTCCGGAGTGCTGAGATATTATTAACTACAGATTCTGATACCCCGTTTCCACGTACAATGTTTGTTCTTCTCCTTAGTGTTCTTCAGACCAAGATTCAGCCGATTCAAACCATTCCCATATAAAATCACTAGACGGGAAACCACACAAAAGTTGTATAGAGTGACGTCAGTATACGAGATAGTTCCGACGTAGATAGCGCCCGTATCGCAGACAGAAACCGTCCGCTACACTAGCAGACGCGTGTTGTCCTTAGACCATATAGAATGGACTGGGCATTGGAGTGGTGGGGGTGCTGCCGAGTAAGAAGACAAGGATAGCCATAGCGATATATATATGCGCACGAATAAGCCTTGTTCGTGCTAACTCTCGAAATCGAGTAGGCACTGAAATTAAGCTGAAAACCTATTACACATAGGGTTTAGCATACTAACGTGGCAACGCTGCTGTTCAATGTGGCAACGTTTACTCTGTGAACAGAGCACTTCGTCTCTCTCTTAACAACGACGTAGTGTCTTCCGTCTCTTTCGCTTTACTCGGCAGCAGACCGTACAATGCTTCAGCATAGGCAATGCCCAGTCCATTCTATATGGTCTAAGGTGTTGTCATTTCATATTTTTGAATCCAAATAAAGGAAATAAAAGAAAGTACGAGCAATGCTTAATGCAAAATTTGAACGTACAAAAACTAGCGAATACCTCCCAAAAGCCACTTAGGTGCGAAAACCTCACACCAAGTACATTGAAGTGATAGCCGCCAACAAAAATGTTTCGATAGGTTAATTATCTTAAATCCTACGATCTTGAGCTTTTGAGGTTATGCGAATCGACTGACGTGTAAAATTGATAGTGACATAGTGATAAATAGAATAATAATTGTGAACGGATAATTTTACGATTAGGCTTACCTTGTATGACACAAGACTGTTAGATGACTATTAACTGACTATTACCTCTAAATTTTATTCACTTATACATTGTAGATTTGGCTTATTTCCATTCATGAATGCAATTATCGGAGGAAATGGTGTTTTGGGGATTCAATTTTCTAGCAAGTCACCGCCTGAGAAAGTCTGACAATAGAAAATCAAGAAAAAATGTTGAAGTTGAAAAATATCAGGATAGCATGATTTGATATAAGGAACGGCAAGGAGCCAGACCAACAAAGCCGAGTTCAAGCGTTGGATTGCAACAAATTCCACTTCAAGCTTGATGTGAGGCTCATTTCTAGAGGCTCGTCTGCTCGAACCTAAACTGCGAGCCAACGTTATGTGTAGGATTTCAACGAATTCTATATTTTATCTCGGTATCCTCTAGTCCAATCGAGACTGTAAGTCGACGTTGTGTGTTGGACTACGATAGGCTTTATCCTACACTCCACGTCAACGTAATGCCTTGACCTTCGGTGAAGATAATTTTTTAATCCATGTTTCACAATTAGCTTAGATTCTCCGCTCAGAAGCTCAATCAAATTCAGATTAGTGCTATCACGACAAATGGTGAGAATAAAAATACTTATTTAATATTAAAGAAATGATCGATCGACTTCCTCTTTCTCAGATGATAGAGATTCTGATTTATATTTATTTATTATTTGTAGACTCAGCGTATAATCATTCATGAATGGAATTATTGAAGAAAAATCTTTCTTATGGATTGTTTAATTTTGTAGCGGGTTGCCGTATAAGACGTGAGGATGATGAAAGAAAACGCTTGGGTTGCAAAGTATCGGTATAGTGTGATTCGATAGGAGAAACAGCAAGAGTCAGACGAAGAGAGCAGAATGCGAGTGTTTGACTTCATAAACTTCCATTTTATGCTCTACGCTAGTCTTGCATGAATAGGCTCAATTCCAAATATTTTGATACCTTCTGTTCAGACCCGAATTGGAAGTTGACGTTATGAGTCCGGGACGCGTACATGTTCTTTTTGCAGAGGTTGCAATACATATATCTGATATTTATATATATTTAGTCATGAGCAGCAACTATAACCCTGTGTGCAAGTAACTCCGCCATTGCCGGTCCCAGGCCCAGATGAGACAGGAGGAGGGCTGCACGCAGGGCAGGGCAGTCCGTGGTACGTTGGCGGGCCAATGTTTGAATATCTATCAGATGACATTGACATGGTTCGCCATCGATATTTTATATTTCTTTTTCTACAAAAGGCCCCCCAAGTACCACTACCTCCAAATTTTTTTTTCAAATTTTTTTCAAATTATTTTTTCGTTATGAATATTTTTTGATAAATGTTGACATCTTCAATTTCTTCATCCGAATTGTTTTTTCAACCCATAATCATAAGCCAATAGAGTGAGCGAGCGCAGCGAGCGAACGAGTACAACGTTATTTAGTTTGAACAAATTTTTCAATTCCAAACTTTTATCATTCTACAGGTACTTGGCAGTTGTATCTGATTTCAATGCTTTTGTATATTGATAATCATCAACCAATCGAGTGAGCAAGCACAACCTGTGATTATTTTTTGGTGGAGTGATCTACACATTAATGGACTTGGCAGAAGGTTTTTGCACCAAAGGTGCTTTTTGGGGTTTATATCTTAGATGTGGACGGTTGGGAAAATGTAAAAAAATTTGAGTATGCCTTTCGAGAAGTACTTGGAAATCATAAATTGTGAGATAGATCTGAGATATTGCTGCCAGATCTGGATCGAAATGTCATGGAATGTGGCACACAAACCTCGTGCGTTAAAATTGTAAAAAATTCCGAACAAAAAATGCTAACACACCGTATGTGATACCAAAACAATTGTTGACTTCATTACAGATACATATAACTTCGAAACGTCGACGTCATTACAATGCATTTTGCACTGATTTATATTATATCCTGAATTCTGTATACTCCTTGTTGCTGTTTTATTTTTTAGCCCTATGCCGCATATGTCATGGGGCAGTTGCAACGCATGCCTTTCAACCGTGTGGGCATCGACATGTGTGTGGCCTATGCGGAGCCCGCATTTGGGAGGAGCAAGTAACGCGAGCAGCAAATGTCGACGATTATTCGCCGCAATGCCCTTTCTGTAGAGGGATGATCATCCAGGCCCCGCAAAGGATATGGCTGGCGTTCGAATAAAGTTCAAAGATCAATACAATTAAAAGTACAATCACACTACTAGTCCAAGTTTGGGACCTGAAATTATCAAATAATAAGTTATATGTAACATTTATACAAATATAGAAAAAGGGTACCACCCCATTGAAATGTGATTCGTGTACTTCATTCTGTCTACTCTCCTTGATTACATGGTGAAAAGTAAGAAGTTCCAGGAGCTGCACCCAAGTTTTTGATTTTATGCAAAGTACAAATTTGTTAATGTTCAACTTCTTCAGTTAATATGGAAGATTTCGTATTGTTCCATTGGAACAATTTCTTTTTACCGTGTGTTATTTTTACATATTCCTTCGTATTGAAATAGAAATGTCTTCGGGTCGTATGAAAAAATCAAAAAATTCAGGGAAGTCGTAGCAAGATCACCTTGAGCTAGAAAATTATTACATACAATACCACAAGAGCTCCAAAATTATCGGGTATTTGCCGATAGGTTCGTTGCAAACAAACGAAGGAGTCAAGTTTTTCAGTTTACAAAATCACGAGCGAGAAGCGGGAGTGATTTTTCTGAAAAACTTGACGAGTTCGTTTGATTGCAGGGAACCTTGAGGGAGATACCCGATTAATTTGGAAGCTTGAGTGGTATTCGGGGCATCATCTTTTCATCCGAATGTCAGCCCATAGCATTGCATCATAAGACGAAATCCACAGTTACAAATACAAATTTGAAAGTCATAGAATTATAATTATAATTCAATCTGTCAGATTCGATGGAGCGGGTTAACTGTATTGGAAAATCTTTTGTTTCTTATATATAGCTACATGAAAAATTACCGCGGTGAAAGCACATCGATACCAACGTTCTAATATGTCGTAAACCACAAAATTTCAGAAATGGACTTCCTTTGAAAAATTGAATGATAATAATGTTATGCAGCTTATGTTTAAGCTTTAGCGGTTAGATCGTTGATTTACTATTTTTAAATAAATATTCAAATCCGTAAAATCCTATCTTTTCAATGGTAATAGTAAAGCGTTTTCATGGCCTCCTGAACAATTTTCCAAATGTGGGTTACGACATATTAGAACGTCGGTATCGACATGTAAAATTACTAGTGAAATTATCAAAATTGTCAGTTAAATATCGTGTAGGCTATGCAAAATAACGTCGAATGGTGCAATTCTATTGGCTGAAATTTGGATGAGAAAAATAATCATTTGATATACTCGAAGAAGTACGATTTAAACGTCGGTTTAGAAAATTTTGTTCTTTTGCGTCATGGGCCTTTCTCCATTCTGGTTCTTCTCCGTTTTGAGATTTCAAGTCTGTGTCATTCCTAATTCGTGCAGTCAACGTATTATTTTTCAGCGCACTGGCTGATCAGAATATAAACTCGCCTTCACATTCAATTTCGAAAATATCAACTTTCCATGTAATGACAATCTATATTTCCTTCATTCCAACTCCGAGTTATGTGAAAATTTATTTTCGTCGAATGACCATTCAAATAAGCAACGTTTCGCTTAAACAGTTGTTCCACGTAATGATCTTTCGATTTTTTATTTTCCAATAACTCAACTTTCGTTCTCTCAGAATTTGCAATAAAAATATTCCAAGTATTAGGCCTTCTTCATTTTCACCATTCAAAATATTAACCGGCACCCTTCATATTCACCTTCGTTAGGTTAGGTTCGATTCGATTCTGTCCAATTTATCGCACACTGATCCGAGTCGTAGATTCGTGCGCCACGCCATCTCGGAAACGTCACTGACACCACAAAAACCTTATAGAAAATCGCCAAGTGTAAAAAATGAGCGTTTTTCATACATTACTTGTCTATTTCAACTCAAAACGGACATGTTTTGGGCCGAACGTGTTCGTAATCGCGCCTGAATTTGCGCGGGGAATTTTGTTTCATTGATTTCGGTGCCCAGGCAGAGATATTACGTTTAATAGCACCTTTTTTAAAGATGTTGGCAGCTCTGGTCAGGTTTGGTGAAATTGCGTACGGCAGCACCTTGACTCTCAAAGTTGGGAATCGCACACTATGATAATATGACGATCGCTATCACTCTCAACATCAATTTAGTTTTGATCCACCGAGTGTTTATATACAGGGTGTCAATTAAGTAACGGGACGGCTGAATATCTTCTGAAGTAGGATATTTTTTGAAAAGGTGGACATCATTCTCGATGTGATTTTTGATGAGGAATTCAATGGTGACCTCGATTTTGACCTTGACGATGACCTTCAAGGTTATTTCAAGGTCAACTTTTTTTTTTAAAGGGAAACCCCCTTTTTTCAAATCAGCATTCGAAAGAGCGCAAAATTTTACGTCCGAATACGTAATTAGATCATGGGGAAATCTTGACCTTGACATTCATTCTTGGGTCAATTAAACTTAAATAAGGTGTGGATACCGCTGGGAATAGAAGCTTTTTAAATTTTCTCATGACGATCGAAGTTATCAATTCTAACGGGGCGCATTTAGTAGTGACCCTTATCATGACTTTTACGATTACCTTCAAGGCCCTTTCAAGGTCACCTTTTTTCTCGATGGAAACCTGTATTTTTGAGTGCCGAAATCAATTAGAAAAACAGTTACACATTTACATCAAAAGATTTGGAAAAAATCAATCATTTCATACCGAATCCACACCTTATTTGAGTTTAATTGACCCAAGAATGAACGTCAAGGTCAAAATTTCTCTATGATCTAATTACGTGTTCGGACGTAAAATTTTGCGCTCTTTTGAATGCTGATGTGAAAAAAGGGGGTGTCTATTTAAAAAAAAAAAGTTGACCTGGAAATAACCTTGAAGGTCATCGTCAAGGTCAAAATCGAGGTCACCATTGAATTCCTCGTCGAAAATCACATTAAGAATGATATTGACCTTTCCAAAAAATATCCTACTTCAGAAGATATTCAGCCGTCCCGTTACTCAATTGACACCCTGTATAGTGTAACTTTATGTCAGTTTTGCGGAATCGCGGAGCTGACAGTTATAGTGAGTTCTTTACTCGTTAACAATTTTCGGGACCTCTCTATCACCTTTGTCTTAAATTGCCTAATTACGGACCTTTAAGGCCGTGCGTTCGCAGCCGTCTCCCCGTTGCACGGACCTTGTGCACAAAGTGCACGCAGCCGTATTCTAAGCCTACCACCGGACCTTGTGCACTAGGGTGGTTCAAAAGAGACCTAAGTTCTCAGATGTTGCTGCTCATTCGTGAACATGTTGTTTGTGATTTTTAAAAAATATTCCACTTTTTTTTAGCTCTATAGGACAATATTTACTACTGCCTCATTGAAGTTGAAATTTCGAAATTTTGCCATTTTTGGCAATTTCAGAGTTCTCAGATCAAAGTGCTCATCCGGCTACCTCTAGCTTCTCATTCAATGAGAATTTTGGTTGAAGACGAGACTCGTACGATAATATTTACGACTACCTCGCAGACATTGGTGGTTTCTCGAAATTTAGCGTTTTTCTAGAGATTCGATCGCCGGGTGTTGCTCATGGGACAGTTTTTGCTTACCATTATAAGGAAGAAGTACAAGCAGTTTGGAGTCTGCGGGACCATTTTTACTACTGCCTCATTGAGGGCGACTTTCCTTCAAGTGAAATTTGCAACATGAGGCAGCAGTAAAAATGGTCCCGCAGACTGCAAACTGCTTGTACTTCTTCCTTATAATGGTAACAAAAAAACTGTCTCATGAGCAACAACTGGCGATCGAATCTCTAGAAAAACGCTAAATTTTGAAAAAACTCCAATGTCTCCGAGGCAGTACTAAATAGTATCGTACGAATCTCGTCTTGAACCAAAATGCTCATTGAATGAGAAGCTAGAGGTAGCTGGATGAGCACTTTGATTTGAGAACTTTGAAATTGCCAAAAATGGCAAAATTTCGAAATTTGAACTTCAATGAGGCAGTAGTAAATATTGTCCTATAGAGCTCGGACGGATAGAATATTTTAAAAAAATGACAAACAACATATTCACAAATGAGCAGCCACATCTGAGAACTTAGGTCTTTTTTGAACCACCCTATTGTGCACTGAGTGCACGCAGCCGTATCCCTCCTAATCACGGACCTTAAACGCAAGGGGTTCGCAACCGTATTCCTAGCTAAAACAGAATTTACTATGACCGGGAAATGGCGGACATGGGATCAGCATCAATCAGAGCATTTGGAAATTATCATTAGAGAATTTATTAATTGAAATAACTAAATTTACGGTTGCAACCAAACTTAACCTATATTCACAAAGTTGCTAACTTACTATTTGATTTGATCTTTCTCGAATGCGTGAGATTTATATCTCACGACTTTATGCGAGAGTTTATTTAATTTTTTTGATAATAATGATTTCAACAGTTTTATAATGTAGTGGAAAGATATGATTTGAATTTAGGATTTACATTTATTGAAATAGAAATAATAAAGTGGCTAGGCAGATCACCAGGCGCTTTGCTTATGTGTCTGATCAGAAAGAATGAATCTACGAGTCAATCCGGTCGCTATGTCTGAATTGCTGTGTATAAGACTCGCGGTGAGACAACTCGGTCGCTTTGCCAGAGATTGCTGTCGATCTTCGCGTCGACCCGCCTTTTATATGAATTGTGACGTCACGCCAAGTCATCGACGTTCGTCGATCATTCGAGTATCTGCTCGAATGTTCGAACTTGCTGGTAAACGGCTGACTTGTATGTAATCGTATCAGGCCTATGTCGCCTAATACGTTACAATAGTAATAGATATGACGTTTAATTAACTGTATTCATTTTCAACACAATAAATAGTTCGCTTCCTCTACTATATATCGATTAGTCCATCCTGAATATTCATAAGTGCTGATCAATATAAAACCATTTCGGAACATTTTTAATCGTAATCATATACGTAGTTATACTTCTCACTTATTATTCTTCGCGATGAGCTTAATTAATTGATTTTCTCAATAGTCATTGTGACTCTTATTTAAACTGTCACACTTTCTTCTGAATTCAACTAGTTCAAAATATAGTGTCACTATTATGCAACTATTCATCAATTCGTACGCTCAGGAGCTCAGGAGGATCGCGTGTCTTCCGGAGCATTGCACGCTGATTGTATGTATGAAACAAAACAGGAGAATTCGAAGTAATTTTTCCAAACCACCGTTATACTTTTATTGCAACAAATATTTTATTGAACAGATCTGCGAAGACAAAAATATGGACATCTAATGGTTAGCGATTTATTCTACATATGGGGCTGTCCGCGTCAATTCACCTAGCCTCCGGACCGCATCATCTCGGATGTACCCCGTAATTTTTTATGTTGTTGTCCTTGCTCTGAAACATTTTCCTGAATTTTTCCAAATTTTTCAGACCAAGCCTTTTTGAGTTATGATTTTTTTTTAACCTGAAAAGAAGGACCATTTTTGAAAATCTGACAAAAATCACAAAAATTAAACGACTGACGAAGAACAGTTTCCTGCTAATGAGAATGTGGAACGAAAACAAATTCCGCTGCGGACAGCGAGGCGTGGTTTGGGAGACATAAAATAATATAGAACATAATCTTAGATCTATCTAAAGATTATGTTCCACATTACTTAATGTCTCCCAAACTACGTTGCTGTCCGTAGCGAAATTTTTTTTTTGGTTTCTTCAAACAAAAATTTTTGATTGAATAGAAAAAAAATAAGAAAAATGTGTTCCACATTCTCATTAGCGGGAAATTGTTCTACGTCAGTCGTACAATTTTTATGAATTTTTCAGATTTCAAAAAATAGTTCTTTTTTTCAGGTTGAACAAAAATTATAACTCAAAATGGCTTGGTCTAAAAAATTTGAAAAAATCTAGGAAAATGTTTTGAAGCAAGGACAACAATATACAAAATCACGGAGCAAATCCGAGATGGTGCGGTCTGGAGGCTAGGTGAATTGACGTGGAAAGCCCCATATACTTGAGGGTACATGCACCTTGAAAATAATTTTTTTTCAAATCACTGCTACGCCCTGAGAAAACATTTTAGTGACTCAGTTTTTTTACAGCGAATTAGTGCTATTTTGATACGTAGTTCCGGATTTTTCCAGATTCTTTGTCCTCCGCTGAACAAAAATTCAGTCCATCGAAGAAAAAGTAGTTGTAGGGTACAGGTTGCTGCGTTGCATGAAACTTTTTCAAATTTGAAGGAAATATTCTGTACGAATGTAATTTAGGGGCGAACCAATAATATTTTATGCATTCAAGTCTTAGACATAGAAATTTTTGATTGGAAGACTTTTTTCCCATCATTTTCGGAAAAATACTTTTTTATGGCAACGCAGTACTGGGTCGCCATCTAGGAATTCAGCAAATCTGATGCCAGATTCGTAATCTGCGACCCCGAAAACCCACGAGTAACAATTTCCAGGCCAATTATTCAAGTTTCCATGGATTTATCAAGTGCGCATGCGCGGTACTGGGTCGCCATCTTGAAATTCAGCAAATCTGATGTCAGATTCGTAATCTGCGACCCCGAGAACCAACGGGTAACAATTTCCAGGCCAATTATTCAAGTTTCCATTGATTTATCAGGTGCGCATGCGCAGTACTGGGTCGCCATCTTGGAATTTAGCAAATCTGATGCCAAATTTGTAATCAGCGACCCTGAAAACCCCCAAGAGACCATTTCCAGGTTCGTCTGATAAAAAAAAATCAACAAAAACCACAGAGAAGTAAGTGGCACTCTGGGAGTGCCACTGCCCCTGAAAGGGTTGAACGAGAATTTCGCACTCACTTCGACATGTTGAAACCAAATGTAACTTCCAAAGTTGAAAAAAAACAATCTGAACAAAAAGCAAATGTAGATGGTAAACGGAAATGTAATGTAGCTTTAGGAGAAACAGTTTACGTGAAAGATTATAGAACAGGATCAAAAGGTAGATCTGAAGCTATTATTGTGAAGAGGAATTCACCCTCTACTTACAATGTCAAATTCAATGATGGCTTGACTTCCAAGAAACATACCAATCAAATAATCAAGACTAGGTTAGGCGATAATTTGAGGAAAAAGAAGGGTGAAAGTGAATAGAATCGCAAGATGACCAATGCGTCAGACACAGTGTCTCAGCCCAAGGTATTTCCGAGGAGATCGCTCAGACTAAAGCAAAATCCGATCAAACAATATGATTTTTTCAACACGTGCATGTAATAGGCCCTTTTTCTTGCATGTGAAACGAATAGAAAATTGGTCATTTCTAGCGTGAACTCCATTACCTCCCTAGGGAGGTAATGGATCTATTACTTCCTTCCGAGAGACGGTCTCGAAGGTTCTCAAATATTTCAAAATTTTCACTAAAGGAATCGAACCTTCTAGAAAGATGTGGTATTGCGTTTCGTCCGGGTGTACTCGGCCGGACTCGTCAGTAAGACTGAGAGCCGAGCACACCGTGCGCTAGACGCGGGGTGTCCGGTAGTGGATATTGGTAGTCGCTTGTGATCGGTATATATACTAAGCGTAGTCCTAGTATGGGACTAGCGAGAGCGAAGCGAGTTGGATGCGCCGCGTAGTGAGCGTGGAGAGAAACTCTGAGATATTATTGTGTCGCCACACCACTTTCCAAAATTTCCAAAAATTTCCATAAATTTCAAAAAAGTTCCAAAAATTTCGGAAAATTTCCAAAAATTTCCATAAATTTCCAAAAATTTCCATAAATTTCCAAAAATTTCCATAAATATCCATAAATTTCCATAAATTTCCGAAAATTTCCAAACTTTCCGAAGTTTCCAAAATTATTGGAAATTCTCAAAATTTCCCAAAATTTCGGTCGTGCATGCGCGAAAAATAGGGCCTATACATGCACTCGTTGAAAAAATTACGGTGTGCAACAAGGGGGGGAGGGTCATTTCCCCCCCTTGTTGTACAATGTACTATAGTGATACGTTTTATTCTGCTTAAGGTTTACTTATGCACCGTATCTGTGAGTTTAATTGAGGGGGAGATTGTAATACATCTAGTAGGTATATACACACGGAGTGTCCCGAATATAGGCGAAGACACATGATCGCACGCGCCCTTTGATAAGCGCGGAACCAAATTTAATATATTTTATTTGCCGGCTCAGAGAAATAGTGCAAACACGTGGGAAAATTTAGGATCAACTAGGTTCAGTAACTACAGACACTTGCTTGATGAATAATTTTAATGTAGTTTTATTATTAATAAAATACGAAACGTGGATCACACGGTGCGCGGTAAGAAACTTCCTTATTGAAGTGTAAAAGAAAGAGAAAAAATGCCCAGTGGCGTAGGGTCGATTAAGGCGAGCGGCTAATCGACGCGCTAGTGAGCTCCTGCTCGTATTGACTCGCAGAGCAGACTGACTGATGTAAGCGCAGAACAAAAGAGAATTTTGAATTTAGGTATAGACAGAAGTGAGTAGGGTAAACACATACAGATGCGACTTACACCGAGAGAAAAAATTCGGTATATCCAACAAAATTTTTTTGGTGGGCAATTTTAGTCAATTCAACAAATTTTTTCTGTTGGATTGACAAACTGTTTTGTTGATATCACCAAATGGCTGAGATTTGCTCGTTCGCTACAACAAAATTATTCTGTCACGTAGTTTTTATTTGAATGAACAAATAATTTGTTGAAATAACAAAAGCGGTGGAATATATTCAACAACACTATTTTGTGTATTCTGATTTTGTTGGAAGGCCGAAATGTTTTCTTGATTTTACATGGTCATGTACATTACTTTAATATTTTCTCGTAAGGCGGCGACCATCGCTTTCGATATTCCCACGAGTAGAACTTATAGGAGCTGGTTAGTATTGGGATCCTTAGTCGGGGCGTGGCCTAATTTCTCGCCACCTGGTGAGGGAGTCACGAAGTACTGCCAGCGGGTCGCTCAACAGCTGAGCGCATAGTAAATACGTTATATTATAAAGAAAAAAAATGGTTTAAAGCGAGGTTTAAAGCATGAAGATAACAATTCAAGAAATTTGTACATTTGCTACGACAACGCCGAGTAGCAAATCTTTCATCGGGGGTGAAAATTTGATCAACAATGGACATGTTATTAGTTGTGGTAAAGCATCAAGCGATATCAGTTGTAACGATGTTGTTGAAATTATTTCCTTCTGCCTGCAAACGTCTCAATTACGGAGTGATCCCCACGAAATAAACGGCAAAATTTCCAATGAAGGCCGAATTATTGAAATGCGGTGCACTTGTAAAGCGGGGTTAGGAGGTGCGTGTAAGCATATTGTGGCAGTTCTCCTGTACTGTAACCGGTAAGTATGGTTTATAGATTTATAAAAAAATTATTTACTGTTATTGTCATTTTACACGTTTACAAATTTTCACCAGACACGATTTGGAGATGCTACAAGTTATAACGTGTACGGACAAAAAATGCGTATGGAACGAGCCGCATAAATCAGCTTTGGAGAAGTACGAAATCCAACCATTGGATCAGCACCCATGTTTTTTGGCAAAAAAAAACAAATCAACAAAAGCAATTGAAGGAAATGATAGTACCCAGCGCGAAGAACAAGATCAGTTATTCCGAGAAATAATGTATCAGTCTACGCCATCATCAGCTTTAACAAAACACCTGTAAATAATAATTTCAAGCTCTTCTTTGAATAATGTACTGCGTTCTTCGGACGACAAGACAGGTCTAAAGCAGCTTTTCTCTTTGGCTTGTGAACAATTAATCAATTTCATGTCAATAAGATATCAATTTACTTACACATTATTTACACATTATTTACACATTTTTCATGAATCAATTTATATACGTTTTTCGTAAATCAATTTAAATTATACTATGAGTTTTAATACTCTGATTACACAAAAAATGCAACGTCATTTAGAAACAGAAATATAATCATTTTATGAGCTTTAATTTTTTTTTTAGTTTTCGGTTATCTTACATAGTCGATGGGTCACCATTTAAATAATTTTGAAATACTAATTCGGTGTTTTCTTTGTGACATTCAGGATCGGGAGACATGAGCCTATAGAGGAGTGTAATAATAATTCGGTTGCAATTAATCTTGACGCAGTAACTGCTATTTTTGATAGTCAAAAATCTTCGGAGCTTCTCCATAGTTTAAGAGCATACGCTGTTACGCCAGTGCGAGACTGCTGTACAAGAGTACTTACCCGATTAGAACGAGATGTTCGTACTATTTGCACGGAGACGACTGAACTTTATTCAGTCTGGAAAAATGAGAGACAATTCCGAATTACTGGTTCTGACGCGCATTCATTATTCACTTATCGGAACAATAAGCAACCTGATTGGAAGAAAAAGTCTTTGAATTACTTTTATCCGAAAGAATTCAGTAATTCTTATACTAAACACGGGTTGGATAATGAGCCACTAGCACGCGAAGCCTATGAAAAGGCGGTGTCTGTAAAAGTAGTGGAATGTGGACTTATTGTCTCCGAAGATAATCCATGGTTAGGATACTCACCCGATGGAATAGTGTTTGAAAGTAATAAACCATCAAAATTGCTTGAAATAAAATGCCCGTACGAAGGTCGGAAGAAACCCATGAGCGAGGTTATCAAATCAATTAAATGGTTGACAATACAAGATAATCAAATATCCCTGAGAAGACGTCATTCCTACTATACGCAAGTACATATAGGAATGGCGTTGTTGAATTTGACGTCCACTGATTTCATTATTTACACTCCATTCGATAAGGGTTTAGTAATATTTACTGTCGATTTTGAGGAAGGATATGCAAGAGACTTGTTGCAGTCATTGAAAACGATTTACTTCAGTCATATGGTACATAATATATGTGAAACAGAAGCTACAAATGAGCAAGATAAATCAGAATCTTAAGCTTAAGTATCTTTTATAATATCGCACACCTAGTTCTAAACTGTGGGACAAGTCAAAAAATCGCATTGTTCAGTATGAGGAAAAAACGTTTTGCTCCAATTATGCCTTTGGATAATTAATTAATTAAATAATTATTATTCACAATAAATATAATTATATAATATTACTAATGATAATTATCATTAATTATCATTAATAATATTATAATAATTATATTATTATATAATTATTATTGATTATTTATTAATTCAGCAAAACTAAGTTAGTGCAATCTGTCGTCATGATGATGAACATTAAGTTGAATCTGTTCTTGTGGTTAGTTGCGTATGGTATCAGGGTATACAAAAATGATGATAACTCAAAATTCAAGTTTTTTTGCTTGTCCCAGTTTAGAACTAGGTGTGCGATATGTACATCCGTTTACCTGTGGATAACACTCGTTTATTTATGGTCATGCAATCGTTTAAATTTTCTGTAATAAACCTTGATTCAACCTTCATACCGCTGTCTGTTCTTTTATTTCTCTCAACTAAAACCTATCGTCTCCGAGAATCGGCGTACTCAAGTTTACAACAGCACATATGATATTAAAAATTTCTTCAACTTTAGGGAGAAGACATACAGGCATTTTGGTACTCAAAACATCGAAAGTCTTTAATCTTTGATTGCTCCGTTCGACATGAACCCTAGCTCTAGCGATAAAACGACTTGAAATTGCTTCGGACGCTGAAAGTTGCTTTTTATTTCTAAGAAACGAAGGCCTGATAAATTTAACGTCATGTTTTTTGTACAGATCGTCAACAGTGAATCCTCTATCAGACATGATTGCATCCTTTTTCTCCAATTTCTTTATTATTTCACATTGTTCAAAAATCGCATTGTCAGATGCACGTCCACCGTAAGGTTTACTGACAAATGAAATTAATCCACCCGGAGTTACACCAGTCAAGAACTTCACAGTGTACGTACTTTTGTAATGTGAATAAGTTACAATCTGGCAACACAAACTCTTCGATCGTTGAATTGGGATTTCAGTACAATCAATGATGACTCTAACATCCTCAAATCCAGTGAAGCATTGCGGTATATTCTTTCGTACGTTAGCCTTTGTTGGCCAGAAAATAGCAGGTTTCAAACAAATATTTAAAACATCCAACATTTCGAATATCCTATCCTTACAAGTTTCAGGGGTACAGCAATGAAACAGAAATGCCAACAATGCGTAAGACATATTTTGCTTCAGTCTCATGAAAGTCATCACAATTGCTTCTTGTAAACTGAGCTTCGTATACGAATCGTGTGGCTTTATGATTCTCACTAATTTTTCAATAGTATTCAGTATCTGGAAACTTTGAATACCAGTGAGTGTACTCAATTCACTATCGGAACTTATTACAGCTGCAAATTTTGAAGTGATATAATCACTTTGAACTTGAACACCTACATCCACTAATGTCTTCGCATCATCGATCACAACATTCTCATCCTCAATCGGTTCAGCAATGAGTTCTGCAATCAATTCATTCTTTTCCGTAGTTGAGGAAACTGTATCCACCAATTCAATAACTTCCTTCTGTTTTTCTTCGACACTAACTGTCTCAGGGAAGTGCTCAGACGCATCACTGGTTCCCATAGGCATATTACTAGGTACGTCGATTTCATTTTGTGTTTGTTTAACCAGTGAACGCTGACGAATCCTTTCCTTGCGAGCATTTGCAGTAGCCTCTTTCTTTAATTTTAAATTGGGCTCCTCTTTTATTGATCCAACTGGCAGATTCAGCGATGGAATGCTTGTTTTCTTGAGGTGACGTATTTTATCTCCCCCTTGAACATAAAAACTACATATTACTTAACGAAATGAACATTCATGTAATTCTTATTAAAATAATATCTTCAAATGAAACAGAGATTATGTGTCACTTACTTGCTGGTATGAAATCCTCTTTTGTGAAATGGAGTGAGCATACTTTCATTGTCGCAGTAACTTTCTTTCCCATTCTTAAAGCCTTAATCCACGCTGCTCGTCGATCAATTGCTTCTTCGTTGCCAAATTTGTTCGTGATTTTGACCACATTTTGTTTCGCCGAAGGAAAACGATAAAATCGCTTGTCGTCGTCACGGCACGCTTTACTGGTGCAATTATAAACACAACAGAATGTTTTAGATTTGTTTTTGCACGAAGGAAATTCCATTTTCTAGCTGTTTATCAATAATTTTGCGAGCGTAACAACGTTTCCCGTGTATCTGACAGCCACATGGCATGAGAGCGACCCGCTCGCAGTAGTTCACAAATTGGCCACTAGTTGGCGTATCTACCTACTCAGTTTCCCAATATATAGTGGCAGAAGATCTCCTCTCTAAGCGTCGCTTAATTCCTGTATTGGTTATGTGTTGTAAATATGTATGTTGTCAGTATATGTTAGTCCCCCTAAAGCTGATCCTATGTTAATTGATGTAATTTTCAGATACTGTATTGTACTTTGTAAAACTAATAAGCTTCAATTCATGTACCTACCAGTATTTTTTTGGTTTTATGAACAAAATAAATTTAGTTGAATCAACAAAGTAATTTAACTGATTTGACGAAACATTCGTTGATTTCACCAAATGCTTTTGTCAAATCATTCTGGTGTATTTGTTGATCAAACTAAATCAGCCAGCAAACAATGTTTGTTGAAGCAACACAGCATTTTGTAGACTGTATATCTACCAAATTTTTTTGTTGATTAAGCAAAATTATTGTTGATCCCACGATACTTTTCTCTGAGTGTACACCATCATACACTACTACCCGGCGCTTGTTGTTTACTTTTGGTCAACGCGACCAAAGTGCGTGAAATAAGAACGCTAGGAATTTAACACGGCGTACGAAATATTACGCGTGAAGAAAATAAAATTATATCGATAGTATTAAAATCTAAACAACACATGAATAGACTTCGACACCTGTCGAGCTCTAGCTATTACTCAGTCACCTTTGTGTATGCTCTCTGTTATGATGTTCATTTCAAATATAATGTAATATAGTATGTAATCACATACAGATGTGTTTTTCTTTATTGACGAAACCTGCCTACATCCCTGGATAATGTAACATAAAAACGATTTTTTCCATTAAAGTAAATCAGAAGATTCGAACCCGATAGCCAACAGGAATATTCATAATTTTAGGGTATACAAGTTTATTTATGCGATAATTTGAAAAACTAAAAAAAAAATTGATTCATTGAGCAATTAGAAATTGGAGTACGTATTATCGGAGTAACGCTGAAATTCAATTTCATCGTAGTATTTCGACGACTAAATTAACGCGGAATATCATCACAATGCAATATCTGTTCCATTTAGCCTCGAAGTGATTGACAGATTTATTATTCAATGAATTGAAATATTTTGCAATGCATATTTCAGAGGAAAGAGAGGAAAGAAGAAAGAGAAAGCAAGAGGAGAAAGAGAAATGGCACGAGAAGAACAAAGACGGGCCGACGGGAGAAAGAAGAGCGGGAAGCAACGTGAGGGAAGTGAGAGGCGGGAGGGTTGAACGTGAGTCATATCAATGCCCGCACTATAGTTCGACCAACGCATGCTCGCGTTGCGTACATGAGCTTCTGCTGACAGTCACTGGGTTATTATGGGTATAATGAATGAATACAAGTTTATTCATTAGACAATTTGGAAGAAAATTGATTCATTAAGCAATTGGAAATTGAAGTACGTATTATCAAAGTAACCCTGAAGAAACAAATCAACGCGGAATATCATGACAATGCAATACTTATACGATTTAGGGCTGTTATGGCCGGTTTCACAAACGTCGAATAACTTCATTCATTGATTAAACTCTTATATTCATTGAAAACAGAAGACTATTTTACATTGTATTTGCGACTTTTATTCGATGAATAGCGTTATTCTATGAATAAGAAGTTTTTCGACGTTGGTGGAACCGGCGATCAGTCACTTTTTATCGGATTGGTAATATCTTTCCAGTTAGGTTGGATTGTTACGTCTTCATTTGGGATCTTGTCCCCTGTTTTAAATATCAGAATATAACTGAGGGATTTGTTGATGGTTAGAACAAAAGTAACTCGGTTAACCAACTAATATTTATTAATAAGTACTGTAGGTGGAATAGGTAAAGTAAATTTTGGAGTCCCTTGTTGTCAGTAAAGAGGGTCGTTGAGAAGTGAAGAATGTGTAATTAAAAAGGAGAGTAGAAGTGAAGGAGATGGAGGTTGACTGGAAAGTGAGTTCGCTATGAGAATGGCATAATGAGGATTGTCAGTAAAGAGGATGATTGTAGGCAAGGTGGGGATCAGAGGATTGCTGACCGATGCAGCAGGTCAGCGTGAGAAAGGTAGCGAGGTGGGAAGACAGGGTGTAAGGAGATATGATAGTGAGTTCGGACAGAGCAACGTGGAGTAGGACGTCACAGTATTTTGTCATATTTTAATTTTATTTTTCATAGTTTAATTCAATTTCCGAATGCAACCGCCTCATTCGGCGTTCCGTGACGCGTTGAGGGTACTATCGCAGTAGATACGATTTATGTTTTCATATTTTCTCATGACACGGCAGTCTGAGCATCGCCGTGGTTTTTTTTTTCTTTTATTCCACTTCTTAATTTGTTTTAAATTCTATCTTAGTATGAGGTTGAAGTTAGTAACGTTGACGCCTATTTGGATCAATTTTCTCCCATCCAATGAGGATATTTCGGTCATTTTTAGGTCATATTTTTCAACCTCTATCAGTCCTACAATCATATTTTTTAGGGGGCTTGACCACTGACAGCCCCGTTATTACAGTATATTTGATTCCTCAATCGCAAAAAACTTGTTTATCGGCCGGGAGTTACATGCGGGTAGAAATTCGCACCGAAACGAATGAACGTCCGTCTCCTTGGATGGGCGAAATATAATTGAATGTTGGTCCGGGGCCATCTGCTGGGAAAACTGTTCGACTTTTTTTTTCATGGTGGGCGAAGCACCGTACTTCCCGATATCGAAAAGATACAGGCGAAATGAGAAACCCTTGGTGTGAATTCGCACCTGCCGCGACTTTACGTGGATGCGAAACGCTAGGGATACCAACTCAAAATTCACCCGGCTAGTGACATTGCTTCAGCCATGCCCTGTTCAAGCTAACTTTACTCTGTTCGAAGTCGAGAACAGCGCGCGTAATATTTGAAGGTTAGGCGCCTAATTTTAAATGAACCAGTCAATCGTGCGATTAAGTGGAGTTGCGGAAAAATTGGACCGGGTGAGAAAGATGATTTAAATCAATCGATCAACGAAATAGTTATTAAATAATGCGAGGTTTCACTCACAATCAATTTATTATGAATCAAGTCATTTTTAAGATGTTATCGTTGAATCGTTGGAACAATAAAATGATTACTCATTATCTTATAACAGAATAATTGCACTGGTCAACAGTGGTTTTGTTGCATGGAGTTCTATACCTAATTATAAGTATATTTGTCTCTCTGATTTTAAATCTGAAGTCCGTTTTCCAACAGCAGCTCTAGTTATTGAGATATTAGTCGAGTCAAATCCAGCAAACCAATACATAACTGATACATAACTGTAAGAGCACATCTAGAGATCGGAGTAATGTAACATAGTTATGTCTCTGATATGCGACATATCTTTAGAATGTAACATATTGTTTACATAACATAAGATGCATGAATGATACGTAATATCGAGGGCATCACGAAGTAACAATGTAATATAACAAAGTTACGTAGAGGAGAAATAACATAACTTCAATTCCGTGATGTATCATGTACATTACATGAGACCCACAAGTGATACATAAAATTGAAAGCATCTTCAGGGATCCGGAAATATAACATAGTCACATACATGGCACATAATATTTCTGCAAATATGACATGTGTCGTATATATAACATCAGACCCATGGATGATACGTAACAGAGATGGCAACACCAGGGAACAGAGTCACATAACATAATAACATCTATGATACGTGCAATATCTTTAGTTCTGCAATTAAAACATCGCAAAATAGGATATCCGTATCTGCTGGCGATAATTTCTGAAACGTAAGTAAGTGACTAACATGATAGTACGCATTAATCGAGGCATAAACGCTTCAGAGCTGTTAGATAGCGAGATCGAGAATATGGAGAAATCTGGCAGTATTCACTACACGATACTGTGATGTAGTGGCGAGAGCGTGCGACTACTAATCCAAGCGAGTCCGAGCGATCATGGTTCGAGCCCGGGTTAGGTCAAAATAATGATGTCGTCTTGAATAAACTAAAAATGCGTTTTAATCTATCTGTGGTTGATTACAAATTGTTACTATGTCATATATACACCATAGATGATGGAAATTAGTAATAATAACGGCTTTTTATTTAGCTTTCCCAGTGTGATAGTTAATTGTATCAGATGCATCTCCAATATGTATCTGATACATCTTTCAACATGTCTTTGACATATCTTTGATATGTCTATGATATATCGGTGAGCCGTCGCTGATATATATCACCAGCACATATCTAATACATTGATGACACATCCAATGTTGCTGACATCGTGCTGTACCAGTAACATACTTTCTTATGAGTTTGATACATAACGTGTAACATTCGTTACATAATATATACGTATTTGATACATATTTTGGTTTGCTGGGAATAGGCCTAAAGTCAAAACTTTTTGAGGGGAAGATTGATTTTTCAGGTGAAGGTAGGTGAATAGATACTGAATGATACCCCGATTGAATTTTCGCCTTCCGCCCCCAGCGACCCTCAGATTTACCGGATCAAATGTTCAGAATCTCAATATCTCGAAAACAAATTACCCGATCGTAAAATGTTTCAAGCAAAAGTCGTTCAGAATGAAAAAAAACACACAAAGTTATATCAAGTTCAACCCCGTAATTCTACAAATAAGGGCGTTAGACCGATGTAAAGATTCGGGCATAACCACTGGAAGAGAAAGACAAAGCTACGTGTCTGCACCACTCGCACTCACTGACACGCTTTCCCCAATGTTCTCCGCATGTGTCAACCCCGGATATCTACATCGGTTCAACGCTCTCATTTGTAGAAATATGGGGTTGAACTTGATATAACTTCGTGTTTTTTTTTTCATTTGGAACAACTTTTGTTTGAAACATTTTACGATCGGGTGGTTAGTTTTCGAGATATTGAGATTCTGAACATTTGATCCCCTGATTCTAAGGGTCGCCGGGGGCGGGGGGCGAAAATTTTATTCACTCCAGGCCTATTTGACTGGATTATATGACAGGAAGAATTTTTCACAAAAAATATACCAATTTTTTGTTTTTTATTATTATTATTACACAGAACTAATTGGAATCAAACTTCCTTTTATACGACTTTCTTGCATGAACCGACTTAGGAGTACTACTCTGAATGCTCCAGCAGTAATCGGCCATCATATTCGTATTCCAGTGTCCCTGGTATCGCTCTTCCATAGTGCGAATATCCTGATGAAAGCGTTCTCCTTGCTCTTCGCTTGAATGACCCAGATTTTCAGGAAAACGATCTAAATGGCTGAAGAGATAATGTAATTTGATGCTCATATTGCATCCAAGTCGCTGATAGTGTAGCATTAGTTGCTCAATGTGTTGATGGTAGTCGGCCGACTTGTTATTTCCCAAGAAATTTTTAACTACCTACACGAACGCATTCCACGCGGATTTTTCAATATCTGTCATGCAGTTAGTGAAATTTGAATCATTTATTAATCTTCGGATCTGGGGACCATCAAAAATCCCGGCTTTTGTCTTTTCAGTACTCAATTTCGGGAAGATTGTTGTGATTTACTTGAAACAATCCCCATCTTTCTCAAGAGCTTTTACGTATTGTTTTATTAGCCCTAATTTAATATGCAAAGGAGGCAATATTATACGGTCTCTTGAAACTAGTGGAGCATTTATCACATTCAGCCTCCCCGGGACTAAAGTCTCCCTCAAAGGCCAATCTTTCGTAGTCCAGTACTCAGATTTAGCTCTGCTGTCCCATACGCATATAAAACATGGATGTTTCGTGTAACCACCTTGCTGACCCAAGAGAAAGTTGACCATTATCAAATCTACGCATATAACCCAGTTATGATCTTTGTATTTTATTTTTTCCAAAACTAATGATATCGTAGGGTATTCTTCTTCAACTTTGGTTGAATGTGCAATAGGCAAAGAACCCAGTTTATTGCCATTATGCAAGAGTACACCTTTAAGACTGCGTTTCGATGAGTCTATAAATAAACGCCAATCATTTGGATCATAGGTTTGTGATCCCATGGCAGTCATTAAACCAGGAATATTGTTGCAAGATACAAAATCATCCTCTTCAGAAAAGAAAGGGAGTGAATTCTTTTCCCTTGTCCGATAAACCGAGACATTTGTTTGGTGTTACTAGATTTCTTTCTTTCAATCGAGAAGCTAAAAGTTCTGATGCTTTTTTCGATAGTCCGAGATCTCTAATTAAGTCATCTAGATCATTTTGATTGAACGGTCTAGGTTCGAAAGGGCAATTAAAGTCACTATCCTTACCGTTATCACTGTCTTCTGAACGTTCTTGAGATGTTAGACTAGACGAACTGAGTTGTGATACTAACTCATTACCAGAACTCAGAACAGGTCTAATCGCAGATTGCAAGCTAGGACAAATCCACTTGGAACGATTTTTGCGGTTTATTCCGATAATATTCACAACACAAAAATAACAGTCATCGTGATGATTTGATGGTTCACGCCAGATCATTGGACTTTTGTACTCAAAAAAGTCTTTTTTTATTTCTCCATAAACGCAAAGACACAGCTTTTACACACCAAATTTGGGATCCAGGACTTGATATTTATTTCTAATGGCATCCCAAAGTAGTCCATACAGGCTTTTTTCACAAACTCAGACACGTTCAAGCGACATTCTTGAAACATGTACTCACCACAAATGAAACAAAAATTATTTGGATTGTTTTTATAAGTTCTTATTGATAACGGCATCGTGAAATTATTTATTATTATCATTCGTAACGGCATCTTAAAACTATTTACTATTATTATTCAATATTTATTTATTACTTATAAAATCTGCCTAATTACTTCACTATTGGTAACAATTTGTTCACTCAGCAGTCGAATTGTAGGGAGTACCTGTATCTCAAAACTCGAGCTGCTAGACAAAAAGTGTGGTTAGATTCGAATTCAGCAAGGTGAAGTTAGTAAGAAACAGTTGAAAAACCTCATGCAACAGAAAAAACGTTCGATTTTGTAAACCAGTGTTATTAATTAATGTAAAGTTTTATTTGCAATCAATTTATTATGAATCTTCTTTGGACAATTCTCTTCGCCTTAGGACACCTTCGATGACCCACGATGAGTCTCAGCGAAGAGCAATCCTTGCTTCGTCGCCTGCTTTGTGGCTCCATAATATCTTGACGCAGGCACTCTTTCAAAAGCAACAGCGCAGAACGTCCTCGGGTGATATCGTCTTCGTAACGCTAGAACATTAGGGCATAAGAGTGATGGATGGATCGTCGTTACACAGTGTGCCCTGTACAGCGTACACAGTAATCAGAAATTACCTAAGACGATTGACTTTGGAAAGTCAATCACCGAGGGACTTAGTTGACTTTCATCGAGGTATCCAACTCCGGACAGCTGCTTCGCTGCGACTCGAATGTATCGTCAAAGCTTATCGAGGGACTCTCGCCAGCACTCTTTGTACTCCCTACCGACCTACGGTCATCGCAGCGTTAGGGAGACTCAGCTGCAGTCACTGTTCGTCGACTGCAATTACTGTTCGGCGTGAGGATTTTTATTTTTAACGCAGAAGCTCCGCTGAAGGGCATGTTTCATTTATCTCATCGGTGGTGTCGTGGAACGAACCAATATCGAGATGCGCTCAACGTGCTCGACTTCCAAGAAGGTGCTCAAATTGGTCTCCAACGCAAAAGCTCATAGGGCATGTTTAATTCATCTCGTCGGTGGTGTCGTGGAACGGACCAATATCGAAAATGCATTTTGAGCACCTTCTTGGACGTCGAGCACGTTGAGCGCATCTCGATATTGGATCGTTCCACGACAACACCGATGAGATGAATTAAACATGCCCTTCTGCGGAGCTTCTGCGTAAGAGATAAAAATCCTCAAGCCGAACAGTAATTGCAGTCGACCAACGCTGACTGCAGCTGAGACTCCCTAACGCTGCGATGACCGTAGGTCGGTAGGGAGTACAAAGAGTGCTGGCGAGAGTCCCTCGATAAGCTTTGATGATACATTCGAGTCGCAGTAGCGGCTACGTCCTATAGGAGGAGTTAAGCCAGTTGAAGGTTAAAAAAAAAGAGTCGCAGCGAAGCAGCTGTCCGGAGTTGGATATCTCGATGAATGTCGACTAGAATGAAAGTCAACCAAGACCCTCGATGAAACGCAACGATACACCTCGAGGTTGACGCAAGCGGCATCTAACTACAATCGATGATCCTTAGATATTTTCCAAAGTCAATCGTCTCGGGTAATTTCTGATTACTGTGTACGCTGTACCCTGTGCATACTGTGTAACGACGATCCATCCGTCGCTCTTTTGCCTTAATGTTTTAGCGTTATGGAGACGATATTCTTCCAGGATGTTCTCCGCTGTTGCTTTCGAAAGAGCGCCTGCGTCAAGATATTATGCAGCCACAAAGCAGGCGACGAATCAAGGATTGCTCTTCGCTGAGACTCATCGTGGGTCATCGAAGGTGTCCTAAGGCACAGAGAATTGTCCAAAGAAGATTCATAATAAATTGATCGCAAGTAAAACTTTACATGAATGAATAATTATTTTGTTATAAGATAATGAGTAACCATTTTATTGTTCCAACGATTCAACAGAAACATCCTAAGAATAGCTTGATTCATAATAAATTGATTGCAAGTAAAGCCTTGCATTATTCAATAACTATTTCGTTGATCGATTGATTTAAATCATCTTTCTTACCCGGTCCAATTTTCCTGCAACTCCACTTAATCGCACGATTGACTGATTCATTCAAAATTAGGCGCCTAACCTTCAAATATTACGCGCGCTGTTCTCGAGTTCGAACAGAATAAAGTTAGCTTGAACAGGGCATAGCTGAAGCAATGTCACTAGCCGGGTGAATTTTGGGTTGGTCTCCCTAGTGTTCCGCATCTACGGAGGAACGGTCGCGAAAGGAGGCCGTGGCCGACGCTTTTGCCATCTTTTTACAGTCGTTAATGAAGAAAAAAAAAATATAATAAATAATATATCGTGAGAACAGGTGTTATCATTACTGTCCCTACTATACTTTTTTCATTCTTCTATATAATATAAAAAACTGATTCATCCACTCTGTAACGATCTTGATAATAATATCATCATCAAATCATATATCACATTGAAGTACGACGTCAGGTAGCATGACAGTAATAAACACGCAGCATGTACAGTCAAGCTATAGTGTTCTGAAAAAAATTGTGACATTCGTACAATATACAATACAAATAATAATAATAATGATAATGACAACAATGAGGAAACACACGGGACAGATTGGACACATGAGACATGTGACAGACATCCTGAAAAATTTCGGGGACAGACGGAACAGACGTTTTTCGTACTTTAATATTTTGTAGAGAATAGAGAATAGAGAATTCATCTAGGAATACGGTCATATTTTTTTGAGAATGTTATCGCGTGGCCCTTGCTTTGAAAATCACGTTCGAATAATATATTTGATCACAACGAATAAAATTGTTTGGTACCGCAAAATTAAATGAATATATTCTTACCTTGGGTAAAATCACCCATATTCTATTAATTTTATGAACACCATCCAGTAGCCTATATGATAAAAGATATCCTTCAAAATGTAAGAACCTCGGCTGCTGCGTCAACAACTATTATTGTGAAACAAGTCAGTCTTGCTCTAGCTTGCTTACTGCACAGACTTGTATTTCAGAATACACAACCTATAATTTCAAAGCATATAATATTCACCTTCATTCGCTTTATTTCTCTTGGAGAACCTACTTTAAATAACTCATTAATACTACGAAGCTAATTTCGTTACATTGGTGTCAGAATCGGGAATTTCCGAGATCGATAAAGTGAATATTTTGTGGAATCAACAATAACTCTTGAAAAAATGTCTCGTCGACGGGAAACTGCTCCTACTGACGAATCAGCTGGAAACCAGCAAATACCACCACCTCAAGTCGACATGATGGAGCGACTTTTCCAAGCTATGGCCGCACAACAACAGGCAAGCCTAGCTGCACAAACGGCTCAACAGCAGGCAAGTCTAGCTGCTCAAGCAGCACAACAAGAGGCAAATTTACCCGCTTAAAGAGAAAGAGAAGAGCGGGAAGACAGGCGTCATCGCGAAGAAAGGGAGGCCGCTTTGATAGCTATACGAGAGGAGCAAGAGGAACGCCGAGCTGAACGCGAGGCTGATTTGGCAGCTCAACGAGCTGATAGAGAGGCGAACCACGCAGCCCAACAAGTGTCACGTGAGGGTGAAGCCCGAGCGGATGGAAAATTAAGTTCACGCAACCAAGAGATAATTTATGATTTTGACTTACCTTTCAATAAGTCGGTATATGGGATCTTGCTTACCTAGCTCTATACAGAGCCGTACGTCTATTTCAATATTCTAATTATGAGGCCAATTACAAGGATTAGGATTAGGTATATTGATGGTGAACTCAAATGAAGATGATTGTTCAACTGGTAAAAGCAAACTATTCGCTCCGTGCACAACAGCGGTAGCGCCATAGGTGACGTTTTTAAGAACTTCATGCCCAATCAACCGCCGAATCAATCGCTTATTTAACACTCATACATATCCGTTTACATGTATTATATTATTGTTTCTATAGACTATCATATGGGCATGAAATTCTCAAAAACGTCACCTATGGCGCTACCGCTGTTGTGCACGGAGCGAATATTCTGCAAGCGATTTGGGCAAAATATGCAAATGGATGATTAACAAAAAATATGATTAAAGATCAAGCTATGTTTGACTACGCTGTTTACTATGGTTATTAATACGTTTAGGAATACTATACTATAGTCGGTTCTCTATTATGACAACTCTCTTTCTCTCTATTGTCATCATATAAAGATAATGTAATCTAATATCTGAAGAAAATAATAGCGCTGTGATTATCTAGGCAAGACTGATTTGTACACGAATGACTTATGTGCAAATCAGCCTAATAATCCCTCTTGGGTGATTTTCCTAGTAAGAGAGATTTTTGGTATGAAAGACTCACACCAAAAATCTGTCTTTTGATCACTATGATTTATGGTAAACAATCGGTAATTAAAATTAAAAACTTAGCGTTGGTGTCTGACTGTACTGAGGTCGGGGCCCGTCGGATAGAATCGGAGCTCTTGGGTGATAACGTACTCCCGTGGGTCTCACCTTAACTGAAGCTATTAATTAATAAAATAGTCGAAGAGTCTAAATTCGATTAAAAATGTCAATGAGCAAATCTGAACTATTATTTTAACTTGAAAGTATTAAGGGGGTATCCACACCTTTGGATGGGTTAAAATTCTGAAAAAAATATTGATGTTTTACAGCAAATTTGAGAGTCTGATCAAATCCAAAAAAATCATGAAGTTTGGGGAGGGTTTGACCCTCATTATCCATACCTAACATTCAATATTACTTTGAGTACAATAGTAGTTACGCTCCATATAGAAAAATACCAAATTACTCGGTTGTCGTAAAGAATCAGAAGTATCGTTGGACTAATTCTGGAGTTTTTGGTCTTCAAGTGTTCAGAAGAGGTGCCTCTATCAGATGAACAAACAACTTTTTGATATCGCAAAAATTGCCTGACACGCTTAGTTTTTACTGAGATTTTTCTGATTCTTCAATTTTTTTCTACATTTTTTCTATTATCTCAACCAAAAATAGTGATATCAAAAAGTTGTCAGTTCAGCTGATAGAGGTTTGGATTCTACAAATTTAAAGACCACAAACTCCAGAATCGGTCCAACGATGGTCCTGATTCTTTACGACAACCGGTCAAAATATTCATTCTCCAGAAATCAACTTTCAAACTTTTTTATTTCAATTTTTTTTTTATTTCCTATTTCTCCCGGAGAGGAAAATCTAGTACAGGAAATCAAGTTTTAAGATTTTGCTTATGACTAATATGCTGGATCTGCAGCTGCTCTCGTATCGATGAGTTATGAGTCGAGTCGAGTCTAGACACATGTGCCAGGCGGAGGTTTGTAGTGAGTTTTGACCCGTTCTGTACAACAACAGTGTCGGTTAGGTGTCCGATGAGGCTGTTAGAAAAATAATGAATTGCTTTAGAAAAAATCTGATTAAACTTGTTCAAAACATGAAAATTCTGTAAAATTTTTTATCTTCAATATTTTTGAGATCCAGAAGATGCTAGCACAATTTTTGTCAATACTAAGAAGATTCTTTCATTTTCATCAATCATACCTTTTTTCCTTTAATATTGATTAATTCTTGCAATTAATATATGTATTATAGAAATACTCATCTTTTTGGAAATCCAAATGTGTAGTCTCCTGGCATCGATTTCAAACGCACTTTTTGATGGATCATCTTCTTTCGATTCCAAAGTCTCATCTCAGACATATATACCTACACTGTGTTCATTCGATAATGGGAATTACTATTGGTTTGAATTCGTACTGAGAGCACGACAATATTTACAAACGAGTGGACACCTAACCTCGAAAAAACGTAGATCGCAGCCATGTGTTCTGTCAATGATCACAATTTAAAAGAATATCGGAAATTCAATATGTGTAAGAATGATAATTACAAACAATTGAAAGATCACAAAATCAAATCCAAAATCGAAATATATCAAAACCTCATAAAAGTAAGCAGTGGTGTTGGCGGTGTTGTACAATACTTATGGCACCAATCTGAGGGTTCGCGAGCCTCGCCGCGGCGCTTTTTCGCAATTTGGCACTGCCATGGCTGTTACTTCTCAAATCCTCTAGATATCTTGACACCGATTTATTTGCAGGTAGAGTAGGTCACTAGCATTCCAAATAAATTATAAAAAAAAAAACGATTTTTTGAAAATTCAAAGGTGTAGATACCCCCTTAACAATCATTGAATATTGAATTTGAGTTGATTTTGTTGTTGAGATTTATGAATGTGTCGATGCACTTCTTTTAGCTTCCGCTATTAGAGATTTATTTAACGAGATTAACTAAGTCCTTTAGCGTCGTCACTTAAAAAGATTTTCAATCACTAACTCTTGCTCAATTGTTAAACCTCGGGACACGTCCGTGCACTAAGCAACTTTTTAGACGAAAGACGTTATTAATATGTTGAAGTAAATAGTTTGAAACAATGAAGTTAATCCTAATCTTCAAAATGCATAACCCTGATGAGATTTATGGTTTGAGATTATTGACGAGTACTGAGTCCTTTGGGTCGACACTTATAAAAGATTTGAACACCAACTCTTGGCTCTAATTAGCACACGGGTCCCTGCATCTACGCACCTCGCGATTTACCAGAAGAAAGACAAGTTATTCAGTTTAGATGCAGCCACGAGGCCGCTGGTGCATTGCATAGGTGTTACTCTGCCGTGGTAATTAGCCAATCAGAGACCTGCATCTTTACGCGGATGAGTAACTCATCGCTCCTGGCCGCTTTACCTGAGACAGCGTTCCGCGTTCCCAACCTGAAGACAGTCTGTTTGCAATAACATTTGAAATTTCATGCATTCCAATTCTTAACAATTTTCCTCACACATCCTTCCATACGTTCCAATGATTAATTTGGTAACATCGAGAATTTCCTTAGTGGATTGATTAAGCCTATTTGTTCTTGTAAAAATCAATTTATTGAGAGAGTAGTCACGACGAACCGACTATGCAGTGCTGGGTCAGTAAAAAGTCCGGCACTGCATCTAACCTCAACTTACCTTATGGTATTAAATTCTTATCTCTAGGACTCGACCGGAGTTCGTGACTTTTAAGCAGAGAGGGTTTTGGATTTTTGAAATATTATATTTTGGATTATAGTATATCTGAATCCTTCCCACGGTTATTTATCTATGGTTTATTTTATAATATGAAGAATGAAATTTTGAATAATGTGTAGTCGCACGTAACACAAGCTACCCTATCCCTCCTCATGAGACGTCTCGAGCCTCAGGAGATGATCTCCCAAACTTTCACTCCTAGACGATCCCCAGTGAGGATCGAGGAGATAGTCGAGCCAGCTCTCATTCGGTCTGTACAAAACTATCGGGAGCAAGAACCTTCCCCAACCATACGTAGACCAGGTACGGGTGGAGCGGCGACTTTTACGCCGCACACTCGTACATTACCACACAGTGCCCGAATTCAATTCAGGACGCACAAAATGTACACCATGCTGACCACATGGCTGGCGATGATACCCTAGAAAATAGAATTATCAATAACACTGTGCCTTTTAATTCATCTTGCGCCGGGAGTAGTCGCGACAAACAAATAAATAACACAACGATGAACACTTGCAAAGAAGGTTGTACGGGACAGACACAAAAATCCTCTAACCTGAAAGTAAATTTCTTTGACGGATCTGTACCATGGGCCGATTATGAACGGCAATTCTTAATCATAGCTGAAATAAATTCCTGGTCTCCCAGGGTTGAGGCCGGACATCTAGCTGGTAGTTTAAGAGGTCCTGCCTTGGCTGTTCTTTCATCTCTTGCTAATTCTGATATTAAAAATTATGATAAACTCAGCACAGCCTTAGAATTAAGATTCGGAAATCAACTCATATCGAAACTGTCTCTAACACAATCAGACCTTAGAAAACAGGCTAAAGAGGAGGGTCTTGCCTCGCTTGGAGTAGAAATAGAAGGATTAGCTAGAATAGCATTACCCAGTTGCGATGAGCCAACTAGAAACATGTTGGCCTGTAATAAATTTATGAATGCAATAACAGATCCAGAGTTGAGACATACTCTTAGTCTGACAGGACTTTCCTCTGTTCAGGAAGCGGTCATTAAGGGTCTAGAAATCGAAGCCTTAACAAAACATCATTTGGGGGTGGAAAAAGTACGTCAAATCGAAACATAAACACCTTCCTCTATCCCAACAAAAACTGCCGAAACACAGAAAACTACTCCCAGGCAGCAGACGAATAATAATAATAATAATAGAAATAACAATAATAATCCTTACAGAAATAATAATAATAATAGGGGACAAAATCACGGAGACAGACCCCCGCTAAAATGCAAATATTGTGATAAAATTGGACACGACGCGAATCGTTGTTATTCTTTGGAGAAACTGATTCAATCTAACAAGTCAAATTCTCAAAATAGTCAAACCTCTTGGAGGAAAGATGGTGAAAATAAAACTGATAATTCTCAAAAACCTTTAGAAGCTCAGCAGGGTTCTTCTAACCGAAAAAACTAGTTGTTGATGATTTGGAAGGGCGGAAGTCATCAAGTGTTCGACCCAAAGAAAGCCCTATTTTAAATCATTTTCTTTTAAGGAGTCTAAGACAAACAGGCTTATATGCGCGTAGGACTTTCAACGGAATTAACTGCCTCTGGGTCATAGACACTGGGGCAGAAGTTACAGTGGTCCGTTCGGATCTCTTAAAATCTATTCACCCTATTCAACCATTTACCTCCCTCCGAACTGCTACAGGAGAAATGACTCCAGTTTCGAAAGAAGTATTGGTACAGATTAATGTGATAGGGTGTATCGATTCTTCACATAAAGTTTACGTAGCAGATATTGAGGATGAAGGGATCTTAGGGATTGACTTTCTTTCAGAGCATAATTGTGTAATTTCTACCGAAGGGAACTTATTAACATCGGGTCGACACAAGATTCCTCTTTCAACGACTAGGTGTGAAGTTTCCAAGCCCTCTGAAGACGTTTCTATAATTCGCGGTTTGTCTGAACCGGTAGAAGATATAGAGATTTTAGATGAAGCCTTATTAACCGATGATGTTTTAGCTAATTTTGAGTAGGGAAAGTACGAAAAAAAATATGTTCGGGGTGCGACTACGATCGCTTATTGTCCCATTTATCATTCATTTTCAATCCGTTTAACCTTTCTTCCATTTCATTAGCATTACAGCTATTTAGGAGTTCCGAACTGCGAACATGATATCTCCTTTCCGATATAGGTCATTTGAAAGACCCTTTTTTTTTCAATTTAAATATAGAATTTCACCGAAAGTATTACGCAAAATAAAGCTAGGCGTCGCCGTAGTATAATTGATTAATAATGGAGTCCAGATCAAAAGGGATCCGAGCGGAAAATTTTATATATAGGTTATATTCTGTAGTAAACAAATAATAACCCACGTTCTTCAGCTCCCGATATCCCGATAGTAGGATTTTCGATTAAAACGATACGATAATATTCTGAGACGAAAAGAAGGAAGCCCGACCCATCCCATCCTGACCTATTAATCCGGTTTTCCAACTTCCTCCCAGATAAGACTGCTCCAATTCATACTTATTTCATTCATTCAATAGAATGATTTAACTTGTGAATTTATTATATTCGAAATCTATTTATTATTTTATTTAAAAATTTAATTAATTATGTCAATTTTAAAAGAAATTTATAATTTGAAGATTTTTAGAAAAACTCTATTTCATGACCTATTATTTCGAGAGAATCATATTTGTCCTTCTGTCTAGGTCGTTTTTTGATTTATTTCGAAGAGGTTTGGAGTTGGACCCCCTACTGGACTTCTTCGGAATCCTCGAGTCCTCTTATCCTGGTTCTTTACCCCTCGAACCACTTCCTGTTCCAGCACGCAGTACGCAGTACTTTCCATACAGCAACCAAGGAATTCTTCGTCTTGTTTCTGAAGATCCTTCCTGTTCCTGCTTCCTGATCCTCCATTGAAGATCCAAAGAACATTTTATACTTATTACACTGTACACTTTTGGTTTGATTAGATTCACTATCTCCTCAAGGTTTTCTGTGGTTTACCTTGAGGCAGATGGCGAATGACGGATAGTATTTGAGAAACTTAACTTCTTGAGCCACAGCTCCTATTCTCCCAAATAGAATACATAGATTTTGTAATTTGTTGATCTTTATGATGATTTTACACACATACGAATTTAATTATACTAACTTCGAGAGTCGGGACGACTCTTTTACTAGGGGAGGGGGGGGGGGGGGGGGGGGGGTAGTTACATTGGGTAAAATTACCCATATTCTATTAATTTCATGAACACCATCTAGGAGCCTATATGATAAAAGATATCCTCTAAAATATACGAACCGCGGTTGCTGCGTCAATAACTATTATTGTAAAACAAATCAGTCTTGCTCTAGCTTGCTTACTGCACAGACTTGTATTTCAGAATACACAACCTATAATCACAAAGTGTTACACGCATAACTTCCTATATTCCTCAGGGCGCCTACCGGCAGGCAGCCTAGCCACGCAAGGCTCCCACCGCACCGCACGGCGCCCGCCTCTAAGTGCTGCTCGACGCGCTGAGGCGTCGTACCTACGCGCTCCCGCCGTACCTACGCGCTCCGCCACAACGCGGCGCAATCCTAGATAATTTAGCCGCGAGTAAAGTAACCTCCCGGTTACCTAATAGACCCGAGCGCTTGGCTACCTGACATCGCAGCGCATCGATCCAGATCAACGCTTCTTATCTGATACATACGATCAACATCGTCTGTCGATCCACACCTGATACGTGTACGATCTTTTTGCTTAAATAAAGCTCGTCGCTACAGAACGCTTCGACTATTCTTTTGGAGGCAACCTGCTATAAAGGGCCTATGTCAAACCAACCTCCCGACATCCCCGCCTCTCCTGCAGAACTCTGTCAGCCGCCGCCTCCAGAGACCGACAGCCTCCTCGCTTTGGTCGAACGGCAGTTACAGCTGATCCGAGAACAGGAGGAAATAGCCTGGCAGCTACAACTACGCCAGCTATCTCCAGTGGACCAGCCGAGACAGCATCCGCGGAGGGACCTGAGGATTCATCTGGAGGGGGTACCTACGACACCCGGCATCATCATCGACCACTCGAACACCCCGTATCCCCCTCCTAAAGGATCCAGAATCCCCAGGCCCGTGAGAAAGACAACACAGGCGAGTGCAGCAGTACCTAACGGGACACGGCAGCGAACTAGGCCGTATGCTCTGCAGCCTCCTACCCGGCCCCAGGAGATCCTAGGAACGCCGCCTAAGGACCCGAGGACACCGCCGCCACCTCGTCCTACCTCCCGACCTCGTCCCAACTCCCGCATCACTCTTCCCATACCTCGCAAGACCCTCTTCATCTCCCCTACTCGCAAACCCCGCCGTGCCTAATGTCTGTCTAGTCCATCCACCTTCCCTCCCCTAACTACGCCTATCCTCCATCCAATTCCTACTCCTCCAAACCCCCCAACACAACGAAAACAACTACCTCCACCACGGAGCCAGTCATTGATTGGGGAGCCCCTCCGACTAAGGCCCCTCCCTATACTATCAAAAGCATATAATATTCACCTTGATTCGCTTTATTTCTCTTGGAGAACCTACTTTAAATAACTTATTGATACTACGAAGCTAATTTCGTTACAATATAATGATAGTGTCATTGAATAGCTTCAAAATGGTTCTTGAATGAAGTCTCTAGGATGAATACAATCAGAGATATGACCGCTTAAAGGGGAGTATGTTTTCGATTTTTGGCGCATTTCTCTGAATTTTACCCCCGTGTAACTTGGAAAATAGCGTCAAGAAATAAAAAAAATTGTTCGACGAATTGATTTGTTCTATAGAACCCGTAAAAAAATTATAGTGAAATCGGTAACATCGAGGTCAATTCTTGATATGGGCCATTCCACGTGAACCGGATCAGTCAACTCTCGGATATTTTTTTAATTTTGCATGTCGATTGTCCTTGGGGAGTTAGATTTTTGTGCCAAAGGATTTTTCAATTAGTGCAAAATTCGTTGAGTTATTTGCATAAACAAATTCGTGCAAGGTTTTTTTCAAAAATTCATAACTCCGCCAAAAATGACACTAGACTCAATTTTTTTTTTTCAGTTTACGCGGAAAGATTCATAGAATGTATAAAAAAATATGTACTTCGGAAAAAGTTTGTTTATCCATTGTTTATTTAACAATTAAGTTTTCAAAGATTTTTAAAACACACAGTGACACGCTCAAAATTTTTTTTAAAAATACTGACATATACTTTGTACTATACTACAGCCTGTGAATTAATTTCGAGGACGTGTTATTTTTTGTTTTCGAGTAAAAAATCATTGAAGTTGGCGGCGCGTGCCAATTCCGAGTCGACCGACGCCGCGCCGCGTGGAACGTATAATGGCGTGCGTTAGACTGCTGTTCGCCGCTACTCGACGGACGCGTAGCAGCGGTATTCAAAAGTCATTTTCACAATGAAGGACACGATTTAAAAATCTGAAAAAAATACTGTAGCTTCCTAATGGCAACTATAAGCGACACGTCAAGTTTTGAGAACGTGTTCTTTTTCGTTCTTGAAATATTGCAGCTTGAAATTTTAGCATACATGCTTAGCATACATATTAAGATTTTGAACTGCAATATTTCGAAAACGGAAAGGAACACGTTCTTGAAACTAAACGTGTCGCTTATAGTTGCCATTAGGAAACTACAGTATTTTTTTCAGATTTTTAAATCGTGTCCTTCATTGTGAAAATGACTCTTGAATACCGCTGCTACGCGTTCGTCGAGTATATGTATGCTAAGCATACATGCTAAAATTTCAAGCTGCAATATTTCAAGAACGAAAAAGAACACGTTCTCAAAACTTAACGTGTCGCTTATAGTTGCCATTGGGATGCTACAGTATTTTTTTCAGATTTTTAAATCGTATCCTTCATTGTGAAAATGACTTTTGAATACCGCTGCTACGCGTCCGTCGAGCAGCGGCGAACAGCAGTCTAACGCACGCCATCATACGTTTCACGCGGCGCGGCGTCGGTCGACCCGGAATTGGCACGCGCCGCCAACTTCAATGATTTTTTACTCGAAAACAAAAAATAACACGTCCTTAAAATTAATTCACAGGCTGTAGTATAGTACAAAGTATATGTCAGTATTTTTAAAAAAATTTTTGATCGTGTCACTGCCCAATAAACACCATTTCGTATATTATACGTATTATACACGTCTTTTTCGTTGATTTTTGGTATCCATATATCATCATACTATTATAAAACGTATATCATACACGTTTATAAGTGGTCCAATATTATCCGTTTATTAATCACGCTTTTTAAACGAAGAAATAACTTCTTGTACCTTTAATATACACGTATGATTCGGACAACGAATACGTTGAAAATTTACGTGATTTATACGTTCATCAACCCGGACAAGTAGACGAGTAATCAACTGCGCGTACGAAACGCTCTAATGTACGTATACTGGTATACATATAATATACGTATTACGTACGTTTCCGCGAAACCTGTCGTTCACACGTTATTTATACGTTTGTTAAACTGCACCCGGATACGTGTATTCAACTGCACGTACGAAACTATCCAACATACGTATACTGTTATACATATCATATACGTATTGCAGACGTTTCCTCGAAACCTGTCGTTCGAACGTTATTTATACGTTTATCAGACTGGACAAGAATACGTGTATTTAATTGCGCGTACGAAACGCTCTAATGTACGTATACTGTTACACATATCATATACGTATTACGAACGTTTCCTCGAAACCTGTCGTTCACACGTTGTTTATACGTTTATCAGACTGGACAAGAATACGTGTATTTAATTGCGCGTACGAAACGCTCTAATGTACGTATACTGTTACACATATCATATACGTATTACGAACGTTTCCTCGAAACCTGGACCCTTATTCTAGAAATGTTTCGCGTCTTATCCCAGCGTATTCCAGCATATCGTCGAAACAAACTCGTAAAAATTCCTAACGCGCATGCGCGTGGTCAATGTTTGTAGGATAATTATGGGCTTTACATTTCTAATACGGTGACATATCGTGATTATCTCGATAAACGAAATACACTATGAAACACTGAAATAAGCCGTTCGTATGCTCGTGAGTCGATTCTTTTGCGTCAGTCGTATTGGCAGTTTCAATATCATCAATAGGGAAAACGCACAACAAGCCGACAAAAGTGATATAGTATAAACTAGAGATGTATAGCAATTCATAAAAATTAAACAAAATTAGTTAATTATTATTAATTATTTAAATTACTTAATTATTCTTATATTACGTGAGATAATTTTGAATTTTTATAATGTTTTCAACATATTTTATCGTAATAAGATAATTTTATTGAATTTTATATAATTTCCAATATATTTTTATTTATTTCGATACAGATAAGATGGTTTTATTAATTTTTCAGATTGTATGTTATTTTCAACGTATCGTTTTAATTCATTTTAATAAAAGATAATCTTACTAATTTTTTGAATTTCATTCATTTTAACACAAGGATTTCACAATTGACGGCTTTGCCATTTCCTTTATTAGCCGGACCAAATTTTTTCTGTCGTTTAATTTCTTAATGAAATTCTTGCGGACACGACTGCGCCTCGGTTTCACCCATCTTCCTCCACGGGTCCCTCGGTATGGTTTTTTTTTCAGTAGCAGAGGAGACGGTGTCAGAGTTTGATTCGACGTCTTGGTCTCGGCTGCATGCTTATACCTACCAAACCAGATTACTTTACTGACATGTATGGCATCATACATCTTAATACGATCGATGTAGATGTTTATTAGGGTGGTCCACTTTTTAACTTTTTTTTTTGGATTTTGCGGGGCACCCCTGAATATTGTTTCAAATCACGTAGAAAAAATCTGTGTAAAACATAAATCCAATCTTAAGATATTTAGAGGTCGATACCGAATATTATAGTATTTTTTTCGATTCATTAAATATTTTCATGTAATTTGGAACAATATGCAGGGGTGCATTGCAAAATTCAAAAATGAAGTTAAAAAGTGGACCACCCTAATGTTTATACAGCAAACCCTAAGGAAAATATCTAATCAAGTCTTCTACTCTAGTTATCAAAATTCAATCTTACAATGAAAGTTACCGGTGTCACGTAGATAGTGATCAAACTATTCCGTGGATTACATCAGGGAATCACTGAGTCTCGCGTCTTCGAGAATAGAATTTTGTGCAAAATCCGTTGTCAGAGAGCCAGAGTATCTTCTTACAGTCTAAGATAATGGTCTCGGCGATGTTTGGTGAAGTAGTTTTGAGAGCGGAGTGGTTGGATCGTGGATCAGTAGCAGATGAGATGGTGTCAGGGTGCCAGGGTTTGATTCGACGTATTGGTCTCGGCTGTCTGCTACCTAGTAAACCAGATTATCATTGTATTTTGAAATCTAATCTTGAAATCATTTTACCGGTGTTACGTAGAGTTCGGGTCCGTGCAAGGTAGTGCTGTCGGCGATCAAAGGATTCTGATGGATCGCTAGGAATCGCTGACTCTTGTATCATCAGCGGAGAGGCACCAGCCATGATAACCAATTGTACTTCACCTGACTGTAGTCGATTTTCACGATCATTGTGGCGCATTATGCGGCCTTAGATCAAACCGTGATTTGTTTTGCAGAAATTTGGCGATGTCTTAGCGCAGCCGGTGAGTATGCTCTCTAAATCTGAATCAGCGGAAACTACTGACGATCAGCGAATAGTCGCTGGTTTACAGCTAGAAGTATGCAGCTGAATCCATCAGCTACATACTTCTAGCTGTAAACCAGTGACTATTCGCTGATTTTCAGTAGTTTTCGCTGATTCAGATTTAGAGAGTGAGTCGAGGGCGCATTTTTAGAGTCATGTTTGCTACAGTATTAATTTTGTATATTCAAGCGTAATAGGTCTCAATTATTCTCATTCGCTCAGTTATACCAGCTTGATAACCCATATCGTTCACATCATGGTTATCTACATCAGGTAGGTCATTATTCCCCAGTTGCACGTTGGGTAAAATGCTATATAAAAGAAAAGTAGAGTCGAATATCATTTAAAATGCAATTCCTTCGATACTTTTGCATCAACCCACACATGAGCCAATAATTATGTAACACTGCAGATGCAGTAACAAAAAAAAAAGAAAACAAAAAGAAAATTAAGTAAATAGTCATTACAAAATAAATTGTTAAAAAAGAGCTGCACTTACCCACGCGTGATGCGAAAATTATGCAAAACTGCAGCCGCTGTCACAAATTTAGCTACTTTTTCTGGATCACGATAGCACAATTTTCTTTCGCGTTTAATACATCGCCACACTGCAGTGAGGTGTCCGAACGTTTGTTCGATTCGGCAGCGTGTAGTGACGTGATCTGCCGTATATCTTTCAGAAGGGGAGCCTTCTGGTGCATTACGGACAGGTGTCAGTAACACCGGTGAAGGAGTGTACCCACTGTCACCTACGAAAATATACTTAACATCTAAAGCAATTCTTTGTATTTTGCAAGGTGATGAACCAACTCAGAAGAGATAATTACTTCAGTCAAGTTTGTACTACTTTTCAATTGGTGATCATAAATTTGTTCTCAACAGAGAATTCATACCAAGTAAATAATAATGCCCTTCCGCTCGTGCTATTCGCGCATCTTCACGCAATCCTTCAAAGTAACGCTTCGCCTCACTGAACTCCCACACAAACCTTTCGTTATTACTTCCTGGGCAACAACGTATACTACGTATACAGAAGTCTGCATCAGAAATCTATAAAATGCATCCAAGTAATTTATTACTTTTATTTCGCATGGAAACCAAACCCACAAGTATTATATTATTATATATTATTATATTATACGCACAACTTGCACATTTAGTGCGTGAAATCCCTTGTGGTTGTAGAACGCTTCCTCATTTTCGCACGGCCTAATAAAAGATACCAGGACACAGTCAATCAAGCCCAACACCCCAGGAATATTAATGTGCTGTTGAAACCTGCGTAAATTTCGTGAATTGAAACGCACGTGATTTCTGAAGCAGATACTTGTAATAACATAGCTCCGATAATCTGTGATAATATCATACTTTTGTAATTATTGAATTAATTACAACAGCGGTTACCTGTGTTGCACGTGTTGCCGTTCTTCTCTCGTTGATGGCAGCTGTATAAGCCTTGGTGCAACAGCAACGAGGGCATTCGTGACTCTATTCACGCAGCGACTTACAGTCGACTGACTGAGGGGGTGATGGTGATCCTGTCCAACACCCTTCTGATAACCTCCCTCAGCGAAAAATCGTAATGCGCAAAGTACTTGTGTGTGCACTGGGATGATCGAGTTGTTGAATGGTTCGATATGAGCGCGTAAAAGATCAACGAGACTCATCACCAAGTTACAAGGCATTCTGAAAAAATGTTTGAAAACATTATAAAGAGGGGTCCGCTATTAAGAGGAGTCCGTTGAGGGAAGTTTCACTGTATTTTGTGGACGGTCACACTGAGATCGCTGTGCATACCAACGCTATGAGCACTTCACAAGGAGAGAGACGAATAGATTTGATAAACCATTACTGAACCTGTATAATTTTCTAAAATATTCCGGATCGAGTTCGAAAGGGTTTGATGTATCCCGAATCTCCTTCCGGCGGATTCTAAGCTGACGCCGTCGAATGCGCCTCTCCTGCGCCTCCTGATCTTCTTCGACGGCTATTGCCGCTGCACCAGCAAGAAACATATCGAGCACCCTATAATCGAATTTTACGCAAGCTGTGAGGCAAAATACACTACGGAGAATTGATTCACCTAATGACTTATAATAATACTTACGACACTACTCCAGGATTCTTCGTCGATCACGTTAAAACTTGCAACGCAGATATCAGGAATAATCAAGGTGATTGCTCACGCCGTGTGAAAATATAAGGAAGACTTTGTCGTTAGGAACGCTGTTTTTTATAAGCTGAGTTCGGTAAATACAGATCTGACTATACTCCGAATGCTCAGGCTCTACCCCTTTTCTTCTAATATTCATAGGTAGAAAAGAGACAGAAGAGCTCCGAGCGAATCAAGCGCATATATCGAACACACCTATAATAAACATTCTTGATATCCTGAATGTTCAGATTTTTTGAATTTCGCTCATTTTTCCGAGCGCTCGCAATCTTGCCGTGACGAATTCAGCACGAAAGTCCGGACCGTGTTGATGACTCATCATTTGTAATTTCACGAGCAATGCCACACAATCGAGCAGATATTACCCAATTGGAGGCACTATTGTGCTATATGGAAAGCCACTCTGCATTTGCCAAGGGTCACATAACCGACCTTGGTCGTTCGGGCCACGACAGATATAGGAAAATGTGGCAAGACCTGGCCGAAAATTTGAACAAAACCGGGGCTGCTTGTAAAAGCGTCGCTGCATGAATGAAGGTGAAACTATAGTCACTGTGGAGCAGATAACTGTGCACGCCAGATATTCCTTCATGCGACACTTACATCTCCAGATAATGCCCGTGATTCCGTGACTTGTAGTACGATTAATAATTTAATAATTTTGGTGCATTCCATTCCAGACCTGGAAGTTCCTTAAGAACGCGGCCAAAAGAAAAAAAGCACAGTACACTGAGCAAATGCGGAGAACGGGTAATGAAAGCCCCACGCAACCCCCTCTGAATGATTTTGACGAAAGAATCACTTCAATATTCGGAAAATATGGGACTGGACTTGGTGTTGTTCAGGAAATTGGAGTACCATCTGTCCCAGTGAATACAACCGAGTAAGACTTTTTAATCCGAAATTGAGTTTAATTCAAATTTGAACTTTATTTTATGTACACTGAAAAAATCCAACCGTACTGGTTACCGGGGAACATTTTTTTTGTTAGAATCAGCTGACTCTTTTCTGTTAAGGGTATACTCAAATTTTACCGACTGGTCTATTTCTCGTTTTTCTCCGAAACGGGGCTATCAACCCAAGTCGAAATTTAGCGCCTACTTTCACCCTACGTAGGAGCTCCTACGTAGGAGTTAAAGGTAGTAAAGTAGGTTCTATTTCAATGCAATAGTAGACCCTACTTTGACGCTTAACAGTAAATAGTCAGCTGATTCTAAAAAAAAAAATTTCCCGGTCACCAGTACGGTTAGATAAACCTCACACTCTTCATAAAAAGTTTTGCCGGACTCGTATTGTACTGTAGGTACTATTTTTACAACAATTTTCGACTTCTTCAACCACAACGGCAATCAAGCCGATAGAATTGCATTGCAATTACAACAGAGATATTTGGGGATTGTCACGTTAAATGGGCCACCCTGTATATTCGCGATATTTACGATGTATCGAAAATTAGAATTTCAATCGTTTCTGCTTGGCGACGGGCAACGGATAACAAGGAATGTTAAACGAAAATATTAATCATAATTAAAGCATCACGCAGTCGTGTACATCCCCGACGATATGTCCGAAAATAAGTAAGAATGTTACAAATGTAATCATAATTCATAATACATTTTTCATTACTTTAACAAATTTATCTCGTGATCAATGCGTCCAAGCTTTTGATCAAAGCATGGAAAGAAATGCACGTCCATTATTTTCCGTAAAAAAATGTCCTGCTATTTTGCAGAACCAAGTGTATTTTTGTACGTGTTTTAATGTTTTTTTACATTCATCACTGAATTTAATTCAATAATTTTTGACAGCGACACAAAGAAAACAAAAAATCGAAGTAATCAGGCCCAGATGAAAGTGATGGTGGATTTTATGGAGAGACACATAGATTTCGCGAACGGAAAATTAAGTAATGTGTTCAACAATGATTTGTGGGCAGAGTTAAGTAGGACGTTGAATTCTTTGGGCGATTCCAAAGACATCAAGGCCTGGACCAGGGTATTAATTTTCAGCCAATTAAATGAAATAATTGTTATGTATTAATACTAGAAATATCATAATGAGAGTTGCATTTCTTCAAAGAAGAACAAAAAAGTTCGGAATCAAATCACTCTACTTGCATTATTAATTCAAGGAGGAAACACGATTCCTTGGTTCAAACGCAGTAAAAAATATTTAAAAAAAGTCATGAATATCACAAGCTACGAATTTTTCAGTACTAACAGCAAATTTTCAACAAAATCAAAGAGGGTCGGGGTCACGGATTGGTCGGTGTCGCATGAAATGCCCCATATATTTATCTCATTGGTATGCTACTTTCAGACATGGAATGATCTTATTAAAAGTGCCCAACAAAGAAGGACCATGCTTGGTACAGGTCAACGGAATACTCCGGTGCCAGAGCAAGATTTCAGAGTGTTGGCTATTACCGAACATACAGTTGAAAACCAGGCACGCGCCTCTGATCATGCGTCGAATATCCGGGAGCGATCTCTTCATCGTTCCGCCGATCGCTCTCCCATTCCTTATCATCATTCCATCCGTCGCTCCCCTATTACTTCTACTCATCATTCCACCCGTGGCTCTCCCATTCCTTCTCCTCATCGTTCCACCCGTCGCTTCCCCATTCCTTCTCCTCATCATTCCACCCGTCGCTCCCCCATTCCCTCTCCTCATCGATCCACCCATCGCTCGCCCATTCCTTCTCTTCATCCTTCCGCCCGTCGCTCTCCCATTCCTTCTCTTCATCCTTCCGCCCGTCGCTTCTACACTCCTTCTCCTCATCGTTCCACCCTTCGCACCCCCATTCCTTCTCCTCATCATTCCACCCATCGCTCACCCATTCCTTCTCCTCATCATTCCACCCGTCGCTCCCCCATTCCTTCTCCTTATCATTCCACCCATCGCTCCCCCATTCCCTCTCCTCATCGATCCACCCATCGCTCTCCCATTCCTTCTCTTCATCCTTCCGCCCGTCGCTCTCCCATTCCTTCTCTTCATCCTTCCGCCCGTCGCTTCCACACTCCTTCTCCTCATCGTTCCACCCTTCGCACCCCCATTCCTTCTCCTCATCATTTCACCCATCGCTCCCCCATTCCTTCTCATCGTTCCACCCGTCGCTTCCCCATTCCTTCTCCTCATCATTCCACCCGTCGCTCTCCCATTCCTTCTCCTCGTCATTCCACCCTTCGCCCTCCCATGCCTCTGCAGCACAGAGTGTCATTCGTCGATTTGACGGAAAAGTCCACTCCATCAGGTAAAGCTGATTCATGTGATGTAAAGTGCTTAGGAAAATAGTTTCTATATAGTTTGAATAGTTTATTGTTTCTGTATGAATGAAGTCTCACAACCAGTACGCACGAAGATAATAATCATGAATTACTTCTATACTTCCATATTTTAGCTACTGCACCTCGACAGACGCAAACAACATCCGCGAAAGGTGCGTTGGTTAGACATTACCAGCAAGGCCGGCGACTTGGGAAATTTCAGGGTGTGGAGTAGCTCAGGTGACGGGGGGGGGGGGGGGGGGGGGGGCTCAAGTGGGGCTGGCAAGTGTTGATTATAGGGAAATATAATATGGTTATTTTCTGAAAATTTTGGATACTTGTTTTAATCGAAAGATTTTCAAAATCCATTCAAAAATTTTAATTTCGACACAAGGCCGTCAGGGTGTGGAATATCCACACGGTTTTCATTCAGGGTGTGGAGTGCTCCACACCATCCACAGACAAGTCGCCAGCGCTGATTACCAGTTTCATTTGAATCATTGATCTAGCTGTTGGATTACATAGAATTGACGTCTTCCATCTATATACCAGGTGCCAATGCAAATACATCAGCAGTCATTGAGGCAATGGAAGGTTATTCCAAAGCTATGGAGAAATCTGTTGCGCAAGCGGTAGAATCGTTGCAAGATCAGAACCGGAATTTAGAAAACGGTTTAGAAATGCTCGGACAAAAATTGCCGGGCGCAGTCGACACAATTGTCCGTTATTGGAACGAGGAAAGGGAGTCGGCAGCTGGTAGATCCCAGATCAATAATCACGTCAAGCACGATGCCGGTGACAGTGAAGAAAAATGGCCCACGGAATATTTAGAGCCGGAACTATTTTTCGAAGATATTCCATGATTTTCCCTGCTACTTACTGTAGCGGGACTGTTCTTTAATTGTATTTTGATTATTATTCCGTTCCTAATCTGAAATATTATACAGGGTGATTCAGAATTCGTGATGAATCTCTTCAGGGGTTAATCCTTGTAAAAATGGGGATCGAATGATCCTAAGCGATTTTTCCGAAAAATGATTTTTTTACATGACACATTTTTAAAAACATCTTTCATCGAATAAGAAACTCTCACCGATAAATCTCTAATATCGAAAATAAAAAAACTCATTGGCAGCATTTCGGATTCTTTAAACTTGACAAATGATATTGACGAAAAAAAAAATTTAATAAAAAAAACTCTTTTTACGGAAAGGAAATCATTTTTCGGAAAAATGGCTGAGGAACTTTCGATCCCAATTTCAACAAGAATTAAATTATCAAGAGATTCCACACTAATTCTGAATCACCCTGTATAATTGTTCTTATATACAATAATACTAACTTTTATTTGTAATAAGAAATATATGAAATTTGTGCACACCAATGACTGAATTTTTTTAATTGCAAATTATATTAAGTTAAATTTATTACATTTTATGAAATTTCTATGCATGCTACAAAAAAAAATGAAAAAAATACATGAACGAGCTGGATTAATTTATGAAGCAATGCCATAGCCGAGGCAAAGCCTACAAATTTTATAATGTTAAAGAAGTTGAAAAAAATCCAACTGGGACCCTTTCTGGTAGCGCCCACATAATACGTCCCTACGCGAGCGTGCTGCATTGGTAACTCGATGTTTTTGTAACAGTTAATAGTTTTGGCTTTATTCGTGCCCAAAGTTCCTTTGTCGCCACTATCCACCCGTGTCGCTCCGTATCGTGTATCCCCCATGTCACACGATAAACGCGATACATTTCTAGAATAAGGGTCCTGTCGTTCACACGTTGTTTATACGTTTATCAGACTGGACAAGAATACGTGTATTTAATTGCGTGTACGAAACGCTCTAATGTACGTATACTGTTACACATATCATATACGTATTGCGTACGTTTCCTCAAAACGTCTTCGAAAACCAAAAAATCAACGAATACCTCGCGGATTTTGAGTTACACTATAACAATGTTCAGTTCCTTCAATAATTATACGCTCGGAACTACACGTCATTTATACGTTTTTTCCAATATAATAATGAACGTGCAATATAATGAAATCGAGTGAGAATGTGTGGAACTCTAGGCAAGAAATTAAATTAAAAAAACCTACTTGCCACTCGGATGTTTAGTTAAGACATCTCAGCTACATTAAAACACTGATATCACTAAGACAGATGCAAAATCCAGAGTAATTACGAGAAAGTGACTGACTTTGTCAATGAGTAGTTTGGCGTAGTCGATAGAGCGTGCGAACAGTAATACAAGCGAATGTGAGCGTCCCCGGATCGAATCCCGACCACAACAATAATGCGAAGTTTTTCTAATCTCAAAATTCTTACTTTGTAACAAAGTGCGATTGTTTACGATTAGTAGTTGTTGATCAACGCCTCATATATTGTAATTAATTCATTTTACGTATATCTCAATTTTTTTTTGAGCTAACAATTATTTGGTCAAAATTCAAGTGGTACAGGTGTATTAAACGTTGTTTATTGCGTAAAGTTAAACGTATAGACGTAACGTTTTCAATCAACGCTGCTTATGCGTTTAACTGAGGAACATTTTTCCTCAGAATAAACGTAGAGTATATGACCTATTTATACGTTTTTTTATACGAACTAGTGTTTATTGGGTGTGTGTTTTAAAAATCTTTGAAAACTTAATTGTTAAATAAACAATGGATAAACAAACTTTTTTCGAAGTACATATTTTTTTATACATTCTATGAATCTTTCCGCGTAAACTGAAAAAAAAAATTGAGTCTAGTGTCATTTTTGGCGGAGTTATGAATTTTTGAAAAAATCCTTGCACGAATTTGTTCATGCAAATAACTCAACGAATTTTGCACTAATTGAAAAAATCCTTCGGCACAAAAATCTAACTCCCCAAGGACAATCGACATGCAAAATTAAAAAAATATCCGAGAGTTGACTGATCCGGTTCACGTGGAATGGCCCATATACATATTTCGTCCAATCCGACGTGGAATGGCTCAAAAGCAGAAAATTGTATGTTTGTTTCTCCAATTCTTGGCTGGTCGAATCAGTAACAACCAGGGCGCCATGGGAAACTGTTTCCCCAGGTGCCATTTCGACTAGGCACGGCGCTGATAATACCGACCCAGTGATCGACATACTCCATTTGTCGGTGTATCTATTTATTAAGTGGAATATGACTATGTCGGTTACTGGTCCGTTGAATGTTCAGACGGCATTCATTATAGACGTCATATTTTGAATTCAGTTTTTTTTTTTTTTTGAATTGATACTCGATTTACGAGTTTTTTTCTGCCCACTCAACTCCAGTTATCGGAAGGTATGGCGATTACCCGAGTAACCACGTCATTCGATGAACCAGTGCTCGTCATATGAAAAAATTCAATAAACATTGCATGTTGCAATAATTTATGATACTATACGTAATACTGAAACCTTCATTAATAACTCGATGCTTTACTTGGCTTATTCGAGAGGCAGATATTTTAAAATCGTACGTAATGTAGGATGGGAAATCTTAACCTCCAACTTGAGCCGAAATCATCCATAGGCTCCGTAGCTGCACGTATTCGATTTGATTAGTATTGATCCCCAAAAAGCACCTATGGTGCAAAAACCTTTCGCCAAGTACATTGATGTGATATATATCCCCCAAAAAGCACCTCCCACTTAAAAAAAAAATAAAAAAATAGTTGCTACTGCCAAGCACCGCTACATCTCATCACATTTTTCTCAAATTTATAATTCGGCCTTCCATTACATGGTTTCCATAGCCATCTTGTCTTTCTACGCAGAACCATAGATATAGCGATAGGCAATTGACACTTCTATTGGTGTAAACAGAACACATAGAGAAATGAAAATGAAGAAATGACAAGTACCACTACCTCCAATTTTTTTTTTTTTTTTATCTCTTCATTTTCATTTCTTTATGTCTTCTGTTCACACCAATAGAAGTGTCAATTGCCTATCGCTATATCTATGGTTCTGCGTAGAAAGACAAGATGGCTCTGAAAACCATGTAATGGAAGGCCGAATTATGAATTTGAGAAAAAGATGATGAGATGTAGCGGTGCTTAGCAGTAGCAACTGATTTTGGATTTTTTTTTCACGTGGGAGGTGCTTTTCGGGGGATATATATCACATCAATGTACTTAGCGAAAGGTTTTTGCACCGAAGGTGCTTTTTTGGGATCTCACTACTTTTTATAGAATTTGAATAACTGATTATTCTCGTTCGTAATGAATTGTAACAAATTATTAGCTCATTGTGATTGTGTATTATAGCTTTCAATATTTCGGTACTAGTTGTGTTTTACTAATATTTTTCAGCTTTTTTGTCAACAGTACGCGATCTTTCATCTCTGTATTAGATCATCGAAAAACAGAATCCCAAATTTTTTCAGATTTTTTCACCATTTTATGTTCGAAGTTATTGCAGAGGATATTCCATATAGTTTTGTAGTTGTGTCATCAATTTCTTTTCTTGCGTTCTTTTGCCATTATACATTTTCTTTCAGCAATAGGTTTTTCGTGTGAAAAATCTCAGCTTTCAGAAAAAATATATTTTTTTCGTTTATTCCTGTGAAAAGTTCTTAACGGGGGACGGTACTGAAATTGGAATTTTCTTTGTTCGTGTATGGATATCTCTCAAATGTTGACAGCATTTATGAAACTCTTTAACTAGAAACCAGCCAAAATTCAGGATATATAGGTCAAATACTTTAGAAGTTATGGCTATTTTTCTGATTCTAAAGTATACTTATTCGAAACGCTCCTTGCGCATACAGTGTTATCGCAGAGGGTTGAAATTTGGATTCCACACATATACTACCATAATCTAAAAATTACTGGAGGGAATTTTCAAATGGACCTTTTTTGCCTATTCAAACTATTTTTACCGTAGAGGTATTTTTTTTTTATGATAAATTTTCGTACATAATGTACCAGAAAATGAGTTCTTTTCACACTACGCCAAATTCCCTCCAGCAATTTGAAGATAATGTGCCCTAGAATATGTGTTTCGAAGGGGAAAGTGATCCGACTAAAACCAATGCGCAAGAGATTTTTTGAATATTCAAAAATACAGTTCTGAGATAAACGCGATTCAATAAAATTTTGTTGGAAAAATTCCTAATAAGCAAAAAGTGAATGGGAAAGGATGAACTTTGTTTTGTAAAAATTCGTGACAATAAGTAGTTGATATCGAAAGTTATTTATGTCCATTACGAATTATCGCAAGTGGAAAAATTGTACAACTCAGTAAAATTCAAAACATGAATTATTTAGCATGAATCTGAGATCAATATCTTGATGTAAAAAAGTATTTAGTGAGTGATCTTCTCAGTTATTGGTCGATCTCCTCCGCTGCTCCAATCTACTTCCAAGTTCGCTCCTCCGTTCCAGCTCCGAGTTCACTTTTTTCACTCATTATATACAGTGAGTTTTGGAGTTTTGGAAGTGCTCGGACATGAAAACAAAATGAAACCAAAAATGCATTAATTTTCTTGTGGAGTAATTATTAGGGCCAGATGAATATCTTGATAATATTTTGAAAAAACAATTCGATCTGCGATATTCATCCAGCCCATACGAGTCTACTGTGAAATAACGCACCTGAATTCAACTTTGGCGCTCAGGGCTCGGAGACTGGCCTGCCAGAAGATCCATTAGATTCCTCCAGCGCTGGGATCACCTATAGAAAAATGTTAAAATTCTCCCGCGCTGTACGTCGTTCCTCCAACCTGCTTCTTCGTCTCCTCAGCTCCAGATCCATTAGACTCCTTCAGCGCTGAGATCACCTGTAGAAAAATGTTAAAATCCTCCGGCGCTGTATGTCGTTCCTTCAACCTGCTTCTTCGCCTCCTCAGCTCTAGTTTTGCTTGTTTTGGCTATACGTTGACTTCTTTTATTCTCCGTTGTCCCTTTCCATTCACCCTTTCGCTTTCGCCTGGCATCTCGTTGTTCGGTGATCTTTTTGGCAATATCTGGTAGCTTCCTGGACCTGACTAACAGTTTTGCCTTCTGGGCATGGAGTTCACCCATATTAAACTCAGCCACTGCAGTCACTACCGCCAAATCTACCCTCTTTTTGGATACGAAGGTCTCTCTTGGGCATTTTCGCCAAATCAGAGCGTGGAGGCTTTCGTTAGCATTCTGCGTAGCTCCTCTCGCACACCGGGCCAGCAGTTCGTCATTTGCCAGACGTTCGTAGAGAGGCCTCATGTTCTCGACCACATTTGCATTGAGTCTCAACTGCATTTTTTCGTGGCCCGCTGTCTTTTCTTTCTTCGCTACACTTCTGTTGAAAAAACACCACGAGTCTCGACCAGTGGGGCATTTCGAATGTTGTGGATTTTCGTTGGTGGACATACAGTGGTCGAGAGTGGCATATATCGCCTGTTTCATAGCAGGCACGTTTGGAATATTCTTCGCAATGGCATTTCTGTAGTAACTAGTCAAGGTTACAATCGTCGTCTCCTTCAGTGTACCTTGACCACGGCCCCCTAGTACTACTCCTTTCGTTCTCCACTCTTTGACGAGCTTACGGAGTCCTGTGCCCATCCGTTTCGCAATGTGATTTACACATTCTTCTTTTGAGACAGGCATATCGTCTCCATATGGAGCGATACTCTTGAAGTGAGCGGATGTTTTCGCATCACCATCGGATAATACTGTGATATATCTCATTTTGTTTTTATCGACTGATCTTTTCCACAAATGCTCGGCTGCCTTCGTCTCCATCGCAACAGATGATCCATCGTAGTTGGCATTGCATTCGCTGCTTGTTTTGTTGCCTTCTTGCCATATCCCGAATTCAGGTGAGTTAGCGTCTAGTTCAGCTGCAGCAACGACACACATTTGGCAGTATTTTGAGAGGACCTGGTAGTTAATAGCCAATCCAGTAATGATATTAATGACTATTCCCACTCCATACATGGATGTAAAGCCTCGTTTGTGCCAAGTCCCGTCATACGATACTGCAATGTCAAGTACTTCTTTATTCCTTAGAGTAGGATCTATTGCTTCGTGAGCTTTTCGTACAGCTTTTCTTGCTTTGTCCAGAATCCTTTCCTCCAGTTTTTTACTTTCCGCAGCTAACTTATCTATGTGTTTTTTGTGAGTGCGACTGCTCATGCCTCTCATACTCATTGCAGTGCAGAATTTTTTCATCCCTGAGTGTCCTTGTCCCAAAGTGATCATAGCATCAGCTGTTCGTCTATTTACTTCGAATGGTGGTCTCGTTGTGGTGACATCTTTGGTTCGGGGGCTCGTATAGCTCTCTTCCATTTTATAGCCACACGCTAGGCATTTCAGAATGAGTTTTGAACATAATCCATGCTGCTCTCTCACCTGTACGACAAGGGAATTTTCTGTGCATTCACTACATGCGGTGTTCTTTAATAATTCCGTCCAGCAGGTGGAATGTACAAGCAAAAACTCATCCTTGGCTTTCTTCTGAGCTCCTTCTTCTTCCGGTGTGCACATCATGTCGAACAGACTGAGTTTTCCAAAGCTCTCCGTTGCTTCAATAATTGTATGCCGATTACGAGTCGATACTTCTTGCACTTCCGCTAGTCCAGGAATTTGACGTCTCGATTGTACTCCAGATGGTCCAGCTACTGGTTCGATCCCTTTATTTTGAACGGTTGTTGGGGTGCGATTTGGTATGGGCAGGTTAGGTACGGGAATTGGGTTGAATGCGGGAATTAGGTTAGGTACAGGTGGGTTATTGGGACGTAGATTTTTCACCCAGTATTTCATTCTTTTATTTGAGCGCCTCTTGCGAGAGCGCCAGCGAGAACTGTTTTCATCCATTTTGAGAGGCAGATCTCGTCAAAACGCACGGAAATAGTGATTCGAATCGTGAGAACAAACTTGGACAGAAGTCGTGTATCAAGCGTGTATCTTTCGATAAAAGCAATATGGCGCGTAAAATTCGCGGCAAACGACGACCTATGTTAAAGCAGATTACAGATAGAACAACTATATCACAAACTGATTGTTACACAAATTATCCACGACCCCCACGCCCGATGGGGGCGCTAGTATAGCAAATATGACGCGAAAAACGCTTTTGTTTGTTTATGGGGCTCAAAGTCACCTTAAAAAAAATCGTTTCACCACCATGTAATTTTTTATAGATAGAGGAAGGTTTCCAGGCAATTTTTCCGTCAAAAACGAAAAATCGATTTTTCGGTAATTTTGGACGAATTTTTCAGTACTGTCCCCCTTTAAAATTGAACTCGAAATTTGAAAAGCTGTTTTTTGCCACTGACAACATTTTGAAATTGTTTTCAATGTTTTTTCGAAAAGATTAGAAGATTTTACATGATACACGTAATTTTCAAGGTAGGATCGAGATAAACACCCGAGCATTTAATTAATGAACGAAAATTGAAGAAAATTCAATTTTCAAGTTATTCCATGCATTCAATAATTATTCTTTTTCCTCCCTTTCTCTCTTTTCCGCTTTCTCTCTTTCGCTCGATAAATGAATAAAAAAACAGAAATTGGAGAAAATTTCGAATTCAATTCATATGTTTTACGTTATAATCATGTCAAAAGTATGACAATCGAATTAAAAAACTTTAGTTATTGAAGATAACTAAAAGAGCTATCCACAGAGAGAAACCTGAGAGAGCCCACGGAGCCAAAAGCCTGGGACGGACTAGTGGAGCTTGGTTCCGTGCGTCCCGTGTGTTCGTTCCGTGAACTAAATTCTCTGCGGGTAAATGACAGATGAATGATAGATGCAGGTAATACCATGCAGATTACCGATGCTGCTCCTCCGCCACACTCTGTTTTGTTTACTCACACATGTAACCTCACACGTACATTACGGAGTAAAACTGCTTTGTTCAAAGTTCCAATTGCTTGCAGAAATCCGATTTTGGATAGAATATCTGGCATTTCAGACTGTACATATAATATTCATTTAATAAAATATATATTGGGAATAACTCTTGATTGAAGAGACCAGAAGAGACTGCACCATGAAATGAATAAATTATACCTACATTGAAAGTTAAATTGCAGTATAAAAGAAACATTTTTTCAACAAAATTTACAAGTTATGAATTGGCATTTTTTTTTCTCTCTCTCTCTCTCGAGCTTATAAATATCAAAAAAAGTATTGATCTATATCATCAACAAATCTATTTTGGCAGCGGGTAACTGATCATCTCCATAAAAATACCTTTGAATAAGTAGAAAAAATACGTGAAGTTATTAAAAAAGTATCCCACCCGAAAAAAGAAATCGCCTCATACATATATTAAGGGGGGAAACCACATTAGAAGGCTGATTTTCAGGCGTTTTTTTATTAATTCTTTTAAGTGTGAATAATTATTTCGAATTTGATCTAACTTTGACATTATTTTATTGATATTTTGAATTACATTTACAAATGTTTTTAAGTCATTTCTCTTTCTCCGAGAATAGCGGTTGATTTTCGGCGTAAATTTCTCCGCTCTGGCCTTTGCTCGATTATCGCGATCGTTGGAATTCATGAACTTCTTTTTCAAAACGCGCAATTGGTTCCGAAGGGCATGATTTTCTGTCCAGGAGATCATTAATCGCAGCTTCAGTCATAGGAGGTTTATCGACTTCCATCGGTTGTTCAGCAAATGGCGAATTTAATTTAAATGAAGAGTCATTTATTTCTGCAACACAAACGCCGGACTTTACGAGCGTCGTAATATTCCTCTTGAACAGGTCAGAGTTTGCTATAAAAAAATAAGGAACTGTAGATTTTGATGTTTTTACTGTCTGGAATGTAATGAGTTGGGCGACGCTGAAAGTCAGTTTTTGGAAAGCGAGAGAGTTTCGTTGTCGCATCTCGTAGATTTTCACACTCTTTATAGGAGCACACATCACTGGCGCGCCCGGCTCATAGATTGTTATTTGAACTTTACTTTCCTTAAATATATCACCAATACGACACAAAACTTCACGAATTCAATCACAATTTATAAAAAACACTTATATATATATTACAACGATATTGTGTTCGATTTGTTTTGACAAGGTACGATCGTTTGATAAGAGAAAACGCGATCGTTTTAACAAGATACGATATTTTGTTAGCAATGGATTGGCATCTCATTTACGTTAATATATAGTTTTGTGCGCCAATACGTAGCTTCTTGCATCAATACATTTCCAATAGGTTTGTGTCGTATTGGTAATATATTTAACAAATGTCTAGTTCAAATAAAAATCTATCAGCCGGGCGCGCCAGTGATGTGTGTTCCTATAAAGGCTGTCAAAATCGACGCGATGCGACAAGGAAACTCTTTCGCTTTCCAACAACTGATGTTCAGCGTCGGGAAATTTGGATTCGCAATTGCGGTATGTTATCAATCGAATGAATTTGATAAATTCATTGCACGCCAAACAGTAAAAACATCAAGATCTACAGTTTCTATTCTTCTTTTACAGCAAACTCTGACCTGATAAAAAGGAATATTACGACACTCGTAAAGTCTGGCGTTTGCTCTGTACATTTTGCGGAAGATGCGTTTTCGACCCCTGACCGTTTAAAAAGCACAGCTGTCCCTATCGATTATAACAAATCAGTCTACAATTCTGTTGAAATCATGAAGCACGATCAGTCAAGAATAAATGACTCTTCATTACTCGATAAACCTACTATGACTAATGCTGCGATTAATGATCTTCTGAACAAAGTAAAGCGTCTTGACAAGGAAAATCATGCCCTTCGGAAAGAATTGCGCGTTTTGAAAAAAAAGTTCATAAATTCCAACTATCACGACAACCGAGCAAAGGCTAGAGCGGACAAATTCACTCCGAAAACCAAAGATATACGTGGAATGGTTTTATCACTCTCGGACCTAACAGCGGGTGCAAAAGCAACTATATGTTTGCAACTGCATACGGCTAATGCGCCATTCACAGAAGAAGAGAAAAATTTGTCAAAATTGTTGCACTATTACTCTCCAGTTGGTATGAGTCGACTTCGACAAGCGGGATGCAATTTTCCCAGTTCCTCGACTATGAAACGTTGGGCTATGGATTATGACATAAGGACAGGGTTCACCGACTCCATTTTCCAAGCTCTAGGTGAGAAGCTCTCGACTCTTCCTGCCGATCAACGGCTCCTTTCTTTGATTTTTGACGAGACAAAAATAAAGAGCATGGAGGAGTATTCCGAATCAATGGACCAAGTAGAAGGATTAGTCGATCTTGGTCCTCTCGGACGGCGGGATCAGCGAGCTACCGACATTTTGGTATTTTCCATTGGAAGCATCAACGCTAAAAAACCGTATCGCCAACCGATAGCATATGTATTGTTGCATTGGGCTGTACCTGCAACAGATTTGTCTGTATTGGTAAAAATGTGTTTGGACAAACTCGCTGCCGTTGGAGCTGATGTTCGAATGATATGTTGTGATCAAGGGGGGCCAAACCAGAAGCTCTATAACACCGAGCTTGAAGTAACACCTGAGGAGCCGCATTTCATTTACAAAGACAAGCTGTATTATGCGGTGTGTGACTTCCCACATTTAATCAAACGCCTTGCTGCGTTCTTTAGGGAGGGCAAAGGCAACGCAAAGATGATTTACCAAAATGGTGAAATTATTGCGGCTTGGGATGATTTTGTCGAAACGTGGAGAGTCGACTGTGCAACAGAAGCTGGGTCAAACTTGTTCAGGGTGTCTAGAAACTGAGCATTTCGAAATTCCCTGAGAATTCCAGGTTTTCCAGGTCAATATTTGTCGTTTTACAGGGTAAAAAGCCTAACTATGACGTAATTAATAAAACCCAATCGTCGATGTTTGATCTGCTCAATTCAGGCGTTTTCCGTTTGTCTACCTTTTAGGGGCGCGAACGTCTACAGAATCGCTCTGTATAACCATTCTCAGTGTTGGATCAGCGCGTGCGAGAAATTGATTTTTGATTTTTGAATTTACATACAAAATATTGAATTTCCAGAACTTTAGCAAAATTCCCTGAGAATTCCCTGAGAATTCCCTGTCCAACAAAATTCCCTGAGAATTCCAGGTTTTCCAGGTTTTCCCTGTCGCTAGACACCCTGTTGTTGTCTCACATCACCGAAAGACATATGAAGCCGAAGTCTTTCGAATCCATGAATGTGAAACGGGCTTTTCAATTATTCAGCAACCGTTTTTCGTGCGCAATTGAAACGGTGGGAACGAGCGGTTCTTAAAAAGCAATACGTAGAAGGCATCATCAGATTTCGCGAAGAAGATGAATGCCGTCATTGATGCATGTAACTCATACAGCTTGAAAGTCACTGTTGGAGGAAAACGAGTTTTATCCGATAGGCACTCCGATATAGAAAAACTGCTCAAAGAATTCGTCGATCAATGTGAATCGTGGAGTACCACGCCGAATGGAAAAAAGCAATTGCCATTTCTGCGGCGCATTCGGCAGACGGTGACAGCTTTACTTGCGCTCTACAATTGCCTCAAAAATGAATTTCCCGGCTTCGAACTTGCCACTGGATTATGTAACCAAGATTCAGGTGAACAAGTTTTTTCAAAGTTGCGGCAACGTGGAGGGTTTAACGCTATTCCAACATCTCGGACGGCACGCATTTCCTTGAAGCAAATAATATCTAGCAAGGATATTTTTGCGCCAGAGAAAGGCAACTCACAATGCCCAGAAGCTCCTCAACTTCTCCATAGTCCATTGACTGCGACAATAGACCCTGAGGTCGATACTTTTGACCGTATAACACCGGAAGTCAGTGAACAGGACAATCAAATTGTGTCGGATGTCGAGCAGATGGAAGAGGACATTCGAAATGTGACCCACACAGTAAAAATTTTTTTGTAAAATTAAAAGTAACACTTTCTAAATGTTACTCTCAAATCAACAGCGAATTTCAACATAGTTTTGTGTTAGTTTTAACATAAAGCTGTGTTACTTTTTTGACATAAACTGATTGTGTTGAAATAACACAAATTTTGTGTTGAAAAAGTGGTTAACACAAGCTTTTGTGTTAAATTTTACAACAAATTTTATATTGTGCAGGATGCCTCTCTCGATCTCAACGATTTCACGAGCTACGATCAGAATGCTTTGACATATTTGAGTGGCTTCATTGCGTTCCGTACAATCAAGAAATTCAATTGTGCCGAGTGTCGTGAAGTCCTTGCAAAGACGCCCATGGAGAAAATTACCGAAGACGAATTCTACCTGGCAGCAAGAGAATACGAAAATCCAAATGAAGACGAACCTTCCGTTACGAAGCTGACACGACCGCAGTGCATTATTAAAAAAGTCGTCTCTCTACAGCTGTACTATTTTCACAAAATAATCGCGGATTACTCGGCACACGAGGACGTTTTGAAGAAAATGACAAACGCTTGCGTAGCTGTCACAAACCAAAAAGTGCCAGAATGGTTTGATCACGAACATCCGTGCCTGGAACACCGCATGCATGCACTCAAATACCTTCTGAGAGTGAGGATTCATGCACTCACGAGATTCAAGAATCAACAAGCTCTTGACGAAAAGCGACATACAATTAGTCAAAAACTAAAAAATTCAAAGAGCATCTGAGGAAATCGATAGCGGTTCTGCATGTCGCTTTGAAAATGCAATGAACTAGAGCAGGGATTCTTAACCTTTGTGTATTCGCAGACCTTTTTCAAAATTTCAAAAATTCCACGGACCTTTTTCGAATACAAAAAAATGAAATTCAGTTCACTCAGTGTGATATTGGACGTTTTACTCATGCTTCGCGTCGGTAAAATGCCCATTTTCACACCTCATAAATTGAAATTTTATACAATACCCGACGGAAAAACTTCTTCTGATCTCGTGTGATTGCACAACTCGCCTTCGGCTCGTGCTGCAACCTCACACTCGTCAGCAAAAGTTTTACCGCACTCGTATCGTATCAAAGAAACCCTGAACTAGAGTATTAATTTACTCATCTTCACGATAATCCGACGAACATGTATCTTTTTTATTTACGAAATATAATTCTCCACAACTTCCAATTCATAACTTGTAAATTTTGTTTAATAAATGTTTCTTTTATACTGCAATTTAACTTTCAATGTACTCTCTAAATTTGAATCAGTGAAAACTACTGACAACCAGTGACTATTCACTGATTCAAATTTAGAGAGTAGGTATAATTTATTTATTTCATGGTGCAGTCTCGTCTGGTCTCTTCAATCAAGAGTTATTCCCAATATATATTTTATTAAATAAATATTATATGTACAGTCTGAAATGCCAGATATTTTATCCAAAATCGGATTCCTGCAAGCAATTGGAACTTTGAACAAAGCAGTTTTACTCCGTAATGTACGTGTGAGGTTACATGTGTGAGTAAACAAAACAGAGTGTGGCGGAGGAGCAGCATCGGTAATCTGCATGGTATTACCTGCATCTATCATTTATCTGTCATTTACCCGCAGAGAATTTAGTTCACGGAACGAACACACGGGACCCACGGAACCAAGCTCCACTAGTCCGTCCCAGGCTTTTGGCTCCGTGGGCTCTCTCAGGTTTCTCTCTGCTTTCCACAAGCATAAACGAAAACAAAATATTTGTTCGGAATGGTGAAATTTTTTTACACGAAAAAACCTATGTTTTGAAAAAAATGTATGGTGGCTAAAAGACGCAAGAAAAAAATGAATAAAACAAGAAATATAAAACTATGTAACTTCGAAAATGAAGGGGAAAAAATCTTGAAAAAATTGGGATGCTGTTTTTCGATAAGGAGTTTCAGCTCAAGAAAATTCGGAAAGATCTGAGGACGTGAGGCCGGGTCCCTTCTGTTTTTTTTTTGAGTTTTTTAGTAGTTTTTTTTCATTTTTTCTCGTAGAAAATTATTTTCTATTTCAAAGAGAAATCACCCTATGTAGATTTGAATGACTAATTGAGAGACACCCTGTATACATTTGATTCTGAGGAAACAGGTCAGTCTACTAGAGGCTCCCTTATTCATTTTCGTCAATGACAACGCTGTCAGATACCACGAACGATCGATCTACCGATATTGAATACACCTATGACTGATATCTTCAGACCACGTAGCGGTAGCTGTCACGTCGCACAGTGGGGAATTTTCACGAAAACGTGACCATAATCCAGGGAATCATCAGAATTTTTTCAAGTTTGGTATACTAATGTTTTTGGGGTCGCTGATTACGAATCTGGTATCCAAATTTCTAAAAAAAATGGCGGCTCCAATATGGCCGATGAACACATGAATTTTGTGATAAACTCGATTGATTATACACTTTACCGATGTTTTCGGGGTCGCTAACTACGAATCTGATATTCAAATTTGGAAAAAAAAAATGGCAGCTTCAATATGGCCGATCAAGACATGAATTTCGAAAAAAACCCTATCGATTATACACTTTACCGATATTTTCGGGGTCGCTGATCACGAATCTGATATCTAAATTTGGAAAAACAAAATGATGAACTTGAAATATGTGTGTGGAGTGGCTGCTAAACTAGATGAGCAAATAGATTCGGGAATTTCTGAGAAAATAATTATTTTCTGCAATATAGGTGAACAAAGTCTTTATTTTTAGAAATTAAAAGTAATAAGTCAATACGACGCCGGATAGAGATGTTTATGTGTGATAGTCAGGCTCGCTATAATAGCGGAATGGCTTCTGCCGAAAACGGCTTTCATTTTTAATGGAGAGAATTTCCCTTCGGTTGAAGGTGATGAGAGAAGTTCCAGAACCTAGAAAAGAGGGATAGTATTTCGTATTGTGTAATTATGAAATTGATATTGTAATTCGAATGAGGATTAGACATACACCTTCGTGTATTTGATAACATTTCATTACAATACGGATTTGGCGTTCCGAACACAATAATAAATTTTGAATAAATCCCTTTGCCTCCGGAAAACATAGTGTACGTATGTCAAATCAGGTATCAGAATTTTTATGAACAATATATCAATATTTAGAATGTATTGTTAGAGTAAACCAGTCGACCGAGCCCGCTTAGGGCGACGAAGTTCCAAGTAAGCGAGCTACCTGCCCAGCTCGGCTGACTAGGCAGCGCACTGGCATGGAAACGCGGCGCGGCGAGCGAGCGCCGCCGGGGGCCTTCTCGGAACACGCATACGTTCACCAAAAGTGCTCTGGACCAGCCCGCGCACATTTGCGCACTCTCATTCATACTTCATTCGAAAGCTGATATTCTGAGCTACAATTTAAAAAAAAAGCGAAGGCAGTATATCGCGGGATTCTAAAAGTCTACGTAAAGTCGATGTTTATTTCCGATGAATGGCACTTTTCAGGATTACCGTTAGACTACGTGAACATGGACAATAAATACTATTGTTTAATTGTAGAATGGGCAAAATTTTCTACATACTTCGAGAAAGATCATCCATTTTGCTGAAATTGATTATCACTTTACACTGTTGAGTTATAAGTGTTCAAAGTTAGAGTGGATATGATAGCAAAATTCAGGTACGAAATCGTCACGGACGAAGTTCAACTTTGAACTGAAATATCTAAGAGACTATGAGGGTTAAAGGGTCGGGACAAACGGGAGGTGAAGCAGGAATTAGTTCTTAACCAATCCCTTCGATCGTTATACCTGCATAGGAAAGTTCGTTTTTTGAGTTTTGGCCACGTTTTCGTGAAAATTCCCCACTGTGCGTCGTAGGTTATATAATGAACTGTCATATTACAATATTGTGTAATTAAATTCTAATATTGTTCATAATACAACGGTATACGATACTATATCATAAATAAGTAGTGATGAGGTTAAATTGATTGCAGGTGATAATTTCAGTTTATTTCAAACATTATTACGTTATAAATAATTGTCGTGGTGAAATTTACATATCTGGTAGTGATAAAGTTAATAAGTTAATAGCATACGATATTGATTCTTTATGAATTCATTCCAGGTGTGAATTTCTGTTTATTTCCTACATTAGTTACAACCGAGGATTTCTTCGGTGACTGACTGACCCGTTGCATCTCTTCGATAAGTAGGGTTACGAACAAAACGATGTGAATATCATTCATCAAGCAATATCTCATCGATCCAGTTAAAGTTTTTCATCCAACGAGGCATCTCCGCTAAATAAAACAATACTCTACATGTTTTCAGAAGCTAATAAGTACGAAGACAGTCCTGCATGAATGATGTGTTGATCTATCAACGCGTGTTTAAGTTTCATCGAGTGATAAATGAATGAAAATTATCGTTCCTATTGTGAATCTATTTAATTGATCATTTCATTGCTGCGTCCCGTACGGAAAAAACTACTGGATTTTCAGTAGTTACCACTGAAGCGGTGTAGTAACCAAGTAGTAACTACTGAAGGTTTGTAGTTAATTAAGTAGTCACTCCCAGAGGTGAGAGGTAAGTTCGGTAAATAGCATACCCCTTAATAGTAACTACTGCCAATAGTAACTACTGTGAGCAGCAGTACGAGTATTCACTACTGAATCTACTACAGCTTCAGTAGTTTACTCATATCCTACTGATCGATTCGAGTGGTGACTACTGCTAGTAGTAACTACTGTGAGCAGTAGTACGAGTATTCACTACTGAATCTACTACAGCTTCAGTAATTCAGTCATATCCTACTTCTCAAGTCGAGTGGCGACGACTGCTAGTAGTAACTACTGTGAGTAGTAGTACGAGTATTCACTGCTGAATCTACTACAGCTTCGGTAGTTTACTCATATCCTACTTAACAAGTTAAGTAGTGATTACTGCTAGTGGTAACTAATTTGAGCAGTACTGCGAGTATTCACTGCTGAATCTATTACAGCTTCAGTATTTTTATTATGTTTTTCAATTTTTAATTTTATTTTTCATTTCTCTCAAATATGAATGATTTCAGTCAACATTTCGGTTTAGAATAATATCTTTTTTCTTCAAATATTTCAAAAAAAATCCTATCATTGTTAAAAAATTATAAATTTTCTTTTTCCAACTTCAAATGACTGACATGATCATGATCGTTTTAATACCTTCCGTTTGTCTCATAATCCGCTTTTTGCTTCAATACATTTATAACAATAACACATTTTTTTTCAATTATTTCCCAACCAAATTGGGCTTCAATTGCCTACGCTATAAATGAGGACATTTGTCTGATATAAAAAAAAAAGTAAGTCGCATTATTTTGGAATTCTTCAAAATTGACAGATTATACAAGACAATAATGGAAAAAATGCGGTACATATTTCGTTCGGCCCATGATGTGGAAAAAATATTATTCGAAATGAAAATGTCAACCGACATCTCAATCCATATTTTGACAGAAATTGCAAACAAAAGAGAACAAAAAATTAATCGAAGAATTGAAATAAAACAAAAGATACAATGGAAAGAAATAATTAGAGAACAAATGTCGACAGTATTTGGTTGAATTGTACGCATGAAGGTTATATAAAAATAATAATATCTCAAATTATGGAAAATCGTAACCTGAATTTAATCAGATAAGATCATTTACAAATATGTATACTAGGGTGATTCAGAAAACGAACAAAAATTTTTTTTATCTCAGTACCAGGCTCAAAAGTTTCATTTAGGTGAAAAAATATGTCTGTTAAAATATGAGCTCCTAATATTGATCATCAGATGCTGCGCATCGCACTTTTCGATTTTCCAGAAGAATAACATGTGATAAATTATATTTGCTTCTTCTGATTTTCATAACTAGCAAATGATTCGTCACACAGAGAATCCACAAACACAGTTTCGTGGAGAAACAAACGCTGTACAAAAAAGTTCGGAGTGATTTTCCAATAAGTCCACTCGTTAAAAAGTTATTCAAGGTCAAAGATCAATGTAATTAATCAATTAATCAAATAATTAATCAATTGAATGAATTATTTAATTTTTTATTATTTTTTTTCATTCAATTCTTCACACAAATATGTCGGTAGATTCTTTGTGTGGCGTATTATTTGCTAGTTATGAAAATCAGAAGAAGCAAAAATAATTCATCCCATGTTATTCTTATGCAAAACTGAAAAGTGCGATGCGCAGCATCTGATTATTAATATTTAGAGCTCATATTTTGACAGACATATTTTTTCACCTGAATGAATCTTTTTAGCCTGGTACTGGGAGGAAAAAAAAAATTTTTGTATTTTTGAATTACCCTGTATACCTATGCATTTTTTTACTATTACAAAAAACTTTCAGTTTTTTAAAACCTTTTATTTTAATTCAATTCAAAACCTCAATCATGAGCTTCGACAAACAAGGAAATATTAACCAACCAACCATAGGGTAGTTTGGCGTGGTGGGTAGAGCGTGCGACTAGTAATACAGCGAGTACGAGCGGACTTGTGTTCGAATCCCGGTTATATCGGAAAAACCGGATGGCGTTTTTCTCAACGAATTTGCAATGCTTGTCCATCCACATGTAGAAATTTATAAAATTCGAACGTGAAATTTTTTTTTTTTTTTTTCAGCCGAAAGAACTAGATAGACGTGCTTGGTAAGTTCTCGACTGTAATTTCCACACACCCCTCAGGTTAAAAAGTAGACTCCTCGCGAGTGGTATCTACTCATCAGTAGTGACTACTCACTAGTAGTCGCCGGTATTCGTGAATTCACAGTCTGAGAACTACTCACAAATAGCAGTGGTAATCAGTAGTATCCCTGTAGTTATTTCAGTAGTTCCCCAATAGTTTTTCCAGTGGCTTTTGAGTAGTCCTTCAGTAGTTTTTTTCGTACGGGGTAGAACAATATAAAATACTGAATCACAACAAATTGTACAAATTCAATAAAATTCTTTGTTTATTTAGTTGATATTGCATAATCATATCAAATAATTAATGATACATGTGCATGGACTCTGTCCTTCTGTAGAAAAAAATAAAAATAAACAATTTAATAATAACTCAATAGCATGGTTTTGGAACACGCGGCCGGTCATGGCTTTCGGACCATTGCAGATGATTTCGCAGCTAAGAATCCAGGACGTCCGCGTTCGGCAATGGATACCGTGCGGAATATCGTATTGAAGTACAAGGAAACTAGAGTGACTTATCCGCGTCGAAGTTTTACGATTACTCGAAGAAGACGGGAAAAAGCCAGCGTCGAGAGTGGCACGGGGGGTCGGAGTATCTAAGGCCTCGGTACAACGCATTGTTGAGGAGTTGCGTTGTCTACCGTACAAGTCCAGAAAGGTACATAAGCATGATGCACCGGATCCAGAGAAGCGAAAATCCAGAACGTCCGCGTCCATCGTACGAAACCGCGTGAAAGATATTACTCAACTACAACGAAACGGAAGTATCCAAGTTCTCAGTACAATGCATTGTTAAGGACGACTGTCTTCGTACTTATTAGGCCAAGGAGACATGTAGAGTATTCTTTTATTCAATGGAGATGCCTCGTGGGATTAAAAACTTTCACTCGATCGATGAGATATTGCTAGATGAATGATATTCACATCGTTTTGTTCGTAACCCTACTTATCGAAGAGATGCAACGGGTCAGTCAGTCACCGAAGAAATCCTCGGTCGTAACTAATGTAGGAAATGAACAGAAATTATATAATATGACATCTTCTCCTTCATCCGTTCGCTTAACCCGTTATTGCAGGTAGGACGGAACGTTCACTAACGGCCATAGACTACATTGTTGACAGCTGGACGGGCAAACGCTCCTAATTTCCCGTCCGCCTAGCCTAAGTCTTTTCGTGGGCCCAAGAAAAGAAGGGACGCCTCTCTATATTATTTATATACCCATACAACTGCCTCGTGACGTCATTATGGAGACGGAAAAGACCAAGAAAATTCTTGATTAAACTGAGCATTTCTATCAATCGGAATATTAGATCTTAGCTCTCCGTGCACTGATTGCATGAGAGTTGGGCTTAAATTGAAGCTTTTTGAAACCATATTCCAAGATAAAAATTTGAATCGCGTGTATAACCCGAGTCGGAATAAAATAAGGATAATATCATCGCCGTACAGGCCGAAGAGCTCTCGTGCGGGTATAGAGACTCGGTCGAGCTTCACGCCGCGTGCTTAAAAAAGTTTTTAATGTACTTGGTGCGAGACTCTACCGAGTCTCTTGATTCCATGTATTCACTAGTTTCGCAAAGTGATACAAAATTATATATACCTCTTCGGGACTAAAAAGAATATCAGGGAGCTGCACGACTCGCACAATAGCTTATTTTAGGTCGTTATCGCGGAAACATGACGATTACCGATACCTTGACGATTACTGGGCCCACACTTAGCAACCTTCGGAAAATTGAAGAAGAGGTTAATCGAAGCACCTATATTAGCAATATATAATCCACGTTACGGAACTGAACTGCATTATAATGCTAGCGCTCTAGACTTCGGCGCAGTTCTTATGCAAAGAAAGGCCGATCGGAAGTTCCATCCAGTTTTGTATTTTTCAAAACGAACTACCCCAACGGAGTCCAAGTACCATAGTTTTGAACTTGAGACGCTCGCTGTTGTGTATGCCACTCGACGGTTCCGGGTTTATTTACAGCGTGTCAAATTTAGAATCGTGACAGACTGTGATTCACTAAAGTTAACGTTGGAAAAGAAAGTAATCAACTCGTGAATTGCCAGATGGGCACTGGAGCTGCAAAGCTTCGATTACATTCCTGAACACTGTCTAGGACTCGTATGAGGCATGTCGACGCACTCAGTCGCTCCATGACTGTTCTAGTAATAGAGGATAATCCATTTGAGCGAAACCTCTCAGTTTGCCAAAGTCAAGATATTGAAATAAAAAACATACGTTAGAACCTAGAAGCTCGCAAAAGTAGTCAATACGAGATGCGAAATGGCCGAATATATCGGAAGAAAGGTGATAATCTGCTGTTGCATGTACAGCAATGTTCATCGATGGTGTCCCCGTGGCTCACTATTTTTCCTAGCCTTTTGTTGAATCAAATTTCCCTTCTACAAATATTTTATTTGCCCATGACCAGTGGGACCTTCAGGTTATGAGGAATATAACAGCTGCGAGGTGGAGCAGAGTCACGAAATAAGCCACTGGTCATGGGCAAATAAAATATTTGTAGCAGGGAAATTTGATTCAAAAAAAGGCTAGGAAAAATAGTGAGCCACAGGGACACCAGCGATAAACATTACTGTACCTGCAAATATGGAAAAGAACGTAATTTACAGATACCATGGTGAAATGGGGGCACTTAGGCCCCGAGAAGGTTGGGAAGGCTATGATGAGGACCTACTGGTTCTCAAAATGACGTGAAAAAATCGAGGGACGTATAAAAAACTGCCTGAAATGCATTTCATACTCGCCTTACTCCGGAAAAAGTGAAGGTTATCTTCACATCGTGCCTAAGGGAGATGTCCCCTTTGCCACGATACATATTGACCACCTAGGTCCTATAGATAAAAATATTTTCATGAAGCGACATGTTTTCTTAGTGATCGACGCTTTTACAAAATTCGTGGAATTATACGTGACGAAATCCACTGCGAGCGCGGAAGCAATTGTTTGCTTGTCACATTATTTTAAAGATTACAATAGACCGGATACTATAGTATCCGACCGCGGAAGTACGTTCACGTCAAAGGAATTCGAAGACTTTCTATCCAAAAATCACATAAAACACGTCAAAATCGCAACAGGATCCCCACAGGCCACGGTGTAAGATATATAGGTGGTTCGACTGGGCACAATGTGCTGTGATTCTTTTAAGACAACTCGGCGAATATCCGCCAGGCGGCGTCGAGTCTAAGGGGAAACTAGCCGTCTCTGAATTGGTCAAAAGTGTACAAGGGCGTACCTTTACCACCTTTGACCAATTGAGATACGGCTAGTTTCCTCTTAGACTCGACGCCGCCTGGCGGATTCTTACGGAATTGGCTCAAAATTATCACAGCCCCCCTCCACCGAAATTGCGACCAGTCGAACCACCTATATATCTTACACCGTGCCACAGGCTAACGGGCAGGTAGAACGGGTGAATCGGGTGCTCACCCCAATGATCGCGAAGACTTCCGACGACAAAGCCGGCAAACAATGGTACAAAGTACTGGAACAAGCAAGCTAAATAATACGATTAATAAGTCGACTGGCGACACGCCTAGTAGGTTAATTTTCGGAGTAGGTCAGCGGGGTAAACTAGTCGACGATATTGAAGAATTTGTAGACAGTAGTGTAAAAACCGAGACAAGAGACTTAGATACACTCCGTCAACACGCAGCTCATAAAATAGAACGGGTGCAATCGTATAATAAGCAATATCACGACAAAAGATGTGAACAACCACACGAATATACCATAGGTGATTATGTTATGTTAAGAAACTTGGAGAGCACACCAGGTATGTCTCAAAAAATGATACCCCGATTTAGAGAACCGTACTAAATAATAAAAGAACTGCATAACAATACGTACGTAGTTTCCGACTTGGAGGCGCCGCCTCGTGGCAACTATCGGTACTCGCTTTGCGGGCCGTACAATTCGGCCCTTCTGACATTAGACCGCCTCGGACTTCGTACATTTGCGATAACAATAGTAATAGCTTATACTTTTAACTGAGGATAGTAACTCATACTTCTAATTTGAACTTATCATAGGCTCATCGTCACCTCGCGGGTGTCCCTCGGCTCCACACCAGGGCCTCATATTTGCGGGCTCCCACCAACTTGTGTCACGCCGCTCTCATTAACAAACTATAGAGTAATCTAACAATTACCATGCTGCATAGGAATATTTACTTGAAATTTCTCTCCGTGTATACGTAGAAGAAATAAGAAGAATTGAGTTTTATATTTGTTTATAAATATGCATTCTTTGATGCAAAATTTTCTAATAAAAAATAAATTTATTTTTCACGTATTCGGGGAGCTTCGCCCCCCGAACGCCCTACCGGAGCTTCACCCTTGGACCTCCCGCAACCGTAAGTTTGCTCGTTCGTTTCGAATCTCGTTTTTGACGGTACATAAATTACCCCAGCCAACACATCTAGTCACAGTAATGTCACCCAGCAATTGCAAGATATATAGTCGTAATTATGTAACAAGAACATCATCGCAATATCATTCTTTTGCTTTTAACTATATACCTGCCACAATCAGATACACCATGGAGGTTGCGTATCATAGAAGTAATTTGATATATGACTGGCATGATGTAACCGAAATATAAATGTTACACCATTATTACTCTATAGAAATGTATAACCGTGAAATTAATGAATAATGTAGCAGTTAGAGAACCTTGTGAGTGACTGGATACGAAACGCTGGCGATGTAACAACAACATTTGCGTTACATAATTTTAGCTACGTTGAGATATATAACTGCACACTTAATGTATCATATAGCGGTTATATAACTTCACTCGTTACCAGATACGAAACGCCGGCGATGTAACAACAACTAGTGCGTTACATCACTTTAGCTACGTCGAGATATATAACTGCACACCTGATGTATCGTGTTACGGGTATATAACTTTGAGTCCAATCGGTACGGAACGTGCTAGATCTTACAACAACATAAGTGTTATATCAATTGAGCTAAATGTATTATACCGATCGTGAGAGAGATAAGATTCGTTGATTTCTACATATTATATATTCCATTCAATATATGAAATAAGCCTTTTTTGACTAAGTCCTATTCAATCCAAATGAATTCAATTTGACTTCAAAGAAATACCGCATCATCTTCCGACATCCGGTAATGTATATAGGTATATGCATATACAACATTAAAGAGAAAATCTTGAAAGTATACACTCGGCGCCGGATAATTCGATTTCTATGGTCCGCGGGCTCTCGATTTTGGCCATATTTATCCGATAGACAGTATCAACTGACTAATTGGAATCAACTCATCCCTGAAAACTCGTATTTCAGCGTTTGATAGCTGAAGTTCAGAGTAGTTAGCCTGCATGGGCAGATTGCGAAACTGGCGCACGCACAGTCGACTGTATATTTCCAAGATTTGCTCACGGTATGTTGAACCAACCATGGCGATTTCGAATAGAATTGCGCTACAGAGCCCTCTTCTCCGTTTTCGGTGCCAAGTTAGAGATATTCCGTCGATAGCGCCGTTTAGGTCAATGTTTTTAGAACAGGTCGGATTGGGTATAAGGGATAGGGTGGGTTGAAAAAAACAAATTTCTTAGCATGGGGGTGGAATTTGTACATTATAAAAAAAAAATTTGAAAAAAAAAAAAAATTTTTTACCCAGCATTTTGAGATCGCCCACTCGGTTTTTATATTAAATTATATAAAAATTATGTTATATTAATTTCTCGTTGGAACTACCCCAAAAAACGAGTGGGCGACCTCAAAATGTTGAGTAAAAAAGTTTTTTTTTTTTTAATTTTCTTTCTTTAGAAGGTACAAATTCTACCCCCATGCTAAGAGGAAAAAGAAAAAAAAAAAAATTTCAACCCACCCTAATAAGGGACACCTTAACGCGTGGTATGTCAGCTGGATATATCGGGTGACGTCGGCAAATCTTCCTGCATAAGAATATCTACCGAGCGTTTTCGTCCAAACAGAACGACCCCCTACCCGACGCGCCTGTGTTGGTATTGCCGCAAAGTAGATATAATGAGGGGGTTCTGGATATGACTTCTTTACCGGCCGAGTTGTGTTGGTAAGTTACCGACCGAGCGGGGTAAGTTACCGACAGTCGGATGGTAACGATTTGGGTACGGATCGTCGATCTCTGTTACCGACAATCGGATGGCTGTCATTTTCCGTCGTGCGATGGCGCCACCGCCGATTGTTACCGATATTCTGATGGTAACGATCGAGAATCCTGCATTGCCGATCTGCGCTTACCGACAATCTGATGGTTGCGATTTTCGCAATGCGATGGCGCCACTATGGATTGCCGATCTTTAGATATCGATAGTCTGATGGTAACGATTCTGAATCATGCGTGCCGATTTCCCGATACCGGCAATCGGACGGCTGCAATTTACCTGCGGATCGTTGATCTTTAGTTATCGATGGTCTGATGGTAACGATTCTGAATCATGGTTGTCGATTTTCTGTTACCGACAATCGGACGGCTGCAATTTCGAATTCTTAGCTTATATACGAATTATACTAGCTGAAATGAGTGGCGGGGTGTTTAATTATGCAATCAATAACGCGAATCATCTGATAATGACATATCTGTTTATTTGTTACTACTTACGTCTAACCTATTATAAAAGTGATAATTTTCTTAAAACTAACCTAAACTATATGTCTTACGTATAACCTATTTTAAAGTAACGATTTTCTTAAAACTAGCTTGAAACTATGCTTATTTTACAATTTTCTTAACCTAAACTCAAACTATATATACATATATATATTTACAACTAGGTGGCGGTAAACGCACCGGGGTTTACACACGCGGATCTGAAACATACAGGTATTTCAATTGTCGAACGATATATAATGACAATTACGGGTACTTACCATGAATTATTTTCATTCCCCATCCTCCTGCGCCCCCTCATCCTCATCATCCTCCTTCTTTTCCTCCTCCTCCTTCTTTTCATCATCCCAATTTTCCGGCACCTCTAGCACCTCTACTACCGCCGGCACCTCCGCCTCATCCCAATTTTCAGGTACCTCAGGCACCTCCACTTCCACTGGCACCTCCTCCCCATCCCACCTTAGTGGTTCATCCTTAAGCAACACCGGTTCACCATCAATGTAATGGGATGTATAATATACAACCCCATTCACCTCCATCTCCTCACGATGACTTGCATAACCATCATCGTCAGACATCCAACCATCGTACACCAGCTTGATGATATTAATTGGACGATGAGCCATCTTCTGTTTTAATGGGAAATATCAATTACAAACTATATCCATCATGAAAAAAAGCTATGATATCGAAGAATAACGATACTTACTCCTTGTTTTCAGAATTGCTAAGTTTTCTTTCACGACTTTTTCTGTTCTTCGGTAGGGTTTGCACTTGTTTTGAGGATTGTTCAGTTTTCTTTCACAATTTTCTGTTCTTCGGTAGGGTTTGTAGACTGTGTGAAATCCCGAAGCAAACTCGCACTTTTATACCCAACTAGAAACTCTAAATACGCCTACAATATTAGAGGGGCTAACTATTGACACACTTGGGTAATATTTTTTCTACATAAAGATGCATAAGATGTAAGCCTCCCTGGTACAAAATCTCTGACCGATCATTGGAAACGTTTGAATTTTCATGGTATTTGAACGTCGATGTGGTGGGAGGGCGTGTGCATCTGAAACCCCAAAACCCACGGTGGGTGTACACATTCGTACAGTGTCAGTTTGACTACCCTGTTGTAAAATTCGCCTCAGAAAAAAAATGGACAGCGCCGTGTATATGAATCTTGTTGAGATGATGGAAGATGCATACAAGTTACTGTGTACACTACCCTCAGAACAGGCGAATAAGGATATTTTTATTCATTGGCGCGATATCGCCCTCGAAAATATTCAATTCTTGAACAATATTTTGACGCAATTTAGACCAAGTGTGAGTGAGAAACAACGACTGCAACATATAATTTCACTTCTCCAATCGTGGGTGGTGAAATTTGAACAACATCGTGCGACTATCGTTGAAGGTAATATCGGCGATGATATTCATAAACGTGTTCGATGGGATGATATGGAGAGTGCCTTTAAGTGTCGTATACGCACCGGAGCCGCGACAAATCTCCAACACAAAGATTTGGCTAGATTTTTGACTGACGTTGAGGTGGTGACGATCGAGCGTCTGAAAAATGTGCTACGCGAAGAAGGAAGTATTAAGGTGAATGTGGGGGTTTTGTGTAAATTTGAGAACGTCAAAAACGATGAGATCAGTGTGGGAGTGAAGAACTGCAATACACGCAACGCCACGATTCTTCCATCGACGGATCTGGAAACTTGGTTCACCGATAATGTAACAAATCCTCTGCTAACCATGGTAGAGGATTTCGAGCAGCGTGATTCTGGTTGGAGCATGATTGAGATCATAAATGCTGTGATCTGCATCAACCGATACGAGCCTCTTCGCGGTGGACTCTCGACATTCGCACCGCTACCCGAGGATATTCAGCGAAAGAAGGCGGTGGTCAACGTGAAAAACAATGACGATCGATGTTTGCTGTGGTCTGTTACCTCAGCCCTCCACCCCGTAAACGTTAACGCAACTATGACATGCAGCTATCGACAGTACATATCGGAGCTAGATTGTACAGGTATCAAATTCCCCGCAACCCTTCATACTGTAGAAAAATTCGAGAAGTAGAATAATTTGAGTATTAACGTATATGGAATCGAGTCGGAAACTTTTGAAAGCAAGAAAAAGTCGAATAATAGTATCATTACCCCACTATATTTGAGTAAAAATGTAACAGAGAACAATACAATCCACCTGCTCATGATTGAAAGCGGGTGCGAACTAGATAATGGTAATTTAGATAATTTCAAACCACGATTCCACTTTGCTTGGATCAAGAATCTTTCACGTTCGGTTAGCATGCAATTGTCAAATCATAAATGTGCACAATTTTTGTGCGATAGATGTTTGTGTCACTTTAACGTACAGAATGCTTATGAAAATCATAGACAAGATTGTGAGCGGTTGAATAAAGTGCGAATGGAATTTCCCAAGGAGAACACTTTGGGATTTTCCAATGTTAATAATCAGAGCACTGTACCCTTCGTCGTATAAGCTGATCTTGAATGCGTGATGAAGCCCGGGGTAAAAGAATCCCAAGAGCATATTCCGCATAGTGCAGCGTATTATACACACTGCGTGTACGATGATACATTATCGGAATACAAGGCTCGCCATGCATCTGATTGCATTAACTGGTTAATCGAGGAGCTTCGCGAATTAGCCGTAAAAGTAGAGTCGCGTATAAAAAATGTAATTCCAATGGAGGTGTTGAATCAAACGCAGCGTGATCGTCATATGCGAGCGGAAAATTGCTATATCTGTGGAAAGCCGTTTTTACCTGAGGAGAAAGAATGTCGCGATCATTGTCATTTCACGGGTAAATATCGCGGGGCTGCACACAATCGATGCAATCTGAATTTTCAAGAGTCGCACACGATTCCTATGGTTTTTCACAATTTATCGGGCTATGATTCTCACTTTATCATTAAATCTCCGGCTACAACTTTTCCCGGTGATATTACACTGCTACCCATCAATAAGGAAAAATACATATCATTCACAAAAAAAGTCGACGATACTATGATTAGTTTGAGGTTCATAGATTCACTTCGATTCATGGCTAGCAGTATAGAGAAGTTAGCATCGTACGTCGACGATGCCGATAAGCAAATAACACGAAAATCTCACAGCGATCGAGATGAATTCAGTTTGATGATTCGTAAAGGTGTCTTTCCGTACGAGTATATTGATTCTTGGGAGAAACTTGACGAAATAAAATTACCCGATAAAAAAAATTTCTATTCGAAACTCAGTGCCGCGGGTATTACCGAGGCGGATTACGAACACGCGAAAGATGTCTGGGCCAAGTTTGATTTGAAAACGTTAGTCGAGTATTCCGATTTGTGTCTGAGAACCGATGTACTTTTATTAGCCGATATATTTCAAAATTTTCGCGATAGTTGCTTCAAAACGTACGACTTGGATCCCCTGCATTATTATACCGCGCCGGGGCTTGCTTTTGATGCTATGCTGAAGCAGACGAAAATTAATCTTCAACTTTTAAACGATCCAGAAATGATATTGTTTATTGAGAAAAGCCTAAGGGGTGGTGTGGCACAGTGCTCAAATCGCTATGCTAGAGCAAATAATCGATTCATGGGTGAAGATTTTGATCCGAGCAAAGCGGAATCATATTTAATGTATTTCGATGTAAATAATCTTTATGGTGCAGCTACGAGTGAGCATTTGCCTTGTGGGTCGTTCGAGTGGGAGAATGATGCCATTGATGTGATGTCCCATCCGGATGATGCACCAATTGGTTATATTCTTGAGGTGGATCTAGATTATCCCGCAGAGCTCCATAAACAACATGTCGACTTACCTCTCTGTCCCGAGCATTTCACACCGCCGGGTAGTAAAATTAGAAAACTTGCGACAACGCTTCTACCCAACAAAAAATATGTTCTGCACTATCGCAATTTGAAACAGTGCATCGAATTTGGTTTGAAGCTGACGAAAGTGCATAGAATTCTAAGGTTCGCACAATCGCCATGGTTAAAGTCATACATCGATCTCAACACAAATATGCGAAAGCTGTCAAAAAACGAGTTTGAGAACAATTTCTACAAGCTCATGAATAACGCTGTATTCGGCAAGACCATGGAGAATGTGCGTAACCATAAAACTGTGAAACTAATCACGAAATGGGAGGGTAGGGGCGGTGCACGTGCTCTCATTGCAAGACCAACATTTCATAGCTGTACCATATTTGATGAAGATATGGTGATTATTCAGCTAAGTCGAACTAAAGTATATTTCAATAAACCTATCTACATTGGTGTTGCTATTCTCGATCTTTCGAAAATATTTCTATACAACTTCCACTATGATTATGTAAAAAATAATTTTTCGAGTACTGAATCGAAATTAATGTATACTGATACAGATAGCCTGATATATCAATTTACCGTTCCAAATATCTATGAAATCATTAAGCGCGATGTTGCGACAATATTTGATACATCAGACTATCTGCCGGATAATACCTATGGCATTCCTCTGTTAAATGAAAAACGCCTTGGCCTGATGAAGGATGAGAATAATGGAAAAATTATGACCGAATTTATCGGTTTGCGAGCAAAACTCTTTACATCCAGAACTCGTGGCGATACGGATAAGAAACGTGCGAAGGGTGTGAAGGGCTCGACATTAAAATCCATCACGTTTGATGATTACAAACGATGCCTTTTCGGTTATCAAAATTTAGTTTATCAACAGTGTATGATAGAAAGTAGTCGACACACGGTTAGCACTATTATACAGAATAAGTTAGCTCTAAGCTGGTGTGACGATAAGCGAAAGTTGATACCTGGTCAAACTGGTACTTTACCTTGAGGTTACCAAGATTCTGTAAACTTGTAAATTCCCAACATTTTCTAACATTTTCTAACATTTTCCAACATTTTCTAACATTTTCTGAAATAGAATAAAATAATTTCCCATTTACTTCACATGTAAATGTTAGAAAATGTTAGAAAATGTTGGAAAATGTTAGAAAATGTTGGAAAATGTTGGAAAATGTTAGAAAATGTTGGAAAATGTTAGAAAATGTTGGAAAATGTTAGAAAATGTTAGAAAATGTTAAAAAATGTTAGAAAATTTGAGAAAATATTCCTTTTCCTCGATGATTATGTAAGCTAGCATTAAGATTGAGGAGGGTGAAGGAACAAGTGTAAATATGTTGATAATAAATTTTATTCATGAAAATTATATTACATATCCGATTTATTTATCCAACTATTATGTGAACCATCGAATCCCAACCATTTGACATAGAGTTGATCACCACGCCTTTGCAAGACCTTTTCTACAAGATAGCCATCGGGATATTGCACCCTGCTGAGCTCCTCCTCATATAAACCGCCTTCAATGGGCTGATTCAGGTGGTCGGTGAGTTTGTAAGTTGGAGGGTTAGTATTTTTCACCTCATCAACTGTAAATATTTCTGTTGTCCAATTTGGTGTATAACCCTTTTCGAACACATTTTTATATTTGCTAATTCGAACTTTATCGCCAACTTCAAATTTACGTTTTCGTTTGCTTCTTTTGATTTGACGCGGTTTATACACACTTCGATACAGCTGTTTTTCATTGGTCGTAGTTACATCTTTCGGTTTCATTCTGATCGTACGATGTTTGGTGTTATTATACGATGCAATTAAATCTGGTAGAATGTTAGTCCACTTATGAGAACCTTGAACTGTGAATTGCTTCCACATTTTATTTTTCAGTGTACGATTGAAGCGTTCGCATATCGATACCTTCAAGTTGCTAAATGTTGAGTACATATTGATTCCACGATGTCTCATAAGAGTTTTGAATCCTTTGTTGTAAAATTCCTTGCCCTGATCGACGTGTAGATGTTTCGGTATGCGGTCCAGAGTTAGCACAGATTTTATCGCAGCAGCCACATCTTTGGCATTTTTACTCTTAATCGGTACGGCCCACGCAAATTTTGAAAAAATATCAATCACTGGAGGCAAAAATGTTGAGCCCTTGTTGACTGATGAGTATGCGGACATATCGACAAGATCGGCTTGCCAGGTCTCATCCAGACCGCGTATATCGAGATGACGTCGAGGATAATTACGTCGGGCGGGTCTATGAAGTTCGCTCGCTATTACCGACTTCATGTTCATGCGTCTTCACGAAATTATCAACGTATATGGTGTCTAAAAATTCGGGTGGGATCGGAATTCCGTGGATGTAATGCCGGCTAAGTGTTTCAGCGTTATTCTCAACTATCGCCAACCGTTTCTCCAGAGATTCATTTTCCTCCTTGAGGACCGCAATCTTTTCTTTTGCTCGGGTCCAAATACGTTGATCTTCTTCAAAGCTTCCGCTACGTTCTCGTGCTATGCGAGCATAGAATTTAGATTCAAGAGCTTCGAGCGCCTGTTGCATGGATTGTTCAAATGTCTGCTTTATAGTGCGTTCGAAAGCATTATACTTTCGTCGTGTAATATCCTCAAGACTCTTCAGAGAAACGGCATCGGTTGGTTCTTGCGGATATGCGATATTACACAATCGTTTATTGTCTATGTCGTATTGGTTATCGATGGTGATTTTAAATCCAACACCAGGAGGTCCACGACTACTCACACTTTTGATTTTTCCACTACCCAACCGACGACCGAATATGTCTATGCTCATCGTTGAACGATCTAGCTGGATTTGAAGCAAATTCCTCATAGTAGCCCGTTGTGACTGAATTCTTCAAGATTAGATGCTATGGCTGCCAATCGAGTCTCTAGAACTTCCTTCTTTACCGTTAGAGCGTTAATCTGTTCCTCCATAAGAGTCTGAATGTGTTGATTCTCGTTGCAATTGTTGGTATGCTCTCGATCTAGACGTGCATTGAGTTGAGATTCAAACTTGTGGACTGCTTGTAGCGTAGAGTTAGCAAATGATTTCTCTATAAAATGCTCGAGAACACCCAAGGTTCGCCATGTGATATCTTCGAGACTTTTCAGAGACACAACGTCATTTAGCTCTTGCGGATCCGCGATATTACATAATCGTTTGCTGTCCAGATCGTACTGCTTATCAGTGGTGAATTTGAATCCATCACCCTGAGGACCTCGGGTAACACTTTTTTTTTTTCGTAGTTGTTGCTCGTCAGCGGTCGTCCAAATATGTCTATGCTCATTGTTCAACGATCTGTGGCCGAATGATTATTTCATGATCAATCTAATGCTAATAAATGATTTTCGCCTCGCGCAGCTCCTCAATGATGGAGGATATTTCATTGTTGTGGCTAGTATTAGTAGCCGCTTGAGATGCCATGAGTAGTCGAAGACGGTCAACGAGCTCATTAGGATCATCCCAATAAACATAATTCGTGCTTTGTCCTCGCGCGATTTTATGGGTGGGTAATAAACCTTTACCGGATCTTTGCCTAGGGTTTTTCGCAGGTGAGTCGATGTACGGGGCAATAAAATCTTTGTACTTTGAATTTTTTCCTCTATCAGAACGCAGGCTTTTGTCAGCATTGTAATATTTTCGATGCGCATTCGGTTTTTTCACGATTCTGGCATAATTCAATCTATCGTTTTTATCCACAATCGCAGGATTGGGCAACTTTTTGGATAACAATTCGAGCAATCCCGGTGTGTTCTCATAGCTCTTATCGCCTATATATATCTGATCATCTTCAAATACGATATCCGAATCACCAATCTTCATTCCGCCGAGTTTTAACTTTCGAACGCCATATTTCATATCCAAGTTCTTTAGCTCTTTGGTCGAGTTGAACATGTTTGAATAGCGCATCGTCTTGACTTCGTTTTTGGTCATCGGTGTACTTGCAGAGGCGATTGCAGGTGCGTCATCCTGGTTATCATCATCAAGGATATCATTCGCATCATCATCCATAGCGGCGACTATTGTGGTATTGTTGCCAATAGCAATGTTAGTTGACAAGCTTCTCTCAATCGCACTTTTATATGCATCATTATCGTCGTCATCATCATCATTATCATCAGCAGCAGCAGCAGCATTCTTATAATCTTCTGTTTTTACAAAATCTGCGGTCTTCTCTGTTTTTTCAATCGAACTCGGCTCCGTTTTTACTTCTCGCTTCATTAGTAGTCGCTGTTGCTGCTTCGATGAATCTATCAATTGATGCAGCGGTGTGACCAGAGGTTTGAAGATTTCACTGATAGCCTGCTCGCTAGTGTCTTTTCCCATTTTTATCATTTCGTGTTTACGTCGAATGATATCGCTAGCCCTGGCTATTTCTTGCAACACATCGTTCTGCTTACGTATCTTGGAGCTCGCCATGCTGCTAGTTTGATCGATGTGTTGTAACTGTACGTGGTTTATTCGTGATTCAAACTTATAAAGCAGTCAAAACCTCTCCTATATCGTCCAGCGTTAATCTCACTGTCTTTGTCGATGGATACAAAACTATATCTACCGTCATTCCAGCACGCCAAGCACAAATCTTTGAATTGCTGATAGGTCATATCGGTGTTCACATGATCAGCATAGATGTATTTCAAATTCATTTCATCTTGACGAAAAAGAACCAATAAGTTTGCATTATCACGCACCAAATGTTTCGGAATTCGGGCATACGTTTGACAGAGATAAAAACTATCGACATCCCTGTGCCGCCCCATACAGAAATATGCTCTGATATTATCTTGCTTCTCATAGGCCACGTCATCGAAGATCATAATCGAGTTGGGATGCGCATCTTTCGGTTCTACAACCTCCTTGTGCTCATCAAACGGAACATAACCCAGCCCCTCAACCGGCTCCAACAATCTCTTCAAGAACTCATACTTTGGCTGATTGAGGGATTTTGAATAGACGTACACATTCTCCAACCGTAAACCATTCGCATGGGTCAGTAGCGTGAGAAGGGCATTAGTTTTACCACAATTCGAAGGTCCGCAAAAGACAGCCCTCACACTATTTGGTAGTAGGGCCCCGTGTCGTTTCCCCTTCTTCTTTTTTTGCTCGACCAAATTATCGAAATTGGCGATGGGTAGTTTAATCGTTCGATCTTGAAATTTCATGATGCTTGGCAAACGTCGCAATGAGAACTAATATATTTACGTATGAAATACAGGCTTTTATAGAATTTATGTCAGTTCATAATTAGTCATGGTTGGATACACACGTAGACAAAGAAGCGGTTATGGATTGATAAATAAAATCATCAACAATCTCCCAGTCGAATTGCATGTCCCCGGCTATCAATACTGCGGACCTGGCACAAAATTGGTAAAGAGGTTAGCTCGCGGTGATCGTGGTATCAACGCTCTAGACGCTGCATGCAAGCAGCACGATATCGCATACTCCAAAAATCACGATAATATTGCGGAGCGTCATAAGGCGGATAAAGTGCTTGCTGAGAGGGTTCGGAATCGGGTTTTGGCTAAAGACGCAAGTGTAGCTGAAAAAGCTGTCGCCTGGGCGGTCACCAACACCATGAAAGCAAAATCCAAACTGGGTATGGGTATGAGGGAAATCAAGACGAAGACGTCACCCAAGAACAAGAAAACAACGTTGAAATTTACTATACAAGTGGTAAAGAAATCCATGAAGTCTGGTCCTAAAGCTATTGAGTCGGCTTTGGCAGGTGCCCGTTCGGCCGTGTCTAAAGGAAAAGTGCGCGTGCCTCGCATCTTACCTCTCCCCCAGAAAATTGCTGGTTTATTACCGTTTCTCATCCCAATCTTTGCGACTCTTAGTGCCACAGGTGCTTTAGCGGGTGGTGCTGCAGGTATAGCAAAGGTTGTCAATGAGGCTAAAGCGAACAAACATCAATTACAAGAATCCAAGCGCCATAATGCGACAATGGAGGCGATTGCCCTGGGGAAGGGTTTATACCTGAAACCGTATAAGAAGGGTATGGGGCTGTATTTGAAGCCGGCAAAAAACTAACAAAGCTACCACACCGAGCCCTCACGGATGTCGATTTACTTAACTATGCAAGAGCTATGCAAATTCCACATTTCCGAGGTGTTTTTATGCGGAATGATTTACCCAGTTCAGGACCTAGTAAGCGTGAATCTGCAATCATCAATCTTGATGATAAAAAAGGTCCGGGGACGCATTGGGTTGCATACATGAAAAATGGCAACGATGCGGTGTATTTCGACAGTTTTGGCGATTTACAACCGCCTAGAGATCTAATGGAATATCTCGGTGTTGGTAGCGTAAAATATAATCATAAAAGATATCAAGAATATAACACGATAATTTGCGGTCACTTGTGTCTCACGTTTCTCAGCGGACAACTATAAAATGTATGTGTATCGCTGATGTGATATTAGTCATGGCTGATTCGTTCACGTTGACACTCTCTGGGGAATCGTCGGTATTGAGGACTCAATATTTTCCTCCAATCGAGTTATCACCAACAAAGACGTATGTTCTCGGACTCATAGAGTTCCTGACATTCAATGCAATCCCCAATATAGATGTGTGGTGTAATAAGTTCTATATAAAACCAGACACGACGATCACAATACCCACTGGGAGCTATGAAATCGAAGATATCGCAAATTACTTGAAAAGAGCAGTGCCCAAGGATATAAATATTAGTCCAAAAGCTAATAACAATTAGTTGCTCAGTGAAATTAGATGCAATCATCCTGTGGACTTCGAATCAAACGATTCGATTGGCCGATTGCTCGGGTTTACCTCCAAAATTCTCGAAGGTGGTATTACTCATAAATCCGAGTTACCCGTTCGCATACTCAAAGTTAACGCCTTGCGAGTTAAGTGTAATATTACCACGGGTGCTTATATAAACGAGCATCGAGTACATACGATTCATCAATTTTTCCCGACCGTACCACCCGGATATAAGATTGTGGAAGTGCCGACAAATGTCATTTATTATCCAATCACCGTACGGTCAATACACGATATACAACTGAGAATAGTCGATCAGGACGGGAAATTGATCAATTTTCGCAGTCAAACTGTAACTATACGATTACATGTGAAATCTTTGAGATAAAATGGGCATTGTGTTTGAGAGGACAAGAAAATCTGGTAGTAGTTATAAAAGCTCGATAACATGTCCAAGCATCATCAGTCGTCGAGCAGCTCCGATTCGAGTGATACATCAGAACGCTCAGTTTCTCCAGAGCCTAGGACTTCGACTTCGTGGTGGTGGAAAATAAGAATTCGTTGCTATTTCTGCATATGCCCATCTCGAAAATGATAAAAATCCAAACACCTGTGACCTTTGACGAGTCGGTTGCCCACTGTGAAATACATGCGCATCAACCGTACGCGGCGTCCACCTTCAAAAATAACGATGAGATCCGCATAGCTGTACAGAATCAAGATGCGTGTGTATTACCCAGCAAAAGTTTGCTCCACATCTACGGCCGGCTCACAAAATCGAATGGCACCGCTGTTAGTGCAGACACGGAATTGGTCAATATGGCCGTGTGTCACATGTTTGGTGATATGCGTTACGAGTTGAATGGTCACGAGATTGATCAAAATAAGAATGTAGGCATCACGAGTATTATGAAGGGATACTTATCATTCACCCCTGGACAACAGCATCTTCTTGGGAACACTGGTTGGCTGGTGGATAATAATAATAAACTGGCCAACGACGATGGATACTTTGATATTGTTATACCACTGAATTTTCTACTCGGATTTGCCGAGGACTATAATCGAATCATCGTCAATGCGAAACATGAGCTAATATTCACGAGATCAAACGATGATTTAAATGCCATACATCAAACCACCGTGGAGGGAATCAAGATTTCACTCGAGAAAATTGAATGGTTATTACCATACATCAGGCTGTCAGATTCTGCGAAAATCAAGATGCTCAATCATATCGCCCAAGATCCGGCTGTATCTATGAGTTTTCGTTCGTGGGATATGTACGAGTACCCGATGCTGCCTACAACCACGAGACATGTATGGGTTGTGAAGACATCTACACAGCTAGAGAAACCAAGACACGTCATACTAGGATTCCAAACCGCACGACGAAACGATGCGACGAAAAATGCCAGTCAATTCGATCATTGTATGATTAGAGTTGTGAAACTTTTCCTAAACTCGCAGTGCTATCCCTATGGAAATTTGAATCTTGATATTGCTCGCAATCAATACGCCATTCTCTACAATATGTATACAAACTTTCAAATTTCATACCACGATAAGGAGTCCGAACCTCTTTTGTCAAAGAGTGATTTTTTGGTTAGAGCTCCACTCATTACTATAGACTGCTCCAAGCAGAATGAATCGTTAAAGAGTGGACCGGTGGATATTCGTTTGGAATTCGAAACTAGCGTTGCATTTCCAGCAAATACTTCAGCCTATTGTATGATTATACACGATCGCATTGTTGAATACAAACCCATTAGCGGTACCGTCAAAAAATTAGCAACATTTTAAGGATTCTGCATGCTTGAGAGCTATAGATTAAGCTTATTCTAAAGGAACAATAAATAAATAAATGTGATTGAAATTTCATTGTTATTTATTCAACCCTAACCCATTCCCATTACATATATATACATCTGTATGTGTGTGTGTGTGTGTGTGTGTGTTTATATTTTGCCGCAGAATTCAAATTTATTGTATGGTCCTCCAAGATAAAGTATCTGCAGACGTTTCTGATCCGCCTCGTTGTTCAACTGATCCAGTTGGTTGGAGTCGTTCTCCAGAGCCTTTCCGACTCTCGCAGGTAGGAATACGATGAATTCATCGGCAATCGTAGCGATGATTCTAGGACCGAATTTCGTTTTCACTAGCCTCAGTTTTGAGATGAAGTACTTTTGTCCATTCTCCAGCTCGGACATCTTTTTCATCTGCATATCATTATCCATACGGCTGGTGTTGTTTAGGCTGCTGAAGTCCATCTGCACAAAAATGAATAATTCGGAATTAGTTTTATATATATATATATGTAATTCGTCAAGTACCAGGACATTTTCAAACACCCGTATACAATACGATAATTTTAATGAAATTAGTGTTAACTTTTTGAATCTGCAAACCGATTTCAAAAATATCAAGCCGTTTCGGATTTAGTTATATACTGTACACTTCCAGGACAATACAATTTTCAAAATCCATGGCCTGGAATTATGCAATATTAGAGTTGTGTACCGGAAGTTTACGGTGACCCAATGGAAAGTCCTGAAACTATACGATATTCAATAAGTGTCCTGGAAGTTGGCAATACATTTTCAAAAAGTCGTGAAAATGCACGATATCTGTTACGAAGATCGTACTGTACACTTCCAGGACAATACAATTTTCAAAATCCATGGGCTGGAATTATGCAATATTAGAGTTGTGTACCGGAAGTTTACGGTGACCCAATGGAAAGTCCTGAAACTATACGATATTCAATAAGTGTCCTGGAAGTTGGCAATACATTTTCAAAAAGTCGTGAAAATGCACGATATCTGTTACGAAGATCGTTGAAACCGCAGTTTTATGACATTTTGTCTTGGAAATATATAATACTCGATCAATGTATTGGAAGATCGCAATACACAGTTGACAAGTCCCGGAATTATACAGTACTCGATACGACCATGAAAAGTACTCAAGCTTCATGTATGACACGTTGGAATTGGATTTTCAGTTGATCTAAGGTCTCACAGTCACAAGAACAAATCATAAATAATAAGGAATACACGTATAACACCGTACTTGGGTGCTTCGCGTGAATATTCAGTTTTTCGAGAAATTCTGGAATAGTGCATTACAGGTCGAAGGATTGGGACACAAAAGGTGTGACCTAACAATAATCATATACTTCCGAAGCCAGGAATCATAAATATAAATTTCGTATGTTCTGTTTTTGATATTCAGCAACGGCCGTCAACAACGAAAAATAGCTGCTACTCATAACAGCTGATGTCAATACATGATTTCTGTAGATATTATTTTCATTTTCAATGAATATGTCCCAGAAGTTTACAATACGCCAATGGAAGGTTCCGAAAATATACAATATTTGCTGAATGTTCCCAAAGTTTTCAATACGCTCACGAAAAGTCCTGGAAGTATGCGATATCAGGACAGTGTCCCGGAAGTTTCCAATGGACCATTAAATAGTCCTGGAATTATACAGTACTCAGATATATTGGAATGTCAGCCTCATTTTCCGAAAACTTGTACGCAAGGTTTTACGTAACGTAATAAATCATAGATTCTTTGATTGATGTTCCGAACTAATAAAATCAGTATCAAAAGAATATTGTTGCCTACGATTATCATTATGATGTCTCATAAATTTATAGGAGTGGACAAAACAAAATTTGAGGTTAGATTCGTCCTATATTGTTCAATTAGTCGAAAGTGGTGATTACAAAACATCATTCCTGATATTGATATTAAAAATGTATCGCACGTCGTTCAAGTCTGAAGCATTATGAGAATTATAATGTATATATCTGTGGGGTTCCCCTAGACCGTATACTTCGGGAGCGCGCATTTCTTATGCTGTAGCATTGGCTCCATGGGCCGAGCTTAGACCTATTACATACGAGCGACGAAACTGCCAACTGATTTTCGTACATTTGCGCTAGTATGTCTAACTAATCGCTTTCCGTCGAAGCAACGTGAGTCGAAACGAGTGATTTCATTTGTTATACTTCTATCGTTTCTATCAACATCCAACCAATCACCTTCAGTGCCAATGTTTCAAATGAGCTGCTTTCGTTTATATGTTACGCGCCGATTGAAGCTTGTTCCACGCTCGTTCCATGTGGTGCACGCGTGCTGCGTTTCCAAATTTTAGAAGATGGGAAGATCAATTGAACGTATCAGCAGACCCCGATTGCGAGAAAGTAAGTAACAAGTTATATTTATACACTGAGTGACAAAAATAACGGGCCACTCAAGTTTTCCGAAAAAAACACCGTTTTTCGAAACAGTATTACTCGATGAAAAAATATTAGAAGAAAATGATCAAGGAAGCATTTTACAGGTTGAAACGTCATCTTCGAGCTCGTTCCCGAAAATTTCACCTGCGATTGTTTTTCACCTGTTGGTGCAGGTTTGAATGAAGAGCCGAAAAATGAAAAAGAATCTGACCATTTCAAACTTGGCTGCGGGGGCGAAAAAAAATCGCAAAAAATTTTCACGACGATGGTTGTGTAGCCTCAGGTTTGCTCTTCAAAACGGTTTTCGAAATTTTTGTCCACGACTTGTTTTCACCAGGTTATTGAATTTTTAGTAAGTATAGACCGTTTTGGCGTTACCCAGGATGCACCACGTGGAGGTACGGTCTTTAAGCACCCCACGTATTTGTGTGTGTTTCTGTATGTTTGTGTGTATAGGCAGCGATCAGGACCCCCAGGTGCTTCACTTCCAAGGTATTGATGACTCCAAACCCTCGCTGTACTGCATGTGTTAGCTGTCTGTGTGCGTAGGTGTGAGTATGAGCGAGTGTAAACTGGAGGCTTTCTTAAAATGTCGTGTTACCACCTTTATTTTGGATCACCGCATCCAACTGTTTGCACATGTTGATGCACGCTAGAATTTTGATCTGAGGAATCGTGTCCCATGCTTCGACGAGCAGCGCCGGATTTTCACAACTCGAGCCCCTAGGCACTGAACTCCGCTGCGCCCCCTTTCCCCGTATTTTTCGACGGTATATACATTTTGGCCACGTTAGAATTTGGGAATTTGTATACTTGACTTCGATACTGGCTGACCAGCGCCCCCTTGCACCGCGCGCCCCTAGGCAAGTGCCTAGGTTTGCCTTGCCGCAAATCCGGCCCTGCCGACGAGCATTACCCGCGGCATGAGCAGAACTTTTTGGCCAATCAAGACATCACAGTGTTAGATCACCCGTCAATGAGTCTTGATTTGAATCCAATCGAGTATGTTTGGGATACACGGAGAAAAGGGTATAGCAAATTTTCTCATACTAGTATAGTAATGGTTGGATATACTGTAAAATATGACGATCATTCCTATACTGTATACTAAATGTCACAATGCATATAGGAATACTTCTATTATACATGCTGACATTTGGTATACAGTATAGGAATGATCGTCATATTTTACAGTATATCCAACCATTACTATACTAGTATGAGAAAATTTACTATACCCTTTTCTCCGTGTATGCTGAATCGTGAATTGCGTAATCGACCCGTACAGCCAGCCAATCTTCATGAGTTGAGGGTAATGCTCGTCGAAGCATGAAACGCAATTCCTCAGATCAAAATTCGAGCGTGCATCAACATGTGCAAACAGTTGGATGCGGTGATCCAAAATAGAGGTGTAAGCACGACATTTTAAGGGGGGAAATACATATAAATTTTTCCAGAATTTTTTTTTTCTTTCTTTCAATAATAGATAGCTCAACATCTTCAGAATATCGTCCGAAAATTTTGAAGTGAAATGCTGAATTGTATAGATGCTGCAGCCTGTGAAAGTTGAGCGTTTCGCGCGTATAGCATGTATAACGGCGCGCGCTGGCAAACGTTTATGCGTTTTTCTCGAAACTACATTTTTGAAATCTGCGGCAGCTATAAAAAAAAAACTATTGAGCCGATTTATTCAAACCAATGTTTTTTAGATACATAATTCCAAGCCCTCGTCGATAAACCTAAATTTTCGACAAAAAATTGAATCAAACAATTGTTTTTTTGGATGAAGAACACGCAAATTCTTGGTGAAAATCGCATTTTTCATTTCTGAGTCCCGCGATTATTAAAATTAAACTTTTTCATCTCTTTTTTTAGGTTTGTCGACAGTGTAATTTCGCATAGAATAGAAATATCTTTTGCTATTTGGTTACGGACAAGTAACAAGAGTGCTACAACTGCCGCAGTTCGTCAGCTCATAAAAAAATCGTGCAACAACAATTCTTTCCAGGCTTTTCGAAAACAATCATTTCACATTAACTACATTTTTTTTCACATCTTCGAATGTTGAATAAACTACCCCAAAAATTTGACAATGAATAGTTCAATAGTTGCGTTGAAAATGAATCCTGAAATGTTGCCTCGTTTTCAACCATTTATATGTATTTCCCCCCTTAAGAAAGCCGCCAATTTACACTCGCTCATACTCACACCTACGCACACAGACAGCTAACACATGCAGTACAGCGAGAGTTTGGAGTCATCAATACCTTGGAAGTGAAGCACCTGGGGGTCCTGATCGCTGCCTATACACACAAACATACAGAAACACACAGAAATACGTGGGGTACTTGAAGACCGTACCTCCACGTGGTGCATCCTGGGTAACGCCAAAACGGTCTATACTCACTAAAAATTCAATAACCGAGAGAAAAAAAGTCGTGGACAAAAATTTCGAGAACAGTTTTGAAGAGCAGACCTGAGGCTACACAACCATCGTCGTGAAAATTTTTTGCGATTTTTTTTCACCCCCGCAGCCAAGTTTGAAATTGGCGGATTTTGTTTATTTTTCGGCTCTTCATTCAAACCTGCGCCAACAGGTGAAAAACAATCGCAGGTGAAATTTTCGGAAACGAGCTCGAAGATGACGTTTCAACCTGTAAAATGCTCCCTTGACCATTTTTTTCGAATATTTTTTCATCGAGTAATACCGTTTCGAAAAACGGTGTTTTTTCCGTAAAACTTGAGTGGCCCGTTATTTTTGTCACTAAGTGTATATTAAATAACCATAACAGATGTTGAAATCGGTAATATTTAGCAAAGATATTGGAATAACTACTTTTTACTTTTCTAGTTACACACGTGGCGATGTAAAAAGTGATCTAGTATTCGATATACTTTAGCATAATTTTTAACAAATAAATTAATAATGATGAACTATGAGCATACTAGAAATAAAGGAAAAAGAGAATGGGTCATAAATTTGTCGCAAATCTAAAAATCCATGACGGCTAATTCCAAGACACTCTTGATATTAACTCAATAAATTCGTATATTAGGAATCTTCTCACTATTCACATGGCTCATCCAAGGGGGATCACAGATCCTTGAAAAAATCTATTTTTGATTTTTCAAAAATCTTGAGAAGGTCGGATCAAAATTCGCAAATATAATCTTTGGATTACGATGTATAGTATATTGTATACCAAGGAGGCAAAGAAGGTCTTTTAATGCCAAGAGTAAATTTGTAATGCGAGTCGTAGACGAGTCAAAGACGAGTATTGCAAATACGCTCGGCGTAAAAGACCTTCGCCTCCTTGGTACGCATGATATTTTATACAAAAGTATGTTTTACAAGTTCATGCTCGATCCAGTACACAAAGTCGACGGACTACATGCACGCACAGCAACGCATAATAACGCGTCGTTATGCATAACAACGCGTACTTTAGAGTGCACTTTTAATTCCTAGGACTCAAAAGTGGCTAAAAGTGAACTCTTCGCATGCGCATTCACAGACCCGCTCAACTGTCGCTAAAACGCCTCCATTGTGTACCGAAATCGAGTATGAAAAAGGCGTAAAACATGCTTGCGTTGTATAAACAACTATCTGAAATAATGTCAGCTTCCTACGATGTAAGTGTGCGCAGCAGATCTTTTTCAGTCATAATGTGAAAATCTACTGTGAGAAATTCTCTACGCATGCACTTTTATATATCGCACGAGACTACATTTTTTTGTTTGATACTTGTACTATCATAATCTGAAAATTATACCTTGCAATTATTGTTCAACCTGCTCGGTACTTTTTTCCTCGTGCTTATAGCATCTCATGTTGGAAAGTAAACAGTTTCTCAGTTTCTGAAGTCACGTCGACTGATCTTCCGTAGCATGTATTTTTATACGCTTCTGCTGTGTTTTTCGTAGATCACATATTAATTTGATCCAATATCTTGGTATTTAGGAGGACATTCGATACCGAAGTCCAACATGTTTGCACTTGTCGAGTTCAATGATGAGTCACGCTCTATATGCCCGATGAAAAATGTGAAAATGCAAGATGGAACCACATGTATTGTTAAATACAGCGGAGGCAAATATGAGGCTCAGCTGTTGGCTTCTAATGGTGAGAAGACAGATTGCCTATTGTTTCAACCTACTTCAAATTATCTACGTTTTATTTCTATTCTCACATCCTCTCACACTAATGATGATCATTGAAATAAGAAAAATTGTGTTAAATACCCGTTCTCATGCTACGTCCATGAACGTATGTAGTTTCCAATCCAAACATGATTGCGTGCCAAAAGAAATGACAACAGGTGGTACTGTATCTTTGCACAAATGGTTGAGTCTGGGTCGATTACTGCTGGCGCTTACGTTCGAACCATGGGAGAGTATGCGGATCGTAACATCAGCTCGCTCTCTGAAAATCTTATAATATGTATAATTTAAAAATTACTTCTAAAAAACTACTGTGATTTCGAATTATGATCAAGTCAAAGAAAGGACTTGCTAGGCCTACATATGATCACTGAAATAAACTGTGTAGTGTACTTTTCATAATTCAGCTCGATTTTATCTAATTTATCATGCAAGGTAATGGCTCATAGATTCCAGGAGTATTACATAGGTTTCTATCTATTATGTTATCAATCACTGGACTCATCAAATGCAAAACGTTGTGAAGTACAATGGTTGTTAACAAATTTTAGAGTTAGCTCATATCTGAATTTGAACAATTTTGTTTATCGATGTACATGATATCATTTGCAGAGACTCGGGAACACCTACAAGAACTCAAAGCCACTCTGAATTCAAAAACATCCACGAACGTGACACAAAAACAGTATGACAAGCCTCGAATAATCAAAGTTCAAACAGTTACTTCGGCCAATCTTGAACAGGATTTCAAACAGCAAAGATTTATTGCTCCCAGAGTTGAAACTCGACTGCCAGACATCGTCTCATCTACTTCCTATTCGAATGTCGAATCAAAAGCACAAAGACGTTCTTCACTAGACAAAACAATTGACAGTGATGTTACCAGCACCATCGTTCCAGAAACTGACGAATCAACAAGTACTGTTGACAACGGAGATAAAACTTTTACCCTGACAAGTACCAAAGCAGCAGATTGCAATCTCTCAAAAAGTCCCATCATAGATGTTTCTCAACCTTCTGTCTCAAATAAAGCAGAGAAGCTAGAAATAGAAACCTTCGAAACAAATAAAATTCATTCACTAGTTACCAGCACCATCGTTCCAGAAAGCGACGAATCAACAAGTACTGTTGAAAACGGAGATCAAACTTTTACCCTAACAAGTACCAAAGCAGCAGATTGCAATCTCTCAAAAAATCCAATCATAGATGTTTTTCAAACTCCTGTCACGAATAAAGCAGAGAACCTAGAAATGAAAACCTTCGAAGCAAATAAAATTTATTCAGTAGAGTTTGACAACTTTCCGAGTGACACCACGTATAATACAAACCCAGACGATTTAGAGGCTTTGCCTTTGGAATCTTCAAATCTACACGATTCTGATATCAACTCAGCGCACAATGCGTTCCAATCTTTACTGCATGATGTCAAAACATTATTTCCTTCCATCGAATTCCTGACAAGCACACCTGAAACTCTTCAAAAAGAAAAAATTGAAAATTCTACAGAAATCAATAACAATAATAATAATTTAATAGATATCGGAAGTGGATCAGGAACCAAAGTACATCCATGTTCTACCGGTATTCATTCATTTTTTTTCTTTGTTTCTCGTTAGGAAAATTAAGGTAACCATTGCTTTGACATTGGATATTTGGAAGTGTTTTAGGAAAACAGCTTCATTTTGAATTACTGTACGATTGGTCTAAGAGCTGACGACCGAAATGGTGAGGTAATTTTGTCGTCAATAAAAGTCAGGATAATACTTACCTCTAAGACCCTTATGCGAGAATCGTCGATCTGGCAGGCCGCTACTGGTGGGTTCAGATATTATGAGGTGGGGAAAAAGAAAAGTGAAAGTATCGTCTTTAATTTTTGTGGCAAACAGTTCCACTATATTCCCAATACACCGAAAAAAATTTCACATCGATCGGTTGGTGGAAAGGTGTCGCCAGCCTTAATTATGATTACCTCAAAATTATTATTTTTACCTCAAAATCATTACCTCAAAATTATTATTTTTGTATAATCATAATTAAGGCTAGCGACACCTTTCCACCAACCGATCGATTTGAAATTTTTTTTGGGTGTATTGGGAGTATAGCGGAACTGTTTACCACAAAAATTAAAGACGATACTTTCACCTCTTTTTTCCCCCACCCCATAATATCTGAACCCACCAGCAACGGCCTGCCAGATCGACGATTCTCGCATAAGGGTCTTTTAGGTAAGTATTATACTGACTTTCATTGACGATAAAATTACCTCACCATTTTGGTTGTCAGCTCTCCGACTAGATCCTAACATATGGTTATGCCATTACTCTGTACAGAGTGTATCACCTCAAGTATCGAGAATAAGAGGGACTTAGTTGAAACGAAGTCACGCCTCATCAACCAATCAATAAAGAGAAAGGAACCGTTTCTGTGACCGTTGAAGTAAATGAATACCTAACAGCCTGATTCGAGTCGTTGATATTTTTTCTCTAGACCGAAAAATCATATCCAAGTCGGTGTTGATATTTTTTCCACACACCAAGAAATTCTATTCTCTATTTTTCGTCAAAATTTCGGTCTACACAATTCTTCTCTTTGTTGATTGGTTGATGGGGCGTGACTTAGCGTCAACTACGTCCCTCCCATTCTCGATACTTGAGGTGATACACCCTGTATATTTTCGAACTCACTTTGTATCTAAGTAGGAAAATTTGTAGTTTTACGATATCTGACTCTGAAGTGACAGCTCACAATTGTCAAATTACCATGTGATTGCTATTCCAAAAAACAGTTCATTTTTCCAATGAAAATTCCTCAACACATACCAAGCTTACAAGAACATCATCCTATCGTTATCATTCGTATATCGTTTCTTATATTGCAGATTCAGATGAATATGATTTAAATGGTACTGACCGTAGTGATCCAGAATATGAGCCACGAGAGGAGAACACATCCGATTCCGCATCGGATGCAGAAAGTACCGTAGACCAAACCGAACGCCGAACCAAAAATGAAAATTTGTCTCGCAATAGCTTCAACGATACAAATGGATTGAATGTATCCACTGCGAAGACTCTTCCAGGATCGAATAGATGCAATGATGACGACTTGCAGGTTGACAAATCTCGAGGTCGCAATGGAGATAAGAAATCAAACTTCTGTTTTTATTGCCACACAAAACAACAAAAAATTGCACCGCATTTGGAACTCAGACATCGTGATGAACCAGATGTCCAAAAATTCGTCGATCTACCGAGGAACAGTAGTGAAAGGAGAGGAATAATAGCAGTCATCCGCAAGAGGGGAAATTTCTTATTTAACACACAGACTGAATACAACGACGGGGAATTAATTGTTTCTAGAAGACCCAATAATAAATTCGATAGATCGGCTCATCATTTTCGAATATGTGCAAATTGCAAGGCATTCTTCTCACGGAACAGTCTGAGAATGCATTTCGTAAAATGCACCGGACGAAGCAGCAAAAAAAATCGGGTGGTCATGGTAATGAGTAAGCAAGTCATGGCTCGGTTACATTCTCGAGCCACTGAAACTGTGATAAATGAAATCTTTCCCCAACTCAGAGAAGATAATGTTGTACGAGCTGTCCGGTACGATGAACTAGTCATAGTCTACGCTAATAAGATGGGCGAAAAGTATCAAGAGGCTCGTGATTATGAAATGGTTCGACAACGTATTCGACTTCTTGGTCGCTTCCTGCTAACGATTAGAAAACTGAACGAAGATATCACAGATCTAACCTCTGTTTATGACCCGCAATTTTGTGACGACGCCGTAAAAGCAATTACTATCGAAGCTAAGCTCACACAACGAAACCGCGCTAAACCGGCTGTCGCTTCCAGTTTAGGCACATTACTCAAGCTACTGGGGTCGATTCTTGTTAATGAATGCATCAAAAAGCATGATGATATTAAGAAAAAGCATACAAAAGACTTCATAAAATTATTGACACAAGAACTATCACTAAGTGTCAATCGAAGAGTTACGGAATCTCAAACACTGCAAAAAAGAAGATCGAAAGTCGAGTTACCTTCAATGAAAGACATTAAAAGATTATGTACATACTTGGAAGATAAAAGGAACACAGCATTCCAAGAGCTGACAGACAAATTTTCAGAGCGAGCTTGGATGAAATTGGCAGAAACTACTTTGACATCTGTACAATTGTTCAATCGCCGGCGAGCTGGAGAAATCGAGCGTACTTTAATCGAAGATTTTAAAAATCACCACAGTCTCGACGCTAACACTGACAAAGAGTTATTCAACTCATTATCTAAGGAAAGCCAAGCCATAGCTAAAAAATATGTCCGTTTTGTTATCAGGGGTAAGCTTAATAGAACAGTTCCAGTACTTCTGAATAATCAGCTACTGCAATGTATTAAATTACTTCTCCAACATCGCAAAGATATGAAAATCAAGAACAATCCATACGTTTTTGGCTTACCAGGAGAAATTGAATCTAAACCTAAATACTTAAGAGCCTGTGCACTCTTGCGAAAATTTTCCACTGAGTCTGGCGCTACACACCCTGAAAGACTTCGTGGTACCAAACTACGTAAACATATCGCCACTGTTTGTGTTTCTTTAAATCGCTCCGAGCATCAAGTAACCGACTTGGCAAATTATATGGGCCATGCCGAAAAAATTCACAGGGATATTTATCGTCAGCCACTGGCGAATCGAGAAATCCTAGGAATGTCCAAACTATTAGAAGTAGCACAAGGTGCAAACGAAGACATGGATGATGGGGATGACGATACGGATGAAGAAGATGAACAGCTCAAAGGAGGCGATAATGAAGAAACTATTGAAACGACCATACATTCAAATGTCTCAGAGGTTCCGAAGACTTCGAATAACAGTAGTAAGCTAGGGAGTTCAGCAAAAAGAATACGATTTAGTAAGTTCCACATAAAAGATTGAATCGAAGTTCTAACAATAGCCAAATCGCTTTTCTTACTTAATTTCAGAGTGGCTATCACATTTACATTACCGAATAAATTACCCAGAACTTTGCAAAATATCAATAGTACTTAATATTATTTAGAAAAAGAAAAAGATTTGGCTTCCACTCCGGCAACAACCTTCGGTTAATCGGTTAAGGCAGAGAATCACAATGCATCCTTTATTTGATTTACAAATCAAATTACCCCCTCACGGTTTATTAAGTAATGAAAATGGATTGATATTTTTGGATAAGATGAAATAAACAAAAACACGAATTGTTTACCTATGCTGTTAACTTTCAGTTAACGGAACAGTGAATGGAACAAATTAGTTTTGATATCTTCCTGGTTTCTTGTAATGTACCTGCTTATTTTTATCTGAACTTCATGTAAACATTCTCCTTGCAGGCTCTCCATATGGAGTTAAGCGCACCCCCTGGAATGACGCAGAAAAAGAAAAAGTACTTGAATTATTCGGCGATGATTTAGGAAACAAGAAATTACCCTCATTGCAAGCAATTCATCATGCAATTGAAGAAAATCCATGTCTGCAAAATCGAACCTCGCCGCAAATCAAGACTTGGCTCCACAATCAAACCAGGCGAACAAAGAAAAGGAAGCTTTCTGAGAATGAATTATGAATACGTTAGAATTATCCTACCAGTTCAACTCAGCAGTATTGAACTACATTATTCGACTTGGATTCGGGCTAAAGTCACTGCATTGATAGGGTCCAAAGACGCCAAATTAGTTATAAAACGTTTAATACAAGTGCAGTATTATTTTTCATTATTATATACTCTTAATCTCTTAACTACTATATACTCTTCACTTAATCTCTCCCATATCAGAATGGTTTTAGTAAATATTTTCCAGTTTTAGTCAGGAAAATGTGTGAGCCTTCTCCCTTGTTCTAATTTTTCCGGAATACCTGTCTTAATCTTCTTATTCTAACTTACGCAACCCTCGGCGAGTTGATCTCAGCCAGGTTTAAAAACGTTGAATACAAGTGCAGTATTATTTTGAGTTAAAATATATGTATAATATATATAAAAGATGTGACGTATCGGTTGTGAATCGCAAAGCATATACTATTCCATGTACTTAAATGTTGTTTTTATTTGAACTCTTAAGAATGTATGAAACGCATGGTCTGGTCAAATTATCGTAATCTCTCCCGTATCAGAATGGTGTTACACAATATTTTTCAGTGAATCTGAAGAAATCTTGTCACTGAAGAAAACAAAATTTCAAATTCTAAGATTGGATGGTTGATATAGAATTTAAAGTATTTTTCACTTTCATTGCAATGCTCTCTATAAAAAATACTTTGAATTCTTTTAGAGAAGGGCTCAATCAATCGAGTCGAGTCAGTTTATGAAATGCGATGGCCTGACGTTTCGGCAGTGTTATGCTGCCCTCATCAGAGGCTGTTCATTGGAAAAAATTACAAAAAGTTTCAATTTACAAAAGTCGAAAATCATAAAAATTCAGTTACAAAAGTCAGAAATAATAAAAATTCAGTTACAGAAGTCAAAAAAGCTAATACATGGAAGATTACGATCTTAGGTCAGTAAATTGACCCATATAAACCTAATAATATTTGGAAGTCAGATACCTATTCCAATACCATGGTATTTGTTTCGTCTACAACTCTTATCTGACTTCCAAATATTATTAGGTTTTTATGGGTCAATTTACTGACCTAAGATCGTAATCTTCCATGTATTAGCTTTTTTGACTGCTGTAACTGAATTTTTATTATTTCTGACTTTTGTAACTGAATTTTTATGATTTTTGACTTTTGTAAATTGAAACTTTTTGTAATTTTTTCCAATAAACAGCCTCTGATGAGGGCAGCATAACACTGCCGAAACGTCAGGCCATCGCATTTCATAAACTGACTCGACTCGATTGATTGAGCCCTTCTCTAATTGATTCTACTTCGAGTGATACATTCATGATGATTAATACTTTGAATTCTGTATCAATAATCCGATTTGGAGATTTTGGGATTTGTTTATCATGTTACGACATTTCTTCGTACTAGTTAGAAGAAAATAATCCAGAAAACACTTTCATACATCAGAGAATTGTTCGTTTCTGCGACCATTGGACCGGAGTATACGTACGTCCCATACAGTCTTAAGGGTGGACAGTACTGAAAATTTGTAAAAAAACATTTTTCTATTTTTTCCACTACTCAAAATGGTTCAATCATAAATCGCCTTCAGCAGTTTTTAGATATTAGTAGTATGTATATTTGAAAAAAATATAAACCTTCTGCGATGAAAATGTATGCGCATTGCGCAAGGACCCATCGCAGTGGTTCGAAGGAAATCTTCTGTGAAAGGTTCCTTGCGCATACACTTTCATCGCAGAAGGTTTATATTTTTTCTCCAATATACATACTACTAATATCTAAAAACTGCTGGAGGCGATTTTTGATTGAAGCATTTTGAGTAGTGGAAAAATAAAAAATGTTTTTTTCTAAATTTTCAGTACTGTCCCCCTTAACTTGTCAAAACTGAGTTTCTTGCCGTCAGGATATTGTATGAGCCTTTTTCAGTGTTCTAAGTTTTCCAAAATACCTATTATAATCTTTTTATCTCAAGCTCACAATCCTTGGCGAATTGAAGTCAGCCAAGTTTTGAATATTCTCTTTGTAAATTACATATAAATATTTCTCACAAACATATTGAAAGATTTTTGAACTGGTAAAAAAGCTGAATACCCTACTGAAAATGATTCTGTGATGAATCGTGTAAAGAAGTATGTAATAATTCACGTGATAAATTGTATATTTTGACGACCGATATCTGTATATGGTTCACCATGTGGATTATTGTATGCCGTGTGACGTAATTTATCACAATGTGTGAAGAACACATGATTTATTATGTGAATTTTCGTGTGATAAAATGGTACTGAAGAAAAAAAAAAGTAAATCTGACCAAGAGTCGAGTCCTCGTCCACCAAATTCGGAATCAGAGACGCTACCACCTGGACCACTACGAGTGTTAGTTGAATTACACAGTTTCACAGTCATCAAGCTTAGCCGCGCCATTTTCATAGTTTCGAAGTCACAAGGATCAAATATGATCATAATTAACCTCACAAACAATTAATCTCATATTTAATCCTTGTGACTTCGAAACTGTGAAAATAACGCGGCTAAGCTTTATGACTGTAAAACTATGGAATGCAATCAACACTTGTAGTGGCTCAGGTGGTAGCATCTCTATCTCCGAATTTGGTAGACGAGGGTTCGATTCCCGGTCAGATGTACTTTTTTTTTTCTTTAGTAACATTTCATCACATGAAAATTCACAGAATAAATCATGTGTTTTTCTTTTGTTTATTTTGTTTCCATTCAAATAATGACTGATATCATCGGTGTCTACTAACGCGGTTCTAGCATATCAATTTCAGAAAAAAATATCTTGTAATCACCATTCCAGACTACACTATGTAAGACGAATTGAACCCCAATATTCGGAACATGCATTTCTATGAATGTGTAAGAAATGATTACTAATATAGTAGTAGACAAAAAATGTCTTTTTAAAACTGATTTTATTAGTTCGGAACATCAATCAAAGAATCTATGATTTATCACGTTACGTAAAACCTTGCATACAACTTTTCGGAAAATGAGGCTGACATTCCAATATATCTCATCGGTAAAAAGGTACGTCGAAAAGTGTAAATTAGTGCCTTTCGGTCTTCGGTGCGAAATTACACATTCCAATCATTGATCTCTGGGTAATTCTTATGTAAACACTTCTGAATAGGATTTCTAATCGGGACAATGCGAATGAAATCTCCACACATGTGTACACATGTCATGAGAAGAATTCCAGGACTTTCTTCGGACGTATTGCGAATTTCCGGCCTATGGGTCAAGTATAAGGTATGCGATATATTACTGGGGAACGGTCATCCGAAAACGGAGTTTTGATGATCACTCGCATGAAGGTCGTAATCTGTAATGCACATGCCGTGAAATATACGAGAAAAAAAATGGTTTTTAGGTGATGAACCTTGATTCTAATTCGATTTCGAAGGGGGTTGCTACAGTTTTATCAATATTCATGCAGGATCCGCGTATTCCGAGATTTCAACGTTATATCATCTAGCGCGCCTGAACTAAATGTAATGCAATAATACTCACAGAAATTATGTATTGACGTCAGTGATTACAAGTAACAGCTATTTTTCGTTGTTAGCGGACTGTGCTGAATATCAAAAATAGAACAATTGAAATTTATATTGGTGATTTTTTACTTCGGAATAACATTATTATTGTTAGGTCACACCTTTTGTGTCTCAATCCTTCTATCCGTAATGCACCATTTCATAATTTCTCGAAAAACTGAATATTCACGCGAAGCACCCAAGTACGGTGTCATACGTGTATTCCTTATTATTTATCATTTATTCTTGTGACTGTGAGACCTGAGATCAACTGATAATCCAATTCCAACGTGTCATACATGAAGCTTCAGTACTTTTCATGGTCGTATATGGAGTACTGTATAATTCCAGGACTGTTCAAAGGTCCATTGAAAACTTCCGGGACACTGTCCTGGTATCGCATACTTCCAGGACTTTTCGCGAGCGTATTGGAAACTTTGGGAACATTGATCAAATATGGTATATTTCCGGAACCTTCCATCGACGTATTGTAAACTTCTGGGACATATTGATCAAAAATTGCCTTTCTAGAATAATGTTTTCTATCAACGCAGTTGTCGAGTTCAATACATAAGAGAGAAGGTGATTATTTGGTAAATCATGTCATCAAATACTGTTTTTGTTCATAGGAAATATATTCATCTCATAACTACCGGAACTGTCCTGGAACTATTCGAATACCATAAAAAAGTTCCGGGCCTGACCCGGAAGTATCGAAATGTCTTGGAAGTTCACAAAAGGGCATGAAAAATGTCTTTGAAGTAATCAGTAGACTCACATATATATATAATTGAATATGATTATCGTGTAAAAGAGTTCTTACCTTGATCGAAAGAGTTTGCGGATTCGAATATACTGGGAAGATGTATTGGTGGTGGGATGTCGAAAGATTTTGCTGGTTCGAATATACAAGGAGGATGTATCGACGGTGGGATGTCGAAATGCACGAATGCAGCTCCCTGCGAGCCCTTGGCTTTTAAGCCATCATCCCCCGCCCTCGAGACATGTGGGGAGGATTTTTTACGGCCCTCCTCCAAATACCAGTTTTTCAACCGCTGAACGTTCTCGAAGGTACAATGGTAGCCTCCAGGTACAACGCTATGACAGTCTTCATACGAAAGACAACGCAATACACTTGATTCCAATCGCAGTATTCGAAGATTCGGACACCCCAGCTTATCCAAATCAATCACCGATTTCGAGTCGTCATTGAGGATTTTTTCTATCCATTGTTTCTTCTCCAATCCCTTCACATAAATGCGACTCGCATCTTGTGCAAATTTCCTCACAATTTTCACTGCATCTACCGCGTGATTCCTCGATTGCACCTCAGTGATTTGGGTAGCGGACCGCCAGGTATAGTCGGCATGAAAAAATTATCCGTGATCGTAGCGGCCAGTTCTTGTTTGTTTTATTGAGTTTTGACGGGTACGGTGAAGTGGTGTCATATTATTACGGAGAAGAATTATTACACGCTCAAAATATTCTTTGTGCACCGAATGATCGTTATCCAGGGGATTGCGACTGATTAGCGTGTCGATAGATGAGTAAGTAAAACTATTTTTCATAATTACGAGTGCATCTGTAAGAGCGTAACCTCAAAACGGCAAGTTATCTCAAGGACAAGTGACCGTTCTCAGGTAGGCCGAGGGGCTTTACGGTCCTAGTAATTGACACTTAGAGTCCGCGGGGCTCTGCGAGCCCGGGCGTGCCTACCTGGCACTACATGACCCAGAACTGGCCAAAGTCAAAAGTTTAACCTGTGAACACACGCAGGGTTTAGTGTCGCACATCAATTCGCATTCCTGTATCAGTTCATACTTTGTGCCGTACAAGCTTTTGCATCTTTAGTAGTTATTATTTCAGAGAGCATGCATCAGCCTCAGATTTCCTTTGACCTGGCATCTTCATAGCTCGACTCGTACTAACACAAGGTGTGAAGGTGTTTACTGCTGCCAAATCATTCTACGGAGTGTGTGCAGGAACAGCTGGAACACTATGTTTAACGAGAAGGACATCAAACTGGGACGTCGGTTACACAATGCTGAAGAGTAGGGGCATTTTCCACCGCATACCAATTGACACGAGTAACAAGCTAAGCTAGCATGTTTATAATCGAAATACAAGGCGAATCAATTATGAAGAGAAACATTAACAGGCCGTATCCCCACCTTGAAGATGATTTTTTCAAATCACTGCTACGCTCTGATCAAAAATTTTAGTGACTTATTTTTTTTTATAGTTTATTAGTGCTGTTTTGATACAGAGTTTATGATTTTTTCAGATTTTATGTCCTTTGCTGAACATAAATGACGATTTTAATATTGAGCCAGTCGCAGTTCTCAATGCTCACAACGGTTAAGTCAACCGTGACTGCGTCAGAGAGTGCAAGGATTGGGATTGGAGTTCGTAGTAGATTATCCTCGGTTCGATGGGACAATATGTATCTGAGTGTTTGTGAGAAATGACAATCCTGTATCTGGAATGTCAGTGGAGCGAGCCAAGAGACATCGACGAAACGAGGATTGCTTCGCAGTCGTGCGGAATGGAAATTCTGCAATTTCAAATGGCTGCGTCGCAAGCCTCGAGACACTGAATAGTATCTTACCTTGCGTAAGACTGCGGCTTCAATCCTTGTACTTTTAGACGAGTCTTTGCTTCTTAAACGCCTGATCACTAATATGAGAGACGTCCAAGAGTACGGAGACGATCAATGTCAATTCACGACATATCAGTGAATTTTGTAAATGAGTGAGGATTCATATGATTATAATTGTATATATTTATCTATTTTATCCATCGAAACGATTTATCTAATCAGGTCACGTAGTGACAATACAATCGAATGCACCATAATCCTGTATACTGCAGAGATGCACAGCACCTGTAAGTTGTGTTCAATAAAAAAAAAATATTCACCTACACAGGAGGCTCTTATGTACTTTTAGAGTAGTCTTTGCTTCTTAAACGCATGATCACTAATATGAGAGACGATCAATGTCAATTCACGACATATCAGTGAATTTTGTAAATGAGTGAGGATTCATATGATTATAATTGTATATATTTATCTATTTTATTCATCGAAACGATTTATCTAATCAGGTCACGTAGTGACAATACAATCCAATGCACCATAATCCTATATACTGCAGAGATGCACAGCACCTGTAAGTTGTGTTCAATAAAAAAAATATATTCACCTACACAGGATACAGATGGCTCTTAAACTTTAATTCTGATTTGCGGTGAAACTCCAAGCTGCGATTCAGGCCACCGATACTGGTCGATGGGCTTGATTGCATCTTAGGGTTTCATCGTGGATCAAAATCAAAGCTCAGGAGCCATCGATAGACTAAATCACAGGTTAGAATCCAATATATTCCTATTTATTTTACTATAGAAATACATTTTTTGAAATAATTTTGATAACAGATCTGAGATAATTCCAATAAAATTATTATTAATATTATTATTATCATTATTATTATTATCATTATTATTATTATTAATATTATTATTATTATTATTATTATTATTATTATTATTATTATATTATTTCAGAACTCTGTATCCTTCTTGCTTTCTTTTTCGATTTTCCGACCTGTGTCTTCGACCTCTTTGCCTTCTTCTAGAGTGGTTGAAGGTCGGATCGTGGATCAGTAGTAGAGGTCATGCCAGGGTTTGATTCGACGTCTTGGTCTCGTCTGCCTGCTACTGACATGGTTTGCATCATACATCCTAATCCGATCAATGTAGATGTATATACAGCAAACCTTGACGAAAATATCTAATCAAGTCTTCTACTTTGGTTATGAAAATATAATCTCACAATGAAAGTTACCGGTGTCAAATAGATGGTGATCAAAGTATTCCGAGAATTACAGAGAATCACTGAGTCTCGCTTCTTCAAGAATAGAACGTTCTGCAAGACCCGTTGTCAGAGAGCCAGAGTATCTCCTCACAGTGAAAGATTGTGGCCTAGGCGATGTTTGGTGAAGTGGTTTCGAGCAGTGGTTGGATCGGGCATCTGTAGCAGTGCTGATTGCAAACGTTTGTACAAGAAACTTGGCATTACAAATCTAATCAACTCTTCTATTCTGATCAGTGAAATTTAAAATTAAATGAAAATGATCATGTTTTACCGATGTCACGTAGATGGTGATCAAAGTATTCTGATGGATTACAGGGAATCACTGAGTCTCGCATCTTTGAGGGTAGAACGTTGTGCACGAGCCGTCTTCGTAGAGACAAAATATTCTCTCGCGGAGTGATTGGATCGTAGATCAGTAGCAGAGGAGGTGGAGCCAGGGTGTCAGGGTTTGGTTCGACGTCTAGGTCTCGCCGGTGTGTTACCTACCAAACCAGACAAATCAAAGTATTATACTGATGAAGAAATTGGAATGGCATATCCAAATGAAAATTATTATGTTTTAAAATCTAATCTTGGAATCAATTCACCGGTGTTACGTAGAGTTTGAGTCCGTGCAAGGTAGTGCTGTCAGCGATCAAAGTATTCTGATGGATCGCTAGGAATCGCTGACTCTTGTATCATCAGAGGAGAGGCACCACCCATGATCTTATTTTATGCCCGTATCTCGGTTGCACACTACCTACTAAAAAAAATTATTTAGCTGAGATTTCACATCAAAATGATAACCAATTTTACTTTACCTGCCTGTTGTCGATTTTCATGATGATTACGGCGCATTATGCGGCCTGAGATCAATCTCAATATAATTGGGGCGCATCATGCTGCCAGATATCGATTCTCACCATCAGTATGGCGCATCATGCTGCCAGATATCTATTTTAACCATCAGTATTGCGCATTATGCTGCCAGATATTGTAGCGCATTGTGCTGCCAAATATCAATTCTTACAATTATTGCGGCACAGAATTATATATTCACAGAATATCATCCTCCGCTCATAATCTGTAAACATCCGCTTGCCTTTTGCAAGAGGATTATTTAAATTAGGTGTTCGAATAGGCCGCCTTCTGCCTCCAAACACAGCGCAGCCCTTCTCACGGCTCCGCGGTGCACTTTCGTCAGCATTTCCGGAGTGACCCTCTCGCATGCCATGCTGATCCTTCGCTTCAGGTCAGCCAAATCTACGGGTCTCGTCGTATATACCGCTTCTTCGATATACGCCCATAGAAAGAAGTCTGGTGGGGTCAAGTCCGGTGACCTGGGTGGCCATTCCTGCGGGCCATGCTTCCCTATCCACCTGTTCTCGAACATTTCGTCGAGCACAACTCGTGCAACGCGCGAGGTGTGCGCAGGTGCACCATCCTGCTGATACCACGTGTTGTCTATCTCAGCCTGTGGAATGTCTGCCAGCAGTGCAGGTAGCACATTTCTTATGAAATTGGCGTAAGTTGGCCCGTTCAAATTGCCCAAGAAGACGACGGGCCCTATGATTTTGTCACCACGGATACCCGCCCACACATTAACCGAGTCCCCCCGCCGCTCGCGGACCTCTTCCACTAAATGGGGGTTCTCCGCTGCCCAGAAATGCTGGTTATGTCTATTGACACTACCGTTCAGCTTAAAAGTACACTCGTCTGTAAATAAAATCCTGCTCGCAAAGCTTGGATCTTCAACATACCTATCGATGAGCCAGTCGCAATATGCCATTCTTCTTGGTCTATCGCCGGGCCACAATCGCTGGTGAGTGCTTGGTTTAAATGGGTGAAGCTTCCTCTGCTTCAATATTTTCCACACTGTTTTATAGCTGACCTGGTGATCGCGTGCTAAGGCTCGGATGCTGGTGTCGGTAATCCTAGCAATTTACAAAAAAAAAACAAATTCAAAAAATTGTGCAAAACATGGTTCCTTCCCCATGACGCAAATGACTTTGAAGGTGGCCTATGTTCCAAGAGTCTGTTGAACAACTTCTGTTCAGTTGCTTCGGTTTGGCCAATAGTTTATCGCAGCAATAAAAAATTAATAGTTTTCAAAGTTGTTGATAAGCTGAACGGTGGAAGACCATCCAGCTCTGTACATTTAATTTATTATTACCTGTCTTCTTCGCAGGTGCAAAAGTTCCTTTCTTTCTAAGTGACTTTTCGAAGTTTCTAAAAACATATTCGGGCGGATGCTGGCGATGTGGAAAACGTCCCGCGTAAATACGAACAGCCCGCCGACTGTTTTTGTTGGCTGCCCCATATGCCAATAGCATGTCCGTTTTATATGACCCTGAAGATATCTGCATCAGACAAAATTTTTCTTTGGGAAGCGATAACTGCCATGTTTTTCATCGTACAGACTCCGCTCGGGTATCATTTTCTTCGTTTTCAAATTCTCTAGATGAGCATTTTTTTGATTTTTCTGATTTCGCTTTACTTAAGTCGGTATGGGGAAAAGTAATTTTTAAGACATATACTTTATTCTATCTACGTACTCCTCATTTTTATTTGCAGTATATATACTTCATTTCCATCAGGAACACGGTAGTACCCAGTACGAATTGACTTATTCGCACTGTTGTCTCGGCACACCCCTAACGGTAACATCAGCACGAATAATAACGACAAAAACCTTGGATTTTTCTATACTGTTGCACTGACAAATGCTTCACATTTTTTTGAATGTTTTTTCGTTTTATGTTTTTTTTTTGCTATAGCTATTTAATTTTATTCATGTTTTTTTCTATATTTGTTTCTTTTATTATATTCATCGTGATTCTTGTTTCAATGCACGATATATACTGTTTTCGCAAACTGGAACCAGCTGTGATGGTTGAGTCACCTTTATGATTTTATTATTGTAAGGATATTATGGGAGTACATGAGAAGAAAAGCAACACAACAGCACGTATGTCACCCTATAGTTTAGAACAGATAATTTATTGAAAACTATTACGTAGTCCAGAAATCCAGAGAATCTACTCAAATAATGAATAATGATATATAATACAAATACAAATACTCAAAATATACAAATTTGAAGTTCCTCTTGCTCCTCTTCCTGTACACTTGTACAGCGTTGGTAATACGCAACCTTGGTCTACTCAAGTGAACAATAAAAATCAAATAATAGACAGAAAACCAAGAAAATGTACGCTAGGAACATAGAGACTCGAACATACGCCACATAAGATGCCAGATATAGAAAATGTAGCGACAGCGAAAGACAAAGCCGTGATACAGAATACTAGAAATAAACCGAACTATAGTGATGATATAATAAATAACGAAGTATAGTGTACTAGAGTATTGAGATAAGAAATAATGAAATATAGCGGAGTACAACAAGAATATAAAATAAGAGAATAAGTACTACATATATTAATTGCAATCTATGCTCAATCCACTAAAAACCTCAGACATATATATATAGAAACATCTAAGTTACTGAGCTTAGGCGTGTGTCGCGTGCCGAATTTCGGTCATCGATATATGCTGTGTCCTCCGTGAGACATTCAAATACATTGATGTGCTCTCACTCAGCTCAAATCTCGGTCACCTCAGATAGTTTTAGACAGTGATGTTAGCCACTGAGAACAAAGATCGCAGTTATAACTGAAAAACGGATCCCGTACGTCGGTAAGGGTTTTGTTGAGATGCCTTAGACAGGACCAGTGTGTCCATTTATTGCATGTAGAGCATTCTACCCATGAAGTTCTTCGCCGAATTTCGGCTTGGCCACAACGAAGGCAACGTTTGGAAATATCCAATGATTTGGACACGCACTCCCTTTGCAAGCGTTCTCGCATCTTATTTGGATCCACGTTTGCCATTCTCGTAATGCGACCACCCAGAATCTCCTGTACGTAATGGATGACGTAGATACCGCAATTGTAGCCGTCATTCTGATGGGGATATACACACGATCGAAGTGTCCATCTGATACGTGAATTCGTAAAAACCGTTTCGTAGCAGGTAACGAAGGCTTTGAGATAGCTTTCAGCATGATGTGCTCCGTAAACGGAGCTCGAATTGAAAAAGTAAACACTGCTTTTCGTTACGTTAGCGTAAAGCATGACCCAGTGATTGCCACTTTGGTTGAACGGAACGAAAATTTCTGATTTACCTGTCCACTCCTTCTTCAAATTCTCGAAGAACTCGGTGGTAGTGTCTTCCAACTCGCGTATCAAAATAATCCATCCGATTTCAGCTTGGACGTAGGCAATTTTTGAACATTGAGGAGACTCTACGATGTACATATTGATGCAGTAATCGATTGTAAAATTCAAGAGCCAACGCTGATCATGAAGCACTGCATAGTCTTCACCATACATATAAACGAAGCTATTGCTATCGTTTATATTTTTCACGAAACCTACAAAATAAATGCGGGGTGCTTTTGGCGCGTAATAATAGTCTCGATTTCTTATGGTGCCATTTTCGTTTCGGTGCAAGTTTATCGTTTGACTGGTCGTCGCGATCAACTGCTTTATTTTTTTTCCTTCCGCATAAGAACGCTGTTTCTTCTTCGGTTGTTTCCGACGCAGCCAAAATTCTACCGAATTCTTATTGTCAGGTTCGTTGACGCGTGTCTTTTTGTTCCGAATATTAACGCTCGGTTTCGGAAGCCGAATTTCTTTATACGAAGCCATAGTTTTTTCGTATATCGTATCAATGAATCGCCCGGTCTTAACAGCTGTGTTCTTCTCGCAAGTTGAGTTTTTTGTAATCTTGAAATAATTTTCAACCGAACTATTTGTGAAATGACTCTCACCGGTCTTCAATAAAATAGTCCATAATGGAACCATAGGTATCAATTTTGTCATCAGATAGTCGGCGAAAACTTCGGACTGAAACTCGTTATCACTTGCGTATTTGTCGACATGATTTGCCGCTTGTTTTACCTGTTCGAATATCGGAACTACTCTCTTGTAGAAAGGACTAGATGTATACACCGAAGTGGTTATCTCTCCGATTTCTGAAACGTCAGAAAAACACTCAGTCACATTCATCTCGGCTTTGATATGGGCGTATTCTGCAGATGACAGTTTCTCTAGATCTTCGGAGAACTCAGGTCTCTTTCGAGGAAACAGCAAAATGTGTAAAAACGCTTCAACCCTCTCGATGAACACTGCTATGTTAGACGAATGGACCAAGGCAGCCATTGCTTCCAATATCACGTCTGTGACAGTTCTGTCAATTTTATTCGACTCAGCAAAACGCGAAATCATTTTCATAAAATGAGCGTAGCATGTGTGCAATGGTACAATGCTGTCGGCTAATGAGTTGCCCAACGATATAGCGTCGTATGTTATAGTGAGGTATTGGGAGACTGAACATTTATTCCACGTCCCCAGAATAGCGTTTATACTCGCCCACGACCAATCCGTAACGACCGCTTTGAACGGTGGCCATACAACCTTGTTTTCAATCCAGATTCTTTTGAAAAATGCAAGGCAATCGCTAATGGAGGAAGTTGTGTGATCATTCGTGATCATTTCGAGCACCGGGAAGATTTTTCTCTTGAAATTTACAACACCATCATAAAAATAAACCCTTTTTGACTGGTCATAAGGCTTCCTGACTACCGAACCGGTCGAATCAAAGTAAAGTATCGAATCGTGACAATACTTCAAAAACTCGACCTGTTGGGCTACTCCAAGATATATTGTGAATGGCGTCGAGAACATCCGTCTATAAGGGTGGTCATTATTTGCGCGTAATATTCTCCGTATGATATCTACTATGTCGTTCGTATCGCAATCATTCCTACCCAATGCTTCGGATCTCGCCTTTTGCAACACTTCGAGTGAATGACAGGATTGAAAGTTTCCTTCCTCGACAGCTAATTCTTCATCCAGATCGTTCACCTGTTTTGCATGGACGACGCTCGGCATTAGATGCAGCAAATCGCTTTTTACTTGTTTCCGGCTAGCGCCACGCAATTGGTACGCGAGAGACAGCGTATGTTTCGATTTCAAGCCCGCGCTACTCACATATATCTTTGTGTTTGAACCCATAATTTTTCCTTTTAATTTAAACCTTAGTGGACATTCGGGTTGCCGACAGGAAACATAGTCCCGGAAGCTGTAAGCTCCTCTAGTATATTTGAATCCTTCGAAGCGCAGCGTACATGTAATCTTCAGTTCAGTTGGGAAAACCGTACGAAGATACGCGTGACATAAATCCGACGAGAGTTTCTTCTTTTCCGTCATAATCGTGTTTAAGGAAACTCTAATCAAACCAACCGGATAATAATGATCCTTAGTCGGTTTGGGATTTTTTATATCGCCGAAAGATTTCAATGAACAATTACCGCATTTGGAATTACCTTCCGGTTCCGGTGTCATGGACAAACTCTTCATTCTAATTATTAACTGCTCCGGTTCACTGTTTGCGGGAAGCTTTTCCGGATCCGGCAATTTAGCGAGCTTAAGGGGACCAGTACAGCTTGAATTTTCGAAAAAATTGGTTTTTCGTTTTTTGCAGTTTATGTTACCTAAAGATCTTCTACGTCTGTGAAAAAATCGAGTTTGACGAAATCGTCACGGTTTAGAAGTTACGGTCAAAAGTTCGTTATTTGGCTATCGCGATTAGGCGCAAGTGGCGCTGGCGCTTGATTTCGATATTGATCACATGGTGTATGATCGTCATTACTTGTGCAATACTTTTCGAGGTTGCGTGAGCGTCTGCTCGATTTCCAGTGTTTCAGAATTGAAATAAATAAATAAAAACAGTACTCTTCAGTACTAAATAATTATAAATTTACCTAATATCTATAGCGCGTAATCGTTGTACGGGTGTTGTGACTTGGTGCTTCGAAAACTATAACCTAAAAGTAAGTATTCAATCAAAATAGTAATATCTACACTAAGCTTCTGCCGAACTGTGTGTGCGGTAGAAGTTTTTTTGCTTTTTGTTCACAGATTTTTTGATAAAACAGAAAGGAAATATATAAAATATATCCAATATATTCAATATGAAAAGAAGAGAGAGGAGTTCTGGTGTTGGCACAAAAGGATGCATTGGCCGGTCAAAGAAGAGGGCGAAAACATTTCCGCAGAAGCAAACAGCGGCTGATGGACAGAGCACTCATGTTTCAACAGCTTCGGATAGAAAAATCAGTGGCGACTACGAGGCTAGCGATTCTGCTGGCTATAGGCTGTTTCACGTGAAACACTATTCCGTGCTCTGCGGGAGCATTTATCTTGCAAGACATGTGGTGGGTCGATAGTTATGACTGAAGTTAGCTTGAGAGGACTGGGTGGAACATACGGTATCTCTTGTGAAAATTGTGTCCAGCTAAAAATCTTCAAAAGTAGCCCTATGATTAATGATACACGAAGCGCGTATGAAATCAATAGGCGATCCATACTAGCGATGCGTTGTAATGGGCAAGGCAATGAGTCTGCGGAAGATGCAGCAGGGCCCTCATATGCTGCTGGAGCTTTTTAAAGAAGTGAGTAAGAGAAAGAAGCATGTATGGAACAAAAAAATACATGGAAAAAAAAAGTTCTGAGAAAATAGTTTGCAGAAAAGAAAAAGGAAAAATTAAATTTCCAATAAAAAAAAAAATTCTTTTTGAAAATTGAAAATTAAAAAAAAAAAAAATTTCATTCAACTTTGGTACAACAAACTTTTTAATGTATGAGCCTCCGGAGGAGTATATACCAATTTTTCTGCAAAAACTTCAAACTCGTTTATCTCATAACTATGTTTTTGGCGCTGTGTCGTAAGGTTTTTGGAGCACCGATGGTCCGATCTGGGTCTTTAATGGCTCATTTTCTTCAGAAAATGAATCCTCATGATATGAATGAGGGAATTTTTGAATGTTTTTTTTTTGGCCAAGTTATTTGCAAATTAGTGGCTCAAATTTTTGAAATTTTGGATAATTGACTGTAAGTTTTCACATGTTTTTTTCTTTTCAGATCCCCGCATTCATAAGATGTAGGACCGCTGTCTGAAGAAAGTGAGACGTCGAGACGATGAATTAGATCAACGGTGTGACTAAAACCTTACGACACAGTTTTTTTGAGAAACATTTTTTTTGATGTAAAATAAACTTTGGTTAACAAATAAAGTCATTCTGGAGTACTTGAAATATCTTAAACCAAGCTGTACTGGTCCCCTTAACGCGTCGTTTTTTCAATAAAATACGTTTCTTTATAGTATCAGCAAATCCTTTACGGTTCTGGAGCCAGTGAAAATATAAACTCGCGCGAAAATTCTTAACTACTTTTTTCTGTAGTCCTAAGTGCCTACATATTTTCAACAATAAGGGCTGAGATGTAGGTCCGTTCGAAAGATCGTCAATATCTGTAACGCAATGCACAATGGCATTGGCGACGACATCGCTGTTGAAAGGCATTGTTTCTGAGTGAAATATGAAACGAAGAAGAATTGGAAGTATTATAATTAAATTGAGTGATGAATTTAATCATATTTCGTCATAGACCTTCGATATAATGAGAGAAAATGAGTCACGATGAAAATCCAGCGTTTGAAACCGTGTAAAAAAGTTGAAGCCATGAAGTAATAGTAAGGAGACCGAACTATACAATTTTGACTAAGTTCGCTGTATGACAAAGCAGCAGTCCGCTGAAAAAAATAACCGCAGACTTCGCGCCTGCGCGTTACACATTCTAGCGGTGTCTCTTTCTCTCTCACAGAAAGCGCGAGAGAGATAGCTCGGCAGTCACCACGAAATGATAAACAGTGATTCAGTGACAACAGTGCGAATAAGTCAATTCGTACTGGGTACTACCGTGTTCCTGATGGAACTGAAGTATATATAATGCAAATAAAAATGAGGAGTACGTAGATAGAATAAAGTATATGTCTTAAAAATTACTTTTCCCCATACCGACTTAAGTAAAGCGAAATCAGAAAAATAAAAAAAATGCTCATCTAGAGAATTTGAAAACGAAAAAAGTGACCCCCGAGCGAAAAATCTGTACGATGAAAAACACGGCAGTTATGGCTTCCCAAAGATTACTTTTCAAGACACCGCCATAAGTAAAGCGAAATAAAAAAAACGAAAAAAATGCTCATCTAGAGAATTTGAAAACGAAGAAAATGATACCCGAGCGGAGTCTGTACGATGAAAAACATGGCAGTTATCGCTTCCCAAAGAAAAATTTTGTCTGATGCAGATATCTTCAGGGTCATCGTTTTATCGCTGTTTGAAACGTTAGCCATGTTCATTTGTAATTTGCTAGATTATCAGTGAATTACGGAATTATGGATGATAGTGAATTCCAGAATCGGTAGCCAATAAAACAAATTGTTCCGAAAACAATTACCGATTTAGTGGCTACCGACTCCATCATTGGTTGCCAAGTAACAAATAATTGCCGATTTAGATCAATAAATAAAAATAATTACTCTAAACTGCGATCATTTAAATTTATATAAACGTAAGTATTTTTTATAATATATTTTGCATATATTTTACGTCATTTCATTTAGAATACAAGATTTGTTAACTTATTATATAAATATCTGTTTGCTTAATAAATTTTCTTATAAAATATTTTCAACCTATTTATCATTATTTCTAATTCTAGATGTCTGCAACTGAGGAGAATATGGCGGACCAGAGCGCGAGCCAGGAATATGTGAGGTAAATTAAATATTTTAAATACTGTTATCAGCTGATTTCTGTTATGACGATGCATTATTTTTTATTTTTCAATTCGATCCTTACTACCTTTGCACTTGGTAATTTGCAACTCTTAACAGCTATGCATTCATTTTTTGTTCAGTGATGATACTACTCGGCAATCTGAAGAAAGGCCGCAGGGTGAGGCAGACGCAGTACATAGAGGAGGTAAGTTTAATTCTTTGTCTGCAAGCTGGGTCTTCAAGGGGTTTTGAGTACGCAAGTGCAACCCCTAGGAGTCATTGCATGTGTGCATGCTCGGAACGAGGCAATAGTGCATCTATTACTTTGCATCAGAAATTTGGTCTCATTTTGCTATTCCATCAGTAATCCGTCCAATGTTTGTTTATAGAAAAACCGTACCGAGGGACTCGCGCCGGGAGAGTGGTCCAGGAAAGGCGCCGACGTGAGGCCACGGCGAAATTCTTGAAGAAATTAAATAATAAAAATGAAAATTTAGTACGGCTTTTGAAGGAAATGGCAAAGCCATGAAATAATTAATAAAAAAAAAAGAATAAATTTATTAATAAGTTAATTAATCGATTAATTTGTAAAAAAAATAAAATTTAAAAAATTAGTAAAATATATCTCAGATCTGTTATCAAAATTATTTCAAAAAATGTATTTCTATAGTAAAATAAATAGGAATATATTGGATTCTAACCTGTGATTTAGTCTATCGATGGCTCCTGAGCTTTGATTTTGATCCACGATGAAACCCTAAGATGCAATCAAGCCCATCGACCAGTATCGGTGGCCTGAATCGCAGCTTGGAGTTTCACCGCAAATCAGAATTAAAGTTTAAGAGCCATCTGTATCCTGTGTAGGTGAATATATTTTTTTTATTGAACACAACTTACAGGTGCTGTGCATCTCTGCAGTATATAGGATTATGGTGCATTGGATTGTATTGTCACTACGTGACCTGATTAGATAAATCGTTTCGATGAATAAAATAGATAAATATATACAATTATAATCATATGAATCCTCACTCATTTACAAAATTCACTGATATGTCGTGAATTGACATTGATCGTCTCTCATATTAGTGATCATGCGTTTAAGAAGCAAAGACTACTCTAAAAGTACATAAGAGCCTCCTGTGTAGGTGAATATTTTTTTTTTATTGAACACAACTTACAGGTGCTGTGCATCTCTGCAGTATACAGGATTATGGTGCATTCGATTGTATTGTCACTACGTGACCTGATTAGATAAATCGTTTCGATGGATAAAATAGATAAATATATACAATTATAATCATATGAATCCTCACTCATTTACAAAATTCACTGATATGTCGTGAATTGACATTGATCGTCTCCGTACTCTTGGACGTCTCTCATATTAGTGATCAGGCGTTTAAGAAGCAAAGACTCGTCTAAAAGTACAAGGATTGAAGCCGCAGTCTTACGCAAGGTAAGATACTATTCAGTGTCTCGAGGCTTGCGACGCAGCCATTTGAAATTGCAGAATTTCCATTCCGCACGACTGCGAAGCAATCCTCGTTTCGTCGATGTCTCTTGGCTCGCTCCACTGACATTCCAGATACAGGATTGTCATTTCTCACAAACACTCAGATACATATTGTCCCATCGAACCGAGGATAATCTACTACGAACTCCAATCCCAATCCTTGCACTCTCTGACGCAGTCACGGTTGACTTAACCGTTGTGAGCATTGAGAACTGCGACTGGCTCAATATTAAAATCGTCATTTATGTTCAGCAAAGGACATAAAATCTGAAAAAATCATAAACTCTGTATCAAAACAGCACTAATAAACTATAAAAAAAAATAAGTCACTAAAATTTTTGATCAGAGCGTAGCAGTGATTTGAAAAAATCATCTTCAAGGTGGGGATACGGCCTGTTAATGTTTCTCTTCATAATTGATTCGCCTTGTATTTCGATTATAAACATGCTAGCTTAGCTTGTTACTCGTGTCAATTGGTATGCGGTGGAAAATGCCCCTACTCTTCAGCATTGTGTAACCGACGTCCCAGTTTGATGTCCTTCTCGTTAAACATAGTGTTCCAGCTGTTCCTGCACACACTCCGTAGAATGATTTGGCAGCAGTAAACACCTTCACACCTTGTGTTAGTACGAGTCGAGCTATGAAGATGCCAGGTCAAAGGAAATCTGAGGCTGATGCATGCTCTCTGAAATAATAACTACTAAAGATGCAAAAGCTTGTACGGCACAAAGTATGAACTGATACAGGAATGCGAATTGATGTGCGACACTAAACCCTGCGTGTGTTCACAGGTTAAACTTTTGACTTTGGCCAGTTCTGGGTCATGTAGTGCCAGGTAGGCACGCCCGGGCTCGCAGAGCCCCGCGGACTCTAAGTGTCAATTACTAGGACCGTAAAGCCCCTCGGCCTACCTGAGAACGGTCACTTGTCCTTGAGATAACTTGCCGTTTTGAGGTTACGCTCTTACAGATGCACTCGTAATTATGAAAAATAGTTTTACTTACTCATCTATCGACACGCTAATCAGTCGCAATCCCCTGGATAACGATCATTCGGTGCACATAGAATATTTTGAGCGTGTAATAATTCTTCTCCGTAATAATATGACACCACTTCACCGTACCCGTCAAAACTCAATAAAACAAACAAGAACTGGCCGCTACGATCACGGATAATTTTTTCATACCGACTATACCTGACGGTCTGCTACCCAAATCACTGAGGTGCAATCGAGGAATCACGCGGTATATACGGCATATCTCCATCACTCCAGGGTATTCCATGATGATGCCATGTTTGCAGCGAATAAAGATTTTTTAACTTGCTTGAGAGAGTCACCCAGGAGCATGGTGCCTTGAAGAGGATGCGTGTGAGACCCTGCTGATATTCCTCATGCGTGCGAATGTTTATTACGGCCAGCTCTTTCATCACAAATTTATCACTGAATCTTGTAGATCCAATATTAGCTTCATATTCACAGTTGTATGTGCGGTCTCAAGCAAAGCCGGAAATTGACTGAGCTGGACATTTATTGCATGGGATCGGTACACATGCAGGTGTGCAGATGGCACCATGTGAAAAAAAAAAAAAAAAAAAAAATGCCGGAAAAATGTGAGAAAAATGCAGGTGTTCTGAACAATATATATGTTTGAGAAATTCTAACATTTTCGAGGTGTGAAAAAAAAAAAACTACCGAATGATTGTTGCAACCCGAGTATCAAGGTGTTGCAATCCAGATGTTTTGAGCCACACTTTGGCAATACTCTGGAATGTGCAACTACGAAGCTTTAACGCAACCAACAACAACTGCAGACGCAGCGCGACCTCCTTAAACGTAATAAATAAGCGATGATTACAATACTCATCGTCAGAACATCAAGACCGATATTAGGGCAGGCTATGCCAGATCTCTGTTAGACGTAGTAAATCACTTTTGTAAAACTTTATATATTAATAAACTTGAATCACTTTTGTACGACTGAGTTTCAACTCTTAATTCGACAACGAACCTTAAATAAATTGTAGTTGTATGAAAGATCTGAGGATCCCAATTACAACATGATATTTATTGCTCTATCCTTTGAGACTTGCCGATTTTCATAGGCTGAGGTGTGATCTTGTGATTATTACAATCTTTGCGTTTCCAAAATTCTAACGTTTTCGAGCCGCGAATAACGTGTGAAAAAAATTCTGAAATGATATTTATTGCCCGATCCTTGAGAATTCCCGATTTCCGTGAGCTCAGGTAGGATCTTTTGATTATTACAATCTTTGTGTTTACACGAATTCTATAGCATTTTCAGGTGGTGGAAGGATATGACAAACTTTTGAATGATATTTATTGCTTAATTCTTTGAGGCTTACCGATTTTTATGGGCCCAGGTGCAATCTTTTGATTATCGCAGTCTTTGCGTGTTTGCAAAATTCATGCGTTCTCGATATTGCTTAATTCTTTGAGGATTACCGATTTTTATGGGCCCAGGTGGAATCTTTTAATCATCGCAGTCTTTGTGTTTGCAAAATTCATGCGTTTTCGAGTGACGATAGTATGATGAAAAACTTCTGAATGATTTTTATTGCTGAAACCTTGAGACCTGCCTATTTTTATGACTCGAGGCGGAGTCTTTTGAGAGCCGTTCTCAGGTTGGTTAGGCTTAATTTTATTTTGGGTTGGGGGTAGTGTGCAACCCATAGAATTGCAGCTCGATCCCCACCAGATCGGTTTGAGAAGAGAAAACAGTTTTCAGATTGAAAAGATCGGTGAATAGTGGAAGTTCATAGAATCGAAGAAAAAGCATCAAGAAGAAGAAGAAGACGAAGAAGACTGATTCCAAAACTGAACCTGAAAATAAGCTATGTTATCTGCATTAGATATTCGAATTGAACAGATTCTAAAACATAAGGATGTGTGATTAATTCAGATGAATCCTGCTCATGGGCGAGTTGCACAGCGAGCGGCTCAGCTGCGACGAAGGGCCGAGTCGAGGGCACGATTCCTGCGAAACGCTCGGATGGTGTTGCGTATTTTGCGCGAGGAGCATGTGGATGAGCGCTTCGTAACCGAAACCGAAAATACCTATTATGAACTGATAGAAAACCTTACACGGCAGCATCAGATAAACAATTACTGGGCGATGCGTAGGACCAATACCGAAGATTCTACACAGTCGGCCATCCAATGCACGGATGTAACATCTTCCGTGTAAGAAGATGCGGATGATTCGGATGCGACGACGGTGCCCGTCAGTATAGAAAGAGGCCGATCGTCATCGATCAGATCAGCCTCATCGATGCGATCGGGTCCGAGCTCGCCATCGTCGTCGTCGTCGAGATCATCTTCTCCGGGGATACCTCCGCCGCCTAGAGTGATTCCGCTTGAACCACACGTTCACATATTACCCGGTGAGTACCCGTAATTTTCATTATACATCGTTCGCTTATTGAAATACCTGTATGTTTCAGATCCGCGTGTGTAAACCCCGGTGCGTTTACCGCCACCTAGTTGTCAATATATATAGTTTGAGTTTAGGTTATGAATAATGTACATGTATAGTTTAAGTTATTTTTGTAAGAAAATTGTAAAATAAACATAATTTCAAGTTAGTTTTGAAATAATAGTCACTTTCGTAATAGGTTAGACTTCAGTAGTATCAAATAAACTCATATATATCATTATCGTATGATTCGAGTCATTGATTGCATAATTAAACATCCCGTCACTCATTTCAGCTAGTATAATTCGTATATAAGCTGCGAATTCGAAATTGCAGCCGTTCGATTGTCGGTAACAGAAAATCGGTATCCATGATTCAGAATCGTTACCATCAGACTATCGATAACTAGAAAATCAACGATTCGCAGGTAAATTGCAGCCGTCCGATTGCCGGTAATTGGAAATCGGCATGCATGATTCAGAATCGTTACCATCAGACTATCGATAACTAAAGATCGACAATCCATAGTGGCGCCGCCGCATGGCGAAAAATCGCAACCATCAGATTGTCGGTAAGCGGAGATCGGTAATGCAGGATTCTCGATCGTTACCATCAGAATATCGGTAACAATCGGCAGTGGCGCCATCGCACGACGCAAAATGGCAGCCATTCGATTGTCGGTGACAAAGATCGATGATCGTTACCCAAATCGTTACCATCCGACTGTCGGTAAGTTACCCCGCACGGTCGGTATTTTACCAGCACAACTCGGCCGGTAAGGAAGTTTGATCCAGAACCCCCTCATCATATCTACTTTCGGCCACACCTTTATGGTGTGTAGGGGTACCCTAGACGAGCATTGTCAGGTATCACACCCATGGTCGGAAACTCATCATAACGACTGTGGAGGGCTTTGGATGATATGGTAACGCGCGCTAGCTCGTAGTATAGTGAATCGGATAAGAGCACTTTCGACCAAACGTATTATTCAGCTGTAGACAACAGTACTGTAACGTATTCATAGTATAGGCCAGTGGGCATTACACTCATACTATAATACATCATGATATAGAGTAGTGTCGTAGCGCGCCAGGTAGTTCACGCATAGCCGAACACCAGTTATGACGTCACAGCGAATATAAAAGACGACCGTCTCACGGCTCGTGAGCGGATTCGTGCCAGAGCGGCTTACCGTCTAATTGTTTCATTTAGCTTCAAAATTCATAAATTCTCTCAGTGAGCTTAGCAAGAGCCAAAACGGCCACATTTATTCACATTAAATTCAAACATTTGTCGGATAGTCTGCTAAAGCAGCGACTATACCAGTAGAGTCAAGATAGAAATTGTTATAGCTCAAACAGCACATCAATTAAAAGTAAATATTTAATATCATTGTAGCAAAAGCAGCATTTTAGATGGATTTCAAAGAAAGCCAAAATGACAAACAAATACAAAGTCCGGCACATTGTGCCTGCGCGCGTTAGCAATTGAGTTAGGTTAAGTATTAGAAGTTCATTATTCAAGGAGGCAAATTTGTCGGATTATAAATTTTATGTTTCTGCATTTTTTTGTATTATTTTTGTAAATAGTCAAATTCCTAATGGCACAGCGTATCCTTTGGTTAAAATACAATAAGCGAATGATCAAATCGATCATTTAAATTATCAGGAATCTGATCCTTCTGTTCTATTTTCTTATCGCTTTGTTTCTTATTAATTTCTTTACTTTTCAGTCAACTTAAAATCATTTATTAGCTGAATATCAGTATCGGTGCGTTGATCTCATTCAGCTAAGGTAGCTCTATAGTACCTACCTTAGTCTGGTGAGCTAGACATATCACAGATCTGATTTGAACTATATTGGTGCGTCAAATTCAACAGCCAGATAGTTCTATAGCACCGATCTCAGTCCGGCGAATTTTACATATCCCAGATCCGTAGAGACGCAGCTCTGATAGTGAAAAATCTATCATAGTCTGTTTTAGGGTAATTTAAGGGTTTTTTCAACTTTTCCCAGAGGAGCTCCAAATCTCATAACCCGTGACAAACAACTCACGCGAACTAGCATAATTTCACCAGCCTTCAGCTGGTGAAACATATGCAATTAGTTACAGTACAAAGCTATTGTGTGAAATTGTTTTCTATAGGTTCCGTGGATTTAAGGTTTGGGTGAAAATCAATTGCGTTCGTTTTTTTAGTAATTGTTTGAGTGCTTTTATTGTTTTCTTTTATATGCTATCCTCGTGCTTCGCTTCACATGTTCCACCATTTGTGTTTCTTACAGGACTGATTTTTTATTCGCAGGAAAGATTCCGCTGCCAACCTAAAACTAGCTACAGTTTGGTTGCCAACTTAAAACTAGTGACTTTCTGTTACCAACATGTAAACTTATCTATGGGTGCATATCGAGGGCTTAGGACCAAAAGGGTGTAACCCACTGTTTTTCAGCTTTTGATGACCTTACTGCCATAAGGACGTATCCCCAACTTTAACACGGGAGTTCCATAAGAGAAAAATTAGGCAGCCTACGGCCAGAAGGACGTAAGCCCACTACAATACTGCCAGAAGGGCGCAACCCGCAAAAATAAAAAAAAAGTGGGTTACGCTCTTCTGGCAGATCACTGATGATTTCTTTCCGGATTTAAATCGCCTTCTTACAGCCAGAAGGTCGTAACCCTCTTTTTTTTATTTTTCGTGGGTTACGCCTTTCTGGCAGATAACCGGTCGAATTTTTGCGAATTTTGATCGCCTCCTTACTGCCAGAAGGACGTAATCCACGAAAAATAAAAGAAAGTGGGTTACGCTCTTCTGGCAGATCACTGATCATTTTTTTCCGGATCTAAATCGCCTTCCTACAGCCAGAAGGTCGTAACCCTCTTTTTTTTATTTTTCGTGGGTTATGCCTTTCTGGCAGATAACCGGTCGAATTTTCGCGAATTTTGATCGCCTCCTTACTGCCAGAAGGACGTAATCCACGAAAAATAAAAAAAAGTGGGTTACGACCTTCTGGCGGATCACTGATAATTTCTTTCCGCATTTAAATCATCTTCCTACTGCCAGACGGTCGTAACCCTCAAAAATTGGAAACGTGATGTTCACCTTACTAGATGTGTGTAACGCTGCCGTTTTTGGAATCTGGTGACCTTGTTACAGCCCGAAGGGCATAACTAGAAGTTACCGTATGAGCTGAACAAAAAATTTTGTAACAAAAGAAAAAAAATTGAAATATCAAAAGAAAAAATAAGAAATGAGGACACATTGAATTAGAAAATGAAAATTCGCGATTTTTTTAAAGCAGTCATATTACAGTGATGTTCAATAATTATGAAACAGACAATGTGCGTTGTTTCCAATGAGGGTAGTAGTCTCATGAACACTTTTTGAGATGGATTTTCATGTGAATTTTTATAGATTATCTTTGGAGTGCTATAAAAACATTTACATACTTAGTTTGGAGCGGCCGTACCGTTTAGAAGTCGAAATATCAATTATTAAAAAATCGCTGTTTTCCACGCGCTTTTGTGGCCGAAATCGGGCTTTCTACTACGGAAAAAATGACGAGATAGATTTTGAAAACTTAGCCCAATGCTAAAATAATTCTCTCCACAAATTGAAAAAAAAAAAATGATCTGTTTTCACCGTTCCAAACAAGAAATGGAAGACTCAAAATTATAGAAATAATCAATAAAATAATAATAATAATATTAATAGCAATAATTATGATATCAAAAATTCTAATAATAAAATAATAATCACTATCAAAAGTTTTCGAGTACAACCCGGCAAACGGCTGAGCAACTACCATTATGCGCCCTCCAAACTTTTGGCTGATGATTTCGCGAGACTACTACCTTAACAAGCATTTGTCGTTAGCGGAAGTTGACAGGTGGCATTCTGAAAATGCCCAAAATTTGAAAAAGTGCTTTTCCTCCCGCTTTTCGTTTTCTCTCGCCGGAGCGGAAGGCAAAATACGAAAATACATTCCCTCCTGCTGAGTGAATATTCCGGACTCACGTTCGAAACACGTGATTTTCCCCACGCTCGATAAGCATGAAAGAAGGCTCATTTCGGTAAAGCGGCTTGGCCGAATACCATAACAAAAAAAAAAAAAAAAAGAAGTCTCATTTCATGCACGTATTATGAAAAATCATTTTCTGCCGGAAGTCAGAGGACCGGATCTTCCGCAGTGATATTGTGGATGCGTTTCGATATTCGCCTACAGGCTACAGCGCTCCAAACATTGTCCGTCTCTCACAGTGTTGGGCGAATTTGTAATTAGAAAAAATTTAATTACTAATTACATTTGTAATTTGTAATTAGAAAAAATTCAATTACTGATTACATTTATAATTTGTAATTAGGAAAATTTTAGTTACTAATTACATTTGTAATTTGTAATTATAAAAAATTTAATTACTAATTACATTTGTAATTTGTAATTAGAAAAAATTCAATTACTAATTACATTTATAATTTGTAATTAGGAAAATTTTAGTTACTAATTACATTTGTAATTTGTGATTAGAAAAAATTCAATTACTAATTACATTTGTAATTTGTAATTAGAAAAAATTCAATCACTTATTACAATTGCGGAAAGTAATTAGCAGTTATTTTTTTTCTTATTACATTCTGATAAAGTAATTAGCAGCTATTTTTCTTCTAATTACAATTTTTCAAAGTAATTAGAAGGATTATCCAATCCATTTACAGTTGTTAAAAGGTATACCTTGCTATATACCGCCATTTCTAGGTATATATGACTATATATCAACAAAATCAGGTATATATTGTTGATATATAGTCATGTATTTTAAATAATTTATCTGATGAGAAGAATTAACGGACGATCCGGGAATCGAACCCAGGATCTACGGAAGCCTATCCGGGGACTTACACCCGAGACCACCTAGCTCGCCCACGAATCACCGCAATCTTTCTCATCTTTTGATATTCTTGTGCTCAGTATATATGTGTAGTTTGTTTTGAATCTTGGGTATGTAGCAACGAAGGAAGTACGCAAGGCAAAGTCATATACACTATAGCACCTGTATGACGGATGTCTCGGGTGTAAGTCCCCGGATAGGCTTCCGTAGATCCTGGGTTCGATTCCCGGATCGTCCGTTAATTTTTCTCATCAGATAAATTATTTAAAATAAATACCCTGGGATATAAAAAAAAAAAAAAAATGTTAACTAATTAATTAACAGTTTAATTAATTACTTAATAAAAATAATACGCACATATACAAGGCCGCAATATGCAATAAACTCACACAGCCTGCTCGTGACACATCCGTCATACAGGTGCTATAGTGTATATGACTTTGCCTTGCGTACTTCCTTCGTTGCTACATACCCAAGATTCAAAACAAACTACACATATATACTGAGCACAAGAATATCAAAAGATGAGAAAGATTGCGGTGATTCGTGGGCGAGCTAGGTGGTCTCGGGTGTAAGTCCCCGGATAGGCTTCCGTAGATCCTGGGTTCGATTCCCGGATCGTCCGTTAATTTTTCTCATCAGATAAATTATTTAAAATAAATACCCTGGGATATAAAAAAAAAAAAAAAATGTTAACTAATTAATTAACAGTTTAATTAATTACTTAATAAAAATAATACGCACATATACAAGGCCGCAATATGCGATAAACTCACACAGCCTGCTCGTGACACATCCGTCATACAGGTGCTATAGTGTATATGACTTTGCCTTGCGTACTTCCTTCGTTGCTACATACCCAAGATTCAAAACAAACTACACATATATACTGAGCACAAGAATATCAAAAGATGAGAAAGATTGCGGTGATTCGTGGGCGAGCTAGGTGGTCTCGGGTGTAAGTCCCCGGATAGGCTTCCGTAGATCCTGGGTTCGATTCCCGGATCGTCCGTTAATTTTTCTCATCAGAGAAATTATTTAAAATAAATACCCTGGGATATAAAAAAAAAAAAAAAATGTTAACTAATTAATTAACAGTTTAAATAATTACTTAATAAAAATAATACGCACATATACAAGGCCGCAATATGCAATAAACTCACACAGCCTGCTCGTGACACATCCGTCATACAGGTGCTATAGTGTATATGACTTTGCCTTGCGTACTTCCTTCGTTGCTACATACCCAAGATTCAAAACAAACTACATAGTCATGTATACCTAGATATGGCGGTATATACCGAGCCATACCCGAATGAGTCGCTATATGGTTGCATATACCCAGATATAGGGGTATATACTAAGATATACCTGATTTTGTTGATATATAGTCATATATACCTATACATGGCGGTATATATAGCAAGATATACCTTTTAACAACTGTAAATAGATTGAATGATTCTTCCAATTACTTTGAAAAATTGTAATTAGAAGAAAAATAACTGCTAATTACTTTCCGCAATTGTATTAAGTGATTGAATTTTTTCTAATTACAAATTACAAATGTAATTAGTAATTGATTTTTTTCTAATTACAAATTACGAATGTAATTAGTAATTTCAAAGTAATTAATTACAATTTGTAATTAGTGGTGCCCAACTCTTTTCTCTGTCTATTTCCGGGTAACAAACAGTGACAGAACGATACTTTAAGTGCTCCGAATTAATACCGGAACGCACTCTATCGGGGCGCCAAGTGACTACCAACCACACCGATCAGCGCGACGCGGGCGGCCGCGCTCATAACTAATTCCGGCGCGCTTTTAACTCACTACGGATAAGCGACGACGTTCGGATGGTAGAATATTATACATCAAAAGACAAATGAGATACGATTGTGAGTGCGGTCAGTGTCGAATATAGAATATCTTCCGAATTTTATTGCGAGTGAAGAGGTGAAAATTGAATATATATTTTGCATCAACTGATGAAGCAAAATAAATCTACAGCACTGTTACTACACTAAAGTTTTATAACCCCCAGGTGAGTTAGAATTTCCAATATACTATGAGAGGTGGCTCAACGTGATTTTCGATTTCCCATTTATGATTTACACGGTAAAACATCGATTCTATAGTTCTAAGGTGAATATCTATGTGTCTACTTATTAAATAGTCGAATAATTTTCGGAGTAAACTTATGACATATATAATTGAAGGCACAGAAAATTTCAGGCCTTCCAGTCGATATCTATTTTCAATTCTCGTCGCAGAAATATTAAATTTCACTATTTAGAAAAAAAAAAAACGATTTCACGCTTTTTAGGATTTAGTTTAGTGAGTTACAAAAAAGTTCTGAAAATCTGAAAATTTTTCACCTCATGATAAAAAAGTTATTCAGATCTGCAATATAAAGATCAACTTTCGTTTGTTAACTGAATGGGAAATCGAAAATCACGTTGAGCCACCTCTAAATATTATTTCTCAGGGTCTACATCGCAAGAGATTCAATATTATGGGATGAATGATAGAAATAAAATTGGGAGGCAAAAAAAAAGTTAAAAAAAATGGGGCAGTCTATTGTAGTACATGTAATTGGAAATGAAAAAAAAATTTGGTGAATTTTTTCAAATTTTTTGGTCATTGCATTCCAGAAATATTTTCATTCAATCATTTTCACGTAGTATGATAAATTGGGGAAGGAGAGAAAATCTGTTGAGATTTTTTTTTCAGCTTTCGGAAAATCAAAAAAACAAAAATTTCCGACCCACGTGAACCTCTTTTATAAAAAAAAAACGTTTGGAACTATGCCTTTTCCTGATTTGGACAGTTTTTTTCTGTGCTTGAAAAAACTGTCCGACAAACGATATTCATAATAGTTTTTTGAAAAAACAATTTGGATTAGAGACTTCAATTCTCTCCCAGAAAAAAAATCATCGCGCTAGATATTATGAGTTTTAAGAACCGAATAAAATTTGATAACATTTCTTGGTAAAAAAAAAAACAGGTGATAATGGCGGAAGATTGTGATGGCAGCGTAGATCACCTCTTACTGAATAGTTCGCGCAACAGAACCTCAGTATCAAAAATCATAATACCAGAGACTTCTGAGTCTGATTCTGAGGACCTCACCCAAAATATTTCGCAGTTATCCCTAGTAGATGACAGTAACTTGCCGGAATCAACTGCAGCTACCCAAGAAAAGAAGACTTGCCAGAGAGTTTTTCTACTAAAAAGAACCTCGCAAGAATCTTCTTTTCAATTAACAAGCCGCGATGCATCACGAGACTCCCTATCTCGAGATCGATTGAGCATGAGCTATACGCATGATTCAGATGAATCCGAACCACAACGTAAACGAAGGAGGATAGCTGATCCCGCCTTATGGGTCAAATCTCAACGCAAGTCTAAGCGTAACACAGGTGAGGCTTATGTGATGACCACTGGAGAAGTTCGCCAAAAGAGGTCGATTGGGCGCCAGTGCACTTGCCCACGACAGTGTCATCGGAAATTTTTAACATCCCATCGGAGGAAAATATTTAGAAAATATTGGAATCTAGGTGACATCAACCGACAAAGCCAAGTTATATCGAACTTGGTTCAACAAATTCCATGTAAGCGGAGGTACACTTGCGGCCTCTCAAGACGTCGCCACACCGTCCAATATTTTTTGGAATTGAACCAGTATCGAGCACAAGTGTGCAAGTTCTTTTTTCTGAGTACTCTGGACATATCTGAGAAGAGAGTCAACGTTGTCCTCAAGAAGAAGGCCAAACAGGACATGGGAATCCTGGAAGAGGATCGACGTGGCCGCCATGTTCCTGCCAATGCTTTGCCACCGCAAGTTATTGAATGTATAAAAGAGCACATCCATTCGCTACCAAAAGTGCCTTCTCACTGGACGAGGAAAGATACAAACAAAATTTATATCGAAGGTGTCTTTACCAAGTGCGATCTCTATAGATCATATAAACAGTATGCGCAACAACGCGGAATAAGAGCTGCGTCATCGATCATATATGGAAGAAAACTCATAGAAATGAATATATCGCTGTTCAAACCCAAGAAGGATCGTTGTTGGTGCTACGGTTTCGAAGAAAAACGAGCTGAGGATAGACCGAAATCTCAGGCCGAGTATGAGTGCCACATTCGCAGAAAAGGTAAAGTATTTGAATGAAAGATTTGGATGCAAGAACGACTTGACCCGATTGAGGTCGTTCTTCATGTTATCGTGATAATTATGCATATTCGGCACCTAGCACCTAGATGATGCTTGTTAATAATATCTTAATCATGGTTTTTTTCTTTTTGCCGACGCAAAATCGTCAACATTCTATTCGATTCCCTTGATTGGTAAATTACATTCACCTCAAATCTGAGACAAAACTTCCGGTTATGTTCTTCATGTTATTTCCCGATTCAAAATGCAGTTTCTTCATGATTTCGGAAGTTATTGGAGAGCAAATAGAATAGAAATTGAATCCTTGATTGATAATTTTAACAGACGCTGCACAGAAAGAGAAAAATAAGAATAAGGAGGAAGCTAAGAGCAATAAGACTATTCAGACAGTCAACTTCGACCTGCAAGCTATTTTGTTCGCACCCTTACTCGCAGACCAACAGATTTTTTATAAGCGAAAGTTAGCAACGTTCAATTTAACTATATTTGACACTTCAAAGAAAAAAGGTGGGTCTCATGTATGCCATAGTTGATATTCGTTAAAATACATAGTTCCTACCGGAAATTCACGATTGAATAAAAATAGTACTTTTCGTTACTAGTGCGATAATGTTGATTTTTGGACAAATGTAAAGTTTTTCGCCCGAGCCAAGCGAGGGGAAAAATCACACGAGTCGATAATCATCTTTCACACGTGCATCGGACTTTGTTTTAATGGACGCGAAGCATGCGCAAAATCGAACTGTACGCACAGCGTGTTGAAAAATTATTTTTCTTATTTATTCTAAGGACATTGTTATATATGGCGAGAAGATCAAGGAAAAAAAGGTGCAATCGAGGTGGGGAGTTGCCTCGCAAAATTCATCAACGAGAACGTTGCGAGTCACGTAAAGACGCTCAACCTATTTTCCGACAGCTGTCCTGGTAAGTCACATATGTTGTAAGATTTAGCTTTACAAAATTTTAATTCCGTGAATGTCAAAATGAAATGTTATCGTGTTATGTGGTTACGCGTATATCGCCAAAAAATTAATATCTTATGACGTTCTAACTGTGGTCATGCAAATCGTCGCGTAAATCTCGATCTTTTAGTGAAGCCTATACAGAGCTATTCTGTGGAAAATCACGCGCCTGAGAGTAGGCTAACGGAAAACGCCTGAATTGAGCAGATCAAACATCGACGATTATTAATTATTTCGTGGGAAATAAAACCCAATCGTCGATGTTTGATCTGCTCAATTCAGGCGTTTCCCGTTAGCCTACCTTTTAGGCGCGTGATTTTCCACAGAATCGCTCTGTATAGTAATCGGTTTTACGCAGCTTCATCTACTTATACATACACCTGTATATTATTTTTCTTGACACATGCACCCAAAGTCCTCCTTTGCGCATCGTCTACGCGCACCCAAAGCAGACTTTTAGCGTACCGGTGTGCAATAGTACTTTACGATACTGGTGCGAAAGTGTTGATTCTCGGACGAGTAAGAAGTTTTTCGCCCGAGCGAAGCGAGGGTGACAATCACACGATATGAGAATTATCTTTCGCACGTGTATCGAACTCCATTTTTCAACACAGCGCGCGTTAAGTTGAATTTGATGCACGCGAAGCGTGCGCAAAATCGAACTTTGCGCACGCCGTGTGGAAAAATATTTTGCGCACCGCTATACGGTGCGCAAAGGGATTTTGCACACTGGTACGCTAGAACCGGCTTGGGTGCACGCAGACGGCACACAAACGAGACCTTGCGTTGCATGTATGGAGAAAAATAGTGTTAAAAATACTATTGTAAAGACCACGTAAGAGTTGCAGTGCTTTACTTCAAATTGAATTTTCTTCGCCGAAGAATAAAATTTTCAGACTGACACTTGTATTATTTCTCCATAGGCCAAAACAAAAATGCCATCATTTTATCAGCGCTGGGGCATGCTTTATTTCAACACCCTACACTAAAGAAAATCAACATGAAATACCTCGAACCAGGCCATACATATATGGAGTGCGATTCAATGCACGCTGTCATCGAACGAGCGGCCCGAAAGGAACGCATATACGTTCCAAATGATTGGGTGCGAGTTATTCGCGGTGCTAAAAAAACAGGGAAAGAGTATGTGACAAATGTCTTAACGCAACCGGATTTCACGGATTTCAAGGCATACATAGCTCAGGTATTTAAGCTGGCAGAATATATTCAACAGTGCACCGGTTACTTGAGAAATTTCATAGTTAGAATTATGAGTAAGCAGCAACCCTACACAGAACCACTATCTCTCAACCTGAAACGTTTCGAATTCACTTTTCAAAGTTACACGGTATATTATAAAATACTCTCTACTACTTTCACTATATTTATATAGAATCTTGGTGTTTACTTCAGCTTGTACGATCAACCCTTCGCACACAGGACGGCACTAGACTGGCGTGGTCAGACATACGATGGATTCAAATTCGGAAGAGAAATCCAACGTATGTGATACTTATGTTTTCTTACGAGAATAGATGACTAAAAATTCAACTTCGATAATAGTACAACATGTTCTGTTTCCACCTTGCATCTATTAAAATATGGAATTTGCTTTTGAAGATATGAACTGCCTGACTTCCACTGTCATCCGCGTTTTATTAGAGAATTAGTTTGTTCATACTACGTAATGAGATAAAAATTCTTGTAAACTCACTACCGATAAAATTATCATGATGGTAGAAAAAATAGTGATTATTCAAACTCTTACAGAATGTTTTATGTGAAATCGGAATTTGATGATGAAGATTGGAAGACGGTGAATCTGCGCGCAGCCTTCAATGCCATCGATATAGAAGGAGCATACGGAGAACCAATTCCCATTTCAAAATCAAAATACGAGGATTTGATGGAATTATGTCGCACAAAAGTTATACCGACAATCCATCACAATTTTTATCGAAGGCTCTGCCACGATAATGGTACGTATCCTTCATTTGCAATCCATGATTGAGTTGCGAGAGGGAAATAATTGACGTGTAATTGATACATTACTTTTGTTTCTTTCAATTGAATTGAATCGATTTCATTATTTTCATTTGTATAAGTTGACTGATCAAAAATTAGATCAATTACTTCATTGCAATATAGAGATTTAGGGAAGACTGAATTGTCTTATGCACTATTTGTGCACTATCGCATGAGAGAATAAAAATAGTCTTCCATCTGAAATCAATTAATTTCGCGAAATCTGAACTCCTACCCCTGGATACCTGAAAATTGTAATTTTTTACCCACAAATGTGCGTAAATCAACAATCTTATCCATTCAAATTCATAATTCTATTGATTGGTAATACAGGGAGTTATTTTCCTACGCCATTTATTTTCGTTTCGATGGATGCTATTTCGGTATGATAGTATACAATATTGTATTCAGCTAAATTTCTATATCGACATTATCGGCTTCTTCTTCCGGTTACCAACGATACTTCAACACATAACTTCAATAGCTGGTGATTCGCTGGTCTCAAAGTTGAAATGAATTTAGTAATTGATGAATTGTTATGCTCACAAGTATAAAAAAACTCTTTTTTTTTTTAGGTGAAAACTACGAGGCACAGAATCCTGATGGAAGAGCGATTGCGGGCGGAAGTAGATAACTCCGTAACAAAATTACATCCCTCAATTGCGAGCAACAGACTTCTAAACACTCGATCGATTTTTCGTGAATTAATTTATACAACTCTTCCGACCTTGTGGAAACTGTATGGAAAAGCGAAACAAAGAGGGCAGCGGGGCAGAGGGGGCACCTCGGCCAAAAACAAAATTCTCGGGACATTTCCGATTTTTGTTTTCAATAAAAATTGTTTCACATAGAAATATTTGTTTTTTCGAAAATTTAAAAGAAATCGAAAATTTTGAAAAAGAATACAACGTGCGAAATAAAAGTGCAATTTTCAATAATCTAATGTGTTGTTATTCATATTATTATAATAGAAATACGTTCGTTTGTATGGATGTATGATTTATTATGTAAATGGAACAATTTTTTTTTTGTTTAATAGGACTTCGGCACTATCAGGATGCCACACCTGTCAACTTCCGCTAACGATAAATGCTGGTTTTTCTGTTACAAATTTTTTGTTCAGCTCATACGGTAACTTCTAGTTATGCCCTTCGGGCTGTAGCAAGGTCACCAGATTCCAAAAACGGCAGTGTTACACACATCTAGTAAGGTGAACATCACGTTTCCAATTTTTGAGGGTTACGACCGTCTGGCAGTAGGAAGATGATTTAAATGCGGAAAGAAATTATCAGTGATCCGCCAGAAGGTCGTAACCCACTTTTTTTTATTTTTCGTGGATTACGTCCTTCTGGCAGTAAGGAGGCGATCAAAATTCGCGAAAATTCGACCGGTTATCTGCCAGAAAGGCGTAACCCACGAAAAATAAAAAAAAAGAGGGTTACGACCTTCTGGCTGTAGGAAGGCGATTTAGATCCGGAAAAAAATGATCAGTGATCTGCCAGAAGAGCGTAACCCACTTTTTTTTATTTTTCGTGGATTACGTCCTTCTGGCAGTAAGGAGGCGATCAAAATTCGCAAAAATTCGACCGGTTATCTGCCAGAAAGGCGTAACCCACGAAAAATAAAGAAAAGAGGGTTACGACCTTCTGGCTGTAAGAAGGCGATTTAAATCCGGAAAGAAATCATCAGTGATCTGCCAGAAGAGCGTAACCCACTTTTTTTTTATTTTTGCGGGTTGCGCCCTTCTGGCAGTATTGTAGTGGGCTTACGTCCTTCTGGCCGTAGGCTGCCTAATTTTTCTCTTATGGAACTCCCGTGTTAAATTTGGGGATACGTCCTTATGGCAGTAAGGTCATCAAAAGCTGAAAAACAGTGGGTTACGACCTTTTGGTCCTAAGCCCTCGATATATGCTCACACCCCCCTTCAATAAACACCTTGAACAAGATTCAACATTTTTCTAAATTTTATGAACTTTTCCTTACATAAGGGTTTGGTGAGTGTATCTGCTGGTTGTTCTTCGGTATTCAAGTACCCGAGCTTGACTTCTCCGTCTGCTATTTTCTGTTTGACGTATTTCAATTTAATGTCGATGTGTTTGATTCTCTTATTATTTTCAGGGCTATTCACCAGACTTATGGGGGTATTCTAGTGTAGAATTTTTGAAAAATCGAAATTTTTTTTTTTCATATTTCCAAAGTTTAGACATTCAAGAATTTGCCATTAAAGGGATTTTCCAAAATTCCTATTATTTCATGAGTTATAGCCGTTTTAAGGTCTGCGTACACTATGCCGCGGCGCGGCTCAGCGCGGCTCGGCGCGGCGCGCCGAATCGTCACAAAATGCTCAGAAGTTTTTAATTTTTTGATTCTAAATTTTTGCTCAATGTCTAGCATTTTGTGACAAGCCGCAACGATTCGGCTCAAAAAATGAGAAAATCAAAAACTTCTGAGCATTTTGTGACGATTCAGCGCGCCGCGCCGAGCCGAGCCGCGGCATAGTGTACGCAGACCTTTAGTAGCCGACCGCTACATTTAATTGAAAGACATAGAAACTGAGTGGACGTGCGAACTCTGACAACGCGTTTAAAATTTGTCAAGTGAAAATTATTTGGTAATTGTGAGTGGTAAACTTATTTACAGTGTAATGGATAGAAAATCTTCAAAATTTAGTTCTGCACGGCCATGCAGATCAAAAAAGAGAAAATTTTCCGGTAATCAATTTACTGCAGAAGAAGAAACCAGTTTCACTAGCGCATCTGCAGCAAAATTAAAACATTCGCAGGATAAGGAAGTTATTATTAATAATAATTACGGTTATTGTATTTTAGAATTTGTTTCTGTTTTTACCACGCTTTCAACATTGATCCTGTGTTCTACATGTAAGAAAGATATAAAATTTAGTCGTGCAGCTGCTCGTGGGTTAGGGTTTAAAATTGCTTTACAATGTAAGTGTGAGCAAGTACGATATCTTCAATCATCGCCCTTTATAAATAAAGCATTCGAAGTGAATCGCAGAATTGTAGCAGCTATGAGATTGCTAGGAGTTGGAAGAGAAGGCATAAACATATTTTGTAGTATAATGGACATTTGTCAAGGCTTGACCATTGGCACATATTACAGTTGCCTTGACAATTTGTACACGGCCGCTTCAGCGGTTTACGATCAAATTATCTCAAAAGCCGTAAGAGAAGAAAAGGAATTGATATTAGAGTCTGATCCTCAAGCTAATCCTAATCATTTGACTGTTTCCGGCGATGGCACGTGGAAAAAACGAGGCTTCAATTCTCTCTTTGGTGTTACTACGCTCATCGGCAAGTACAGTAAAAAAGTTGTTGATACGATAGTAAAATCAAGTTTCTGTCAAGGGTGTAATCTATGGAAACACAAAAAAAAATGATGACATCCAAGCTTATCGAGATTGGTATGAAGAGCACGAAGAAGTCTGTACTATAAATCATAACGGAAGCGCCGGAAAAATGGAGGTTGACGCGGTTGTTGAAATGTTTGGGAGGTCGGAAACCAAGCATAATGCCAAATATATCCGATATATCGGAGATGGTGACTCAAAAACTTTCAAAGGCATTCTTGATATTAACCCCTACAATGATAACCCGGTAGTAGAAAAAAGGGAGTGTGTTGGGCATGTTCAGAAACGCATGGGTTCACGGTTACGTAAAGCAAAAAAAGAGAATAAAGGTATTGGTGGCAAAGGCGCTGGTAAACTGACTGATAAGCTGATCAATGAATTGTCTTTATATTATGGTTTGGCAATTCGTCGGAATCCAAATTCTGTTGAAGACATGAAGAGAGATGTGTGGGCAACCTACTTTCATAAAATTTCAACTAACGAAAATCCTCGACACAGGAATTGCTCATCTAGTTGGTGCAAGTATAAGAAGGCAATGGAAGACGGCACTGTTGACGAATTTGACCACAAAAATCCTCCTCTAAATTACAACGTTTTACAAGTAATAAAACCAATTTATGAAAATTTATCAGCTGATACTTTATTGGAACGATGTTTGGGTTCTGAAACCCAAAATAATAACGAATCTTTGAATTCGTTAATATGGACTTTTGCTCCGAAACACATTCACGCTGGACCGAAGACCATTGAAATTGCCACTTTCTTCGCAGTTAGTATTTTTAATAAAGGTTTTATACCCATATTGAAAATCTTAGATGTTATGGGAATCACGATTGGCCCAGAAGCTAATGCTTTTGCAGTGAGACGGGACGAAGCGCGTATCGAGCGCTCGGAACTTCGGACTTCAGAGGCGTCAAAGGAGGGTAGAACTGCTCGTCTTCATCAGAGAACATCGGAGAATCAGCATTTTGAAGTGGAGGAAGGTTTCTTATATGGAGCAGGAATCGCCGATTAGAAATATGTAAGTATTCTGTACCATTCTATAAGTAAAATTGCCGAAAGCTTGTCTCAGAACTTTGAACGCGTTTTTCTCGAAACTACTTTTTTCGAGCTGGCGGTAAGGATATCTCGAGTTCTAATGGACCGATTCACTTCAAATTTGGAGAGGATGTTCTTTATACATCCCTTTATCGTGTGGACCTTGCCCAAAACTATAACTTTTCATTTAGTATTTTTAAAAAATTCGGACTTGTTAAAAAAATATGCAAAAAAATTATTTTTTTTCAAACAGCCGCCATTTTGTGAATTTTTTTTTTTTTATTTGTCCAAGGGTCATACGATAGCGGCATCTATAATAATTAAGAATCCGTCTGTCTTTTATTTTTCAGATCACCAGGAGGGTTGGAATAGTGCACGCCAGGACACCCTCTTTTTTTTGGACCCCCCACTTTGACTGCTCATAACTTTGTCTATTTTAATTTTTTTTTTTTGTTATTTTTTGTATGTAATAATGAAACGTCAATAAACAAATGATAAAAAAATGTATGGTAAAAATATTTTTCGTTTCGTTTGTACAGCGCTTCAAAAACCGGGCGAAATTCATGCCTTTACACTAGAATACCCCCTTATTGCAGCTTGATTAACTACATAGATCTTGGTTATTTCGTTTGGGACTAGTTGGAAATCTTTAATTAAACTTTTCAACCAGCTGGCTTCTGTTACTGCGGAGCTCAGCGCTATGCATTCAGCCTCCGCTGACGATAAGTTAACCGTTTGTTGCTTCTTTGACTTCCATGCTACTGTACATCCATACACTTTGAATAAGAAACCTGAAGTAGACTTTCTATCATTTATGTCCGACCCCCAATCAGAGTCTACATACCCTACAAGCGACTGTGCATCAGTGTGCTGCTTATATATTAGTTTCAATGTTAAAGTGCTCTTTACATATCTTAGAACCCTTTTCAAAGCTTTAATCAGTTCTTCATTTGTGTTATTATGGTATCTACTTAGGTATGACACACTTGCGCACAAATATGGTCTAGTTGCTATTATGACATACATTAAACTTCTTATCATCTGTCTGGCTTTATGTTCTAGTTCTCCGTTACTTACTTCTGGTTTCACTAACTGAAACCTGTTTTCCATGGGAGTTGCTATAGGCTTGCAATCCCCCATACTAAACTTTTTGAGAAGCTGAGTTGAATAGCTTGTCTGGTCTATCTCAGTTACACCGGATGCTATATTCTGTATCACATTTATATCTAGGTAGTTTCTTACTAATCCTAAGTCTGTCATTTTGAAATTTTTCTTCAAATATTCTTTCAACTCTTGAGCTAACTTCTGATCTGTACTGAACAACAGTATGTCATCTACAAATAACAAAAGGTAAGTTTTATCTGTTAAGGTACATTTGGAGTAAAGGCGGAAGTCGTTTTGAGATTGTTCAAATCCCTTTTTTGTTATGACCTCATGAAATTTTTCATTTCAATTTTTGGGAGATTTTTTCAGACCATATATCGACTTATTTAGCTCACAAACTTTTGATTTACCTACCCGGGAAAAACGAATTAGATCTGACCAGATATAATTATATCTGGTCAGATCTAATTATATCTGGTGATATCTATTCATATCTGGTCTGATATGACATTTTGGACATGATCAGATTTCGTTATATCTGGCCAGATATGATCAGATATGACTATATCTGGGCTGAAAACTTCCCCAGATGTGATCAAATCTAGTTATATCTGGCCAGATCTGATCAGATATAACTATATCTGGGCTGAAATCTTAACCAGACATGATCAGATCTAGTTATATCTGGCCAGATCCGATCAGATATAACTATATCTGGACTCAAAACTACATCAGACATGAACAGATCTGATTATATCTGGTCAGATCTGGTCAGATATAATTATGTTTGGAATTGTAATTACCATCAAACATAAATAGATCTGATTATATCTCGTCAGATCTGATCAGATATTACTGTATTCATACTGAATAAAGCGCCAAGGTTGATCAGATCTGATTATATCTGGCCAGATGTAAATAAAAAAAATAAAAAAAATTTCAATTTTCGAAAAAATTGTATAAAAACTTCATTTTTCGAAAATTGAAAGAAATAATCAACAATGTCGAACATCACTTCAAAAACATTCCGAATAATCAAAATTTGTCACTAAATTTATGCGGCTATCCGTTTACCCCCCCTGACTTCTAATAAATCAATGATTAATAATTATACTATTCGGGAAAAGATGAAAATGGATTATGAAATTGATGTTTACATTATATTCATGCTAAAGTGATCTATTATGTCATGAACTTTACAAATTCGTCAAGACTATCACATCAGCAGTACAGCGGCCGGACAGCTCAAGGAACACGGGGATCACTGAAGTTAAGCAGCATTGAGCGTGGTTAGTACGTGGATGGGTGACCGTCACAATAAAGTCATGCAATTACAGTTCAATTATTTTTTTGATTGTTTTTCATCATAACAAAATAGTTTTGTTTAAATTATAGTCAAATTTAAGTCATTTTGATTGATAATTTATGTAAACAATTTATTTAAAAATAAAAATAAAATATTTGATCTGGTCAGATATAGTTAGACATATCTGATTATATCTGGCCAGATCTCGTCAGATAGAGAAAATTTAAAGATCTGACCAGATCTGCTCGGCCGGATCTGACCAGTTCTGATCAGATATGGTCAGATCTAATTCGTTTTTCCCGGGTATGTCAATGTTTTTGGGCAATCTCATATAAACTTCTTCCTTTATGTCCCCATATAGAAACGCGCTTCGTACATCCATCTGATGCACTGGAATTTTTAGTTTGTTGGCTATTGCTAGAACTATACGAAAGGTTGCCATTTTCGCTACAGGTGAGTATATTTCGTACATTTCGAAATTTTCTTTCTGTTGAAACCCCCGAGCTACTAATCTTGCTTTGAAGTTTCTAGGCTTGCTCTCGCTATCATATTTTATCTTATAGACCTACTTGCTATCTATCACACTCTTATTTTCAGGTAATTTAACTATTGTCCAAGTATTGTTTTCTTCTAACACTTTAAGTTCTTGTTTCATAGCTTCTTTCCACTACTCGCGGTAATCGCTGTTTACTGCTTCTTCGTACGATAGTGGTTCTTCCATGATGCTCAGGAAACTGGTTTCGTAGTCTTTATTCCATATTGGCGGTTTGATTACTATTTTCCCTGATTCTCTTGCTCGATATGGTTGAGTGACGCTTTGTTCTTCGTCGGTTTCGCTCGATGACTGATTGCAGTCTTCAAATGTGCTAGTGTCTGAATTAGTTCCCTTTTCTTCTTCGTCGTGGTCGACTGTTTTGTCATCTATTTCTGGTTCGTTTTCCTCCTCGTTGTCAAGTGGTACGCGACTTGTTGGCTTTGATTTCTCTTGTGCGAAGGTGACATCTCGTTTGACATCCACAGTCTCCTTGTCCGGATAGTAGATGCGATACCCTTTGGAGTCTTCGCCGTATCCCACGAATATACCCGTTTCACTCTTCGTGTCCCATTTTTGTCGTTTCTGTTTCGGGATGTGAACGTATACCTTTGATCCGAAAATCTTCAGGGTTTTAATGTCATATTCTTTGCCATGCCACAGTTCATAAGGGGTAATTTTTGGTTGGCTGCTTTTGCCTGTTCTATTTATTACATACACGGCCGTACTCACTGCTTCGGCCCACAATTTTGTTTCCAGATTTTTGGCGTAGATCATGGACTTGGCTGCTTCGACGATAGTTCGATTCTCTCGCTCAATCTTGCCATTTTGTTCCGGCGTGTATGCTTCGGATTTTTGATGTCTGATGCCGTTATCTTCAAGAATTTCCTGCACCTCCTTGTTTACAAATTCTTTCCCGTTATCGGTTCTTAATATCTTGATTTTATTTCCTGTTTCTCTTTCTGCGAACTTAATGTACGTTTCAATTTTCTGGCTGACTCCAAACCTGTTTTTAATGAAGTACACGTGTTTGTATTTAGAGAAATCATCTTTCATTGATAAAAAATATTTTGAACCTCCAATCGATGTCGTCTCCATTGGGCCACATAGGTCCATGTGTATTATCTCGCATGTTCGTGTCGTTCTTGTTTCGCTCCTATCGAATGGCTGCTTATGCATCTGGCCTTTCATGCATCCTTCGCATGTGTCGTTACTCTCGCTGAAATTTACCTTTTTTATTTTCAGGAGATCCTCGACGTACCCTAGGTTTTGATGTCCCAGGCGTTGGTGCCATATATCCAGGCTTTCTCGTTCGGCTCCCACGGCTGCATGTTCTGTCGGACTGAAGTTCATAATGTATAGCTTCTGTTGTCTATACCCTAACGCTGCTATTTCCCCATTTTTCTGTATTTTACACAGTTCGTTGTCTAGAGCCATTTTGTAGCCTCGGTCCATTGCACTTCTCGCCGAAAACAAGTTTACCGCGATTTTCGGTACGTATAGTACATTGTTCAACGTTATTGGTATGCATTCTTTACCATTGTGTGCCTTTACCGCGACTGTTCCTTGTCCTATGGCACTCAGTTCACTACCGTCACCTATTACGATTTTCTTGGGAATACTTAGAGTCATATAGTCTATGAACAACTCTTTCGCGTGACACATGTGTTCACTAGCACCTGTGTCCAATACTTAATTTTGCCGATTACCGAAACTCGCAATGAACGCATTTGAGCTGTTGTTTTGATTTGGTCCCGAACCTTGACTTGAGTTTTGTTCTCTGTCCCCTTTTTGCTTGTTTATACGCGTGCGACACTTGCCGATAAAATGGCCGGGCTTTTTGCAGAAGTGACAGGTAGGTTTCCCTTTTACCGACCAGCACTCGTCTTTAACGTGCCATGCTTTTCCACACGCGGTACACTTTATTGCACTTCGAGTTTTACCCGCGAACGCGACTGTCTTTGTTTCACATGAGGTCTCGTGCGCCTCGCTTTCTCTGATTCGTTCTTCCTCGACCAATAGCCTCGCTGGCAGCTCGTCTACCGTTTGATTTGCAACTGCCACGGATTCCCACGCTGCGATGAAATGCTTGTATTTTTCAGGGAGAGATATCAAGGTTCGCAGCAGCGAATCGCCGCCAAGTACCCGTAGGCAGGCGAGAGCTACCGCGAGTCTATTTTCTCGGGGGAACTCTTATACCTGTAAGCACGAGGTCATAACTTCAGAACGCGTGAATATTTTTCGATCAAATTCTTAAATCAGATATTCCCCCACCACACGACTTCGCTGTATAAATTTGTTCGAAATCGGTACACTGGTTTTCGAGTTATTCGTCGCTAAAGTTGATGAAAAAAATTCTTCTTCTCCTTCTTCCCCCACATCTGACATCAGGTTTTTCGCAGACTGTCCGTACATTTCTGAACGAACGAGGACACAGATCGACTTGAACTTCGGAACGTGGTTACAAGTCATTGAATTCTCGCCCCCTATTGATTTTGGCATGAATCTGAATCCGCACTCGGTCGGTTCGTGATAATCAAGTTACGAAGTGAGCTACGACGGTCGACGAAATCAAAATGGCCGTCGGATCGCTATCGGATCGTGTTAATGATGATTAATATATCATGATTTATATATCATATTATATAGTTATATATCTATATTATATAATTATATAAGGTGTTATCGGCCATGCTAATATAGTTTAATATCAGTGAATCAGTGAATCAGTGAATAATAATCAGTGAAATAGTGCGACGACCGTGGTTTCACGTCGATGACCGTTATTATTGATAATAATTAATTGACATCTGCATGATGGCCTCTTGTAATTGCACGGAACGGATCCTCTGAGCTGGGTTCAAATATAAAAAGAGAACAAAACAACAAACCTGGCAAAATATATGTATATTTTCTTCTACTACTTAACGGAGCGAGTGAAAAAGAGGTTACAATGATTTTTACATCACAAACGGTATGTATTGTATGTACGTATTTTACTAGATTTTACATTTGTTCACACAATGTAATAGATAGATGAATAGAACAGCCTTAACCTCCTGATTTCCTCCTACCGAAATATATATTATAATAATACTGGAACGTGCGCCGACGTCTTATTATTCCGTTGAGCTAGACGAACATAAGACTTCGTTGAAACAGCGTTTCGAGACAAAGGTATCCACGCTCCAAACTGATAACAATGCTAGGACAATTAGTACTAATATTCTGAAATAGTTCCTTCAATTCTTTGTTATTCTATATCTTTCGCAGCTACAATCACATGGACCATTCCTATCCTCTTATAAATCCATCGGAATAGACGGAGATAAGACTTTGACAAAACGACATCCCAGAATCCCAGAAGAGAGGTTCCGCTTATCAATCCGTTTAGCTAGACGAACATAAGACTTCGTTGAAACAGCATTTCGAGACAAAGGTAGCCCATGCTTCAAACTGATAACAATGCTAGGACAATTAGTACTAATATTCTGAAATCTTTCCTTCAATTCTTTGTTATTTCATATCTTTCGCAGCTACAATCACCTGGACAATTCCCATCCTCTTATAAATCCATCGGAATAGACGGAGATAAGACTTTGACAAAACGACATGCCAGAAGAAAGGTTCCGCTTATTGATCTATTGAGCTAGACGAACATAAGACTTCTGTAAAACAGCGTTTCGAGACAAAGGTAGCCCACGCTCCAAACTGATGACAAGGCTAGGACAATTAGTACCAATATTCTCAAATTTTTCCTTCAATTCTTTGTTATTTTATATATTTCGCAGCTACAGTCACCTGACCATTCCTATCCTCTTATGAATCCATAGGCATAGATGAGATAATTTTTCGTGACCCTGGAGTGTGTAATGAATAGGTTTTCGTCGGAGGAGGTCAGAAGAAACTTAAACAATTTCATTGTTTTTTTCGACGTTTCGGCTGGGCCCAGCCAGCCATCTTCAGGCTATTTATTGAAAAATAAATACTATTTTATTTACAATGTTTGATCATACTAAGTTACTAAGAGAATTTAAAAATTTGGTATTCTGTAAAGACAATTTGTTCTTATAATTACAACTCACAATTTACGGACTATCCGTGACACGCACGATGTTATCGATACGGCGATCAAGGAGGAAGTAAGTTCCCTGACCTAATCGAGATCAATAATCAGAACGATATATATCGATGTTCGCATAGAGCTGGGCGCTAGGTTTCAAATTCAAAACCAAGGAACTAGACGATGTCTGAGTATAGATGACTAAGGTTTTGGATGTCAGTGCGTTTGTTCACGGTATTGTTTTTAGAGATATGTATCATCTCTTTAACTAGCCTCTTTTTCCAATTGCTTTCAGTGTCTAATACCTGCACGTTGTCAAAATCGAACGTATGAGCATTGTTAAGAGAGTGTGAAGCTAAGGCCGATTTTTCAGGATCTCGGGACTTGATGTCGTATTTATGCCCGCTCATACGTTTTTTAAGATGTTGTTTGGATTGACCTATGTAACATTTGGAGCAATCTTTACAATCAACTTTATATATGGTGTTTATCTTGTCCAACGTGGACAACGTGGACAACGTGGACAAGATAAACACCATATATAAAGTTGATTGTAAAGATTGCTCCAAATGTTACATAGGTCAATCCAAACAACATCTTAAAAAACGTATGAGCGGGCATAAATACGACATCAAGTCCCGAGATCCTGAAAAATCGGCCTTAGCTTCACACTCTCTTAATAATGCTCATACGTTCGATTTTGACAACGTGCAGGTATTAGACACTGAAAGCAATTGGAAAAAGAGGCTAGTTAAAGAGATGATACATATCTCTAAAAACAATACCGTGAACAAACGCACTGACATCCAAAACCTTAGTCATCTATACTCAGACATCGTCTAGTTCCTTGGTTTTGAATTTGAAACCTAGCGCCCAGCTCTATGCGAACATCGATATATATCGTTCTGATTATTGATCTCGATTAGGTCAGGGAACTTACTTCCTCCTTGATCGCCGTATCGATAACATCGTGCGTGTCACGGATAGTCCGTAAATTGTGAGTTGTAATTATAAGAACAAATTGTCTTTACAGAATACCAAATTTTTAAATTCTCTTAGTAACTTAGTATGATCAAACATTGTAAATAAAATAGTATTTATTTTTCAATAAATAGCCTGAAGATGGCTGGCTGGGCCCAGCCGAAACGTCAAAAAAAACAATGAAATTGTTTAAGTTTCTTCTGACCTCCTCCGACGAAAACCTATTCATTACATAGGCATAGACGAAGATAACATTCTGGCAAGACGATGTCCCAAGACAGAGGTAGCACACAGCTGCTCCGAAGTTATAACACTACGTATCTTCTTCAAATGAACCTACCAGGCTACGAACCACCAAGTTCACCAGCTAAACATCAAAACTACAAACTGATTACCAAACAGACAAACATATTTAAAATTGCTGATCATTAAAAGTGTTACAATAGTAAAGTAGGATACAAGTACACACACCCGTGTCGTATACTATTTTCTTAAACTCAGTGTGCCAACCTCTTGACCTGTAAAGAACTCTAGAAAATAGGAAAGTGTAGTATATACATTGTGATACAAGTATGAGAGCCGGGTGTGGACGGGGTTCAAGGGCAGAGCCCCTGGCAGGGGTGCAGGGGGCAAAGCCCCTCCATCAACAACAAAATACTTTCAAAAATGTTGTTCTCAAGCATTCAATTTTGTTAGTCTTCGAAAATAAAGAAATGAGAAAATCAGAGACAAAAAAAACTCGTTTTTCAGATTCAAACTTCTATACAGAGCGATTCTGAGGAAACAGGTCACGCTAATAGAGGCTCCCTTATTTATTTTTGTCAATGACAACGCTGTCAAATACCACGAACAAGCGATCTACCGATACTTCATATGCCTATGACTGATATCTTCAGACGACGTAGCGGTAGCTGTCGCGTTGTATAGGTTAAAATGAACTTTCATATTACAATATTGTGTAATTAATTCCAATATTGTTCATAATACAACGGTATACGATATTATTTCATAAATAAGTAGTGATGAGGTTAAATTGATTGCAGGCGTCGATTTCTGTTTATTCCAACATTATTAGGTTATAAATAATTGTCTTGGTGAAATTCACAGATCTGGTAGTGATAAAGTTATTAAGTCAATAGCATACGATATTGATTCTTCATGAATTCATTCCAGGTGTGAATTTCTGTTTATTTACTACATTAGTTATAACCGAGGATTTCTTTGGTGACTGACTGACCCGTTGCATCTCTTCGACAAGTAGGGTTACGAACAAATCGATGTGAATATCATTCATCGAGCAATATCTCATCGATCCAGTGAAAGCTTTCCATCCTACGAGGCATCTCCGCTGAATAAAACTCTACATGTCTTCTTAGCCTAATGAGTACGAAGACAGTCCTGCATAAATGATGTGTTGGTCTATCAATGCGTGTTTAAGTTTCATCGAGTGATAAATGAATTAAAAGTATCGTTCCTTTTGTGAATCTATTTAATTGAGTATTTGATTGCTGCGTAGAACAAAGCGTTGCATTTTTATACAAAATACTCAATCACAACAAATTGTACAAATTTAATAAAATTCTTTGTTTATTCAGTTGATATTGCATAATCATAATAAATAATTAATGATAAATGTGCAAGGACGCTGTCCTTCTGAAGAAAAAAAAAATATACAATTTAATAATAACTCAATAGCATGGTTTTGGAACACGCGGTCGGTCATAGCTTTCGGACCATCGCAGATGATTTCGCAGCCAAGAATCCAGGACGTCCGTGTCCGGCGATGGATACCGTGCGGAATATCGTATTGAAGAAGGAAACTGGAGTGACTTATCCGCGTCGAAGTTCTACGAGTACACCGTTTTCGCCACAATTTTTAAAGCATTCAATTTTCATAACTTGCTTGTCGCCCATGGTTTGTTGCATGGTCATTTCTTTAAAGTACTGCCCTAATTATTCTGGGATATCTAACAGATGTTAGAACGGGTTATTTATGGGTGGGATTGATCTATTCGGAAGAGGTGCTTCATACAATCATGATAGAACTTCACTTACAAGTTAGTTCATTTAATCATGTAATTGTATTTCGCGCCTCTTTCTCTAGATCAACACGTAGATGTTTAAAGCTTATTATGGCAGATCAATGAATTCATGCATCAGGACTGTCCTCCTACTCATTAGGCTTAAAAGACATGTAGAGTATTGTTTTATTCAGCGGAGATGCCTCGTATGATGAAAAACTTTACCTGGATCAATGAGATATTGCTTGATAAATGATATTCACATCGTCTTCTTCGTAACCCTACTTATCGAAGAGATACAACGGGTCAGTCAGTCACCGAAGAAATCCTCGGTTGTAACTAATGTAGTTAATAAACAGAAATTCACACCTGGAATGAATTCATAAAGAATCAATATCGTATGCTATTGACTTGATAACTTTATCACTACCAGATCTGTGAATTTCACCAAGACAATTATTTATAACCTAATAATGTTGGAATAAACAGAAATCGACGCCTGCAATCAATTTAACCTCATCACTACTTATTTATGAAATAATATCGTATACCGTTGTATTATGAACAATATTGGAATTAATTACACAATATTGTAATATGACAGTTCATTTTAACCTATACAACGCGACAGCTACCGCTACGTCGTCTGAAGATATCAGTCATAGGCATATGAAGTATCGGTAGATCGCTTGTTCGTGGTATTTGACAGCGTTGTCATTGACGAAAATAAATAAGGGAGCCTCTATTAGCGTGACCTGTTTCCTCAGAATTGCTCTGTATATCCCTTTTCGTAGTGTATTGATGACAACGCAAGTTCCAGATACAAGTTATATCAGAAAAGCAAGGCTCATTTGATTTCAATACAATTATTTTATATCATCTTTCGCATAATTTTTTATTATCTATAAATAATGTGTGATGTTGATTTGACATATTAGTCACGCGATCATTCAATCAGTAACTATGTGTCAACACAACTTGACACAAAATTGAGAAAGTTGAATAGAAGAAGAATAAGGTAAAGGGCCCAGTTACTGACCTTTTAAGAGTTGCATTCGATGTTATTTTGCAATATAAATTATAAAATCAAACTTTAAGAGAAAATCAATCACTCCATCGATTAGTTTAGTATTTTCTGAACCAGATGGTATAAGCTTTTCAATTATGAGAATTGAATTGATAATTTTAATCAATTTTCGAAAAATAGATTTCAGAGGACATAGTTTCTGACCCTTGAAAATTCTCGTGTCGTAGTTTCTGACCCTCAAGTGGCCTAGTTATTGACCCAACCCAGACAGCACAGAAATGAAAGTTGTCTCAAAGTTGTCTTAAAGTTGTCATATAGACATCGAATGCGCCACTTCAAGACCTTCTTTTGTCCATAAGATATATTTAAGAGGAAGTAAGACATATAGACGTCAGAAATTGGCGCATTAGACGTCCATAGGATGACTTCAAGACAACTTCCATTTTTGTGCTGTCTGGGTAGTGTTATGAGAAAGATATAGTTTTATTAATCATGATTGTTATCGAATTTGGATACATTAAATTCATTGTTTCGATAGAACTGAACCATTTGCTATAATTCAATAAGTAATAGTTGATATTTCTTCTACATGGTATATAATTGAAAATTGTAGATGTATTGAGACTTTTTTTTTTAATGACATTTGTCAAATATAATTTTCTCGCATTTGTTAATATTATAACAATTGAAAGTGACTCACAATAAGAAATAATTGTATTAGATATTTACATTTTTATAGTTCGTATCGATGTAAACAAACACATAACCTTGATCGTAAAAGGTTAGATTTTGAGGGTCACTAACTGTAGCATACCCATCAAAAGTGAGCCTAGTTATTGACTCCCATATTTTAATAATTAAAGTATTTTTTATATGTGTTGTTATATTTTTTAACAAAAACATAATCAATTTATGACCTACTCATGTTTTACTTACTTAATTTTAATGCTTATATGACATAAAATCCACCGGTCCGACTTGCACTGCATCTAAGCGATACAGCTTAGACTTAAACAAAAAAACGGCATCTACAGTCACTTTGATCTTTAGGATTTTTTTTCAGGTGGATATTATTATGGATTTCATTTTAACTGTAATCAATTCTGCGAATAATAAATCCTTCTATTTGAGGGTACAATTTATTTCAATATTAAAAGAAAAATGGGTCTTTCATTCGAAAAAAACGCTAGAAAGGTCAGAAACTGGGCCACGGTCAATAACTGGGTCTTTGACCTTATTTTAGAAATTATTATTTTCAAAATAAGAGAACTTAATAATTTCTACCCATAGAAGTTTGTGAATCGGGCACTTCGCACACTACCGACAGGCATAGGAAATTGAGTATCACACACTGAGTTGAAAATAGTACAGTACGATACGAGAGCGGTGAAACTTGTTCTGACGAGTGTGAGGTTGCAGCACGAGCCAAAGGCGAGTGTTGCAACCACACAAGATCAGAAGAAGTTTTTCCATCGAGTATTCTACAAAATTTCACTCCAGGATGTGTGAAGATGGGTCTCACACACGCGAACCGTGCGTAAAACGTCCATTATCATACTGAGTGAAGTGATGGTACATTATGATGCGAGTGCGGTAAAACTTTTTCTGACTAGTGTGAGTTGGCAACACCAGCCAAAGGCGAGTGTGCAATCACACGAAATTAAAAAACGTTTTTACTTTGGGTATCAAACAAAATTTCACTTCATAAGGAGTGAAAACGTGGGTTCTACCCTCGCTTCGCGTGGTTCCATGAAATGAGTTAGAACATTTTACATCTTTAAAAATCTAGTCAAATCGTTTCAAACCTTGAAATATGCTATCCATTAGATTATAAGTGAAATGACGTGAATTCTTCGAAATCATTTGAAATTATGTAGCACCTTTCGAATTTCCGGAAACTCAACTGCAGTATTCAACCATCTAAGCAATTATGAGATCAGCTGTTTTTTTTTTACAGAAACCAGAACTGATATAAGAAACTGGTACAGGGACACAAACTCAGAAGAGCTACCATTTCAAGACTGACGATTAGCTTCCCACCGCTGAAACCTGAACGTCTCCATAGCTCCATAGATCACACTATCTATACTCGACATTTCTGGTCGCTCACTTTATTCTCCACGTGGCCAAACATTGCATGGGAACACCCGCTATTGCGATAATCGTCCCAACTCGAACAGCTGCTATTCAACACGATTGGATAAATACATTAGAAGATTTTATATCAAAAGGTATGGTATGAAATTGGTGCTCTCAAGTCACCTTGATCAATAGAGCACAAACCCAGAAAAACACCACTGAAGCATCAAAGTATTAATTTCGTGTATTTTTATGATTCGCAGGCGTGATGCGTCATAAGAGCCAATATTTCAGGATTACAGATGAGCCTGCAAAGATCACAATCTTCATTGATCTATAGAACGATACGTCACTCTTCGGCACATTTAGCTCCTTACCATGCAGGAGCCTAGTCAATCATTTTTCATTAAAATTATTACATGGCCACAGACACGCACGCAAGCTCAGAGCGAGTGACCAGAGTTTCAAAACCAAACAACAGCCTGCTGTTACTTCAAGGCTGTACGATCTCCGCAATTCTTTGGAATCTCACACCACAGAGCGAGCGAAAGAATCAATCTGGATATCACATATTAGAAGGTATGCTTTACGAGTCGATATTTCCCAGCTCACTTTCACCACAGTAACATAGGGTCTATTTTAGTAATCACTGTGACATTTATATCAGATGAATAATCGTTTATTGATTCGTGTGATTCTCACAGCGACCTGAACTGGATTGCAGTAGACAAGCATGCAAGCTCCGAACAATCAACGTCACAAAACAGTTATGAGCCTGTTACTGCGTCAGGCAACACAGTATTCCAAGCTATGGCTGAAAAATTACTGATCAAGTGCTAAATTTAAGTTCAAACTGTATAATGAGGTTGGAGTTCGTAACGTTAACGTCACAGAATATTCGTTGAAGAAATGCGATATTTCGTGATTCAAATGTTGTTAGAATCATGAAATATGCGAGATCAACATGTTTCACACAATTTGAGGAATTAGGTTCTACTTAATAAATTATTCATGTTTGTCACAGTTGACAATTGAAGTTTGTCTTTCACTGAATGTTTCTCCCCATGCCCAAATTCCGAATGTATTTCTTGTGATGATCAAAGTATAATAACGTATAACCCTGCTGAAATTAAATGAGCAATTCTTTTCCATTTTCGTACTTGCAAAAAGGAGTGAAATCCCACGAAAAACATCCAAAGATGTAAAAACAGCCGCCAAGTACCCACACGAGAATCACAATTGCTTGATAAGCAAGACGTTTCGCCAGTCTCTGTCGTAAAATCAAGAAAAAAGCCAAGCACCGAACGTACCCCTGCGATCTCTCAGCAAGTCTACGTCGTGAAGTCGGAGTTTCGTGTAAGGATATCGAAACATCATTCCAAGAGCTACGTACTTGGCGGGCACATTCGGTTTCTCAGAGCTATACAAACAAACGGCGTCGTTTTACGCGAGAATTGAGTTTTTGATGCAACAGCAAATAAATACACTGAAAAACTAGTTATTCCAACCAATAATCGTATGACAAATAAAAATCGTGGTCGTTCCACTGTCATTAAATTATCAGATCAGACTCGGAACTCTGGAATCACGTATACTTCAGTATGGAGCCAATGAGCGGTGTACTACAGTAGGTTCTCCAATGATAGGTGACATACCGTACAGATTAGGTGTATGGTAATAATTATGGACGAATTAACTCATTCACTTGCTAAACGGTTGAATCAAGAAAACTGAACTTTACTACTACTTTACGTATACTAAGTCATACAGTATTGCTCACGATTCATGCGTATGTACAGGTGCACGAGTGTATACACGTAGCAGGAAGGATTAATTTCAATACTCAAAATCCATCCTCGTAACAGTTCGGCCTCACTTGAGTACAAACATATTTTGTTGCTCATCCGATCGTGAAGAATAATCATTTGCAACTACACATCCGTGGCAGTTGAAAGATTAGCGCGTTCGAGTTTACGGGAGTGCTGTAGTGCGTGCGCCTTTGGCTCGCACGCGCTATTTTTTTGACTGCGACGACATAGTCGTCCCACAAGATCGGAAGATGCACTTCAAACAAGTGCATATGGAACCAATGTTATCCGCAAATCAGACATTCGTCAGTCGATGCAAAATTCATGACGTGTTTGTATCCAGCGACCGGAAACATAGTACTTTGAGACATCTATCAGCCGCCAAGTACCGATGGAAGTAACCGTTCACAGTTCGGAAGAACTGTAAGACAAACAGCCAATCGCAAAGTAAAACTGCAAGGAGTGGTGTCCTATCAATCGATGTATTTTAGATGCCAGATTTGATGAATAAACAATATGGAAAACAGTCGGAAAAAAATGGTACGCAAAATACGATAAACCACTATCAATCCAAAGCGGAAACAACCAACATAAAGAAAAAAAACAACCGAATGTGCCCGCCAAGTACGTAGCTCTTGGAATGATGTTTCGATATCCTCACACGAAACTCCGACTTCACGACGTAGACTTGCTGAGAGATCGCAGGGGTACGTTCGGTGCTTGGCTTTTTTATTCATTTCACGACAGAGACTGGCGAAACGTCTTGCTTATAAAGCAATTGTGATTCTCGTGTGGGTACTTGGCGGCTGTTTTTACATCTTTGGATGTTTTTCGTGGTGTCCTTTTTTTTGACAATAAATACATGTTGAGATAGGTCTGGAAGAACCATCTTCTCGGGAAGAGCGTTCAAACTTATTCCTATCTGAATCGCGTTGTTGCCGGGGAGTATTCTTTGATCGAGAACCGTCGTCAATCTGATTTCTAGAAGAAGTGGCGCGTTGGGTTTCTACTTGTCTAAGTCGACCTACCCCTAAATACTGCTTGTCGATTGCCTCAATTTCCAACCCCTTAATGACAGCTTCTCTCAGAGTCGAGGGTCCCGCTAGACTAAAAGCATGTTTTAAATCCCCATCTTTAAATGCATTTATAAACCGTGAACAAGCTAGGCGATCCCTAGTCAAATCGTCACATCCTGGCAACGCTACTCTAGCCATTCTTTCAATATCATGTCCAAGAGCAGCGAGACTCTAATCTCTGTTTTGTCGCCTACTTTCAAGTTGAGTTGGATGCAATTTTTGTAAGTGTTCACTGCCGAACCTGACTCTAATAGCCGAACTGAGTCGCTCATAATCCCTCAGCTCGTGATCTGATAAAGAAGTCAAAACTGATAAAGCTGAACCTTTAAGGTTAGCTGCCAAATTCCCTGCCTTGGTAGCTGAATTCCATCCGTTTAACTCCGCTACTATTAAAAATTGGCACTCGTATTCAGCCCAGGAAGTGGTGCCGTCAAACGCCTGAACACGAACAAGATGAGAAGATTTCGAAGAGGACTCAATTTGACCATCTCCCGTTTCTGGTAGTACCGATTTGTTAATTTGCTCGCGATTACTCCCGGCGCTTATCTCTTTACGGACAATATTTCCAATTAAATCACAGAAATTATTCAAATCATTAGAACTTCGCATGTGTGACGAGCTCGGAATCTTATCTCGCGAGAGTTGATTCCCACACATACGATTGGCCCCTGATTCGTGTTCAACCCTATCTCGCGCTGTTATGTCAACTCGAACGGGTGAACAGTTCTTAACACCTCGTCTGTCCTCGGACCAACTAAAGTAGAGGGAGATCTTCCCCCATAAACATCTACAGACCTTGGTTGTACCTGTTCCAAACGATCTCTTACTAGCGAAAGCCTGGGGGTAGGGATCGGGGAGATGTGAGTAGGACCCTGAGGGACCAATTTTCCGAGGCTCCGTTGAAAGGTAAGGAGCTGAGCTTCCCTGTCTTCTTTCTGGGCCTCACGTTGAGTCTCCAAAATCAGATGAAGCTATTTTCGCTGTGCTAAACGTTCTTCACGCAGGGCCTGAAGCTAACGTTCGGCCTGTAAAAGAGAAGCTTCTTGCTGGGCTCGGAAAAGAGCTTCACGTTCCGCTCGCTGAGCTTCTCGATTCTCTCTTTGCGCCTGGATATGCAGTTCAGTTTGCTGCTGTTGAGCGAGCATCACCATTCGGAGTACTGATTCCATTTGGGTCATCAGATCAGATTGAGGCGGTGGAGAGGAGGATAGTTGGGGATCAGCTGATTGATCCGAAATTGGAGCAGAGGATTCGTGTGTCGATCGAGGAGTTTGAGTAATACTTCGCGTATTTCGTCTGATTTTTCAATAGCAATATTTTTCAAATAGCAAATTATTAAAAACTTTTTCAAGAGTGAAATTAAAGACTTGTGGCACTAATACCTCAACTCAGAGAATTCCCGCTTCTGACACCAATGTAAAACTTTTAGCTTTGGAGCTTTTATGCAATGAATAAATGGGTCCCTGAGTTGAAATAAAGATTCAAGTCGAAATGCAAATAGATCAAATGAAATTGTGTATATTGAAAAATGCGTGTGTTCAAGTTTACGTCCTGAATAAGACTGTTATTTACAACAATATTGGTTGACGAAGCAACCGAAACTCAGCTATTAGTACATCTTTTATTTGTAATCATTTATCTTCTATGGCTGCTAGACTGAATGTAATATAAAGGTAATCTAATGTAAAGTGTGGGGAAGAGAAATACACCTTTGTAACAATACGTTTGTACTTCTGCAGAAGAATATTTCTGCTGAAGAATTGAATAAATGCAAAATCGACCTCGTCAAGTTCGTTGCGGAGTTTGAAATTCTCTATGGCGCAGAATTTGTTACATTTAACGTGCACAGCCTACTGCATGTAGTCGAATCAGTAAAGATGACGGGTCCGTTATGGGCAACTTCTGCGTTCGCTTTTGAAGGCACAAATTATCATTCGAAACGTCAGGTAAATGGACCTGAGGGTGTGGACGATCAAAAAGTCCAGTTAATGTCGAATGAAATCGTCTAAATTACTGGTTTTTTCAACATCGACAATCGATGTTACGTTGACGTTCGGAAACTTAATATTCATAGTGTGTTGCACGTGTCACATATATTCCAACTCAGGAATTATTCGAACGCAGTCCGCCGAGTTCCTATCACGGGAATACAGGTGAAGGTTATGGTCCTCGAAGTTGACGAGACAACATATATTTGCCAAATTCCGCATATCGGAGACTAATACGTCAATACGATTGAATGACTGAATAAATAGGAATCAATGCACCGCAAAATTGCAATTTGCAAGTTACAACCACTTGTATAACTTGAATATAACAATTTATACATGTGCAAATCCCAAATTATCGACTACTAAAAGTTGAATTTTTCAGAAATTTTTCCGTCTTATACCGAAAAAAATATGATGAATTATATTTGAATCGATTTGATCGATTTCTTCACCGAGAATAATGAATCATACTTGTAAAATGAATAAAATATATTTTGTCCCATTTTTCTCATATAATAATCTCAGCTGGTGGAAAACGCTGTAGCATTCTGGAAACATGGAAAACTTATTTTGCCTCTGCAAATGTCTCCAAGTGCAATGGGCTCGAATCGATATGGAGTATGTGCTATACAGAATAAATTCGAAGTTTCCAGAAAATTTCCGTTTGTGTCAGGAGCATAGGTTCAGTATAATTGCTTCAGCCGCTCTTTCGATAGATTTTTCGTTTCATACCTGTACTTCTATTTGATTCTTAATATATGAGTCAAAATTTCTTATTGTATATTGATAGATATTTGACGCTTCTGATGTCGTGTAATAAAAAATAAAGATCTTTGACAAGAAGAAGAAAGACTTGAAACTTCCAACCCCAATTATAATCTGAATTCAATCAATTACATGATTGTTAGAAAATCTGTAATACCCTGTAGAGACAGTGTATTGCGTTCATGTATTAAGTACTATATTTCTTCCGATGTCCAAAGATATATACACATAGCAATCAATAAAAATACAACGAATGTCTACCTTCTATGATGTCGTATACTTTATTGAATGTCTTTATATGTATAGTAGTCAGTACTGTACATTTCATGTGTGGAAAATCACAGAAATAGATGGATTAACAGATAGATAGATAATATGGTATTTTTTGATCATGACAATGTTAGGCGAAACGAAAAAAACAAAGACAGAAGTACAGCGTGACAATATCAAGCCTAACAGAGCGACTAAATATGTGATATAAGACGAAGACGAATACGAATTAATATAAAAGGCACCAGGAAACCGTTGAGATAGTTGATCAATCACGGATAGAATTTGATACAGCCGGAGGATACGTTTCGAAATGGACATGTGTTCCATACAGCCTGTAGCCGCGTTCGGGATGCGAACAGAAATGGTTAGAAAGTAACACGGAATCGCGGATAGAATCTGGCAAACTGACCGATGTTCCATACAGTCTACTGTCGCGTTCGGGGCGCGTACAGAAACGGTTAGAAAGTAACACGGAATCGCGGATAGAATCTGGCAAACTGACCGATGTTCCATACAGTCTACTGTCGCGTTCGGGGCGCCTACAGAAACGGTTAGAAAGTAACACGGAATCGCGGATAGAATCTGGTAAACTGACCGATGTTCCATACAGTCGACTGTCGCGTTCGGGATGCGGACAGAAACGGTTAGAAAGTAACACGGAATCGCGGATAGAATCTGGCAAACTGAGCGATGTTCCATACAGTCTACTGTCGCGTTCGGGACGCGGACAGAAACGGTTAGAAAGTAACACGGAATCGCGGATAGAATCTGGCAAACTGACCGATGTTCCATACAGTCTATGGACGCGTTCGAGATGCGGACAGAAATGGTTCAAAAGTAACACGGAATTGCGGATAGAATCTGGTAAACTGACCGATGTTCCATACAGTCTACTGTCGCGTTCGGGATGCAGACAGAAACGTTTAGAGAGTAACCTGCAATCGTAGATAGAATCTGATAGAGTCGAAAAACACGTATTAATCCAGATAATCGAAGAACCCGAAATTGCAGTTAGAAACAGGTTTCTTGAGTTGCGCACAAAATACGGATAACAATGCCGTATACCCGTATACGTTGCGACAGGCACGTGCAGTTAGACGCTTACACTGCAGATAGATTTCTACAAAATTCATTGTCAAGCGGATAGCTTACTTATAGAAATGCATGGAGAGCCGTTCAAGACTCTTTCTCCGGCAGTAAGAACGTATAGGATTCCATTAGAATCCCATAAGTTTGAATGCTGTTCTCTATGGGTTTTTAACAGATTTCTGTTCTTATTTTGAGCAGGGAACCTTTTCTCTTACTTTTCTTTCATACTATGCCCTGTGAAGAAAAAAAAAAAAATTAAAAGAATAAAAATCGATTAATATTTTATAGCCGAAGCCAAAATTTTATTGAATTACATGAAACTATATGTAGGTATTCATACCTTCATATAATTCAGCATGGATACGGAATAGCGAGATACATGCGAGATACATACGAATTGTTTCAGGCAAGTCTGCCATTCCACATCAAGCAAGGCAGAAGAAGAGACGAGGAATATAGATCCATAACAGCTAATTAAAAAGGGTCGAAGTATATAGGAATGAGTGCGAAATTGCCACAATTTTTTTGAAACAAGTAGTTTTGAATTAAGTTTCGTCGTTAATTCTATGTTCTTCAAAATACAGAAAAAAATAATTTTTTGCAAGAATTTACTTTCACTTGGCCACTTAAATTCAATTTTCGGAATGTAGCATTGAAGGTTTGAATTACGACCATTTACATTTCTGTTATTTGATTTTCGCAACAATAACCTTTCGTTATTTCACTTCGTTCGGTACTACCCGTTTCGAACTTCTGAACTTTCGGATTATTAGAGTTCGATTTGTTGAAAAGTCGGTGTTTTCGTTTTCGGTGTTATTCCAGTCTTTTTAGTCCTCTTTCGAATATTCCATCTATTAGGTGTTATGCTATGCGGTATTTTGACGGTCTGTTTTATTGATTTAGAGATTTTCAATTCTCGGTGAATTAAGCGATCGTAACATAAAAATTCGGTATTTGACTCTTTCGAGGTTCTCAATGTTGGGAATTCCGACCCGACCCCCAGAAATCCTATCCGCACGTGTCTGATTCTATACGAATGTTGATATTGAATGGGCATCATTTCTATCCGCATCCATCCGCAGTTCTGTACGCACGCGTTGTCCATCCGGAATAATGAGCAAATCCAGATAAAAATGCAATCCGTATCTATACGTAGTTGATTAGTTCATCCCACCCGCTTTTAATGTATCTCTATCCGCACCTGTTTCAATACCATCCACATATTAATTCTGTCCGTATCTATGCGCAGTTGAATTGGTTGATTCTATCTGTTTCCAATGTACCTCTATCCGCATCTGTTTTAATAGCATCCACATATGAATTCTGTCCGTATCTATGCGCAATTGAATTGGTTGATTCTATCCGTTTCCAATGTACCTCTATCCGCACCATCCACGTATGAACTCTATCCGTATTTATACGCAGCTAATCACTTAGTTCATTCCATCATTTTCTAATAATGTAGGGGAGAGCGGGGCAAAAAGGGCAGCGGGGCAAAAAGGGTACCTCGACAAAAATAAATTCTTGAAAAATTTTCGATTTTTTTATTTTTTTTTCATTAAAAATTGTTTCTGAAAGAATTTTTCTATTTTCCTGTTACGTCTTTATTTGGGGTCTTGTCCCCTGTTTCAAATATCAGAATATAACTGAGGGATTTGTTGATGGTTAGAACAAAAGTAACTCGGTTAACCAACTAATATTTATTAATAAGTACTGTAGGTGGAATAGGTAAAGTAAATTTTGGAGTCCCTTGTTGTCAGTAAAGAGGATCGTTGAAAGGTAAAGAATGTGTGATGAAAAGGAGAGTAGAAGTGGAGGAGATGGAGGTTGACTGGGAAGTGAGTTCGCTATTAGAATAGCATAATGAGGATTGTCAGTAAAGAGGACGATTGTAGGCAAGGTGGGGATTAGAGGATTGCTGACTGATGCAGCAGGTCGGCGTGAGAAAGGTAGCGAGGTAGGAAGACAGGGTGTAAGGAGATATGATAGTAAGGTTGGAGAGAGGAGCGTGGAGTAGGACGTAACATTCCGATAATTTGAAAAAAAATCGAAAATTTCAGATTTTCGTTTTTGTTTTTTTATGAAAATTGTTTCAGGTGTAACGTCCGGGGTTCACTATTGGTACCAGTGTAACCTCCGGGAAGCTGTTATTTTGGGTTCAACTCTGTTTTACGCTCAAGATAACTGGAGAGGAGAGTGAGGGAAGCCAATGAATAATTGGAATGAATTCAATTTGATGATTTTTTATTGATTAAAGAGTGAGTGTGCGTGGTAGAACGAGTTTAAATAGGATGAGTGAATGAATGGTGATCAGTATGGTAGAAGGATTAAGAAAAGAAGTTGACAGTCGGAGGATCGTAGATGAAGTGACTGCTATTGTAAATACATAATGAATAATACATAAATAGGCAAGGTGGGGATTAGAGGATTGCTGACCGATGCACTTGTGCGTCCCCTGTGCAGCAGGTCAGCATGAGAAAAAGCAGCGTGTTAGGAAGACAGGGTGTAAGGAGATATGATAGGGAGTTATGCAGAGAGGGACGTGGAGTGGGACGGAACACACGGAGAAATTTTTTTTTTCGAAAATTTGAAACAAAAAATAAGATTTTAGATTTTTATCTTCAATTGGGAATCTGTTCAGAAAAGTAGAAGAATCTTAGACTTTTAGCGAAAATTTTAGACTTTTTTCTAATCAAAAATCATTTCCTCATATCATGAAACTTCTTGGTACCGTGACCATTCCATGGATAATTGCTACTGTGTGCCCGGGGAAAAAAGATGATATATTGTAACGTGTTCGAACTATACCGCTCAGCTGAGCGACCGAACTACGACCATACGACCGCGCAAGTAGCCTCGCGCCGATCCGATCAGAAGACCCTGACGTGACGTCACAAGAGCTACTATTTAAGCTGGCACGCTGAGGCAGCAGCCAGTAGTGTTGGGCGATTTTATGAAAAAAGATCGATTTCAGAGATTAATCTGAATCGAATACACAAAAATCGATGCGTTAGAGAATCGGATGATGAAAGATCGATCTAGCAAAAATCGTGAAAAAAATCGAATTGTATTAAATATTTGTATTTGCAGCACAGTGAAGTTGTTTACAGGAACTATAATCACGCTATAATAAGTATAATACTCTTTGTTTATACAGTAATGTTCATTAATGAGTTCGCGGTGGCTAACTGTTTTTTCGAACTTTTTCCGATACAATCAATTGAAATAATATCATATTGTTTTTATAAGGGGTCATAATTATTATTATTATAATTTCGGCCATGGGCACATGAAATACGACTGGAATGGAGTCTCGTTTCCGAAAACGTCAGAAAAAACAGTTAGTCACCGCGAACCCATTAATGAACATTACTCTATACATAAAATAACTTATAATATAATAAAAACTATTCTAATTAGATTTCACTCAACAGTCAAGATGCCAATTTTTTAGAGAAAGTGAATGTAAAAACAGTAGCTGTGAAAAATGTTCTCCTGATATTCTATTTCTTTTGTTAACCATTATATTTCCAGCTTCGGAAAATAATCGTTCCGATGGTACTGAGGTTGCAACTAAAGGTAGATATCGTTTCGCTACATTGCTCAGTGCTGAGCCAGCTCGAGACCCAGTTGTCCAATATGCGATGGAATCACATTCCATTTTTATTGTGGGTTGAGTCAAATAGGCCCTGAAGACTTCAGGCATTTCATCAGGTCTATAACTTTGCCTCGATTTTTCGTGGTCGTGGGAAGCCAGACTATTGTGATGAGCCCAAAAGTCATCCGTACTTTCAGCATCATCTTCTGCTGATATCGCATCACTTGACACTAGTCTTCCTTCATTGCTGGAAGCATGATGCATTTCCCTCGTTATCTTATTTACAGCATATGAACACGCTATCTTATTTGAGAAGTGCAGACGCTTTAATCTAGGGTCTAAGATGGTAGCAATAGCTAGAATGACAACATTTTCAAATCTTTTTTTGACCTGGCCTAAAAGAGCTGCCTGCATTTGCTTGCCGGTGTCTGTACTTGGTCGCAGACCATTCAATTTCGATTTGACAGTGTCGACAATAGGAATTACTTTACTTGCTGTGAGGTAGTACTCTCCGCACACAATTTTTGTTGCAACTTCAAGTGGCTGTAGCAGCTGCACAAATTCCTTTACAGTCAGTAGCTCAGCTGCAGTTAGCATTGGTGGTGCTGCCGGACATTGCAGTAAGATCGATCCTACTTTGTCGGCTAGCTGTATGAATCTTTCTAGCATGTAGTAAGTCGAATTCCATCGAGTCTGCACGCTTTGGAATAATTTCAGGTTCGTTTGGGTACGCAACTTGTCCGATGCAACAACTGAATGCTTAAAGAAGGTCACGATGGACTTGACTTTACTGCAGACTACACTGACGTCTTCATGCTCGTCAATAATTTTTGCCGTCACCAAATTCAAAGTATGTGCGAAGCACGGCAAGTGTCTTTCACTCCCAACTAATTCCGAAATGGCTTTAGTGATGTTCGAGGCATTATCCGAAACTATGGCGACAATACTTTCATTGCGGATGTTCCAATCTTCCAGAATCTTCAGTAGCCATTCTCTTAAGTATTCAGCAGTGTGCCGATCGCTTAGTTCCGTAACGCCGATGATAAGCGATTCGAGCTTTCCGTCAGACAAAAAATGGCTTGTGACTCCAAGGTAACTCTTAGTATTCAATGTGTCTGTCCACACGTCGGTTGTCAATGTCAATTCGGAGATTGTTTGCAGCTGTTTTTTAACAGTGTGAGAGAGCACTTCGTACTTCTCCTCTACCAATTTTGTTATTGTCCTTCGCGACGGAATTTTGTACAAAGGGGCTACTGTTTTACAAAACACTTTAAAACCCTCTTTTTCGACGGTGTGAAAAGGCATGTTGTCTTTTGAAATCATGAAGACTAATGAATTCGTGATTTCGGCAGCTTTTGACCCCCCAACTGAAACAATGAAAGAAAATAATTCTGTAATTAACCTAAATTGACACATATCCAATCAGCATACAAAGTTTAGCCTCAAAATGAAAAGTTTGAATGGGCGTAAAGATCTCTCGATTTTTGTAGAATAATGTATAAGTCACACAAGCAATTCTCAAACTTTAAAATCCAGGTTATGTAAAAAATACATACCCTCGAAAGACTTTTGTGTCATAAATACAGATTTCAATGTGGGCTGTGTCTGCTCTTTTGCCCTGCATGAAAGCCTTGTTGAATTTGTTGAAGTCCATGAGTGAATCGACGCTTGATCCGATTCCCTTCGAAATTCCTGGTCCTCTTCCTCAGTCTAAATATAGATAAGCGAACGTAATATTCAATTGCTCGAATAGAATCAATTGGTTAATAAAACTTATGCACATTCTCAAGTGATTCATGAAATTCAATTTATAATTGAATATTAAAGAAAACTTTTAACAGAGGAACTCACTTGCACTCGCTGGGTTCTATCAGCGGAACAATCAGCTTCCAGGACTTGAGGATGCTTCCGCTTCAAGTGGTTAGACAAATTTGTAGTATTTCCTTTCGTTTTGATGATCTGCTGGCAAAGCTTGCACTTGCCTCCTTCGCTTGTTCGGTTGAAAAAATTCCAAACGATGCTTGGTTTTGTCTTGGGAGGCACTTGAGACAGGATAATTATTATGTAAAATAATATGATTGGCGAATGTATTAGCTTACAAGAAATTACTCCAAATAACAATTATACATACATATGAAAGATAACCATTGAGTAACTTACCCTATGAAAATTGGGAATGGTCAGGATTTCAGGAATGAGCAGAAAGGAAGTTCAGTTACAGTATATTAAAATGGTGCAGGACATATGAAATATGAATGGTGATTTTTTTAGTCAGCACAGGCATCTACTGTTTCCCATCACAAATCAGCATAACAAATACTCTCTTTGATTGTTACAGGAAATTTCTGCTAAATTTCGTTTGGTAAATTACTGTATCAAAATGTCTACTGTACTGCTCATTCCTGAAATTTTTTATAGTAAGTACATCAAGGAAATGGATTTTGTGCATAGCAGCACCAACGGCTCACTTTTAGGAATCCACAAATATGGAATTTGGATTTTGGATTAGGGGGCAGGAGCCAGGAACGTAATATGTGTTCTTCTTTCTCGAAATCTTTAATATCCTCCTTCTCTCTCGGTTTCTTCTTCTCTATCCTCCGTCACTCTCAGAAACAACTACTGTGGAATTGAAAGAATGAACAGTTAAAAAACTGATGAACAAAAACAAAAGACTAGACCGAACAATATAATGGGCATAAATAATATTGGTGAGATTGAAGATGATCAGACCTGCCATTCGAAAATATTACGTGACAACATAACCTCAACTTCTAAAATTAGATGAATATTGTAACGGAGTTTCAGAGTGCAACTCCGCACCCTACGGCGTTCCTTCGATAAATTTACTAATTAATAAAAACTAAGAGAGTGTTGGGCGCCAGACACGTAAGTGTCGTTTTCACAGAAATCTAATAAAATACAGCGGTACTCAACAAATTGATAAATTGCCGGAACGACGGCCTTAAAGCTTCGGTTAGCTCAGATTTACAAAGATAAGGGTAGAGTGGGTGGATTCACCTTTTTAATTGAATAAATAAAATATAAGACACCAGATATAAATTTCCTTCAGTGAAATCTGCGATTTCGTATATTGTTCCTCATTTAATTGTTGTACAGATTTAGCGATAACAAATCGATTAGCGATAACTAAAGATTCGACTATAATCGGAAATATAGAATTGCTCAGAGTTAGTTATCAAATAATAGTTACGAATAATGCGAGAAAATAACAATTGGAATAATGCTTAGAAAAATACTGAATTTAACAAAAGAAAGAATATTATATTATTGAGCCTTACCGCGACGCAGCGGTACAAAAGAACGTAAACACGCCGGTTAGCTAGCTGTGCCGTGGAAGCGATATAATGCAAGCTACACTACTCTCCAGGCTACGTATCACCGAGCGATACGATACTCAATATCAACTTTTCTAATGCGGCACACTAGCGTTATTAAGGGGGTATATACACCTTTAAATGGGTTGAATTTCTGAAAAACAATTTTTCTTTTTTTTTCAACTTGAAGACTCTGATAAAATTGAAAAAAATCATCATGTTTGGGAAGGGCTTGACCTTCATTATCCATATCTTACATCATGTATTACTTCCAGTCTAATAGTGGCTGCGCTGAAGACAGGAAAATACAAAATCACTCGGTTGCCGTAAAGAATCAGACCCAGCGTTGGACCAATCTTGGAATTTTTGGTTCTCAATTGTTCATAAGACATGCTTATATCAGATGAACATAGAACTTTCTGATATTGCAAGAATTACTTGAGTTATTGAATTTTTTCGATTTTTTTTCTGAATTTGAAAAAAAATTTTGCTTATTTTTTTAATATTTCAACTAAAAATGGGTTTATCAAAAAGTTCTATGTTCATCTGATAGAGGTTTCGATTCTCCAAATTTGAATACCACAAACGCCAGAATCGGTCCAGCGATGCTCCTGATTCTTTACGACAACCGTTCAAAATATTCATTCTCCAGAAATCAACTTTTAAACTTTTTTATCGAATTTTTTTTTTTTATTTCATACTTTTCCTAGAGAAGAAAATGTAGTTACAGGAAATTAAGTTTTAAGATTTTGCTTATGACTAATATGCTGGATCCGCAGCTGCTCTCGTATCGATGAGTTATGAGTCGAGTCGTGTCTAGACACATGTGCCAGGGGGAGGTTCGTAGTGAGTTTTGACCTGTTCTGTACAACAACAGTGTCCGTTAGGTGTCCGGTGAGGCTGTTAGAAAAATAATGAATTGCTTTAGAAAAAATCTGATCAAAATTTTTGAACATAAAAATTCTCTAAAATTTTTGATCTTCAATATTTTTGAGATTCAGAAGATGCTAGCACAATTTTTATCAATCCTACGAAAATTCTTTCATCTTTCATCAATCATACCTTTTTTCTTATAATATTTATTAAACTCTTGCAATTAATATATGTATTGTAGAAATACTCATCTTTTTAGAAATCCAAATGTGTAGTCTCCTGGCATCGATTTCAATCGCACTTTTTGATGGATCATCTTCTTTCGATTCCGAAGTCTCATGTCAGATATATAAACAGTGTGTTTATTCGATAATGGAAATTACTAGTGGTTTGAATTCGTAATGAAAGCACGATCATATTTACAAACAAGTGGACACCTAACCTCGAAAAAATGTAGATCGCAGCCATGTGTTCTGTCAATGATCACAATTCAAAAGAATATTGAAAATTAAATATGTGTAAGAATGATAATTACGAAGAATTGAAAGATCACAGAATCAAATTCAAAATCGAAATATATAAAAAAGTCATAAAATTAAGCAGTGGTGTAAGTGGTGTTGGCGGTGTTGTACAATACTGATGGCACCAATCTGAGGGTTCGCGCGCCGCGCCGCGGCGCTTTTTCGCAATCTGGCACTGTCATGGCCGTAACTTTTCAAATCCTCTAGATATTTTGACACCGATTTATTTGCAGGTAGAGTAGGTCACTAGCATTCCAAATAAATTATAGAAAAAAAAACGATTTTTTGAAAATTCAAAGGTGTAGATACCCCCTTAATCAATTATTAGACGATATAATGACTCAATAAATAATTTCAGAAAAGCTAAGAGATGCGATAAGCTAAATTAATGACAAATTTATACTAGAATAATTAAGATATCAGATCAAAGATACTACTTAGCGGTAGTAATCTTATTATAATGTAATATAGCGAAAGTCGGAATATTATAGCACAATTAAATCGCATAAATCAGAAATATCACATAGAATCAAGGAAATCAGATAGAATAACAGAATAATAGAAATCAAACAGAATACGAAAATAATAAAGCAGATTAATAAAGAAACAACTTAAAACTATGACTAACTACGTTCAGCCAACCTCGGGGAGTTGGAATTACAAGCGACACACCATGCGATATTATACTAATTAATTACTACTACATTACTAAATCAGAGATAGCAAATAAGTCAAAGCGTTGGATATTCTCAAAGCGAGAATTTAAGCAAGAACAAGCTCTCAAATAATCTTCACAAATCAAAAGCAAAGATAGCAAAGAAATCAGACTAATAAGCGGAAAATTATCAAGCCAAAAAGATATTCTCAATTACTACAGCCAATTTATAAAGTGCTTTCGCTGGATTTCGTTTCTTAAAACTATCAAACGAATCGCGTAGCCCGTAGGCGGTACGCTACACAAATAAGGCGTATTAACTACTAAGATAACTAATTGAAATACTGACTAAGTTGTCGAAAGAGATCGACTTCGGATCAAGAGGCAAACGTAACTAATAATAATTGAAATCCAGCGGTAGCTTATGGTTTTTCTAGCAATTACAGATCATAAAGACCTTACCTTTAGCTGAGCTGCTTTGAGGCACACACTTAACTTTACTTCACAACTTTAACTAAATTATAGAGAATTATTGGCGAGACTAGGCGAGAGAGAATCTAGTAACACGTCTAGCGTAGACGAAGCGGAACGTAGAAGTGATGAGGCTAGGCGATACCTCGGTGCGTCTCGACGATCCTTTCTGATTTTGAAAATCAAGAGCCTATCAGGACCAGCTAATGAGCTGATTGGCCCTGCGAAAAACGTTCCATGAACGAGCAGCTCGTCAGCTGCTCGACCCAAGGCGTCAACTTGTTGCCTGACGTTAGGCGTTAGGTCTCTGAGCTTTGCTGCGTTAGATCGGCCGTTCTGCGTTATTTCAGCGGCGAGATGATTTCGGGAGGTTGCGACCTTGGCTCTTACGAAGCGATACCGTCCAAGTCATACCAATCACATGGGATGCACTCCACAGCGGTTATCTCGTCATCAGATAACCCGACTGCAAACTTCTGGTAGGCCTAGGTGTTCCTTCTGGACCTCCACCTCTTTCTGACCTATCCAGAGGACGCAGGACACTATACTTGTCCACTCTTACGTCATACCTCCTTCAGCGATAACGTTACGTCACTGGTCCTTATGCCGGACTCTGCGTGACGTCGGTAATGGCAGCTGGAGCGGGTGATGGAGCTGGCTGTCTCTATGTGATAGCCAGATGCTGGGTGGCAAGATGCATCAACTGGCAGGAGGCTGTAGATGAGCCCTGTTCACTGCCCAGCGATATTCGACCAAGGTCAACATCCCTCCTCATAGATGTTGCGATACTATCCGTGGTACTGGATCCTGTACCGGATGTCATACCGTCGTTGTCATCTCTAAAGCGGAAGTTCTCGATGCGGGAGCTCGGAATCGTCGTCTTCTGTACCTTCTCTCTCTCTCTCTCTCGCGGTACATTAACAGAAAAATACTTCAAATTAGTCTGGCTCTATTGCTTATTCTAGGTGTGTCACTTGTATCCCGAGGGTCTAGACGGCGGTAAAAACTCTCTCTCGCGATATAGCTAATAAAATATGTGATTTTCGGAACCTTAGTGACGGCAGCTAATCTGCAACGTCACAATATATAGCTGTAATAATCGTTCGGAGAAACGTGATTGATACATATGTAAATGAGTAATAATATTATTACAATAATTTCATCTTACCTGACCGTTGTTACTTGGTTATTACGTACATACATTATGAAACACCTACAAGACACTCTTACCGAGTGACAATCAACAAGTTCTGGCGGGAGCCGGGAGCCGGGAAATTTCAATATTTACAAAATTACAATGGGTGAATAATATGCATTCGAGACTTCGAGTATTCGATTCTTTGGTTCGATTTTTAGTCCGTGAGGATCGATTCAAACAATAATCGCCAACAGAAATATCGAATAAAAGATCGATTATTTGGACACAAAAGATCGATCTTTTGTAAAATCGATCCTGAATCGCCCAACACTAGCAGCCAGCGATTCGTACTAGAGCAGTCAATCGACTCGTAGCTATCCATTCAACTCAATAACCTCAAATAAAGGGAGATACTCAAAGCGAGATCTTACCTCAGATTGAATTCACAAATCGAGAAATTGAAAAAGGAACTCGGCTAAAGCAGCGAGTTACCAATTAGCTTCAAATCAAAACTCAATTCAGTTCAATTAGCTAAAGCAGCAGTAAACTCAGAATTAGAATCAAAACTCAAGAATAAAAGTAAATTAGCTAAAGTAGCAGTTTAACTTAAAATCAGAATAAAGAACAAAAAGAACAGAACAGAAACAAAAAAACAATTAGAAATACAAAAAAAGAACTAGATTTAAAAAAATTATTATTTTATTATATCGAGCCGCATTTTTAGTTTATTTTATTTTTGTAAATGGAAGAATAAGGAATTGATTAGAAATTAGAATCGAATCATAAAATAAAATAATCAATAGTCGATAATAATTGAATCAAATTGTCTTTCATTTCGTGTCGTATTATTTATTTATTATTATTTATTCATTATTTTCAGTTTAAATAATTACAAGTTATACATATTTACTAAGGTGTATATACGATAACCCGTAATCCTCGAGGTATACAAATGCCTGTATGAGGAACTGGTTTGCTTAAAACTAAATAACGACGATAGAAATCAAATTAAAAAATCATAAAATAAATCTTAAAACTACATTGAATTTTGCGCGAGATAAAGTTGAAATATATATTCTGGTTTTATCATCTTGTTTTCAAAATTAAGACTAATTTACAGTTGTAAATAATCCTGTTGTGCTATAACCTTGAGATCAATAAGAACTTGTGCATTGCTTTCCATCCAATTTTTGACTTTTTTTTTCAATTTTGCTTTGCATAGTGAGAGCTGTTTGAGATTTGGATCTAATTTGTTATAAATTTTGAAGGCAACAGCAGCAGAGCTGTGCACAGATATGGTTTTTTTTACTGAGGGAAAAATTAATTTATTTCTAGTGCGACTTGTTGATTGCATAAAATTGATCATTAAGACTTTATAATTATCAAGTACTGATTCAAGTAAAAAGCTCTCCTTTATCGCTAATGGCATTTTAATTTCACTATTTTTTTTTTTAATTTTTTTTCATAGCCTAGTTTGGATGTTCAGAATTCTTTTTAGTATGTTACCATATGCTCCTCCCCAAGCAATGATACCGATATTATATTTCATTTGTTTAATTAATATAAATTCTTTTCAGCTTAAAATCATTTAAAATAAAATCGTGATTAGCTAACAGGCAGCTTCGGTAGTCTAACACTCAGGCAGAAACGGTACGGCTTTGATTGGTACCCGAGTCTGAGAGTGTAAGAATATCCAAGTCTGTAACAGGCAGCTTCGGTGCGTTTAACCTAAACAGCAACGGTATAGCTATAATCGGTACCCGAGTCTGGAAGGTATAAAACCATCCCAAGTCTGTAGGGAGGCAGCTCTGGTGGACCAAAGTGTCTACCCGAGTCTGTATTAGGGTAACAATAGGTTTTTTACATTTTTCCTTGGAGGAGCTCCAAATCATTCCCGTGACAAAGAATTCACGCGAGCTAGCGTAATTTCACGGCCTTCTGCCGTGAGACATACGCAGAAAAAGTTACAGTATAATTATATACTGTAACAGCGATTCACGCGGGCTCGGGTGTCACCCGCAGGAACTACGAACAGTTATCAAACTAGCACCAACGTCGTTACCTCCTCCGACTAGCTCTAAGTAGATGTTGGGCGCCAGACTCTGGGCTCAGAGTCCTCTCTGTCTCTCTCTCGCTCCAGCTAGCCTATCGGTGGAGGGATATTCGTGGGGGCGAGAAATACAAACACTCAACACAAGTTAAATATATTTGAATACTATTTATTAATTAAAAAGAAAAAAAAAAAAAATAGCACTAATTTGTACAGCCTGCTATCTGGCTTCGGCTTACTCTCACCGTTACTGTATGTTTTATAATAAAACTAGAAAAAGAAATGAATTAAATGGCTCGACTATACTATGTAATACTGAAAGGAAAAGGCTCTACTCTAATATATAAATTCTCTCTGAACAATAATGACTCGACTCTCAATTAACCATTAAATATTATAATAAAGCTAGGAAAAGGTACGGTTGACAATTATCACAGGCGTAGGGGATAGCCTTCCTCGCTACGACCAGCTGGAGGCTTGGCTGTCAAGTTGATTTCGAGGCCGCTGCCTCTACTCTCTAACTGACAGCTGATCACTCAACAGCTGGGAGGGGAGGGGAATCGGTACTCACTCGGAACTCGGCCACGAGAGTGCTCTGACACGCAGCAGACGGTCTGCGACGCGTGACGTCAGAGACCCGGGCAATATGGCGTCAACTCTGCCTTGGCGAATTTCTGCGCAGCGGCGATGCAAGCTGGAACGCTGACGCGCAGAATCGACAGCCACTGAGAACAACAACAAGTTCAAACTTGCCGGCTCTCAGCTCACACGCGGTACTCGGGGACTCGATACTCTTGACGGTACTATAGGGAACGAAGAGCTTCCTGACTCTAACTCGAACCTCAAAAGGGAATTTAGGGACTCTAGAGGGAAGAATGAAAGCTATCTGGAAAGATCTGGACTGGATAGATCCTACCTGATTCGATACGTTGGCTCGGCCTCGTGTTCGGCTCGTGTTCGTGGGCAGGCGAGGGTCGTATATTTCACAAATCAGCAGTAGTCAAGTCCAAAATCCAAAATCAAGTCCAATAAATGATAGCAGGGGTCACAATTAACAAAATCACCTCACACAACAAACTCTAACACCTCAAAACACGCTATAAACTCTCTCTCTCGGATCACTGAAATAATGGCACGCGATATTCTCAACGGCTAGACAATGAGTGGCTCTTCGTTTCCGGGATGCTAATTACCGCTTATCGCCGTTCGTCCTGCTAGCGCCAGCCGTCATCGATAGACCAATCCGAGGATCTACGGTCGATACGGCGTCGCTAGGACGAAGGGCGGCAATATTCAAATTAGCTAACGAGACTTTGGGGCTCTCGGGGGTACGTATGCTCGTTTAGGCTGGTATGGAGGTGGTCCAAACGTTTGCCACGTTACAATACAAATATGTACTGTGACGTGGATTTTATTTGATCCTCGGATCTGGACCGGATAGCCAGCCTCCGAGATCAATCCAGCCGACAATTGACCAAAATGAATCGCCTGAAAATAATGCTGGGCGCCAGGCGGATAACCGCCACGTTCAAAAATATGAACAAAAGATAACCTACGGGTATGTCAAGCATCGGCTAGCTACAGTACCGCGAAGAGGGGTCAGGATTAAATGAAGGATTAACGGGACGTTAAATAACGACTCGAGCGATTGAATTTAATAAGAGAAAAATAGAATTTATTCAATAAAAATGGTAGAAAAAAGATAGCAATAATACGTTTAACAATCAGGGATAAATTCCCTCGTATAACGAACGGCCACAGGTCGTGTAAAAGTGGCCCGGCCACGTTTGACGAGCTTTACAATATCTAATAAACTACTAGCTTCCACGTGGGAGAGCAATAACAAGGAAAATCATGCAAAATAATTAAATAACTCGACAAACTCGGTCCTCGTGGGACAATATCTCAACTAAAACGTTAAATAGGCTCCACGAGTAGAACTTACAACTAATTAACAATCTAATATTTACAATGGGTGAGCCTTCGGCTCGTATTAAAGAATAGAATCTAAGAAATTGATCAAAAAAAGTAATATTTACAGGAGCTCACTAAAACTAACTTAACCTAACTCTGCGAATAATGCGGTAAATATTTGATTAGAATTATTTATTGACTCGAACCCGAAAAACAAAGACTCGAAATCTAAACAATAACTAGCTGTGTCTCTCCCCACAGGAGGAAGAGAGAGCGACAGTGACTGACTAGGACTATCTCTGTCGCACTCGTGTGCGAAAGGTAGCACACCCGAACTTAACAAACTACAAAGGATTCAATATTTCTCTATCAATTATTGACTCGAACGATAATCTGTACTACACGGGGACACTGGTGACGGCCTACCCTTCGGAGATCGGTTTAATTCGATTCCAAAAAAATTATCTAGCCTCGTGGCTGCTCAAAGGCAATATGGCTGACGGCCGTTGCCGAATTCAAATTAGCATGGGTAAGAATGGCTAACGCTTACCGTCTTCCAGCCATGCGAGAAAAGCGGTCTTCTCCCGGCCAAAATTGATCTCGGGAACAGAAAATCCCTCGGGGAAAAACTCACACTTTTGTTCGCTCAACATTCCACACCCACACAATCCAAATAACGCAAAACAAAGAAAATCAAACTGCCCACGGGGCTTAACGCAATTTTTCTTTAAAAATGTAACTGTAGACGCAAGTGACTACCAAAAAGGAACACGAGTGTTCGTGACGCTAGTCTATCGCAGAGTGACTAGACCGCATGGCGCCGGTAATCAGCGCCCTCGTGTTACGGCCAAATATCGATTTTTGTATCGACCGAAGGATCCCTAAAGCATGGCGACCAGTGGTCGCCACGCGCGTAATTCAAAGTTCGCCACGATGATTTCAGCTCGCTACGTCGGAGGCTCACGGGTTGCAGGCTCTTCTTGGTGGCGGGAATCTCTTCCACCACCGATATCCCCCGTTGTAGAATGCCCTTGGCACTCCTCCGTGTCCTCTAGATTAATATTCAGAGGTAGCGTGGCCACTACTATCCTCCGAAGCTTTTGGGTGGCGTTCGTCGAGTAGGATCCAAACAGTCGATACTGGAACGTATTGCGTCGGTAGTGGTGTGTCTGTGTCACAGTCTCTTAGCCGTCGGCTGGGCCTCGTCTCCCACATGTTAGAGAAAAGTCGTAAAACAAAACAAAAGAATAAATAATATGTTCAACAGCCTTTAGTCGGTCACGGTCGCCTCTCGGAAATTCTGTCGGACCTTGGGGTCTACCTATTCATTTTCTCATCTTTATCCACTCCGCTAAGGTCGTTTAAGGGGTGAGGAGCCTGTCGTAACATGCAATGTTACAGTACAATAGGCCGGAGTGGAAAGGGTCGACTTCCGCGGATCGTATTCTAATAGTTCGGGAAAGCTGCGTCTTGGCATCACTAAAAACTGTGCCAAAGGAAAAAATTTACAATCGATATCTTCTGTTCCGGCAAACGCCCTAAAGTTTCAAATTTTTCAACACGGGCTTTGAATGGAGAAAAAACACCAAAAGACAAGTTGACACTAAAAAATTCATAAAAACTCACTGAGTTGGCCGATTCCAGTCTCCGTACGCTCATCCAAAGCAAAAAGAATGTTGCTTACGTTGGACGTTTCAAAATCCGGAATATCTCACTCACTTGCGAAGATACACACGTTTGAAAAATTAGTTTTTCCCGAAAAAACGCAATTTTTCGATTTTGTATCTTCGAAAATAAGTAAGATATTTTGAATTTCAAGAAGTCAAACGAAAGCTACATTTTCCCCTCCTCGAATAAGAGTACGAAGACTGAAATCGGCCGACTGATTGAGGTTTTATGAATTTTTTCGTGTCAAATTGTCTTTTTGCGTTTTTTCTCCATTTAAACCCCGTGTTCAAAAATTCGAAACTTTAGGGTGTTTGCCGGGACAGAAGATATCGATTGTAAATTTTTTCCTTCGGCACAGTTTTTAGTAATACCAAGACGCAACTTTCCCGAACTATTGGAATACGATCCGCGAAAATCGACCTTTTTCACTCCGGCCTAATGTGCAATTATATAGAATTTATATAGAATTATATAGAATGTATATAGAATTATATGAAATTGTATAAAATTGTATAAAATTATATAAAGTTATATATAAAAAAATTATCAAATTATATATAATTGTACAGAATCATATACAATTTTATATGATTATATACAATTATATATGAGTCTCTTGTGAGGCTCTATATAATTCTATAAAATTCTCCATAATTATATAGAATTGTATAGAATTGTATAAAATTGTATAAAATTGTGTAAAATTATATATAATTATATATAAAATATTTTAAAAAAATTATGGATTTATATATAATTCTATAAAATTCTCCATAATTATATAGAATTATATAGAATTTATATGAAATTGTATAAAATTGTATAAAATTATATCATACAATAACATAAAATTATCCACGGCCTTGAAAAACTTTTTAATTGGTTGAGGATTTTGAATCGCAAAAAGTCAAGAATGTTTATAATCTTATGTAGGTGATGAGGATTTATTTTTCATGATGAGTCGGGAGTAGAATTTTGAATTTGTTTCGTGGAGTTTTATCATTCTCATCAATTTATAAAAATGATTATAATAAATCATTATTGTACTGAGTCAATATTATTACATGATTGTTGAACAAAAAATTCATTCAATTGAATGTCCATTCACTCTGAATTCGACAGCTTAATCATAGGTTTCGACAAATAGGAAAATATGATATCAATATCAATAGGGTAATTGGCGTAGTCGGTAGAGCGTGCGACTACTAATAATAAGTGTGCGAGCGGACTTTGGTTCAAATCTCAGTGAGGGATTTTTGTTGTTGTTGAGAAAGGCACCTGAATATAATTATATATAATTATATATCATTCTATATAATTATATCGGGCCATTTTTTTATATAATTATATATAAATTCTATATAATTCTTTATAATTATATATAATCTTTTTTTCCCGGAGTGACTTTTAACCAATTTCTATGGCTTTTTCTATGCTACTTCCGTCAATAACTCGACTACTTTATGGAGTTCTTGACAGGAGTTAGCATAGAAAATTGGGTTTGTCCTACGTAAGCTATTTAACCCTACTTCTGGGGATATCCCTAGCTAGTATTTGTCTAATACTACAATCTCTTTCTTTTTTTATGCTAGCTATGTCTTGTATTTTCTCCAGCTATTTATTCGTATCTTCTCTAGCTATTCATTTGTATTTCCTCTAGCTATTTATTTGTATTACCTCTAGCTATTTATTAGTACAAATTAAGGATATAGTCATTCACTCTTGATGGTTTGCGAGTCTTTCGCTGTAGTCTTATCGTTGTCATTTCCTTTCGTTTCTCACTGGCCTACATCGGTTCTGGTCCGATTGTTTGGTCGTTTTCTTCCACATAATTATCGTCGGTTTCTGTGGTCTTTGGTTTCTCTCTTTGGTTCGGTTGTTGTGGTCTGGTTGTACATCGTTTGAATTGGGTGCTGTTCCGCCGATACTTTATTCCCTCTGGAGTTTCTGCGACGATTGAGCTGCCTTCTTCACTTATTATTGTCATTGGAACTGGTTTGTATGTTGTAGAAAGTTTATTTTCTTTTGGCTGTTGAATTAATACCATGTCCCCCTTTTGTAATTTCGCTTTTTTTGGAATGTCTTCTCTCATCTGCGTATCTTCTTCCCTCTTCTTTCTTGAAAAAATCTTCATTTCGCACTTCTTCGTCGTTGTATTGTGTTTTCATTATTGTTAGGTCCGGTATTTTTGATTTCATTTTCCTGTTGAACATCAGTTCAGCTGGAGCTACTCATTTTCTTCTAGGAACGCCTTCAGTCTGCTGTCGATAAACGTTCGTCCATTGTCGCTGATTACAGTATTAAGCATTCCATATCTTGCATACATAATCTTGAGTTTTTCGATCAGTTTATCTGCGGTAATGGACTTCATTAACTCAATTTCAAAAAATCTACTATAATAGTCGATTACCACCAAGATGTTGTGTCCTGACAGCAACGGTCCCATGAAGTCCATGCTTACCACTTCCCATGGCTGCGTTGGTAGTCGTCGTCGAGCCATTGGTTCCGGTGGGTCTGGTACTCCCACTAGTTGGCAACCTTGGCACGATTTGCACCATCGTTCTACGTCTTTGTCGAGTGTTAACCACCATACCTTTGTCCTTAGCCTCTGCTTCATGCCCACGATTCCGAAGTGTCCCTCATGTGCAATCCGCAACGCTGTTTCTTGTAAGCTCCTTGGTATAATGATCCTTGTCCCCCGTACTACGATGTGTTCGACAACTCCCAGTTCGTGCTGAAGGATTTCGTATTTCTTTTGGTCTTTTTCCCATCTGGTTGTCTGTATGCTTTTCTTAAGCTTGATTAGTTCTTCGTCTGTATTTGATGCTTGAGATATTTCCTCATATGTCATCGCTTTTAGTATTACCTCTTCGATAATTGCCCTGAATGTTTCCTCTTCTGCCTTGTCTTCTCTTTCTTTCTTCGATGTAACCAGTAGGCGTGACAGTAGATCTGCAATGTTGAACTCCCTGGTTGAACTTCCCTGGCACATGGTTTGGACCATGGACCGAAGATTACTTCTGATGGTTTGTGATCTGTAATCACTTCAAATTTTTTACCATATAGATTGTGACGTGGATTTTATCTACACCTCGGATCTGGACCGGATAGCCAGCCTCCGAGAGTCATGCACTCGACAATTGGCCAAAAACTGAGAATAAAAAAAATATTGGGCGCCAGGCGGATAACCGCCACTTTAAAAAAAAAATGTAAACAAAATCTTACCTACGGGTACTTAAAGCACCGGCTAGCTACAGTACCGCGGAGAGGGGTCAGGATCAAATGAAGGATTAGCGGGGCGTTAATTAACGACTCGAGCTTTTGAATGTAACAAAGAAAAAAAATAGAATTTATTTAATAAAATGTAATAGAGAAATAGAAATAACAAATCGTGTACCCGGGGGTACTTCCCCGCGCGTATAAAATAGTGACAGGTCGTGTATAGGGCGACCTGGCCGTGTTTGACGAGTTTTACGAATCATAAATAAACTACCGGCTACCACGCAGGCAAGCAATAACAAAAAAAATAAAGCAAAAATAGATAACTTGACCAAACTGGTCCTCGGGACACAATAACTTAGCTAAAACACTAATTACGCTCCACGAGGAGAAATTACGAATAATTCACGATCCTACAATAGGCCTACGGCTCAATATAATAAATACAGTAACAAAATAGGACGGCCTACGGCCTACCACAAAATAATATAATCAAAAATCACACTCAGACGACACCAATCGTTTTCCGACGACTGGTTCGCCTCCGAGAGGCTAAGCCTTCGGTTGAAAGACTGCTCAAATGAGCTTATTATTTACAAAATCACTTAAAATTCACTTAACCTACTTCTGCATCTAGCGCGATAAATAAATGAAATTAACAGCAGCGAATTACAAACAATGCGACTCGAAATCTAAATCCTGTATGGCTCGGCTGAGCCTCAAGCTCAGTTTCTCTCTGCAGGAGGGAGAGAGAACGACAGTGACCGACGTACTATCCTTGTCGCACTCGTGGACGACAAGTAACGGCTCAATCAAACTACAAATTGCGCGGATAATTTTTACAAAATAACGACCCGAACTCCAAAATCCAATGCATGGGGACACTGCCGACGGCCTACCCTTCAAAGATGTTCTTGATTTGATTTCAAAGGATTCTAAATAGCCTCGTGGCTGTACAAAGGCAATATTACTGACGGCCGTTGCCGAATTCAAATTAATATGGTCAGAATGGCTAACGCCTACCGTCTTCCAGCCATCGTAAAAATAAGATCTTCTCCCGCTCGAAATTCATGGTTTTACAGGTTCCTCGGGAAAAACGAGATCCTCTACCACACACACTCTCAGCTATAACAAAACCGAAATGACTAATCAAATAGCCCACGGGGCTCCAACGCAGAAATACAAAATTCGCTCAACGCAACAACGCAAAGTTAACACACACGTGTTCTAGGCGCTAGCCTAACGCAGAGTGACTCGACCGCATGGCGCCGGTACTTAGCGCCCTCATTAGGCGATTAATTATCGATTTCGCAAATCTATCGCCAGATCCTTAAATATGGCGCCCTATCTCCACGGCGCGCTAATTTCGAAGTTCGCCACGGTATTTGTAGCTCGCTAAGTCGGAGGGCCACGGGTTGCAGGTTCTTCTTGGTGGCGGGAATCTCTTCCACCACCGATATCCCACGACGCAGAGTGCTCTAGGCACTCCCCCGTGTCCTCACCTTCGATGTTGGGGGTAGCCTGGCCAGTACTACCCTCCGGAGCTTTTAGGTGGCGTTCGTCGAAGGTATCCCAACGGTTGATATTTGGCGTCGTACGTTAGTCGTGGCGTGTCTCAGTCGAAGTTTCTAACCGTCGGATGGGCCTCGTCTCCCACATGTTAGAGAAAAGTCGTAAAACAAAACAAAAGAATAAATAATATGTTCTATAGATTTTGGTCGGTCACGGTCGCCTTTCGGAATTACTGTCAGACCTCGGGGTCACTCTATTCATTCACTCATTATCAGCCACTCCGCTAAGGTCGTCCAAGGAGTAAGGAGCCTGTCGTAACTTGCAATGTTACAAGATATATGTGAAATTTCTCGTAGGCCCATACTAGTCCTAGTACCTCTTTTTCTGTCTGAGAGTAGCGTTTCTCTACATCTGTTAACGCCTTGCTGGCGAACCGAATGATTCGTAGTTTCTCTTTTTGTTTTTGTTTCAATACCGCTCCCAGTTCCACTGGGCTTGCATCATCTATTACCATAGTTTCTGCGTCTTTGTCATAGTATCCCAGTAATTCTGATTTTACCATTGCCTGTTTGAGTCCTTGGAATGCATCCTCTTGTTTTTGGGTCCATTCGAACTCTGTCCTCTTCTTTGTTAATCTTCTTAGAGGTTCGCTGAGTGTCGCCAGGTTTGGAATGAATGCACCAGAGAAATTTACTAGTCCCAGAAATCTTCTGGTTTCCTCTGCGCTTCTTGGTTCCCTGAATGCTAGGATATCTTGTTGGTTGCTATCCGTTGGTTGGATGCCTTTTGCTGACAAGTGATGTCCTAGGAACTTCAGTTCGGTCACCCTGAAGTGACATTTTTTGGGGTTTAGTGTGAGCCCTCTCTCGGTTAACACCTGCAACGTTTTCCGTAACCGCCTGTCATGTTCTTCTTGGTTTCTTCCGGAAACCACGATGTCGTCGGAGTAGCTTACTGCCCCCTCGCAGTCTTGTAACAGCTGTGCCATTATTCTGTGATATATCTCTGAAGCGCAGCAAATCCCGAACATCAATCTTTTGTATCGAAACAGCCCGCTGTGTGTACAGAATGTCGTTATACTTCGTGATTCCTCGTCTAGTTCGATTTGATGATATGCCCATTTGATATCAAGCTCACTGAAGAACTGACTTCCATTCAAATTTTGTAGTGCCTTTTCTATTGTGGAAATTGGATATCTTTCCCTTTTGATCGCTTCGTTGGCTTGTCGCATGTCGATGCACATCCTCCAGTCGTTCCCTCGCTTCGGCGTCAGGTGAGTTGGTGAAACCCATGGTGTTGGTCCCTCCACTCGTTCAATGATGTCGTTCTCTAGAAGTTCATCAATTATTCGCTCTTGAACGTCTCTGAGGCTGTACGGTATCCTTCGTACCGGCTGTGCTACTGGACGGATGTCTTTGTACAGGGTGTATAAAAATTATGTGTCATGGCTCGGCCAGGTGATTCTCCAGCTCGAGATCGATGGAGATCTGTAAAAACATGGCCCCGCAAAATTGACCTCTACCGCGAAATTGAAGGTCAAATTTTTTTATTGTCTTCAAAAAATCTACTCGTCAAGAGAAACAAAAGTCTCTGAGAAACAAGGGGTGGCAAATGAGCCCTTCACCCCGAAAAAAATTAATGAATCCGAAGAAAATTATTAAATGTTATTTTGCCTTGAATGTTGATGAAAGAAGCTGAACAATATTAAAATTGAGCATAGTAAGGAAAGCCTCTATCTGTTACCATCATCGCATAAGGGCTTCTGTTCGCCCGAATTCTAATCTTTTGTCTATTTAGTATAGCGGTGCTAAAGCAGCTTGCCTCATCGGTAAACACAACAAATATCTGCCCTGATATAATATAATTCAGAACGCCCGCGCCACTTGTGTGCGCTCGGGTGAACCCCCATGTCAGCACAACTCTTCGCGGCTAGCGACAAGCGCCCTACACCCTGAAAAACTTTCTCACAAGTAAAATCACTCCAAGACTGATATAGGAGCCCACGGCTCACGGCTGTTCGGAGAGAGATTCCTAGACTCTATTATTTGTCTACCATCGATCGGATAATGAATCATCGTGAACATCACTACCGTAGTCGCTTGCGAGATGGCCGAGATCAACGCCTTATGCTTCGCGCGATTGATCAGGCTTTTGGAAATTTTGTAAGAGCTCGCAAAATTTATAGGCAGTGGATGCTCCGTCGCGCCAATGGAAGACCACTGCGGCCTGGTATTATTCCCGATCGGCGTGAATTTCAACGTATGGAAGAGCGGTTTAATGACCAGGTAAGGTTTGAGGTGCAGGAGGCTGGACATCACAGAGCAGGACGTCCTCGGGTTCATTGGAGGCTTGAGGAGCGTGTTATCGCTCTTGCGAGAGCTTTTCCTGTCATGGGATTACGCCGAATAGCGGCTAGAGTTGGTATAGCCCACATGACAGTGCGTCGCATAATTCGCGATGAGGGCCTGCGGCCTTACCGTGTTCAAAGCGTCCAGCAACTGCGCCCTGGGGATCATCGAGCTCGACGAGATTTCTGTCGCTGGATGCTCCGGCAACTGAGGAGAAACCCTCGTTTTCTTGAATGGGTTTTGTTTACCGATGAGGCAAGCTGCTCTAGCACCGCTTTACTGAATAGAAATAACGTTAGAATTTGGGCACACAGAAACCCTCATGCAATGATGGAACGAGTCAACCAGGGTCGTTTCGCGATTAATGTTTGGGCTGGAATCGTAGGAGATAATATTATCGGCCCGGTTTATCTCCCGTCGCGACTGAATAGCCCAAGATATCTAGCCTTTTTGCGAAGAGACCTGATGCATCGCTTACGGGAAATTATTCCCCAGCAAAATCGCAACCAGCTTTTTTTTATGCATGATGGCGCCCCGCTGCATTTTGGACTCCAAGTGCGAGCATTCCTTCGCGAAGCAATTGGAACACGGTGGATAGGACGTAGACCTGCCCCGCATTTATGGCCACCACGATCTCCAGATCTTAATCCTTTGGATTTTTTTTTTGGGGGGCACTAAAGGCAATCGTGTATGAATCTGGGCAAGCGATTCGAATGCCAGCAGATTTAAGACGCCGGATAGATGATGGATTTATTAGATTAAGGCGCAACCGTCGAGTTCTGGCCAGAGTTCGGGCCAACTTGGAGGAACGACTACGAGCGTGCTTGCGCAATCGAGGCCGACATGTGGAAGCTGGAGAACAAGCTCGCATGTTGCGATCCATCGGTGTGAATGGCTCAATTCTCTGGGTTCGTGGACATCAACAACGTCCTAATTCACCACGCAACGATTAAAAACACGGCAGAGAGGGTTTGGAGTCACAAAATACCGCAGAAGTGACGAACCGCGGAGACCTGATCTCTGCGTGTGTGCCGAATTGCGCGGTCAATGCTCAATTTTACTATAATTCAACTTCTTTCATCACATTCAAGGCAAAATCACATTTAATAATTTTTTAGAATTTATTAATTTTTTTCGGGGTGAAGGGCTCATTTGCCACCCCTGGTTTCTCAGAGACTTTTGTTTCTCTTGACGAGTAGATTTTTTGAAGACAATAAAAAAATTTGACCTTCAATTTCGCGGTAGAGGTCAATTTTGCGGGGCCATGTTTAAACAGATCTCCATCGATCTCGAGCTGGAGAATCACCTGGCCGAGCCATGACACATAATTTTTATACACCCTGTACATTGGAATTCGTAGTTGGAATTCTTTCAGCTCTCCTATTCCCTCGAATCCTTTTTCAAATTTTTTCGTGAATTCTGGTATTGTTTCTTCGATTGCGTTGATTCCTGTGTTTATTTTGAGTATGCTTAGTTGTACAGCTGTCCTTTTGCCTAGTAGCGCGTCTGCTTTCCCATTCAGAACTATTACTTCCGCTTTAACTTTCCTCCGTCCTTCTGCTAATCTCATCTGCGCTTTGAATGCAACCAGTATCTCTAATGGTTTGTTGCTTCCATATGCGTATAACGTCTTTGTTGACTTGTATGATTCACACGTTATTCCTTTGTATTTGAGCCTACTACATTCATCTCTGTCGATTATGTTAACGGACGAGCCGGAGTCGATGATGAGGCTAATTGGTACTCCTCCCATCTGTACGGATACACTTCCCTTTTCTTTTGCATGTTGAACTGCTCTAATGACGAACACGTAGTCTTTTAAGGTATTTGTTTCGCCTGTTTGTCCGCCCCTCTCGTCGTCGTCCTCGTCAACTCGTCGAACGTTCTTTCTTGGCTTTTCTTCTTTCTTCAATCTTCTTCCTTTTGCACATAGTTTTGATATGTCCTTTTCGTTTGCATTTTTCACACTCTTTGCCTAACGCTGGACAGTTCTTGTCCGTGCTTCTGTGTCCTGAGTAGCCGCATCTATAACACCGAGGTCCTGAGTTTTGAAACTTTTTGTCACTTTGACTCTTCCAGCTTTCCGTCTTTCGGTCGCTTTTCCCGATTCGATTGACTTGTTCTTTGTTATTCATTTCTTGGGATTGTGAGTATGCAGTCTCCCATACCCTTGTTATTCCTGCTGTTCTTTGTAGATTTAGGTCTCGTCCTTCCTTCAGTAGTTTCCTCCAAAGGTCCGCTGACTGTGTTTTCTTGATTACTTGGTCTCGGATTATTTGATTCGTCATCTCCCCGAATCCAAAATTCTCGGCTTGCTGTCTCAGACTAATGATGTATTAATCTGTTGTTCCCTGTGATTTCGGTGTCAGTGCTCTAAACACGTGCATTTCGTATGGCTCGTTTATCATTGGTTCAAAATGCTCTCTGAGTTTTTCTACTGTTTTCAGGTACTCGGTTTCGTCTCCTACGACCGTTAAATTGAGTGAGGAGTATATCGCTGTTCCCTAACAAGAAGGTTGTAATGCAGAAATCAAAAAAATAGAGTCGCTGTTCAGAGAATGAAAAAATAAGGTTGCTATACAGAAAGTGAAAAAATAAGGTCGTTATGCAGGAATTGAAAAAATAAAGTTGCTATTCAGACGCGAAAACAATAAAGGCGCTAAGCGCGAGTGGTGATGATTGTGCGGTTGGCATCACTGATCTCGCCGGCTGAATAAGGGTGAAGAGAAAATTTTCGCGATTGGGAAATTTATGATTAATTTAAATTGAAAATTAAAATATTCTGCAGGAATTTTGTGTAACGAAATAATAAAATGCTCTACTTACTTACCTTACTCATCCATATATGGATGAAAATAGTTTAGGCACTAACGCGAGCACAAACTGGCACAGTAAATGAAGAATATCGTATTGCCTGGCAGAAGAATGACTTAAATGCAACTTTTCAGAAGTTTGGCTCATTTTTGATGCACCTATGTATCGAAAATATTGATTAAAAACTCTGTAGCGGAATGTCTTCATGATAAAATAATATAATAATAGTAGATAATATTATATAATAGATAATATTGAGTAAAAACTCTGTGAAGGAATTCATAATGTATTCTAGATTTTTCTTCGAATTATTGCTGATTACTGCTAATTAATTCGCAGAAAAATCTAGAATACATTATGAAGACATTGAGGTTTTCTTTACTTTTGAAAAAACATTTATTTCTTTGCAATATGTTTATTTTGAAAAACATAATGTCAAAAACCATACCAATTATAGTAGTTTTTTTGTAATCACTAAAAAAGAAAAGGTTGAACAAGTAAAACTTTTATACCTTAAATTATAATAATTTGCTATGCAAAATATTTATTTTAAACCTCTGAAATGCTTATACATTAGACTGCCTCAAAAAAAAATTCATTTTTCCTTTTTCGATCTCCCACTTAATAAAATCATAGTTTTTAATATAATATTGAACCTCGTGAAAGGAAATTACCGAGACATTTTGTTAAGCGGTGTCGCATCGAGTTCTTGTATTTGCCATTCGATTAACACGTAAGAAATCCAATTAACGGTTAAAGGGAGATGACAATTTTTTTATACAACAGACTGTATGATTTCATAAAGTGGGAGATCGAACAGAAATTTTTTTTTTTCTTGAGGCAGTCTATTGTACATATAATTCAAAATATGATTATATCTGAATATAATATATGTCAATTCTTATAGTTTATATAATTTAATTGTCTTATTTTAATTGCTGTTAAGATTTCTCCATATTTTCTTATCTTCTATTATTTTGTTTGATAAGAGTATTAGTGCCGTCTTGCAGTGGAAGCTTTTTGGGCTGAGTCTTCTTAGACTTCTTTTCAGTTTTGTTTGGAGTCTTTTTATTCTCAATGGGGTTTACAGTAGTTGTCTTCTTATTGACTTTGGTGGGAGTTTTTTTTCTTCCATTTGATTTAGCATCCATCTTTACAATATTTCCAGCGCTTTTCTCTGATATCTTCTTTTTAGAAGTCTTTTTAATTCCTGCTTTTGGAATGGATTCACTCTGAATTTCTCTTGCAGTAACCAAATGTTCTCGTTTGTCTAAGGTTGCTTCGTTATTTTTTTTCTGTAGTTCTTCATAGAAGTTATGATATCGGTGTGGAATAACATTTGATTGGCACATACTCATCAAGTCTTTTATTTTGTCGCTATTTATTTTCAAATTCGAAGAGTAACACATTGTTAATTCTTGTCTATTCAAAATCCTTGATGAGCCATTCTGAACAATATTTATGGAAGAATAATCTGAATTATATTCAGTCTTATATTTTAATAGTCCTGGCGAATTTCCATCGACGCAAACTTCCCGAATTTTAGACCATGGTACTTGCATATTATTGTCATTTTTATTCCAATGTTGATTCTCGACGAGATTTTTCCAATTGAAAATTATTTCTCTTTGGACTTCTTTCACTACGAACTTGCTGTTTTTCGCATCTTTTGCCTGTTCTATTAGGCTATACCATTCTGAAGGAGTGAAAAGTTTCTTCCTTTTGCTCCGACGTTCGATAATACTATGGGTCAGATCGCAATCATTTTGTGTGTGACCTTTCTCAAGAAACCGGTGAATTATGTTAACTTTTAGTTCGTTCGCTACGAACAAATACATCGCGAAAACAAACCTATTGCGGTTTTGTCCACTACAGTTGTCCGAGTGAAACCGAAAATTCTTATATCCTTCATTAAACTTGATTTGAATGAAATCGTAGACGAAACTGGCAACTTCATTTGAGCCTTTATTACCAATGGATTCGTCATAACAGTAGCAAATGTCTTGTGAATGGACTTCATCCGCGATCGTAAAATTGTACAAAGAAAGTTTGCGCTTGTAATACAAACACGAAACTTCCGATTTGGGAACGAGCAGTACTTTCTGGTAATCAAAGGCGGCTACTACGGTGTTGTTAATATTTGACTTGTCTGATACATATTTTTTATCGAGATTCTTCAATTCTCGGGCTCTCTCCTTATTATTGAAATGGATGTCATACGCCTCTTGCAATTGTGTTCTACCTTTAAGATCACTTTGTTGGTATGCACAGCATTGATCACATTGATCTTTCTTAGGTTTGTGGAAAACAATATTGAAGTTAGTCGCCATAATATCATTGTACTGCCTTAGGTTTGCAGGTTTGAAGTCGTGCTGAGATTCACCTAAATTTTCCATGTACAATCTATGTAGAGCAGTTGTCGTCAGGTTCTCTTCAAAAACTTCTCTTTTGGAATCTGCTCGCGTGTAATGTCCTTCGACTCTTGGTATTGAATTGATATGATCGACAACACTCTGTTTTGTATTCTCGCTGATTCGATTGACACGATTTTTATGTTTGCCTCGACCATCTGCAGTTATGATATTTTCGTTTTCTATTTGTTTCTTAACGAGTGTTTGAAGTTGCTTATCGGAAATGTCAAGGGTTGATAAAAACATTTTCTTGCACACTGAAACCTTTCGCTCATTAATTCTAAAAGAGTACTGTCTGGGCTTTCGTTGATAGGTTTCATTATCATGTATACGCCGATTACCTCGACTTGACATTTCTTCGTTCGAATTATCTTTCGATTTTTCTACGTCGACTTTGGAATCTTCTTTACTCGTGTCATCGTCAATATCGTTTGTTCTTGAATTGCTATCACTTATATCGTTTCTTTTGATTTTGACACGCATGCAGGAGGCAAGGTAATTCATTTGCAAATCATAGTTTGCTATTTTCCAAAAATTCTTATGAATTTCATTCCTATTTTCGTCAGCAATTCTGTCCACGCATTTAAACCTGCAACTTTCATCGCAAGAAGGCTGTACTTTTTTGCAAGGTACATTTTTTCCTCCTTCATTCAAGTAAGACATGCCAGAATTAACGGCGTGCTTTTTGACATTTCGTAACCATTGGATTGGATTAACAGATTTCTTGCGTGTTAATTTAGGGGGAGCATTGTATATGCGAGTTCTTTTTTTCGCAGGGGGTTCATTTAAATCGCGCTCACTACTAGTGCGCTTGAAGGTTTGCCTGCCATTTTCATCAGCTTGAAGATTTTCAATGATTATCGTTGAAGTTGGACACTTTTCGGTATTCAAAACTTCAGCGCATTCATGCCTCATATCTGGGGACATGAAAATAATTTATTTATTTATTTATTAATTAACAGATTCGTTAAATTCACTGGTGGACGAAGAAGAACAATTTTCATGTAAATTTCCAGATGTTTCCATTAAATACTTCCACTCAGATTTATCTGAAGGATTTTTAAAAATTTATGATTAATTAATCCGAAAAAAAGGTTTTTCGGTTGGAAGAATGTACTATTTATGGTGATTTATATCCTTGCAAAAAAGTCTACCATATACCTAGTAACAATTACCTTGGAGCGGTACTGGAGTCAGGTCAGCATATTCTAAATTTTCCTTGTCAATGATATTCGTCTCATATGAAAGTACTTCCTTACAAAGCTCGTAATGTAAAGGGGAGAAGGTATGATTTTCTATGACATCAGCTATGTTTTCTTCCATGGCAAGAGGAGGTTCTTCTTAGGATCTTCTACACAATTGGAAGGAGATAAAGATTCAATTCGCCGGATTTCGTTGAATTTCGATTCATTACGAGTTATGTTTTCAATTATTTTCCTATTAATATACTATTAATATTTATTAATCGCGGCGAGAATGTAATATCTCGATTTGCACGAAGTTATTTGTTTGCGCTCTTCGAGGAAAATAATTGAAAATATAACTTTTGTTTTACAAATGTGAAACTTTCTTTGGTTAGTTTTCTCGTAATGAATCGAAATTCAACGAAATCCGGCGAATTGAATCTTTATCTCCTTCCAATTGTGTAGAAGATCCTAAGAAGAACCTCCTCTTGCCATGGAAGAAAACATAGCTGATGTCATAGAAAATCATACCTTCTCCCTTTTACATTACGAGCTTTGTAAGGAAGTACTTTCATATGAGACGAATATCATTGACAAGGAGAATTTAGAATATGCTGACCTGACTCCAGTACCGCTCCAAGGTAATTGTTACTAGGTATATGGTAGACTTTTTTGCAAGGATATAAATCACCATAAATAGTACATTCTTCCAACCGAAAAACCTTTTTTTCGGATTAATTAATCATAAATTTTTAAAAATCCTTCAGATAAATCTGAGTGGAAGTATTTAATGGAAACATCTGGAAATTTACATGAAAATTGTTCTTCTTCGTCCACCAGTGAATTTAACGAATCTGTTAATTAATAAATAAATAAATAAATTATTTTCATGTCCCCAGATATGAGGCATGAATGCGCTGAAGTTTTGAATACCGAAAAGTGTCCAACTTCAACGATAATCATTGAAAATCTTCAAGCTGATGAAAATGGCAGGCAAACCTTCAAGCGCACTAGTAGTGAGCGCGATTTAAATGAACCCCCTGCGAAAAAAAGAACTCGCATATACAATGCTCCCCCTAAATTAACACGCAAGAAATCTGTTAATCCAATCCAATGGTTACGAAATGTCAAAAAGCACGCCGTTAATTCTGGCATGTCTTACTTGAATGAAGGAGGAAAAAATGTACCTTGCAAAAAAGTACAGCCTTCTTGCGATGAAAGTTGCAGGTTTAAATGCGTGGACAGAATTGCTGACGAAAATAGGAATGAAATTCATAAGAATTTTTGGAAAATAGCAAACTATGATTTGCAAATGAATTACCTTGCCTCCTGCATGCGTGTCAAAATCAAAAGAAACGATATAAGTGATAGCAATTCAAGAACAAACGATATTGACGATGACACGAGTAAAGAAGATTCCAAAGTCGACGTAGAAAAATCGAAAGATAATTCGAACGAAGAAATGTCAAGTCGAGGTAATCGGCGTATACATGATAATGAAACCTATCAACGAAAGCCCAGACAGTACTCTTTTAGAATTAATGAGCGAAAGGTTTCAGTGTGCAAGAAAATGTTTTTATCAACCCTTGACATTTCCGATAAGCGACTTCAAACACTCGTTAAGAAACAAATAGAAAACGAAAATATCATAACTGCAGATGGTCGAGGCAAACATAAAAATCGTGTCAATCGAATCAGCGAGAATACAAAACAGAGTGTTGTCGATCATATCAATTCAATACCAAGAGTCGAAGGACATTACACGCGAGCAGATTCCAAAAGAGAAGTTTTTGAAGAGAACCTGACGACAACTGCTCTACATAGATTGTACATGGAAAATTTAGGTGAATCTCAGCACGACTTCAAACCTGCAAACCTAAGGCAGTACAATGATATTATGGCGACTAACTTCAATATTGTTTTCCACAAACCTAAGAAAGATCAATGTGATCAATGCTGTGCATACCAACAAAGTGATCTTAAAGGTAGAACACAATTGCAAGAGGCGTATGACATCCATTTCAATAATAAGGAGAGAGCCCGAGAATTGAAGAATCTCGATAAAAAATATGTATCAGACAAGTCAAATATTAACAACACCGTAGTAGCCGCCTTTGATTACCAGAAAGTACTGCTCGTTCCCAAATCGGAAGTTTCGTGTTTGTATTACAAGCGCAAACTTTCTTTGTACAATTTTACGATCGCGGATGAAGTCCATTCACAAGACATTTGCTACTGTTATGACGAATCCATTGGTAATAAAGGCTCAAATGAAGTTGCCAGTTTCGTCTACGATTTCATTCAAATCAAGTTTAATGAAGGATATAAGAATTTTCGGTTTCACTCGGACAACTGTAGTGGACAAAACCGCAATAGGTTTGTTTTCGCGATGTATTTGTTCGTAGCGAACGAACTAAAAGTTAACATAATTCACCGGTTTCTTGAGAAAGGTCACACACAAAATGATTGCGATCTGACCCATAGTATTATCGAACGTCGGAGCAAAAGGAAGAAACTTTTCACTCCTTCAGAATGGTATAGCCTAATAGAACAGGCAAAAGATGCGAAAAACAGCAAGTTCGTAGTGAAAGAAGTCCAAAGAGAAATAATTTTCAATTGGAAAAATCTCGTCGAGAATCAACATTGGAATAAAAATGACAATAATATGCAAGTACCATGGTCTAAAATTCGGGAAGTTTGCGTCGATGGAAATTCGCCAGGACTATTAAAATATAAGACTGAATATAATTCAGATTATTCTTCCATAAATATTGTTCAGAATGGCTCATCAAGGATTTTGAATAGACAAGAATTAACAATGTGTTACTCTTCGAATTTGAAAATAAATAGCGACAAAATAAAAGACTTGATGAGTATGTGCCAATCAAATGTTATTCCACACCGATATCATAACTTCTATGAAGAACTACAGAAAAAAAATAACGAAGCAACCTTAGACAAACGAGAACATTTGGTTACTGCAAGAGAAATTCAGAGTGAATCCATTCCAAAAGCAGGAATTAAAAAGACTTCTAAAAAGAAGATATCAGAGAAAAGCGCTGGAAATATTGTAAAGATGGATGCTAAATCAAATGGAAGAAAAAAAACTCCCACCAAAGTCAATAAGAAGACAACTACTGTAAACCCCATTGAGAATAAAAAGACTCCAAACAAAACTGAAAAGAAGTCTAAGAAGACTCAGCCCAAAAAGCTTCCACTGCAAGACGGCACTAATACTCTTATCAAACAAAATAATAGAAGATAAGAAAATATGGAGAAATCTTAACAGCAATTAAAATAAGACAATTAAATTATATAAACTATAAGAATTGACATATATTATATTCAGATATAATCATATTTTGAATTATATGTACAATAGACTGCCTCAAGAAAAAAAAAAATTTCTGTTCGATCTCCCACTTTATGAAATCATACAGTCTGTTGTATAAAAAAATTGTCATCTCCCTTTAACCGTTAATTGGATTTCTTACGTGTTAATCGAATGGCAAATACAAGAACTCGATGCGACACCGCTTAACAAAATGTCTCGGTAATTTCCTTTCACGAGGTTCAATATTATATTAAAAACTATGATTTTATTAAGTGGGAGATCGAAAAAGGAAAAATGAATTTTTTTTTGAGGCAGTCTAATGTATAAGCATTTCAGAGGTTTAAAATAAATATTTTGCATAGCAAATTATTATAATTTAAGGTATAAAAGTTTTACTTGTTCAACCTTTTCTTTTTTAGTGATTACAAAAAAACTACTATAATTGGTATGGTTTTTGACATTATGTTTTTCAAAATAAACATATTGCAAAGAAATAAATGTTTTTTCAAAAGTAAAGAAAACCTCAATGTCTTCATAATGTATTCTAGATTTTTCTGCGAATTAATTAGCAGTAATCAGCAATAATTCGAAGAAAAATCTAGAATACATTATGAATTCCTTCACAGAGTTTTTACTCAATATTATCTATTATATAATATTATCTACTATTATTATATTATTTTATCATGAAGACATTCCGCTACAGAGTTTTTAATCAATATTTTCGATACATAGGTGCATCAAAAATGAGCCAAACTTCTGAAAAGTTGCATTTAAGTCATTCTTCTGCCAGGCAATACGATATTCTTCATTTACTGTGCCAGTTTGTGCTCGCGTTAGTGCCTAAACTATTTTCATCCATATATGGATGAGTAAGGTAAGTAAGTAGAGCATTTTATTATTTCGTTACACAAAATTCCTGCAGAATATTTTAATTTTCAATTTAAATTAATCATAAATTTCCCAATCGCGAAAATTTTCTCTTCACCCTTATTCAGCCGGCGAGATCAGTGATGCCAACCGCACAATCATCACCACTCGCGCTTAGCGCCTTTATTGTTTTCGCGTCTGAATAGCAACTTTATTTTTTCAATTCCTGCATAACGACCTTATTTTTTCACTTTCTGTATAGCAACCTTATTTTTTCATTCTCTGAACAGCGACTCTATTTTTTTGATTTCTGCATTACAACCTTCTTGTTAGGGAACAGCGATATGTCCTGTACCTCAAATCCTGCCGTTTGTAGTAGTAGGTCTCTCCATCTTCGTGCATTCGTTGTGCTTTTCGTATTCATGTATAGTTCGAATCCCCGTAGCCACCTTTCCCATCTTGTTGCTACCGTTGCACAGTGGGGAATTTTCACGAAAACGTGGCCAAAACTCAAAAAACGAACTTTCCTATGCAGGTTTAACGATCGAGGGGATTGGTTAAGAACTAATTTCTGCGTAACCTCCCGTTTGTCCCGACCCTTTAACCGTCATAGTCTCTTAGATATTTCAGTTCAAAGTTGAACTTCGTCCGTGACGATTGCGTACCTGAATTTTGCTATCATATTCGCTCTAACTTTGAACACTCATAACTCAACAGTGTAAAGTGATAATTAATTTTAGCAAAATGGATGATCTTCCTCAAGGTATATAGAAAATTTTGCCCATTTTACAATTAAAAAATAGTATTCATTGTCCATGGTCACGTAGTCTAACGGTAATCCTGAAAAGTGCCATTCATCGGAAATAAACATTGACTTTACGTAGACTTTTAGTTTAGAATCCCGCGATATCCCACCTTCGCTTTTTTTTTAAATTGTAGCTTAGAATATCAGCTTTCGAATGAAGTGTGAATGAGAGTGCGCAAACGTGCGCAGGCTGGTCCAGAGCACTTTTGGTGAACGTATGCGTGTTCCAAGAAGGCCCCCGGCGGCGCTCGCTCGCCGCGCCGCGCCGCGTTTCCATGCCAGTGCGCTGCCTAGTCAGCCGAGCTGGGCAGGTAGCTCGCTTACTTGGAACTTCGTCGCCCTAAGCGGACTCCGTCGACTGGTGTACTCTAACAATACATTCTAAATATTGATATATTGTTCATAAAAATTCTGATACCTGATTTGACATACGTACAACTTGATTTCCAGAGGCGAAGGGATTTATTCAAAATTTATTATCGTGTTCGGAACGCCAAATCCGTATTCTAATAAAATGTTATCAAATGCACGAAGGTGTATGTCTAATCCTCATTCGGATTACAATGTCAATTTTATAATTACACAATACGAAATACTATCCTTCTTTTCTAGGTTCTGGAACTTCTTGCATTACCGTCAACCGAAGGGAAATTCTCTCCATCAAAAATGAAAGCCGTTTTCGGCAGAAGCCATTCCGCTTTTATAGCGAGCCCGACTATCACACATAAAGACCTCTATCCGGCTTCGGATTGACTTATTACTTTTAATTTCTAAAAATAAAGACTTTGTTCACCTATATTGCAGAAAATATTTATTTTCCCAGAAATTACCGAATCTATCTGCTCATCTAGTATAGCAGCCACTCCACACACATATTTTAAGTTCACCATTTTTTTTTTCCAAATTTAGATATCAGATTCATGATCAGCGACCCCGAAAATATCGGTAAAGTGTATAAGCAATCGGGTTTTTTCCAAAATTCATGTCTTAATCGGCCATATTGAAGCTGCTATTTTTTTTCCAAATTCGAATACCAGATTCGTAATTAGCGACCCCGAAAACATCGGTAAAGTGTATAGTCAATCGAGTTTATCACGAAATTCATGTGTTCATCGGCCATATTGGAGCCGCCATTTTTTTTTCCAAATTTGGATACCAGATTCGTAATCAGCGACCCCAAAAACATTAGTAAGCCAAATTTGAAGAAATTCCGATGATCCCCTGGATTATGGCCACGTTTCCGTGAAAATTCCCCACTGTGCGTTGACCCGCTTTCCTGCACTGGAAACGTCTCAAATTCTCTGCCATGTGTTGCGATCGCCATTTTCTTTTGTTTCGAAGCGTCTTTGTTACCGGTTTCTAACCACGTTTCTTCTTTTATTCTTATTTTTTGTCTTCTTATTTTCCCGGTCTTACCCGTTTTTGTTTGTCTTTTGTTTTTTTGTTTTTCACCTCGTCGCCAATGTAGTGTATGAGGTTTTGTTGAATAAACACACAATCTAATGTAGGTAACGCTCAGTCGCGTGCGTGTCTTTATTGAATCCGTTACTGACTAAACCTAACTAGACCCTGTCTACCAACCCTACTTCTGGGGATATCCCTAGCTAGTATTTGTCCAATACTACAGGATACCTGATACCTTGATCAATTTCAACCCTATAAAATACTTTATCAAATTTCGAATAAAATGGGAGCACTCATTCGATATCACAGAAATCGCATGTGTAGGTAAAAAATTGACCATCGTCGTCGACTCCGGCACATGAATAGTGGGACCAACCCAAACAGTTTCCGGGTAACAATTTACATGGCCAGCCGACAAGCCACGTTAATGCGATGTGGTATTAGCACGGCAATGCTGTCAGCCGGCCACATAGCAGGTCGATGTTCGATAACCATGCGGCGGCTATACCGAGATTTTATGTGGATGCGGAACACCAGGGATACCAACCTGAAATTCGCGCGGCTAGTGAGATTGCGTTCGACCATACCCTGTTCACGCTAACTTCAATCTGTTCGAGTTCGAGAACAGCGCGCGTAGAATTTGAAGGTGAGGCGCCTAATTTTGAACAAATCAGTCAATCGTGCGATTAAGTGGAGTTGCGGGAAAATTGGACCAGGTAAGAAAGATGATTTAAATCAATCGATCAACAAAATGATTAATAATTAATGCAAGGTTTTACTCGCAATCAATTTATTATGAACCAAGCCATTCTTGAGATGTTATTGTTGAATCGTTGGAACAATAGAATGGTTACTCATGATCTTATAACAAAATAATTATTCATTAATGTAAAGTTTTATTTGCAATCAATTTATTATGAATCTTCTTTGGACGATTTTCTGCGCCTTAGGACACCTTCGATGACCCACGATAAGTTTCAGCGAAGAGCAATCCTTGCTTCGTCGCCTGATTTGTGGCTGCATGATACCTTGACGCAGGCACTCTTTCGAAAGCAACAGCGCAGAACGTCCTCGAATAATATCGTCTCCGTCGCCCTAAAACATTGGGGCAAAAGAGTGACGGATGAATCGTCGTTACACAGTATGCACAGCGTACAGCGTGCACAGTAAACAGAAATTACCTAAGACGATTGACTTTGGAAAGTATCTAAGGATGATCGATTGTAGTTAAATGCCGCTCGAGTCAACCTCGAGGTGTATCGTTGCAGTTCATCAAGGAACTCATCGTTGACTTTCATCGAGGGACTTAGTTGACTTTCATCGAGGTATCCAACTACGGACAGCTGCTTCGCTGCGACTCGAATGTATCGTCAAAGCTCATCGAGGGACTCTCACCAGCACTCGTTGTACTCACTACCGACCTACGGTCATCGCAGCGTTAGGGAGACTCAGCTGCAGTCACTGTTCGTCGACTGCAATGACTGTTCGGCTTGAGGATTTTTGTCTCTAACGCAGAAGCTCTGCAGAAGGGCATGTTTAATTCATCTTATCGATGATGTCGTGGAACGAACCAATATCGAAAATGCATTTTGAGAACCTTCTTGGACGTCGAGCAACGAATAAGTTACTTTATTATTACCACTAGATCATACATAACCAATATATTGCTTATAAATTACTTACCTGAATAATCGATACTAAACTTGTCGTTTCATATATAATCAATGCTTATATACATTATATAATTACTTACCTTTATTATCAATACCAAAATTCCCGGCTATATATAAATATTCAACTCCTATATATATAAGATTACTTATGATTACACCTATGTATGTATTAATTCCACTTATTCTTCTAGGACATGTAACTTAATCATTTCTCGATCCTTCAGTCGTGACGGCTTTATCCCCATGCACCTTACATATATCGTGACGCGCAGAGCCGACGGCGGGGGCTTATTCCGACGGGTAGGGCCGGAACTACACTGGGGCAGGCGGGGCAATGCCCCGGGGCCCCCGACCCGAGGGGGCCCCCTGGCCGAGGATGAAAAAAAAAAATTGGAAACAAAAATTAGATCAACCGGATCTAAAATTGAAAAAAAAGTTGAATAAAAAATAAAAATCCATTAAAAAAATTATTCAAGACATAATTAGGAAAAAAATTAATTTAAGCTAAAATTCCCGCATTATCTAACCTCATTACTACGGACATGGAGCGGAAGGAGACGTATCTACCCACATTCACCGTGTCTACAAGTGGGCCTAAAATCCAACGGTAAAGGGGGTGCTACGGACTGCCGAGACCACAGAATTCCATACTGACCATAAAGTAGGTTACACGGTATCTGAAGCGTGCGCTCGCACGTCAGTACTGAACTCTGCGGGTTCCGGCTGTCTGCAGCGCTCCCTATATCGTGCGATACTGGCGATAGATTTCGCTTTGAAGATACCTATCCTCATACTCGGTGGCCGGGGCGCGTTGAAACGCTTCAAGCTAGCGATGCACGCGCCCGACGGTTGAAACAAGACACGACCTGTCTTTAGGGTTCCAAGCTTTGTTGATCTAGCTTTCTTGAGGTCACATGGCTAAGTTTTATAATAATTCGACAAAGTAAGTGGTTACTTCCGTAAGTGCAATAATAACCTAGTCTACAAATGAAACGGCATTATCAAAGCGGCGCCCAAAAGAGGCGAGAAAAACAAATTAAAATTGACGAAGCTGCTAGAAGTTCCCAAAAAATGACTGCGTGGTTGTCAACAAATGAAACGAGTAGGACGGAGAAACAAGGTTCATATAATAGTCTTACATTTTCATGATTGAATACATAAAAAATTTGTAGCTTACGCATTTTCAGCATAATCACTGGTTCTTCGCTAGGATTCTGTTGGATTTTGACGGGTTGCAATTTTTTGCTGTATGCGCAAGCATCGTTTTAGGTCGTCAAAAATGAAGAATTTATTGTTAATTCAGACAGTTATGTTACAGATAGGTGAACTTGTAAAGTCGTCAATTGCATAGAGGTAAATGTAATGATGTTCGAAGTATAAGCGAAAAACCAGTGATATTGCGAAAAGCACTAATGAGCTAATGAATGACGCGAAGAAATCAGTATTGTTTTATGGTTGGTGTCGTTTCTTTAGGATCAATAGTGGGGAAAAATGATTCAAATGAAAAATGCGAGGATGAGAAGCTCGTCAACACATCATCTGTTCAAAAAGAGAATTCAATCACAGACTTCGGGGCAAACCAAACTTCTAGCAACGAAGAAAACTCTGAAGCCGATGAAGATGTGTCACCTAAAAACACCGGATTTCCAGATTTAATCACAGATCCAGCAATCAAAATACAATTGATTGCTTCGGGTCCTACTCAACCGCACGGGCCTTTCCCAAAATATATCCAGCAGAACAGCCGCAGTTTTTCCGAAAAATATTACTCTGTAATCACAAAATCAGGGTTGTGTATTGTCAGGAATTGGCTTTCTTTTTCCATAGAAAAAGATGTTGTCTATTGCCTTCCATGTTGGATATTTCCTCAGAAAGGATCATCTGAAAATCCGTGGAGTACTTGCGGCGTTAGGGATTGGAAACACCTTTCTGAGCGTATCAGAGTGCATGAAACTTCTGAATTTCATAGAGATTCTTGTACAAGCTATGAGATGTGGCGTAAAAACGGTACCATCGACATTGAATGTCAGAAATCGTTTCGCGCGGAACATAATTTTTGGCGCAAAATTCTCGAACGAATTCTTGATGTTACAATGATGCTGGCAACGTGCAATCTTGCTTTTCGAGGCTCGAGTGACAATATTCAGGATTCGAATAAGGGAAATTTTCTGTCTGTTATTGCTTTGCTGGCCAAATATGACCCGGTTTTGAGCGAATTGTTAGCGCGACCTGCAGGTTCCACAAAATATCTAAGTCATCAAATACAAAACGAAGTCATATCTTTGCTGGGGCGCCAAATTCATAACAATATTATTCGCGATTTAAAGGATGCTCAATTCTTCTCTATTATTTTAGACACGACCCAAGATGCCAGCAAAATTGATCAATTGAGTCAAGTATTCCGTTTTGTACATATTGCTTACAATGATAGAGGAGAGCCGATTGATCTGCTCATAGACGAAGTATTTACTTCATTTACCGCTGTAAATGATCAGTCTGCTTCAGGTCTCGAAAAACTTGTGTTAGATTCCCTGAAGAAAAAGTGTCTTGATCTTCAAAAATGTCGGGGTCAGGCATATGACGGTGCAGTGGTCATGAGCGGCGCATATTCAGGATTGCAACAGAGAATCAAAGATGTAGCTCTGCATGCACATTTTGTACATTGCGCTGCTCACAACTTGAATCTTGTTTTGAAAGACGCAGTATCGTCCAATAGAAGCATTGAGGAATTTTTTGAAACTGTTCAATCTGTGTATGACTTCTTTGGCCACAGTATAAGTCGATGGGGTCAATTACAAAGCGTTCACGAAAACAGTGCACCCACTCTGAAAACTTTGAATCCAACTCGATTTTCTGGGAAGTACGACGCTGTTCATGCTTTGAAACAAAGGTTTGGCGATATACTCAAATGCTTAGACCAGATAATATTGACATCTAAAAAGTCAAGCGAAAGAAGCATGGCGTTGGGGATCTAAAAAAAAATCGAAACTTTTGATTTTGTTTTTCTTCTTGTTCTTCAAGACGAAATATTGCGAATTATGAACTTACCTTCCAAGTTATTGCAATCAGAAAACATCGATCTTTTTTCGGCACATGATCAGCTTCAAAATGCGTTAAAGAGTATTCAGTGCTTGTGAGCTAGTTTTGATACGTTATTGGCAAACGTATCAGAAATTTGCGATAAATGGAAAATTGAGAAAAAGTTTTCAGACAAAAGGTCACGTAAAGTCAAGTCTCACTTCGATGAATTGTCTTAGGATGAGAGATTCAATGATCCTCAACAACGCTTCCGAGTGAATATTTTCTACCCAATGATAGATACTATATCATCGCAACTTGGAAATAGGTTTTCTGGAATGAAGAACGTTTTGGATACTTATCAAATCCTACAACCTCAATACCTCACAAATTCGTCGCAGAGTGACTTGGAGCAAAAAGCTGATGAGTTTTCCAAGACTTTTTCGAATGACGTATCCTCTTCTTTTTTCTCTCAGATACTTTCTGTTAGGTCAACATTTTCAAAAGAGATCAGTCTTTTTAAAGATGTAAAAGAGTTAGCCCGTTTCTTAATCATTGAGAATGCGTCATTGTCGTCAAGTTATCCGGATGTGTGCACAGCACTTCTTATGTTTTTAACTGTCCCTGTCACCACTGCGAAAGCTGAACGGACTTTTTCTAAATTGAAATTGATCAAAAACTACTTGCGGAGCTCAATGGGACAAGACAGACTCAGCAATTTAGCACTACTGTCCATCGAAAATCGAAGAGCACACGAAATTGACTTTGATAGAGTCATTGACGAGTTTGCGTCTGTAAAATCAAGAAAAAAGGCGTTTTAATTTCAATTTCTTGCGTTTATGATAAGATGTCATAAAAGCGGTTGTAATTTCTTGAGTTTATAATGAGACCAAAAGCACCTCTGGTGCAAAAACCTTTCGCCAAGTACAATAATGTGATCACTACCCTCAAAAAAATCTACTAACCAATATTCCCCTTTGATAAAAGTGGTACTATAAAAGTGTCTACTTACAAAAGGATTGAAATCAGATACAATTGCCAAGTACATGTCTTTTGTATAATATATACCCACTCGTAAAAAAAAAGCCGAAATTAATCCGAAAAAAATTAAAATTTGGAGTACGTGGTACTTGGCGGGCCAATATTCATAGCACTGTAGGATTATTGACACAGTTCGATTGCTGTTTCCTCTTACTTGTCTACAATAGGCCCGCCAAGTACCACTACCTCCAAATTTTAATTTTTTTCGGATTAATTTCGGCTTTTTTTTTACGAGTTGGTATATATTATACAAAAGACATGTACTTGGCAATTGTATCTGATTTCAATCCGTTTGTAAGTAGACACTTTTATAGTACCACTTTTATCAAAGGGGAATTTTGGTTAGTAGATTTTTTTGAGGGTAGTGATCACATTATTGTACTTGGCGAAAGGTTTTTGCACCAGAGGTGCTTTCGGAGTTGATATCACCACTTTTTGTACAATTTTGCTTGACCACCTAATAATTGTGCTCGCTCGCTACGCTCGCTCGTTTGGGTATTCCTATATCCTCGCTCGCTTGTCAACGTTCTGCCAATTCTGTCTATGAGTAGCTCAATGCACGTACGCTATACATTTCATACCATCTAAGACCCTTGATAAGCAGTAATGTTAAATGTAGCAGCATAATATAAATACTTTTTCTAAAATTTTACTTGAGTATCTCATATATGGGCATTTCCAATTAAGCGTTTCCGGCGCTGGAAATTTTTTTTTTCAAGTTTTGTCGAAGCACATGGGTAATCTCGATGCCAATTGATTGATTGGGGTTGGAAGAATGTATTTTCACCAGTGTACACGAAATTTGGCCTGAGCGATTTTTTCAAACAGCCATTTTTCAAAATTAAGTTACATCATTTCAAGACCTTCCGAAAAACGCCGTAGGAAAGAGAATTGCAGTCAAAAAAGGTCTTGCTTGGGCTTAAAATCTTCGTTTTTCAATCAAGAATCAGATGGTCCAAGTCGTATGAGTGTGCTTCTCTCTCGCTCCTCCCAGGGTCCGATCAAAGATGTACTTTTGCAGACTTGACTCGGAGTATATTGATCACTTCCGAAAAACCGCTGTAAAAAAAATAACATTCTTCCAAAAGGGTCCTGCTTGGGCTCAAAATCTTCGTTTTTCAATCAAGAATCAGATGGTCAAAGTCGCATGAGTGTGCTTCTCTCTCTCTCCTCACAGGGTGCGATCAAAGATGTACTTTTGCAGACTTTACTCGGAGTATATTGATCACTTCCGAAAAACCGCTATAAAAAAAATAACATTCTTCCAAAAGGGTCCTGCTTGGGCTCAAAATCTTCGTTTTTCAATCAAGAATCAGATGTTCAAAGTCGCATAAGTGTGCTTCTCTCTCGCTTCTTCCAGGGTCCGATCGAAGATGTACTTTTGTTCTTTTTGCGAGCATGTGTTCTGATTTAAATAATCCAAATATATTTGATTTTTGCCGGATAATATAATTTTTTCACCACGTGCATGGAAAAAAAAACTATCGTCGCCAGGTAACCGCCGGCGGTTATATTTTCAATAGTTCGCTGCTCCATAAATCATGGACCTTCCGGACAGCAACTACAGTTCTCAAATGATAAAAAAACGTGAATCCGCGCGTGAGAAAAGAAAATTGGAAAAACTCCGTAATGACAAGGTAAAAGAACGTTTATGTCAATTGAACACGAGAAACAGATTTCCAAAAGGCGGTCAAGATTCAGATACGTGCATTATGAATACGATGAATTCTCCAGCTCTTCAGTTGGTACATTCACGTTCCATTGTGGATAAAAAAAACTGCAAAAAACAGTGTCGCGGAAATGTGAAGCTAAATTGCGGAGGGAAGTTGCTAAATTGAAAAAAAAATTAGATGCAGAGAGTAAGAGGGCCAAATATTGGCAAAATAAATACACTGCAACGAATAGAATTCTGAAAAAGATCCGAGCTAAGAAGAGTGCATCAGCAGCTGAAATCACGGTGAAAAAAAATATGTCACCAGGTCAAGATTCAGTTGAAAGACAATTAGGGCAGCACCAAAATTTGATAAATGAGTTGAAGGTACTTAAACTTGGCTTGAGTAAAACGGCCGATAGATCAACGTTTGCCAAAGTAATATCCCAGGTCGATAAAACTAATGCCCTTGGGATTAGTTCAAATAAAACGAGCCGAAAGCACGGGGATTGTCAAAAATTGCAGACCACGCTGAATGGAAATTCCAAAGAACGCGAAGAGAAAAATCAGGCTGTGGTGTCGTTTTTTTTTACAAGACGATGTGACAATACCTGCACCAGGAAAAAGAGATACTATGACCAGGAATCGACAAACAGAGCGTGTAAGATATTTGACTGAACCAATATACGTTTCATACAATAAATATAAGTCGCAACGTCCTGACCCCGTGTCGCAAGCCCAGTTCTACCACCTGAAACCTTTTTTTGTGAAGGATCTAAACGTAACTGCCAGAAATACATGCCTCTGCAAAGAACACTCAAACTTTGACTTCAAGTTCAACAAGCTAAAATTATTGAAGGTTACTGAGAGCTCCAATATTCAAGCGTTCATCGAGCAAATTTGTTGTGACAGTAAAAATAAAGCGTGTATGTTTCGAGAGTGTAACCAATGTATGGCATCCCCACTCCTTATTAGTGATGATACGAAAATAATTTCATACTCTCAGTGGGTGCGGGAGAAAGTTTCAAGGCCTGGAGCAAAGGGGAAAATTCATGAGGTCCAATTATCGACTAAGAAGACTATTGACTGCACGATTCATGACTCAGTTACCGAGTTTAATAAGAGTGTACCAAAATACCTCAAACATGTGTACATAGCCAACCATCAACTCGCCGCAGTTTCTGCAATAAAGAAAGACCTGGATTTGGATGAAGTTCACATAGTTATCGATTTTTCTCAAAATTATTTATGCAAATATAGTAGTGAAGTCCAGGAAATACACTTTGGAGCGTCCCAGAAGCAGATATCGTAGCAAACGGGGGTATTCTGGTTCAAGAATGCTGAGGGAAAAATGACATTAAGGTCTTTCGCAACGATGTCTGAATGCCTGAGACATGACGCCGCATCTGTGTGGGGACACTTGCTGCCGGTATTGACTGAAATAAAGAACGTTGTACCGAATGTTAGGATAGTGAATATCCAAAGCGATGGGCCTACCACCCAGTATAAAAATAAAACAAATTTTTTCCTTCTCCATCACTACTCTAGAAAATTGTCATTCACGTTTTCATCGTGGAACTTTACTGGAGCAGGTCATGGAAAGAGTGCTGCAGACTGCATCGGTGGAGCAATTAAAGGGTTGTGCGACAGGGCAGTTGCGCATGGTACTGATATTCGTAGTGTGCGCGATATTATAGAGTGCACAAAGAAATATAATTCAAAAGTTACGGCGTTCGAAGTGACCGAAGAAGATTTTAATGATGTGGACTCAATTATACCATCTAATTTGAAACCTATAAAAAGGAGCAACGAAGTTCACCAGATAATATGGAGATCCGATAACCCGGCTACTCTATTTTTTCGATATTTATCGTGCCCACCATGCAAGTTTGAGGCAAGTTGTGCACACTTCAATCTTCCCAACAGCACCTTCAATTACACCAGCTCTAAGTGAGCTCTATCACCATACATCGGCCCTTTTTAAGGCCACTATATCTTTCGCTAAAGTATGATCCCCAAAATATGACGAAGAGATTCTCTACACTTTTTATATCGTGTTAGTCGGAAATATTGAATAGCCGGAATTTTTATTGTATTTATAATTTATTTATTATATTCGAATGCGAAAGGAATATGGAAGGATTTAAATAAAAGTGTATTTATTATATTCAAAACTTTCGGTTCAAAAATTCAAAAATTCAAAAATATCTTTCCTTTTCTCTTCCAGTTTATCCAAGTTTGTTGGAAATTACGATGTACATCAAAATATACATTAATTCGATGCAAACTCTACCATATAAACTCGGTTAGTAAGAAAAGTCACTTTCGTACGCTTCATTTATGAACTTTCGAGTCGATGTTTCTCCGCTCTGTGACGAGGCACACCTTAGCAGTTTGGGTCACTTGATTACCCATGAAATGATGAAGATTTTAAGCCCAGGTTGGACCTGTTCTGGGAGATATTTTTTTTTTTACAGCCACTTTTATGAAAACGGTCGAAAAAGTTAAAATTCTGTTTGGTAAAATCGAGCTTGCATTTTGTAAAAACTGAAAAGAGCGCACTCTCGCAGCTTTCTCACGCGTGTTGTTCGTGAAATGAGGAAGACTTTGAGCTCTTACACGACCTTTTCGGAGCACAATTATGTTTGCTACACAGCTTTGAAGAAAAGGTTGTTGGTGATTTGCTCCGGAAAACTGCGATTTTCGGCACTTGGACGGCCTCTCGTGGATTTTTGGTGATAGGCACACTTCTAAAAAGTGTTGCGAAGTGTTGTGCCGTCATTGCCTTACAATACTGAACACCCCTGCAAAAATTGGTGCCAGAAAATTGATCGTTATCTGACATCATATTGTTTATGTTATCGTTATATGACACATAATTAGGTGGGAACGTTTAATTGGAAATGCCCATATACCGATATATATCATATATAATATTTTTTTGATTGAACTTGGCGCGAGACTCTACCAAGTCTCTTGATAATTGTGCTCGCTCACTACACTTGCTCGATCTAATTTTCCTATGTCTCAGCTCGCTAGGCTCGCTTAGTTGTCAGCATTCTGCCAATTATTTTGATGAGTATCTTAATGCACGTATGGTGATGCATTTCATACTATCTGAATCCCTTGATGAGCGGTAATGTTAAATCTGGTAGTAGAATATAATTCCTTTTTGTAAAATTTGGCTTGTCTATACCTAATAATTGTGCTCGCTCGTACGCTCGCTCGATTGGGTTTTTCTATATCCTAGCTCGCTAGGCTCGCTTCGTTGTCAGCACTCTGCCAATTGTTTCCATGAGTAGCTCAATCTATGTACGCCGATGCATTTTATATCATCTGAATCCGTTGATAAGCAGTAATGTTAAATGTGGTGGTATAATATACAACTGTTGAAAGCACAAAGGCCTGAAATAATGACACACGCTATCATTCGTTGCGTTCCAAGCTCTTAAGATATGTTCTTGTGTGCATGTATTAAATATATATTCGGCCCATTGAATACACGAAAATATTTGTAAACGAATAATAGTATATTGAAGACCTGCCACGTTGAATGAAATCTTTGTCACTTATCAATTTATGTTGTAGACTAAACTTTATGCGATTCAATAACCGTATACCTATAACCTAACCTCAAAATTGCACACTCCGTCATTTCATGAGAGATTGTTATAATTTCGCCCTTCACTCTGAATGTGAATTTTATCATAATAAGTAAGTATAAGAAGCATAAAAGAGAATGAAATTTGCAAAATGTTCAGATGTACGAATATGAACAGAACTGACAGCTCTGTCTCGTAAGCCCATCTGTCCGTATACTTCGTGGTCTAAGATGGGCAATCGATTCGCGATCATACGTCATCAGCGTCGACAAGAGCGCCATCTGACAACTGATATTGAGTACTTATATCTCAGCTGTCTAGTGGTGGCCACTCTTTCCTAATTTTCATCCGCATAGATTTAGTGTATGTGACATGTGATATCTGGCTGAAGCCGGTGAAGACGACGAAAAATTTCGACCGAAACGTGTACTCAGAAACTTAAAATAATCATATGTGAGCTCTCCGTACACCGATTCAATCGAAGTTGGACTCGAATGAAAGCTCTTCCCGCCCACAAACTGAGATAAATATTCCAATCCCATGGATTTCGCGAGGTGCAAGATATGAGGGAAATACTGTGTCCCCACCACGCCACCCAGCTCCCGTACGGGTATAGAGACTCGTCGAGTCCCGCGCGGCGTATATACCTATATATATCATATATGATAATGTTTTTTTTTATTGTACTTGGCGCGAGACTCTACCGAGTCTCTTGATAACACGAAAAGAAATATTTATTACAATGCTGTCTTATACCTTTCTTATTTCCTAATCTTATTTAACAATCTTTGTGATCTACGTGGTACGCTTGTGACTTCTGTTATCAGATTCTTTGCTTTTTCTGTCTTAATTATTTCTGAATTATTGTCATCTTCATTATATTTTCGCATTTGATTGCTATGTCTTTTCCATACTGTATCCGGAGCGACTTCGACTAAGTATGTTATCCCGGAGACTATTTCTCTTACAATCTTAGCTTTACTCCATGAAGTTTTGTTTTGTCTATGATCTGTGACCACCACCGTATCCCCCACTTCAAAGCTAACTGACCTTGCACCCTTGTGATTAAGCACTTGCCTATTCTGTATATCATGTATATGATCCTTGGTTACCTGCGGACGCAGTAGCGAGAATCGCGTTCTTATTTCTCGTCCTAAAAACAATTTTGCGGCCGTCTGATTTGTAGCACTATGGGGGGTCGTGCGATAGTCTAGTAAAAATTGTTTTACTGCATCTTGTAAGCTTACTCCGTTTATCAGCATACATTTTATTTTTCGTTTGAACGTGTCCACTAAATTTTCCGCGGCACCATTCGTGGCCGGATGATGTGGCGGAATAGTACTATGTCTTACCCCTTCTTCTTTTACAAAGTCTTGGAACATATGTCCTACAAACGTTTGAAAGTTATCTGTGACTAGGTGCGCTGGATATCCATAGCGCGAGAACAATTCCTTGAATTTTAGATCCGTTTCCGTTTCGGTTATATTGAGCATAATGAAAGCTTCAGGCCATTTCGAATGACTATCTACAATCAATAAAATCATTCTATTTCGTATGGGACCCAAGAAGTCTGCATGAATCCTATGCCACGGCACGGTCGGCCACACCCGAGGCGTTAGTGGAATTCTTACAGGCTTTTTTTTTGTTTGTTAAGGGGGTATAGGACTGCTGGAGCCTTGAAAGCAATTATATTTTTCTGAGTGTAATTACAATGAGCGTACTTGAGATGGGAGAATTATATTTTAGTACATGTTTATTGGACTCAAAGTGAACCCTAAAGAAAATATAGATGAACAAAATCATGATAAATACAGAAATCCGAAGCTATTGAATTAGCACAGGTTTTTTCCGGATTCGTAGCTGGCCCGCATGATAACTCAAGAGCCAAGGCACTTGGAAAGCTGAAATTTTCACGAAATTTTTATGATACCTTTGTGCATGGTGTGAACCAGTCTCATTAATTCACAAAAAAAATGTCAAAAATATTCGAAAAAAACGAAAATTTTTCGAATTTATTAAAAAAAAATCCTGTTTTTCGTTTACAAAATCCCTCACAGAATTTTGCCGTTGATGCGACTGGTTCACACTGTGCACAAAGGTATTATGAAGATCTCGTGGAAGTTTCAGCTTTCTCAGTGCCTTGGTTCTTGAGTTATCATGCGGGCCAGCTACGAATGCGCAAAAAAAACCTGTGCTGATTCAATTGCTATATTTATCGATATTTTTTTCATTCATATTTTTTTTGAGGTTCATTTTGAGTCTAATAAACATATACTCAAATATAATTTGCCTAGCTCGAATACGCTCATTGTAATCCCACCCAGAAGAACATGATTGTTCTAAAGGCTACAGCAGTCCTATACCCCCTTAACATGCTAAGCATGATCTTGTGAGGTTTTCTAAATCAGTATCAAGTTGAGGCCACCAAACAAAACCTCGAGCCGGGGCTTTCATTTTGCTGATACCGAAGTGACTGAAGTGCAGTTCTTTCAGAACTACCTTTTTCAATTTCTCGGGTATGACTACTCTATGCCCCCACAAGACGCAATTACCCAATCAACACACGATGGTATAATAAACGTTGAGAAAGAGTATGAACCATAAGTTTAGAGAACATTTATGAAGCACGGATAATACTCTTCAGAATGTCCGCCACATAAACGTTATTTTCTACGGTCATTCACCCATTTTAATACGTACTATCGAAAGGTTTCTTATACGAATAATTGTGCAAGTTTATTATCAGTTATATTTATACGTTCAAAGTACGTCTCTCTAATTTACGTATAAAAGTAACCCGATTGTTTATGTACGTGGGATACGTGTTTTAAACGTACCATATGAACGTCAAGACTACTACGATAGATGATGCAGTGAAAAGGGTATGACGTATAGGTTTAAAAAACGTTGGAGTTCAATTCTTTTCAGAATTTCCGCCACATAAACGTTACTTTTCACGTTTATTAACCCATTTTGATACGTACTATCGAACGGTGTTTTAGGAGAATATTCATTCCAGTATATCATTGGTAATATTTATATGTTTAAAGCACGTTTCACTAATTCACGTATAATGACAACCCAATTATTGATGTACACTAAACGTGTTTGATGTTGACCAGTATGAAGTTGGTCGCACAGTCATGAACAACAATTGGACTAATATCCACCTGAAAGTCGTGTAATAAACATTTATACGTACATAATACAGGGTGTCTCTCAATTGGTCATACAAACCTACATTCGTCCTATTTTTGAACGTAGAAGGCGTTTTATCTTCATTTGGAATCGTTCAAGATTAGGGTATATTAAGAATACACATGAAATTGATTTCCATTTGGATATGTCTTTATTTTTTAATTTGCAGACCAGCATAATATACATTCAAAGTTAAAAGTTAACACAATGATGAACTTGAGCCACCGAACTATAAGCCTTAACTTGAACCAAATATTACTTGAGCCTTCGTACTATAAATTAAAATATTTTTTTTCCAGCGGTAGTTAGAAAATATACTCGAGTGAACAATAACAATACACTATAACAATTACCAAACTCCTTCACAATACGAACTAAAATCACCTTTTCGCAGGTATAGATATAAAATATATTTGAGTGAACACATAGTGATAAAATGGAGTCACAGAACAGCCTAATACTACGAACTCAAATGACTTTTCTCCGGTGATAGTTATGAAATATGCGTAAGTATGAAACAATAATGATAAAGTATAACAGTCACTCAACTCCTTCACATAGAGAATGAAAACGATTCTTTCGCAGGTACAAATATAAAATATATGTGAGTGAACACATAGTGATAGAATGGAGCCACCGAACAGCCTAATACTACAAACTAAAATGACTTTTCTCCGGTGTAGTTATGAAATATAGGTAAGTATAAAACGATAATGATAAAGTATAACAGTCACTCAACTCCTTCACATAGAAAATGAAAACGATTCTTTCGCAGGTACAAATATAAAATATATGTGAGTGAACACATAGTGATAGAATGGAGCCACCGAACAGCCTAATACTACAAACTAAAATGACTTTTCTCCGGTGTAGTTATGAAATATAGGTAAGTATAAAACAATAATGATAAAGTATAACAGTCACTCAACTCCTGCACATAGAAAATAGGAACGATTCTTTCTTATTGACTTATTGGTTTTTGCCCGACTCATACAGGTATCGACTTTTCGCAAGTTTTAGCCAGCTTTGTACTGCATCGATGATGAATTTATCGGATGAATGCTTTCCCTTGAACTGGACCTTAGCAGCATCTTTTTTGACAAAAAAGGACAACTTTTTTACAATCACAGATAAGGAGTAATAATATATGGTACACTCAGGCGTTTGTTATCTGTAATCCAGTTTAAATGATATCAATATGTTCAAAATGAAGCGAATGAAACCATCAAAGAAGGCATATTTGTGATAAATGTGCATACCCATGATAGCTGCCATAACCTTGACTCCTTTGAAGCTGATTTTGTTGTTTTGTCCCGCCCAATTGAACTTCATCGCCAGATTATTAGTGAGCAGGAATCGTAGCATTCCCATAACACTTCCTCTCTGGCAGGTACCTCCGATGGACGACAGCCTAGTTTTCTGCGGTTATACAATACACAGAATATATTTTTTAGTTTTTTGTTCCAGTTTTTTGGTGTCACAGTGGTTTTAAGCCTTATTATTTTTATTGATAATCAGTCGTCATCCAAGAAGTGGTGATGATTGTATTCATCTCAAACGCTAATGACTATTCAAAACGAGCACCATTCAATGAATTGTATATTTTATGATTCCTATTCGTGAGTAGTTATGTTATCATATAGGTATATTGTTAATTAGCACAAATCTTTGAGAGTAAAAAGAGCATTAGCTACACGGTAATCACATACGAGGCTGAAGCTAGCAGCCAGAGCTAGCAGCCAAACGCTGCTGCGCATAGGCATTAACGTTGAGCAGCAGCGTTCAGCTGCTAACTCTGGCTGCTAGCTTCAGCCTCGTTAATCATATTTATATTTGTCATCCTCACTCACCAAGTATTGGAAATGAACTTCGGATTTCAAAAGCTCTTCAAACGCATTGAACGAGTTTATGTCCTTCAGGGGAAATTCAGGCATTCCAGCAGGTTTTTTATTGGGTTCCAAGGAAGCCTCTAACGTCATCAAAATTTGTGTGATTAATTGATGCTGTGCTTCTTGCTCATCGGTTACTTGTTCAAGCCTTCTCAATACCTTTTCTTGAAACGCTCCATTGTCCATAGGCTGGGTCGGTGGATTTTTTCCAGAGGCACGTGGCGTTGGTGGATTATGGTTCAACGAAAATGTAGGAAATGTACTCGAATTATCTGGAAAATGGTCTGCTAGGCGATGAGGAGTAATATTACGGTCTCGTATACTTCCGATAGATTGTGAACCTCCGGCGCTGCATTTATTCTTCGATCCCAAAGTACGGTCAGATTGTGATGAAGTACTCGGCGCGTTCGAACAGTTGTTATCTCCTTCGGAATTTCTTTGATTAGCCGATGAGCCACCCTGCGCAGTGAAATGATCGCTATCTTTTCGAGAATTTTTGTGGTTGGCCGACGAGCTACCCGGTGCAATGAAATGATGGTCATCTTTTCGAGAATCTTCACTTTGACTGGAGGAATCCTGTGAATTTAATGGCTGCTCCGGAGTGTTGCGTTTGCTCTTCTTCGATTTGGATTTCCGGTGCCTATGTCTTCTATGTTTACCGTGTTTACGCGATGCCCTCGTAGAATTTTCAGTGTCAGATGATTGATTCCTGCTACTACGCATACGTTTTGTACCTGTTTCTTCGTCAGCATTTTCGATTTGAGGTTCCATCTTAGAATTGCCGTCCTCACCTTCCGTTTCACTTACTATATTCTCGGATTCAACCTGGTTTTCCTCGGTGTTCGAAGCTAGTGGCTCCATTGTGATACTATGTGTCGTCACTCCTCCGTCTTCCGAAGTACCGTTGTCAACAATTTCTTTCAGTCGATCCATAATAGCTTCATAATCCGCTGAAAAAATTACCTCCAAAAAATGAGATCTTGACACCTGCAGAAATTTCATGCAGGACGTAGTCACCACGAGCGTACGGCTTGATTAAAAAAGAGTAGACAGCAGTTGAAGAAGAGTGCTGAGAATTTATATTCACGAACAACTCAAGCCTATGGTGTATGAAGAGATTAGCCATGGATTTGCAATTTCAAAGACCTCAATTTTTTCAAGGCTCCTGAAACTGGAATTTCTTTCTAGCCTGATGAATTTATGATTGAAATCGAATCTCAATGAACACGTCACGTGTCCGACGTATAAAAATAGGACGAGTGTCGGCCTGAAGAACGTATAACGCACATACATGTACGCATAGAAACCTTCATTAAACGAATCTCAGTATGACATTTGTTCAATTTTTATACGTAGAAGATATGTTCCATGTTTGTTAGATTGTGAGTTTGGGATTTCAAAACCAGAGAATGTCAATGAGAGCCATACATTTTTTGTACAGCATGTGGTACGTACCGTTTGTATCCAGTACTCGATGAACAGAGTATACTGGCCAAGATTTCGCGTACGGAGTTCTCCGCTCAACAGCTTTACTAAACAATTTGTCAGTTGCCCTTCGTGGCCAGTAACATCTCGTATTGTTATCCACTAGCCACAGGAGAGGAATTACAGCACATGTTCTGTCTTCACCCTTCATAAATTCCACGACAGCATACATGTTTCGTCAGTCCGATCTTGTGCAAAAACGTCGTTAATGTAGTAAATATACATATAATACTGGTCTTTTAATTACAGACAAGGAAAAAAAGAATTAAAAGTCAACGTTCCAAGAAATATCGTACCTATATCGTGTATACTACGTAGTTTTGTCGCGAAGAAAGACAATATTTTATTCAAACTTTTATTTGATGAAGTATCGGAAAAATGGCAAAACCGTTTTCAAATGGGAATCTCATACATTTATGGGATATTTCATAGACGAAAAAAGTGGTTGGGCCACTATAACTTCGAGCGAAGTAAATCCCTAATTTCGAAGACCGTATCGGGTACCGATATAAGCTGTGTACATATCTAAATGGAGTTCCAATACATTTGTACTTTCCATCAATGTGAAAAATTTGTTCAATCACATAAACTGCTCGACCAACCGCTACAACGTTATCTGGACGTCGAGTTGAAATGTTCAAGTCGTGGTGGACCAGCGATTCACACTCGAAGTAATCGTTCGCGTTCTCATGCGGATACTTAACTCGTTTAGCGATGATGCTTGTTGCCGAACATTCGACTTCTGCATCCAGAGTGTCTAACTCGGCAACTCTATTGCTAATCTGTTGAAGAGGTGACTGCTTTGAACGGACCCGACGTTTTATCTGGTTGAGGTAGCTTTCAAAAGGAAAGCAACTATACTTTTCTAATGGCCCATACTTTTCTACATCATCACAAATATGAACTAAAGAATGGATATTATAACTAACGAAAAAACGATCGTATATCTCAGCGGACTGTGAAACAAAGAGCTCTATTGCCTGCTTTGCAACATCAAGATACGAGGAGATCAGTTTTTCGTTAGACAAAATTGTGATTTCAGTATGAAGTAGCAAAAAATGACGATACTTTACGTCGTCAAGAATATTGAATGTAACAACTGGACCTGCATAGAGTAAAAAGAATCGAAATTCCGTGGCCTTCCACCGTTTAACGTCACACAAAGTACGAGGTTTTCGAACGAAATCTTTTGTCACGTATGGTCGTATAGTTTGTATATTAAAATCGATTGAAGCCAGATTTTGGCGTGAAAGTTTACAATGTCGATCTCCCTCGATCCATCGCTTCACAATTAATCGTTTCATAGCTCCGTAATGTATCAAATGTAGTGAATCTAGTAAGAATTGCGTTACCATGCCTATCTCTAACCGAAGTAAAGGCGATTTTCCCTTCATATGAAGCAAATCGATGATTTCCGCCGAAAAGTCGCTATCCAGTCTTGGTCTGTCAGATCTTATTGTATCAGTAGGATAAAATAACTTTCTATTCTCTGTTTTCGTTCGAATGACGCACCGTTCGCATCCGTATCTACTTGTGTGACCTTTTATCATTTTCAACATCGCCCGGGCGGGCGCATCACATGTAAAATATCCTATGCGAATATAAAACGTCCTACCATCGTATTAAAAACCATTGTCTCGCAAAGATATGAGTTCGTCAATGAATGCATCGAGATATTGGTGGAGAGGTTGTGGCTTGCCAACACCACAAAAAGCAGCTACCATGAACGGTGTGTTATTTTTTAATGCATCGCTCCGTACTAAAATAGGCCGAAGTTCAGTAGAACTACTCTTGAATAACGGTAAGCCGTCAATGTTGAAACTCAGCGTAATTTCTTGTACTTGTTGTGCCAGCCCGCTTTTCAATTTACGTCTTAAGCAATTTTCCAAGCCAAAGTAACACATTTCCCCGTTGTTGAGAGTAACCGTCTCTGTGCTTCTAGGAGTGTGTAACAAGCTCCGGGCGTGTTTTGGTAAAAAGGGTTAAGCCGGCATTATCAAAGCTAGTAACCTATTCATCGATGCATGCGTTAAATTACTGTCAAGCGCTAATTTTCGTAAGTCTGAGAGAAACTGTAGTTTATCAACACTAAATGTAAACGATTCCTCCGGGGTATTATTATCATCGGCGAATTCTGAACTGCTACAACTACTTTCGGTATCGTGCGATACGTGAGGGTCGTTGCAATTGCCGTATTGTAGATCTTGCATGCATTCGGAGACTAAATTCGTTATGGCCGTATTTTTAGATTCGGCCTCGATAGTACTGACAGTATTTGTGGACAGATTCTCACTCAAACTGTTGGCATCTGGATGTCTTGCATTATCACAAATTACCGAAGGGCTATCACTCTCGAATTCTGAATGCTGAACTGAAGACATAATATTTCGAACGTTGAGCGCTCTTTTCCGACGTGAATGACGTTTGCTTATCATTTTAAAACGACGCGACGACATGTTTTTCATGGAACGTTGAGATCTAATGTTATGGAATCTATTGTAATAAGTAAACGACTGGAATCTACCAAGGGCTTCAACTTGACTGTATGGGAGAAAAGGGATTCCGGTCGATGTTGGTCGGTGAAGGTTCGGTAAGTTCTGGAATAAAACAATTAGGTGTTAGGGTACAGAAGAAAGCACATTATGTCAAGCAAAAATCAACAACGAAACCATTTAAACCCCAGTGCGAAAGTGTGATGATATATCAGACAAGTCGTAAAGCGACTCATACTCCGCATGCAGAGTACCGCATCTCACTCTGTGAATCTTTGGAGAGAAAAAAAATAGTGAATTGTGATTCAAGAGCGAACAGAAAGCGATTTTGACCTTTCGCCCGTGATGCAGATGATACTTTTTGTCCTGCACTCTTTGAAAACGCGACTCTTCATACATGAAAAGCAGGCGCGATATGACCCTTCTGAGTCCACCCGCTCACGAAGTGCGCATGTGCCATCGTCACCGGACTAAAAAGGATCATATTGCGCTTGCTTCGCACGCATGAAAAACCCCCTTTTCAAGAGGGGTAGGACAAAAAATAAGTTTTCATTGCCCGTTATCATCTCGATTGTAATATTCAAAGACAGGGGAGACCGGGGCAACATAGTAACCTTAAGGGAATCCAGCCTTTTGAGCATAAACCGAATCAACACAATACGTACGTATATAATATATGGGCAGGTCCACCAAGTATCTGTAAACGATCCGGGGTCGAAATTTCGATTTGTCTGCAATTTTGATATCACATAGTGTGTATTGAGATGTAAAAATCCACTAAGTATCAGACCTCTAAGCCTTACCGTTCAGGAGATACGCGTTGATTAGTCTTCCAACTTTGAGCACATTGACTTTTACATTCGAATTTTTATCCTATCTCCATCGCAAAAAAGCGAATTCGGTGATACATGTTTTTTATGGAAAAATGTCTGATCTTTCCGAATATGGAATTCGTTTCAAGTTACATTCTCAAAAACCGTGAAAAAAATGAATTCTTTCGAAAAAAAACGTTTTTTCAACGTTCCCCAATTTTTTTTCCAAATTTGATATTTTTATCTGAAAGCTTGCAGTTTTTAACTTGAGAAACTGAAATGCATTTTTGGTGCTCGAAAGAAAGAAGCACGATTCCTTGGTTCACACGCGGTAAAAAATAGGAAAAAAATAGAAGGTATGAATATCACAAGATACAAATTGGTCACTACTTGTGAAAATGTCTTTTGAAAATTGGTGAATTTTTTCAATAAAATCAAAATGGTCCAAGTTGAAAATTTTCTGAAAATTCATTGTGTTTGAACGGGTTGAGACAAAAATTTGCAAAAATTCAGAAAATTTTCTTTCGGTAGGTACAAAAAAATATAAAATTTTCAACAAAATCAAAAATGGTCGGGGTTACGGATTGGTTGGTTTCGTATGGAATTCCCCGAATACATTTAATAAACGTTATTCAAGGTGAACATTCTTCCTGAATGTATACGTTCGTGTGCAATGATAATGGTATGATCTCGTGGGACGAAAGGTTTCGCGGTGAAATACCGTTTTTGAACACAGGTGATACGTATAATACGTATAGAATGAAGAAAGGTAGTCGGATACGGTCAATATCTGGTAGAATTTTCTTTATTGTGTCACATTAAAAGTGACGTGACGTTTCGGCTGGCGAACGGCCGGCCATCCTCAGACTTAACGGACATTCCTCAACGCATGAGATGTTAAAGGTGCGAAGTGCTGACGGGAAGTGACGTCAGCACTTCGCACCTTTAACATCTCATGCGTTGAGGAATGTCCGTTAAGTCTGAGGATGGCCGGCCGTTCGCCAGCCGAAACGTCACGTCACTTTTAATGTGACACAATAAAGAAAATTCTACCAGATATTGACCGTATCCGACTACCTTTCTTCATTACAATCTACGGTCACGAATTACTCCCAATATAATACGTATACATATCGAAAGATATAAGTCTTTCAAACCAAAAAAAAACACAAGGTCAAACACGGAAGCCTTTTCTTCATCATATTGAAGTGAGTAACGTTATGGTAACAATTCATGCTGCAGAAAAACCGTTATTCCGCCATTTCGGAATTGTCTGAAGTTCAGTAAACTGTAATAACACAAAACTTATATTTCGAAATCTTACTTCCTTAAAAATCATTGTAAAATTAAGAAAATAGTGATTTTTTCTCCAATGTTTCGTTACGATAACGTTATTAACTTCAACCTCGTTTTCCTTCAGTATATATGAGACCTAGAACTGTATCTCCTTGAGACTTGAGGTAGCTCATCAGATACCACTAAAGTCGTTGAGTGTATAAAAATCAAACAATTCCTAAAAATTATTGTTTTCATTTCTAAATTATTAATATGAATTATAGAGGTCATCAATATAAGAATCATAAGATTTTTCACTAACAGCTGGTCAAGCAGACGTTGCCATTTCGATTTTGGTTCCCGTTTCTCGTCAATTTTTACTGATTATTGTTAATATGAACGAAACTGTACGGTGATTCGTCATGAAATAAGGGTCGATATTTTTCATAATTTTTTTCATATTTTGAGTCAAAAATTTAGATTTCAATCTTTATTCACAACAAAGTTACAACGAATTTATGGATTTTCACATAAGACGCTGGGTTAAAACCTGATTTTTCAGGAATGATTTTTCGAAAAACTGAAACGGTCATTAAATCGAGCAAAAAATTAGGTTTCAAAAACCTAATAACATTTTCCGGCGATTCTTTGTAGTTTTCAAAAATCTTCAAATTTTATGGAGCTGATGAGCTACTTTAATTGTATAATTGTATAAAAACAGTCCCACCAAACGTGGGTTTCAGAGAAGATTTCGAATACTTCTCGATGGGAAAAAAATCTGAAAATAATCAAGCATGTAGAAGATCCTCGGGAGATTGATTTTGCATAATAATAATTAAAGAAAGTTATTAACAAATTGATGAAAAAAATAAACTGTTCAAGAAATTAGCTGGTGACCCAACTTTTTTTTCGGGTGAAAATGATTCGTCAATTTTTCTAAACACGTATGATTTTTTTGAGAATTTTGTCAAATTTTTGAAAATTGCGTTTCTTCACGTTTTTCATACCTGCCAAAACGCAATTTTCAAAAATTTGACAAAATTCTCAAAAAATTCATACGTGCTTAGAAAAATTGACGAATCATTTTGACCCGGAAAAAAAGTTGGGTCACTGGCTAATTTCTTAAACAGTTTTTTTTTTCATCAATTTGTTAATAACTTTTTTGAATTATTATTATGCAAAATCAATCTCCGGAGGATCTTCTACATGCTTGATTTTTTTCCCATCGAGAAGTATTCGAAATCTTCTCTGAAACCCACGTTTGGTGGGACTGTACCGGAAGAACCACCTTCGGTAGCCCGGGTACGATCTCGTGGGACGAAATACGGTTTATAAACGCTATACGTTCAAATACGTATTCCCAACCGAAAATGTACACATGTTTCTAGAGAGTCGATTTTCCGCTCGACGAGGAAAACGCGAGGACTAGAGAGACCCTATATCGTCGTTTTAACAACATTGAATTATATTCTATCGTTTTTGACTGAATTCGTTATGGCTGTATTTCCAGATCCAGCCGAAGATACGCTATACAACTCGATAGTACTAATAGTATTTGGAGACAGATTTTCACTCAAACTGTTGGCATCTGGATGTTTTACATTGTCACAAATTACCGAAGGGCTATCATTCTCGAATTATAGATGCTGAACTGCCCAATAAACCAGAACGTATAAAAATTGGACTAATGTCCGCCAAAAAAACGTATATTTCACGTATACCCGTTTAATATACGTTTTTCTGGCGGACATTCGTCCCATTTTTATACGTTGTGGTTTATTGGGTGAAGACATAATATTTCGAACGATATTTCGAGACGAAATACGGTTTATAAACGCAGATTATACGTTCAAATACGTATTCCCAACCGAAAATGTACACATGTTTCTAGAGAGTTGGTTTTCCGCTCGACGAGGAAAACGCGAGGACTAGAGAGACCCTATATCTTCGTTTTAACAACACTGAATTATATTCTATCGTTTTACCACGCCAATTTGAAATATCTTCAGACACTGCCACGTGCTAATATGGCATCAGAACCAATATCAAGTTGCTATCCATCCATATTCCTTATTCGAATGTAACTGTGAAAAAAACTTACCTATGATGATGCAGCGTCTTCGTCAAAAGCTCACTCACTAACACTGATAATATAGTGCTTACTAATGAATTAGATGGCATACAGATACGCATACGCAATATTAACGTATATAAACGGTAGAACGGGAGACCAATCACATCAACCGTCCGCAGCCACCGAGTATGCCAAGCTGTGGTGCGAAGAGATGCACGCTTCTCCCCCCCGCCTTACGGAACTTTTGGGCCGGCAACAGCATGAAATTCATGGGCCGTCAAGGTTTTGCGCTTAATCGTCGGTTTCCAGGCGCGTAACTAGAAACCAGTCTTGGGGGGTTGGGGGGGGGGGGGGGAGATTCAACCTACCGCCGTACTTACTAGTTTTTACGGAGTTATAAAAATTGAGTTAGTTGTATTAAACCAATTAAATAAAAACAATTTTTTTTGTTGTACTAGTGATTAAAAAGATGAAAAATATAAGTTCAAAGTCCACGTTATATTTGGTTTCGGCGGGGCCCCGGGCCTCCTGGTTACGCTACTATCGGTTTCTATAGTCCAAGCAAAATTGCTTCCCAATAAAACTAAGACCGATAAACGTATAAAAATAGGAAGAATGTCCGCCCGGAACAACGTATATTTCACGTATATAGACGTCTATATACGTATATATACGTATATACGTGAAATATACATTTTTCCGGCCGGACATTCTTCCTATTTTTATACGTTGATCGGTTTTTCGGTTTATTTGGTTATTGAACGTACAATTTTTGAGCACCTGGAAAATTCTTTTCGCAATGGATAGAAAAATGCTTAATAAACTTGGATCGAAATCGCTCCCTGCTATTTATAATTAATAATTGAAAATTAATATTTGCCATCGGTCCCTCTTTCGCTTTAAATATTTATCGAACGGTTACACCTTTATGTATGAAGTATCAGCGAGAAAGTTTCAGATCTCGGAAAAATGAAGCGATTTGAGACCAACTAAGACTCCGTAGCTTCACCCGTCGTCGGGCAATTCGTTTCCTTCTTGTTTAATTTGTCGTATATACATCCGAGCGAACGCCCCAGAGCCGATGGTCCACGACCACAATATGGCCGCCGGTCAGCTGTTCGCCCGGCGAACGAATAATACATCGCGATGTAATATCTTGAAAAATGTCTTATTCGACACCGGGTGTATCGACGACGTTGAAATCAGTCTCAATCGCTTTGTTTTTACGAGTTCTAAGACGTTCTCTCTGATACTTTATACCTACCTGTTACCGTTGGAGAGATATTTCAAGCGAAAGAGGGTCAGACGGTAAACAGTAATTTTTAATTATCCATCGCGAAAAGAATTTTCCAGGTTCTCGAAAATTGCACGTTCAAAGCTATCTTGCTGGGAGTAATACACGCACGTTGAATAAGCGTTTAAGACAGTGACCGCAGCTGTAGAACATGGAGGTTTAAGCGGATAAATTATTCGTGTTCTACACATCACTGAATAAACGTATCTGTATATACGTAGAAAATGCGTGAATTGATGCGGCTATATTCCACCATTTTATATACCGTAGAGTAAGTGTTGATTATACGTGTTATCTATGGTAGATTTTCAGGTCCGGGGTCCGCTCGAGATATGTATAATACGCGTGTCCGAAATCGTGTTTTCACACAGTATTAGGGATGTATATATGGGCGGAGTTCAGACAAGATGATCAAATTTCTATTACCTGTCGAACGAGTTATTATTAAGTACCTTGCGCCGGAGTATAAGTTCAACATTGTAATACATAAAATATAGCAAACCTGTCTTCAATTGTAATTAGTCGTGCTAGCTGAGCAGACAAGCGGTTGGAATCACAACGAGAGGGTTCCACGCTCGATGCGGATGCTGTTTTACGTTTCTCATTTGTTTGCAAATTTTTTTCAGTGTACACACCCACTTTACGCTCCAGGCACGAAATAGTATAACTCGTGTGTTTGCGGCCCTCGCTTCGCTCGGGCGGCAAACTTCACACTCGTTGCAATCGGCAACTGTTGGCCGTAGTAACGCACGATATTTTTTCCTCACCTCCGGGCCGAAAGCGACAACTTTCGTCCCGCTGCGCGGAACGAAGTTCCCGTTTTTTGGCTCCGTCGATGCGAAAAACCGTATACACTCCTCGGGCAGTAAATAAGAAAGCCCCAGATCACATGTTTGTCGACCTCGGCTTCGCCTCGGACGACAATTACATGTGATCTGGGACCTTCCTTATTTTACTGCCCTAGATATGTAATATACTATATAATAAGTGCATGAATGTGGGGCGTGCATGTCAGTAGCGGGACGTTTCCCAAGGGACGAAAGTGAAGTAATTGTGGACTGCGCATGCGTCAACCTTACTTTGCAGACCTGGTATGCAATCGGCCACCTTCGTTCCGCTAAACTGACATGCAACGCCCCACTTTTCATGCACGTGTTATAAAAACTACTATTTCAGACCAGGTAACACATTTTTCAAACGCCTATTAAACGAACCCCAAGAACCGGTGTCTGAGGCGGACATCTTATCTGAAAATACATGGTATTTACCACGTATTCTAGGGTATAGATAAGATAATTTATTATTAAATTTAATTTATTTACCACGTGTATTCTAGGGTATAGAATAACCTTATATGGGGCGGTTTAACGTTCTTTCAACGTGCGGTTGAAAAGTTAATCATCTTTCAATTCAACCACTGCAGTGTGTTTGTTATGGGTATATTTACCCCGTTTTCGCCGTTGAGATATACGAATGTTAAAACTTCCATTTATACCAAATGAAGTTGCTGATTTTTAAACGTTTAATGTAATGGCGAATACCTAAAACGTTTTAACAACGTCACTCATTAATTCATAATACGTATAGATTATTATTGAACGTTTGAACACGAACGTTCTATAGTCGTACATCTCAGGTATGCGAAATACGTATTATTGACTGATGATAAACGTTTTTGCAGCCACTATATTCAACGTGGTTCATCAAAGTTTATAAAACGATAACCGTGGTAGAAAGTAAACGGTAGAAAGCTGCAAGTTGATACAACTGCTAGATATACGATTAATCAACGTTTTTTCGTCAGTGGCATATACGAATGTTGAAATTTGTATTTATACGTCATCAAGTTGCTCATTTTTAAACGTACAATAGTCAATAAACGGACGGAGTTCTCAAAACGTTGACTAAACGTTTCCCGCTGCCGTATATTACCCACCAGTTATGAAACGTACATTCCTCAACGTTTATGATTCATACTTTATACCTCAATTAAACCAATTTTACGTATATTATACGTATCTTATACTATTGTCTGTTCATTGATATAAGACGTAGGTTGCTGAACGTTTGAACACGAACGTTCTATAGTCGTACATCTCAGGTATGCGAAATACGTATTATTGACTGATGATAAACGTTTTTGCAGCCACTATATTCAACGTGGTTCATCAAAGTTTATAAAACGATAACCGTGGTAGAAAGTAAACGGTAGAAAGCTGCAAGTTGATACAACTGCTAGATATACGATTATTCAACGTTTTTTCGTCAGTGGCATATACGAATGTTGAAATTTGTATTTATACGTCATCAAGTTGCTAATTTTTAAACGAACAATAAACGGATGGAGTTCTCAAAACGTTGTCTAAACGTTTCCCGCTGTCGTATATTACCCACCAGTTATAAAACGTACATTCCTCAACGTTTATAATTTCTACTTATACCCTAATTAAACCACCCTCACGTATATTATACGTATCTCATACCATCGTGTGTTGATTGGGTATGCTCAATTGATAGCGCTTCTCTTTTTTGCCAGTAGGTTTTCAGTTCCTTATCTGCGGGTTCTTTCGCAGGCCACCCATCCAAACAGAACGTGATTACTTTACTCAATATACCATCTTCCCGTGTTAGCTTCTGGACTTGTTTCCAGTCCAAGCTCGCGAAATCGTAAGTTTTTACAGAATTTAAAAATACTTGTGGTATTTCCTCCAAAATCCGAAATTTTTCGTTATTTATCCTCTCACCATTATCTGTCAATGGCATTCTACTCAACCAATCGGCATAGTTATCCCTTCCTTTGATGTATTTTACTTTATATTTGAATGCTGCTAAAAATGCCGCCCATCGTTGCAAACGTGCTGTCGCTATAGTCGGAATTGATTTGTCCGGATGAAATATTCGAGATATCGCCATATTATCTGTTGGCAATGTGAATTCAAATCCGAATGAATATTCATAAAAGGTTTTTACCCCGAATAGAACAGCCAAACCTTCTCTATCTAATTGAGCGTAATTACGTTCGCTTTCATTTAATGTGCGGCTTGCGTAATGTATTGGCCGATCTGTATTATTTTCACATATGTGCACCAAAATTGCTGCGACCCCTGTTGGCGATGCATCGCAAGTAAGTATTATTGGTTTTTTAGGATCAAGGTGTATTAATAATTTATTTGACGTTGAACTGTTTTTTATGGTTTAGAATGATTCTTCACACGTACTAGTCCACTTGAACCCGTTTTTTTTTTCTAAACATTGGTACGATGGTTTTAATTTATGTATTAGACTCTCGGTCTAATGGTATTTGTAGAAACGCTTCCGAAAAGTCAATTATAGTGTATTTCGTACCACCTGCTAATATTGAAAAAATCTCTTCCACACGTGGCATTGGAAAGTGGTCAATAATAAGAAAAGGATTTACGGTCACCTTAAAGTTTCCCACTATTCTAATTGATCCGTCTTCCTTTAATAATGGTATAATCGGGGTTCCCTACTCACTGTACTCTATAGGCTCAATAATTGAATTATCTTTCAAGCGATGCAGTTCTGCTTCTACTTTGTCTCTTAACGCAAACGGTACTTTATATGCCTGCATGAATTTTGGTTTTGCATTCGGTGTGAGGTTTATTTTAACGCATCCCTTTGTGCAAACTCCAAAACCCGGTTCAAATATATTTTTGAATTTCTTTTTTAGCGTTTGTAATTTCTTATCTGTACTTTCGCTAATACTGTTTAAATTTGTCTTCGACTTATTTTGTATTAACTTGATAGGCCACATGCCAAGGTTTTTCAACCATTCGCGGCCAATGAGTGGATTCCCCCTATTATCTATTACGTACAATGTTAGATTTTCTAGCATATTGTTTACCTTTACTGAGACGTTTATCATACCTTTTGAAGGGATGACTCGCTTATCGTACGCGTGTAAAGTTACATTCGGTTGTATTAACGGAATTTCAGAAAAATATTTCTTATAGATATTAGAAGGAATTGCTGAAATAAGCGCTCCTGTGTCGACCTCCATATCAAGCAAGACCCCGTTTATCTCTATTTTTTCGAATTGCGGGGGTACCTCAGAATGATTCCCTTCCCTTAAGTTGCCTTCAATCATAAACAAATCACTGCTATACCCATCCTGTTCATCTGACTCGTCCAAATTTATCTGTTCCATACCGTCCGCAAGACAATCAATTGCATTCTCGCTATCGCTATTGCTACTTTTTATTGAAACATTATTAACATTGGACTTATACTTTTCCTTTTGCGAACACATTTTGAAAAGGTGTCCTTGTTTCCCGCATTCGCTACAAAACTTAAACCTTAAGGCGGGGTTTCAGTCCTTTCTGACCGACCGAGATAGCATGTACCGAAAGTTTCGCTTTATCCAAAAACTACAGCATAGAATGAAAATCCCGTCTGTAAATACGTTTATTTTCACTAAATCTATAGCGAATGACTATAATATCACGAATCCGTGGAAAAATATTTGTTTTTGTAGTTCGGATTAGAACCCACGACCAGCTGTTTCGGAACAGAAGAGGTGCTCAAAATGCTTTTTTAGACGTTGTTCGTGTCCAAATCTAGTTGACCGCTCTAGAGAATTCATCAGAGAATCACATTGTCGTCGAAATTCTTCATTTAGAGCTTCCGTTTTCACGTGAAGCGGAACTTTCGCAAGGTATTCGAGGTGGCGGTGGACATATCGACGGCTGCGTGGAATAACCGGCTTTCTCAGAGTCCGGTTGAAAAAGCGGCTATCTCAGAATCCGGTTGAAAAAGCGGCTATCTCAAAATCCATTCGAAAAAGCGACTGTTGCCTATATTATTCATATAGGCACAGGCCGCTTTTTCGAATAGATTCTGAGATAGCCGCTTTTCAACCGGATTCTGAGATAGCCGCTTTTTCAACCGGACTCTGAGATAGCCGGTTATTCCACGCAGCCGTCGATATGACTTATACTATACATAGGTATATGCTCACGCATTGCCGTTTCGAAGTTACGGAGCGACTGAAACCCCGCTTTAACGAACATTGAGTTTTCAAGTGATTGCTTTTTCCACAGCGATAACAAGTTTGAGAGCCTCTGTTGCTTTTTCGTTGGTACTGTCCCGGCCTTCTTGCTTTGTTGACGTTCGATGCCTGCTGCCCTTGTGTGTCCGTTTTCCTTCGTCTAGTTCCACACTATGGAATTCCGATGATATTTGCTTTGATATCTTTCCCCGTGCTAGCTCAATGGTTTTTGCTAGCTCAACAAATTCCTTAGCTGATTTGATAGATTGCTTCAACAACTCATAACGAGTTAACTCATCCTTCACACCATTTATTAATTGATCCTTCATGTTATTCTCCAAATCTGTTTTTGAAAATTTACACTTTTGTGCTAGCCCTTCCAATGCTGTCACGAATTCTTGAATAGTTTCATCGTCTTTTTGTTTCCGATCTCTAAACTTTACTCTTTGCACAAATTCATTCTGAGTCGGTTCGTATAATTCGCTTAGCTTCGTTTTGAGATCTTCGTATTTCGCTTTTAAAATGTCTTCCGAGTCGCACGCTACTTTTAGTTCGGCAAATATTTCCGACGATAGTTTTGTCAACAATAGAGGGCCCTTTTTCCCTTCTGGAATATCATTTAATGTGATGAACGTGTGCAATTGAGTCGAAAAAGAGTTCCAATTTACTCCTTTCTTAAATGTTTCGATGTCTCCCATGAATGTAGTCATCATTGTTTTATCTCCGATTCTTTTCTTTAACTCAAGGTTTTCCTTCACACTCGTCTCACCTTCACTGTCACTTTGTTCAATTTTCCGACCTTTCACGTAGTTTCTTAATTTTTCTCTCAAGCTCTTTATTGTATCGTCTGTTTCGTACTCAACGTTATATTTGTCGCACACTGACTTAATTTCGTCCTTCGACAGTTTCTGTATCCATCCCGTCTTTATTTGTTTTATGTTTTCATTCACACCACTCCAATTTATTTGACTCATGTGTAGTCCGCTTTGAAATCCCATCCTCGTCGCCATTGCAGAAACTTGGGGAACGATAGGATTTCAAAGAAGACACATCTTTTATTGATATATATGTGTTTATTGGTACAACGCTATGAGGTGAGCCATAAGGTGCGCGAGCACGCTTGTCGGTCGGCACCGGACTGCCTAGCGTCACCGATGACTCGTCGTCGCATAGCGATCGAGCCGAGGGACATAAATATTGTGTACAGATAGTACAAGATTTTTGACTTAGTAATCGAGCAATGCCAGCTATAGAGTGAGCAAATGAAGAAGAAGGATAAAGAAGCTGTGAGTATTCTTGCATGTGTTTGCCGAATGTGTGAGTATGTGCGATGAGATGACCAGACTTGATCATTCAGAGGAAGTAAAAGTCGTAAAAAGGTTCATAGTAGATTACGATACAATTGCGCGAAGTAAGTGATTCTCGAACGAGTGTAGTTTAACACGAGTGCGAGGATCACGTACGCGCACGTGTGTCGTATACTATTTTTTATGACTCAATGTGCGAATTTCAATTTCGAAAATATATATTAATATATATGTTTTTATTGCATCCCAGTTTTGGCATTATATTATTGTTCTTAAACCTATTTCAAACCTATTATCTTTATTGACTTATTTGTGCTTTGATCACATTATGTTATTTTATATTTTACTTTATTTTTGGTTATACTTTTTCATATTTGCATTCTTCTTAATTACTAATACTATCTGCTGTTATGAGCGCAACCCTTTTCTTCTTCTTTCCCTCTTCAGTCCCACTCTCCTACGCCGTCCCGTCCCTGTCCCCCTCCACTCCTCTACTTGTGTCTCGCCACCTCTTCCTTTCTTCACTCCCTTCCCTCCTCCTCCTCCCTCCTCATCTGCCTCCTTAGCCTTTTTTCTATTTTTATTATAGCCGTCAGCTTTCTGCCTCTCGTCGCTTCCTATCCCTATCGTTGCGCAAAATGCTGGTGACCTCGCTTGTGTTCCCGCTTTTGGATTATTGTTGTTGAGTCTATAATGATCTATCTGGGGTGCTCAACACCAAACTCCAGCGGCTGATGAACTCCTGCGTGCGTTTCGTTTGTGGGGTTCCCCGTGCTGATCACATCACGCCGCACCGCCGGGCGCTTGGCTGGCTCTCGGTTCCTGATCGCAGGGCTTACTTTCAGCTTACGCTCTTTTTTACCGTTACTCGCTCCAGCCGTCCATCTTACCTTCGAGAGCTTTTTGTCGAGCGCGGTCCAGCGCTCCGTGGCCCCTCGCGGCTTCCTCGTTGCGACTTTCTCCTGCTACGTATTCGTACGGAGGCTTTTAGAAGGTCATTCACGGTAGCGAGCATCTATCTCTGGGATGCACTCCCACGGGAGCTAAGGGAGGCTCGTACCCTATCGGCCTTCAAGTGTGGACTTCATGCCCACCTCCTCAATGCAGAGGCTGCCCGGCTCTGAGGTCTTTCCTGTCCTCTTTCTCTATGTCCTTCTCTACTCTCTACTCTCTCTGTCTTGGGTCCTCTGCTTGCTTTAGGCTTTCGGGTTTCGCGCCCACTTGGTTCTCTCTTTTACTTTCTGTTATTGCTCTGTCCGTCTCGTCTGCGTAGTTCTAATTAGTTCTAAGTCTAGGTTAAGCTATCTTTGTATTCATTTCACCCATCTGCGGTGCTTGTATATGTGCTTCGTTTACCTTGCATATTATTTTGTAAATGCAAGGTATCTTTGTCCAGCATGGCTATGGACAAATAAAGATCTATTCTACTCTATTCTATACCACTCCTTGCTCTCCACCCACGCCCTGTCCTCCTCCTCCTCCCTCTCCGCTCTTGCCACCTTCTCCTCCTCTCTCTCCCATTTTTTTTCTCTTTCATCCCATACCCACCACTTTCCTTCTATCAGGAATTTATCCTCCATTCGTTTGAAATCCCTTCCTCTCGCCCTCTTCTTGTGTTCCTCATCCGCAGTCCTCTATTTCATTTCTCTCTCTTCGTACGTTAGGTCTCCGTCTATTCTTACCCCGTCCCTGCTACCCCCGTACCTCACCAGCTCCTCCTTATCCTCCTCTCTTCCCAATGTCATTATGTGTATCTTACCCCCCTGTGTGTCCTCTATCTGTCTTCCGCTCATTATTACTATCTCTCTGCCTGTGGCCTACTTGAACACCCGCTTCACCTCCGTCCGCCAGTCCTCTTCCTCCTTTAGCCCCCTTACTACTACATTTTTCTTCCTGCTCTCCCTCTCCAGCCCCTCTTGTTTTTCCCTTGCCTTCTCTCTCTCTTTCTCTCTCTCTTTTCAGGATTGAGGTGTCTTCAGAGAGTGGGGTCCTTTTTGGTGTGTTTTCTGGTGTTAAAGAATCGAAAATCTTCAACGAACTATCAAATCAGCATCTACTAAGCTGCAGCTCTTCGCAGATATGAAGGTAGGTGCCTTCTTGCCTTAATTTTCTCATTATTCTTGGTTTCTCTTTCGTCTCTCGTGCCTACCCTCAAAATACGGTGACTGTTCAGTAATCACATAACGTCAGTGTCTTGGCAGTTTGGCGCCTGCTGGCGACATCTGCCGCTTTCCTCTAATTATCGATCAATTGATCGATAAGACTTCTGTTATATCGACGTGTTGATGAGTTGTTGTCATCTGTTGACAGCTCGGTGTTAGCATACCCTTCGGGGTCGATAAGGCGATAGAAAGATGTCGGATAAACGAGCGACGCGCTCAAACACTGCCATTAATGCCAGCAACGCGGGTTGCTCGACTTCTAGGGGTTCACCTCGGCAAGGCGGAATAGGATCAGAGCTTGATTTTGATGATTCCCGTTTTTCTAGTCCTCTGAAATCAGATGGCGAACAGCATCTCACGTACAATAAGTTGAGAGAGCTGCGCGCACAACTTAGCATACATGACGGTACTCTCGCACGGCTGATTAAAACAGCGAAATTATCATCAGATGACAAGCAGGCTCTCAGTCAGGTAGCGACGGACTATCAAACTACCTTTAGCATTGTATCTTCGGCCTATGCCAAACTAGCCGCGGCGTCAGAGACAGCAGACGAGGTTAAGCGTGCTGTCCTCAAAGCATGCGAAGCTGTCACAAAGTCTTGTGTGGAATCGGTCAGTACTAGCATCAAGCGAAACATGCCGGCGATGATTGAAAAGAGTCTTCCTGATCTGACAGCTATCGTGAAGGGACATTTACCTGAGGCGACTGCTGGCAAGTCGGGAGGAACCGGGACATATGCAGAGGTCGCCAAATCATCTGGCTCTAAAATCCAAGTGCCGAAAGGGCCTACAGTCAGAGTTCAGAACACTCAAACATTTGTGTTAGCCCCCAACGCCGGGTCGGTAGATAAATATCCTAATTACGAAAAGGCTAGAGATGCGGCAATAGGAGCTCTAAGAGCATCACAAATGCGGCTAAGAATAGAAAATATCAGAAGTGCAGGGAAATCTTGCGTCAGGATAGAGACGAGATCGGTAGACCTGGATAAGGTGAAGGCCCTTCCGGCCCTCGCTGAAGCCGGGTTGGAGTTAAAAGAGGATGCCAAGTACAATCCTAGGCTAATTCTTCATGGCGTTCCAGTCGCCTTGAACAGGGACGATATTAGGTCAGATTTCATTGCACTGAACTTAAATGGCGAAAATGATGAGGCACTTAGAGTCGTGTACGTCTATCCTCCTAAAGAAAATAAGGCCTACACCAGCTGCGTAGTAGAGGTATCTCACGGTACTTGGTCTTCTCTCAAGGATGAGAGCCGTATCTATATAGGTCACTCGGCGTGCAGATTTGATAATCATGTCAAGATACTCCAGTGCTTCAAATGCCTAGCTTTTGGGCACATCGCGAAAGACTGTAAGGCACAGGCTCGCTGTGGCCATTGCGCAGGAGAGCACGAAACGAGAACCTGCCCTGTTGAAAATAGTGACAATGGGTGCCCAAAATGCTACAACTGCTGTAGGGCAAAACATGCAGATGACAAGCACCCTGCTCTGGACGGCAAGAAGTGCCCATTATTGATAAACAAACTTAAGGACAAGATCAGTGGAACACACTATGGCTAGTAATACTGAATCTGGTTCTAATGTCGAACATCTTAAAATCTGTCATGTCAACTGCCAAAACCTTTTAGCTGCTAATCACTTTGTTGAATTTAGACAATACTTTACTGGCTCTGATTATTACATAATCTGCATGTCCGAGACCTGGCTCACTCCTAACATAACAGATAGTTTCATTGATCTGGAGGGATACAATCTATACAGATGTGACAGAACAGGCAAGAAGGGTGGAGGCGTAGGCTTCTATATAAAGTATAATCTTCGGACGCGAATACTTCTGGACTCAGGGGGAGAATACTGTCGTAAACCAGAGTTCATCACCGCGGAGATCGCGGTCTCTCGGACAGAGAAGCTAATGCTAAGCGTAGAGTACCGCCCCCCGGACACGGCTTATTTGAGTGATTTCGAGAACTTCTTTCTGCAACTCTTCGTGCATTACTCCAAACATGTTGTAATTGGTGATCTCAACCTCGACCTCAGGCCAGAGGCATATGACAGCGATAAAATGCGTGACCGGTTATGGAATTTTGTAAATAGTTCTAATCTTCATCTAGTCCCGTTCGATCCGACGCACAATCTCAAGAATAGTGCGACGTGGATAGACCACTGTATTATTGACGATCCTGACGAATTAGTAACAGCAGGGCAATTGGACGTATCATTTCTTTCAGCGCGTGATCTCATCTATATCGTACTGGATATAGGAGTAGGAAAGGAAGCAAGAGAAATCTCATACAGAGATTTCAAAAACTTCTCAATAGACAACTTCCTAGGAGCTCTGTGTAGAGTTGATTGGAAAGCTTTTTTCTGTAGCGATGACATTGACTCGAAAGTTGAGTACATGAACACCACCGTGACTGCCTGCCTGGATAGGCACGCACCCCTAGTTAGTGCCAAGACTAAACCAAATAGGGATCCTGCGCCTTGGCTGACAGCAGAAATTAGAGCTCTCATGAACGAGCGTAACCAGGCACGTAGAGCCTGGAGAAGAAAGAGATGCCTGACACTGCACGACAGGTTCAAACGTCTTCGGAACCTGGTCAGGACCAAAATCGATAGTGCTAGAAATGAATTTTACACCATGACTCTCAGCACCTCGAAATCTTCATCAGAGATATGGTCACAGCTCAGGAGGCTAGGACTCGTCAAATCGAAATCTTCGGCGCGTAACTTGCATTTCTCGATCTCTGAATTGAACAAACACTTTGCGTCTTCCGATTCTATACAGGTGGGCTACGGTCGACAACTGGCGCCTGAAACCCTCAGTCAAGCATTAGAGGAACCATTCGATGATAATAAGTTCCATTTCTGTAACTTCGTAACCGAAAAGGTCCTCAAAGCCGTCTTCCACTCCAAATCGAACGCGATTGGGATAGACGGTATTCCAATTGATGTGTTTAGGAAAAGTCTTCCGGTTCTCCTACCCATCATAGAGCACCTGTTCCATTTCTCGCTTTCACACGGGGTGTTCCCTTCTTTATGGAAAGATTCTATCATTGTGCCTCTTCCCAAAAAAAAGTCTCCAATGTCATGCAACGACTACAGACCTATCTCTATTCTATGCGCACTCTCTAAGTGTCTCGAGAGGCTGGTAGCAGACAAAATCTCTGACTACCTTGAGGAACGAAACCTGTATGACCCATTCCAATTGGCCTACAGGAAGGGACACAGTACTCATACTGCGCTTATTAGGGTCGTAGACTACTGCCGCCAGGCGATAGACAAAAGAAAGGTTGTCATTATGGCCTCATTCCATTTTTCCAAAGCTTTCGACAAGGTTAATCATTCCATACTTCTCACAAAGTTGAGAAAATTGAACTTCTCACCACTGGTCCTAAAATTTCTTCATTCGTATCTCACCAAGAGGCGGCAGGCTGTCAGGGGAACAAACGGGGCATTATCTGAATGGGTCAATAAGATGCCGGGCGTGCCCCAGGGATCGGTTCTGGGACCCTTGCTCTTTATCATTTATGTTTCAGATCTTCGCAATATCTTATGTAACTGTAGCTACAACTTCTACGCCGATGACCTCCAGCTGATAATCGAGTGTGAACCAGCCAACATCCTCAGTGGAATTGAGAGGGCCAACAGAGACGTCGATGCGGTCTGCGGATGGGCAGACCACAACGGGCTACAATTGAACAGCGGTAAAACTAGAGTGATATTGGTTGGGATCACCAGGTACATAAATTCTCTCAATCTCAGAACGATGCCGCGTATTGAAGTACGGGAAACAGGGATTGAATATTCATCCAATCTATACATACTGGGAGTCACGCTGACGAGCGACCTCACCTGGAGGCCTCACATAAATAACGTTACTAAAAGAATATACAGCACCGCGTGTCAACTACGCCTTTGCCGCAAACTATTGCCCGAACAGTTACGCATACAGCTAATATCAACTCTGGTTTTTCCTCTGATCGATTACTGCTGCATCATACACCTCGACCTGACTGACGAACTGACGATCTCGCTGCAAGGAGCCCTGAATTCATGCGTTAGATTTATCTATAATATCCGTAGGGACGAACATATCACCCCCTACTTTACAATGATCGGGTGGTTGAAAGTCAACGCTAGAAAAGAAAATCTACTAGGCTGTATGATGTACAATGTATTGAAGACTCAGGAACCACTGTACCTGAAAAGTAAATTCAAGCATAAAACAGAAGTAGGGATTAGAAGCACGAGAGCACCATCCGAAAATCTAGCTATCAAACCGTGTAGGACTCAATATTTCAAAAACTCATTCACACATGGAGGCGCTGCATACTGGAACAACATACCGCTTGGCATCCGTAACTGTAAAACTCTAGTCACTTTCAAATATCACCTGTTCAATCACTTACTATCTAGTCAGACACAAGCTAGTGTCCTTCAATCTAGTCACCTAGAGTCTGGACTGAGTCCTTCCTTAGGTTATTTGGGCCATGGTTTTCCCTGTGGACGAAAGGCAAATGCCGGGACTCGCGGAGTGGGCCTCCATGGCATATCTAACCCACTCCACTCAGCCTCGAACAGACACATACTTATATAGGCCGACAGACACGACACACATACACTTTTGTACCTACACACACGAAAACACACGAATAAATAAATAAAGGCGAACTAGTCTTAGATTTAACGTTATGAGTAGGACTAGTCAAAACCAAAATTATATAATTACCATATCTTAGTATATATCAAATTTATAGTATCATATATTAGATCAATCATTTAGTTGTATAAAAACTACCAAGATTATGATACCTCAAGTACAATGTATCACAGGCAAATGTGAAATTTTCGCGAAACTGTAATCCGAAGTGCCAGCGCTTGAGGGGATCCGTCCCAGAGCGCTCAATAAATATTCTGTCTATTCTATTCTATCTATCTTTCGTCCGGCTACGCTCTAACGACTTGACTATCCGGCTGATTGATGCCAAAAAGCGTCGCGGGCGCCTTACAACCGCTGATCTTGGCTCCTCGTCTTCTGTTTCCTCGGGTCCTGTCTCGCCGATAAACATCAATGAGGCTCTTCCAGCGGACTTGTACAAACTTCTTATGGCTGTCAGAGCTGCAGCCAGGACGAAGGGTGTCAAATACGTCTGGCATCGGGACGGGATTGTGTTTGCGAGAAAGACGGATGGTGGTCAGGTTAGGCGCTTTCGCACTTTGGACGACCTTGCCGTCTTCGACTCGGAGTGACGCCATCGCATTGCCTCCTGCGCTGCTGGTCGCGTGCCTGCCGCTCGACCTCGCTCTGCGGCGTCTCGGGCACACCTTGGCCCCCCCTCACTTGACGGTCTGTCACTTCAACGCCACCTCGCTCAGGGCGCACATGGATCTCCTGCGAGCTCACTTTGCTGATCGGTCTGCTTACCTCTTAGCGGTCAGTGAGACTTGGCTCCATCCACATCTCTCTGATGCACTTGTTGCACTTCCTGGCTACACGTTGCTGCGAAATGACCGCGTGGGCAAGGAAGCTGGAGAAGTAGCCCTTTATATTCACCAGGCTCTTCGTGGGAGGGTCCTTGCCGCCTCTCCGTCTGAGTATGCTCGCCAGCCGGAATATCTCCTGGTGGAGGTCAAGTCGATCTCACTTGCGCCTTTTCTGGTCGCGGTGGTCTATCGCCCCCCGAAGGCGGCGAATCTCGATAACTTTGAGCAGGATTTTGACCGGATCGCGCTTGAGTATAGTCTTTCTGTTATCATGGGTGACTTCAACGCTGACCAACTTGGCAACACCTACGAAGCGACAAATGTCCGGGACTTCTACACCTCTCGCTCCCTCTTTTTCGTGCCTTTTGCTCCAACCTGCCACACGCACTCTGCGGATACGCTCCTGGACCATTACTTTATAAGCGATGAGGCAGCTCTCCATTCGTTCAGCCAGTCGGTGGCGCCCTTCATTGATGTTCATGATTTCCTCACTGTGGAATTATCTTGCTCTGTCCCCTTTGCTTCTGCCGGGAAATACTTAGCGCGCTCCCATCGAGATTTTGATCAGCAACTCTATCTGCGTAAGCTGGCGAACCTAGACTGGTCTGTATTTGGGACTGCGACCACTCCGGATGCACAACTTCACTGCCTTCAGGGTAATCTTACGAGGGCACTGGATACTCACGCTCCTTATCGCCAATGCAGACGGAGGAAGACCAAGCCGCCCTGGATCTCACCTGAACTTGGAGAGCTCAGTCGCGCCAGGGATGCTCTTTATCGAGCCTACAGGCGAGCTAGGTCGGAGGTCTCGCTCTTTCGTTATCGGCAGGCCCGTGATGATTTACACAAGCGTATCTCTGCTGCTCGCTCCGATCATTACTCTAGCCGCCTGATGTCCATCGAGCAGCCCCGCTTACTCTGGAAGGAGCTTCGAGGCCTGGGACTTGTCGCGGATCGCTCCAATGACTACGGTGACTTTTCCGTGGAGGAGCTTAATCAGCATTTCGTCTCTGTGTCCCAGCACCCGTCCTCTGCGTCTGAAGTTGCGGACTTTTTTGCGTCTCTGCTTCCACCTCAGTATGATGACTCGTTGTTTTACTTTGATGATATTTCGCCGGAATATCTTTTGGATGCCATAGAGCACTTCACCTCGCAGGCTCGAGGGGTCGATGACATCTCTCTCCGTAACCTGAAGGAGGCCTTGCCGGTAATCTTTCCGTACCTGCTCTCACTGCTCAATCTTTGCTTAAATACTGCCACCTTTCCGGCTCAGTGGAAGCAAGCGAGGGTGCTTTCGCTTGGAAAAGTGAAATCACCCACCTGCCTCCAGCAGGTCAGGCCAATTGCCAACTTGTGCCTTCTGTCCAAGATCTTCGAGCGTGTAGTGCTGCAGCTGGTCCCGGCCTATCTTGAGGACCGCGGTCTATTAGACCCCAGGCAATCAGGTTTCCGGCGAGGCTTCAGCACTCAATCTGCGCTACTTAGGCTGTCCGGAGATATCCGTCAGGGCATAGATGATCGCAAGCTTTCTGTCGTTGTACTTTTTGACTTCTCCAAGGCCTTTGATACCGTCTCTCACGCTGTCCTTCTGCCTAAGCTGGCTGCTCTCGGGTTCTCGCAGCATGTTCTGAGGTGGTTCGGTTCCTATCTGGTTGGAAGGTCGCAAGCGGTGGTTGGTGCTGATGGTCGCTTGTCCTCCTGGGCTCCGCTTAATCTGGGAGTGCCTCAGGGCTCCGTCCTCGGCCCCTTACTGTTCTCTCTCTTCGTTAATGACCCCCCGCAAGTGCTACGTCACACGTCACACCTCCTGTATGCCGACGACCTGCAGATCTACTCGCACTGCGGTGTGGAAGGGCTTCCGGGTGTCATTGCGGATATGAACGAGAATGTAGAGGCGATCCTTGGTTGGTCTAAGTGTCATGGCCTTCGGCTGAATGCTGCCAAGACTCAAGCCATAGTCGTCGGAAGCTCTGCATACCTCTCTAAATCAGCTCTTGCTTCCGTGCCTGCCATCTCCATCGATGGTGCCCCTGTGCCTTTTTCTCCCACGGTTAGGGATCTGGGTGTAATCCTTGATAGCAAGCTGTCTTGGTCTCAGCAGGTTGCTGCTGTCTCTGCGCGCGTGCATGCCTCCCTTCGCCAGTTATCTGCCTCCCGACGTTTTTTGTCTATGTCCCTCCGCAAGATGTTGGTGATGTCGCTTGTATTCCCGCTGGTTGATTATTGCTGTGTAGTTTTTACCGATCTATCTAAGGAGTTGAATACCATACTCCAACGGCTGCTGAACTCCTGTGTGCGATTCGTTTGCGGGGTTCCTCGTGTTGAGCATATCACGCCGTACCGTCGGGGCCTTGGCTGGCTTTCCGTTCGCGATCGCAGGGCTTACTTCATGCTTGTGCTTTTCTACACAGTCGAGCGCGGGCCGGCGTTACGTGGATCATCGCGTCTCTTTCGTGGTGATTTTCTCCTGCCGCGCGTTCGTACGGAGACCTTCAAGAAGTCGTTTGCTGTGGCCGCGGTGTATCTGTGGAACGCGCTGCCACCGCAACTCAGGGAGCCTCGCACGTTGGCAGCCTTTAAGCGAGGGCTACACACTCACCTTCTTTCTGCTGACACTGCTTGAGTGGAGCCTGCCTTTCTTTCTTCCTCTTTTTACATCTGCTTCGTTTCTTATCTGCTTTTTCCTCACTGCTGGCTCTCTTGCTCGCTGAGCTGGTATGTCTCCCTTCTCTATTTTCTGTCTGTCTCCTCTGCTCAGATTTAGTTAGAATTAATTAGTTTTATTCACCTCTCAACTGTAATCGCCACTTTATTGATCTGAAAAGCGGGCATAAAGTAGCATATTATTCCCTGTTATACTTTTGCGGGAAATAATGTTACATTATTCCCGCAAATACAGATTTGCGGGAATAATGTAGATTATTTCCCGCAAATCTGGATTTTGCGGGAATAATGTAGATTATTTCCCGCAAATCTGGATTTTGCGGGAAATAATCTACATTATTCCCGCAGATTTGCGGGCATAATGTACATTATTCCCGCAAAATTTATGAAGATTGATAAAGTGGTTACAGTTGAGGAGTGAATAAAACATTGTATGCAACATGGGAAGAAAGTGCATCATTCTCTCGGGCTTACTGCCCTTGCGAAAATTCCCTTGGGTGATTACTGCCCTCGCTTCGCTCAGGCAGTAAACTCACCCTCGGGAATTTCGTTTGGGCAGTAAACTCACCCTCGGGAATAATCTTTCACTTTATTCCCACGTTGTATAATGTACTATTACGCTTAGGCTATGCTGTTTGCTCTCACCTATCTGGTGCATGTAATCTTTGTATTGTCTACCTCGCATCCCCTTTTGTAAATGCGAGGTATTCTTGTCCAATATTGTCATGGACAAATAAACCAACTATCTATCTATCTTTCACCTCCCTCTCTGCATCCGTTTCCGGTGAGTCTCGACTGCACGCCTTTCCATCTACTCCCAACTCTTTGAGCTTTTACTGCCGCAATCTGCCTTCGGGCCCTTTTGTTTGCAGATTTTTGCATGCCTCTAACTGCAAGCTTTCTTCTGGCTTGCTCTCTCTGCCTCTGATCTCACCTGCTACTCTCTGGCTGCATTTTTCTGGGTTGGCTCTTTATCCTCTCTCCTGGGTCCACCTGTGCGACAGAACCTACACCTGTCTCCGGTCTTCGGATGCGCATGCCTGGATTTGAGTCACGTGACCGCTGCTGTCTTAGCATCGACCGTCTGCCGTGGATCAACTGGTTCCCCCGCTCGCTACAGCAGCTCTGTCCTCTGGCCGTCTCTGGTATCTCGTCGCCTGCTCCTTGGTCACCGGTCGGTAAAGTAGTGCTCGACCTATCCATCTTTCTCTGGTTCATGAAGTATGAGTCCTGCGCGCGCCTGCTCCGGTTGCAATAAATCGGTTGCTGAGCCTCTACATTGCACCGAATGCAACTCTTACTACCACCCGAGTTGCCTCAAGCTTAAAGCGTCGCGTCCTGGTTCCCTTCATTGTTTCCGCGATACCTACCTGAAGGCCGCTCAGCCCCACTCGCAGTCTCAACCTACTTCGTCGTCTGTGGCCTCTGTCTTGCAGCCTCGCTTCTCGGCTGTGCCTCCGGCCCCTAATTCTCTGCCGGCGCCCGCTGCACCGCCATCCATGGACTTCCTCGAGGAAATGATGCGTCGAATAGACCGTAGGTATGACGATATTGGTGGGCGCTTTGATAACATCGACACCCGCCTCAGTTGCCTGCCGGCTATGCAGGCTCAAATTGACAGTAACACCGCCTTGATCGAGGCCCTCAAACGCCAAAACCTTGCGCTTACCGAAGATATGTAGGGGTTGCGAACTGCTGTCGCTGAACTGCAGACCCACCGAGTTGCCGGCCAGCTGGCGCTACGGCGTGCCTCGGCCCGGCTCTGCGAAGCTGAGTTAATTATTTCCGGGGCCACGTGCCCTTCTCCTGCTCGCACTCTTGCTGTTGTTCAGCAGGTTGCCGTAGCGCTGGGCGTTGCTCTTGAGAACGGGGATATTCTCTCAACGCGTTTCCTTGTCTCGCGCTCCCGGGCGCCTTTTAGTCAAACAGATGCGCCACTGCCTATTGTAGCCAGGCTTAGGTCGTGTTAACTTTGCATCCGGTTTATCGATGCTAAGAAAGCGTTTCGTATCCTCCGTACCTCTGACCTCAGCCCGCAGCCTTCCTGTTCTCCGTCGACCATCCACGTCAATGAGGCTTTTCCCGGGGACCTCTACAAGCTCCTTGTCGCTACTCGAACTGCGGCCGCGGCTAGGGGGTTTAAATACGTTTGGCACAGCGGTGGTGTGGTCTTTCTGAGGTTCGCGGACGGCGATCAAACTAGGCGTATTCGTTCGGTTGAGGACCTTGAGACGCTCGAAGCCGAGTTTCCGCTTGTCTCTCCCTCAGGCGCCTCCGCCTCTGCACGTGGTCGCGGTGCCCCGGCTGCGCGGTCCCGTCGTGGTGCTCGGGGGTCTGCTCGCGGGGCCTCTAGGGGTAGTGCCCCTTCTTTGCCTCCCGCTGCCACCGCTGCCATTGCCTCGGTGTCAGCTTCTCCGCTTCCTTCCACCTCGCGGCAATGACTTGACCCTGGTTTGCCGCCTCCTGCGGGCCCGCCGCGCTTAGCGCTCAACATCTGCCACGTGAACGCAACGTCCATCCGCGGCCATCTAGATTATCTGCGTTTCCACTTTGTTGGCTCTCGCTACCATCTTATTGCGATCAGTGAGTCCTGGCTTCACCCTGAGATTCCGGACTCCTCCGTGGCTTTATCTGGGTTCTCTATCCTCCGCAACGACCGTGTTGGGGAGGACGCCGGTGGTGTTGCCTTGTACATCTGCGACTCTCTGCGCGGAAAAATTCTTGCTGCTTCCCCGTCCTTATACTCAGCCTCTCCAGAATATCTGCTGGTGGAAATTAAGTCTCCTGGTGCGCCCCCGTTCGTCGTCTCGGTTGTCTACCGTCCATATAAGACCGCAAACCTGGCGTCTTTTCAGGAACACTTTGATGTCTTCTCCTGTGACTGCTCTCTGTCTGTAGTGTTGGGTGATTTTAACGCCAACCAACTCGCTTATAACTATTACGATGCGGATAATGTGCGCTCTTTTTGCCTTTCGCATTCACTCTACATGGTACCTTTCTCTGCCACCCACCACTCTTTCGCCGCCGACACCCTACTTGACCTCTGTCTTGTGAGTGACCCCGAAGTCATCCTCAACTTTTGGCATTCCGATGTACCCTTTATTGCCGGTCACGACCTGATCTTTGTGACCATCGCCTTGCCTGCTCCGCTTGCGCCGCGGCCAATCACCGCCCGCTCTTACCGGAGATTCTCTGCCGATGACTTCGTTCTTGCGCTCGATGCCTCGAACTGGGACCGCTTCTTTTTGTCCGCCGTGCCCGATGATATGCTCCAGTGCCTCCAGGAAAATCTTACCTCCGCGCTTGACGCCCTTGCTCCGCCGCGTACCTTTGTTCCTAAGCGTCGCTCTCCACCCTGGATCACTCCTGACCTTCGTGCTCAGGAGCGTGCCAGGGATGCCCTCTATTGCAGGTACAGGCGTTCTCGCGCTTAGTCCGATCTTCTCTCGTACCGCTGCTCCCGCGATGCCCTTCACAGGCGTATTTCCGCTGTCCGCTCTGAATTTTTCGCCGCACGGCTTGCGAATGCTCCTGGGGCGCGTGCCCTCTGGAACGAACTCCGGTCCCTTGGGCTTGCTTCCTCTCAAAGAAGAGACTGCGCTGGTTTCACCACTGAAGACCTTAACGCTCACTTTGCTGCAGTCTCCTGCTGCCCTAATGCGTCCCAAGAAGTTGAGGAGTTCTTCCGCGCACTCCCTCCGCCGCGATATGACGACTCGCTTTTCTATTTTTCTGACGTCTCTCCTATTGCCCTCCGCAGAGCAATCATGCACTTTTCGTCGCAGTCCCGGGGCGTGGACGACCTCTCACTTCGCAACATCAAAGATGCTCTCCCGGCAATTTTTCCGCTCTTGCTTCTTGTCTTCAATCACTCGCTCGGCTCGGGTATTTTTCCTGCCCTCTGGAAAAAAGCCCGTATCATCCCTCTGGCCAAGGTTAAGTGTCCAACCTCTCTGCAGCAAATGCGACCCATTGCCAACCTCTGTCTCCTGTCCAAGGTACTCGAGCGCATTGTTCTGGTCCAGATCATGGCTTTTCTTGAATTCCGTTCGCTGCTTGACTCTCGCCAGTCTGGTTTCCGTATGGGCCGTAGTACGCAAACGGCTTTGTTGAAGCTCGCTAATGACGTTCGCCGTGGCGTCGACAATCGTCTGGTGACCCTGGTGGTTTTGTTCGACTTCAGCAAGGCGTTTGATTCTATTCCGCACTCTTTACTTCTTGCTAAACTCCTCGGTCTTGGGTTTTCTCAGCATGTTTTGTCATGGATCTCGAATTACCTCCGGGATCGATCGCAGGCAGTCGTTGGCCCTACTGGCGAGCTGTCTTCTTGGCTGCCGCTTGATCAGGCTGTTCCCCAGGGTTCCGTTTTAGGTCCGCTACTTTTTATCATTTTTATTAATGACATTTCTCAGGTTCTTCGGCACACGGAGCACCTACTCTATGCCGACGACCTCCAAATATACCTCCAATGCCCTGCATCTGAGGTCTCTGAGGCCATTGTGCTCCTAAATCGGGATATTGCAGCAGTCCACGAGTGGTCTTGTCGCAACTCTCTTGCGCTCAACTCCTCCAAAACTTAGGCCATCATCCTTAGCAGCTCTCCTTTTACAACTCGGCTGCATCGCAGTGTTCTTCCGCCCGTGATCATGAATGGTGTCGCCATACCGTTCTCGCGGACCGTCCGCAATCTCGGCCTAATCCTCGACCCTTCGCTCTCTTGGGTTCCGCAAGTCGATGCAGTTTCGGGCAGGGTACATTGCGCGCTTCGTCAGCTTTCTGCATCTCGTCGTCTGTTTTCTCCTGCTCTGCGTGCTTACCTCGCGACTACCCTCATTTTTCCGCTACTGGACTATGGCTGCATTGTCTACAACGACGTCTCCGGGGAGCTTAACACCCGGCTGCAACGGCTCTTTAATTCTTGTGTCCGCTTTGTCTGTGGTGTTTCGAGGGATGAGCACGTCACCCTTCATCGCCGCGGTTTGTGCTGGCTATCGGCTCGAGATCGTCGGCTTTATTTTCTAGGTGCCTTGCTTTACACCGTCTTTCGCACCAACTCTCCAGACTACCTTCGCGTCTTTTTCGTGAATCGTCCTTCCGCTCCGCCTGGGTCTAGTAGGCTTGCAAGGGGTGACTTTCTCATCCCCCGTTTCACCACTGAAGCTTACAGGCGCTCCTTCGCAGTGTCCGGAGCCTATTTTTGGGAGTCGCTTCCCCCTGACATCCGGGGATCAACCTCTGTCTCACTGTTCCGTTCCCGTCTGAAGCAGTACCTTTCCGACACCGAATTCGCTAGGGTGTAGCTGCCTCCTGTCTTTTGCCTGTAGCCTTAAGTTTAATTATTTTAGTTTCTCGCTCTTGTTTTCTCTGCTGTCTTTTCTCTTACTCTCAGTAGCATTAAGTTCTAAGTTAAGACTTTCGTATTTTCTCTTTTTTTTTATAATTTGCTCTTCCTATGTTTACCTTGCATCCCTTTTTGTAAATGCACTGTAAACTTATCCTATATTGATATGGATAAATAAATAAATATCTATCTATCTATCTCTCTCTCTGCTCTCTCTCTCGACGGGGGTAGCGACTGTTCGTGTTGTGATAGTGCTCCCGTATTTCTTAGCATTTTTGCCCGTTATTCGTAAATAAATTGTACGTTTTTTTGTACTTAGCACACCGTGTAGTGTGAGTGCACCTGTCTGTGACGCGGTCTCAGCGTCTCTTGCTCAGCTTTTAGTCTACTAAGTGCATTTTTGTGCTCACTATCGACAGTTTTCGATTTGGTGACGGTTGACAAGTGTTACTGGATTATCCTACTTCTCTGTGTGATGTCATTTACTTGGCTATAGCTATTGTGTGCGTGCTCAGAGACGAGTCTCGCGCAGCCCACTGGTCAAGCGCTGTGTTTACTGGGACATTAAACTGGACTTTGATATTTCTGCGATCTTGGCTTCCTGAGTGTTATTGCGGTAGTCAGTTGAACTGTCTGTCTATACTCATTATCGCGCGTCGGTAATTTGTGCTGTGATACGGAGTATTGCAGGTAGCTAGCTATTCTATCAGCATGTCTGACAGCTCCTCTCATTCTCCGGTGTTGCCGAAAACATGCAGGGGCTGCAAAAAAGACGTGAAGAACGCGTCTCACTGCTCAGGCTGTCGAGGGTATTTTCATCCTAGCTGTGCGCAGTTTAGCAAGGTGAACATTGGTTCCAAACAAGTGTTGAGATGCAAGCTATGCTCGGCAGTGATCGCTGCTGCGTCATCCTCGTCTCATAGCTCCTCTGCTAGCATGGTGGCCACTAAAAAGATTCGGAAAAATTCCCTGACTTTTCCCTGACTTTCCCTGATCAAATTATGATTTTTCCCTGACTAAAATTCGAACTAATAGTGCCAATTCAAGTATCTAATAAATAAGGATTCAAAACATTGGCAATAAAAAACACGTTCACGATTTGTGTCACGGTGATAGAAAATAATCTACATATGCCACAGAAACTAATAATAACGGGATTGCTCTATTCCACGCACAATATTGTACATTTACCGTATATATTTTCAACATTTTTTATCATGATTTTTGTTACATCAAAATTTATTCACGAACACACATAGATACTAACTACCTAGATAGAATATTTCATAGAGGAACTCAAACAGTTTAAAAAGGAACTTTGAAACTTTGGTATAAACATCTTACTAGACTAATATAGACTAGAGTATACTGTTCAAAACAGAATTATCACAGCTTTACACTGTTTTTTTGAGAGCTCTGATCTTCTCATTTAGTGCTGCTTCTTCGTCTTTTGCGCTCTCAACAAGAGCACGCTTTTTCTCCTCGAGTTCCTTCAGCTCAAGAGCCCGCGCCTTTTTTTCCACAAGTAAGGTCTCTTCCGAAGAATTCTGCTTTTTTTTTTGCTCCATACATTCAATGTACCGGGAATGCGCATTTCGAGCAGCGTGAATCATTCGCTTTGTGACGGTCAATTTTTCAACGCCGCCAGCAGCGTTGAGGACATCATACACCTGTCTTTGGGCAATAAGTGATTCCAGGAGGAACAGGAGTTGGTTTTCTACAATGCATTCCCGATTCACGGAAAACCCCCTTTCAAGATCTGCGTTTCCGTGTGACAATATCAGAATTTTTTTCAGAAACGCAATAAGTTCCTGAAGCTCTTCATCAGCCTCCTTGACGACAGATATCCATAGATAGTCCAATCTGTCATCTGTTCTGGAAAATTTCTTCATCCTATCCAAAAAAAAAACGGTTGTTCGCATACCGCCTTGAATTGCCTCTCAACTTTGTCAGCAACAATGCCTGAAATCTGTCGACTCTTGAGCAAAGCGTTCAATGCAATGCGGAGACGAGTGTCGCGAGTATTAGGCATAATTGCCACTACCGGGTCGAAGCAAGATATGCCTTTTGTAAGAGCGAACGACAGCGGAGATCGTGCCTGTAGTTTTTCACATACCTTTTGCAGGCCCGTACGACACTGGTGACGAAACTCAAGAATATCGCGATCATCGAGAAGATTCCGTACTTTCGAGATTGCTTCACGAGTTGCATAGCCCAGATCTATGCGCGTCGAATCAAGAAGGTTTTGTTTTTCAGAAACGTCGATATCTTTTATCGACTTCGCAGCCGTAAGAATTTCTGGCTTCATAAACCTACTCATAATGTTTTTGATCATCTTAGACAATGACTCAAACAATAAAGGGGCTAAGGGCTTGTCGGTCTGAAATTCCGTCAGAAACGGTTCGACTCCAGCAGCTACAGCTTGGAAGAAAGTGAGCTTAGGAATTAGTAGCTTATCATTCAATGCTGACTGCACGGTTTTAAAACTTTTGCTCTGCGGAACCGTTTTTCGGTCTCACGTGATACCCTCGATGTATTTTTTCACATTTAGAACTATAGCAATGGCTCTTTCCGCCCCTGTTGCATTTTCGAGCCAACGAACGGTGCAGAATTTCTTCGGAAATAATTTCGATCCTGAATAAAACGTATAATCTCCTCTATGGGCTGGTGAGTCCTTGAAGGTGTAGTACAAACCAGTAAGGAATTCTGAAACCTCCCATCCAGTAGCTCTCATGGCGGCCTTGAAGGCACCGTTGACATTGTGGAGGCCACAACTGCCGATTTCGACAAGCCGCCGATCCTCGGGGTCTGATGCCAACCTCTCGCTGAGATCTCGATGGAATTTGAAATTCACGTTCGGCCCATCCATAGAAATTTGAAGAAGCTGTTTTCGATCTATATCTGAAAACGCCGATGTGAACGCCCGAAGCAAATCTGCAGCAGTTGCGTGGTCCAAGAACGCAGACGTGAAATATCTGGTTGTGACTTGATCAGTGTCTTGTCTCCAAAATCGAACGAAAACATCCATTTGTCCGAGTTGAGATACTTTGTTGAGGGACTCATCAAATCCAACAACAACGTCGGTACAGTTTTTTAGTAACGCGATTAGCTCACTGTGGAAAAGAGGAGCCAGACCATGCACTAATGTGTATGCCAGTTTCGTGCGTTGCATTTTTATCTTACTAGCAATTTGAGAATCTGGGAACATTATTGGGAATAATGTAATGCCTTTAGCTGCACTACGCAAGGAATTATGCGTTTCGATGGTGTGCAGACACCACAGAATTTCCGCACGGGTCACGCTTTCAGCTACAAGAAATGATGTTATTCCTCGCGATGATGGTCCACTGACGGTGCATTTTGAAATAGTAATATGGCAGAATCTACATTCGTGTTTGACTGCGTGAACACTGGCTGACATTCGGTCAAATTCTTGTTATTTATATCCAGTGTTCCAGATTTTGTGCCTCTGAGTGATAGAGCAATATCGTGGGTCTTATTCCTCGTCATCATCACGTGTTTATGTTTTTTCGATTGTGAATGGCTTATGACTGCACGTTTTCCCATGTTACTGAGCGAAAAGGAAAATGAGCACCAATGACATCGCGCACTATTAGGTTTACCCGGAACTTCCTTAAGCCAGACAGAGAACTTTTCATCCTGCAGCCACTCTTGATTAAACTTAGTCAATTTCATCGGTCCACCCATTTTTGTATATCATATAAGTATTATATTAGTAGAACTCTGAAATGATAAAATAAAAAAAACTCTTAGTAAACCGATGACACTATAATTCCATCCAATCGCCAGAGAGAAAAGTGCAATGAAAGAGGTCGAAAAAGACTATCAATTCGCGTCAAAATATTGCATTTTGTGTAACAAAGTAGCAGTTAACGAGTTTCGAGACGTTATACTTTCAGTAATTATTGATGTATGTATAATTAGATTTTAGTATTTATTAATGTATTCATTTATTTTCTTTATTTATTAATGTATTTATTTATTTATTTATTCATTGATGTATTTATTCATTTATTCATTTATTCATTCATTCATTTATCTATTTATTTATTTATTTATTTATTCCTTCATTTATCTATTTATTTATTTATTTATTCATTCATTCATCTATTTATTTGTTCATTTATTTATTCGTTTATTTATTCATTCATTTATCTATTTATTTATTTATTTATTCATTTATTCATCTATTTATTTGTTCATTTATTTATTCGTTTATTTATTCATTCACTATCATCTAATCATATATAGCAGATCTGGCAAAACCATTTTACCTTACGATTTTCTAGGAATAACTGTCAACGAGCAGGTATTATATTCTTTGAAGATCTCCTGTATATTAGTAAGGTATTCTTAAATAAATCATATGATTTTAGATACATACCTTTGTGACAAACGGTCATACAAACATTCATATAGACATCTACGTCGGTGAAAGACTCACACAACTCACTGTCTTCCATGCGCGCGCTTGCACAAACTTGCTCATGCCAGTGCCAGTCGGCAGTCACTAGCACTCTCGCTCGCTCGCTCGCTCGCTCGCTCTCACTCATTCACTCACGCTCTATCTCTCTCTCTCTCTAGTCTCTCTTTGTGGCGCGGCGCAGCGCTGGTCCAATGCTTAAGCATGTAGCGTTACAAATTTTCAATACTATTTCGATGAAAGATTTCGATTGAAAGTACCGAGCAGGTGGAAAAAAAAGTTGCTTTTCATAGTGGATCCTCTCTCGTTTCGTATTGCCAAAAAAACTCCCTGACTCACTAAAAAATTCCCTGACTTTTCCCTGACTTCCCTGTTTTCCCTGACCAGTGGCCACCATGGCTAGGGTAAGCGCAGTGGCTAACTCACAAGATCAGAGTCAGACACCATTGCCCACCCAGTCGTCTTCTCTGGATGCAGTCTTAGCGGCTGTCGAAGCAAATGCCGAATTTGTCAAATCCTCGACCGCCGATATGAGTGTCAAAATCGAAAAGCTTGTAGGACTTCCTGCCAGGGTTGAAGACATCGCCGAGAAGCTTGATGCACTGTCTGCCTCTACTGTGAACCTTGCAAGGGAGTTGCGCGCTGAAATGGCTACCCTTACTTCAGAAAATGCTTCTCTCAAGGCGCGTGTTGGCGAGTTGGAGAACGTGCAGGGAGCCAAATCAGCGGATGTTGTTCGTCTCACCGCGGAGGTTACGGGGCTCACTGCTAAACTGGGAGTCCTGGAGCGAAACCTTCTGTCTCGTGATCTCATGATATCGGGCGTCCCAGAGTCTGAGGGCGAAGATCTCTCCTCACTTATGCGATCCCTTGCTGCTCGCCTCTCGATCAGCGTGTCCAGATCAGACGTCTGCGAGGTAGTGCGCATCAGGAGCACCAGAGATACCGAACAGCCGCGGCTCATTCTAGCTCGGCTCCAGTCGACCGATTGTCGAAATCGATTTCTCGCTGCCAAGCGTGCTGTTGGGCACATCTACGCCGACGAACTTGGCCTGGATGGGGAGCATCCGCATGGGCCTGTGTTTCTGAATGAGCATCTTTCGCTTGCTCTCGCTACGCTCCTGGGCAAAGCTAAAGAGATTGCCAAGCGATGTAGCTACCGCTTTGTCTGGACTCGAAATGGGGTAGTCTATGTCAAACGCGAGGCTTCCTCTGAGCCAATAGCCATACGCTCCGAGGCTGATCTTTCTCAGTTATCTCGTTCTGAAGCCAATGTACCTGCAAACCAGCGTGAGGATCCGTCGGATGTTGCCCAAGGGTCTGCGGGTGCTGATCGTGAGGAAGGCATTCGACAGTCGGGATCAGTTTCGGGAGCCGCTGCACCAGGTAGCTCAACAAGTCTGCCTACACGTCACCTAAAAGTTGCGCATTGTAACGCAACCTCGCTACTCGGCCGCATGGATCAAATGAGGATATTTTTTAATAACAATTCCTATCATATTATCGCCATTTCCGAATCGTGGCTGCATGCAGGAATCCTTGATAAGCTTGTCGCCTTGGACAACTACTACTTATTACGCAATGACAGAATTGGCAAGCTGGGTGAGAGAGTTGCTTGCTATGTTCATAATTCTTTTTTATGTAAAATCCTTGCTTTCTCACCACCTTTGTTTACAAATTCCCCGGAGTTCTTGATGTTGGAAATCAAATCAGAACGTCACAAGATTCTCTTTGCAACTGTATATCGCAGACCCAAGGGTATTCTGCTGGATAAGTTCGCTGACGAGCTCACCAAATTTTCCCATAGCTATAGTAATATTATAATCACCGGCGATTTTAATTGTAATCTAAGTAGTACCGAGTTCGAGGGTGCGTATCTGCGCGATTTCGTGTTCAGCCATGCACTCCATATAGTTCCCCACGGCAATACGCACCACACAAATCATTCTGATACTTGGCTTGATGTAGCAATCATTGATTCAGCAGATAAACTGCTATCTTTCAATAAATCGTCAGTTCCGTTTACAGCAGGGCACGACCTGATTGAGCTCGAGTACAAGCTGCCGCTTCCTATCCTGCCTAACCGCGTCGTGACATATCGCGACTTCAAAAACTGCGATACGCTAGCCCGTGGTGATACTCTGCTCACTATTATTGCTAATCAGTCGCCTGGTGAAGCTGACAATGTAGATTCTCTAGCCGGTTCTCTTTGCACTGCAATTACATTGGCGCTGGACAGCCATGCACCGGTCGTCTCGCGTACCCTGACAGATTCTCGTGCTCCCTGGTTGACCGCTGAAATCAAGCAGCGCATCGTACTCCGAAACAAGCTTTATACCACAGCGAAGCGGTCGGGGTCGATTGCGTTATTCGAGCAATACCGTGACTTGCGCAAGGCTGTTAAATCTGAGATTAAACAAGCTAAAAGTGAGCTAGTTAGGCGTAGGCTCAATAGTTCACCTGATGCATCGAGCACCTGGGCCGAACTCAGGCGGCTTGGAATTGTCAGTCCAGCCACCACGTCTCCGCTTAATCATTTCTCTGCTCAACAGCTGAATCTTTACTACGTCTCGGTCACTAGTGTCCATCCGCCTTGCTCGCTGCAGGATCTATCGGCGCTCCTCTCGAAGTGGCCGATTGTGTCAACTGAGTTCTCCTTTGCGTCGATCCACCTCAGCAAGTCTTGGATGTGTTATCGTCTTATATAACTAAGTCGCGAGGAAAAACCCCCGACGGCGTCCAGTTACGTCATCTTGAAACGGTTTTGGCTATACTCGCGCCTCATCTTACGGATCTTTTTAACTTATCTCTGCGTACCTCGGTTTTTCCCGAAATCTGGAAGAAGGCTTATATTGTCCCGTTAAATAAGTGCAATCCACCTACCTCAACCTCTGACACCAGACCTGTGGCAAATCTGTCCCATTTTTCTAAAGTTTTTGAGCGCCTTGTAGCAAATCAGATCACTTCCTATCTGGAGCAAAATAACATGCTGGATCCTATGCAGGCTGGTTTCCGGAAAGGCCATAGTACTCAGACTGCGCTGCTCAAGGTACTTGATGACGTTAAAAAAGCAGTTGACGACAGATGCGTTACTATCTTGCTTCTGTTCGATTTTAGCAAAGCGTTTGATAGCATGAACCATAAGCTACTTCTGTCCAGACTACTGCACTATGGCTTTTCCGTGGATGTGGTCTCTTGGTTCCATTCTTACTTGACAGACAGGACCCAGGCTGTTCGGGATCCAATTAATAGTGGGCATTCCGACTTTATGTCTAATTTCTCTGGTGTGCCTCAGGGCTCCGTCCTTGGACCTCTCCTCTTTCTGATTTTCATAAATCATATAGGCGCGGCTCTGCGGCACACCAAGCACGTGATCTTTGCGGATGATCTGCAGATCTATTTGCGTACTACCCTGTGTGATATTCGGCTGACTATAAACGACTTGAATGAGGATGCGGTGGCTGTTGCGAACTGGGCTGAGGAGAATGGACTACGGTTAAATGTCAGCAAGATTAAGGCTATCGTTCTAGGTAGCTCTGCCTTTGTTAAGCAGTGTAAAGATTTGGATCTGCCGCAAATTATTATTAACCACCAACCGGTGCCGTACGTGGATACAGTTCGCAACCTTGGGGTTTATATGTCTGCCGACCTCACTTGGAATAACCATGTCTCGCAGGTATCGCGTAGGGTGCATGCCACGCTGCATAAGCTCAAACACCATAGCGATTCACTACCGCGTCATATTAAATCCGTACTGGTCTCTGCCTTGGTGCTGCCTCACATTGACTATTGCAGTCTTGTATACCATGACCCAACTGAACATCTTAATCTCAAACTCCATCGCCTAGTAAATAGCAGCATTCGATTTATCTTTGGCCTGAAACGGGACGTCCATATCACGCCCTATCGTACGTCATTGAAGTGGCTACCGGTTGTTGACCGGCGTCTATTTCTCCTTGGCTCAGCTCTCTATCAGATTCTGGCTAGCTCGTCTCCCGCCTACCTCCGCGAATTATTTGTCCAGTTGGACCCGAACCTACGTCGCTCAGCCAGGGTAGCGGACTCTGATTACGCTACTGAATTCCATATCCCGAATCATAGGACCGCTACCTATCGCAACTCCTTCACGCTAGCTGCTGCATATTTCTGGCATAATCTGCCGGTGTCTGTTAGGACCTCGTCATCTCTGGAGCGATTTAAAGTGAGATTACTTGCGCACCTATCGTCAGGCAGTACGGAGTCTGGTTCGGGTCCCTTTATGTCCAAACTTTGAGGCTGCGGCTACCCTAAATTACTAAATTACTAAATTACTAAATTATTAAATTGTTAGATTATTAAATTATTAAATCATTTTAGGTTAAATTATCTAAGGTTACTTAAGTATTTTATTTGCTGGCCTACGCATGTCTAGAGTGTATCTAATCTATTCGCTATGCTTACTAAATTTATTTTCTAGGTTACTTTATATATTTACTACTCTCCTTTGTTATGTTTTCTGCGTTATCCCCAGGACCTCTGCCTACTAGCAGCCAAGGTTTCTTTTTCTGGGCGCTAACTACTTGATTGGGCGGCGAATGCCCGGTCGTGGTCTATCGACTGAGAATTTCCCTAGCTCAACTTAGCCTAAGTTTTATCTTTTTGTAATCTGGATTTCGTTAAGTTTTTGTAAATTATAGGAGCAATTTTTCTCTGTATTACCTTATCTCACTTCATGTAGATTAATTATTTCTCTATGATATTAAACTTACTCTTGTTTCTAAGTTAGCGTTGTGTTGCAACCCGAGTATCAAGGTGTTGCAATCCAGATGTTTTGAGCCACACTTTGGCAATACTCTGAAATGTGCAACTACGAAGCCTTATCGATCCAACAACAACTGCAGACGCAGCGCGACCTCCTTAAACGTAATAAATAAGCGATGATTACAATACTCATCGTCAGAACATCAAGACCGACATTAGGGCAGGCTATGCCAGATCTCTGTTAGACGTAGTAAATCACTTTTGTAAAACTTTATATATTAATAAACTTGAATCACTTTTGTACGACTGAGTTCCAACTCTTAATTCGACAACGAACCTTAAATAAATTGTAGTTGTACGAAAGATCTCAGGATCCCAATTACAACAACTGGTGGCAGCGGCAAGGATCGTCGAATCGTACAAGTGAATCAAGTATCGAGCGAGTGAATCAGAAGAATAAGTGATCGTGACGTCGTTGGAGAAATTACCGTGACGTCACATGTCAAAGAAAGGAAGAGAACGATCAGCATCCGTAGACTCTCCGACTAAACCTGAGTTACAAGGAGAAGTAAGCTTTGGGGATAATTCACCGTTGTTTGGCGTACTACCTCCCAGCCAGAGGCACGCCTTGCATTTATCATTGGCTGCAGCAGCACAAGAATCTTCGGGAAAAGAGCAAATGCCATTGAACTGGGACTTGGTAGAAAGACGCATTATAGAAGGTAAAACCTCGTGGATTCAAGATTTACGAAGAGATCATCTTTTCCAAGCCTGTGAGCATTTTAGTATAAACGTAACCGAAGAAAATACGGTCTACGAACTTCGTGCGGCATTGCGCGAATTTGTTAAAAGCAAGACTCGAGAGCAAGTAGCATCACCACAGATTCAGAACATAGAAGCGAAGCAACCACTAACTAACATGGCAGAAAATACCGTTACCGTGAGACAAGTGTTGAAGGACATCGAGATCTTCGGTAGCAGTGACCGAGGAAAAGTTTGTGATTTTATACGCTCTTGTAAATATGCACGTGAAATAATACGACCTGCAGATACGCAAAACCTACTGGAGGCTGTTTTGAGCACGCGGATCGAAGGTGCTCCGGCACGAGCTTTAGAATACAAAACAATTGACACCTGGAAGGCACTGGAGGAAGAGCTGAAGTCGATGAGCATCGATACACGGACATTAGCTTCGTTACAAGTGGAATTCAGCAGCTGTAGACAACGTCACAACGAGGACGCGAAGTCATATGGAGCACGAGTCGAGAAACTAACTGCACAGGTAATCGAAGTGACGATGAAGGAAGCCGCAGAAGAGGATTCGAAACCGACGCTGGAACGCCAGGTCAGAAAACAAGCTGTCAATATCTTCATCAGAGGCTTGAACGACAAGCTGAAGATATTGGTCAAGAGCCGACAGTGTGAAAATCTTAGGGAAGCCATATCACTTGCGATAGAAGAAGAACGAGATTTAGGCCCTATTCGTGGATCGGATCGGGAACACAATCAACCGCGCAACAGCAGAGAAGGTAACAGAGGAAATAATTGCTATAACTGTGGAAAGCCAGGACACCTTGCACGAGAGTGTCGAGAAGACAGCATCCAGTTATCCGCAGAGATTACCGACACCAAGCAGATACGTGAGAAGAGTTGAGGTAATTTGTCATTTTTGTAGAAAACCAGGACATTTTATTCGATATTGTAGAGCCAGATTAGCCGAAGAAAATAGGCGAGGCTACGGGAGAAATCAGGGACCTCCTAGAAGAGAGGAACGGGTTCAACCAAGTCATTCTAGGGACGCCAGCAGGCGAGACGAAGAGACTTCGGGAAACGAGGAGCAGGCGCGGCGGACAGGCAACCGTATCGCGTCGTACCAGTGAATTGCCGAATAAATGGATCCAAACAGAAAAACCACGCGACGATCAAGGCAGATGAATTCAAAACGAGACACGGAACTATGCTATTAGATTCAGGAGCTGAGGTAAGCTTAGTGAAGGTTGGAAAATTGACGGCGAAGTAATGGCTGAAGACGGTGTAATCACGCTCAGAGGAATAGGCGGTTGCGACCTTATGTAAGGTCAGGTTAAATATAATGGTTGGTGATAGGCACATATCGCACCCTTTTTACGCTGTTAAAGACGATTTTTCACTAGAAGCAGACGGTCTCTTAGGAGGCGACTTCCTCGAGAAGCACGACGTCGAGCTCAGATCTGGAAAATACGCAAGATTGTACGGAACGACATGGAATTTAGGAGCCACAGGAGCTCACATATCGCTTGAACGAAGAAGCGAGAAGAAAGTCCGTGCAAAGACACATGACGACACGGAAGGTATCGTCGAAGGAATCGAGTTACAGCCAGGAGTATACATGGGGAGTTGCATCACCAACGCAGTCGACGGTGAGTGCAAAGTCAGCATTTTGAATACAAACGATTATGATGTAGAACTGGAACAGCCGTGTGTACAAATAGCAGCACTAGGCCAAGAGCACACAGATATGACGCAAGTTTATGCATGTCGAACAATGACACCGAGTAACGCGAGCCGAATGCAACAGCTGAGAGACAACCTACGTACGAGTCATCTGAATCGAGAAGAAAAAGAGAGCTTACTGGATATTTGTGAAGAATTTCATGATGTATTTCACTTAGAAGGAGACTATCTGGGTTACACGAACGCAGCTTGTCACAGAATTACTACAAATCCGGATATTGCGCCAATAAATGTAAGACCTTATAGACTTCCAGAAAAACACAAGCAGGAGATAAACGAGCTGGTAGATAAAATGCTTGCCGACGGGATAGTCAGACAGAGCAAAAGCCAATGGAATGCACCACTGCTAGTAGTACCAAAGAAGACAGACGCATCAGGAAAGACGAAGATGAGAGTCGTAGTTGACTTCCGTAAGGTGAACGAGGTTACTGTAGGAGACTCCTTTCCACTGCCTAATATTACCGAGATATTGGACCAGTTGGGTAAGGCAAAATATTTCTCTACACTAGATCTAGCATCAGGATTTCACCAAATTCCAATGGAAGAGGAGGATAAGTGCAAGACGGCATTTTCCACTTCACATGGTCACTACGAATATAATCGCATGCCTTTTGGACTGAAGAATGCACCTGCTACATTTCAACGGTTAATGAATACTGTACTTTCAGGAATACAAGGCCTTAGGTGTTATGTCTATCTCGATGATATTGTCATACATGCTCCCAGTTTGCAGGAACATAACAAACGACTGGAAGAGCTACTGGAACGCTTACGACAGAATTCATTGAAGTTACAACCTGACAAGTGTGAGTTTCTGAGGAAAGAGGTCAACTTCTTGGGACACGTCATCACTAGAGACGGGATAAAAGCAGATCCAGAGAAGATCCGAGCAGTAGAAGAATTTCCAATTCCAAAGACTGTAAAAGATGTTCAAGGATTTCTGGGTTTGGCCGGATATTACAGACGATTTATACAGAATTTCTCGAGTTTAGCAAAACCGCTTACACATTTGCTAAAGAAAGAGGTAAAATTTGGATGGACTTCGAGGAAACAAGAAGCTTTTGAAAATTTGAAGAAGACGTTGACGACCGCACCAATTCTACAATATTCAGATTTCGAACAACCGTTCATCGTGACGACAGACGCATCCCACAAGGCTATCGGAGCAGTCCTGTCGCAAGGAATAATAGGAAGCGACTTGCCAATAGCATACGCAAGTAGAACTCTAAATTCAGCAGAAGTCAATCACAGCACTACAGAAAAGGAATTATTGGCCATAGTCTGGGCAGTTAATCATTTCAGACCGTATGTATATGGTACCAGATTTAAGATTGTTACAGATCACAAACCACTCACATGGTTATTTGGAGTCAAAGATCCAGGATCACAACTCATGAGATGGCGACTGAAGCTGGAAGAATACGACTATGAGATCGAGTACAAGGCAGGGAAGGCAAATACCAACGCAGATGCCTTGAGTCGCATGTACGCAGTAACCAGAAGTCAGCGGAAAGAAGAGGAAGAATTGAACAACCGAGAACAAGAATATTCAGAGGAAGATCGGAACAGGATCATCTATGAGTACCACGATACGCCATTAGGAGCACATCAAGGAGTTAATCGAACGATCGAACGAATCCGATTGAAGCACGATTGGCCTGGATTACGGAAGGATGTCGAGGAACACATTTCGAGATGCGAGAATTGCCAGAAGAATAAACTTAGCGAGAAGACGAAGGCACCAATGATCATAACCGACACTCCAAATCAACCCTTTGAAAAATGTGCATTGGATATCGTAGGACCACTGACGGAAACAGAACAAGGAAATAAATACATCCTTACGTTTCAAGATTGTCTAACCAAATTCAGCAAGGCAATACCTATTTCGAACCAAGAAGCTAACACCGTAGCTAAGGAATTCGCGACCAGGATCGTATGCGAACACGGAATACCACAGAAAATACTCACCGATCAAGGTACAAATTTTTTGAGTAACGTTTTCAAAGATACTTGTAAATTGTTGATGATCGACAAGATTCAGACGACGGCCTATCATCCTGAATCCAATGGAGCCCTAAAACGTTCACATAGGACGTTAGCTGAATATCTAAGACATTACATAAACGAAGAACAGAGCAACTGGGACGAATGGTTACCATATGCTATGTTTGCATATAACACGACACCCCACACTGCAACGAGATTTACACCATTCGAGCTGGTGTATGGGCACCGAGCTGAACTACCAACATCGCTGAAGAAGGATCCAGAACCAACGTACACCTATGACGACTACGCACGAGAATTACGAGAGAGATTGCGAGCCAGCAATCTGATAGCCAAAGAAAATCTGCAAGAAGCCAAGGAGAAGTCAAAAATCGAGTACGACCGACGAACCAAAGAAAAAGGGTTCAAGGTTGGAGATAAGGTATTACTATACGACGAGACTGTACGCAGAGGAAGATCGAAGAAGCTATTATCTCAATGGATTGGTCCTTATACTATTCTAGAGGTAAACTCAGACGTTAACCACACCATAAAAGTTAATAGGAAGAATCTCAGAGTACATGTAAATCGATTGAAACCGTTTATTGAATAATATAACTTGAATATGAAATTTGAAACAATTTAGACTGATAGAAAAATGATATAGAAAATAGATCATACTAACCTAGACTAAGAAACGATTATATAAAAACATTGTAACGGGATACATCATGTAAACCACTAACCTAGAGATAGCATAATAGGCAAGCGTACGCACAACGACGCAAGCCAGCAGATTGTCTGATTTCAGAAGAAAATCCTAAGGGCTTTTCTCTCTAAGGGGGGAGGGATGTTGCAACCCGAGTATCAAGGTGTTGCAATCCAGATGTTTTGAGCCACACTTTGGCAATACTCTGGAATGTGCAACTACGAAGCCTTAACGCAACCAACAACAACTGCAGACGCAGCGCGACCTCCTTAAACGTAATAAATAAGCGATGATTACAATACTCATCGTCAGAACATCGAGACCGATATTAGGGCAGGCTATGCCAGATCTCTGTTAGACGTAGTAAATCACTTTTGTGAAACTTTATATATTAATAAACTTGAATCACTTTTGTACGACTGAGTTCCAACTCTTAATTCGACAACGAACCTTAAATAAATTGTAGTTGTATTAAAGATCTCAGGATCCCAATTACAACAGTTGTTAACCGTTTTGTATATTCTCTGTAAGCCTTTTTGTTGTAAAATTGAAATTATGTACTGGTTCCTGTAAATTGCCCTACGGCCCATTTGTGGCTACGGCATAAATATACGTTTACTATCTATCTATCTATCTGCTTCCCTCCAAACCACTCCTCTATTTCTTTCTCGCCCTCTTTCTTCCCGTCGGGGTCAGCAGAGGGGGTCGACCCCTCGGCCCCCACTGCTCCTCTTTCTCCTCCCGCCCGTGGTCCTTCCCTTTCTTTCAACACCTTCCTCACCTCTCCCCATACCGCCCTCATTTCTTTCACCTCCCTCCTTACCTCCTTTAGCATATACCTTATGTCTATTTCTCTGGCCCCTTTCCTTATCCTCCTTTCCTCCAACTGTGCGCACTTCTTTCTCCATTTTTCTATATTTTCTTCGAATCCTTCACTTGTTGCTCGCTCCATAGTCCAAGCAATAGGGGTTTAATCGTGACATTAATACTACCTGAAAACCGACTGTGCCATTATGTTCAGGTAAGTAGAGACATCAATTGTATCATGTTTTCGACTCTCAAATGTTGTCACCCTGTTTATTATAAACATTTTAAACAAAAAAAAGGCACTTTTTTCAGTTTTTTGTTGATAACTCAACAAATAATGAAGGAATCGAAATGGTATACAGAGACAAAGTGTAGGTAATTGAATGACGAACAAATCAAGCTTTTGAGCGACTAGATCGGATAATTAGAAGTCGAGAAAACTACGGAAAAGCAGGAAATTCGACGTTTTTCAAAAATTCATATCTCCGTTGTTTATTATTTTGTAGAATCGAACCTTTGCAAAAATGTTCTAGTACTTATGCACTTCACGTGCGAAAAAAAAAATCGCTGTGAATCAATTAGTTTGGGTGTAATTGTACTTCAAAGTTTTTTAAGCGATATTTTGCGACATCGCTGGATGCGTCTGAGATAATCCGATTTAAAATTTTAAAACGGTCTTGAAAAATAGAAGATCCGTACAACAAAACGTATATTCTCGTTATTAGTTGAAATGATAGGAAGTGCCTCAAAAACGCTGGGAAAGTCGGTTCGAAACGGCGGATCGCGCGGAAACGCTCGAGTAGTGGTGGAAGCACGAGCGAAGGAGCGGCACACATATATATAGATATAGAGACGCGCTGCGCCGGGCTTCAAATTTTTGCATTATAATATCTTGACAATGACGCACGCTATCTTAATAATTTTTTTTTTTATTTTGGTGCTAAGGAATTCCGGGAAATTGATCTTTTATTTATAATTAATAAATAAGCAATGGTTAGGCGTATATTCTTGAAATTGAAAATTGTTTTAATTTTATTTTGATGATATATGAATAAAGGGTTGTATGAATGTACAAAAGTGATGGTTACAGGTATTTACATTTATTAACATTTATCTAAACATATATTTACGTATTCATAACTATTTATTTAATTTTTTTTTTCTTTTTTTTTTCTTTATGTGAATAAAGGGTTGTATGAATGTACAAAAGTGATGGTTACAGGTATTTACATTTATTAACATTTATTTAAACATATATTTACGTATTCATAACTATTTATTTAATTTCTTACAATAATTACTTCACAATAAATCCAAGTTTATGGTGTGCGACCGGGTTGTCTTCAGACACATAACAGTTCCATAAAGATCATTCATTCCAAATAAATTAATTGGCTCAATTTATTGAACATAGTGTCATCTTTTACACAGATACTTATATCTTTCGCTTTTTCCTCGGAGGCGTTAAAATATCTATTTCCTCAGCAACGTCATTCATATCATCCAGTACCAAATCAATATCTTCATCCTCGCACTCTGACTCAGACTCAGACTCAATTGACTTGTTACTGGCATCTAAATTATAACAAGAATCTTTCCGACAATTACCGCATAGATTTGAACATGGTAATCCGTGCTTTTTACAAGTGCAAGAACGGTCTATACAACCTTTTTTGTTGCAAGAGCACGAGATTTGATCGAGCAACTTTTTGGGAATGCATGGATCTTTGCTTCCTATAGGCACTAATTGATTATTCTTTATTTGCCATCCCCAATCTGTTGCTCGTATATTTTCATTACCAAGCCAAACCTGCACTTGATAAAAAACACGGAAAGCGTGTTGTTTCGCTGCTCCTTCGGTCGATGGCAACGCTTCTAGAGCGAATTTCGATTTTATTTTCGCTTTATTGAAATGTAAATATCTCAAATCATTTAAAGTAAATGAGGTAGATTTTTCCATCAAAATTTTTTCCGCTTTGGTGCTGTACATTCCGCGAATTAGTTGAAAAGCATTGTCGGATATTTTTTCGCAACTGGCATCGGAGTTGTAAAAAACGGCAGATAATTCTAGTAATGCGTTATGTGGGATTGAATCGATTAATTTTTTTTTACCCATATTGTAAAAACAAGATACGGTGTCGCATCCGCAGAATGCGTGTAAAAAAGCAACTTTTTCTTTCAAATGAGGGTATTTAAAACTATCGCAGTTATAAAATTCGTTTGGTGAACCTTTACAAATTCTACAAAAATATATATTATTAATATTTTCTGCCAGTTGCGTGAAAATCACGAGCAAGTCGGTGTCTTGTCCTACAATAACTATCGTCGCATCAGAATCTAAGCGAGCATTTTCGATGGCATTTACAATGATAAGCCTATCAGCGTCTTCGACAGCAATTTTTGTTCCGAATCCGGATTCATTTAGTGCAATACAAATCATATTTATCAGCCGACTTTTATTGTTTTCATTATTTAAAAACTGTACTTGATTTACGGTGATTTTGGTATTGTTATCGAAGGCGATTTCGCGACTAATATTTTTTGATTTCCTACGCGAACGCTCAACAGATTTCGTTGACAACGTGTCGTCTTCGGGGTACCCGTCAAAAATGAACAAACTGTTCGAAGTATAATGCTTTTTGGCATATGAAACATAGCTCTCTACTATTTTCTCTACTATTAAATTGCTCTGCCAAACTACATTGTGTAAAAAGTAGCCGCCGTCAACTACATACGTAATGTTTGCCGCTTCTATGTCATATGTAAAATTGAAATTTGAAAAAAAAGCTGCTTTTTTCGTCTTGCGCATTCCGTTTTCGTTGAAAAGAGATAACGGCACCGGAGATAATTCGTAAGAACTACAGTATTCTTTGATGTCACCTTCGTTTTTTATGTTTAACGATATTCTTTGAAATATAAGCAGTGGCGACATGTAAACCTCCTCATCAGCTGTGTTCTTCATCACCGAATTCGCGGCCGCTAAATGCACGAGTTTGCTACTTTTCTTATATTTAACTTCGGTAAATTTTTTACCTGAAGTTTGTTGCATCAAAATTTTGCCGATTTCAAAGGCTTTGTGGCAATTTACCGTCGATAAGTCACCTACTACTCCAGAATAAATTCCAATAATATTATCTGTTTCTGGGAAAGGATCGTAGGTCTCAAAAAAATTTTGTAATTTCGATAAATCATCTGCATCTCTTATCATACGAGAAACGCGATTGTCGACGTGCTGTTCGGACGAAGTGAATTTAACATTAGAAAATATTTCCATCGCGTTACTGACTTCTAATACTGCTACTCTCGATAAAATCCACATCGCAATTACATTTTCTGTTAAACCGCGACCATGCGTCAAACCACCAGTGCACTTCATTGCTCGCATCAACACTTGTTCAATGGTCATATCGGACCATATCCCCGACCAAAATCGACTCGAACGCCTTATAGTAAAAAAACCTTGATCACAAAATTTGTCGTATTCTACAATATCCATTTGTTCTTTCAACTTAATCATATTTTGAAGGTATAACAAACAAGCTTTCGCATATAAATGGTGGCCCGAAGAAAAAAAAATTGGTATCATCATTAGCACTGTTTCTAGGTGTAAATTAAAATTACCAGACCTTTCTGCATCGATATATCTTAAGATGAAACAAATCAATTTGAAATACTGTATCCAAAGTGTACTAGTGGGGCCATTTGATTCTAATTTCTTAGTAGCAGCAATAAACTTTTCTTTTATTTGAGTCATTAAAGGTTCAGCAAAATAATCTTTAAAATCTTGTTCTCCTACTTTTTTTAATCCTTCATTCAAATAAGCGATTTCATCTTCAGTAAAGTCAATTTTTTTAAGAATAATTGTAGCAAGGGCAGCTTGTACTAGAAGGTGGCCTCTCACGGATCGCGAAAACGCATGACCCCCTAAAGCTTTATCAGCTGATAATTCCACGTAAATTGTACAAAATGCCTCTTTTAGACCGCTACCATTCATTATATTACCTATACCTCCGTTGAACGACATTAACAAATGAAAACCTCCTAAACGTAAAATAATCGACCGTAAATTATAAGGATCATTAGCAGGATCTATCGAAGCAATGATTGCGCTTGATTTCATAAAAAGTGGTAAATCGAATGTGACGAAACAGTGCTTTTGATCAGTTTTATTTGCTCTTGACCGAGCATCGATCAAAGCAGTCAATATCGTTGTGTGATCGCTTGGTGGTGCATTAATAAAGGGCAAAGCAATTATCCTTGTTGTAGAATAATCAGTACTTAACGTGTGAAATTTATTCATAAATCCATGCCAATTCGGAGTAGTTTCTGCTGCGGCATGCTTCCCAAAGAAGTACAATAAATCTATTGGTTCTATTTTAATTGAGAAATCAACGCTTTCAATCTCTTTCCAGTCACGAATGATTACGGAATCTAATTTAAATGGCTTCTTATTTTTAAAATCAGCTAGTGGAAGGAAACCGGACGTGCTACTGGTGTTGGGTTTCGGCGTGGTTCCTTTCAAGCGAGGTATAGATTGGCTAAGTTCTACTGAGGACCTCGGCGTTACGCACATAATCCCACCCATACAGTGAAAAGTGTTTTTTCCGTCAATCGTCGCAGTATTATGATCCGCATTATCGTATACGAATTGTAAATAGGCATCACTAATAATTCGAAAAACTTCCGGATCGTTGATGACGGAATTTTCGAAGCGGATAGTTTGTGAATATGATTCACATAAACCTAAATTATACAAGCAGTCGATGAGTCCCCGTGCTCCAAACTTGCTATGAATCATACTCGAAAGCCCTAATAAAATGGGTGAACAAAAAGATCGCGGCCTAACAGAAGACATTAGAATGTGAGCTGCAGTACTAATTTTATTGTCCCATTTCGACCAAGAACCATTTTTGGGAATTTTCTTATGCGTCTTAATCAACGTATTTGAAAATAATTGTAGAGTTTCTGGAACATCGGCTGTCACGTTATTCAAAAATTCAGAAGGCGAATTGTAATTATTCAAATCAAATTTCATTGAGCGTATATCTTGCAGTATTATATTCGCTGCCATTTCGACTAATCTTAATTTCTCTTCTTTTTCATTATTCTTTTTGTTAGAATACCAATTGTCGTCAAGATAAGAACCTAAAGTTCTTTTGAAACAAATAAATCGATCGTTACTACCAGAATAGGTAACTATTTCGTCATCAAAGTGTTCTTTTAATTGCTTTTCAATTCTATCCAATCGAGGTATTTCAACGTGCTGATTTATAGCTTTATATTTATTTCAAATATCTTTCAAAAGAAAATTGGCATTCATCGCTATTTTCTACGATGATATTTATTACAAAAGATAATAAATCGTTCATCTCTTCGCTAATCGGTTTTCCTCTAACATTACTTGGACTGTATAGATAAAAATTACTCAAACATCTGGCGTGGTAACCAACAGTATTATCAACATAATACTCATCTTCTTGACTTCTCAAAGGTTCTAGACGCGATAGAATAATCTTATTTATTTCCGTTTTCGGATAAACTTCGAGCTGCGCTATAAGATTATCAATGGTAGATTGTTGTGATACTTTTTTACATAATAAGCGTGTATGTTGGCATGAATGCGAGCAAAAAAAACAGTTTAAAGAGAAATCGAATTCCCGACCGTCCGAACGCCTTTTTCTATTTGCTCTCCATTTTTCTTTCAACTCTTTGACAGCTATTTTAATGTTCGACTCTCTCGTATATATAGTTTGACACGTTTTATGCACGGTTATTGCTGATAATCCTTCTAATTGAAGATGTTTATCATCTTTTCGCTTTAAACTAGCTTGTATTAAATTACTAATACCTCGTTGCTTGACAACGCATGATTTCGATTCTTCCATAGCCTTTCGTCAAAGCAAACAGCAATCGTTGATATCCTCCCATTGTTGATCATTTTTTTCAGATTCTCGTTCATCATGTCCACAAAAGAAACATATAATAATAAGACAACAATAAGATATTTTTATAATATTGTTGAATGCTAATACAAAATTGCAATAATACCTAACTCCAGTAGACGTTGAGGCTTCCACATTTCCTATTTTTTCGTTTGACTCCATTATACTCGCTACGCAAGCAAGACTTGCACTTATTATTTATTCAGCACGTTAGACTCTACAATTTACTGTAAACGGTAAGTTTGTTTCAGTAACGACGCTTTGATTAACGGACTCCTTTTAGAAACATGCGACGAAGCGTCTACGTACTCCAAAAGTTGTCGGTTAACTGACGGCGTCACTTTCTCTCTTTGTTCAAACGCCCAACGGCTGCAGCTGCCGAACAGAGAGAGAGAGAGCGAAAGAAAGAAAGAGGAATAGAGGGGCTAGGGGGGCAAGAACTGGAGATAAAGAATGAAAAGAAACATTAACAAATACCTGCTCAGAAATCCAACAGACCTAATACCAAACCAAAAATTTCTTGTAAAGAACTTTCCATTTCCTATTCCAGCTAATTTTTCGATCATTTATTAATTATTAATAAAAAATCAATTGTTGCTTCGTTTATAATGCAAACATTCGAATTAAATGTAATTAGGTACATTGCGTGCGTGCAGATAAATAGTTATGAATACGTAAATATATGTTTAGATAAATGTTAATAAATGTAAATATCTGTAACCATCACTTTTGTACATTCATACAACCCTTTATTCATATATCATCAAAATAAAATTAAAACAATTTTCAATTTCAAGAATATACGCCTAACCATTGCTTATTTATTAATTATAAATAAAAGATCAATTTCCCGGAATTCATTAGCACCAAGATAAAAAAAAAAATTATTAAGATAGCGTGCGTCATTGTCAAGATATTATAATCCAAAAATTTGAAGCCCGGCGCAGCGCGTCTCTATATCTATATATATGTGTGCCGCTCCTTCGCTCGTGCTTCCCCCACTACTCGAGCGTTTCCGCGCGATCCGCCGTTTCGAACCGACTTTCCCAGCGTTTTTGAGGCACTTCCTATCATTTCAACTAATAACGAGAATATACGTTTTGTTGTACGGATCTTCTATTTTTCAAAACCGTTTTAAAATTTTAAATCGGATTATCTCAGACGCATCCAGCGATGTCGCAAAATATCGCTTAAAAAACTTTGAAGTACAATTACACCCAAACTAATTGATTCACAGCGATTTTTTTTTTCGCACGTGAAGTGCATAAGTACTAGAACATTTTTGCAAAGGTTCGATTCTACAAAATAATAAACAACGGAGATATGAATTTTTGAAAAAACGTCGAATTTCCTGCTTTTCCGTAGTTTTCTCGACTTCTAATTATCCGATCTAGTCGCTCAAAAGCTTGATTTGCTCGTAATTCAATTACCTACACTTTGTCTCTGTATACCATTTCGATTGCTTCATTATTTGTTGAGTTATTAACAAAAAACTGAAAAAAGTGCCTTTTTTTTGTTTGAAATGTTTATAATAAACAGGGTGACAACATTTGAGAGTCGAAAACATGATACAATTGATGTCTCTACTTACCTGAACATAATGGCACAGTCGGTTTTCAGGTAGTATTAATGTCAAAAAATCACTCATTTCATGCCCTATTGCTTGGACTACCATGTTTTCCGCCATCTTTCTGTTACTTTTGCCCTCCCTCCACTGTTCTGGTCCCTGTGCTCCTGCTTCGCTGCCTATCTTCTTTGCTTCGCACTTTCTTCCACGGCCACTCCGTCGGTACACCGCCGACTGTCGCGTCTGTTGCCTGTGTAGCGGTATCTTCCTTACTTACTTATCCTTTATTCTTCGTCCGGAGTTTCTGCCGTACCTTCCCATTGTTCTCTATCTCTTTTTTCCTTTTCTTCTCTTTTCTTCTTGAGGCTTCTCCCCCAATTACTGCCTTTCCCTTCCTCTCCGAGTATCACTTCTAGCTGCTCCTTTGTGTCTTCCATTTCTCTGCATCTCTCCACTAGATGTTGTAATGTTTCTTCTTCCCCTTCACACAGTCTACATAATCTTTTTCTTTCTTCGAGCCAGAACTTGTTTCCTCTTTCTTCGTTTCCGCATCTTAGCCTTGCTACTAATTGCACTGCATCTCCCCTCCTCCCCTTCTTCCCTTTTAGGTATCTCGGTATTCCCACCTCCCGAATCTCCTGGTATCTTCTGACACTCCTCGAGTTGAGAATCTTGTCCATTCTTTCTTGCTCCTGTACTTCCCTGTACCTAGTCAGGGTTCTCTCTTCTAATCTTTCCCCTGCGTCTATGATTCTCTCGGCTTCTGCTTCTCCTATTCCGCATCTCCAAAAGTACTCTTTTCTCTCCTTTCCTTCCCTTGAGTATCTCTCGTTCTTCTATTCCTTCCTCCTCTCCTCAGCACATGCCCTTAGTATGGGTCTGTCCTCTGTTCTTCTTATCCTCTCCTCCAGCCTCCCCGCTCTTTTTCCAGTATCCACTCTTGTGACGGTATTTCCTTGACGGGGTGTTTCGGATTTACGCGCACAGCTTTCTTAGTATGGTTTTAAGAGTTTAGTTTATCCAAAAGACTAAATTTCAGGCAGGTCTTGAACGTTATATCCGACTGGCAGTGAAAAGTTCTTATCTTCCCCGTTAATTTATATTTATGTCTTGTTCTTGTTTTAAATTGATTTTGATTTATTTAATTCTTCTGGTTAGTTTGATCCTGTTATTTATGAATGATTGTGCTCCGATGATTGGATGAGTAGAGCTGCACAAAGTTCGTCTCGCGTCTTCTCCTGCTCTATGCTTCCACTAAATTTTACGTTTTGATTCCTGAGCCTCAGTAGGAAGTTTTGGCAGTTGTAAAGCCTTTTTTTATTAGTTGTAATAAACCTTTGATAATGTAGATTAAGATCGGACGAATGCGAGTATAATTTATAAATAAATTTGTAATTCAAACGAAACGTCTATACTCCACTCTGGTTTATTTGAGACTACTCTCTTTTTTGGTTTACAAACAATCGTTGTCATTTATAAAAAAGAAAAGGCATTTAACAGATTCCATTTCATATAAATTAGTTCTAGAAGTTTCTTGAATCTTCTGTTTCTAATAAAGGGTGAAAGAAAAAGTCCTGTGAGTTTGATAGGAGAAGATTTTCTCTATCATCCAAATGACAGCTGACAGAAATGTTCACACCTCATAGAAAAACAATCGAATCAGCAGGTGGCTCATTGAAAAGAAATTTGATGCTTTAATATTAAAGAAATATTAACGAAATAAAATAACATTAATAATTAATATTAAATTAAGGGTGAAGAAGGTATTCTTCACACTCTGAGTTTGTCTCTTTTTAGCTCTTCCCTGACTATGTACCCCGGTGTTGTTCTTTCCACCCCTAGTATTCATCTCAGGTATTTTTCTTGTGTTCTCCCTATCTCCTCCCTCTCCTGTCATCCCCAGATCTCCGCTCCGAACAGCATTATTCCCTTCACCACCGCGTCGAATAGTTTCAGCCTCCATCTGATGTCCACCTTGAATTTTCGTTCTCCTATTCCCCCAGCACTTTCCCATCGCCATCTTTGCTTTCTTCACTCTTTCTTTTATGTGCGCTTCGTCCCTGTTGTTGCTTACTATTATGTATCCCAGGTATTTTATTTCTTTGACTTCTTCTATCTCCTTGTCTCTCCATCTCCACCTTCTTTCCTTTCTCCTGCCGCCTCCTCTTCTTGCTACCATGACTTTCGTCTTTTCCTCGTTTACTTCTAGCTTTATCCTTATGAAGTATTTCCTCGTTCTTTCCATCATCTCCTCCATCTCCGTATCCTGGTATCCAGATTTTCTTTTTCCCAATCACCACCCCTCCGGCCTGTCCCTTCTTCAGCGTATCTTCCAGGTCCGCCACGTATATATTGAAGAGTGTGGGGCTTATTGGGCACCCCTGTCTCACCCCTTTTACCACCCAGAACTCTTCTGACACCTCCTCCTTTACTTTTACCCTGCATACCGTTTCTCTATATATTTCCTTAAGGGGGTATATACACCTTTAAATGGGTTGAATTTCTGAAAAACAATTTTTCTTTTTTTTTCAACTTGAAGACTCTGATAAAATTGAAAAAAATCATCATGTTTGGGGAGGGTTTGACCTTCATTATCCATATCTTACATCATGTATTACTTCCAGTCTAATAGTGGCGGCGCTGAAGACAGGAAAATACAAAATCACTCGGTTGCCGTGAAGAATCAGACCCAGCGTCGGACCAATCTTGGAATTTTTGGTTCTCAATTGTTCATAAGACATGCCTCTATCAGATGAACATAGAACTTTTTGATATTGCAAGAATTACTTGAGTTATTGAATTTTTTCGATTTTTTTTCTGAATTTGAAAAAAAATTTTGCTTATTTTTCTAATATTTCAACTAAAAATGGGTTTATCAAAAAGTTCTATGTTCATCTGATAGAGGTTTCGATTCTACAAATTTGAAGACCACAAACGCCAGAATCGGTCCAGCGATGCTCCTGATTCTTTACGACAACCGTTCAAAATATTCATTCTCCAGAAATCAACTTTTAAACTTTTTTATCAAAATTTTTTTTTATTCCATACTTTTCCAAGAGAAGATATTGTAGTTACAGGAAATTAAGTTTTAAGATTTTGCCTATGACTAATATGTTGGATCCGCAGCAGCTCTCATATCGATGAGTTATGAGTCGAGTCGAGTCTAGACACATGTGCCAGGGGAAGTTTCGTAGTGAGTTTTGACCTGTTCTGTACAACAACAGTGTCCGTTAGGTGCCCGGTGAGGCTGTTAGAAAAATAATGAATTGCTTTAGAAAAAATCTGATCAAAATTTTTCAACATAAAAATTCTATAAAATTTTTGATCTTCAATATTTTTGAGATTCAGAAGATGCTAGCACAATTTTTGTCAATACTACGAAAATTCTTTCATCTTTCATCAATCATACCTTTTTTCTTATAATATTTATTAAACTCTTGCAATTAATATATGTATTGTAGAAATACTCATCTTTTTAGAAATCCAAATGTGTAGTTTCCTGGCATCGATTTCAAACGCACTTTTTGATGGATCTTCTTCTTTCGATTCCGAAGTCTCATCTCAGATATATAAACACTGTGTTTATTCGATAATGGAAATTACTAGTGGTTTGAATTCGTAATGAAAGCACGATAATATTTACAAACAAGTGGACACCTAACTTCGAAAAAATGTAGATCGCAGCCATGTGTTCTGTCAATGATCACAATTCAAAAGAATATTGAAAATTAAATATGTGTAAGAATGATAATTACGAAGAATTAAAAGATCACAGAATCAAATTCGAAATCGAAATATATAAAACCGTCATAAAATTAAGCAGTGGTGTAAGTGGTGTTAGCGGTGTTGTACAATACTTATGGCACCAATCTGAGGGTTCGCGCGCCGCGCCGCGGCGCTTTTTCACAATCTGGCACTGTCATGGCTGTAACTTTTCAAATCCTCTAGATATTTTGACACCGATTTATTCGCAGGTAGAGTAGGTCACTAGCATTCCAAATAAATTATAAAAAAAAAAACGATTTTTTGAAAATTCAAAGGTGTAGATACCCCCTTAATCCTGTCTATCATCTCTATCGAGATCGCCTTCTTTTCCATTATCCTCCACAGCGTCCCTCTATCCAGTCTGTCGAAGGCTGCCTTTAGGTCTATGAAAGTCATGACCACTCTTCCGCCTTTTTCCTTCAGTCTTGTCCCCATGATGTGTTTGAGTGCGTATATATTGTCCATCACTCCTCTGCCTTTTCTGAATCCGACCTGCGTTTCCTTCAAAATATTCTTCTCCTCCACTTCCTTCATCAATTTCTGGTTCACTATGCCTGCATATATTTTGTATGCCGTGGCTGTTAGTGTTATGCCCCTGTAGTTATTTGGTTCTTCTGGGTCTCCTCTTTTTAGTATTGGCACTATAACACCTTCTCTACATTCCCGTGCAAAATTTTTTACCCTGAACTAAGCTTGCTAAACGCTTGCAGAACCATTGCTCCAAAACGCTTGCAGAACTGTTGCTCAAACGCTTGCGAATTGAAACAAAACTGTCAAGGATTTTTCCAAGGGTTTTCCAAGATAAGTCACCCAAGCGTTTTGAATGGGTTGCCAATGGTTAAGAAAGGATTCTCTCAACGGTTTTGAATAGGTTGCCAATGGTTATGTAAGGATTCTCCCAAGGGTTTTGAATAGCCCGATTTATGAAATTGAAAAGTAATAATAGTAGAATAAAAAAGCATTACGAAATGTGACATATTTTATCGTCCGTTGACCCAGCCTACGCATCCCATCGATGAAATTGCATCATACACCTTCTGAAAAAACCGCCGCATTCTTCGTCCCCGCCGGGACTTGAACCCACGTCCGCTCGGTTACCAGTCGCACGCCCTAACCACTACGCTAAACCACCTTATGACATATGACCCAACACTCTCCTACTTGTTTAGGGCCTATCGAAGTGTCAAGTTATTACTGGCGTGCCTTTCCAAATATACGTTGCAATATACTTTGACTGTCTTGTTTATTAGTTTCTATAATGGCATAAGCGTTGAGATCAAGTGTTCGCCAAGGTTAATCCAACCCTTCCCCAAGGCTTGGTGAACTCTTGGTTTAAAAGCCAACTGATCGCAAGGTTTCCGCAAGGGTCTTTCGAACCAAGGTATTGCCAAGCGTTGAGATCAAGTGTTCGCCAAGGTTAATGCCAACCCTTCCCCAAGGCTTGGTGAACTCTTGGTTTGAGAGCCAACTAATCGCAAGGTTTCCGCAAGGGTATTTTGGGCCAAGGTATTGCCAAGCGTTGAAATCAAGTGTTCGCCAAGGCTAATGCCAACCCTTCCCCAAGGCTTGGTGAACTCTTGGTTTAAAAGCCAACTGATCGCAAGGCTTCCGCAAGGGTATTTTGGGCCAAGGTATTGCCAAGCGTTGAAATCAAGTGTTCGCCAAGGCTAATGCCAACCCTTCCCCAAGGCTTGGTGAACTCTTGGTTTAAAAGCCAAGCGTTGGCAAGCTAATCGCAAAGCTTTTTCAATGGTTTTTGGGCCGCTTCAAGGGTTTTTCAAGGCATACACAAGGCTTAAGCAAGCTTTTCTATTTTGCACGGGTTGCCTTGGGTATCCTACCCCTTCCCATACCTTCTTCACCATATCCCTTAGTTTTTCCGCTGTGTTGCTTCCTCCGTGTGTCCATGCCTCGTTCGGGATCCCGTCTCGCCCTGCTGCCTTTCCTCGTTTCAGCTTTTTTACTTGCCCCCTTATCTCTTCGTTCCACTCTATCCCTTTCTCTCCTCCTCTGTCGCCTCTTTCCCTTTTTTCTTCGTTTATTTGTGGCCTCTCCTTTACCCCCCCCCCCCCTAAGGTTCCCATGAAGTGTGATCTCCATGTGTCTGACGTTATCTTGTCACTGACATTCCCTTTCTTTTTTCGGAATTAGTTTACGTATTTCCATGCTTCTTTCTCGTCCTTAATTTTCCCCAGCTCCGCTTCTTCCTTTTCTCTCCACTCTTTCTTCTTGTCTTCGCATATTTTCTTATATTCCACTCTCATCTTCTTAAAACTTCCTGTTGCCTCTTCCCTTTCTCCTCTGACTCTTCTCCATTCTTTCTGTAGTACTTTTTTCTTGTCCCTACAGTCTTTGTCCCACCACTCCCTGTATCCAGTTTTCTTTGACGGCTTTCGTGCTCTTCTGGCTGTAGCCTTTTCGATTTCGCTCTGCAGTTCCGTCCACTCTTCTTCTACTCGTCTTGCTTTCCACTCTACTTACCTCATTTTCTCGTTAAACGCTATCGCCTGCTCCTCCTCCCATATTTGTACCATTCCTCTCTACTTCGTGGATGCTCTATCTGCTGCGTCTCCTTCGCCTATTATGACTTCTATTGGTTGGTGGTCCGAGTCCGTCCTGCTGCCGACTTGGAATCCCTTAATCCTGTCCCACGCTTCTTCGTTTACTATTCCGTAATCTATCGTGGATCTTTTGTCTCCTTTGTGGAACGTCCACTCACCCTTTTCGTCCCCTTTCTCGTTTCCGTTCAGGACTGACCATCCCCTGTCTTCGACTAGTTCTAATAAGTCACCCCCCTCTTTGTTCTGTTTGAGGTCTTTTGCTTTTCTTTTCTGTATTCGTTTATTTTCCTCTCCGTCTTCCCTGTCCCCTCCTGCCCCTATCCTGGCATTAAAGTCGCCTCCAATCACCAGATTTTCTTCTGCTCTCTCGTCTCCTACCGCTTTCTCTAGCATCTTCAGTTTTTCTTTCTCTCCTGCTCTATTATATATATTAATGATCCTCCATACTTCTCCTTTGTAGTTTAGCCTGTACTTCTGTATACCCTCCGCATGCTGTTTCTCTGTTTCTAGGTTTATTACGTTTCTGATTCCTGTAATTATTCCTCCCATTGCTCTTCCTGTGGTCCGATTTCTCTAGGTATTCATTTTTTCTTTTTTAGGTGCTCCTAGTTCTGGTTCTAGTTTTACTGTTCATTTCTAGTTTTCTCTTTTTCTGTTTTTGTTTTCTATATTTTTATAATATATTCTTAGTTAAGTTTACTTATATTTCTTTTGTAATATATACTTTGCTTCTGTCTGCTCTGTATACCTGCATTGTAATCCTTAGGGGATCGTGATCCCAGGGTTTAATAAACGCTTGTCTCTCTCTCTCTATTCTATCTTCTATCTCTCTCCATATACCTCTAGTCTTTCGGCTCCTTGGCATGACCACTTCCAGCCCTTTGGTAGATTTTTCTCCCAGCTGGCCCAATCCTTCTCTACTATCCACGTTTCTGTCAATCCTATGATGTCAAACATCCCCAAGTACTCCCAGAACTCTTCATCCTTGTTCCGTGCGCCCGCTACGTTCCAGAACACTGTTTTTAGCTCTCCTTCTTCTTGTCCCTGTTAACGCCCGCCCCGCCCTGTCACTCCTCTTCCTCCTCTTCCTCTTCCTCTTCATCTACCTCCCCCTCTTTCTCCAGCCCCTTCCTCGCCCACGGTACTTGCTTCTGTTCGATGTTCCCGGTCGTCGTTCTATATCCACAGGCAGTTTCCGAATCACATCTTCCTGTATCCCACTCGAATCGATATCCCTGGGTTCTTTTCTCTTTCGTCCTTGGCTATTTCCGTTATCACACGCTGCACTTCCCTTTCTTTGGCGGTCAGGTCGTCATCTATGTAGATTCTCTTGTTCGCTAGCCTTTTTTTGCCCTCCATGACCTTTCTTTTCTCCTCCCAACTACTTATCTTCACCAGGATCGCCCCGTGGCTCCCTCTCATGTCCACTGTCTCCATGAGGCCTATTTCTTCTCTCGTTATCTCCTTGATGATTCCTCTCACCACCTCTTCTGTTTCTCCTGTGTTCGGCAGCTCCGCGCCCCTGATCATTATATTGTCCCTCGTTTCTACTGTCCTTTCAACCTCTCTCAGTCTTTTCGTCATTTCCCCGTTCGTGTCGCCATCTACTCTCTCCTCATCCACTATCCCTTTCACCTCTTTTATTGTTTCTCTCTTCTCCATATTTCTTCTTTCTTTATCGTCCTCCAGTTTCTTTACTAGGTCCTCCTCTAGCTTACTGACTCTGTCGTCCAGTCTTTTTCTTTCTTTCACCCCTTGCTCTTTCATTGTTTCTATCAGTCCTATCATCCTCTCTTTGTCCTCTCTTGCCTCTTTTCTGCCTGACTGTACTTCTACTATTAGCTTTTTCATTTCTCGGACCATTGCATTCAGCCCTTCTTTCATGTCTTCCGTGCTGTTTGCCTCCCCTTCCCCCTTCTTCTCTACCCTTCCTGATCCTCCCGTTTCTACTTCCGTCTCTGTCCCCACCGTCTCCCGCAGTAATCTTTCTCTCCTCTCTGTTTCCGGAGACTTCCTTGTGTCGAGTCTCTTGGCTACCATTGGTTCTGCCGTTTGTTCATCTGACTCTTCGTCCCCTTTTGATCCCTGGTCCAGAAAACGTTTCCTTCTACGCATCTCAGTTAGCTTTCCGTTTTTCCTCGCCTCCTTTACTTCCCGTTCCATTCTGACCGCATTTGACGGTCTCCCTCTTTTCTTACCTTTGGGCGACCTCATTGGTGTAATCCACACTCCCTTGACATCGCTTTTCACCTCGTCCTCTGACCCTTCGTTTCCTGTCCCCTTGCCCGACTTGTAGTCGGTGTCGTATTCCCCATCCGCTGCTGCCCTCTGTGTAATCTGTTCCGTACTAGCCCTGCGCGCGTCCCGCGACTCTTGCGCCGTTCCGCTTCCCGCCATTTCCCTCGTTTATTTATGCTTGTAGGTTATGTTGCCTCCTGTTCGCTTTCGCTTTCCTGCCGTCTATCTCCTTTGTTTATTTACTCTACTATTCTTACCTCTTCTTCCGCTCGGTATGCTTTTTGTCTGTGCCCACTTTCCACTTTCCTCTTCCCGGATTTACCGACTGAACTTATAATAATTACGCTTCACTTTGCTTACGCACCTTCTTATTCGGTGTCCGTACCGGAAGTCAGCAAATATATATTAATATAAACGTCTTTTCATCAGTAACCGAAAATCGGCTTACAACGTACATATAGTATTTCTCTCTCAATTATATTCTGTTGTCTGTGAATAATTATATCTAACTTCTTCCTTAACCACCTGTTCTAGTAAAGCGCATGATTGATTAATGTATTGTATTGTATTGTATTTATTTAATGTTTCCCCTTGGGGTTACATGGCGCTGCCGCCGGTACATATCTTTCTCCTTCCTTTTATATTCGCTCTCTACTAGAATTAAATTAAAATTTGATAAAATTAAGGGTTATGATAATTTATAATTTAGCTACTATGCTGTAATTTCGTTTTTCTCTTTCTGTCATCCTTCTTCTCTGCCCGTTCTTCTTCTCTCTTCTTTCGACGCTGTCTCTTCGTTCTTCTGTCTGCCTTCCTTTGGTTTCTTTCTGTCTGTCTTTTGTACCTCCTCATTCCCGTTGTCCCATAGCAAGGGGGTCCACCCCTCGGCCTTGCTTGGGGTCTGTGGAGTGTGCGGTAGTCATTGTCAGTCTGTCGTTCTCTGTCTTCTTCGTTTCTTTCTCTTCGCTCCGTGTCTTCTCTTGCTTTTTATATTTCTTTCATCCATTCCTCTCCTCCTCCATTTCCTCCTAGGATTTTCTGCACCGCCTCTTGCCAGCTTTCTTTGCTTTCCGTCTGGCCTCCGCATCCTTCCCATATGTGTTCCCATGTTTCTTCTTCCCAGTTGCATATTCTGCATCTTCTTTTCTCCTCTTCTTCCCAGTATCTCGCTTCTTTTGCTTCGCCTCCCATTCTGAACCTGGCTATTCTTGACCATCTGCTTTCGCTCCATCCTTTTTCCAAATATTCCGGTATTTCTTCTGTTTTTATTGCTTTGTACCATTTGTTGTATCTGGATTCGCATATCTTCTCCCATCTTTCTTTCCTTTGCTCTTCTTTTTCTTTCTGCTCTTTCTTCTCGTACATGTCTTCTTGTCTCTCTTCCTCTTCTTCTTCTGTTTCGCTGTCCTCTTTCCATTTTTCTTTTCTTTCTTTCCTTCCCTTTTCCCAGTCCGATAACTCTTCGACATTTTTCTCAGCTCTTCTTTTTACTTGTTCGTAGCATATTCTTGCTAGCTTGCTTCCTTTCCCTTCCTTCAGTCTTTTCTCGAAGCTCCATGCTCTTATTCCTGCCTTTGTCTTTAGTTTGATCCTCTCTATCTCCTCTCTCACCATGTATCCTGGCGTTTTCTTGCCTATTCCTAGTACCCATCTTATCTACTTTTCTTGTGTTGCTTCGACATTTTTTCACTCTCTCCATCCCCATATCTCGGCCGCGTATTCCATTACGGTCCATACGAGCCTGTCGAATATCCAAATTCTTCTTTTCCAGTCCTTCCCGAATCTTCTTTTGCGTATCCCCCATGCTTGCTTCATGACTACTCCTGCTTTTTCAACTCTGTCTTTTACGTGCGCGTTTTGTTGTCCATTTTTGGATATCACGTATCCTAGGTACTTTGATTGTTTCACTTCTTCTATCTCTTCTCCTTTCCAGTTCCAGTTTGTTTTCTTCTTTCTTCCTCCTGCCTTTCTGCATCTCATGACCTTGGTTTTCTTCGCGTTTAGTGTGAGCTCCTTTCCGTCTAGGTACTTTTCTAGTCTTCTTATCAGTGCTTCCGTTCCTTTTTCTTCTTCTGCTAGTACTGCTACGTCGTCTGCATAAGCTAGTGTGTACGTTCTTCCGTTGCCTAGCTTTATTCCTCCTAACTCTCCAGCCTTACTCATTTCTTCTTCTATATCTGCGGTTAGTAGGTTGAAGAGGTACGAGCTTAGCGGGCATCCCTGCCTCACTCCTGTTACCGTCCAGAATTCTTTGCCTACCTCATTTCCGACTTTCACCCTGTTCTTCGTTTCTCTGTATATTTCTTTCACTCTTGTCACTAGTTCTTTTCTCACTTCTCTTTTGTACATTGCTTCCCACAGCTTTTCTCTGTTTACGGAGTCGGATGCGGCTTTGAGGTCTATGAATAGTACTATCATCCCTCCTCCTTTTCTGCTCACTCTTCTGTTTATCAGATGGTTTAGGACGTAGATGTTGTCCATGGTTCCCATGCCCTTCCTAAATCCTGTCTGATTCTGTGGAATCATCTTTTTCTCTTCCATCTCGTCTTCCAGCCTTCCGGCTAGTACCGTTGCGTATATTTTGTATAGTGTCGGCATTAGGGTGACTCCTCTGTATTCTTCAACTTTTTTTCCTTCCCCTGTTTTCACTATTGGGATTATGTGACCTTCTTTCCATGCCTCTGGCCATCCTTCTCCTTTCCATACCTTGTTACATGTCCTCCATATCCATTCTTCTGCTTCCTCTCCTCCGTATTTCCATATTTCATTTACTATTTCGTCTCCTCCGGGTGCCTTTCCTTCTTTTAGTTTTCTTATTGTTTTCCTTATTTCTTCTCTTCCTATCTCGTTCTCTCCGTGTTCTTCTCTTGTTGTCCCGGTTCTTCCGGCTACAGCTTTACAATCTGTTCCTCCTAGTAATCTCATGAAATGTTCTTTCCATTCGTCTTTCTCTATGTTTTCGTTGACTCTCCTTCTCTTTTTTATCTCTCTGTTCAGCGCCTCCCATACTTTGCTTTCTCTCCTTGCCTCCTCCGCCTCTCTTATGAATCTTTCGTTTTCTTCCTGTTTCTTCTTTTCGCATAGCTTGTTGTACTCCCTTTTTGCTTCTTCGTATTTTTCTTTTTCTTCTCTTCCTTCCCTCCACCTCCTAAGCGTCCTTCTTACTTTCGACTTGTTGTTCTTTGTTTCTTCGTCCCACCATTCTCTGCTCTTTCTTTCTTCTGGTCCTTCTTTTCTTGCTTTTTCTTCTGCTATTGCTCTTATTTCTTTTGTTCTCTCCGCTATTTCCTCGTTTATCTCTGTATCTTCTTGGTCTCTCCACCTTACATCTGATCTGAGCATCTCTTTCCCTTCTCTTGACCATTTTCCTCTCATTACTTTCTTGCCTCTGCTTTATTCTTTTCTCTCCCACCCCTCTGTTTTCATTTCTATTATTACCGGGTGGTGGTCTGAGTCTATCTTGTCTCCCACCTCTAGTCTTCCTACTTCTTCTCTCGCCTCGCTACCTCCTATTACGTAGTCTGTTACTGTTTCGCCTCTTCCTCCGACGAATGTGCACTCTCCTTCTTCGTCTCCTTCCGTGCTTCCGTTCATTATCGACCACCCTAGGCCTTCTATCGTCTTTATTAGTATTTTTCCTTCTCTGTTTATGATTATGTCTTTCGATTTTCTTTTTCTTTCACTGTCTTCCTTGGTTTCTTCTCCGTTGTATTCCCCTCCTTCTTCCCCTGTTCTTGCGTTGAAGTCTCCTCCTGCTTTTATAGTTCGCGTCTTTCCGTCTATTTCTTCTATTTTTTCCATCTTCTTCTCGTTATCACCTCTTACGTAGAGACTTATTATTGTCCATTTTTCTCTTCCAACCCTGATCTTGCCGGTTAACCATCCTTCTTCTTGCTGTTTTTGATTTTCTTTCTTTTCTTCTTCTTTCAGTTCTTTTCTTATTCCCATTAGCATTCCGCCTATCCCTCTTCCTTTCTTTATGCTCTTTCTTCGCGTGTTGGACTTGCCATTCGTATCCTTTGATAGCTTGCTTTTCACTTTTTCCCATGCCTTTTCTTCTATCCATGTTTCGGTAAGTGTTATCACATCTACCTCCTTCAACCCCTTCTAGAATTCTTCGTCTTTTTTTGCCAGTCCTGCCACGTTCCAGAAGATTATTTTCCAGCTACCTCTTCTTTTTCCGTTGTTCTCTTCTTTTTTGTTATTTTTCTTTCTCTTTCCCTCTTCTTCTCTTTCTTCTCTCCCCTTCTGCTTTTCCCTTTTTTCGTTATTTCTTCTCTCTCTTTCTCTTTTTTCGGCGTTTTCATCCCACTGTTCTTGTTCTTCTTGATGGTCGTTTTGTTGGCTTCGCCAGAATTGCTCGTGTGCTCCATGTCCGTGATTTTCTCTTTGTTCTCCTCCTCTCCCTCTTCTGCTCGTCTCTCCTCTTCTCTGTGTTGTCTCTCCTTCCTTTTCTCTCAGTCTTACGTTTTCCTCGTCCCATTCCCAGGTCGTGTTTTCTCTTTGTATTTTTCTATATTCCACCTTTGTTCTGTTTCCCTTTACTCTCTCTTCTCTGGCTCGGTCCCATATTTTGTCTTGCACTTGTCTTTCCTTTCTCGTGAGGTCTCCTTCAATTATTATCTTGGTGCCTTTCAGTTTTCCTTTTCTCTCTATCAGCATTCTCTTGTCCTCCCAGTCGTTCAGTTTCACTAGTATCGCGCTCTTTGTTCTTCCAATCTCTATGGCTATGATTGATTGATGTATTGTATAAATTTATGTGATTTGTGCATAAACTTGACTAATCTAGAGTGACCCATCAAAAAGAAAAATTTACCATTGATCACGGACGTGACAAAGCAAAACTAGGAAACCCGATATACGAGGTGGAGTTGGGCGATGATCGGGTATGGAAACGGCACATGAACCAAATACGCGCAATCGGCCAGTAACACGCCTTCGAAAAGAAGCCTCGAACGACCCTACGACGTAAGATACGAATAAATACGAGCAAAACCATTTTCTCGCTAAGAAATCACGACAGTCGGGCCACTGGAACCAACAGAGAACTAGAGAAGTAAACTATTTGTACAGGGAACGGAGAGAACGCTGATCGGAATCTAGCGCCGGAAGCCCCCTGCACAGAAGAAAGAAAATTAAAAAAAAAAATTAAAGCCGAAAGCGTGCTAGTAAAGAACAACGAAGGAATCAAGTCAGATCCCTTGAACTTGCGCAGATCGCTGAGGAATCGCAGGGAACCTGCACGGCTGCAATCACGGTTGCCACCTCAAGCCGACTTCTGAGCCGGAGATTGGAAGGCGGAAGGGGGGGGGGGGGGGGGGGGGTAAAAATGAAAATTAGTAGTTAAAAACTAAGTAGTTTTTAAAAAACTACTTAGAAACGTTTGTACGGTTGATCGACTAGTTATAAATACGCAAGATTTTCACTACCAGTAAATTACAAGTAACTCACGAAGCGAACGGAAATTATGATCAATTTTGGTTATTAGCTTTGAATTTGAAAATATATTTTGAATTTGCTGATACACTTTTCAACAAAGGAGTCTGGTCTGAATGACAAATAATGGGTCATACATTTCACCCGGAGATTTAGTTTTCAACCCGGAACCCGGAGTAAAGTAACCAACACCCGGAGTCTCCGGGTCAAACCCGGAGTGGTGGCAACCCTGGCTGCAATACACGTAGGGTTATACACTATTACAACGAGAGAGAGAGATATGCCTGCTATACATACGGCGTAAAGACACATTCAAATCCGACCGCCGATAAGAGAACGAGGATGCGTAGGCGTCGCAGCGCTGCGAGATATACGCTATTAGACATAAGTCAGATATACGAGTCACCTGGGTCACAGCGTGTGAAGAGACACCAACGAATAAAGTTATAAACGATTTATCAAACCCAAGGTCAGGGCTAGTGTTCTATTCCGCACCTTATTTTTATTTTCTTATTTTATTCCGGCCGACGATGATAATGACTATGGTGAATATCGTAGATTCTGAAACCGAATTAAGACAAAAAAAAATCTACGACTATATTCCATGGGGAATACTTCATGGAACTGTTTTGAATTTAAATTTATAATAAACACTTTTTTGTTGATTTTTTTGTTATTTTAATTTTTTGTGTTTTTTCGCAAATTTGTCGTTGTAACATCGATACTGTAAGAGTGACTGAAATATGTGAAAAAAAAGAGATACTTTGACGAACTGCTTTCTAACTTGGAGAGTGAATTCATATTCATATTCTATACGTTTCGTAGCATGATAAATGGGGTCGACAAAAGGAAAGAAAAAGTAATAAGCCTGTACTCCCTGATAGTACAAGTCTCCGAAAATCCATCTAAAATTAGCGCAACACAAATCGAACGATATTCCTGGGTAATGCCAGTGCTTTTCGGCTATTTAGATTTGGAATAAAAAAACACGAATGCTAAACAACTTTTTGGCCTGTATTATACAGGGTGATTCAGAATGGGGTACTTTCCTTACACCGGTGGATTCCTCGTGAAAATCTAAGACAAAAATTATTGATCCTAAAATGTCGACTGCTGAGCCGTGTTCGGGTAGGAGCCGTTTAAAGTAAGCCAATACGAGAGCAGATACGAGAATGGCTCGCCGCCGCTACGCCGCTATTGTTAATCTGCCGAATTTCACGACGCTCCACTCGCCATCAAACGACGATCAGACGTCCGCGGCCGCGGCTGATGCATGTACAGGGGATGCAATGGAAACATAAGAATGCGGATGTTACCGAATTACGAATGTAATAAGGTGAAGGCGGGCGAGATGCCACACTTTTTGGAGTAAATTCATAACTTCTACAAAAATAGATATCAACAAACGGATTTATCAGTGACCATTCCTTAAACTATGTACTATAATGTGGCCTTAACAAAAAATAGATAAACCTTTATTTTCATATGAAAAATACGTGAACAAAAAACATAAATTCATGGTGGTCACTAGTCAGGGAAAACCGGGAAGTCAGGGAAAAGTCAGGGAATTTTTCAGCGAGTCATGGAATTTTATGGCGACACAGAACAAGACAGAATAAAAGGTCCCTCGTGATTTTTTCTTCTTTCTACCTTGCGCGGAATTCTTAATCAATCAATGTAAATAGTGGTAAAACTTGTATAAGCTAAAAAATAATTCAAAAAATCATTCTCTATCAGCATCGATTCAGAGCGTTGTTTATTATAAGTATACCTGAATAACCACTAATTGGCCCGTAATTCAGTCAGGGAAAAATTATAATTTGGTCAGGGAAAAGTCAGGGAATTTTTTTGACTGTTTGTAGTGGCCACCATGTAATATTGCCTGATGAGAATACTGATTTTCGCTTCGCGCATGGAACGTACATCTCAAATTGGGCTGTAGGAATTCGATAAAACCATACCATTAATGAAAACTGTAGCGAGGCCAGTGATACTTGCATTAATAGGCCCCCCTCCGCCGCATGAAATTGCAACGAGGAAAATTCGTACGTACCGTCTTCTTAGTTCGAATTTAGAACATATTTTCTTGATTTGATCGAAAAACATTCAAGAACCTACTACAGTCCCTTAAACCAAGAAATATTTTTCTTGAAACGAGAAATTTATTTTCTGTGTAAACTGCACGAGTCGTTTGCACTTAGCATCCCTGAATTAAAAGATATGATACAAATATGATAAAGATACAAATTTTTTATCCGCTTGTGAATCCCCATAGCGAAAAATCAAGGGGGGACAGGTCTCGCGATCTTGGCGGCCAACTCACGGTGCCACCACGGCCAATCCAGTGGTTGGCAAAATTAACGTTTAGAAAAGCTTGGACAGCTGGAGCGGTGTGGGGTGGAGCACCATCATGCTGGTACCACATATTCCGCCTGTCTACCAGCGGAATCTCTTCGAGCAGTTCTTGTAACAGCGCGTTCGTAATAAAATTTCTGTAAGATTCGCCATTGAGCCGAGCTGGCAGAACACACGGAACGCCCTGGGTATGCAAAACGAAATGGACACTGGGATTTTCGGAATTATATGATACTAATACCCAAATACGCAGAAAAAAAAATTCAATGTCAAGTGTTTGCGGCGTGGGCGGGTAGTAAGAATTATATGACATTGCTGATAAATTTATATCAAATTGATTATTGTTCATTTCAAATCTAAGTCTTGAGACTCCGCACCACTCACCCGCCACCCCGATCTCCATCTCCTCTTACTACACTTGACTATACGAAATTCCGTAGCTTGGTTTATACTAACAATAATTTTAATATACAATACGAATTTTCCACGTATACAATGCAATTACACCTATCTGAAAAAATAAAGATAATAATTCTCACCGGTTGTAAAAGATGCTTTTTGACGATAAACCGTTACAAAAAAAAACCAGGTATATTTTCAAGCTACGAATGACCCTTTATAGCCTCTAGCCCGATCACATAAATATAAATTCTCAAAATGGCGTCACGATTGCTAAAATTTTTCAAATCGGTATTTCTTTTCATTCTTCTTGAATTCGTACGGACCGTAATTTTTTTCTCTAGATATTTCTCAACGGTATAGGCTATTCTCCGTGCTATTGTAAAAGCCATTGGCAGAAGGCAAGCCGACGAGGAGGATTGCCTTCCTGCAGACCTTGCACCGGTGTATAGTGGAACGGATGTTGCTGATCATCGTTTATTATGATTCTCTGTACCGTGCCAAAGGACAAGTCAAACATTCGAGCGAGAATTTATTCGGATGCTCCTCTCCGGATCTTATCTAAATGCTTGCAATAATATTTATTCATTAAGGAGGGTCCTCAGTTGCATTCAGTTTAACTGCCTAAGAATATGTATCACAATCAAGTTTTTTCGTAAATCATTGCCATTTTTGAACAAAAAAAAATGTGGAATTCAGCTTTTCAATGTTTTTTTTCTCAACAATTTATACGGTAAATGTATTGGAAATTTTGAGGATTCATTTTAGACTAATTTATGGATATATCCTTAAAATTTCAAAGCTGTACATCATTGCGTTCCTTTTTCCGTAAAATTACTGAGGACCCTCCTTAAGGTAGTAGTCTCGCAAAATCATCAGCCAAGAGTTTTGAGGGCGCGTAGTGGTAGTTGCTCGGCCATTTGCCGGGTTCTACTCAAAGACTTTTGATAGTTATTATTATTTTACTAGCTGATATTTTTTCTCGTTCGCTCGCTTCGCTCGCTCACTCGATTGGTTTTGCGTTGTCCCTCACTCGCTACGCTCGCTCGGTTGTCAGTGGTTTCGCGTTGTTCCTCACTCGCTACGCTCGCTCGGTTATCAGTGGTTTTTGCGTTTTTCAATTGAAAACGGATAACACACTAAGAAGAAATGCAATCACACTCTCAGCCGATAGTACTTCTTTATGCTTGATAGAAAAGGTTTTCCAACTTAGATCTGAATCATTAATACACGTATCATTGGTCATAGAAGTACTATCGCTCAATGGAAACCAACGAGAAGGTGGTGCGGTCTCTTCCATCGGGAAGGCAGGAATGAGGAGGGGATGGTTAATAATGTGTTTGGATAGACTATTGTTTTCAAACTATTCCAATACAGTAGAACCTCCGGCACTGTTGCTAGTCGGGTCCGACAACCCCCGGCACTGTCGCGTATTGGCCTCCTTTTTCCCGACCAATCGGAAGCAAGTACAGGGCCGTAGAATTAACTTGATAGCACCCGAGGTTCCGTAACATACATTTGAGGTTATGTACGGCAAAAATTATCGAAACATACATATTGAATGAATGTTTGTATTGTTACGAATTACGTATCTTATACTATTTGAATCGAAATGGATTCATGGAAATGAAAACGTTGAGGGGGGACGTCACCCAGAACAGAAATTTTTCTGTTGAAACTCAAATTTTACCTATTGTTCAGCAATAAATCATCGACATCGTATGTATTGTCTTTGTTATATCAATGGGATAACCAAATGCAGATCTATAAGAAATGCAAAGCTCTATCTCTCAAGTCTTGTAAATTGAGTATATCAGTCGCTGTATAGTCCCACTTGGTTTCACACCAATTCTGGAACGTCTGCAGGCCTTGCAAGGCCTGATGCATTGACGGTTCCTGAGGGCTTGTATCTAATCAATCGATATTTGCTAGATTATTGTAGTCTGGGTCATCTTCCAGGCCATCATCCCCAGCTTCGTTTAACGAATGCCCTTGCAGTCTGAAATATATTTTTCATTGATTAAGATTCTGTCAAAAAAATATATTTTTTAAAGTTGATGTGAAAATAATAGAATTCCAGATTTACCTAGTCAAAATTCGATCGGCACTAAGGACCTTCCATCCTGTTTCGCCACAGTCTTCTTGCAGCCGAGGTTGAATATCAATATAGGTCAAATTTGTAAAGTCTGTGAATCTCTGAATAATACTAAAAACCTGCAGCGTTTCTTGGTGGCATTCATCATTGGTAACTTGTACCGCACGATCTTTTCCCAATATTTGATTCCACGCATTCCTCAGATTGTGCTCGGTTAAGAGACTCCAAACATGTGCTATGCGATAGCAATGTCTTTTAGTATCTGTCGCTTAGCTGCTTCAAGAATACTAACATCATCTTGATTTAACAGAAACTGTAGGATGCAGGCTTTTTTGTACAGTCTTTCGGCTTTTTCAATTATGCCTCGGTCCATGGGCTGTATTAATGCTGTTCCATTCGGAGGCAGATATAAAACCTAGGAACACAAACGAATAAAGTTCATATTCAAAATTCTGATTTCCAATAACACAAAATATATCATTCATATTTAGTTCATTTAATTATTGATCCGGAGAACAGATTATTGTTAATTACCTCAAAGTTTTCATCAACACTGTTTAATTCATTCGCAGTAGGATGCGATGGCGCATCATCCAATATTAGAAGAACCTTCTTTGTAGTTCCTGATGCTAATTGATGCTCTTTCATTCGTGGTATGAAGAGCTTGACGTACCATTCCATAAAAACAGTCCTGTCCATCAAACTACTTTTCTGCCCCATGTACATAACTGGTAAGTCTTTGACATTTTTGAAACATCGAGGTTGTTTCGACTTGCCTATTACTAAGAGTGGTATTCTGTGTGATCCTGATGCATTTACGTATGTACATACGTGTCTACGTATGTACATAATAGATACAGGTTCATCGCGTTAAGGAAACCTAACCTCTGTTCAAGTGTGGAGATGCCAACCATTTTTCAACCACGCAAAAAAGTTGAAATTTTTTTTATATCGGTTCGTATAATTGAAATCACGTTTGTACACACGAATGTGATAATTCAGCATACATATATGGAGAAAGTTGACCGGTGTCACGAATTTGACTACTATGTATATGTATACACGGGCCACGCTAAGGCGTCACGGTTATAATCAGTAGATGCGGTACTGCTACAAGGGCATGGTGGGGGTACCTAAGCGATAGTGCCGGAGGTCAGACAGTGCCGGAGGTGACAGTGCCGGAGGTTCTACTGTATCGAACTATCTCGGGCAAGTAAAAATCTTCTCCCGAGTCAAATCGGTAATGTGACATGCTCGCGCGATTTATTTGACATACTTATAATTGAAATGAAATTAGTCCAACTAATCAAATAGATACACTGACAAAATCAGTCATTCCATAGAGATAATTTTTTTATTACGATGAAATGAATCCTCGTCAGCAGCAGATTTTTTAGCGCTTAGCCACATGAGACTTTAGCGGCTGATTTTGTAGCGCTTAGCCATATAAGACTTCAGCAGCTAATTTTGAGAGCTGCACCACAAGAGCCTTCTGCAGCTGATAGCTTTTGTAGCGCTTAGCGACACAAAGTGTCAAGCAGCTAATAATTTTTGTAGCGCCCAGCTACACAAAGCGTTGGCAGCTAATTTTTTTAGCGCTTATAGGTAACCTACCCAATAGATGGACATGGCCCTAAAGATGGACGGTCAACTTTTGGATAGGAAATTATGTGAAGGAATACTAAGATGTAAGCTGTTGCTTTGAATTTTCAATAACTGTTGTTATTTTTAATCCCCTAATGACAGTTTTTTTGTGATCGAGTTTTTATTTCAATTGCTCAAAAAGAAACGTCCATCTACTGGGCAGTTTTCTTAGGCGTCCATCTATTGGTCGGTTCATCCTATTTTCAATCCTCAAATGACAGATTTTTGTTGATCGATTTATTATTTCAATTGCTAAGAAAGAAACGTCCATCTATTGGTCGGTTGACTTACCTACGTAAGGCATAAGCAGCTAATCGTTCTCACCGTTAGATTGACATCATTATAGGTAAGCAACTGAATTTCCGGAAAAGTCACCAACATCAAATACTGCATTTCCGATAGAATATTATTGAAATAGTGGTTGATTATCACAGTTCCACAGTATCCGGTAGATTCGGAAGTGCCAATGTGAATGTAACAGCGCATGTACATTGTACATGTATTATGAACTCTGCATTTTCAACAGAGTATATTTTTTCTCGCGCCGGCATAGATATACAATTGTAGCTATAAGATCGATTAATTCACGCAGCACCTAGTATTTCCTTGTAGACAATATTTCTAGTACACAATTTATGGTCTAAACTTTTACTGTTAGTGAAGACAGATTTGTCTGTTAACAAAACTTTCAAACCGTTTTTGGACTTAACTCTAGACAAGGCAACATACAGTTGACCATGACTAAACACTGGATTTGGTAAATACACACCGACGCTATCGAAAGATTGACCTTGCGACTTGTTAATTGTCATCGCGCAACCTAATCTGACCGGAAATTGTCTTCTAACCATCTTGAATGGTACCTCCTCTTCGGACGGTGATAAATCTATCCGGGGTATCAATACTGTTTCTCCAGCGCAATTTCCACCGATGATTTCAGTGCAAATCAGATACTGGTTCAACTTTTTAACAACCAGTCTGGTACCATTACATAGTCCTTGTGATAAATTTAGATTACGTAACAGGATGACAATGCTTCCTACTTTTAACGTTAATTTATGCGGTGGAAGACCGTTCGGCGTCAATGAATTCATGAATTCCATTGGAAGTATATTTTTGATGTCTATATTATCTTCATCCTCACCTGAATCTGCACTCAGATAATCTACACCGACACCTTTAATTTTCGACAATATTTCGTCATTAATGGCGATAACGTCGACGTTTGTTGGAGCTAATATAACTTTGCCATAATTCGAAGGATCTTGAGGATCGACACTTGCTCCAAATATTTCTTGTACAATATTTCCATTCGAGAGAATATCGGAAGGGATGGTTACGACTTCGTTATCGCGTTCAAAGGGATCAGAGAATACCCCATCGCCAACCTTCAGAAGCCATTGCTTAAAATCCGTTTGTCCATCGCAAACACGAATATTACCCTTCAATGACATACATGTGAATTTACTCCATAGGCTGCTTCTTTTGACACACGCTTCTAAAATTTGTGTTCTACTGCCATGTCGTACAACAGGTAAAGTTTGCCGAAAATCACCGGAAACTATGACAATTTTACCACCGAATGGCTCGTTACAATGACACAAGTCTCTTAACATACGATCAACAGCCTCTAGTGCATATTTAGATGCCATTGTTATTTCATCCCAAATTATAACTTTCGCGTCTCGAATATGTGATCCATGTTTAGAATTTGGTCTGATGTTACACGTTGATCTTTCATTGAGAAGGAACGGTAATTTAAATGTGGAATGTGCAGTTCTCCCTCCTTCTAATAAATTCGCTGCAATTCCTGTCCACGCTACAGGCAACACCATCATATCTAAACTCTTCAATGTAGTTATGATAGTGTTGTGTAAATAACTCTTTCCACTACCACCGGGACCATCTAAATAAATACATTTCTCGGCAGATTCACCACGAACCGCAGCCATGACTGCATGAAATATATTTCGTTGGTGTTCCGTTAAACTATTTACTGATGTTATCACCGCCTGTTTTAACGAAATCATATTTTCATGCTGCGCGTCATCATTCTTTGTATCACCCAGAAATGTACCAATATCTTTGATATCCGGTAAATTGAAGTTCTGCAAACTGAATCCATGAAATATAAGTATGTCATTTATTACTTGCAAAGCCTTTTGTTCACTTTCTTCGGTATATTCTGCAGTTTGATCAACAAACTCGTTTTTGTATTTTCCAAATAATTGGCGGGCATTAATCGGCATGCCGAACACACATATGTATGCAAACAACCGACACATCTTTTTTGGGGAATTTAAGGTCCGATCCTTCTGCAAGACATTTATCCCATTCTTCGTCATCAGCGACCAACTTTCGCTGTACGGCTGCTTCAAAAAAGGATGGATATACTATACCATTATAAGTTCGCACATCTTGGAATGATTGTGCTCCTCGGACATGCAATAGCAACAATCTCAAATAATAGCGCTCAGTTTCCTTCGGACTCACGAAGTACATTCTACTCAAAACAGGTTTGACAAATTTCTTTCGTTCCGTCCACTGTGTATTTTGCTTATTGAATACATAATGATTTGGAATCTCACAGTACAAATACTTATGTGCTTCAACATCATTCCTATTTAGATTGAACCACGCGAGCAATGTTGATTCCTTATTTTTATCTATGGCTGCTTCCTCACGACCCTCTTCAAAGTACACCAATTGTTCGTTTTCCACATGAACTGCTAATCTATATACAGCGTGTGACTGTTCATTCATTGGATATTCAAATAAACGATGCATTGCCTCGGGTGGGCAGACGTATCGCGTGGATATATATTCATCAACTTCGTTGTATTTAATGCAATTTTCCTCCTGTGCATTTGTTATTTCGACGATTGCGCAATCATGTCCTTTATAGCAGTACTTGAATAAATACTTGATACATTGCACCGTTGAACATACTTCCACATTGATGTGACAGTTGAATTTCAACAACAAATACGGATTATAGGGTACAATGTATCTATTGTCAGCAATTTTACACGTCCCATCTCTCTTAGACTTGAAAACAATCACGTTACCATCGTCTCTTCGACGATATAACGGATAACCCGCTGAATGATAATTTGTTTCCGAAACATAATCCCTCGGAAATCGTTTGGTACATAGATTAGTTTTGCTATCCATGCAAGGCGAATTTATATTTTGTTGACCACAAGGACCGTGAATCATGCATTGCTTGACTATGTCATGTAATACCGGATACCTCGTTTTATCTGGTATCTCTGCAGAGACTACTTTGTCTACGTCATCTGCATCCCGGATTTTGTTGTCTTCTTCCAGCCAAAACAGCATATGTACGTGTGGTAACCCTCTTTTTTGAAATTCGACAACATAAACATAAGCAGCACACTTTCCAAATATCGAGTTATCGATCAATTCCACCTTTAACTCCTTAACTTTATGATGAAAAACCCTTGATACGAGGTCTGGTCGGTTCATTGCAGTTTGACCGGGCTTCAAATTTTCCACGATTTCCTGCCATTTGGGATTGCAGGTTATGGTTATGAATAAATCGGGTTTTCCATATTTTTGCAATATGCTCATTGCATCAATGAAACTTTGCTGCAAGGCTCGCGGACTTCCGCTGAACGACGATGGTAATATAACCATTTTCCCGATTCTCGCATTATCCTCTCCAGCTTTGTTATGTAGATAATCGATCACTCCTTGATACATTTCCGCTCGTAATTTGCTTTGTTGATTTCTTATGAAATGCAGTCGATGGCTTTCAACTTTCGTCCACATATCAACAATGTATTGTTGCGACAATTTCCCCATGTTCAGACACGGATTGAATTTCCCTCTATCGCTTAATTTATAACTATAATATTGCAACGCGGTTATTATGCGCTTCCCTGCCATTTGCTTCATCCCGGGCGTCCAACCGATTTCACCGAAGGGGAACATCAGAGGATAAGTCATAGGGTCGACGTGTTTACTTAGACTTGGTATACTTGTAGCACCTTCGCTCCTAGAATACACGCATAAGTCTCTATGCACTGGAGGATCTCCGTCTTCCGCGACAAATACAACAGCTACTTCGTTGCATTTTGGTAGGTTGAAACGATTCTGGTCAACATCATCATGCCGCTTCAACCACATTCTTACTTCGCGGGCAGGATGACCGGCTGTATTCGCCAATTTTTGTTCTTCTTCTTCCATTTCGTGCATCATTTTGAAGGCCTTCGCGTATGGATTCGTTCTTCGTATAATATTATCCAATTCGCTCAGTAGTTCTGGTAAACAATCATTATTGCCGGGATGCTGCATACGTATTCTAGTGGCGATTTCGGTATCGATAATATACAATTGTCCATATTTACGTGCTTCATGGACATCTGGGTGAAGCGCGTATGTATTATGATACGTTTGTCCACAGATGCGGAATACAAAAGGACCCCGACTTCCATTCATTGAATCCAATTTCGCACCGAAACTTGCGAATGCCAAAGAATTATTATAACTCCTTACGTTGCGCATAAAATTTTTACTACTTTTATCGGTACCGTTGATTAACTGTTCGATCGCTTCAGGATAAGTACTATCTTCAAAAATACGTACTTTACCTTTGTGACAACAAATACTATACTTTTTGTCGGTTGGTAATTCAGAAACGAAATGTTTAGCATTACAGAATTCACATATATTATTCATTTCTCCCAGATAATTAAGTTTTACCTCATCTTCTTTGTAATCTGAGTTCGCTATCAGCGCGCTTCCTCTGGAAATCGTATGATTATGAGTTTTCAATTTTTTCGTCCTAGATGACACTGAAAATTCTTTGGAAATATTTTTTCTTTTATTTGAATTGACCATACGAATGGATTCTCTTTGTTTCTTTCTGTATTTTGCAGCGGCTTTAAGTCTGCCAGACCGTTGTTCCTCAGATTCCTTAGCACGACTGTGTTTTTTTCTATCTGCATCTTTTTTACATGTCACAACCGCCTCTGCGTGATCTGCCTCTTTAACGAATCCTCTTTTTTGCTTCTTGTATGTTGCGGCGGTCTCTAATCTTTGACTTATTTGTTCCATCGATTCTTCAGCACGATGTTTTCTTTGTCTATTAGCAGCTTTCCCTCGCAAAACAGCCACAGTTACTCTCTGGACATTTTTATTCAATTCCCTTTCGGCAGTTCGATTGAGAGATTGTTTTTCTGTTGGTTTCGCAGGATGAGGTCTTTCTTTCTTATTAGCTTCTTTCTCATAAAAATCGATACCGGTAGTCGTAGCACTGAAATTATTCGCTCCGATCAGTGATGTTCGTACGTCTTTAGTTGTGAGATCCACGTGTTCTGATGATTTTCGTCCTCGAATTTCTTTATTTATACCTCCCTTTGTTTTTTCATCCAGAACGATCCCAGTTGTTGGATAATCACATTTTCTAATTATACCTATAGAAGTAATGTCGCGAGGCACATTCTCAATAACCAATGAATTCGTTTGCATCAATGGAAAGTGTATTAAGCTGTTCGAATTGAACAAATCAATTAAATGCGGTCTCATCTTTGATATGTCATATACCACGTTACAAGGATTCTGGCCAAAAACCACAGATATTGCGAAAGCTATCGAGAAAACCCCGCAATCCCAGTAATTAATTTGCTGCTGAACTTTCTCAAACACGACTCGCGTAGTACCACGAGGCAGTAGTTTCCTCAAAAATATCTTATGATCATCGTGCAATACTCCCCGATTCGCACTGTCATAAACGTGTACTACTTCGGTATCATACCAAACGCAAATCCAATGTCCCGCTAGTCTCGGGCCATTGAACAATATTTGTAAGCATGCCTTGTTTACCGGAATTCTTTGAATTGTTTCCGGGATTTGCACCAATAGAGTACTTTGCATGCGGAAGGTAGTGTGGTGTTCTAATATACCAATAAACTTATGAATATGTGTATCCAACAACATACCTGCTCTGCCAGTTCTTTCCAGAACTGCCAAATCGTCGGGACACAGTCCGATGTACCTCTGGCAACTCGACATGACAATATTCGTGGTGATGTTTTTTTGTCCAATCCTCTTCGTCCGGACGCGTCCCACGTTTATTCGCGAATCACGCACGATATTTCTTTTTCTTTGAACGAATTATAATTCTCACAGGGAAGAATGATTTGATCTATCCTATATATCACCGATGCTCGAACTGATTCATCATCGCACTGAAGCGACGTTCATATGAAGTACAATATACCTGAACCATATACTCACAGATGTTTGTTTGTATATCGATCTCTGTCTTTCTCGCAAATCTATCGAGTTTGCAACATCTCCATCCGTATCTCGTTTTCACTCTCTCACTCTGACCCATTGACTCACTACGAATACCTCAATGAACGACGCCTATCAATTAAAAACCGATACATAATCTTATATTGTATACGTTGGCTCAGGTGGTAGCGTCTCCGATTTCGAATTCGTTTGTCGAGGGTTCGATTCCCGTTCGGATCTACTTTTTTTTTTCTTCGGTAACATTTCATCACATGAAAATTCACAGAATAAATTATGTGTTTTTCACACATTGTGATAAATTACGTAACAAGGGACACAATAATCCATTGTTATTCTTCAAATGCAAGAAATGCGTGTTTACAATTTTAGATATGAAACAGCACTGTTCTTTACAATAATGTTTTTACTGCAGTTATTTAACACCATTTGTTTGTATTCATTTATCTTTTATGACTGTGAGATGATGCGAAGTTTGAATGTAAAATGTAAAGGTGATTTCTTATTGAAGTGGAGGAGGAAAATCAATCTTTGTTACACTATAATATGTAATATATGTAAAATATATAATATCTACGAATAACATCATCTAAATAATTATGATAATAAAATGCTAGAACTGAAGGGAATTTTTTTGGGTGTGAATGAAACATCAGATACTGAAGATGTGATATGTAATATAATATTATTTATTTATTAACATTACTATACGACTATATTATTATTATTATAATTATAATTATTTATTATTTATTATTCTTATTATTTTTATTTATAATTCATTTCCACCGTCGCCAGGATGGCGTCCCACTCATCTCCTGAAACAGACAACAATATATCAAAATCCATGTCTACATATTTTTTTTTTTACACTCGAAGATTTGGAATTGTATCATACCTTTCATAAACGCGGCGACAATCGCTGCCAACCCCGCGTCTTTGATGGGTTCTGAAAAATGAAAGAGATTTCCATTTCTAATTTCCTGACGATCAATCTAAATTTAATTCCAAACATATAGTGATTCAATCATTATATTTTCCGGAAATTTCTTTTTTTTTTCTCAAAATTACTTAACGGAATATAGCATAGCTTCTTGTTTCCCTGTTGTTTTATTTTTTGAATGATCAATTTTAATTTTCTTTCCAATCATTTGAATTTAATCTAAATTCGTTTTTGTCTTTCTATTTTCGCAAGTCCTATAGCATTTTGCGAAATTTACATAACATAATATCTTTTTGTATATTCTTCATCCGATTATAAGTTTTCATTTTGTTATGAATCATAGTAATTAGCGGCAATTTTCTCCCGGAGAAGTTCTGTACTCTTCGTTATTAAGCCGTTGGAAAGCTACTCACTTTCAGCCTTGGTGGCCTGGACGCCCATCCCCCTTTTTTTTTTGTTCTCGGAATCTGGAACGCAAAGTCATAATTATCAGAATATCAACACTGAATTTGTCTAATCGTTGTTCACATCTGCAGATATTATGTACACATATGTATGGTGTATATGAGGTATTCTTTTCCAAATAAACGAGGCTCGGAACCTCACCCTTTTCAAGATTTTTGATAATTTTTTTCTACCTTACCTGTATGGGTATTACCTGTATAGGTACTTATTCGTCTATATAGAAATACGACATAACACGAATATACAACCATGTCACAGATTAGGCTGACTTAGGATTTGTCCGTACGCGGGGATCGAGAATTATCCCTACTCCATTTGCGCGTATAGTAGTCTTTGCACGTGAACGAATCAGTGTGAATTTGGACATCATGTCGAACGGCGAGGAGATTTCCAAGATAAACAGTAAGTCGAAACTATTTCTTAAATGATTGAGAAGAATTATTTCATACACCTATAGAATTTGGAATACTTTCAGTTCAGTTGCAGATTAACTTTTTTCACACCTCAATAGTAGTAGGCGACCAGTACTGTTTTTTAGCTTCATTTCTTGAACATCCTCAACTGAACATTAGTTGAGTAATCAATAGATTCAGAGATATGTTAAATTCCATGAAGAACGCTGTACTGATTCCCTTAATATGGTAAAGTTCACATAAATTGCCTTGTTTATGAAAAATATAACACTTTCAGATCACTTGAACCGGGTGAGAATTTCAACGCGCGGTGAGTCAAATATACAGTGTATGACAAACCATTCGGCGAACCAAATCCAATAACCCGTAATTCACAGCTCACTAAATTTGCTTCAAAATCTGTGACCACAACTATTATCAATATTAGAATGATTAACTATATTGCCAATATATTCAACTCATGAAAACAAAACTGTATCTAGAAGTGCTGGTTGAATTTATCATTCAATGAATTCAAATATTTTTCAATACATATTTCAGAACCAATGGCTAGTACGTCGGCGGAGAGCGGGAAAGAGATAGAGGATCGAGGAAAAGAGGATGAAAGACGGAGGAAGGAAAAGGAGAGAGGGAGACATCAAGAGGAGGAGAAAGACAAAGGAAAGAGAATGGAGAGTAGCGCGAGGGGAGTGAAAGGTGGGAGGGTTGAGCGTTAAGCTCGATTTACAATAGACGCATACGTTCCGGTTCCCGTAACACCGATACAACACATGCTTACACCGATAAACAAACACATGAACATTCTTTCCATGTGTTGTGTCAGTGTTACGGGAACGAAAACGTATGCGTCGATTGTATTCCGGCCTTAAGTCATATCATAGCAACTATTATCAATATGAGAATTATTAACTATATTGCCGATATATTCAACTCATGAGAACAAAACTGTATCTAGAAGTGCTGGTTGAATTTATCATTCAATGAATTCAAATATTTTTCAATACACATTTCAGAACCAATGGCTAGTACGTCGGCGGAGAGCGGGATAGAGGATCAAGGAAAAAAGGAAGAAAAACAGAAGAAGGAAAAGGAGAGAGGGAGGCATCAAGAGGAGGAGAAAGAGAAACAAAAGAGAACGGGAAGCAGCGCGAGCGGGGTGAAAGGTGGGAGGGTTGAACGTAAGTCATATCTGCAAACGCGTCCATGTATACCTATTAGACTGTTTCAAAAAAAACTTTGTTTTTTTTTTTCACCTCCCATCGATGAGGCAACTGGAGGCGGACATAGCGAAGAATTTGCACCCAAGCAGGTGTTCGAATGATTATTTTTGAGCTGGCGCCAAGCATTTTCATTTTTTCCATTCATTTAACATGGGAATTATGTTTCTTCTCCGCTTTTTTTCGACTGCACCATCCAAAAAATGTACGAAACCACTATAATTTGGGGAACGTATGGAGGAATGTTACGAACATATTTCTATGTCAAGATGCATGAAAAAAAAAATACCCATATGGACAAAAAGACGTTTATTTCAGATCATATGAAATTTTCGTGAAATTTCGCTAAAAAAAAAAATTTTGAAACGATCGGTCAGTATTCAAAAGTATGGGGTGGATGAAGTTGATTTTCCGCAGTTGGGATACAATTTACGATGATGTTGTTATTCATTTATAAGAGAAGAAGAGCGTTTTTTCTTCAATCTTGAGTATTTCATGGGGGATAATGGCTAATAATATTTAAAAAAAAAAATAATGATAATAATAATAATAATAATATTGAAATACAATCCGCGCGAAATTTCACGAAAATTTCATATGATCTGAAATAAACGTCTTTTTGTCCATATGGGTATTTTTTTTTCATGCATCTTGACGTAGAAATATGTTTGTAACATTCCTCCATACGTTCCCCAAATTATAGTGGTTTCGTAAATTTTTTGAATGGTGCAGTCGAAAAAAAGCGGAGAAGAAACATAATTCCCATGTTAAATGAATGTAAAAAATGAAAATGCTTGGCGCCAGCCCAAAAAAAATCATTCGAACACCTGCTTGGGTGCAAATTCTTCGCCATGTCCGCCTCCAGTTGCCTCATCGATGGGAGGTGAAAAAAAAAAAACTTTGTTTTTTCTGAAACAGTCTAATACCTATATGAGATTACATGTGAATTCAGTGACGGTAAAAAATCAAAATTTAGATTTTTCACGAATTTTTCTTCGTACTCACTCAGCGATAATAAGTTGCGACAATTGAAATTTTTTCCATTCATAACCCTTTGATCATACACCTATTTAAAAGCCTCAGTTTCACACGCCCGTGCGAATTCGCACCGGCCGACTGCAGCGCTTCATATCTCTGACTCCAACCAACCATTTTCATTCATTACCTGTATTATTTGAAGCTCAGAATATGCCCAATGAAATGGCGATGATGATCTAGAAATAAATCTAGATACAAATTACAAACATTGTAGAAACTGTAATGGCAAAGGCACTAATCTTTTCCTCATAAATACCATTTTCTTCATCGAAGGAAATCAAAAAATCGAACCCGATATCCAACGGGAATATTCATAATTTGAGGATATACACGTTTATTTATTTGATGTATATTCGATTCCTCGATCGCAAAAAAGTTCGTTTATCAGCCGGGAGTTGCACGCGGGTAGAAATTCGCACCGAAAATGAATTCACGTCCGACTTCTTCGATGGCCAAAATATAATTGAATGTTGGTCCGGGGCCATCTGCTGGGAGAACTGTTCGACTTTTTTTTTGTGGTGGGGGAAAACACCGTACTTCCCAAAATCGAAAAGATACAGGCGAAATGAGAAACCCTTGGTGTGAATTCGCACCTATACGTAATCACAAGGTCAATTCTCAATAATTCTGGCTATGTTGTTTTGTAAAATATTTATTCCATTATTTGATTTTTTAACAGCGTACAGAGGGACGAGGGCTGGCAGCAATGCCAGAGAGTGGCGGCAAAGGCTGCAGCGGCAGCAGGAAGAGCGGTCGCGGATGGAGGCCGTGGCCCAAACTTTTTCGATTTTTTTAAAAAATTTAATGAAAAAATAAATAATTGAAATATCGTAAGAACAGGTGTTATTATTACTGTCCCTACTATACTTTTTTCATGATCTAAAAAACTCATGTATCAACCAATATATCACATCATATGTAACAGCGAAGTCCGAAGTTAGATAGCATGACAGTGAGAAGCACGCAGACATGTACAGTCAAGCTATAGTGCTTTAAAAAAAAAGTGTGACATCCGGACATCCCTTTTCGAACTTTAATATTATATATGATATGATTATGAGCATTTTTAATATCATTATTATTATTATTATTATTATTATTTTATTGATTATATTCATAATTTTGAAGCTTCTATTTCTTGTTTGGAACGGTGAAAACAGATCATTTTTTTTTTTAAATATGTGGAAAGGATTATTATACCATTGGGCGAAGTTTTTTCAAAATCTATCTCGTCGTTTTTTTTTATAACTAATGTTCGATTTCGGCCATAAGAGCGCGTGTAAAAAATTTTTTTTTAATAATTAGTATCTTTACTTCTGAACGGTACAGTTCCTTCAAACTAAGTCAATGTTTTTATAGCACTAAAAAGATCCTCTATAAAAATTCGCATGGAAATCTATCTCAAAAAATTTCACGAGACTACTACCTTAATCCTGCTTCGAGCTGTGCGCTGCGCTCCAATTCCACCACCTTCTCTGATCGGTGAATAAAAATAAAAAAAATATAACTAATCAATTATGATAATAACAACGTTCATATTTCACAAACAATTGATATCTAGATTTCATTACGATTGCAATACAGATTAACAGAAAATATTAAAAATCATACGCATTAAATAATTATGAATTATACCGCGGCTCAATATGCTGAAATGCTAATGTTGTACGGTTTCTGTGACAGAAACGCGAACGAAACTGTTCGCGAGTACGGGATACGATTTCCGAGACGTAGACAACCGACGGCTAAAGTTATATTGAAGTTAGTTAATAGGGCAAGAGTCCAAGGTAGCCTTTTACCTACAAGATATGGGGTAGGTCATGGAGCGCCGCGCACTGCTCGGAACAGAGTCAACGAAGAAGCGGTGTTACGAGCGTTCAGATTAGATCCGGAAAGGAGCATCCGAACTGTAGCTCGAATGTTCAACTTGTCTTTTAGCACGGTCCAACGAATTATAAACGACGATCAACAACACCCATTTCACTATACACCGGTACAAAGTCTGCAGGAAGGCGATCCTCCACGTCGGCTTGCCTTTTGCCAATGGCTTCTACATCAACACGAGATCGATCGGGATTTCACAAAGAGAATCCTCTTCACCGACGAATGTCATTTTACGCGTGAAGGTGTGTTTAATTCGCACAATTTTCACGAATGGGCTAGCAAAAATCAAAATCCGCATCGCCGAACAATACAAAGCTTCCAGGTCCGATGGAGCTTAAATTTGTGGGCTGGTATTTACGGAGGCACCGTCGTAAGTAAATCACATTAGTCATTATTCAACTTTCATATATCAAACCGATTGAAATAATTATGACCCATATATTCGGAGTAACAAAGCTACAGAATTACGTATAGTCAAGTGTAGGGTAAGAGGAGATTGAGATCGGGGTGGTGGGTGTGTGATTCGGGCTCTTCAGACTTAGATTTGAAATAAACAATATTCAATTTCATATAAATTTATCAGCAATATCATATTTCTCACTACCAGCCGTAAACACTTGATATTGAATCATTTTTTTTCTCTACGTCTTTGGGTTTAGTATCGCATAATCCCGACCATTTCACCGTCAATTATATTTTGCATACGCAGATCGGTCCATGTGTTCTACCAGCTCGGCTCAATGGCGGGTCATACAGACTTTTTCTAGAAAACGAGCTACCGGAACTCCTGGAAGACATTCCGCTGGCGGAGAGACGAAATATGTGGTATCAGCACGACGGTGCTCCACCCCACACCGCTCGAGTTGTCCAAGCCCTATTAAACAGGCAATTTGAGAACAAGTGAATTGGCCGTGGTGGCACTGTCAACTGGCCGCCAAGATCGCCAGACCTAACCCCCCTAGACTTTTCTTTATGGGGATTCATTAAAGACTACGTGTATCGCCATCCAATTCAATCGCAAGATGAATTGGAACGTAAACTGCACGAGGCGTTTGCACTTGTGACTCCTGAAATGTTATTAAAAACGCAAAATAACTTGGTGCGACGAGCGCGTGCGTGTGTTCGAGAGTTAGGGGGGCACTTTGAACACTTAAGATACTGGAGGGCACAAGCAGATTGATGATAAAAAATCACCTCGTGCAGTTTACCTTTCAATTCAACTGGCGATTGAATCGCTTGTCGATACACTTTTTTTCATCATTTTTGTTTTTCTATATTTATAATTGGAAGATTGTTATTATCATTATTATTATCATTATTATTATTAATATTTATTATTGTTCTAACTGTGCGCGGAAAGAAATGTATGGCGTTTACCACGATACTGGTGATTTTCATCGATAAAACAATCAAAATAAAAGTTCATTCATATGAAGGTATACGCAGGAATGATTTTACGAAGAAGTTGGTCTAGATCCGTAGAATGACCACCGCGGATGACCAGGTTACCGATTTCTATGGTATTAATTTTTTTAATCAATCAATCGAAGATCGAAACCAAATATTAGAGCTCAAAATAATGTTCAGGGTCTCGCGTAAGAAGAAGGAAAGCTATTATAATAACTGATCCAAAAATAAGTTTCGTTTTCAATAGATCTCCACGGTTTAAGGTACATAAAATCACATCTTACCATTTCAACGGAACGTAATGGTGCCTGTGTGTGCGGATGTAGTCGATTTACTGACCAACGATGTCTCGGAAAAGAATGGACGGATATTAATTTTCGTTGGAGCAAACGATACGGTTTTCGGTATCTTAGAACTAATTATATTATTCTGGATTCGATCGGTGCGGTACTTTCTGGGTTAATAGATGACATTTGTAGAATGGTCAAGGGATTTGAAAAAACAAAAATGTTTCAATCCTGGATTTTATACGACTTAAATGTGATGAAATTTTGTAACTCATTGATCCGGTAGTTTTCAATTGATTCAGTAGTTGGTCCTTGAAACTGAGTTTTTAGTTTAAAATATTCACTGCACAATTATTATAGCTGAAAAACATCGAAATAATCAATTTTTCGCTCATAATGGGGCCGGTTCAGAGTTCCGAATCTTCAAAGCTCCGAACGGTAAAAATTCCGCGACCTTTATTTTTAACTATTCACTGACAGCGAGTAAAAATGAGCATTAATTTAGTATTTTTAGTTCCTTTTATTCCTCTTTCGTACAAATTTCTACTACTTCGCTTGTCGGTTGATGCTTCTAATTTGCGAGTTAGCTGATCTTTAAATTAGGGCTATTACGTTTTTACTCTAGTGGTGTAATTAAAAGCTGGTTCAAAAGTAATTATAAATTACGGACGCCTATGATAACAGTCCTTGAATAAGGCCGATTCGATATTCATGAATAAATCTGTAATAAGGTAAAGTCAGGAGAGATGCCACATTTCTTATATCTCCGAGATTTGCCGACCGATGGTGTTGCAATGCTGATTTATGTTTAGTATCAGAGTTAGGGCTGGCCACGAGACGAGACGAGACAGATTTGCACATGTGCCTAAAAAAAATGTGAAAAAAGTAAACAAACTGTTCTAACCGGAAACATGAGAAATGGCACATGACAGGATTTTATACCAAAAGATAAACGAGAGTTTCATCGAGAGTCGCGTCTCGGTATCGTCTCGGAACGTCTGCGGCGGTATCGCGTCGGTTTCGAGTTAGTTGAACGAGACGAGACGAGACCAGATAAAGACAAGTCTCGTCTCGTGGCCAGCACTAATCAGAGTAATGAGGCAGACGACAATCGATATTGCAATCGAATTCGTACAAAGTAGAAAGTGATAGCGGAAAGAAGACGGTACGTACGAATTTTCCTCGTTGCAATTTCATGCGGCGGAGGGGGGCCTATTAATGCAAGTATCACTGGCCTCGCTACAGTTTTCATTAATGGTATGGTTTTATCGAATTCCTACAGCCCAATTTGAGATGTACGTTCCATGCGCGAAGCGAAAATCAGTATTCTCATTAGGCAATATTACATGGTGGCCACTACAAACAGTCAAAAAAATTCCCTGACTTTTCCCTGACCAAATTATAATTTTTCCCTGACTGAATTACGGGCCAATTAGTGGTTATTCAGGTATACTTATAATAAACAACGCTCTGAATCGATGCTGATAGAGAATGATTTTTTGAATTATTTTTTAGCTTATACAAGTTTTACCACTATTTACATTGATTGATTAAGAATTCCGCGCAAGGTAGAAAGAAGAAAAAATCACGAGGGACCTTTTATTCTGTCTTGTTCTGTGTCGCCATAAAATTCCATGACTCGCTGAAAAATTCCCTGACTTTTCCCTGACTTCCCGGTTTTCCCTGACTAGTGACCACCATGAATTTATGTTTTTTGTTCACGTATTTTTCATATGAAAATAAAGGTTTATCTATTTTTTGTTAAGGCCACATTATAGTACATAGTTTAAGGAATGGTCACTGATAAATCCGTTTGTTAATATCTATTTTTGTAGAAGTTATGAATTTACTCCAAAAAGTGTGGCATCTCGCCCGCCTTCACCTTATTACATTCGTAATTCGGTAACATCCGCATTCTTATGTTTCCATTGCATCCCCTGTACATGCATCAGCCGCGGCCGCGGACGTCTGATCGTCGTTTGATGGCGAGTGGAGCGTCGTGAAATTCGGCAGATTAACAATAGCGGCGTAGCGGCGGCGAGCCATTCTCGTATCTGCTCTCGTATTGGCTTACTTTAAACGGCTCCTACCCGAACACGGCTCAGCAGTCGACATTTTAGGATCAATAATTTTTGTCTTAGATTTTCACGAGGAATCCACCGGTGTAAGGAAAGTACCCCATTCTGAATCACCCTGTATAATACAGGCCAAAAAGTTGTTTAGCATTCGTGTTTTTTTATTCCAAATCTAAATAGCCGAAAAGCACTGGCATTACCCAGGAATATCGTTCGATTTGTGTTGCGCTAATTTTAGATGGATTTTCGGAGACTTGTACTATCAGGGAGTACAGGCTTATTACTTTTTCTTTCCTTTTGTCGACCCCATTTATCATGCTACGAAACGTATAGAATATGAATATGAATTCACTCTCCAAGTTAGAAAGCAGTTCGTCAAAGTATCTCTTTTTTTTCACATATTTCAGTCACTCTTACAGTATCGATGTTACAACGACAAATTTGCGAAAAAACACAAAAAATTAAAATAACAAAAAAATCAACAAAAAAGTGTTTATTATAAATTTAAATTCAAAACAGTTCCATGAAGTATTCCCCATGGAATATAGTCGTAGATTTTTTTTTGTCTTAATTCGGTTTCAGAATCTACGATATTCACCATAGTCATTATCATCGTCGGCCGGAATAAAATAAGAAAATAAAAATAAGGTGCGGAATAGAACACTAGCCCTGACCTTGGGTTTGATAAATCGTTTATAACTTTATTCGTTGGTGTCTCTTCACACGCTGTGACCCAGGTGACTCGTATATCTGACTTATGTCTAATAGCGTATATCTCGCAGCGCTGCGACGCCTACGCATCCTCGTTCTCTTATCGGCGGTCGGATTTGAATGTGTCTTTACGCCGTATGTATAGCAGGCATATCTCTCTCTCTCGTTGTAATAGTGTATAACCCTACGTGTATTGCAGCCAGGGTTGCCACCACTCCGGGTTTGACCCGGAGACTCCGGGTGTTGGTTACTTTACTCCGGGTTCCGGGTTGAAAACTAAATCTCCGGGTGAAATGTATGACCCATTATTTGTCATTCAGACCAGACTCCTTTGTTGAAAAGTGTATCAGCAAATTCAAAATATATTTTCAAATTCAAAGCTAATAACCAAAATTGATCATAATTTCCGTTCGCTTCGTGAGTTACTTGTAATTTACTGGTAGTGAAAATCTTACGTATTTATAACTAGTCGATCAACCGTACAAACGTTTCTAAGTAGTTTTATTGTGATTTCGAATAAAAAGCGTTAAAATTTTCATTTTTACCCCCCCCCCCCCCCCTTCCGCCTGCCAATCTCCGGCTCAGAAGTCGGCTTGAGGTGGCAATCGTGATTGCAGCCGTGCAGGTTCCCTGCGATTCCTCAGCGATCTGCGCAAGTTCAAGGGATCTGACTTGATTCCTTCGTTGTTCTTTACTAGCACGCTTTCGGCTTTAATTTTTTTTTTTAATTTTCTTTCTTCTGTGCAGGGGGCTTCCGGCGCTAGATTCCGATCAGCGTTCTCTCCGTTCCCTGTACAAATAGTTTACTTCTCTAGTTCTCTGTTGGTTCCAGTGGCCCGACTGTCGTGATTTCTTAGCGAGAAAATGGTTTTGCTCGTATTTATTCGTATCTTACGTCGTAGGGTCGTTCGAGGCTTCTTTTCGAAGGCGTGTTACTGGCCGATTGCGCGTATTTGGTTCATGTGCCGTTTCCATACCCGATCATCGCCCAACTCCACCTCGTATATCGGGTTTCCTAGTTTTGCTTTGTCACGTCCGTGATCAATGGTAAATTTTTCTTTTTGATGGGTCACTCTAGATTAGTCAAGTTTATGCACAAATCACATAAATTTATACAATACATCAATCAATCATAGCCATAGAGATTGGAAGAACAAAGAGCGCGATACTAGTGAAACTGAACGACTGGGAGGACAAGAGAATGCTGATAGAGAGAAAAGGAAAACTGAAAGGCACCAAGATAATAATTGAAGGAGACCTCACGAGAAAGGAAAGACAAGTGCAAGACAAAATATGGGACCGAGCCAGAGAAGAGAGAGTAAAGGGAAACAGAACAAAGGTGGAATATAGAAAAATACAAAGAGAAAACACGACCTGGGAATGGGACGAGGAAAACGTAAGACTGAGAGAAAAGGAAGGAGAGACAACACAGAGAAGAGGAGAGACGAGCAGAAGAGGGAGAGGAGGAGAACAAAGAGAAAATCACGGACATGGAGCACACGAGCAATTCTGGCGAAGCCAACAAAACGACCATCAAGAAGAACAAGAACAGTGGGATGAAAACGCCGAAAAAAGAGAAAGAGAGAGAAGAAATAACGAAAAAAGGGAAAAGCAGAAGGGGAGAGAAGAAAGAGAAGAAGAGGGAAAGAGAAAGAAAAATAACAAAAAAGAAGAGAACAACGGAAAAAGAAGAGGTAGCTGGAAAATAATCTTCTGGAACGTGGCAGGACTGGCAAAAAAAGACGAAGAATTCTAGAAGGGGTTGAAGGAGGTAGATGTGATAACACTTACCGAAACATGGATAGAAGAAAAGGCATGGGAAAAAGTGAAAAGCAAGCTATCAAAGGATACGAATGGCAAGTCCAACACGCGAAGAAAGAGCATAAAGAAAGGAAGAGGGATAGGCGGAATGCTAATGGGAATAAGAAAAGAACTGAAAGAAGAAGAAAAGAAAGAAAATCAAAAACAGCAAGAAGAAGGATGGTTAACCGGCAAGATCAGGGTTGGAAGAGAAAAATGGACAATAATAAGTCTCTACGTAAGAGGTGATAACGAGAAGAAGATGGAAAAAATAGAAGAAATAGACGGAAAGACGCGAACTATAAAAGCAGGAGGAGACTTCAACGCAAGAACAGGGGAAGAAGGAGGGGAATACAACGGAGAAGAAACCAAGGAAGACAGTGAAAGAAAAAGAAAATCGAAAGACATAATCATAAACAGAGAAGGAAAAATACTAATAAAGACGATAGAAGGCCTAGGGTGGTCGATAATGAACGGAAGCACGGAAGGAGACGAAGAAGGAGAGTGCACATTCGTCGGAGGAAGAGGCGAAACAGTAACAGACTACGTAATAGGAGGTAGCGAGGCGAGAGAAGAAGTAGGAAGACTAGAGGTGGGAGACAAGATAGACTCAGACCACCACCCGGTAATAATAGAAATGAAAACAGAGGGGTGGGAGAGAAAAGAATAAAGCAGAGGCAAGAAAGTAATGAGAGGAAAATGGTCAAGAGAAGGGAAAGAGATGCTCAGATCAGATGTAAGGTGGAGAGACCAAGAAGATACAGAGATAAACGAGGAAATAGCGGAGAGAACAAAAGAAATAAGAGCAATAGCAGAAGAAAAAGCAAGAAAAGAAGGACCAGAAGAAAGAAAGAGCAGAGAATGGTGGGACGAAGAAACAAAGAACAACAAGTCGAAAGTAAGAAGGACGCTTAGGAGGTGGAGGGAAGGAAGAGAAGAAAAAGAAAAATACGAAGAAGCAAAAAGGGAGTACAACAAGCTATGCGAAAAGAAGAAACAGGAAGAAAACGAAAGATTCATAAGAGAGGCGGAGGAGGCAAGGAGAGAAAGCAAAGTATGGGAGGCGCTGAACAGAGAGATAAAAAAGAGAAGGAGAGTCAACGAAAACATAGAGAAAGACGAATGGAAAGAACATTTCATGAGATTACTAGGAGGAACAGATTGTAAAGCTGTAGCCGGAAGAACCGGGACAACAAGAGAAGAACACGGAGAGAACGAGATAGGAAGAGAAGAAATAAGGAAAACAATAAGAAAACTAAAAGAAGGAAAGGCACCCGGAGGAGACGAAATAGTAAATGAAATATGGAAATACGGAGGAGAGGAAGCAGAAGAATGGATATGGAGGACATGTAACAAGGTATGGAAAGGAGAAGGATGGCCAGAGGCATGGAAAGAAGGTCACATAATCCCAATAGTGAAAACAGGGGAAGGAAAAAAAGTTGAAGAATACAGAGGAGTCACCCTAATGCCGACACTATACAAAATATACGCAACGGTACTAGCCGGAAGGCTGGAAGACGAGATGGAAGAGAAAAAGATGATTCCACAGAATCAGACAGGATTTAGGAAGGGCATGGGAACCATGGACAACATCTACGTCCTAAACCATCTGATAAACAGAAGAGTGAGCAGAAAAGGAGGAGGGATGATAGTACTATTCATAGACCTCAAAGCCGCATCCGACTCCGTAAACAGAGAAAAGCTGTGGGAAGCAATGTACAAAAGAGAAGTGAGAAAAGAACTAGTGACAAGAGTGAAAGAAATATACAGAGAAACGAAGAACAGGGTGAAAGTCGGAAATGAGGTAGGCAAAGAATTCTGGACGGTAACAGGAGTGAGGCAGGGATGCCCGCTAAGCTCGTACCTCTTCAACCTACTAACCGCAGATATAGAAGAAGAAATGAGTAAGGCTGGAGAGTTAGGAGGAATAAAGCTAGGCAACGGAAGAACGTACACACTAGCTTATGCAGACGACGTAGCAGTACTAGCAGAAGAAGAAAAAGGAACGGAAGCACTGATAAGAAGACTAGAAAAGTACCTAGACGGAAAGGAGCTCACACTAAACGCGAAGAAAACCAAGGTCATGAGATGCAGAAAGGCAGGAGGAAGAAAGAAGAAAACAAACTGGAACTGGAAAGGAGAAGAGATAGAAGAAGTGAAACAATCAAAGTACCTAGGATACGTGATATCCAAAAATGGACAACAAAACGCGCACGTAAAAGACAGAGTTGAAAAAGCAGGAGTAGTCATGAAGCAAGCATGGGGGATACGCAAAAGAAGATTCGGGAAGGACTGGAAAAGAAGAATTTGGATATTCGACAGGCTCGTATGGACCGTAATGGAATACGCGGCCGAGATATGGGGATGGAGAGAGTGAAAAAATGTCGAAGCAACACAAGAAAAGTAGATAAGATGGGTACTAGGAATAGGCAAGAAAACGCCAGGATACATGGTGAGAGAGGAGATAGAGAGGATCAAACTAAAGACAAAGGCAGGAATAAGAGCATGGAGCTTCGAGAAAAGACTGAAGGAAGGGAAAGGAAGCAAGCTAGCAAGAATATGCTACGAACAAGTAAAAAGAAGAGCTGAGAAAAATGTCGAAGAGTTATCGGACTGGGAAAAGGGAAGGAAAGAAAGAAAAGAAAAATGGAAAGAGGACAGCGAAACAGAAGAAGAAGAGGAAGAGAGACAAGAAGACATGTACGAGAAGAAAGAGCAGAAAGAAAAAGAAGAGCAAAGGAAAGAAAGATGGGAGAAGATATGCGAATCCAGATACAACAAATGGTACAAAGCAATAAAAACAGAAGAAATACCGGAATATTTGGAAAAAGGATGGAGCGAAAGCAGATGGTCAAGAATAGCCAGGTTCAGAATGGGAGGCGAAGCAAAAGAAGCGAGATACTGGGAAGAAGAGGAGAAAAGAAGATGCAGAATATGCAACTGGGAAGAAGAAACATGGGAACACATATGGGAAGGATGCGGAGGCCAGACGGAAAGCAAAGAAAGCTGGCAAGAGGCGGTGCAGAAAATCCTAGGAGGAAATGGAGGAGGAGAGGAATGGATGAAAGAAATATAAAAAGCAAGAGAAGACACGGAGCGAAGAGAAAGAAACGAAGAAGACAGAGAACGACAGACTGACAATGACTACCGCACACTCCACAGACCCCAAGCAAGGCCGAGGGGTGGACCCCCTTGCTATGGGACAACGGGAATGAGGAGGTACAAAAGACAGACAGAAAGAAACCAAAGGAAGGCAGACAGAAGAACGAAGAGACAGCGTCGAAAGAAGAGAGAAGAAGAACGGGCAGAGAAGAAGGATGACAGAAAGAGAAAAACGAAATTACAGCATAGTAGCTAAATTATAAATTATCATAACCCTTAATTTTATCAAATTTTAATTTAATTCTAGTAGAGAGCGAATATAAAAGGAAGGAGAAAGATATGTACCGGCGGCAGCGCCATGTAACCCCAAGGGGAAACATTAAATAAATACAATACAATACAATACATTAATCAATCATGCGCTTTACTAGAACAGGTGGTTAAGGAAGAAGTTAGATATAATTATTCACAGACAACAGAATATAATTGAGAGAGAAATACTATATGTACGTTGTAAGCCGATTTTCGGTTACTGATGAAAAGACGTTTATATTAATATATATTTGCTGACTTCCGGTACGGACACCGAATAAGAAGGTGCGTAAGCAAAGTGAAGCGTAATTATTATAAGTTCAGTCGGTAAATCCGGGAAGAGGAAAGTGGAAAGTGGGCACAGACAAAAAGCATACCGAGCGGAAGAAGAGGTAAGAATAGTAGAGTAAATAAACAAAGGAGATAGACGGCAGGAAAGCGAAAGCGAACAGGAGGCAACATAACCTACAAGCATAAATAAACGAGGGAAATGGCGGGAAGCGGAACGGCGCAAGAGTCGCGGGACGCGCGCAGGGCTAGTACGGAACAGATTACACAGAGGGCAGCAGCGGATGGGGAATACGACACCGACTACAAGTCGGGCAAGGGGACAGGAAACGAAGGGTCAGAGGACGAGGTGAAAAGCGATGTCAAGGGAGTGTGGATTACACCAATGAGGTCGCCCAAAGGTAAGAAAAGAGGGAGACCGTCAAATGCGGTCAGAATGGAACGGGAAGTAAAGGAGGCGAGGAAAAACGGAAAGCTAACTGAGATGCGTAGAAGGAAACGTTTTCTGGACCAGGGATCAAAAGGGGACGAAGAGTCAGATGAACAAACGGCAGAACCAATGGTAGCCAAGAGACTCGACACAAGGAAGTCTCCGGAAACAGAGAGGAGAGAAAGATTACTGCGGGAGACGGTGGGGACAGAGACGGAAGTAGAAACGGGAGGATCAGGAAGGGTAGAGAAGAAGGGGGAAGGGGAGGCAAACAGCACGGAAGACATGAAAGAAGGGCTGAATGCAATGGTCCGAGAAATGAAAAAGCTAATAGTAGAAGTACAGTCAGGCAGAAAAGAGGCAAGAGAGGACAAAGAGAGGATGATAGGACTGATAGAAACAATGAAAGAGCAAGGGGTGAAAGAAAGAAAAAGACTGGACGACAGAGTCAGTAAGCTAGAGGAGGACCTAGTAAAGAAACTGGAGGACGATAAAGAAAGAAGAAATATGGAGAAGAGAGAAACAATAAAAGAGGTGAAAGGGATAGTGGATGAGGAGAGAGTAGATGGCGACACGAACGGGGAAATGACGAAAAGACTGAGAGAGGTTGAAAGGACAGTAGAAACGAGGGACAATATAATGATCAGGGGCGCGGAGCTGCCGAACACAGGAGAAACAGAAGAGGTGGTGAGAGGAATCATCAAGGAGATAACGAGAGAAGAAATAGGCCTCATGGAGACAGTGGACATGAGAGGGAGCCACGGGGCGATCCTGGTGAAGATAAGTAGTTGGGAGGAGAAAAGAAAGGTCATGGAGGGCAAAAAAAGGCTAGCGAACAAGAGAATCTACATAGATGACGACCTGACCGCCAAAGAAAGGGAAGTGCAGCGTGTGATAACGGAAATAGCCAAGGACGAAAGAGAAAAGAACCCAGGGATATCGATTCGAGTGGGATACAGGAAGATGTGATTCGGAAACTGCCTGTGGATATAGAACGACGACCGGGAACATCGAACAGAAGCAAGTACCGTGGGCGAGGAAGGGGCTGGAGAAAGAGGGGGAGGTAGATGAAGAGGAAGAGGAAGAGGAGGAAGAGGAGTGACAGGGCGGGGCGGGCGTTAACAGGGACAAGAAGAAGGAGAGCTAAAAACAGTGTTCTGGAACGTAGCGGGCGCACGGAACAAGGATGAAGAGTTCTGGGAGTACTTGGGGATGTTTGACATCATAGGATTGACAGAAACGTGGATAGAAGAAAAGGATTGGGCCAGCTGGGAGAAAAATCTACCAAAGGGCTGGAAGTGGTGATGCCAAGGAGCCGAATGACTAGAGGTAAATGGAGAGATAGATAGATAGATAGTTGGTTTATTTGTCCATGACAATATTGGACAAGAATACCTCGCATTTACAAAAGGGGATGCGAGGTAGACAATACAAAGAATACATACACTAGATAGGTGAGAGCAAACAGACAGCATAGCCTAAGCATAAAACTAATTAAGTCCAACTAAATCTAAGCAGATGAGACAGACAGAGAAGAGAGAATGGAGACATACCAGCTAAGCGAGCGAGAGAGCCAGCAGTGAGTAAAAAGCAGATGAGAAACAAAGCAGATGTAAAGAGAGCAAGAAAGAAAGAGAGAAAGAAAGAAAGACAGGCTCCGCTCAAGCAGTGTCAGCAGAAAAAAGGTGAGTGTGTAGCCCTCGCTTGAAGGCCGCCAACGTGCAAGCCTCCCTGAGTTCCGGTGGCAGCGCGTTTCACAGATACACCGCGGCCACAGCGAACGACTTCTTGAAGGTCTCCGTACGAACGCGAGGCAGGAGAAAATCACCACGAAAGAGACGTGATGATCCACGTAACGCCGGCCCGCGCTCGTCAAAAAGCTCGCGTGGATAGGACGGGCGGCCAGTGCGGGTGACTGTGTAGAAAAGCACAAGCATAAAGTAACCCCTACGATCGCGAACGGAAAGCCAGCCAAGGCCCCGACGGTACGGCGTGATATGCTCAACACGAGGAACCCCGCAAACGAATCGCACACAGGAGTTCAGCAGCCGTTGTAGTATGGTATTCAACTCCTTATATAGATCGTCAAAAACTACACAGCAATAATCAACAAGCGGGAATACAAGCGACATCACCAACATCTTGCGGAGGGACATAGACAAAAAACGTCGGGAAGCAGATAACTGGCGAAGGGAGACATGCACGCGCGCAGAGACAGTAGCAACCTGCTGAGACCAAGACAGCTTGCTATCAAGGATTACATTCAGATCCCTAACCGTGGGAGAAAAAGGCACAGGGGCACCGTCGATGAAGATCGCAGGCACGGAAGCAATAGCTGATTTAGAGAGGTAGACAGAGCTTCCGACGACTATGGCTTGAGTCTTGGCAGCATTCAGCCGAAGGCCATGACACTTAGACCAACCAAGGATCGCCTCGACATCCTTGTTCATATCCGCAATGACACCTGGAAGCCCTTCCACACCGCGGTGCGAGTAGATCTGCAGGTCGTCGGCATACAGGAGGTGTGATGTGTGACGTAGCACTTGCGGGAGGTCATTAACGAAGAGAGAGAACAGTAAGGGGCCGAGGACGGAGCCCTGAGGCACTCCCAGATCAAGCGGAGCCCAGGACAAGCGACCATCAGCACCAACCACCGCTTGCGACCTTCCAACCAGATAGGAACCGAACCACCTCAGAACATGCTGCGGGAACCCGAGAGCAGCCAGCTTAGGCAGAAGGACAGCGTGAGAGACGGTATCAAAGGCCTTGGAGAAGTCAAAAAGTACAACGACAGAAAGCTTGCGATCATCTATGCCCTGACGGATATCTTCGGCCAGCCTAAGTAGCGCAGATTGAGTGCTGAAGCCCCGCCGGAAACCTGATTGTGTAGGAGAAGATTATTGGAAATGAAGGTCAGAAGAAACCAATTATTTCATAACGTTTCGACCCGAATGAGGGCCCTCCTCAGACGAAGTGTTTATTAACTATCCAAAAATGTAAAAAAAACCAAGAATCAGTACAAGTCATATGACAAACCAAGGACTTATAAAAAGGAATAGAAGGCGACAAAGTCGATTGCACCACTAGTGGTAGTCTCAAATAAGACGTAAAGTTATGTACAGAAATAAGTAATAGTGTTTATATATCCTAACAATATAATATAATAGAATATAATATGATATAATATGCACCCACGTGGGGTAACCTCGAAAGGTTCAAGTGGTAATACCAAAAACAATAAAAAGAAATATAAAAAAAAAAAATTGTAAATACCTAATTAAGTCAAGTCGTATAATTAAAGGGACCAAGTGATAATGCAGAGAGCAATACGTAACTACCATTTCACCATCGTAAAAAAGTTTTTAATTTATTGAGAGAATTTTCAACCGGATAGACTAGACAAGATCTCAGCAAGAAAGACCAAATACTGGAAAGTCATAGTGAGACAATCAATCATAGAGTGGAAGCGCACCAGAATATAGCTCATTGACTCGTTAGATGTACCACAATAAGATAGATAAAATAGTTAGATTTAGTGTGTAACACTGAAGGTAATTAGAGACTTGTAGGTATCACTCAGGTGTTCTACATCCTGTCTTCAATTAACAGAATTCGGGTGGCTGACAATATTGCACATTTCAAGGAGTAAACGTTTATAATATAACGGTTGCTCCGTTAGTACACTGACACCGCTATAATCAAACATGTGGTCGTTGTCGACAACATGTTTGGTTAGAGCGGTGTAGTGATCAACACTATCATAGATGTTCCTTTTGTGTTCATTAAGCCTAGTATGCAAATGGCGACTAGTTTGTCCTATATACACTTGATTACAATCCTTACACGGGATTTTATACACTACGTTGAAAGGTTTATCCAAAGGTAGACCATCCTTACCGGAATCGAACAAAAAGTTTAAATCGTGCACACTTTTTCCTACAAAATTGATGTTGTATTTTTTGAAAACTCTGCTAAGGGACTCAAATAGTCCAGCCACATATGGTAATGAGATGAATTTTCTAGAAGTGAGGTTTAGATCAGCAGCAACATTATTATTAGAGTCCAAGCGGCTCAAGATTAACCGGTGTCTAGCGTTAATGTGTTTTTTTAGCAAACCTGTAGGGTAATCGTTCCGACGTATAACCTCATAGATTAAAGACAGATTCTTAGAGTGAAATTCAGGACTAGCCAGCATAATGCCTCTATCCACTAAGTTAAAGATAGTACCAATCTTGTAAGACCTAGGATGGTGTGAACCGTGGTTGAGATATCGTTGTGACCATGTTTTTTTATGGAACCGATCTGTTTTAACACTAGTACCCGTATGTACAACCGAAACATCCAAAAACGAAATCATATTATCAAGTTCTTTCTCCAAAGTGAATTGCAGCCTTGGATGGAATTGGTTAAAAACATTCCAAATTGAATCTACTTTATCAACCGGCACAGCCGTAAGGATATCATCCACGTAACGAAAATAGAACGGTGGTATAAAATCTAACTTTCCAAGGCAGGATTGTTCTAAATCATCCATCACAAGATCTGACGAGATAGGCGATAACGGAGAACCCATCGGTAAACCGAAACACTAAGCATAAGTGATATTGTTAAATTTGAATATCGCTGCGTCAAAACAAACTTTCAATGCAGAAATCCATTCCGTCTGAGAAATAGGTATTTTATTTTTTAACTCTGACCATCTGTTCTTGATAGCAGCGATAGCCAAATTTTGAGGTACATTAGTAAAAAGGGAGATCACGTCTAACGAAATCAAGATGTAGTTGTCCGGAATGATGACACTACGTATAGCGTTCACGAAGGAAAAACTGTCGATGATCCTAGATTTAGGTGTTACGTTAGATTTGGTCCAATAGTTCAACGTCTTAGCCAAAGAATAGGTAGGACTATTAATAAAGGACACTATAACCCTAACCGGGATACCATCTTTATGTATCTTAGGAAGTCCGTAAGCTCTCGGAGGGACACTGCTATTAGTGCTAATAGACCTACTAACCCTCTTGGAGATAAATTTTTTGTTAAGCCAAAAAGCTGAGATTTTATTAACTTTCTGTTGTAACGTACTAGTTAGATAAAATCTAGTAAACTTATAGGTGTTATTATCATTCAATTGATCCAACATTTTTTGGTTATATACGTTCCTAGGTACAGCTACAGTAGTGTTACCCTTATCCGCTTCGAGAAACATTATATCGGGGTGTTCTCTTTTGAAAGATTGTGTTTCAGAGATTCCTTTCAACAAAGGCTTAGGAGTAACTAAATTAGCAGGAGTATTCCTAAAATTCATGATTTTATTGGAAAACTCACGCCTCGCTTGATTCCTTCCTAACCAAATTCAAACAATCTTTGATCAAATTCCAATGGTTTTTGCTCAATTTAGAAATCAGCGATGCCCACGCCTCGTTTGTGAGACTGAAAAGAACCCTTTCCCGTCTTTCAACTGACATTAAAGCATCGCTTGATGAGAATTTAGCTAAAAAGTTTTTCAAATCACAGTCCATCAAACTTAAATTCCTTTTGAACAAACATAAAAACGCTAACATAAAAAAGTTTTCTACTTTGGTTTCTAAAGCTCACAATACAGACAAAATTCTGCCTTCTGCTAGAGATAAGTGGCTAGTAAATCTTACGGATGTCGTCATTCCTAATAGTGTATCAGATGTTGTTAGTCTTGGACCAAAATTTGGTCTTTCTTTCAACAACAAATCTTTACTAACTCATAGCTTAATATCAAGCTTAGAATCCAATATCTTGTCCATACCTGAACCTTCAAGGAATCAAGCAAGGCGTGAGTTTTCCAATAAAATCATGAATTTTAGGAATACTCCTTCTAATTTAGTTACTCCTAAGCCTTTGTTGAAAGGAATCTCTGAAACACAATCTTTCAAAAGAGAACACCCCGATATAATGTTTCTCGAAGCGGATAAGGGTAACACTACTGTAGCTATACCTAGGAACGTATATAACCAAAAAATGTTGGATCAATTGAATGATAATAACACCTATAAGTTTACTAGATTTTATCTAACTAGTACGTTACAACAGAAAGTTAATAAAATCTCAGCTTTTTGGCTTAACAAAAAATTTATCTCCAAGAGGGTTAGTAGGTCTATTAGCACTAATAGCAGTGTCCCTCCGAGAGCTTACGGACTTCCTAAGATACATAAAGATGGTATCCCGGTTAGGGTTATAGTGTCCTTTATTAATAGTCCTACCTATTCTTTGGCTAAGACGTTGAACTATTGGACCAAATCTAACGTAACACCTAAATCTAGGATCATCGACAGTTTTTCCTTCGTGAACGCTATACGTAGTGTCATCATTCCGGACAACTACATCTTGATTTCGTTAGACGTGATCTCCCTTTTTACTAATGTACCTCAAAATTTGGCTATCGCTGCTATCAAGAACAGATGGTCAGAGTTAAAAAATAAAATACCTATTTCTCAGACGGAATGGATTTCTGCATTGAAAGTTTGTTTTGACGCAGCGATATTCAAATTTAACAATATCACTTATGCTTAGTGTTTCGGTTTACCGATGGGTTCTCCGTTATCGCCTATCTCGTCAGATCTTGTGATGGATGATTTAGAACAATCCTGCCTTGGAAAGTTAGATTTTATACCACCGTTCTATTTTCGTTACGTGGATGATATCCTTACGGCTGTGCCGGTTGATAAAGTAGATTCAATTTGGAATGTTTTTAACCAATTCCATCCAAGGCTGCAATTCACTTTGGAGAAAGAACTTGATAATATGATTTCGTTTTTGGATGTTTCGGTTGTACATACGGGTACTAGTGTTAAAACAGATCGGTTCCATAAAAAAACATGGTCACAACGATATCTCAACCACGGTTCACACCATCCTAGGTCTTACAAGATTGGTACTATCTTTAACTTAGTGGATAGAGGCATTATGCTGGCTAGTCCTGAATTTCACTCTAAGAATCTGTCTTTAATCTATGAGGTTATACGTCGGAACGATTACCCTACAGGTTTGCTAAAAAAACACATTAACGCTAGACACCGGTTAATCTTGAGCCGCTTGGACTCTAATAATAATGTTGCTGCTGATCTAAACCTCACTTCTAGAAAATTCATCTCATTACCATATGTGGCTGGACTATTTGAGTCCCTTAGCAGAGTTTTCAAAAAATACAACATCAATTTTGTAGGAAAAAGTGTGCACGATTTAAACTTTTTGTTCGATTCCGGTAAGGATGGTCTACCTTTGGATAAACCTTTCAACGTAGTGTATAAAATCCCGTGTAAGGATTGTAATCAAGTGTATATAGGACAAACTAGTCGCCATTTGCATACTAGGCTTAATGAACACAAAAGGAACATCTATGATAGTGTTGATCACTACACCGCTCTTACCAAACATGTTGTCGACAACGACCACATGTTTGATTATAGCGGTGTCAGTGTACTAACGGAGCAACCGTTATATTATAAACGTTTACTCCTTGAAATGTGCAATATTGTCAGCCACCCGAATTCTGTTAATTTAAGACAGGATGTAGAACACCTGAGTGATACCTACAAGTCTTTAATTACCTTCAGTGTTACACACTAAATCTAACTATTTTATCTATCTTATTGTGGTACATCTAACGAGTCAATGAGCTATATTCTGGTGCGCTTCCACTCTATGATTGATTGTCTCACTATGACTTTCCAGTATTTGGTCTTTCTTGCTGAGATCTTGTCTAGTCTATCCGGTTGAAAATTCTCTCAATAAATTAAAAACTTTTTTACGATGGTGAAATGGTAGTTACGTATTGCTCTCTGCATTATCACTTGGTCCCTTTAATTATACGACTTGGCTTAATTAGGTATTTACAATTTTTTTTTTTTGTATTTCTTTTTATTGTTTTTGGTATTACCACTTGAACCTTTCGAGGTTACCCCACGTGGGTGCATATTATATCATATTATATTCTATTATATTATATTGTTAGGATATATGAACACTATTATTTATTTCTGTACATAACTTTACGTCTTATTTGAGACTACCACTAGTGGTGCAATCGACTTTGTCGCCTTCTATTCCTTTTTACAAGTCCTTGGTTTGTCATATGACTTGTACTGATTCTTGGTTTTTTTTATATTTTTGGAGAGTTAATAAACACTTCGTCCGAAGAGGGCCCTCATTCGGGTCGAAACGTTATGAAATAATTGGTTTCTTCCGAACTCCATTTTCAATAATCTTCTCCTACACATAACTTCGAGGTCAATAATAAGAGGTTCTGGAAACCTGATTGCCTGGGGTCTAATAGACCGCGAGAGAAGGATAGATAGATAGATTGGTTTATTTGTCCATGACAATATTGGACAAGAATACCTCGCATTTATAAAAGGGGATGCGAGGTAGACGATACAAAGATTACATGCATCAGATAGGTGAGAGCAAACAGCATAGCCTAAGCGTAAGATAGATAGATAGATAGATAGAGTATTTATTAAGCGCTCTGGGACGGATCCCCTCAAGCGCTGGCACTTCAGATTACATTATAGCAGAAGTTTTACATTTGCCTGTGATACATTGTACTTAAGGTATCATATACCTGCTGGCTTTATATATAACTAAGTGATTAATCTGATATAATATACTATATACTACGATTTTAATATATACTAAGATGTGGTATGACATGATTTTGATTTTGACTTTGGCTAGTCCTATTCACAGCGTTAAATCTAAGCTGACTAGTTCGAATTTATTTAATTATTTGTGTGTTTTCGTGTGTGTAAGTACAAGAGTGTATGTGTGTGTGTGTGTGTATCGTGGCTAACGGCCTATACCTATAAGATCGTGCATGTTCGAGGCTGAGTGAGGTGGGTTAGATATGCCATGGAGGCCCACTCAGCGAGTCCCGGCATTTGCCCTTAGTCCACAGGGAAAACCATGGCCCAAATAACCTAAGGAAGGACTCAGTCTAGGTGACTAGATTAAAGGACAGCATTAGCTTGTGTCTGACTAGAGAGTAGGTGATTGAACAGGTGATATTTAAAAGTGACTAGAGTTCCACAGTTACGGACGTCCAAAGGTATATTGTTCCAATATGCAGCACCTCCGTGTGTGAATGAGCTTTGGAAATATTGAGTCCTACACGGTTTGATAGCTAGATTTTCGGATGGTGCTCTCGTGCTTCTAATCCCTACTTCTGTTTTATACTTAAACTTGCTTTTCAGGTACTGTGGTATCTGAGTCTTCAATACATTGTACATCATGCAGCCTAGTAGATATTCTTTTCTAGCGTTGACTTTCAACCACCCCATCATTGTAAAGTAGGGGGTGATATGTTCGTCCCTACGGATATTATAGATGAATCTAACACATGAATTTAAGGCTCTTTGTAGCGAAAGCGTGAGTTCGTCAGTCAGGTCGAGGTGTATGATACAGCAGTAATCGATCAGAGGAAAAACCAGAGTTGATATTAGCTGTATGCGTAACTGTTCGGGCAATAGTTTGCGACAAAGGCGTAATTGACACGCGGTACTGTATATTCTTTTAGTAACGTTATTTATATGAGGCCTCCAAGTGAGATCGCTCGTCAGCGTGACTCCCAATATGTATAGATTGGATGAATATTCAATCCCTGTTTCCCGTACTTGAATACGCGGCATAGTTCTAAAATCGAAAGAATTTATGTACCTGGTCGTCCCAACCAATATCACTCTAGTTTTACCACTGTTCAATTGTAGCCCGTTGTCATCTGCCCATCCGCAGACCGCGTCGACGTCTCTGTTGACCCTCGCAATCCCACTGAGGATGTTTGCTGGTTCGCACTCGATCATCAGCTGGAGGTCATCGGCGTAGAAGTTGTAGCTACAGTTACATAATATATTGCGGAGATCTGAAACATAAATGATAAAGAGCAAGGGTCCCAGAACCGATCCCTGGGGCACGCCCAGCGTCTTATTGACCCATTCAGATAAGGCCCCGTTAGTTCCCCTGACAGCCTGCCGCCTCTTGGTGAGATACGAATGAAGAAATTTAAGGACAAGAGGTGAGAAGTTCAGCTTCCTCAGCTTTGTGAGAAGTATGGAATGATTAACCTTGTCGAAGGCTTTGGAAAAATCAAATGAGACCATAATAACGACCTTTCTTTTGTCTATCGCCTGGCGGCAGTAGTCTACGACCCTAATGAGCGCAGTATGAGTGCTATGTCCCTTCCTGTAGGCCGATTGGAATGGGTCATAGAGGTTTCGTTCCTCAAGGTAGTCAGAGATTTGGTCGGCTACCAGCCTCTCGAGACACTTAGAAAGTGCGCATAGAATAGAAATGGGTCTGTAGTCGTTGCACGACATCGGAGATTTCTTTTTGGGAAGAGGCACGATGACAGAATCTTTCCATAAGGAGGGGAACACCCCGTGTGAAAGCGAGAAATGGAACAGGTGCTCTATGATGGGCAGGAGAACGGGAAGACTTTTCCTAAACACATCAATTGGAATTCCGTCTATTCCAATTGCGTTCGATTTTGAGTGGAAGACGGCTTTGAGGACCTTTTCTGTTACGAAGTTGCAGAAATGGAACTTATTATCATCGAATGCTTCCTCTCCTGCTTGATTGAGGGTTTCAGGCGCCAGTTGTCGACCGTAGCCCACCTGTACAGAATCGGAAGACGCGAAGTGTTTGTTCAAATCAGAGATCGAGAAATGTAAGTTACGCGCCGACGACTTCGATTTGACGAGTCCTAGCCTCCTGAGTTTATCCCATACCTCTGATGGAGATTTCGAGGTGCTGAGAGTCGTGGTGTAAAATTCATTCCTAGCACTATCTATTTTGGTCCTGACCAGGTTACGAAGATGTTTGAACCTGTCGTGTAGTGTCGGACATCTCTTTCTTCTCCAGGCTCTACGTGCCTGGTTACGCTCGTTCATGAGAGCTCTAATTTCTGTTGTCAGCCAAGGCGCAGGAGCCCTATTTGGTTTTGTCTTTGCTTTAACTAGAGGTGCATGCCTATCCAGGCAGACAGTCACGGTGGTATTCATATAATCTACCTTCGAGTCAATGTCATCACTACAGAAGAAAGGTTTCCAATCAACGTTACTCAAATCTCCTAGGAAGTTGTCTATCGAGAAGTTTTTGAAGTCTCTATAGGATATTTCTCTCGCTTCCTTATCTACTCCTACATCCAGCACGATATAGATGAGGTCATGCGCTGAAAGAAATGATACGTCCAATTGCCCAGATGAAACTAATTCGTCAGGACCGTCAACAATGCAGTGGTCTATCCACGTCGCACTATTCTTGAGATTATGCGTAGGCTCGAACGGGACAAGATACAGATTAGAACCATTCACGAAATTCCATAACCGATCGCGCATTTTGTCACTATCATATGCCTGTGGTCTAAGGTCAAGGTTGAGGTCGCCGATTACAACATGGCAGGAATAATGCACGAAGAATTGCAGAAAGGAGTTCTCGAAATCACTCAAGTACGCCGTATCCGGGGGCCGGTACACTACGCTCAGCATTAGCTTCTTTGTCCGAGAGACCTCGAGCTCCGCGATGATGAACTCTGGCTTGCGACAGTATTCTCCCCCAGAGTCCTGGAGTATTCGCGTCCGAAGATTGCATTTAACATAGAATCCTACGCCTCCGCCCTTTTTGCCTGTTCTATCGCATCTGTATAGATTGTATCCCTCCAGATCGACGAAACTATCCGAAATGTCAGAAGTGAGCCAGGTCTCGGACATGCAGATTATGTGATAATCAGAACCGGTAAAGAATTGCTTAAATTCCACAAAGTGGTTAGCTGCTAGAAGGTTTTGGCAGTTTACATGACAGATTTTAAGATGTTTGACATTAAAGCTGGATGCTGTGTTGCTAGCCATAGTTTGTTCTACTAATCTTGTCTTTTAATTTATTGATTAGTAGGGGGCACTTCTTGCCGTCGAGAGCAGAGTGCTTGTCATCGCCGAGTTTTGCTTTGATACAGTTATGGCATTTAGAGTACCCAGTGGTATTCCCTATGACAGGGCAGGTTCTTGATTCATGCGGTCCAGCACAATGGCCACAGCTAGTCTCTGACTTACAATCTTTTGCAAAGTGCCCAAAAGCTAGGCACTTGAAACATTGGAGTATTTTGACATGATTATCAAATCTGCACGCCGTGTGACCTATGTAGATTCGGTCCTCACCCTTGAGAGAAGCCCAAGTCTCGTGAGATACCTCTACTACACAGCTGGTGTAGGCCTTATTTCCTTTCGGGGGATAGACGTACACAACTCTAAGAGCCTCATCGTTTACGCCGTCTAAGTTTAGCGCTATGAAGTCCGACCTAATATCGTCCGTGCTCAAAGCGACTGGAATGCCATGAAGAATTAGCCTGGGATTGTACTTGGCGTCCTCTTTTACCTCCAACCCGGCTTCAGCGAGGGCCGGAAGGGCCTTCACCTTATCCAGGTCTACCGACCTTGCCTCTATCCTGACGCTACTTTTCCCTGCACTGCGAATGTTTTCTATTTTCAGCCGCATTTGCGATGCTCTGAGAGCTCCTATTGCCGCTTCCTTAGTTTTTTCATAATTAGGATATTTATCCACGGACCCGGTTTTAGGCGCTAAGACGAATGATTGGGTATTTTGGACTCTGACTGTAGGCCCTTTCGGTACTTGGATTTTAGAGCCTGATGATTTGGCAACCTCTGCAAAAGACTTAGCTTCTCCCGCTTTGCCAACAGTTGTCTCGGGTAAATGTTCCTTTACGATGGCTGTAATATCTGGAAGATTCTTTTCTATTATTGCCGGCATGCTTCGCTTGATGCTAGTATTCACGGATTCGACACAAGATTTAGTTACAGCTTCGCATGCTTTGAGAACGGCGCGCTTAACCTCGTCTGCTGTCCCGGACGCCGCGGCTAGTTTGGCATAGGCCGAAGAAACAATGTTGAAGAAAGTTTGATAGTCAAGAGCTATCTGATTGAGAGCCTGCTTCTCGTCTGATGTTAATTTAGATGTCTTGACTAGCCGTGCAAGAGTACCGTCATGTACACTCAATTGTGAACGCATTTCCCTGAGCCTATTATAGGAGACAGGTTGTTCGCCATCCGATCTAAGAGGACTGGAAAATACGGAATTATCTAGATCGGGTCCTGATTCTAGCCTGCCGCGCCGCGGTGAGCCCCTGGAGGACGGGCAACCCGCACTACTGGCATTACTGGCAGTGTTAGAGCGCGTTGCCCGTTTGTCCGACATCCTTCTGTCACCTTATCGACCCCGAAGGGTATGCAAATACCGAGCTGTCAGCAGATGCCAATAACTCATAAACACGTCGATACAACAGGACACTTATCGATCAATCGATCGATGATTAAAGGAAAACGACAGATGACACCAGCTGGCGTCAAACTGCAACGAAACTAGCGTTTTGCGATTTCTGACCAGTCACCGTATTTTGAGGTTAGACACGAAAGTGAAAAGAAAAGACCAGAATCACAGGAAAATTAAGGCAGGTAGACACCTACCTTCATGTCTGCGAAGAACTGCAGCTAAGTGGATCCTGACCCGATTGTTCGCCGAAGATTTTCACTTCTCTAGCACCAGAAAACACACCAAAATAGGAACCCACTCTCTGAAGACACCTCAATCCAAGGAAAGAGAGAGAGAGAAAATGAGAGACAAGGCAAGGCAAAAACAGGAGGGGCTGGAGAGGGAGAGCAGGAAGAAAAATGTAGTAGTAAGGGGGCTGAAGGAGGAAGAGGACTGGCGGACGGAGGTGAAGCGGGTGTTCAAGGAGGCCACAGGAAGAGAGATTGTAATAATGAGCAGGAAGAGAGATAGTAATAATGAGCGGAAGACAGATAGAGGACACACAGGGGAGTAAGATACACATAATGACATTGGGAAGAGAGGAGGATAAGGAGGAGCTGGTGAGGTACGGGGGTAGCAGGGACGGGTAAGGATAGACGGAGACCTAACGTACGAAGAAAGAGAAATAAAATGGAGGACTGCGGATAAGGAACACAAGGAGAGGGCGAGAGGAAGGGATTTCAAAAGAAAGGAGGATGAATTCCTGATAGAAGGAAAGTGGTGGGTATGGGATAAAAGAGAAAAAAAAATGGAAAAGAGAGGAGGAGAAGGTGGCAAGAGCGGAGAGGGAAGAGGAGGAGGACACAGCGTGGGTGGAGAGCAAGGAGTGGTATCAGAGACTAGAGGAGATGAAAGAAGAAAAAATCAAAATAGAAAAAAGGCTAAGGAGGCAGATGAGGAGGGAGGAGGAGGGAAGGGAGTAAAGAAAGGAAGAGGTGGCGAGACACAAGTGGAGGAGTGGAGCGGGACAGGGACGGGACGGCGTAGGAGAGTGGGACTGAAGAGGGAAAGAAGAAGAAAAGGGTTGCGCCCATAACAGCAGACAGTATTAGTAATTGAGAAAAATGCAAATATGAAAAAGTATAACCAAAAATAAAGTAAAATATAAAATAACATAATTTGATCAAAGGACAAAAGTAGATAGGCAAGGCGGGTTCTGGACCAAATCTAGGTCAAATATTTGGTCCAGAACCCGCCTGTGTTCAGATTGGTCAAAGCCCCCTCCAACTCGCTGCGAGGACGTCCCCCTAACGGTAATCGATGATTTCGCAATTATAACGGGATCTTTCACAATTTCAATGGGATCTATCGGCAAGGACCGCCTCCTGTACGTATTTGTCAATTTTTAACGCAAGTACCGCCCCTATAGTAACGGTAATTTCGCAAGGATTTATGCGACCTGATTTCTGAATTACTGAATTTCTGAATTCCTGAATTTCTGAATTTCTGAATTTCTGATTTCTGATTTCTGATCTCATATCTGAAATGCTGCAAGCCCCCGATCGATGCGAGCTCGATGGATCGATGCTGGCTTCATGTTGTCTGATTCGTCGTCAAGACCTACTTTACCCACCCCGTGAGCGCGCGCGCTTTTACCGACCGTGGAGTGAGAACATAACCTCTGTGAAAAAAAACAACGATACCGACGATTTCTTTCTTATAGTTTTTCGAACGTTCTGTTTGCTATGTATTGGTGGCCCTGAAAAGGACCGATTTTTTCTTCGGTGGCCCTGAAAAGGACCGATTTGCGTTTCAAAAATTGTGTTGTGATTTTATCGTCTTCTCCTTTTCTTCTGCTGCGACTTCGCGCCGGTTTTCGGTGCAGCAACAGCAGCTCCTAGAAACATGAATCAATGATAATAATTAGTAGAACGGAAAATACTTTCCAAATTCCAAAGAGTAGGTAAATTCAGTGTATGCTAATTAGTTGAGAGCTCTTACCTTGCTGCTCCTGCACATCTAGTGCCATTGCGACTATTTCAGATAGGTCGCTGGGCACTCTTGGGCTTTGTAGATCGCTAGGCACTTCTGGGTTTTGTGAATCGCTAGGCACTTCTGCATTTCCTTCACCGACTGCATTATTTGACTTCAGTTTGTTATTTTTATCGTAATAATAGCCTCGCACACCAGATAGATATAATTTGAATACTGACTGGCAGCGGTAACATTTCTTCCAGTTGACCTTAACCAAGGCTATTCCACAATCTTCGCAAAAATCAATTGCGGGCATCTGAGCGCATGGTAAAACGTGATGCTCCATATCAATACCCCACGGCCCAGATCGCTTTGTCACACAGGCCTCGCAGTATAGTCCCGAAACCGGGGCGTTTTCCCGGAGCAGCAAGGTCGTATAACATCGCGCGTGCGTTCTAAAGGCCGTGAGCATCGCAATCTGCTGCATTGCCCACGTCTCCTCGTGGGACATCGCCCACCCCTCTACTATCGTTATTATTTGCTTTACAGCAGGAGTCAGAAATATGTTTGGAAGTGCTACAATAAAACCAGAAAAATCAACAAATCAAAAAAAACCTGAATAACGCTAAAGAACTACGTTTCACTTGAATTCACAATGATACACATATTCTCATTTACTCTTCAAACTTGCCCCTTTTTTTATTTAGCAAGTCGATATTTTTTTTTGAAAAACGTTTTTAACAATTTTTAATTACTGAGTAAGTAAGTGGGAAGCGATGCGTCGCTCTTAAACTCTAAGCTGCGAATGAGCTCGGTACGTACCCCCTTCGTTGCTGTGCGATTTCTTAAAACTAAAGTACAACGATAAAAACTCAATACCTAGAAGTGGTCATTATCCTAACCCAGGATGCTGGAACAAAATTGTTATCCAAGCCTCGGTGTGGTTATAAACATATAGAATATCAAAAATAGCGCCCTAACTAAGCTACCGCACTACAAGAGCTAACGAGTTAGATAAGCTAGGGCAAGGAATTAAAAATAATTTATGAGTGTACAAAATGCTTTTGTATGAAGACTGTAAAAATTTTACAGTGAATCTCTTTTTATTCTTTTAAAATCAGATAACACACAAATTACAGAGAGCATAAATTTATTGAATCATTTGACATTGTGAGCAGTCTCCGATCATGGGAGGAGGTTCATCGAATTCTCCGCTCTGCGATCCGTGATGTATTTGACATCTCCGACAGTTTGCGATATCGACATCGTTCTTCATAGCCTCCGATAGTTTGTCCCACACCTCATCGATGATACTCGAGCCGTAAATAAGAATGAAATCTTTGGTCAAATAGGCAATGTCTTCAGCCTTCATTCGTTTCAAACCACCTACTTCAATGGACATGATCAATGATTTATAAAGTGATGGTTTGCACTCCTTCAAATACCAAGTTTTCAATCGCTGTACGTTTTCGAAGGCGCAATGATATTTGGGAAGGTTTCCGTGCCAGTCCTCGTGCCAATGAAGCACCTCGTAGTCTCTCAACCATCGAAAACTTGGACAGTCCAATTCTTCTAAATTGATGACAGGCTTGGACTCGTCGTTGATGATTTTCTTCATCCACTCTTTCTTCTCCTTTCCCTTGACGTAGATATAACTTACATGCTCGACAACTCTTCGTACAACTTTCTGCACCTTGTCGTAAGACATAATGCCGGCACTCCATGGTATTCCATGATGATTCCGCGTCAACCAAGCATTGACAGCTCTACATTTGATAGATAAGATTTTCCAAGCACACGGCGGTTTGAGAAGGATGCGCGTCAGGCCTTGCTCGCCTGTCTTATACGCTTGAATGGTGATTGCAGCTAGTTCTTTCAGTACGAATTCGTTGATAGGATGTTGGAAACCTTGTACATCCGATATCATCTCCATTGTAACAACTTATTTTCTCTAGACTGGTACGATGTGGATTTCAGAAAAATCGATCGTTAACTAATTTCAAAAAGTTTTCAACCTCACGTTTATATCGTATATCCCCTCTTAACGGCTACCGTACACATAGCTGAAACTGCGAAAAGGATATTGTGCAATAAAATAAACATCTTCTTTATAATATTTTTCTAATCATAGTAAAGTACAGTTTTTCATAAAATAGGGTAAAGTACAGTTATTTTGTGAATTATAGATTATAGAATCATAAAAAACGTAGGATGACATAGTTTTCCTCAAGTTAATTTCGTTACACCACCACTGATTGGGTTGTACTCAAGAATACCATCGTGTAAAATCATACAATAGACGGAAGTTTGCGGCGGAAAGGGATACGATTGACTCAAATTCGAGGCGAATGTCCACGGGTCCGGATTTCAGGGAATCGCTTTGCTTCAAACAATCGATGACGATGAGCGGTGCGTATTTTAAAAATTCGTTCCTGCTCAATAATGGTTCGGGATCCTTGGCGTAGTACGATGTCTGGAAGTTTGCATACATATCGTAGAGCAGAGCGTACTGGTTGCGAGCAACATCGAGATTTAGGTTTCCGTAGGGATAACTCTGCGAGTTGAGAAAGAGCTTTACATCTCGGATGCTGCAGTGATCGAAATGACTTGCGTTCTTAGCAGCATCATTTCTTCGATCCGTCTGAAAGCCTACCACAACGTATCGAGGTTTTTCCAGCTGAGTGGAGGTTTTCACGACCCAGACATGCTTCGAGGTAGCGGGCAGTAGTGGATACTCGTATAATTCCCACGAGCGGTAACTGATAGGGATGGGTGCGTCTTTGGCAATATAGTTCAGCAACTGGATTTTTCGTTGATCGGAGACCTTGATGTACGGAATCATCCACTCGAGTTTGAGTAGTGGAATTTTAAACTGTTCCACAGTACCATCGGCGGTTGTCTGTATAATTGCATTCGTGTCGGTGTTTGTCCTTGTAAGAATCAACTCGTGCTTGGTATTGACGATTATTCGGCGATAGTCCTCAGCGAAACCCAGCAACCAACTCAGCGGTATGGAGATATCGAAGTAACCGTTCTCATCAACTATTTCATTGTCGTTGTCGATCCAACCGGCATTCTCTCGCAGAGACCTTTGGCTAGGACTTTGTGATATGTAATTCTTCATGAGGGTTGTGATACCGACGTTCTTATTTCGGTCGATCTCAACAGCATTCAGCTCGTAGCGTATATCCTCAAACAGATGACAGATGTTGTTGTTGACTAACTTGGTGGCAGTGACCGGAGTTCGTCCATCAGCATTGGTCAATCTACCGTAAGCGTGCAGCGAGCTCCTGCTCGGTAACAGACATAAATCTTGATGTTGAACGGCGATCCGAATTTCATCGTTGTTCTCGAAGCTCGTTGATGCGAAGGGTTGATGCGCATGAGTCTCGTAGTGTGCGACGGACTCGTCAAACACAATTGGTTTTTGTATCATTAGGATCTCCTCCATGGTGCAAAGCAGACGATAGTAAGACAGCAGAATTGTACTCTTACTTTCCGGTTTATCTTCTTCGAATAACTCTGAGTCCCAGACTCTTCAAGAACTTGATTTTTTGACGTCTGAGCTCTCCAGAAGGTGTGCGACGACTGCTCGTCCCCCGACATGCCGGTTCTATTTTATAACTCCGACCGACTTTAGTTTCAAAAACGATACCTATTACGATTTCACGTGCAGTCTTATCGTTACCACTTCACCTTGGAAATTAACCAATCTCCCGTTTTGATCGACTAGTCTGAGCTGAAGCTGATCTATTGCTTGAACGGTGATCGGAAGGTAAATGACGTTCGATGGTACTTCGATGATCTTATATCCAAGTGGGACGACGGGGAAAAACTCGTGAATGGTGTGCACTTGTTGTCCGTTGAGGTACGCACCCGTAGTGACGTTGCACTCGACTCGTAGGGAGTTAACCTTGAGAATGGCTACAGGCAAGTCAGATGTATGTGTGACATCTGCTTCAAGGGTGCGTGGAGTGAAACCCAATAGTCGACCGATAGAGTCGGAGGGTTCAAAATTTATCTTACGGTTGCACTTGATTTCGCTACACAGCGTATTGTTGTTTGCTCGTAGGTCGATGGAGATGTCACGATCGGCTAATACTTTTTGCACATAACTCTTCATGTCTTTAATTTCGTAGCTTCCGGTGGATATGGTTATAACTTCAATCCCATCGATGTGAAGCTTGTTGATACCCTCATCGATGTTGGGAATCGAGTTGAAGGTTAGCAACTCGACGAGTCCTAACGTGTAATTTTTGAACGGTGATAGCTCGATGGGTGGGAAATAGTAGGCTTCTAGTACGGATGACGTGCCCGATAGTGTTAACGTAAAAGAATCCCCCATGATGATCCGCGCTCAACTGATGTTTTGCGTGACGGAGAAAAGCGTTTCATAACAGTCCGCTGAGGAATTGAGGCACAGATGTCCGCACACCACCGTATCATAGTCTTGATATTTTTTATGATTATACATTACAATGCTACCACCACCGAGGTATGTCATGAGATCTTTGGGTGGTTGTAAATCACCAAAGCTGTCAAAGTAAATGACTTTGTTGTTCTTCTTTCTGTACGCAACCCAGTGTGTGCCAGGACCTTCTTTATTGTCAAGATTCACTATGGCAGCTTCGTACTTTCTCGGTCCACCTTTCGGCATTCCGTTTCTCATGTACACTCCGCGAAACCCCGGAATTTTCATAATCTCAGCGTACTTCAGCAGATCGAAATCGGTGAGTGCTCGGTGTGGTAGCCTTACGTGTTTTTTGGATTCAACTGAAGACCTAAACCTTTTTTGTAGGGTTTCAGGTACAACCCCTTTCTCAAAGCGATCGCCTCCATTGTCTCGTTGTGACGTTGCCGCTCATGTAATTCGCGTTTTGCTGCGCTTGCCTCATTCACTGCTTTTGCAATACCAGCTGCCCCACCTGCTAGAGCTCCGGTAGCACTCAAACCGGCTAATAGAGGTATGAGAAAGGCTAGGAAACCTCCAATTTTTTATGGTACAGGGAGAATGCGTGGAGTTTTCACCTCGTTCCTACCACCCGCATTTTTGACAGCTTCGCGTGCCCCTTTGAGAGCCGACTTGACGGGGTTGGTACTGTTCGATCCCATGGAAGCTCTTGCCGCCTTTACTATTTGTTTCAATGAGATTTTTTTCTTGTCGCAAGATTTTTTCCTCGTGGAGCTTTTCTCCCGCATCCCCATACCTAACTTTCGTTTCACTTTCATTGCGTTGGTTACACCCCAGGCGGCTGCCTTCTCCGTAACGCTCGCGTCTTTGGCGAACATGCGGTGCCAGGCCTTCTCCGCGAGTACTTTGTCCGCCTCGTGTCGAGCAGCAAGATTATCCCGTTCTTTCGAGTAGGCGATGTCGTGTTCCTTGCACGCAGCGTCGAGAGGATTGATGCCCGGATCACCGCGCGCGAGTCTCTTCGCTAATTTGGTGCCAGGTCCGCAGTACTGGTAGCTCGGTATATGCAATTCAATGGGAAGCTTGTTGATGATTCTGTTGACGAGACCTTTACCCCTTGGTCGCTTGCGTTCTCCGTTACGTTTGTGTACGATCATGGTTCCGGCACAACTGACTCAAAATCCTATAAATAGCGAGTATTTATAGTTTTTGGAGGCAGTCAAGATACATCAGCGGAAAGCGGTCTTTGGTTGCACCCTCGTCTTGGGTCAAGCATCATGAAGTTCAAAGAGCAGAGTACCAAGTTACCGGTGTTTAATTTCGATAAACTGACACAAACGAATGTGAAGGAACAGGGGAAACGTCACGGTCCGCTACTACCGAATAGCGTGCGCGCAGTTATTTGCGGACCATCCAATTGTGGCAAGACCAATACCCTCTTATCTCTGATCACACATCCGAATGGTCTAAAATTTGCGAATATCTACGCTTATTCAAAATCGCTCAATCAGCCCAAGTACCAGTTTCTCAAAAGGCTCCTCGATTCGATCAAGGGTGTTGGATATTTTCCGTTCAGCGAACACGAGCAAGTGATCAGACCGGAAGACGCGCGACCGAACTCTCCCATGATTTTCGATGACGTAGCCTGCGAAAAACAGGATAACATCAGAGCTTTCTTTTGTATGGGGAGACACAACGCGGTCGACTGTTTCTATCTCTGTCAAACTTATGCTTGTATTCCCAAACACCTCGTACGTGACAATGCTAATATGCTGATACTCTTCCGACAAGATGAAATGAATTTGAAACATATATACGATGATCACGTCAACACGAATATGTCCTTTGCGCAGTTCAGGGACCTGTTGGAGCGGCTCAGCCTGTTGGAGCGACAATAAACGTGGTTTCGTTATGATCGATGAAGATAGCGATCTCAACGGGGGTAGGTATCGCAAGGGTTTTGACTGCTTCGTAACCATAAATATGAGGCAAGCGTTGTGACGACAGCAGTTATAAATCGAACTTAGAAGCATCAACATGCAGAGTGCTGATTTACATCAACAGAAAGACGTGCTGCATCAAATTGCGGAGGCGAGCGATGCTATTCGACGCAAGCATAAAATGTTGAAGATGGGCCGGGATACCAACGAAAAGGCTATGATTGAAGTTTTTAAACCTATAACAAAACCTCTTCAGCAGCTGGTGAATCAGTCGCTGAAACAGGAGACCATCAAGAGCGAAATTGAAGAGACACCTACGAAACTGTAATTCCCACAAAAAAAAAAGACTGCGAGGGAGTCTGGGGGAGGAGGACTCTTTTCTAACGGCTGACGAAGAATCCTCCGACGAGAATGAAACTGTTACCCCCTCGAAGCATGAATCTTCTACCGTTGGCAACGATTTGTCTCAAACGTATCTCCAAATGTTCGAAACAAACGCAGCGAGAGACTTGGATACTTCGTACGATGTTCGTAGATTGAAGAATAACGTTCTCTGGGTTGGAGATTCTAAAGTGACTTTTGACAAGGATATCATTCATATTGGAAGCATGAGTTATCAATCAACACCAGGCTTACTCGAACTACTGTTCAAAAAATCACCCAGTGACACCATAGTGAGCCGGACAGATTTGAAGAATTACAATAAAATCGTGGTCAACACAAACGCGCATCGAAAGTTTTACCGCAGTGATACGGCTATTCGTTCTGAGAATAGCGATAAATTCAGAAAAATTATTTTTTAAATTCCCACCTCTGTGGGACAGAAGAAGCAGAAGGGTGAAGCCTTACCGCGTCTCAAAATCGTCGCAGGTAAGAAGAGTCGAATGGATTACGTGTACTGGGACGATCCCAATGAGCTAGTCGAACGACTTCGATTGCTCTACGCGTCCCAGGCGGCCGGTAACACGAGTGACTCCAATGAGATTATTTCCATCATTGAGGAGTTGCGTGAGGCTGGAATTGTATATTAGACTTCTCCAAGGATTGGCAGGGCTCAGTTTTAAAATGAGCGTGGACGTGTTTGGTAGGCAATTGACGAGGGCGAAGGGTGGTAGGCTGTCGGGAAACCGCGGTCCTCCCGGTTATGGCTTCAAAAACACTCTGGACGGGCAATACGATATGGATAACAAGAGATTAAGTAACCTTGCGGATCCTGTGGAAGAAAATGATGCAGCCTCCATGAGAGTGATGCGAAGCGCTGTACAGCAAGAAGCTCAACTCTTACAGCAAGTCACATCATCTTTACGAAACGACGTGGTAAATATCGGTAGGAGGATCGAATCTCTCGAAAACCTTGCCACTCACCATTCTCAACTCATTACGCAACTGGAAGAGAAGCTGACAACATCGGAAAAAATCAACGATAGTAAAACCAATTTTATGATAAGAAGCCTGGAATCGAGCGTGAACGCAACTCTGAAACGTCTCGAAGCAGAAAACAAAAACGGACAAGACTTGGCAGTTCATAATTCTGGAATAATAGTGCAATTGGATGAGCGTTTGACCAGACCGGAGGATGGAAGACAAAAAGCTAACGTTGGTGGAGGAACTTCATAAGCCTGCACGAAGGAATTATCCGCGTCGCCGCGTTATCATGCGAGGAATAGACGAGACCTGGCAGGCTGATCTCGTGGATATGATTGCTTACGCGAAATACAACAATGGCTACAAATACCTACTGACGATCATAGATATTTTTTCGAAATTCGCCTGGGCAGTGCCGATCAAGACCAAGAGTGGAAAGGATGTGACAAATGCTATGAACTCTCTTTTCAAGGAGGGTCGCGTACCGAAAAAATTGCACGTTGATCGCGGTAAAGAATTTTACAACACCGAGTTCAAGGCTCTGCTACAACGACACGGCATTACGCTATATTCAACCTTCAGCAACCTGAAAGCCTCGATCTGCGAGCGTTTCAATCGTACGCTGAAAAGTAACATGTGGAAGCGTTTTTCTCTGCGAGGAAATTATAAGTGGCTAGATATTGTACCGGATCTGATGCTAACTTACAACAACACCAAGCATCGTACAATTGGAATGAAACCGAGTGAGGTTACAGCTCAAAACGAAAAGACTCTCCTCTGCGCAACGTATACGGGAAATTTCAAGTTAATCAAACACGGAAGAAGAAGTTCAAGCTCGGTGATAAAGTTTGAGTTAGTAGGAATAAACATACGTTTGACAAAGGTTACACACCCAACTGGACAACCGAAATATTTACCATAAGTAAGATAGAGAATACTGATCCTGTCACATACAAACTCGTCGAATATCAGGATCAACCGATCGAAGGTGGCTTCTACGAAGAGGAACTCTCCGAAGTCAAACACCCTGATGTTTACCTGTTGGAGAAAGTGCTGCAAAAGCGTGGAAGGGAACTGTTTGTAAAATGGTTAGGTTTTGATAATTCTCACAACAGCTGGATAAATGAAGCGGATATGTAATTTTCATTCAATAACGATATACATAAATATGTAATACATGTTTTTATTCATTAACAATAACCCCATGGTACGGTATCGGTAGTGTTGGGAAGAATAACCCTCCTATCATCGCACCAACTGAGTGCTATTTTCTTTTGTAATACGGTATGAACCTCATGTTTCTTACTCCTAACGAGGTACTGAGGTTTAACTAAATTCTGATGTTGCATGAGACACTTTTTGTAATCATCGAACATGATCGTTCTCAACGTCGCTGCCCTGATACCTTCTGCTCGTTTTTGCTCTTTATCCTCCTCCAAAATTTTAAAAGTACAATTTCGCTCGTAATCCTACAAATTTTTTCATAATCTTCCCATTACATTCATCCTTCATTAAACCTACCACTTTCTTATTCGCTAATGGGATTCCATAGATATTATCGAGCGGGTAATCGGATGTATCAAATTTATGAGAATCACGTTTGATGTATTCGTATATGTCGGGGACAGTGAAGTGATACAGAAGACTATCCGTATCCGTGTACAATAACTTTGATCGATCAGCAAAGGTACGGTTTACGTAGTTGTAGTGAAAATCGTAGATAAAAATCTTAGACAGATCGAGGATGGAAAATCCAGCGTAAATAGGTTTATTAAAGTGTATTTTAACCCTACTGAGCTCGATAATTACTATGTCATTATCAAATATGGTACAGCTATGAAAATTCGGTTTTGCGATGAGTGCTTTCGCTCCGTACCTCCCCTCCCACTGTGTCACTAATCTGACATCTTTTTGTTTTCTTACGTTCTTCATAGTCTTACCGAATACCGCGTTATTCATCAATTTAAAGAAATTCTTCTCAAACTCGTTATTGGACTTTTTTCTCAAATCAGTATTCAGATCTATGTACGGTTTCAACCATGGAGATTGTTCAAATTTCAAGATTCTATGAATTTTCGCTAATTTCATTCCCAGACTTAAATATTGTTTCAAATTCTGGTAGTGTACAACGTATTTCTTTTTCGGAAAAAGAGTAGTCATTAATTTGGAATTTTTACTGTGCGAGGGTGTATAGTGTTCGGGGCAAAGAGGTAGGTCCTTGTGTGTTTCGTGAAGCTCCAAAGGATACTCCAAGTCCACCTCAAGAATGTATCCTACATGTGAATCATCGGGAATATTACAAACATTAATCGACTCGTATTCCCACTGGAAAGATCCACCAGGTAAACACTGACTCATCGCTCCACCGTACAGATTGTTTACATCGAAGTACATGAGGTAGGATTCCTCTTTACTGGCATCAAAGTCCTTACCCATATATCTATTGTTACTCTCAGCGTGCCGGTTCGAGCACTGAGCTACACCACCCCGAATCCCCTTTCGGATAAACAAGAGCATCTCCACATCGGTGAGGAGTTCTAGCTTAACACACGTGGACTTGAGCATTGCGTCGAAGGCGAGTCCAGGAGCGGTGTAATAGTGCAGAGGATCCAAGCTATAGGTAGAATGACAGTTACGACGAAAATTTTCAAAAATATCCACTAGGAGTAGAACATCCGTTTTCAAATATAAATCAGAGTTTTCGCCCAGCGTATCAATATTAAACGTACCCCAGACTTTTATTGCATGTTGATAATTCACTTCCGAGACGTTGGTATCGTTCAATTTTGAATAGAATTTTTCAATCGCTGGTTATTTTTTCTCATCAAGCTTTACCCAACTATCTACATATTCGTAGGGAAATACCCCCTTTCTCGTGAGCAACTCGAATTCCTCCGCACTATTACACAACCTTCGAACAATTGTTTTATGATTATTATTCAGATATGAAGCCAGTTTGTCTAAACTACTTGCCATAAACTGACACGAATCGATGAATCGTAGGCTTACATTTGTATCTTGAATCTTTTTTGTAAAGGAAATGTACCGTTCTTTGTTGACAGGAAGAAGACTCAATTTACCATCGAACTGTGTAGCTAAAGCTTTGATTAAGAAGTGTGAATCATAGCCGGACAGATTATGAAAAACTACTGGAATAATATGCGAAGATTTATAATTCAAATTACAGCCCGGATGCGCCACACCGCGGTACTTGCCTGTGAAATGACAATGATTGCGATGTTTTTTATCCGTTGGAGTCAATTGTTTCTCACAAATATGACATATTTCAGTATTATCCATATCTTGTATTTCCTCACTAGTGAGTTGCATCGGTACGTTTCTTTTCAGGTGAAAATTTGTTAATTCTGCTAATTTTTGTAATTCGCTAACGAACCATTGGATACAATCGGGATTACGTTCAATTTCAAATTTTGACAGAGAATCGTCGAAGGCACAGTGTAGATAGTACGCTGTACTATGTGGAATATGCTTTTCATACAAGGTTTCATTCTCCGTCGGCTCGAGGATACACTCTATATCAGCGTATACGACGAACGGTACAAACTCCTTATATCTATAGTTTCTAAAACTTAAAATCTTATCTTCTTCTTTCGGTAATATCATCTTACACTTGTTTATATTTTCACAGTCTTGTTTATGTCTTTCGTACGAGGCTTGAACTTGGAAATGACACAGGCATCTATCACACAGAAATATCGTGCTTTTATGCTTCGACAGTTGTGAACTCAACAATCTAGATAAATTTTTGATCCAAGCAAAGTGAAAAACCTGCTGACCATTGATTTCTATACAACTATCTATAGCAATAAGGTGGATCGTAGGTTTATCTGTCTTATTTTTACTCAAATAGAGGGGTACTATTTCACTAGGTCTTCTCGATTCGGTTTCCATACCGTAATCGGTAATTGCTAGACAATTGATTCGTTCAAATTTAGAAATATCTTTCAAAGCTATGGGAAACTTGATACCCTCACAGTTGAATATTGTACTCGGATGAGGGTAAGAACTTGTTCGAGCAACATTTAATTTATTATCTGCGGGATGAAGCGCTGCAACGATGGCCCACAGAAAGCAGAATTCATCGCTGTTCTGGACGTTCACCACAGCCTTTTTCTTCTGTATATCCAGAGGTAGATCCACCTAGGTAGATAACCCTCCACGTAGCGGTTCGTACCGATTAATATCAATCATTAGATTAACAATTTCGATTAATGTCCAACCCGAGTCCTGCTCTTGAAAATCCTCGACTTTCAACAGGAGATGATCGATCAAATTCTCATCGAACCATCTCTTAATATCCGTGGTCGGAAGGATAACTTCATTTTTTGTGTTGAAAAATTTCATTTCCTCGACAGTTTCAGAATTTTTCAGGATGGAAAACTTGCAAGCCAGTATACCGTTCACTTTCAGATTACCTCCTTGCTGTAGAGAATTCTTCAATCGTACAACAGCCAAGGTTTTCGAATCCTGCAAAAAAGATCTCAGATCTTTGTGGCGTAGATTGATTATAACACCAGTACGTATTCGACCTTTAAATACTGATTCCAAGTCCTTCCTCTGAACTCTGTCTTTTATCCTTCTCCTCGATGTTCCGATACCTTGACCACTTCGTTGTTTGTTCTTGAATTTCTCACCCAACGATTGAAGTATGGAAACTGTTGTGACGATTCTGTGTCTTTCTCCAACGGAAACAGTAACTGTTCGCAATATTTTATTCAAGAGTCTGATATTACGATTACACAAATTTTTCCATCGCTCGATTTAATGAGGTGACGCACCGTCCAACAATTTATAAGCACTTTCTACAATGTTAATTAACTTCAAACACGATTGAGCATCCATTTCTGCGTTTATATCTCACTTCGGTGTAAATAAATGAAAAGTTGAGGGAGAATAACTTTTTGATATGCACAATAAAATTTTATTTTAAATATAATATTGAACCCATTGTTTGAACACCTCGACTTTCAAGAAATCGGTATAGTAAAAAATATGTAATAATAATTTTTACAAGTAAAGAAATTCACACTGGTTGTATTGTCCACCGAGGTACCGTAAGCGTAGACGATTTTCCGCAGCAGCAGTTTCATGTACTTGTAACTGATCCTTGTTATCGTCGAATGCCTTTGATATTCTGCTTGGCAGAAACATCATAAAACTATCCTCGATCTCCACCATGGTTTTAGGCCCGTATTTGGTGGTAACAGATTTGAACGATGAAACTTTATAATCTTTCCCAACCTCCAGCTCTGATATTTTCTTCGTAGGTAAGAAGTCATCCATGCGGCAAACTTTGTTTATATTTTCAGAAGCCATTTTTGCAGATAAGATAGACGAAGCTTCTCAAGAGTGTACACCTTCTTGCACGACTAAAATTCGAATATCTGAAAAACGTTACGAAAACGCCGTTTTATAGGAGGTGAAATCAAATGTGTGTGCGTACGTGTTCCTCTATTCCTGGAAAAACTTACCATTCGATGAACTTATTTTGAAAAAGTTTCTTACGCTCTACATTCTTTCTTTACGTGGTAATTAAAGGGGATTCAGTTCATGTGGATTTCAATACCGTTAGTAATACATAAAATATGTAGGTACTGTATCGTTAATATTAGTATATCTCTATAGAATTCAACGCTGAGCTACTCGTAAAAATCGTTGTGGTTCGCTCAAGATAACGCGAACTCGTATTGTTTAGAATTCGCTATGTGCACCTCTAACACACTCACCAAAGTGAGAATGTATATTCGTGTACATACATTGTCTTTTCGGGACCCAAAGTTCCGATACCTACCATAGGCGTCGCCACTAGTATGCATGTACACGACTACACATTCTTACTTTGGTGAGTTTGTATAGGTATGCACGGTCCCAATACTCAAGTGTTATATATACAGCTTGGTATACGATTATTTTCTTCCTAGATTATCTAACTATAAGCTATCGGTAACGGTTTCACTCGAGTGCATATTTGATGGATACTTCAAGAGTATATACATGATTAATACTTCGAAAGTAAGTATATATATACTAGGGTGGCAATATTTTTCCGCCTTTTTTTGTTTTTTCGAGCTCACATGAAAATTTGTTAGTTTGATCCATTTGAGAGCCCCCTCCAAATTTTAGCTAAATTAAAAATTTTGTAGAGGTCGCTCAAGAATTTTGAAAATGTCAAAATTCAACGAAATCGATTGTTTTTTTTAAATATTTTTCACTTGCTCACTAATCCAATCTATTCTGGGTGGATCGTAGAGAAACATACTGAAATTCCAATCAAAAATATTAATATCTAAAGGTCGCTCAAGAATTAAACAAAAATTTTTTTATGAATTTTCAATGGTCTTGAGCGACCTCTAAATCTCAATATTAAGACTTGACCCTTTCACAACTACTCATTTGTAGTAAAATGATTAAATTCCGATAGTGAGCATCATGGAAATCAAAAAAGTATGATAAAAAAGAAAAAATACTCAGAAATTCCATTTTCATTCGAGTTTTTTTTTTTTTTTTTACATTCTACACTTGCTAACTAATCCAATCTTTCCTAGGTGGATTGTAGAGGAACATTCCGGAATTTCAAGTAAAAATAATAATATTTGAAGGCCTAAACCATTGAAAGTTTATTAGAATTTTTTTTGTTTAATTCTTGAGCGACCTTTACATATTAATATTTTTGATTGAAATTTCAGTATGTTTCTCTACAATCCACCTAGAACAGATTGGATTAGTGAGCAAGTGAAGAATATTTCAAAAAAATAATCGATTTCGTTGAATTTCGACATTTTCAAAATTCTTGAGCGACCTCTACAAAATTTTTAATTTAGCTGAAATTTGGAGAGAGCTCTCAAAATGGATCGAACTAACAAATTTTCATGTGAGCTCGAAAATACAAAAAAAAGCGGAAAAATATTGCCACCCTAATATATACATATATATTATATATTCAAATGTATTGGTGTGTACGACTTTTGGGAGCGTGCACACTACCCCGAAGGGTGCATGCTGATCTCATTCGCACCGTAAACGGTATAGAGGCAAGTTGAAAGAGAATACAGTTAGTTCATTTAGATTTGAAAAAGAATTATGAATTTACATGTTTCTTAGTGGTTCGGTGAAATACAGTGATTTTCAATTTATTGAATTTCTGATTTTAGCGCTGACGAAACCTTCCAAGAGAGAAAATCTGTGAAGAACAAGAAAGTAAGTATTTGTTTTTTGAATTGTTACAGATCGCTATTTGTATCATGTTTATCGTTATAGTTTTTTCATTCATCATAATTTTAATTTTCATATGATAATATGTTAACTCATCTATCCAACATTCTTCGATTAACATATTTTAAAAACAATATTATTATCTTTTTACAGACATGGACCAGGATATGTTATTCATTTACATCGTGCCGATAGATGTACTTGTACATGTGGATCTGCGTGATCTGTGGTTGTACGAGATGGTGGCGGACCGACACCTTCTCGTACATTATTACTTCATACAGCGCTGGCTCATGGAGCAGGAGGATGAGGATGGAGGGTATGAGAGCGCTGATGATGATGGTGATGATAACGTCGTAGAGGAGTCGTCCGTCGCCGATGTCGAACGGGGCATATTCTGGTTCATGGGGATAGGTGTTGATGAGGACGCTGGCTACGGATCCTCGTAATACCAGGTAAGTTAATATTTAATTTCGAATACGTCGTTTCAGTAATTGATAATAGGATACCTGTATGTTTTTCAGAGAGGATTCGGTTAACGGGGTTATCATCACACCAAAAATCGACTTCCAGGACCATCAAATCGGCCCTTTTCAGGGTCACCAATACATAGCAAAACAGAACGTTCGAAACTATAACTAAAAAAAGATCGTCGGTATCGTTTTTCAGAGGGGTTATGTTCTCACTCGACGGTCGGTAAGAGCGCGCGCGCGCTCACGGGTAAAGTAGGTCTTGACGACGATTTAGACAACACGAAGCCAGCATCGATCGAGCTCGCATCCATCGAGGGCTTGCAGCATTTCAGATATCAGATCGCATCATTTCAGAGATCAGGTCGCATAATTCAGAAATCAGAAATTCAGAAATTCAGAAATCAGGTCGCATAAATTCAGATACGACCCCCCTTGCGAAATTACCGTTACTATAGGGGGGCGGTACTTGCGTTTACAAAATTGACACATACGTACAGGAGGCGGTCCTTATGTCGATAGATCCCATTAAAATTGCGAAATATTCCGTTATAATTGCGAAATCATCGATTACCGTTAGGAGGACGTCCTTAAAATTGTGAAATTATCGATTACCGTTAGGGGGACGTCCTCGCAGCGAGTGGGAGGGGGGCTTCGGCCAATCATAACACAGGGGGGTTCTGGGACAGAATATTTGACCTAGATTGTCCCAGAACCCGCCTTGCCTATCTACTACTATTTTTAAATAAATATTCCAATTCGTCAAGTCCTATCCTTTCAATGGTGATAGTGAAGCGTTTTCATGGCCACAAAATTTCAGAAATTGACTTTTTTTTTTAAATGGAATGATAATAATGTTGTGTTTTAGTGGTCAAATCGTTGATTTACTATTTTTAAATGAATATTCCAATCCGTCAAGTCCTATCTTTCCAATGGTAATAGTGAAGCGTTTTCATGGCCTCCTGAACAATTTGACAAATGTGGGATACGACGTATTAGCATGGCAGTATCGATTTGTTGAATAACAAATTGGAGTAAATTTTGGCGTTTTGCGATACATTTTCATGAATATCTCCGTTTCAACGTGAATTTCGAGGAAAATGATAAGCATCTATTCTGATCAGGATGAAATTTCCTACAAAATAAAACTGGTTGAGTAGTTGAAAATTCAAAATTCAATCTACAGCTAGCGTGAATTTGTAAAAGGTGGGCTGTTTGTTCAATCTTTTTTACTGACTTCAAAACTTGTTAGATAATCCTAATAATCCTGAGAATGAATGTTCATGTAGATATAAAAAAGTGTGCGAAACACGGTTATGGCTGATCCAACAGTTTTCGAGATGATAAAATTGAAAATTTTTTATCGCCTTGATTGCAAATCGCGCCATGGTGGAACCAAATTTTTTCATCGAGGGAAAATTTTTGTGCACACACTTTGAAATGTATAGTAACGTTTGAAACTTTAAAACACAAAAAAAAATCATTTTTCCATGTTTTAAAAATATTTTAGATAAACATAAAAAATTGTAGGACGAAAAAAGAGGAATAACTTTATGATTCTACGTGTTTCGCAAATCAGCAATATCGATGAAACGCCTTGTAAAAAAGTGCGATTGTAAATTTATAATATTGTTACACTGGGTGAAATCACCTATATTCTATTAAGGGGAGGGGTAACCCTTGCCGGGGTCATTTTAATGTACTTGTCAAAGAGGCTGAGATGAGTGCGGTGGGTAATTGATGTAAATGACGTTATACACTATTGAAAGGTACAGTATTCTTCTTCATTTTGATTGGTGAAACATTGAAAAAGTTGATAAATACTTGAGATATAGGGGACTGAAGTTGAGGCTGCGATTTACGCTTGCCTGCACAGATCACAAGATTGCGTCGGTGTACGTTATCTGAAACACAAAAACGACATATCTTTACACTGTGTAAATTTACAGTTCGCGCCTGAACCAAAATTATGTTTGTATATGCCGTAGTTCAGAAGAAATGAATTTTTGAAGCGGTTTTTTCAGTTTTGGTTCATTTTTATCATTATTCTCGGCGATAAGTCCAAAGTGCGGTTTAGAAGTTGGCGGTTCTGGTTCGGGACATAGCCACATACCAGGAGAGAATGTGTACTAATGGGGAATGCAATCGGATAACTGGTTCAGAAAATATCTTGTGATCAATTTCGAAAAAAGCAGTTCCGAGATCAACGCGGTTAAAGTATCGACGAACAGAAAACACAGACTTTTGGGCCGTTTAGCAATCATACAAAATTTTCCTTCTTTTTGTTAGGGGGAGGGGGGGGGGGGGGGGGGCACAATAATCTTCGCTCATTTTTGAGTGATACCACGTGATCTAGTCGGCTATACCAGGCCCGTACAGGGCACCTTCTGCCGCCGCGGTTTCCTCTTCTTCTTGCAGTCGCGCTTGCCTCCTTTTTTTTCTAGACTTCAAAGTGGATGCTTCTATCTTCTTCACCGATTTCACGATTCATAGATTATCGACTGATTTAAGACCCTCGATAGCGTAATATCCTGGTGTACACTGTAAGCCCTCCATGACCTTCAAAAGGCCTATCCCACCATTATTGAACGATACAACCACTAGGTACGCTCCGGTTTCCAGTACTTCCAAGCCACTGAATTTTTCCTTTGGTACCATCGCCCAGACTTTACCGTTGAAAGACTCGTTAGAATTTTGAGTAAAACTTCGAACGCAGCGGTCCAACAATGGAAGACTTGTTAGAGCTTCGTACACTGGTTCCAAGACCTCCACTATTGCCTTAGGCAATGGATTTTGGTGCTTATACTCTTCTTCTGTGATTTGTGCCTTCCTCCATTTACATCACGTATCCTCACCTTGCGAAACATATTGGTGCTGTGGATTTGAATCGGTTGAAGCTTTGTAATACAGCATAGCTCATGTACTCTTTGCCATATCTGCAGCAGAGTCAGAATGATCATGTATTGCTTTTCCGTAGTAAACAGTGAGCTCGTCTTTGAGTTTCGCCGTCAACCGTCCGCGACCACCGATTGATCTACCATCGCCCAACTTTTTTCCAGACCACGCTTCAGCCAAATTGCGCAGACGAGTTCCCATCCTCTTCTGGACGTGACCAACACATTCCTTTTTGACTACTTCACAGTCATCATCGTAAGGCTTGGATTCTGTAACAGCTTTATCCGTCTTGGAGTCACTCGTGCTCGTGCTTATTCCTCCATTCTAAGTACTCGGTGGTACCACTGCGTTGTTCCCAAAACGCACAGGTGTTACAATAGCTGTTTTTAATCCGAATATCAACAACCTTTTCACTATGAGATCCAATCAGAGTTGCAGCTCCTTGCAATGACGAATGTCCCGGTTTTCGCCAAGTTCCATCCCCTGACACGGTCAATTCGTCTGAACGGACAGCTTCTTTCTCTTCGGTGATTGCATTTCTCATACTCTGCGTTACTACGGTCTGAGCAGCTGATTTTAAGTGCTTTACGTACGTGAGGTGTACGGTATGAGTTACCGGAGGTGGTAGATCCATCACGGCGCTAAACACTTATAAGCCCTTGCGACCCTGACCAAGTAGTCGCATCGCCATCACAGCTCTTCTATTCATTTCAAATACATTGTGTCTTGAACGAACTTGCGGAGAACTGTTGATTCCAAAACTTCCACAGTTCTTACAATCTAAAAAAAACTTGGAGCCCCAGCCCCGGACTCCTGCCTCCCTGAACTGTATCTCCGCGCCGCAATTACACTTCACTAGATCAGTAAGTTGATCGAGAAATGAAGAAATGTGAAGAAGCCTATAGCCGGTGTGACCACCTTCCGGATAATCATCGTTATTCACAAGCTTTTTTTCAGAAGCACTGCCTGGTCTTTCCTCCGGAATCTCATCCATCTCACAGACAGGGCGCGTGTACTGGTTACCGTGAAATAATCTCTTCTTCTGCCGTTTAACTCCGAGACTATATTTTTTGTCTGCATGTACGCTCAGCTTCGGTTTTTTTCCTGGCATTCCTCCTCAATCCGAGAATAAAACACCGTAGATGAAAAGCAATAAAAAGCACACTTTTTCTAACAATGATAAATAACACAGGAACGATGCCACAGTGATGCCAAACAAAACAGTAGCTGGCGATCGTCATTTTTCCTGCGCGCTCCCGCTCGGCGCTCCGCTGCCGCGACAGAACCTATGTGTCTCAAATCTGCTGCCATTTCGTCAATTTTACGGCTTTTGGGGTCTAATTGGGCTCAAAATGTGCGAAGGGATTGCACATCCATATTCGATCGAAAACAAAAAATCGATTTTTTGGAAATTTCAAGGGTTACCCCTCCCCTTAATTTCATGAATAACATCCGGTAGCCTATATGATAAAAGATATCTTTTAAAATATAAGAATCTCGGTTGCTGCGTCAACAACTATTATTCTGAAACAAATCCGTCTTGCTCTAGCTTGCTAACGGTACAGACTTGTATTTCAGAATACACAACCTATTATCTCGAAGCATATAATTTTCACCTTGATTCGCTTTATTTATCTTGAAAACCTACTTTAAATAACTTATTATCACTGCAAAACACATTTTTCAACATTGGTGTCGGAATAGGGAATTTTCCGGGATCGATAAAGTAAATATTTTGTGGAATCAAGGATAACTATTGGAAAAAAATGTCTACTAACGAACCAGCTGGAAACCAGCTAATACCACTACCTCAAGTCGACATGATGGAACGACTTTTCCAAGCTATGGCCGCACAACAACAGGCAAGCCTAGCCGCACAAACGGCTCAACAACAAGCCAATCTAGCTGCACAAACAGCACAACAAAAAGCTACATTAAAGGACCAGCTTGAAGAAAGAGAGGCTAATCTATTAGCCAAAAGAGAGGAACGAGAGGCCGCTTTATCAGCCCAACGTGAAAAAAGGGAGAAACGCTGAGCAGAACGCGAGGCGAATTTGGTGGCTCAACGCGAACGCGAGGAACGCAAAACTTTACGGCTGAGGGAGGAAAGGGAAGCCAACTTAGCAGCGAGTTGAACGTGAGGCGAACCACGCGGCCCAACAGGCTAACTTGTCCCTCCTCATGAGACGCCTCGAGCCCCAGGAGATGATCTGCCAAACTCCGACTCCCAGACGGTGCCCAGTGAGGATCGAGGAAATTGTGGAACCAGCTGTTATTCGGTCTATACCAAACTATGGGGAAGAAGAACCTTTCCCAACCATACGTGGACCTCGTACGGGTGGAGCGGCGACTTTTACGCCGCACACTCGTACATCACCTCAATGCGACCGAATGGAAAATTCAATTCGGGACACACGGGCTGTACACCATGCTGATCACATGGCTGGCGACCAAAACATAGATAATACGAATAATAATATTCCTCCTAATTTGTCTTGCGCCGGGAGTAGTTGCGAGGAACAGTTAAATAACACGACAGTAGTTACTTGCAAGGGAGTACATAACGAGTCAGTACACAAACCTTCCAACCTTGAAGTAAACTTCTTTCACGGGACAATACCATGGGCCGATTACGAGAGACAATTCCAGATCATAGCTGAAGTCAATTCGTGGTCTTCTATCACTGAGGCCGGACAACTTGCCGGAAGTTTAAGAGGTCCTGCCTTAGCCGTTTGATCAACTCTCGCCGATTCGGATATCGAAAATTATGATAAGCTCAGTGCAGCTTTACCTTTGAGATTCGGCAATCAACTCATTCCAAAATTGTCCTTGACTCAATTAGGACTTAACGAACAGGGTAAAGAAGAAGGTCTTGCTTCGCTGGGCGTAGAAATAGAGAGATTAGCTAGAATAGCTTTACCAAATTGTGATGAGTCTACTAGAGACATGTTAGCTTGCGACAAATTTGTAACGCCATTACGGATGCAGAATTAAGACATGCTCTAAGCTTAACAGGACCTTCTTTGGTCCAAAAAGCAGTAATCAAGGGGTAAGAAATCGAACCTTTGACTAAATATCATTTAGGGGTAGGAAAAGTACGTTAAATCGAGACAGAGACAACTCATACTATCCCAACTAAAACTTCCGAAATACAGAAAACTACTTCCAGGCAGCAAACAAATAATAATAATAATAATAGAAATAACAATAATAATTATAACCGAAATAATAATAATAATAGGGGACAGAATTATGGAGACAGACCCCCGTTAAAATGCAAATATTGTAATAAAATTGGCCACGACGCGAATCGTTGTTAGTCTTCAGAGAAATTGATTCAATTAAACAAGACAAATACTCGAAATAGTCAAACCTCTTGGAGAAAAGATGGTGAAAATAAGACTGATGATTCTAGAAAGACTTCAGGAACTCAACTGGGTTCTTCTAACTAAAAAAACTAATTTTTGATGATTTAGAAGGGCGGAAGTCATCAAGTGTTTGACCGAACGGAAGCCCTATTTCAACTCAATTTCTTTTGAGGAGCCTAAGACAAACAGGTTTATATGCACGTGGGACTGTCAACGGAATTAACTGCCTCTGGATCATAAACACTGGGGCAGAGGTTAAGGCGCCGTTCGGATGTCTTCAAATCTATTAACCCTATTCAGCCATATACCTCCCTCCGTACTGCTACAGGAGGAATAACCCCAGTTTTAAAAAAAAGTATAAGTACAGATTAATGTGATAGGGTGTATCGATTCTTTACATAAAGTTTACGTAGCATATATTGGTAAGTGGTTCTTGGCGCTACGCGATCTGGTGGCTAAAAATGATACTACTCCCAGGGTGTCAGCTGTGATAGAATTGTACAGAGTTGTATTATTAATTCTTGTTATTATCAAGAATAATTCAATCTTATAGTAGATTATGCTGTTAGGGAGAAAGGTGAGCGATTTTGATGAGGGTGAAGTTTGCTGCGCGAGCGAAGCGAGGGCAGCTTCACCCGAATCAAAATCGCGCCTCTCTCCCGAACGACATACGATATTTTTTCTCATACATGCATCAAACTAACCCGATTTCAAGCGTGTTTTACGAGAGAGAAGACTCACATATCTCATTCGGCCGTGATATGTAGTCGTCGCATGCGCTTTCGCGCGATTTGGTTAGGTATGAAGCCTAAGAAGCAAACGTGCGCATAGGCATGATAATATGAACGCATTAGTACACGATGCTGTTGGGGTGACGTACGCAATTTTGATTCGGGTGAAGTTTGCTGACCGAGCGAAGCGAGGGCAGCTTAACCCGAATCAAAATCGCGCCTGTCTCCCTGACAGCTTCATGTAATGCGTTCATATCATGCCTATGACGCGCACTTTTGCTCCCTAGGTTTGATAAGTAACCAAATCGCGTGTCTGCGCATGCGTCGAATAACATATCACGACCGAGGGAGATATGTGAGTCTTCTGTCCCGTAAGACATGCTCGATATGGGGTTATTTTGACGCATGTAGGATAAAAAAATGTTTTCATCAGTGAATCAAGTTCTTGAGTTTATTGAATCGACTCCTTGCAGTCGAAATTTCGTAGAGGGAGAAAAAATTATCAATTCGGGCCATTTAATTTATTCTGGATTAAAAAATCAAAATGCCGATCAATATGATGTATTGTCGTACTGTTTACAATCATCGGCCTTCCGTGAAAAACCTCATGAAATTGTATCAATAATAAATAAAAATGGAAAAATAGTGTCATCAAAATGTAGTTGCACAGCCGGACTTAGTGAGAGGTGCAAGCATGTCGCAGGTGTGTTATTATTTTGTACTCGGTAAGTATCAATTTCAATCATACTGAAAATAGCAGACACTAATTTCACGGTTGTTTATTTTTCAACAGATGAATTATTGCTAAAATTTTTTTAAATATATACTCATGCGAAAATTAAAAAAAAAAAAACGTTCTGTCATTTTTGAAGATAGTATTTTTTTTGATTGTTCTTGTATTTGAGAAAAATAAAAAAATTATTAAGTGTCTGTTGATTTGAGTATTATACATTTTGACATACTTATTTTTGGCCAATGAAACTGAATAAAAATTTTCATGAATAATTTTGATTTTTTTTTTAGTAATGATCTGTCACAATTAAAAATTGCATCATCCACAGACAAAAAATGTCTATGGAGTGGTCCACAAAAATCTTGTGTAGAACAATATGATGCTAATCCTTTATCTCATCATAAATGTTATCAACTCAATGAGGATAAACATGAATGTCCCAAAGATTTACAAGAACGACTAAGAGAGATAATTTTTTCCGAAGACTTGGAATTAACATTGTCAGAACACGTGTAAGAACTAAAATAATTTTTTATTCAATTTATTGAGTACAATTTTTCCTTTTGTTTTTTTATGACTCGATAAAGTGAACTAAAAAAAAATCAATCTTGACCCAATCAATTTTTCCATTTTTTAATTACAATTTTCCATTCAAATTGGAGTTTGAATTTAATCAGTGTACACAATGTTTAATAATATGACATAAACTTTGAATTGTATATATTTTATTGTTTTAACCAATTTTAATTGTATTTTAGCTATTTACTTTATCTATTGTTGAAGATTATCTCAAGTTTTAGTACTTTTTATTATGGATGCTAAAATACTACTTCTATTCTATATTCAATAATATCTAGAAAAGGGAGACATGCACCATTGACAACAAGAGCTGATCCTTCTTTACCACCTGATTACCTTCTTCTGACCGAAAATCTATTCAAACATCAATTATCCTCGAAAATCCTATCTGACTTATCCAAGATACCATATAAATTAGAAGATTGTTGTCAAATACCAATTAAATAATATATTCAATAAAGATCCTCACAATATTTGTATCGAAAGTAAAAAATATGTGAATGCTTGGGAAAAAGAGAGACGATATCGAATCACTGGGTCACGGTGCTATGCTCTATTTACATATAATAGAAATCGTAAAGCTGATTGGAAAACTGTGAGCATATATGCACCCATAGATAAGTTTACATGTTGGTAACAGAAAGTCACTAGTTTTAAGTTGGCAGCGGAATCTTCCCTGTGAATATAACCAGTCCCGTAAGAACGACAAATGGTGGAACATGTAAAGCGAAGCATGAGGATAGCATATAAAAGAAAACAATAAAAGCACTCAAACAATTACTAGAAAAAAAACAAACGCAATTGATTTCCACCCAAACCTTAAATCGACGGAACCTGTAGAAAACAGGTTATGGGCCCAGACCCGCAGATTGAGGAAATAAAAGTGGATTCAACCGCGTGTTAGAAACTACGGAAAAAAAAAAAAAAAATTATTCACCGGTCGCGAGTAAACAATCCTACAAAAGTGTTAATTCATCCGAAGGAAAAAACAAAAAAATTAACATGGAGAAAATGATGCTGAGCACCGGCATCAAGCTGGAAGGAAGTGCAAACTGGAACGTGTGGAGGTTCCAAATGAACGTATTGCTACGCGCCATGGGCTTACTCGGCGTGGTCGACGGAAGCGAAGCCATACCTGCAGCAGCAGATGCATTACTATCCTGGAGAGCTAAAGATGGAAAGGCACAAGGGATCCTGGTAACACACCTGAACGAAAAAGTCATGGTTCATGTGGTTACGACCAAGACTGCAGAGGAAATGTGGAAAAAACTCCACACAGCATACGAAAAAACCTCTGCAACAAGTCTTCACATGGAACAACAAGAATTCTTCTCGATCAAATGTGACGACGGAGACATATCAGTGTTCTTTGCCAAGATAGATGAAATCAGGAATAAAATTGCTCAACTGGGAGAGCAGATATCAGACAGGATGGTGATTACGAAAATCATAACATCTCTCCCTGAAAAATACAAACATTTTATCGCAGCGTGGGAATCCGTGGCAGTTGCAAATCAAACGGTAGACGAGCTGCTAGCGAGGCTATTGGTCGAGGAAGAACGGGTATAGACAACAGAAGCTATACATTATGAACTTCAGTCCGACAGAACATGCAGCCGTGGGAGCCGAACGAGAAAGCCTGGATATATGGCACCAACGCCTGGGACATCAAAACCTAGAGTACGTCAAGGATCTCCTGAAAATGAAAATGGTAAATTTCAGCGAGAGCAACGACACATGCGAAGGATGCATGAAAGGCAAGATGCATAAGCAGCCATTCGATAGGAGCGAAACAAGAACGACACGAACATGCGAAATAATACACATGGACCTATGTGGCCCAATGGAGACGACATCGATTGGAGGTTCAAAATATTTTTTATCAATAAAAGATGATTTATCTAAATACAAACACGTGTCCTTCATTAAAAACAAGTTTGAAGTCAGCCAGAAAATTATAACGTTCATTGAATTCGCAGAAAGAGAAACAGGAAATAAAATCAAGATATTAAGAACCGATAACGGGAAAGAATTTGTAAACAAGGAGGTGCAGGAAATTCTTGAAGATAACGGCATCAGACATCAAAAATCCGAAGCATACACGCCGGAACAAAATGGCAAGATTGAGCGAGAGAATCGAACTATCGTCGAAGCAGCCAAGTCCATGATCTACGCCAAAAATCTGGAAACAAAATTGTGGGCCGAAGCAGTGAGTACGGCCGTGTATGTAATAAATAGAACAGGCAAAAGCAGCCAACCAAAAATTACCCCTTATGAACTGTGGCATGGCAAAGAATATGACATTAAAACCCTGAAGATTTTCGGATCAAAGGTATACGTTCACATCCCGAAACAGAAACGACAAAAATGGGACACGAAGAGTGAAACGGGTATATTCGTGGGATACGGCGAAGACTCCAAAGGGTATCGCATCTACTATCCGGACAAGGAGACTGTGGATGTCAAACGAGATGTCACCTTCGCACAAGAGAAATCAAAGCCAACAAGTCGCGTACCACTTGACAACGAGGAGGAAAACGAACCAGAAATAGATGACAAAACAGTCGACGACGACGGAGAAGAAAAAGGAACTAATTCAGACACTAGCACCTTTGAAGACTGCAATCAGTCATCGAGCGAAACCGACGAAGAACAAAGCGTCACTCAACCATATCGAGCAAGAGAATCAGGGAAAAGAGTAATCAAACCGCCAATATTGAATAAAGACTACGAAAATAGTTTCCTGAGCATCATGGAAGAACCACTATCCTACGAAGAAGCAGTAAACAGCGATTACCGCGAGCAGTGGGAAGAAGCTATGGAGCAAGAACTTAAAGTGTTAGAAGAAAACAATACTTGGACAATAGTTAAATCACCTGAAAAGAAGAGCGTGATCGATAGCAAGTGGGTCTATCAGATAGAACATGATAGCGAGAGCAAGCCTAGAAAATTCAAAGCAAGATGAGTAGCTCGGGGGTTTCGACAGAAAGAAAATTTCGAAATGTACGAGATATACTCACCTGTAGCGAAAATGGCAACCTTCCGTATAGTTCTGGCAATAGCCAACAAGCTAAAAATTCCAGTGCATCAGATGGATGTACGAAGCGCGTTTTTATATGGGGACATAAATGAAGAAGTTTATATGAGATTGCCCAAAAACATTGACATAGGTGAATCAGAAGTTTGTAAGCTAAATAAGTCGATATATGGTCTGAAAAAATCTCCCAAAAATTGGAATAAAATATTTTATGAGGTCATAACAAAAAAGGGATTTGAACAATCACAAAACGACTTCTGCCTTTACTCCAAGTGTACCTTAACAGATAAAACTTACCTTTTGTTATTTGTAGATGACATACTGTTGTTCAGTACAGATCAGAAGTGAGCTCAAGAGTCGAAAGAATATTTGAAGAAAAATTTCAAAATGACAGACTTAGGATTAGTAAGAAACTACCTAGGTATAAATGTGATACAGAATATAGCATCTGGTGTAACTGAGATAGACCAGACAAGCTATTTAACTCAGCTTCTCAAAAAGTTTAGTATGGGGGATTGCAAGCCTATAGCAACTCCCATGGAAAACAGGTTTCAGTTAGTGAAACCAGAAGTAAGTAACGGAGAACTAGAACATAAAGCCAACAGATGATAGGAAGTTCAATGTATGCCGTAATAGCAACTAGACCAGATTTGTGTGCAAGTATGTCATACCTAAGTAGATACCAGAATAACACAAATGAAGAACTGATTAAAGCTTTGAAAAGGGTTCTAAGATATGTAAAGAGCACTTTAACATTGAAACTAGTATATGAGCAGCACACTGATGCACAGTCGCTTGTAGGGTATGTAGACTCTGATTGGGGGTCGGACATAAATGATAGAAAGTCTACTTCAGGTTTCTTATTCAAAGTGTATGGATGTACAGTAGCATGGAAGTCAAAGAAGCAACAAACGGTTAGCTTATCGTCAGCGGAGGCTGAATGCATAGCGCTGAGCTCCGGGGCCGGGTCGAAGTTTCGAATTGTAAAAGCTCCGAACGGTCACAATTCCGAATTTCAATATTACCGAACTACAGGGTTCGTAAAGCTTCTTCCAGCGAAAGTTCATATAGCCGATTGTAAGGAGTGTATAATGGTGTGAGTCTCGAAACAAAAGTGACGCATATTTAATTACATAGACTGGACACTTTTCCGAAACACAAAGAAAAAGACAAATCAATGAATCGAACAGTCAGTGATACTACATAACATGTCCCGAGACATGATGTTTAGAAAACCATGAAGTTCAGAAAATTATATCGCAGGATAACAAACAATTCAAAAGCTCAAATATAAGAAAAGCCGAAAATGATCGGTCATGTCACTGTTATGTCACAGTGGAGATCGGTGGTGGAAGTTGGTGGAAGTTGGTGTAGATTGACGTAGACTGATGTTTATTAAAGTGAAATAGATTTATTTAGATAATCCGTATAGTCGGTGGTTCTAATAGTTGGTACTAGGAGTTGGTTGGTCGCTTATTAGGTTACGAGATAGGTGGTGTGAAATGGGAATAAGTAGTTACGATGTGAGTGGTTTTAGATTGGAATTGGTCGTGAGTAGTGGAAATGAGGCGTGGAAAAGGTAGACTCGGTTTTGAGAGGGGTTTTTGGGCGAGTTGCACATCCGGTGTCCGTGTGCAACTCGCGTGATTCTGGCGGAAAGCGAGGATCAGGTAATTTGATGATCAGGCGAAAGAAAGTGACGGATCGGGTGGATGTTGGGGAAACGGAGTTGCGACGTAACACCCCCCCCCCCCCCCCCATTAGAGGGAACATAGGGGTGCAATACCTATGTTACCATATGCGTAAAATAAAGAAATATGTGTGATTGTACATAGTTTTGACTGTAATAAACTTAGTACTAGATATGATCGTGTGAATAGTCAGTATAACATATTGCATTCTTATTTAGTATGATGTATGATAGTGGACCAAGCAATGTGGTATAAACCTTTATTTTAGTCCGATGGTACATATATGTATTATGTGTTGACTATGGCAGGATATGTATTATTTTTAAATTTATGGTTGCATCTTGATAATATTGGTAGTGAGATAGAGTGAGCTTATGGTCTAGGAGAAATATAACATAATGCTCAAGCGTAATGTAATAAGATAACAATGCGTATAAAGGTAATATTAATAGTGAAGAGTGTTGTAATTCTACTAATTCTACTCCCTTTTTACTATATAGTTTGTAACGGGTTCTCCCTGGGTTCGGGTACCCAAGAAACTAAGCCGAATACAAACCAAGGCCCCACGGATAGGTAGGGGGATTTTGCTGGGCGCCAGACTTCGTTAGAAGTCCTCTCTCTCTCTCTCTGGGACCCTCCGACTAGCTACAAACGATAGAGGGATTTCGTAGGGGCGAAGAATAAAGACACAAACCGAATATTATTGACTATTATTTATTAAAAAGAAAAAAAGAAAAGGTGGCGAATTATTTCCACTCCCGCTACCTGGCGTAAGGTACAAATAAAAATATAAATTATAATGTTGACTCTACTATTCTACTGACTCGACTAATAATTAATGACTCTAAATTATACTAATTTATCAACTGAAGAAAAATATAAAAATCACAAGAAAATAAATCGGCTCACTCTCTCTCGGGGACTGCCTTCAATACAAAAAAGAATACTATTTTACTAAAATACTGTTTCTGCACGAACTGGTGCTCTCGATCTAGTTAGACGGTAGGGAGGACTAAGTCTACTCAACCTACGGTCTAACTCGCTCTCTCTCTCTAGGGGAATGCGACAGACTCTGACTCGCAGCAGCTGAGTGCGATGCGTGACGTCAGAAGTCTGTGGCAATATGGCGTCGGCTAGCTTTCTGTTGCAACCGGCGCAGCGGTGACCAAGACTGACACGGCTACGCGCAACGAAAACAACTAACCAGTGCCGGTTTTGAATCCAACCGTTCGCGGGGAACGATTGAGATTCAGACACGGGGTTTCTCGAGGCTCAGGCTAATTACGGGGGCGGGTTGGTACTAGGGGGGGGTGAATATGAATATGAATCGGATTGATCCTACCTGATAGCGACGCTCTTACGAATCTCCGGGTGCGACGGTATTATTCCAAGTACGGTCGGAGAGCCGGGGGTGTGCGGGGGTCAAAATAAAGCCAGTCGGTAGTCCAATAATTCAATAATCCAATCAATAATCCAAGGAAGCACGGGTCGTTATAATTTAGCACAAAGGATCACAAAACTCTCTCTCTCTCTCTCTCTCTCTCTCTTGATTTTACTTTTGGTAACTTTGCAAAACGCACGAGGTCGACTCAAAAGCTCCCAAAAATGGAATGAGCTCCTCTTCCGTTATCTATAGTACCAACCGGCGTCGCCCGGCCTGCGAGCGCTGGCGGCGACCTGCTCGCCATGTGCGAGGGTCGGCGGCCATTAGGACTCGGCAGATCGAGGGCGGCACGATTTGAATCGTGCGGCCGGGCTTAGGTACGTCCGTAGGCCGGTTTAGGTAGAGGTCTGAACGTCTACCACGTTACAAGTTATGTTAGATATAATTCTACTAATTCTATTCCCTTCTTTTTACTATGCTTTATATATTTCATACATTTTTTTTTTTTTTTCCCCAATTCTTATCTACTTCTTATTCCATAGTATATCATTATCCTAATTTTATAGCTTATCATCTATAGATCTGTTTAGATCCACTTTCTAACACTAAATAATGCTGACATACGTATCGTTTATTTATTATATTCAGGCAATACCATTGACTTGTTTTGGATTTACTTAGAAACAATCTGTAATTTCCCTGATTTCCAGGGGATGTGTCTCAGTGCGTTCTATGGATAGAGTTTGCGGTTTAAATGTTTTTATGTGTCTACTCAACGTTAATCGTTATCGTCCCGTATATGTGCTAGTTTCAGTTTGTTGAGGTGGACAATTTTAGTTTCACTAGGTGTCAAGTAGATTTCAGCGTTTATTCCGTCAATTATTCTCTTAATTACATACGGGCCTTTATATTGATCTTCGAATTCTGTGCGATTCTCATTTATTAAAAATACTTTCTGTCCGGCCTGAAAGAGGTGTTTATTGATTCTTTTATCATAATATGCTTTTGATTTTGATTTTGCGTCTTTCAAATTTTGTGCTGCCCTTTTACGAATTTCGGATAGATTTGTTAGTAGGTCGAGGATAAATGTGTTGTATGAGTTTGTGATCGCGACGGTTGATCGTAGGTCCGATGGTAGTCGAGCTTCTTTACCAAAAATTAGTTGGTGCGGTGTGAAATTCGTACCTTCGTGTATCGCGGTGTTATAACAGAAAATTGCGAAACGTACGTATTTGTCCCAGTCTTTGCCTGTTCTTGTGTAATGTTTAATGTGTTCGATGAGTACAAGATGGCTACGTTCGAGGGAGCCGTTGGATTGCGGTCGGTATGCGGTAGTCCTTACTTGTTTAATTTTAAATAATTTGCAAATCTGTTTAGTCGTTGTACTCATGAAATTTTGGCCTTGATCTGTTACAATAATTACAGTAGGGTCTATCTTAAGACTCTGGTCTCGAATTGCTATTTGGATAATGTTTACTTACATAGTCTGGCATCAGGTTGACCTCGTGAGACGGTCTTAAGGTTTTTCTTTCATCTACGAACTTTTCAAATCGTATTGCTAGATCTATAGCTTCGCGTAATGTCCCCGGCTTTTCGTAAGTTACTCTTATTTCGAGTTCGTCTCTCAAACCTTTCATGAATGATCGACCAGCTAGATCTTTTATGAATTTATTTGTCATAACGACGAGCTCTGGATTATCTGAATTTCCGGAGATTTCTAATGCCGTCTCGACGAGTCTTTCCATCCGCATGCCGTATTCTAATACACTCTCGCCCCGGTTCTGCACTGCTCGCGTGATTTGCGCCTGTACGTCCGGTAATAACTCCTTCCGCTTATATGCCCGCTTTAAGTCTTTTAATAGGTCATCCAGCGATGTTGAACTCGTTTTTTGTATACACTTTTCTGCGGCGCCTTCTATTTTTAGGAATACGAGATTTGTAAATAGTGGCAAATCTCGCGCCTGAATTGATTGTTGAATACTTTCGACTTTTCGAATAAATGAATTTACTGGCATGTTAGTGCCATTGCAATTTGGTATTAGACTTATCACCGCTTGCAGTGACAGATACGGGCAGTTAGTGCTCCCGGCGTTAGACTCTTCACCTTGAGACATTTTTACTATAATTCCTACGCTTATAATAACCTATCTAAGACTTACAGAATGGTGAGCACTACAAACGTTGATCTGCTTAGCTGCATCCCCAGGTTGCAGTTCAGGAATATGATAAATCCGGAATGTGTCTTCGCAGGGTGAGACGTGTCCACGGGTCGCAGAGTCGACACTTCGCTGAGCCTTCGTAGATTCGTAGATTATTTTCTTCGTAGAGATTCGTAGATCAGTAGATTCGTAGATTACTTTCTTTGTAGAAATTCGTAGATTATTTTCTTTGTAGAGATTCGTAGATTATTGAAACAAGGGTGCAGAACGAACGGTAAAAGGAAATTTTAAGATGTGCACGATATCACTGTAACTCGATAACTATAGAACTGTTCACTTTTTAAACCGTCTATACATCTTGTGTTTGATTTACTGATTTGGGCGATAGATACATAGTCCTTGAGAAGTTGTAATTTTCACTTCAAGAAGAGAGGTTTCTGCTTCTACCAGTTGTGACGTAAATCGGGAGTTTCGCTAGGATTGTAGCTTTGTTGAGTTCTATGAGTTCGTACCTCGTTTTTACATCCAAGGATAACCGGTTTTAAGTGGTAGACGATTTTTGCACTATAATAGACCGGTAAACGAGGGGTTCCGCTGCCACCAACTTGTTATGTCACAGTGGAGATCGGTGGTGGAAGTTGGTGGAAGTTGGTGTAGATTGACGTAGACTGATGTTTATTGAAGTGAAATAGATTTATTTAGATAATCCGTATAGTCGGTGGTTCTAATAGTTGGTACTAGGAGTTGGTTGGTCGCTTATTAGGTTACGAGATAGGTAGTGTGAAATGGGAATAAGTAGTTACGAAGTAAGTGGTTTTAGATTGGAATTGGTAGTGAGTAGTAGAGATGAGGCGTGGAAAAGGTAGACTCGGTTTTGAGAGGGGTTTGTGGGCGAGTTGCACATCCGGTGTCCGTGTGCAACTCGCGTGATTCTGGCGGAAAACGAGGATCAGGTAATTTGATGATCAGGCGAAAGGAAGTGACGGATCGGGTGGATGTTGGGGAAACGGAGTTGCGACGTAACATCACGAAGGTCCAGAACTCCGAAAATCATAAACCCGACGTTTCGAAACTCCGGATATCAAAATTTAGAAAGTCCAGAATCCCGAATATCTGAAATTGAAGCAGGTAGCGTAGTAAGTTTGACGCGTTCAGATGGCAGCACCATTGACGCGCGTTGATCGGACTTCGCGATGCTCGCCTGTTAATACGCAGTCTGGCGGCAGAAATTCAAACTGCTGTAATTCATTACGATGATTTCTCCTGAGTAACTAAATTTCAGGTGTTGGATTGCAGTTTCCTCAGATTCTCTTGGTATATATAGTATTTAATGTAAGAATGCTTTTAACGTCCGATGTCTACATATGGGGCATTTCGGCTCAACTGAACCAACCATCGACACTCATGTTCATATTTAAAAAAAAATTTTAAACATATCCCGTGCAAAATTTTTTACCCTGAACTAAGCTTGCTAAACGCTTGCAGAACCATTGCTCCAAAACGCTTGCAGAACTGTTGCTCAAACGCTTGCGAATTGAAACAAAACTGTCAAGGATTTTTCCAAGGGTTTTCCAAGATAAGTCACCCAAGCGTTTTGAATGGGTTGCCAATGGTTAAGAAAGGATTCTCTCAACGGTTTTGAATAGGTTGCCAATGGTTAAGTAAGGATTCTCCCAAGGGTTTTGAATAGCCCGATTTATGAAATTGAAAAGTAATAATAGTAGAATAAAAAAGCATTACGAAATGTGACATATTTTATCGTCCGTTGACCCAGCCTACGCATCCCATCGATGAAATTGCATTATACACCTTCTGAAAAAACCGCCGCATTCTTCGTCCCCACCGGGACTTGAACCCACGTCCGCTCGGTTACCAGTCGCACGCCCTAACCACTACGCTAAACCACCTTATGACATATGACCCAACACTCTCCTACTTGTTTAGGGCCTATCGAAGTGTCAAGTTATTACTGGCGTGCCTTTCCAAATATACGTTGCAATATACTTTGACTGTCTTGTTTATTAGTTTCTATAATGGCATAAGCGTTGAGATCAAGTGTTCGCCAAGGTTAATCCAACCCTTCCCCAAGGCTTGGTGAACTCTTGGTTTAAAAGCCAACTGATCGCAAGGTTTCCGCAAGGGTCTTTCGAACCAAGGTATTGCCAAGCGTTGAGATCAAGTGTTCGCCAAGGTTAATGCCAACCCTTCCCCAAGGCTTGGTGAACTCTTGGTTTGAGAGCCAACTAATCGCAAGGTTTCCGCAAGGGTATTTTGGGCCAAGGTATTGCCAAGCGTTGAAATCAAGTGTTCGCCAAGGCTAATGCCAACCCTTCCCCAAGGCTTGGTGACCTCTTGGTTTAAAAGCCAACTGATCGCAAGGCTTCCGCAAGGGTATTTTGGGCCAAGGTATTGCCAAGCGTTGAAATCAAGTGTTCGCCAAGGCTAATGCCAACCCTTCCCCAAGGCTTGGTGAACTCTTGGTTTAAAAGCCAAGCGTTGGCAAGCTAATCGCAAAGCTTTTTCAATGGTTTTTGGGCCGCTTCAAGGGTTTTTCAAGGCATACACAAGGCGTAAGCAAGCTTTTCTATTTTGCACGGGATGTTACAGTTCGAACAAAAGGTTTCTGCAAGTTAGAGGTCTTGCATTCAATTTTTGAGTCATACGAATTTTGATGATTCTAGACGGCGAATAATTCAAATTTTGGTCGAATGTAAATACGAAATCTTAGAGGAGAAAGTTAGATACACCAAACAACCGTTATCCTACGATTTTTAACAGCGATTATTCGCACAATTTTTTAACCGTTCTTTGACAGAATTTTGGTCGATAAAAGTCGAAAATCTCGACTCTTTCAAATGTTGCCATAACCGATTTGTATGCATTTTTTCACACAAAATACTACATCAAAAAACAATATTTTCAAGACCTCGTCCAAGATGTCTGGACCTCTGGTACCAGAAATATGAATTTTATAAAAGCCAATAATGATTAAATAAATCGAAAACGAAGAAGGGGTTGGTTGTAAAAATATCGTAACTGCGAATAATACAAGATAGTATATTCACTATGATACTTTTGACGATTTATTTCATTCAAAATACATTCAAGGGGACCAGTACAGTAGGGTGTCCCCTATTTCCCGAATTGACTTTTTCTACTTGGGTATGGGCCAAATTATTAGTTTATAGCCTAAAAACAATTATGCTATTTTTTATTCATTTTTTCCCAAGTGTCATTAACCCTGCCTGTATATAGGACGATACTTGTGCCATTTGATTAACATGGGATCTTTGCCCTTTTTAGACTTTAATTTTTTTTCGCGTACTACTTTCATCACCTCATCAAATATTGTTGATTCTACTACTGTTCTGACCTCTTTGGATGAACATATTTTTACATTGATAAAAAAAAAAAAAAAAACAACACAAGTGTGGAAGTTTTTTTCGAAATTTATTTTTACCGTATTTTTCAGTATTTTTCGAATATTTTCGAATTCTTTATGGAATTTATCAACTTTTCAATGCCTTTTGTTTGAATTAAAAAATATTCGGAATATATTAAAAAATATGGTAAAAAAAAAAATTTACCGCTTTAAAACTTCAATTTTTTTTTTCCATCAATGCAAAAATATTTCCATCCAAAGAGGTCAGAACAGTAGTAGAATCAATAATATTTGATGAGGTAATGAAAGCAGTAAGCGACAAAAAAAATAAAGTCTAAAAAGGACAAAAGTCCCATGTTAATTAAATGGGACAAATATCGTCCCACAGGCAGGGGTTAGTGGTACTTGAAAAAAAAAAAAAATAGCATAATTGTTTTTAGGCTGTAAACTGATAAGCTGGCTCATACCTGAGTAGAAAGAGTCAATTCGGGAAATAACCGACACCCTACAGTACAGCTACTTCCAAGATATTAGATATGTTCAGAATCAACTTAAGGGGACATATACACCTTAACCCTTCGTAGTCACACTTCTGGAGAATAACACGGTAGTCACACATGGGTGAAATTCACCCAGCCACATTTCAAATGGTCACTGTGTGAAAACTATTTGTCCGACCGGGATCGAAAAAATACGAGAAAATACTTTAAACTTTCTAGAACATGTATCAAGGATCGGTATGTCAAAATTAAAATGACAACATATGGAAAAAAAAATCGTAAATAGGTCAATTTGTTAAAAAATGGATATTTGGGCCCGAACGCCTGGGTGGAATCCACCCAGTGTGACTACGAAGGGTTAAAAAAAAAAAAAAATTCGTTTTGTTTTTCATTTTTGCGTTTGGTACTCTCATATTTGAAGAACATTTTGCCACAAACTCCATACTGATATGTTTATCCGTTTGGAAGATATAGCTGAAATAGTAAAATAATGCATAAATTGAGTCGTGAACATGTAATAGAGCTACTAGCACGTGGATAAGAGACATCGTTGCTATTTTTTTTCTGTATTATTTTTTTTATTTATTTTTTATTCATCACTCAGAAAGGGCCAATGTATGCTGCTGGAAAGTTTTAAACAAGGTCAGTTCGTGAAATCTATTCGAAACAACAAATAGCGCGAGGGTGATTTTCAACAGCGTTTTTCTCGAAACTCTAATATTCTTCCGTTTGTGCATGATTACTCGCGAACCAGTAAATCCTCAAGGTACAAACTTCGTAGGCTACTTGATATCATTGCCCTGCATGGATTCCACCTAAAATATTTAGAAATTTCACTTAGGATTTTGTTCCACAATCGATAAACATAGCGATCATGAGTACTCTGCCAAATATGGGATGACAAAATGTATCAAAAATGTTTAAATTTCAGATATTGTTGGTGAAATCTATGCGCATAACTATCCCCTTCATTCATGCGAAACCTCGATCATTTCGGATGAAAGATGGCACTACAATCGTGCACAACGTGATGCAGTCACAAAAACATCACGACACCTTTACAGGGGTGAATCGGCCTTCCTAGACTAGTTAGGATATTTGTTCACCCAGGGAAATAATCCCCAAAGATGACCCTACACTAGGGATAAACTACAATGAAACAAATGTATTCTCCCATGAACTGTGTTTCTTTGAAAATTACCTCTAATTTCGTAGTTTAAAGTGTATATGTCCCCGTAATATATCTCAACCAAAGTTTATCACAGATCATGAAAAACATTATTTTCAAGACGTGTGTCGTAACGTTTCAGGCGCATGATCCAATTCAGCCTTCCGACGTCCCATCTTCTTCGGTCAACCATTCCTCATTTTTTGAAAGTAGGAATCTGAAAATAAAAAATCATGCCAGAAGTTATGATCAATTATTCAAATTGTAGAAAAAATTGTTCCATTCATTTGCAGATAACTTGAGCAAAAAACAAAAATTACAAATTCCCTAGGTTTTCATGATATAAGGAATTGTTAGCTGAGAAAAATAAGCCGTCAACGACTCGAATCGGACCAATGGTGCTTCTAAAACATTACGACACAGCTCCAAAAACATAGTTTTGAGGTAAACACGTTTGAATTTTTCACCACAACGTTGGAAATTACTACGAGAAAACCTCAGGATATCAAAAAATGTTTCAAGTAATAGTTGGTCAATGTCAAATGAAAAATCTTTTTTTCTCTGATATCTTTTTTGTCTCACCGTGAAATTTGTTACATATTGTCTTCAGGAGGCTCACGCAGCATATGATTGTCCTTCGATGTCCACGGCAGCCTCATTGGCAGCAAGTCGCAATCCTCGAATGGCGATTCGAGCTGCATGAGTACTATAGCGACTGCTTGTTGTTAAGCTTATCCAATACGTATCATCGCGTGCATTGGCTCCTAGGGTAGTTTCAAGCAGAGTTGGGCACCACTAATTACAAATTGTGATTAATTACATTGAAATTACTAATTACATTCGTAATTTGTAATTAGAAAATTTTTAGTTACTAATCACATTTGTAATTTGTAATTAGAAAAAATTCAATTACCAATTACATTCGTAATTTGTAATTAGGAAAATTTCAGTTACCAATTACATTTGTGATTTGTAATTAGAAAAAGAATCAATTACTAATTACATTTGTAATTTGTAATTAGAAAAAGTTTGTTGACTAATTACATTTGTAATTTGTAATTAGAAAAAAATCAATCCCTAATTACAATGACGGAAAGTAATTAGCAGCTATTTTTCTTCTAATTACAATTTTTCAAAGTAATTAAAAGAATGATTCAATCCATTGACAGTTTTTAGATGTAATTATATCTCGGTATATACTCTTATATCTGGGTATATACAACCATATTGCGACATATTCAGGTACATCTCGGTATATACCCCTATATCTGGATATATACAACTATATAGCGACATATTCAGGTATATATCGGTATATACCCCCATATCTGGGTATATACAACTATATAGCGACATATTCAGGTATATCTCGGTATAAACCCCTATATCTGGGTATATACAACTATATAGCGCTATATTCGGGTATATATCGGTATATACCGACATATCTAGGTATATATGACTATATATCAACGAAATCAGGTATATATCAGTATATACCCCTATATCTGGGTATATACAACTATATAGCGACATATTCAGGTATATATCGGTATATAGCAACATATTCGGGTATATATCGGTATATACCGATATATACCTGAATATGTCGCTATATAGTTGTATATACCCAGATATAGGGGTATATACCGAAATATACCCGATTTCGTAGATATATAGTCATATATACCTAGATATGTCGATATATACCGATACATACCCGAATATGTCGCTATATAGTTGTATATACACAGATATAGGGGTATATACCGATATATACCTGAATATGTCGCTATATAGTTGTATATATCCAGATATAGGAGTATATACCGGATATACCTGATTTCGTTGATATACAGCCATATATACCTAGATATGTCGGTATATACCGAGATATACCTGACTCGGGAAAAAAATTTTTTATATGATCATATATAATCATATATATTTATGTATAAGTTTATATGATTGAATATAGTTTTATATAGTTATGTATAATGTTTATATAAAATTATATATATTTATATATAAATATGTATAAATATATGTAAGTTTATATGATTATATAAAACTATATAAAATTTTATATAACAGCGTATCGCATGGCTTAATATTACTATATAAAATTATATATATTGTAACTTTCTCTGCGTATGTCTCACGGCAGAAGGCCGCGAAATTACGCTAGCTCGCGTGAATTCTTTGTCACGGGTATGATTTGGAGCCCCTCCAAGGAAAAATGTGAAAAACCTATTGTTACCCTAATACAGACTTGGGATTGCACACTCTCAGACTCGGGTACCGATTAAAGCTATACCGTTGCTGCCTGAGTGTTACGCACCGAAGCTGCCTGCCTAATACAGACTTGGATAATCTTACACTCTCAGACTCGGGTACCAATTAAAGCTGTACCGTCGCTGCCTGAGTGTTAGACTACCGAAGCTGCCTTGTTTTAAGCTAGCTAAACACGATTTTATTTCCAAGTGATTTTAGCTGAAAGGAATTTATGTTAATTAAAGAAATGAATTAACACACGAAATGAAAGACAATTAGATTCGGATTGATTATTATATCTAATCGATTGAATATTTTATTTTATTGATTCGACTTCCTATAGTCTATTTCACTTGAAGCTACTATTTACAAGAATGAAATTAAACTAAAAATGTTGCTCGATATAATCAAATAATAAATTTTCTATTCTAATTGGCTTTGTTTCTGTTTCTGTTCTGTTTTTCTTTCTTTGTTCGTTTGTTCTAAATTGCTGCTTCAGTGAATCTATTTTTGTTTTGAGTTTAAGTTAAATTGCTACTTTAGCTAATTTACTTTTGTTTCCTTTTTTGATTCTATAATTACTGTTTTAGCTAATTATATTTTTCTTTTGTTTTGAGTTTAATCTAAACTGCTGCTTTAGCCAATTTAATTTCTCGAGTTTTGATTCTATGTGAGGTAAGATCTCGCTTTGAGTAACTTCCTATATTTGAGGTTATGAGAGTTTATCTTTAATAGACGTGAGTCGATTGACTGCTTCAGTACGAATCGCTGGCTACTGCCTCAGCGTGCCAGCTTATATAGTAGTTTTCGTGACGTCACGTCAGGGTCTTCTGATCGGATCGGCGCGAGGCTATTTGCGCGGTCGTACGTAGCTTGTTCGGTCGATCTACCGGGTGGTATAGTTCGAACACGTTACAATATTTATATACAAATATGTATAAATATTGGAACGTGACAGGCAGATAGGCCTGACCGTTAGCATTCAAACATCAGCCGTTGCGAACATTCGATGATAGTCTAGAACGTTCGACACAACAGCATGAGTTTGGGTGACGTCACGACTTGTATATAAGTCGTGGCGACACTCAGCTCATCAGCAATCTAAGGCAAAGCGCCAGGTTGGCTCACCGTAGATATTCAAACATATTCTTTCACTTTTCTCTTTACAGACACCATAGGCAAAGCGCCTGGTGATCTGCCTAGCCAATTATCATTCGTACTTTAGAAAAATCAGAAACACAGAAAATTTCGTAAATTTAATTTTGTTCCAATATTATTTCAAATTATTATTATTCATAAAGTCGTGAGATAAAATATCTCACGCACCAGAGATCATAACCTATAACCAATAAGTTAAGCAACTTTGTAAATATAATTTTAGTTTGATTGCAACCGTCTTTTGATATTATTTTATTTAATAAATGTTTTTTCTTATGTTAAATATAATTGGTAAGATTTAGCACTGGTTCCCTTCTCCGCCATTTCCCGGTCATATTAAATTCTTTTTAGCTAGGAATACGGCTGCGAACACCTTGCGTTCAAGGTCCGTGGATAGACGGGATACGGCTGCGTGCACAAAGTGTACAAGGTCCGGTGTAAGGGATATAATACGGCTGCGTGCACTACGTGCACAAAGTCCGTGAACCAGGGGAGACGGCTGCGAACGCACGGCGTTCAAAGTCCGTAATTAGACAAAAATTAGTTAAAGAGGTCCTAAATTTTCATCCGAGCAAAAAACTCACAATAACTGTCAGTTTCGCGAATCGCGAAACTGCCGTAAAGTTACAATATATATAGGTTTATATAATTATATAAAACTGTATAAAATTTTATATAATAGTGTATCGCATGGCTTTATGTTACTATATACAATTATAGATATTTATATGTAAATATGTACAAATATTTACAGTGAAACCTCCCAATAGCGGACACCTTCGGGACCGGAAATTTTGTCCGCTATTCAGAGGTGTCCGTTATTCGGAATATAGCTAGCTAGGGGATGAATAGCTAGGGGATTTCTAACTTGTCCGGTATAAAGAGGTTTCCGCTATTAAGAGGTGTCCGTTAAGGGAGGTTTCACTGTATAAGTTTATATGATTATATGAAACTATATAAAATTTTATATACAGGCGTATCGCATGGCTTTATATTACTGTATGAAACAATACATTGTTATACATCAAAATATATAATGATTATTGTCATATAATCATCTAGTTTTTTGTCATTTTATATAAATACTTACAGGATATGAACGTGAATGGTGACAGATAATCGATGATTGTCAAGTCATGTTTTACTTGAGTGTATATTCTCTCTCTAATTTTGACGCAAAAATGTGCACTTTGTAAATAAATGCATTCCATAAATATTACAATTCGGAAATATCGAGTAAACTTGATCGATTTTAAAACCTAACTTTCATATATTTATACAAAATTTGTAAAAAAATGAAAAGTCACGCGTTGATCATTGAAGGTATACTTTATATTTATTATCATGGAAAAAGTAAATATATAATTCAAAAATTCAATCATAGAAAAACGTTTCTCCATGATGGTTTTTATTACTTGATTAATTTTCAGGTTCTAATGAAGGAAATCGAAGTTACCAAATATTGAATAATTTTGACATCGTTTCAATTGATAATTGTTACAGAAAATTTTTCTTCGACAAAATGCACTGCCAGGAGATCAAAAAAATTACTGGTGGATTTTTGTCATGTTTTTTTTTTTTATTAACATAATTGATGATCAGCATTCATGTAAATTAACTCTGAATTCATCAAATTACTTAAATGCTTATTTAATAGATTTAATTTCGCTAACTCAATTTATATTTCACACAGAATATCATTTAATGATAACTGCGTGTTTGTTGCATTTAATTACCATAAAATTGATAATCAATACGTCAGATGTAAAATTTTGTTCAATAAGAATTGGAATATATGACATTTGTATATTTGATATTCGCTTAAGCTCATCCTTTCAATAACAGATCTTGGGTCAGTCGGTAGCGGGCACAGTTGGCGAGTGCACGGTTCACGGATCGATCCCCGGCCGCTACTAGCTTATTTTTTTTTTTTCTCTGGACCGTTACCAGTATATATAATTATATAAAACTATATAAAATTATATATGGCCAAAACTCATATATAATTTTATAAAGTCATTTATATATAATTTTATATAATTATATAAACAAATTTTCTCCCGGGGAATATGTCGCTATATGGTTGTATATACCCAGATATAATAGCACACACCGAGATATAATTAGATCTGAAAACTATAAATGGATTGAATAATTCTTCTAATTACTTTGAAAAATTGTAATGAGAAGAAAAATAGCGGCCAATTACTTTCCGCAATTGTAATTGGGGATTGATTTTTTTCTAATTACAAATTACAAATGTAATTAGTAACCACACTTTTTCTAATTACAAATTACAAATGTAATTAGTAACTAAAATTTTTCTAATTACAAATTACAAATGTAATTAGTAATTGAACTTATTCCAATTACAAATTACAAATGTAATTAGTAACTAAAATTTGTCTAATTACAGATTACAAATGTAATTAGTAATTGAACTTATTCCAATTGCAAATTACAAATGTAATTAGTAACTAAAATTTTACCAATCACAAATTACAAATGTAATTAGTGATTGATTTTTTCCTAATTACAATTACAAATGAAATTAGTAACTAAAATTCTCCTAATTACAAATTACAAATGTAATTAGTAATTGAATTTTTTCGAATTACAAATTACAAATGTAATTAGTAATTGAATTGTTCCTAATTACAAATTACAAATGTAATTACCCGGGAAATTTTTTTTTTATATAATTATATAAAATTATATATAAATGACTATGTAAAATTATATATGAGTTTTGGCCATATATAATTTTATATAGTTTTACATAATTATATATAGTTTTATATAATTATATATACCGGTATCGGCTCAGAGCAGAAAAAAAAAAAAACTGGTCCCGGCCGGGGATTGATCCGTGAACCGTGCACTCGCCAACTCTACCCGCTACCGACTGACCCAAGATCTGTTATTGAAATGATGTGCTTAAGCGAATATCAAATATACAAATGTCATATATTCCAATTCTTATTGAACAAAATTTTACATCTGACGTATTAATTATCAATTTTATGGTAATTGCATGCAACAAATACGCAGTTGTCATTAAATGATATTCTGTGTGGAACATAAATTGAGTTAGCGAAATTAAATCTATTCAATAAGCATTTAAGTAATTTGATGAATTCAGAGTTAATTTACATGGATGCTGATAATCAATTATGTTAATAAAAAAAAAACATGACAAAAATGCACCAGTAATTTTTTTGATCTCCTGGCAGTGCATTTTTTCAAAGAAAAATTTTCTGTAACAATTATCGATTGAAACCATGTCAAAATTATTCAATATTTGGTAACTTCGATTTCCTTCATTAGAACCTGAAAATCAATCAAGTAATAAAAACAATCATGGAGAAGCGTTCTTCTATGATTGAATTTTCAAATTATATATTTACTTTTACTATGATAATAAATATAAAGTATACCTTCAATGATCAACGCGTGACTTTTCATTTTTTTACAAATTTTGTATAAATATATAAAAGTTAAGTTTTAAAATCGATCAAGTTTACTTAATGTTTCCGAATTGTAATATTTATTGAATGCATTTATTCACAAAGTGCACATTTTTGCGTGAAAATTAGAGAAAGAATATACACTCAAGTGAAAGATGACTTGACAATCATCGATTATCTGTCACCATTCACGTTCATATACTGTGAGTATTTATATGAAATGACAAAATTATATGATTATATGACAATAATCATTATATATTTTATCGTATAACAATGTATCGTTTCATACAGTAATATAAAGCCATGCGATACGCCTACATATGAAATTTTATATAGTTTTATATAATCATATAAACTTATATATATTCATACATATTTATATATAAATATATATAATTTTATATAGTAACATAAAGCCATGCGATACGCTATTATATAAAATTGGTAGCACGTCACGAAAACTTATGCTAAAATAACTGCGACAAAATAACTCGGACACTACAACTTTGGTGAAAATATATATGCGACAAAAAAATTTCCGACAAAATAACTTCGCGCAAAAAAACTTTGGTCATAATAACATCGCGACAAAAAAACTTCCGACAAAATAACTTCGCGCAAAAAAACTTTAGTGATAATAACATCGCGACAAAAAAACTTCAGACGAAATAACTTCGCAATAATAACTTTGCGAGAGAAAAAATTTCCGACAAAATACCTTTAGATTAGAATAGGTTAGGACCGCAACACCATACCCAGTACGGAACGCGCAGTCGGTGGTTATCGCACCCCCAAAGGTTAGAATAGGTTAGGACTCCATTGATATGCCGCTTATCCGAAACCACAACACCATACCCAGTACGGAACGCGCAGTCGGTGGTTACCGCACCCCCAAAGGTTAGAATAGGTTAGGACATTAGTATTGCACCCTCAAAGGTTATTGTTACAAAAAAAATTCCAATAAAATCAGTTCGGCATTTGCACGTAATTCTTTCAAACAACTTACTAATTAAATTCATCAAATGAATTGTATTTACCGCCTCGTAAACCATGTGACACGATTCACCAACACTATTGTGTCTGCCCGACCGGTAAATCTTTGTTTACATTCTGACTAGGACCAAAATATGTTTAGAAGTGCTTGCTAGCTGCCAGTATCCTCGGACGGCTGTCGAATACAGTTATTATGTGGATTGATTCTCGTTTATAAAATGCCTTTACAATTTGTTTTGAGTGCTAAAAAGAACAAATTATTACTTGTACATGGATTATTACATAGCCAGTGCGGTAAATCACAAAAAACGGGTAATATTTTCTGGCGGTGCACTCAATATGCAGCGACCAGATGCCCCGGTCGTTGTTACACAACATCAATTCAGGAAAATGGTGAGTACTTCATTGATCGTCTCAAAAACTTTATTATTATACATATAATAATGCTGTATAATCAATAATTTCAGGAGAATTGATCAAAGAAATCCCTCATGCCAACATTTGCGTACCACGTCCCGAGCATGTTGAAGTAAAAAAAATTGTGGGGAAAATCAAAATTCGTGCTTGTCGATCGAATGAAGTTACTAGTGGAATAGTTGCCGCTGTAGTTGGGAAGGCCGATGAAGTCGTAGCCTCTGACTTGCCGAATGTTGCAAGTCTGTCACGCATGGTACAGCGTGAACGACAACAGGCCAATCCCCAGCTACCCGATCCAGTTTCCCGCGAAGTTTTAGAAATTACCGGTGATTTTGCATTGACACTAAAAGGAGAACCTTTCGTTTTATATGACAGTGGAGGCAAAGACAGACTTATAATTTTCGTAACGCAGGATAACCTTGAAGTGTTGAGATGCTGTAGTATGTGGAGTGTTGATGGTACGTTTGAAACAGTTCCAAAAATTTTCAACCAATTGTACTCTATTCATGGATTTAAAAGAGTAAAATTACTACCATTGGTTTATGCATTAACCACCAGGCGTACAACTGCAACGTACGAAAAAATTTTATCCGTTATCAATGAGAAACAGCCAATTTTGAGACTCAAAATCATATTAGTTGATTACGAAATGGGATTCATAACAGCCGCGAGAAATACATATAAAAACGTTGAGTTACATGGTTGCTTTTTTCATTTTTGTCAATGTGTGTGGGGAAAGGTGGTAGAATTCAAATTGCAAAAGCGCTATGGGGACGAAATCGACTTTTGCATTCACGTAAAAATGCTAATGGCTCTAGCTTTTGTGCCAATCGATGAAGTTGTCACTGCCTTCGACAAGTTGATCAACACAAGATTCTTCCAAACAAATGACGATTTGGAGCCTCTTGTTAATTATTTTGAGGCCACGTGGATCGGTGACAAAAATCGGCGTGGCAGACGTGGAGACCCCCGATACGATATCTCACTGTGGAATTGCTATAAAGCAGTTACGGAGGATTTACCACGGACCAATAACGCCATCGAGGGCTGGCACCGTGGCTGGAAGACGCGTGTACGTATTTCTCACCCTTGCATTGGTAAATTCATTGACGCAGTTAAACAAGAACAGGGACTAACTGAAACTGTCATCGAACAACTGCGAGCAGGTCGCAATGATGTTGCTCAGAGGAAGAGAAAGCGTTACGAAAATTATGATGAACGTTTGAAAGCCGTGGTAGAGATGTATGAGGATATGGAAATTATTAAATATCTTAAAAATATTGCTAAAAATGTCAAATTGTGAACGACGTTTACAGCCGTGGTAGAGATGTATGAGGATATGGAAATTATTAAATATTTTAAAAATATTGCTAAAAATGTCAAATTGTGAACGACGTTATACCGTATTTGTTAATGAAAATATGTCAATGGAAGTATAGTTGTTTTTGTGATTCGTTATGAAATTATAATTATTTCATAAAGATATCTGTGCTGAAGTTATGTTGCCTAAAGTTATTTTGTCTTAAGTAATTTTATTTGAGGTTTTTTGTCGCGAAGTTATTTTTACCAAAGTTATGTTGACCGAAATTATTTTGTCCTAAGTCATTTTATTTGCGGTTTTTTTGTCGCAAAGTTATGTTGGCCAAAGTTATTTTCTCTCAAGTAATTTTATTTGAAGTTTTTTTGTCGCATATATATTTTCACCAAAGTTGTAGTGTCCGAGTTATTTTGTCGCAGTTATTTTAGCATAAGTTTTCGTGACATGGAGCCTATAAAATTTGATATAGTTTTATATAATCATATAAACTTATATATATTTATACATATTTATATATAAATACATATAATTTTATATAGTAACATAAAGCCATGCGATACGCTGTTATATAAAATTTTATATAGTTTTATATAATCATATAAACTTATATATATTTATACATATTCATATATAAATATATATAATTTTATATAAAAATTATACATAACCATATAAAACTATATTTAATCATATAAACTTATACATAATTATATATGATTATATATGATCATATAAAAAAATTTTTTCCCGGGTAGTAATTATATTTTTTCTAATTACAAATTTGCCCAACACTGGTTTCAAGTGTGGTCATGATCTCTAGACCCCTAGTGGCTTCTTCAGAAAGAGTGGTAGCTCCCAGATTTTCTATTGCGAGCAGGCTACGAGTACAAGATTACTACATCACTCTTTGCAGCGTAGATGCTCACAAAGAGCTTGGAATGATGTTTCACATGAAACAATCGACACCCAGCAGAATTACTGAAAATGATACGTAACCATTTTTATGATGAGACAATGAAGATATTGGCAGAAAAAAAAATGAAAAAAAAATGAAAATGTGATATTGGACGACTTTTACTTGAAACATTTTTTGAAATCTTGAGCTTTTCTAGGCGTAAATTCCGACTTTATAGTGAAAACTTCAAATGCGTTTATCTTAGAACTACACTTTCTTATCATCAGTATGTGAATTTATACTTACTTTGAGGTTAGTTCGTGGAATCCCACGTGTGAAATAATCTAACACTATGACTTGACTTTGACACACCCAATGATAGTGATGCGCTGAAAATTAAGCACGAATCGTGGATTCCTTAGTACTGAAAAGTACTTGATTATTTGTTTATCAACTCCAGGGTTGCGATTCTGTAACTCTCCGCTAACTCCGCTAACTCCGCTAACTCCGCTAACTCAGCGGAAACCGTTGGTTGACTGAGGAGCGTCCAATCGGAGACCTTTTCGGATCGGTAGTCGTACGGCGCCGTGAGCTTTGACCGGCCGCTAGTCGCAACGAACGCGAGGCCCTAATTTTTTATTTTTAATAATAATTCATAAATGTATTATAATATAGATTATACTATTTATTTTAATGAGAAAGATATTATTTGATATTGAATATAATATTTTATTAATTAAATTCAATATTGATATAGATTTACTAAGTTTATTTAAGTATTTATTTTTACGCGCGACAGAACTAGGCGGTAATGCTTTAAAGTATTAACAATTTTCTAACCATTTATTCGATTGAAGTGAAACTTTCCAGAAAACTTATTTGGACCTTGATGAACAACTTTCTCACTGGAAGTTTCCGGTTGCTCGAAATTCGTTCGACTTCCGAAGCCCTTTAAGGGGGTATGTACACCTTTGGAGGAGTTGAAATTTCCAAAAAGAAATTAATCTTATTCTGCGACTTGTGGACTCTGACAAAATCTAAAAAAATCATGATGTCTAAGGAAGGTTCAACCCTCATAACGCATATTTAACATCATGTATTACTTTCAGTCTGAAGGTGGCTACGCTGAAGTGAAAAAACTACTGAATGACTCGGTTGTCGTAAAGAATCAGGACCACCGTTGGATCAATCTTGAAATGTTTGGTCCTCAATCGTTCATGAAAGATGCCTCTATGGTATGAACGTAGGGATTTTTGATATTGCAAAAATTACTTGAGTTATTCCATTTTTTTGATTTTTTTTTTTTTGCATTTTTCAAATTCTTTTTACTTTTTTGCCAGTAACTCAATCAAAAACGGGTTTATCAAAAAATCCCACGTTCATACCATAGAAGGAAGTCTTGTGAATAATTGAAGACCAAAAATTCCAGAATCGATCCAACGGTGCTACTGATTCTTTACGACAACCGGTCAATATATTCATTCTCCAGAAATCAACTTTCAAACTTTTTTATTTAAATTTTTTTTTTTTATTTCCTACTTTTCCCAGAGAAGAAAATGTAGTAACAGGAAATCAAGTTTTAAGATTTTTCTTATGATTAATATGCTGGATCCGCAGCTGCCCTCGTATAGATGTGTTATGAGTCGAGTCGAGTCTAGACACATGTGCCAGGCGGAAGTTTGTAGTGAGTTTTGACCTGTTCTGTCCAACAACAGTGTCTGTTAGTCCAGTGAGGCTGTTAGAAAAAAAATTAATTGCTTTAGAAAAAAAACTGATCAAAATTTTTCAAAACAAAAAAATTCTTAAAAATTCTTGATCTTCAATATTTTGAGGATTCAGAAAATGCTAGCACAATTTTTGTCAATATTCCGAAAATTCTTTCATCTTTTATCAATCATACCTTTCTTCTTATATTATTTACTAAACTCTCGCAATTAATATATCACAGAAATACTCATCTTTTTAGAACTCCTAATGTGTAGTCTCCTGACATCGATCTCAAACGCACTTTTTGATGGATCATCTTCTTTCGATTCCGAAGTCTCGTTTCAGATACATATACACTGTGTTTATTTAATCATGGAAATTACTATTGGTTTGAATTCGTAATGAAAGCACGACAATATTTACAAACAAGTGGACACCTAACCTCGAAAAAATGTAGATCGCAGCCATGTGTTCTGTCAAGATCACAGTTCAAAAGAATATTTAAAATTAAATATGCATAAGAAATGATGATTACAAAGAATTGACAGATCACAAAATCAAATTCAAAATCAAAATATATGAAAACGTCATGAAAGTAAGACAGTGGTGTTGGCAGTGTTGTACAATACTGATGGGAGGAATATGAGGGTTTGCGCGCCGCGCGGCGGCGATTTTTCGCAATTTGGCACTGTCATGGCTGTAACTTCTCAAATCCTGTAGATATTCTGACGCCGATTCATTTGCAGGTAGAGTAGGTCACTACCATTCCAAATAAATTATAAAAAAAAAACAATCTTTCAAAAATTCAAAGGTGTAGATACCCCCTTAAGATATTCATAACTGATTTTTTCAATGTCGCGGAAAAAAATTAATAACTTTCTTGGTAATAATAATATAAACCTTTTCATTTTTCAACCAATCCTGAAACACTATAATACATGATTCCTGCAAATTTCGTTCAAAAATTCTGAAAATTGAGTAAGCCAAAGCGAGTTGAAGTCAAAATAGACGAGAATTAAAATAATAGACCGATAAAAATAATAAACAGACCGATCCGAAACGATCTCTGATTGGACGCTCCTCAGCCAACCAACGGTCTCCGCTGAGTTAGCGGAGTTAGCAGAGTTAGCGGAGTAAACGGAGAGTTACAGAATCGCAACCCAGAACAACTTTATATTTCACTCACAAATGTGTCCGAAATTAATGGCGGGATGAAAACAAAGTCATAGCGCCACTCGCGCCAAAATACGGAAGCTCATTGACGATATTTGAGTCGTGAAACTCCGCTATTCTTACGAGTTTGTCCACGCCACTTCTTTCACAGATAGAGAGAACCTTGAAATAACATTCACCGCAGAAGATGAAGAACCGATTTTTTTTCAATTCTTTTTTTTGGATTTTCGTCGTATATCAATCAATCCGTTATTGACTTTATAGCCTTGCAGCTTGCCAGGCACTTAGTCGATTTCGGTCGTGAAAGTCCGCTTCTTCTTTTTCCTTTCTTCGACTTATCGCCCTTTCGGGCATGTAGTCTTAATTTTGGTCGTGAAACTCCGCTTTTTTTTGTATCCAACGTTTTTTTTTTTTTATCCAACGGTTTTTGAGTTCTGGATTTTCGAAAATTCGAAACAGCGCCGTGATCGATTTTATTGAATAAATTCTCTAAAATACTATGGCCAACGACAAACATTTTTCGGTTATGAAAAAAAGTGGTAAGATTGTTGGTTCTATTTTTTTGAAATGTTTTTTCGTCATCACGAACATTCTTTATTGCAAAACTTCGATTGATGATTTATTTCAGATAGGCAACAGCGAACGGATACGAAAATCAGTTCATTATTGGAAAAAAAAAAAAAAAAATTATAATAATAATAATAAATAATAATAATAATATAATTTTTTTTTGTTTTTTTTCTGATTTGTGATTTTTTTTCCATCAATGAACTGATTTTTGTATCCTTTCGTTGTTTACTATGTGAAATAGATCATCGATCGAAGTTTTGGAAGAAAGATTGTTCGTGATGACGAAAAAAAATTCAAAAAAATAGAACCATCAATCTTACCACTTTTTTTCATAACCGAAAAATGTTTGTCGTTGGCCATAGTATTTTAGAGAATTTATTCAATGAAATCGATCACGGCGCTGTTTCGAATTTTTGAAAATTCAGTACTTAAAAACCGTTAGATGAAAAAATTTGACAAAAATCAGAGAAGGGTTTAGAACCACGAGCTATCGTAAGAAAAATCGCTGAAAAATTCGAAGAGGGTCAGTGTTTTTGGTTTGTCGAGTTGACGTGGAATTCCCCCTATATACACTGAGAGAAAAAAGTGGTTGAATGAAAGAAATATTCTTTGATCCACCTAAACGCGGTGGTTACGGGTGGCGAAATGAATATTTCGTAGATACAACCAAAATATTAGTTGAATAAACTAAATGAAAAACGATTCAATCAAATAAATGTGTAGTCGATTCTACAATTAGAAATTCAAGTGAATCAAATATTCAGTTCATTGAAGTGTATTATTTTCTTGATCTGATAAATCTTCTGTCAGTTGAAACGTAGCATTCTAGAAATGAACAAACTTCTGATCAAATCAAAGTTATGTTCTATTCATTTGACTGAATTGCAGCTGAAGGAACTAAATATTTGGTTATAGCAAACAAAGCTAGGTCCACGCAACTGAAAATTTATTTCAGTGAAGAGTGTCATTTGCTACTCCGACAAAATATGCTGTTGATTGCAAACACAATGCGTTTGAATTGAATAAATCTTCGGGTAAATTAAACCGATATTCTGGTTGCCATAATAAATCTTGGCTATCGGAACTAAATATTTAGTTATAGCAAACAAAGCTGGGTCCACGCAACTCAAAATTAAGTTCTGTGAGGAGTGTCATTTGCTGCTGCAGCAAAATATTCTGTTGATTCCAAACATAACGCATTTGAATTGAACAAATCTTCAGGTAAATCAAACCAGTACTTCGGTTATTATAATAAATCTTGGCTATCAGAACTTAATGTTTAGTTATATGAAACAAAGCTGGGTCCACGCAACTGAAAATTTATTTCAGTGAAGTGTGTAATTTGGTGCTCCGACAAAATATCCTGTTGATTCCAAACACGCTGCGGTTGGATTGAATGAATCTTTAGGTGAAACAAACCGATACTTTGGTTGTTTTAATAAATTTTGGTCGACAAAACTAAATGTTTGGCTCAGGGGATTGAGGTTAAATATTCGTTTCAAAACAAATATAAATGAACTAGATTCAACGTATATGATTGCAACAAGTATTTATTATATTATATGATGCATGATAAATATAAATGGTACTCATGAAATAGAAAAATCTCAAGCACATATTGAAGTATTAGTGAGATATTTAAACAATTTGCACATAAAATTCTAGAATAATTTTATACACTTACACCCAGAGAAGTGGGTTTCTTAAATTTATTTAGATTGAATAGAATTTATTTAGATCAAATAGAATTCATTTAGGTTAAATAAAATTTATTTAGATTAAATAATTCAAGAAACCCCATTTCTCTGAGTGTATACAGGGTGATTCAGAATTCGTGACGAATCTCTTTAGGGGGTGATCCTTGTCAAAATTGGGATCGAAAGTTCCTTAGCCGTTTTTCCGAAAATTGATTTTTTTCTAGGCACCAAATTAGAAACTTTCACTGAGAAATCTCTCTAATATTAAAGAAAAACTCATTGGCATCATTTGGGATTCTTGAAAATTGACATATGATAGGAAAGAAAAAAAAATTGTTGAACAAAAATCTATTTGTCGGAAAAAAATCATTTTTCAAAAATATGGCTAAGTAACTTTCGATATCGATTTTGACAAGGATGATCGCCTCAAGAGATTCGTCACGAATTCTGATTCACCCTGTATAATTATTATCACATAGGAAAGCATCATCACGAAATCATCTCACAAATTTACATATGAATGGCCGATTATATACCGATGAGTAGTATACAATCACATAGAGAAGTATCACTACGAAATTATTTCAGAAATTCTCGTATAAAAAAGATGAGTAATTGGATATGACTATCTATATGAAAATATATCACATGAAAAAATATTAGTACAAGATCATCTCACAGAATCGCATATGAAATGTTGAGTAACTATATACTGATAAGTATACATATAATCACATAAAGAAGTATTACTATAAAATTATTTCACAAGTTCCCGTATAATACAGCTGAGTATTTATATGTGACTCTACAACTATCACATGAAAAAATATTAGTACAAGATCATTTCACAGAATCGCATATGAAATGTCTGAGTAACTATACACTGATAAGTATATAATCACACAGAAAAGTATTAGTATTAAATATTAAAATTATAGTATAACTCTAGAATTATAACAATGAGGTCAACTCATTACAACAAACAATATTATAACTTCAATAATTTTTCAAGACCTGAAATCGTATACTTGACAACATCAAATGTATATTCTATATTTACTAGCTTCAAGTGAAGTTATTGTTCATTTAAAGACACGGTACATAATAGTTTCCATCATTTATAACGTGTATACTAACAGGCAGGTGTGTGATGAGCTGTTTCTGTGATACAAAGCCCCAGTTCTGTGTTTCAATTACTTGAAATGCATGTACATGCTGTATAACAGGGGTCGGCACACTCATTAGGCCAAGGAGCCAAAGCCGTAAATCCACTCAACCCACTCACCGGCACTAATCCTTTTAACGCCGTTTCTGGGAATTTGGCAGGTATGGGTGGGGATATGCAGGTATGAAAAGACTTGGACGGTCATACGCAGTTCTTGCCGTCCCAAATAGACCGCACACCCCTTGGTTCCTTTTATTTCTCCTGAACGCTGCCCCTACCATCGAACTTTCAGGTAAGGACAACTGACCGTTCTCAGGTAGACCGAGGGGTTTTACGGCCGTAGTAATTGACACTTAGAGCCAGGTTGGCTCCGAGAGCCAGGCCGTGCCGACCCCTGCTGTATAAGGCCCAGATTTCTCAATTTAAAGAACAAAAAATGCACTTGGCGACTGGTATCAACGAGCACATATTGAATTTCCCAAATATTGGCCCCGAATCATTATCATCTATCACAATAATCATACCTGGCTTGTACGTGGTACCATTTACCTGTGCCCAAGTCGTGACCATGCATTCATGATCAAAATCATGTGGAAGAGCTACTTGAAAATTATAAAACTCATTAATACTATTCAGCGCTGTTTGAAGTATAACTCCATATGATAGACGTTCATCAAATCCTCTAGCATTGAGAAATCTATGTGCCATTTTCAATTGATTTTTTAAAGTTAATGTGTAAGCTGGATTAACACGCGAGGTTGAGACCTTGGAATCGTTTTTAAAGTCTTTATGTCTGGCTTCAAAACGCATACATGAAATATTACCCATTGGACCAATCTCTTCCATGAGACGTGGGTAATGATTCAGAAAATGATGTTTTGGTTTGAGATTTTCGTCGAAAATTTGAATGGACAAATAATGATGTTCAGCTATCAGAGTGCGAAGCAACTGACAACCTTCGCTTGTAACTGTTGGGGCCGTTATTATGCAGTTGATTTCCCGAAGCATAATGTATAGCTCCCATGCTTTATTATCGGAACTAACAAGATCGCCCACAATCAAACCCAAATATTGCACGAAACAAGACATTTCACAGGCTGACATAATCAGACACCCTGATTTCAGAGCATGTTCTTTTATTGGAGGTGGAATGTTAGTACAAATACTGGTATTGAAATTAAAAAGCCGAATCCTTTCGTTCAGTGTTTCGAGGGAAAATACTTTGTCTTTGTACACCAGTTTGTACAGAATCTTCGCGGTATCATACCTGAAGACACCTTCGTCTAGATCGTGTGCTCGGTCAGCGCTGGAATTTAGTATCACGTGGTAAAACGGGATTTTATTGAAAATGGATTCTTCTTTGATACCTCTAGAGCATTCAGCCACATCTGAGTTCTAATTTTCGATGGTACGCAACAGTTCAACATCCTCTGTCACTTGTTTATGTAGCGTTTGTTTATCAGCGAAGCAAATTCGACAACAATATTGCGCATCCAAACTCGTGGTAAAACCGAAAATGCTGTTCAGCCCTAAATTATCTCCTATGATTAATGATAAAACGAAGTATATTTTTGTTTCGTTACCGTCAATAACTGTACTGATGCCTTCAGTTCCAAGCTGAGTGATTTGACTTATCAAGTTGGCGAATAGAATTTTATTCCCATACTTTTCCTGATCTTTTGTGTGGTGTAATTGAACAAGTAGAATATTTTCAATTTTACTTTGATACTCCTTAGGAAAGTAAGCTATGGTGCAATACACGGCTCCCAGTTTATGGACCCCTCTATGTGACCCCAAGGGATTGTTGATCTCAAAACCATCAAAATATAAGATCAGAGGTAAAACGATTTGACCCTGGAATTCATTTGCAATTGATTTCCATCGTTTACCTTGGACAATTGATGGCATTACATCACTTTTTTGGAGTTCTTCGAGGTGTGCAAGAGTGGACTCCAAAACGTTTGGTAGTTCAAGGAATCTTTTTAACAATATTTTTAGAGGTACTATTTGTAAGTTAGAATTATGAACGCCAATTTCCATACCTGTGCTATTGCGTCGTGGTTGTAATGTAGCACCTATACAAATAGACTCTGCTGCAATAAGATGGTTGGAATTTGAGAGGTGTTTGAGTGTTTCATGTTCAGAACTAAAATTTTTCAAAGAACCTTGTATCAACTGAAACATATCGTTCAAGTCTGATTTTGGATCTGGGCATTCAGGACAGTTATTTCTTTTTCTAAGTATTTCGTAGCACGTATTGCCATAGAGTTCAGTAACGTCTTGTATCACTTCTTGAGCATTAGCTCTGGTCATAGACGTGTTAGCGTACAGTTTAGTGACGAAAGAAGCAGTGGCATTAGAAATAATATTTGAAAATTCTGATATAGAAATACAAGGCTCGACAACAGGTGACATTGATACTTGTTCGACACAAGCATTGTATGTGGATGGGTTTATAATATTCGATTTCAAATCAGTACTAGACTTTGGTATTGATTCCACAAGGAAACTTTGCGTATTATTACTGCAGTGACTAGTTGAAGAGCTTTCATTATTGGTATGCTTGCTGATCAGATGTTTTTTGTACCCATAGTGTAACGTGTTCGAACTATACCACCCGGTAGATCGACCGAACAAGCTACATACGACCGCGCAAATAGCCTAGCGCCGATCCCATCAGAAGACCCTGACGTGACGTCACGAGAACTACTATATAAGCTGGCACGCTGAGGCAGTAGCCAGCGATTAGTACTAAAGCAGTCAATCGACTCACATCTGTTAAATAGATAAACTCACATAACCTCAAATAGGTAGTCACTCAAAGCGAGGTCTTACCATAGAAAAGAATAAAATTGAAATAGGAAGTTACTCAAAGCGAGATCTTACCTCACGTAGAATCAAAAATCGAGAAAATATAAATTGGCTAAAGCAGCAATTTAGATTAAACTCAAAACAAAAGAAAAAGTATAATTAGCTCAAGCAGTAATTATAACTTGAAAATAGAAAAAACAAACAGAAACAGAAAAACAGAACAAACAAACAAAGAAAGAAAAACAGAACAGAAACAGAAACAAAGCCAACTAGAATAGAAATTATTATTTGATTATATCGAGCCACATTTTTAGTTTATTTCATTTTTGTAAATAGTAGAATAAGGAATCGATTAGAAAAATAGAATCGAATCAAAACAATAAAATAATCACACAGATATAATAATCAATCCGAATCTAATTGTCTTTCATTTCGTGTGTTAATTCATTTCTTTAATTAACATAAATTCCTTTCAACTAAAATCACTTGGAAATAAAATCGTGTTTAGCTAGCTTGAAAGAAGGCAGCTTCGGTAGTCTAACACTCAGGCAGCGACGGTACAGCTTTAATTGGTACCCGAGTCTGTGAGTGTAAGATTATCCAAGTCTGTATTAGGCAGGCAGCTTCGGTGCGTAACACTCAGGCAGCAACGGTATAGCTTTAATCGGTACCCGAGTCTGAGAGTGTGCAATCCCAAATCTGTATTAGGGTAACAATAGGTTTTTCACATTTTTCCTTGGAGGGGCTCCAAATCATACCCGTGACAAAGAATTCACGCGAGCTAGCGTAATTTCGCGGCCTTCTGCCGTGAGACATACGCAGAGAAAGTTACATTTGGCGCCCAACGTGTGGCTCCTCAAAATAAAATTTAAATTCACTCGAAATTTCATCAACTTAACTTCATTATAAAAAATTAACTTCAGTAAAATCCTGCTTCAAATCACTTTCTACAAATAACTGCACGAAATGAAAGGCAAGGATTAGGTTTCTGATAAAACAGGAAATAAAATGAACGATCTAGACAGGATAGCGTCGTTATTAAACGACTTACCCTTGATTTCCATGCGAGCGTTGCCGCGCGGCATAACGCGCGCGGTTGGACGCGGTGGCTTTCGAGGTTGTTTCCATGCACGCGTGAGCCGCGCGCGCAACAGACGCTTGCCTTCTTTTTCACCGGCAAAATTTGTTATCCGCTCAAGGTGAATCTTTTTTTATGTTTTAGTTCCGACGCGTCATAATTATTAAAATATTTACTTGAATAACGCAGAAAAAGGCTTACACATAATCACTATCTGCAAAGTAATAAGGTAGGCAATATGGATATCGTTGAGCATTGGTAAATCATCATTAACGTCATGCTGGCATACCGCATGTTCTTACTGCAACATTTCGCTGCCCTCTCCAAATGAAGAAAAAAATAATAAAAAAGCCGGATCAGATTTCTACTAGGGCCAATATGTGAAATGCTCCTCGATTTTCGATAGTCTCCTTACTTGATACCCAATAGCCCAATACCCAGTTAGTCCTATTTTTATACGTTTATCGGGTTATGTTCTTATTGGGTATTCCTTAACTTTTCCCAGGTCCCTTGCCGCGTAATAATCCTCGAAAAATGTCCGACGATGAAGAGGATCTGATTTTGCTATTATGGCTGCGACGAAGACGGCGAATTCATAGAGCCCAGCGTAGAGCATCTCCCCGTTGGTGGGTTCGACCGTTCATTACTCTGAGGCACGAGCAAGGAGCCTACAACAACCTTATTGTTGAGCTTCGCAGGGATCCAGAGCTTTTTTTCAATTATCACCGCATGACACCGATTCAATTTGACTTACTTTTACAAAAAATAGAACCACAAATTTCAAAATTGAATAATGTAAGAGAGATCATACCCCCTGGTTTGCGGCTATCTTTAACTCTACGTTACATTGCTTCGGGAGATAGTACGGCTAGTCTACACTACCATTATCGTGTTGGTCGAGCAACAGTATCTAAGATAATTTATGAAACCTCCGAAGCTATATGGAACGCTTTGCAGCCAGAACTACTGAAACCACTAAATCAACACGAATGGAGGAAAGTAGCCACTGATTTTGGCAACAGATGGAATTTCGGAAACTGCGTTGGTGCAATCGATGGGAAACATGTCGTTGTACAATGCTTCAAGAACAGTGGATCATTATTTTACAATTACAAGGGCTCATTTAGTATAGTGCTCCTTGCAGCATGTGACGCGCAGTATCGTTTCACATACGTCAGTATTGGCTCGGCTGGAAAGGAAAGTGACGGTGGTATTTTCCAATCGTCCGACTTTGGAAAAGCAGTTATAGATAAAACACTGCCACTGCCTCCACCAGCTACTTTGCCTGGTAGTGATATTTGTCTTCCTCCGGTATTTGTTGGAGATGCTGCATTCCCATTATTAGAAAACTTGATGCGGCCATATCCTGGTGTTGGCTTGACACCAGATCAAGTAATTTTTAACTACCGATTAAGCAGGGCAAGAATGTGTATCGAAAATGCATTCGGAGTGATGTCATCCAGAATGCGTATTTTCAGAAAGCCAATAATTGCATGCCCCAAGACTGTCGAGAATATCGTCAAATGCTGTGTAGTATTACATAATTGGCTCAGGGATATTGAGCTACAGCTAGCACCGGGTCAAAGACGTTACCTTCCACCACGATACGCAGATATTGAAGATCGTTTTGGTAACATTGAGCCAGGACAGTGGCGTGAAGAAGCCAGATTCGACGGACTGCGCAATCTTTGTCCTAACGCTGCCAGAAATTCCATACAGGTCGCTAAAAGTATCCGAGAAAGGTTTAAGGATTACTTCATGAACGAGGGCAGTGTCGATTGGCAATGGAACAAATTGCCTGATTACCAGAGAGAATGGTATATTCGACGATGAAAATATTATCCCACAGGCACTTGAGATTTGTAGAATATCATAATGCACGGTCAAATCGGCACGATAGTATGTATGATAATTAAAACTCAATATATTATACCGTCAATTGTTATTGATTATTATTTATTTACTTATTCATGAAAAATGATCATTGAAACTCAGCATTATACTGTAAATTGTCAAAGTAAAATCGTTATAACGTAGCATATGAATAATTTAAGTATAATAAACTACGTGAAATAAAGTACGTAAAGTTAAAGTAAGGGAAAAACGGGAAGAACGGGCAAGACGAGGACGCTAAGGAAAAAGTGGACTTTCGTGAACTCAAAAGGATTGTGGAAAGGATAGATTTAGATTATTATTATCAGCTATTTCGTCTTCAAATATCGACGCAAATGAATTTAATACAGTCTGTCTCATCCGTATCCGGTTTGTAAGGCTGAAATTTTTGACATCTCTAGCAATGGATAAATAAAAATGTTCGTCCGGGCTGAAATCTTGCTTTGGCAGGCTATCCGCGTTTTGCTGCCGTTTATTGATAAGACCCAGGATGGCCATATCCACTGGATCGTGTTCATTGTGTGTTCTTTTAGGATTTCGCGTAGATTGAGACGATCCATTGTGAACTACTGGTGATGATTCGGGTCGCTTTCTACTAGGTGGTTCAAACGCTGATGCATCGCTGGTACTCGGTCGTGGTAATTCTTGTAATTCTTGTGCGTCGTTTACGTCGACTTGTGAGTCGAGCACTTCTACATCTGCCATCCTGGCATCGTTTCTCGCGTTTGACGAAGCGGCAGATTGAGAGCATGAGGGGGGGATGCGGCTGATACTAGTCATACTCGTTGTTGTTCTAGTCGAAGGAAAGATTAGCTTTGATTTACATATTATTGTATTTGCGATTTCGCTACTGTGAATGACCAATGAACAGAAATCTATAGCAGTGAATGACATTATAGAAGTGATATATCTGATAGAATTACAAATTTTAGGTGGAAAATTCATAGACTCACATTCGTGGATCTACAGTGCCACTGATGAAGGTCATCAATGACATAAAAGCCCAGCCTGAGTGACCATTGGCTCCTTGTCCGCTCTTGGTCGCTAATTTCTTTTTTTCTTTGAAGTAGCGATCCCGTAGTGACTTCCATCTAGTTTTTGCAAACGCTTCTACGAAATAGTATGCACATTCGAAATAAAATTCATTGTTCATTTAGCGATTCTGATATTAAATCAAATCTATTAAGTTATATTTACCGTCAACTTGCAACTCAAAAGCTATTTCAGCCCATAGTTTTCGCTTATGGATAATATCCTTATATGATTTATCGCGCATGTCCCACAATGGCGTTCGAAGTTTTATCGCATTTATTATGAGATCGTTCACAGTATTATCAATACTTAGAGCGCCTTCTTCCGTATCGTTCGTAGACATGCTGGTGAAATATTGCTGCAATTGACGTGAAAAATAGTATTTGTAGTTGGACTTGATATGGTTTGCAAGTTGAGACATCCGTACTCCGAATTAAAAAAAAAAAGTTTATTTTGATTGAACATCAGATACAGATTCATAATAATTGCACTTGAGAACAATTGTAGTTGAAAATTATCGACAAGGAAAGATCTTTTCAAAATTCACGTTGTATATTCACAATTTATTATATTACAGTCGATACTTTATGGAATTAATAGTTGAAGTGAACCATAAATCAACCATATTTATTATATATAATATTTATTTAGCGAAAAAATATGACTTACATGCTCCTTATTTAATGCAACGTAAACAATAATCGGTTGCCCCAAACAAGAGCCCGCGAAAGCCGAGCTGCCACGAAGCACCCGAGCTTACCCGAACGCGACGCGTTGCCTTGCGGCCGCGCGTCAAATATTAAAATTTTTTAATGCAGCGCGTCGTGCCGCGAGTTACCGCGCGGTAGGCCGCGGTGCTGTTTCTCATTGGCTGAACGCGCTGCCGCGCGCGTTATGCCGCGCGGCAACGCTTCCATGGAAATCAAGGGTTAGCGAAAAGTTATGAAAGTCGCGAAGAGGTATTTGACAAGGCTTTTGTTTCTTTCAATAATACGCTAGAACAGTTAGTATTGTCAAGGCCTGAACAGCAGGCATATTTCGAGCGTAAATACAACGCAGCTAACGATACTGGGGATCACCTTGACAAAGATCAAACTAATGTAGCGTGTAGTATCGTAAAAACAGAATCAAAAGAAAATATCGAGTCACTTGCGAATGAGATAACTGATCTAAGTTTTACAGGAAATAACAAAATAATTGAAATTGACGAAAATAACCAGAATTCCGAAATTCAACGAACGGTTGAGGACGAATTAAATAGCAGCCCGCGGGCAATAACTAAATGTCGTCCAGTTCAAGAAAATCTTATAATTAAAATTACTAATTGGAAAGAACTGCCTAGTTTGATTTCGGAAACCAAGAAACTTTTTGGATTTTTGGGAGATGAAGGTTTATTCAGAAATTTCAACATCGGAAAAAATATAACTTTGTTCACCGACCAGGGGGCAATAACTTTTATCAAACCAGTTACTATCAATTCAGTCAATGCAGCAGTAGAGAATAAATGCTATCGGGGCAAAAGCGAAAGGCTAGACGAAGATACTGTCAGCATAGCTGACGTTTCGAGTAGGTGTCTACCTGAAACAGAAAATAAAGAGCAATTAATGAGTCAAATTCAAACCATAGCACCATTAGCAGAGGAAATAGGTGACGAATTAATCCAAAATCTCAAAGGAGATAGATTAAAATCAAACAAAGCTCTTACGGGCGTTGACTAGGCCTCGCCGAGCGCGCGTAAATAGACTCTCGGCATTTACCTTCTCATTTCCTCATTTTTCAAGATAACGGAGTCTTCGATGAAAATTCTTACAGATAAATGATGTCTCCGTGTCATGGCTTTGGCCGAATTTGCGATTTCACTTTAAGCTTTGCAAAAAATAATCTTGAAAGTAAGCCATCTTTGCGATGATGTACAACGAGGAGCGATTTTTTTTTAAATATTCGGCGAAAGCCATAACATAGCTACATCCTTTACCTTCTAATCAAGATCATGATCGATACTATCGGATCAATGACTAAGGAGTGATCAGGAAAGACCTGAAGCATTGAAATGCCGATTTTTGGCGCAAATAGTGGGCAATTTCTAGCGCAGCCGCGTTGGGTGGTAGCAACACGAACTACAGGCGTTATAGGGGTAAATACAAACCTCTCACTGCTCTTCTCCTTTCGCGGAATCGAATCTTTTCACTCGCATGTGGGTGCTACAGTTTTTCGATTTACTTCGTGTTTTTCAATTATAAAGTTCTAGTTTTTTAGTGCCAATATGGTTAAGGCGAGAAAGTGTCTTTCATTGTTGGCGAAGAAGAAGAAAAGACCCGGCCCTCGTAATTTGGCTAAATATCGAGAAAAAATGAGGTAAATTAATCGAATTACGTACGATTGGAGTAGAGTCCTCAGAGTTTAAAATTAAATAGCTTTAGTACGAAGCATCGGAGAAGGCTGATCTAAAGAGCACTTTAAAGAGCAGAGGTTTCTGTTCAGAATGACAGAGTAATATAATTTTTAGGTATCCGATGTAGGTCATAAATAATAATTTAAAGATATTGCGACGTCTATTACGCGGCCAGCTTGCATAGATCGTCGATAAAGTTGATAAAGATAATCGAAATTCCCATTTGTCTACTAAGAGGAGCTTTCAATAAATTATATATTTACATATTATTTTGTTTGCGTGGATATTATTGTGTTTGTTCATTTAACCGTCAAATACAAAGGCATGATTAGTCAAATAGAGTGTAGCTGCCACTCTCACCGCTGCTAGAAATAGGAAATCGTGTGTATAGTGTATAGCTATACCTTGGTACATTAGAATGACCACGAATATGCATGTCGAGATTAAAACTTGTCAGCACTCACATATCTCAGGATATTATTATTCGACAACGGTTACATACAAACTTGCAACGCGGCGCGAAGAGAATATGAATCCTGGTGCTATTCACTCTTACTATTAGTGTATGAATGATTGCAATCAAAATCGATTCCTTGACTGATTTTAGAATGATTATAATGACTTCAGTCATTGAATGATATCATTGATTTCGTGTAATATCACGAAATGATTCTATAAATGCATCGCAAAGGTAGTGATTTCACGTGATTTCTGAATTCAAATGATTTCTTATTATTTCGCGTGTCTAATGGCATGAGGACATAAGCGTCATTATTTTCTGCTTTTCGTAACGGCAAAATGTCGTATATTTTTTTTTTGTAGGCGAAAAACAAAGATTCGTTCATAAACGTTGAAATTTAACCCTAGAACTACTAACCCATTTTTTCTACCTTTAAACTACAAGCCGGGGTAAATATTTACCCCACGATTTTCTTGTTCGTAAAATCGTTCTGGAAAGCAGTAATGAGACTCGTAAGTACATGAATCTCTTCGTTCTTTCATGCTGAAGAGAATGGTGAAAAGTAAATTCAATTTCATTAAGGCTTAGTCGGTGAAAAATCGATTTAAATACCTGAAAGCGCTAAGGAAACAGCCAAAACGTCATTTTTCGAAGTTCGCCTGGGGTAGATACATACCCCGGTTTTTAGTTCTAGGGTTAATATTGGGTCAGTTAAAAGCAGAAGGTCTTATGTACTGGTGGATCGACCTTTCAGTCTTGACTTCTGAGAAAAAAACTGGTTTACACTAATTGCATCTCGTAATCTATACGTTTTCTATACGTTTTAATCATTTTTGGAGCGACTGGCGTAAAAAAAACAAAATTGTCAGACTATTTGCCACTAAAATCGCGTTTTTAGTGCTTACGACCCTATGCCATTAGACACGTGATTTTAGAGTGTGATTTTAGAATACCGAAGTCAGAGGATTTCAAACAACATGGGTCTTATTCTCAATTTGATTGCTTTTATTGTGGATTTCTCACAACATTGCCAAATGATTTCCTGAGTGAATAGCCCCTCGATATAAATCGTCAATTTATACTCTGAATCTACTATGATGAACATTATTCCGAAAATCTTCAAAAGTATCTATCGCTGACCTACTGTGTCGTATGTTATTTTTTGCATTATTCGGCATCTATCAATCTGCGGTCTTCCGGAGCGTGATCATATTGTTCACCAATTATTTCTGTGAATAATTTCCTTCCTATTCCGTATCCTGTATAGAATTGCTGTGAGCCAACAAAACGATGGAGAAATTATTCGAGAAGTATTAACTTCAGAAGACCCGGTAACTGATGACGTTACTGAGTTCAATGAGGTTGTAGTACTTCCCGATGAATTTCAAGATACCGATTTGTTCTGCTCAGAAACAATTCCTGATTCCCCGATACAATCTACCAGTGACGATCGTGAAATTCACTTCGAAGTCGGTGACGGGGAATTCGTGAGTATCCAGCCCGCGATCGAAAGTGATGTTGTCGAAAACCGTATTTTGCATTTTGAAAAAGATGTCGGAACTGAAGCCGAGCCCAATTCTCCATTGGAGTTGACTGGTAGAAGGATAATCGACATCAGTCATTTTCTAAATAGTATCGTGGATATAGGTTACCACGCCCCTTTTTCTTGTAGTTTTGCCGACATGTATCCTATATCCGAGAGCCGGACAGGATTCATTACCACCATCACCTTTAAATGTAAAATGTGTAATTTAGTCAAATCAATAACTTCCGAAAAATCTACTTTAGGACCCTCTAGCGTCAATGCAGCTTTAGTTTCCGGAATTATGTCCACAGGTGGTGGTTTTTCTCAGCTCGCGGAAATCAGTGCCTCAATAGATATGCCCTGTATGGCCACAGATACGTGGAGAAAATATCATAAAATAGTTAGCGACGCATATCACGATATTTCAAGGGAACAGATGCTAGAGTCAGGAAGAGAAGAAGCTAGGTTGGCCCGTGAGGTGGGTGACGTTGACGAGGATGGGTACCCTTGCATAGCGGTTGTTGCAGATGGGTCTTGGGCAAAAAGATCGTATAGGACCAAATATGATTCACTTTCGGGTGTAGCAGCGATAGTGGGATTCAAAACCAAAAAAGTTCTATTCATTGGGGTAAGGAATAAATATTGTTCGATGTGTGATAGAAGGCGAGGCGATACCGAGGCATCTGTAGGGAAGCATAAATGCTCAAAAAATTGGACAGGTTCTAGTACCGCGATGGAGGCAGATATAATAGTTGAGGGTTTTAAGTGTAGCGTGGAGATGCACGGTATCAAATATAATAAATTAATTGGGGATGGAGATAGTAGCGTTCACCGGAAGCTCGTCGATGCGCTTCCGTATGGACCGGAAGCACTAGTCAAAAAAATAGAATGCCGCAACCATGTTCTCCGTAACTATGGCAATAGGCTTCGTGATCTTTGTACCAATCGTAAGGTTGGTACAGTTATTTTGCGTAATAATTTGCGCAAAAACTTGAAACGGCTACGTTATGCTGTGACTTCTGCGATTCGTCATAGAAAAGTGCAAGTTGGTCAGCCATTATACGTCCGAGTCGAGGATTTGCGCAAAGATATTAAAAACGGCCCAAGTCATGTCTTTGGAGAACACGGATCGTGTGCTGAGAGGGGTTACTTTTGCGACGGTAACCCCAAGCCAGGTGAAATAAACCTGGTGGAAGACATGAAGTTGACTGGTGTCTTCCAAGAGATTCAGTCGGCAATGCATCGACTCATTGAGCATGCATCTAGCCTCATATGGGACGTGGATAATAACGTAGCTGAGCTATACAACTCTCACGTTGCCAAGGCTATAGGTGGCAAAAGAGTCAACTTTGCCCTCCGCGAGTCATATGAAGCTAGATGCGACTCCGCTGTCGTGAGAATGAACTCCGGTGGACAATTCCATAGATTAGTACAGGAAAAACTGGCAGGTAGAGTAGGTAAATTCACTCAAATATTCTGCAGTAGGAAATCAGGGTCTCTCAAAATTAGGAAAAAGTATTTCAAGGGAAAGAAGAAGATTTTCGCGGCTCAGATTGCTGACACCGACTATGGCCCGGATGCTGCATGTCCGGGGGAATCAGACTTGTCGGCTGAGGACTTGGCAGTGGCTCAAAGGATATTCGTGCAGGCCTTGTATTCGGAGGACCTATTTGAAATCGAACGGAAAACAATGGGGCAGAGTTCGTCCACTGAGTGGTACGAACAACGTCGAAAGAGATTGACTGCCTCAGTTTTTGGTGAGATTTGTAAAAGAAGGCCACAAACATCTTGTGCCAAATTAGTCGAACGCATCCGCTATAGCGATTTTCATGGAAATTCGAATACGAGGTGGGGCATAGAAAAGGAGCCTTTGGCAATCGCACAGTTTGCTGCCAAACGGTCTCTTGCCGTGGACAGCAGTGGTCTAGTGGTGGACAAGGCGTTACCCTTCCTTGCGGCGTCGCCGGACGGGCTTGTAGGTAAAAACGCGGTCATAGAAGTGAAGTGCCCAGCATCGGCAAAAAAGTTAACCCCAATGGAGGCCATAGAGTCCAAAAAAATAAAATTCATGAAGATTATTGGTGGGAAAGCCATCTTAAATGCTTCCCACAATTACATGTATCAGGTACAAGGTCTTCTACACATCACGAATAGAACGTGGTGCTATTTTATAGTTTGGACACCGGTAGGTCTAGTTATAGACAAAATAAAACGTGACGATAAGTTTTGGACCGAAAAAATGGAAAATAAATTAGCAGATTTCTTTCACTTTTGTTTGTTACCGGAGATCGTAGATTCTAGACGTGCCCGACATCTGAAAATTCGCGAACCCCCTCATATCGTCGAAGCCCAAAAAGCCATGAGCAAGAGACAGTAAACTCATGACTTACGAATGACGAAAAGCCTGACTGTAAATATCTGTATATATATATATATATATGTAAATAACCATCGTGCCATACTTTTCTGTGATTTAGATCTAGCTGTATTACTGTGCCAAAGGTTCTGTGATCACGTTATATTTATTGTTTGTGTAATATCTATCTGTTTCGTAATTTCAAAAATATTTCAGTTATGGACAAAATCCGACTGACGCTCCCAAGACTGTATAATATGTTGTATATAAGATGTAGCATACTTAAGCTATAGCCTCAAGTTTTAAACCTTCTGTGATGAGCTGTTACGTACTTTTTATTACTTTTATTTCAGATGTAATATTTATTCGCGGTGCAATATAAGTGCATATAATGCTATAATGCTAATAGTATAGTATAGTGTAGTGTAGTGTGTATATATATATATTGATTAATGCGTAATATGTATAATACCAATTTTTCTTGCAAATTATTATTTCGTTAGTTCTTCTGAGATCAGATTCATATTAGGTAATTCTCATAGAAATAGCAAAATTGTATGATGATGATTTCTTCGAAAATATCACTTTCATTTTCGAATTTTCTATTTTCCGTCATTTTATAATCGTTTCTTTTAGACCCGATAATGGTTGGGAGGTTGGGACGGGTTAGGTGGGTTTCTATTTAGTAGCGACCTCCACGTGGTGAAACCTGGGGAATTGATGATATTTCAGTTATGTTATATATCATTGATTTGCTGACAGCTGCTTATTTCGATTTTGATTTCACGGTGCCGCAAGACGATCAATTTTTGTTGTAACAAATCTGCAGTTTTTGGGAATGTCTCACGAAATATTATGCAGATTTGACTAAAAAGAAATTAGGGTAAAAAATAATGAAAAAGTTTAAACTTTTGAAAAAAAGTCAAAAATTATTTTTTAATTACCACTCTATTGTCTATATATTGGCGACCACGAATTATCAAAATTTTGACAGTACCTACTCATAATCACATTATACGACCATTCGTATGATTTTCAACCGGCGATGAATATACAGCTCGACAATGTATTTTAAACCTACGGCTGGCGAGGAGTGGGGAGCCGAGCGTCCTCAGCCTACCCCCACCACAGTAGCAGCTAAGGTGCTCTGTCTTTCTTGTTCGTCTGCTGTCTCGCTCGACCCAGTTCACGCGGGAAGCGGAATAGCCCGCGCTTTTCAGCTAGTCAACGCCCTTACTGTTCAGAATGCAGTTTTTTACCACCAAAATCCAGGGGGCAGCCTCAAGTCTTGCATTCCCGAGTCAGTATTCAAATCTTTGATTGAAAAATGCCATGATTCGACTGAAATAGCTCTGTTTTTAATCCAGCTCGAACAAAAATCATCCCGGTCGTGGAGAAATTGTAAATTCAAAAAAGACATAAAATACGAAACTAAGTTGTGCTTAGTAGAAAATAATATTAGAAGACATGGTAAAAGAAGGGCCGATAGGTTCAATACCACGCACAAAATGAGTAAATTTAAGATAGGAGATAAGGTATTAGTTAAGGCTTTAAACGTTTCTGATACTGTTAATAAAACATAAGAATTAGTCAGTTGAAGTCAAGATGTATAACCCTAGCTATGGCTACATTAGTGTCCAAGAAAAATATACGCAAACGGAAAACATTAACTTACCGTGCATTAAAGATATTAACAATAATTGGTAAAAAGTAATGCAGTGCAGGGGGAAGTTTATAAGCGGGAAAGGGTCATACCGAAACGGCAAGTGCACCCAGACACCTAAAGAAAAAGAAAAAAAGAAAGTTATTAAAATAAAACCAAAAATAATCAAAGTGGATAAAAATCCAAAAATATTAATAACAAAAATAAAAGAAAAGCCAAAAATAGTCAGAGTAGACAATAATCCTAGAATAAAAATTACTAAGATCAGAGAAAAACAAAGAATAGACATGGTTATGCCTAATCAAAAAATAAAAATTGCAATACCTTTAAATAGGGTTAATGTTAATCTTAAAGTCGCAGATAATATTTACAAGATACCCTGGAAACTAATAAAAATTGATCTGTACGAGAGGATGGAAGAGGAGAAAAAGGCGTATAAGAAGAAAATGGATCTGTTCAGATTATTCGGAACAGTAGACTTACCTTCTAATGACGATAAATCAAATCAAACGCCAGATCCGGTGATTAATCCAGACGATCCAATGACAGGGGATGACATCATAGGAATGCTGCATATTCCTTCACCTGAACCGATGGAAGATGTATGTGGAGAAGCGAACATATTTGGCTTACCGGATTTCGACTACCTGGACCAGTTATGTCCAGATTTCCTAAATAACATGCCAGCCCTAGCATCACCGAAGGAAGTAGAACTACCGGAATACATCGCGCACTTTGATTTCAGTGATCCTCTCGGCCTAAAGAAAGAAAAAGACTAGAATCACGGATATATCAAACAATTATAATCACGGACATATCATATAACTCAGACTTAACAAATTTAAAACATAGACTTGATAACAGTGCCTAATAATCTAGAAGACATTTTTGTTCACTTACCTTTGATGACGAGTGCACCTTTATCAAACGTCAGTAAACAAAAAAAGGGGGCAATGTAACGTGTTCGAACTATACGACCCGGTAGATCGACCGAACAAGCTACATACGACCGCGCAAATAGCCTCGCGCCGATCCGATCAGAAGACCCTGACGTGACGTCACGAGAACTACTATATAAGCTGGCACGCTGAGGCAGTAGCCAGCGATTAGTACCAAAGCAGTCAATCGACTCACATCTGTTAAATAGATAAACTCACATAACCTCAAATAGGTAGTCACTCAAAGCGAGGTCTTACCATAGAAAAGAATAAAATTGAAATAGGAAGTTACTCAAAGCGAGATCTTACCTCACGTAGAATCAAAAATCGAGAAAATATAAATTGGCTAAAGCAGCAATTTAGATTAAACTCAAAACAAAAGAAAAAGTATAATTAGCTAAAGCAGTAATTATAACTTCAAAATAGAAAAAACAAACAGAAACAGAAAAACAGAACAAACAAACAAAGAAAGAAAAACAGAACAGAAACAGAAACAAAGCCAACTAGAATAGAAATTATTATTTGATTATATCGAGCCACATTTTTAGTTTATTTCATTTTTGTAAATAGTAGAATAAGGAATCGATTAGAAAAATAGAATCGAATCAAAACAATAAAATAATCACACAGATATAATAATCAATCCGAATCTAATTGTCTTTCATTTCGTGTGTTAATTCATTTCTTTAATTAACATAAATTCCTTTCAACTAAAATCACTTGGAAATAAAATCGTGTTTAGCTAGCTTAAAAGAAGGCAGCTTCGGTAGTCTAACACTCAGGCAGCGACGGTACAGCTTTAATTGGTACCCGAGTCTGTGAGTGTAAGATTATCCAAGTCTGTATTAGGGAGGCAGCTTCGGTGCGTAACACTCAGGCAGCAACGGTATAGCTTTAATCGGTACCCGAGTCTGAGAGTGTGCAATCCCAAGTCTGTATTAGGGTAACAATAGGTTTTTCACATTTTTCCTTGGAGGGGCTCCAAATCATACCCGTGACAAAGAATTCACGCGAGCTAGCGTAATTTCGCGGCCTTCTGCCGTGAGACATACGCAGAGAAGGTTACAATAGATATTATTGAAGGTACGTAAACAATCTGTGATTGGGCAAAGCAAGGTTGAATTCTGTTGTGGACCATGGCTTAATTCAAAGTGTGCTATGACGCAAAGCGGACATGGATACGTCATGGTGTAGTGTGAAGGCAAATTTAGCTACAGATATCGAATGATAATTGTCAAGTATGCGATTATATGGTGAGAAAAATTTGTTAGCATATAAGCTGGTTTGAACATGAGTATTATGTAGACACTATGTTTATCCATGCACGATGCTGTATAACTCAGCAGTTGCAATTGAGTTTTGGTTTTGCAGAAACTTTATAAGCTCCATTATGTAAGAAATTTTCTTGTACATATTTTGTAGTGATTCGGTACAAACCATGCTGGATCAAATACCAAATGTGCTCGCTTTGAGCCGGGTAGTTAGCGTTGAAAACATGAAATGCTTTAAAGCAGATGTTTATAGCGGACAGCGTCGATTCAACACTGTAAAGCGTTTTGTCAATGCACACGTAGAACGTAGAGATCTCCTTCAGGGTAGGTCCAACAACGATTATGTAAGGTTGAACGGTCAGTTTCATTTCACTCATAACCTCCACCTTTTTTGATTGGATCCGAGAAATATCCCCTGGAATCTATAGTACAGATAATTAGTTGAATATTTCGGAGCTCAAACTGATACAGATGCGTTATCTTTTATCTAATACCTTCCCCCAATAATGTGAAATATATTGATTTTTTTTTATTCATGAAGAAGCAGCGTGAAAATATTTAAGGGGGTATAGGACTGCTGGAGCCTTGAAAGCAATTATATTTTTCTGGGTGTAATTACAATGAGCGTACTTGAGATAGGAGAATTATATTTTAGTACATGTTTATTGGACTCAAAGTGAACCCTAAAGAAAATACAGATGAACAAAATCTTGATAAATATAGAAATCCGAAGCTATTGAATTAGCACAGGTTTTTTCCGGATTCGTAGCTGGCCCGCATGATAACTCAGGAGCCAAGGCACTTGGAAAGCTGAAATTTTGACGAAATTTTTATGATACCTTTGTGCATGGTGTGAACCAGTCTCATTGATTTACAAAAAAAAATGTCAAAAATATTCGAAAAAAACGAAAATTTTTCGAATTTATTAAAAAAAAATCCTGTTTTTCGTTTACAAAATCCCTCACAGAATTTTGCCGTTGATGCGACTGGTTCACACTGTGCACAAAGGTATTATGAAGATCTCGTGAAAGTTTCAGCTTTCTCAGTGCCTTGGTTCTTGAGTTATCATGCGGGCCAGCGACGAATGCGCAAAAAAACCTGTGCTGATTCAATTTCTATATTTATCGATATTTTTTTCATTCATATTTTTTTTGAGGTTCATTTTGAGTCTAATAAACATGTACTCAAATATAATTTGCACAGCTCGAATACGCTCATTGTAATCCCACCCAGAAGAACATGATTGTTCTAATGGCTCCAGCAGTCCTATACCCCCTTAAATGAAGAATATATTGAAGTATGCTATTGTTTATCAATTGAAAAAAAAAGAATGAACCTTGGCATGTTCGATTAGGCCTGCTGCGCACTCAGTTATGGTCGGCTTCCAGTGTTTAGCCTTCGTCCCAATTTTGCCTTTTGGTGGCACGAAGTAGGGTAAAAGTGAGAGTTGGACTGCAACTTTACTGTCTACGAACCAAAAAAGAAAAGAAATTTTTCAAATCTACTGCTCTAAGAAATCAAAATCCAATAGTGTTAGTACGATAATTTTTCAATGTTTTGAATGTTTGACTGATTACATAATTACGAATCACCATTTTTTGTTATACCACATTTATCTCATACTCCTAAAATCAAACTATAACATCTGAAATAAATTTGTTCCTTTAAAATTATCGTGGAACTTTGTGTGTAGTCCCACTCACTTATATAATATTGAAATACGAATGGGCGTGAGATGTAATTGTTAAATTTATATTCCAACTTGAAGTGTCAAATTTGATATTTTTTTCTCTTTAAATAATAATAATACGTGTTTTTGAGAATCTTATTCATCAATCCCCATGAAACGCCTATACAATCAGAACACAGTACTACCATATGATTATAATATCACTCACTTTCATTCAAATCGTCAGATTTCAAAAGATCCCATAGATCATTACCCCCACGAAAAAAATATATATGCTAGGATATATGCATGGGATATATCCTAGCATATATGCTAAAATATATGCTAGTGTAATAAATGGAGATGGAGTTGCTACCAATGTAATGAATAGAGATCGTTGTTCTTATGGGTAAGATAGAGCTATCGTTGAGTTCGTCCCTCGTTTTACACCTTAAGGTAACCGGATTTCAGGTAATAGGAGATTGATGTGAATATATATACGGGGCATTCCAGCTCAACTCAACCGGCCAACGGAAGTGACCTCTTCGATTTTGTTCTCAAAATAATATATGGTAGTTCTATATTAAACATAACATGTCTGTGAAGATCAAGCCTTAAATCAAAAATCTGCCCAAGTTATGATTTTATGAAGATTTGAGTCGCCTTACATTCAAATATTCAGTACCACTAAACGATGAGTCAACTCAAAAAGGTGTCTAATGGATTATGTCCGGTACAAAGTGCAGTTTGGATGGAAATTCAATGAAAAATTTTAAGCACTCTTTTTCTCTAATATTTCTCGAAAATCTCAATTTTCTCGGGAGTGCCCTAATCGATTGGGATGAATTTTGCACACAAAATTTTCAGTGAAAAACTACAAATTTTGGTTCCCGAAACAATATGCCCGGACGTCAACTTCCGGAGTTGTGCAGTTTTTAAATAATTATATAATTACCATTTCCGAGGGAATTTTGGTTCGCACGAATAAATAACATTGGGTATGATGCAAAGCATAGAAAGCTTGGATACAAATATTTAGGAAGTTGCTATCAGACATCAATAAATCAATTGAGTAATTGATAATCTTTTTAGTTATTACAAACATAATTTATCCGTTAATCGTGTCCAATAGCACTTTCTGTTTTTATGAATCACTGATTATATTTAACTGGATACGAGTTCACATGGAAGGCAGAGGCCAATTCTTGCACCTGAGTGTACAGTAATGTTCATGAATGGGTTTGCGATGGCTAACTCTTTTTTTCAGATTTTTTCGGATACCATCAATGAAATAATATTATATTATTTTTACAAGGGTTCACAATTATTATTATTACAATTTCGGCTATCAGCACATCAAATACGACTAGGATGGAGTCTCGTTTCCGAAAAATTCCGAAAAAAACAGTTAGCCACCGCCAACCCATGGACGAACATTACTGTACACTCGGGTGCAAGCATTGGCCCCTGCCTTCCATGTGAAATCGTATCCAGTTGAATATAATCAGTGATTCATAAAAACAGAAAGTGCTATCCGACACGATTGACGGATGAATGATGTTTGTAATAACTAAAAAGACTATCAATTACTAAATTGATTTATTGATGTCTGATAGCAACTTCCTAAATTTTTGTATCCAAGCTTTCTATGCTTTGCATCATACCCAATGTTATTTATTCGTGCGAACCAAAATTTCCTCGGAAATGGTAATTATATTATTATTTAAAAACTGCACAACTCCGGAAGTTGATGTCCGGGCATATTGTTTCGGGTGTCAAAATTTGTAGTTTTTCACCGAAAATTCTGTGTGCAAAATTCATTCCAATCGATTTGGGCACTCCCGAGAAAATTGAGATTTACGAGAAATTTTAGAGAAAAAGAGTGCTTGAAATTTTGCATTGAATTTCCATCCAAACTAAACTTTCTACCGGGCATAATCCATGAGACACCTTTTTGAGTTGACTCATCGTTTAGTGGCAGTGAATATTTGAATGTGAGGCGACTCGAATCTTCATAAAATCATAACTTGGGCAGATTTTTGATTTAAGGCTTGATCTTCACAGACATGTTATGTTTAATATAGAACTACCATGTATTATTTCGAGAACAAAATCGAAGAGGTCACTTCCGTTGGCCGGTTGAGTTGAGCTGAAATGCCCCATATAATAACAGAATAATAGTTTATTACTAGTGATTACAGAGATGGTGGAACCATCTGTACACGTTATTGAATATGAGTGATGAGTGATTTTGAGTGAGCGTTTTATAATATCGAGAGCTAGTTAGGAGTGAGTGCTCTCTTTGACGATTTTGGTGCAAGTGCTGGAGCGACTGCTCTCGTTAATAATTCTGATCGAAGTGCGTGGATGCAAGTACAAGTGGAAGCTACTGGTGATCTGCTCGATGAGCTAATTGATGAGATCATTCTTTGTTCCATTGTTCTCCCGGGCGTGAGCGTGCTTATGGAGGTGCGTATAGGTAGGGATGAAGTTCTGCGAATGTAAGGATGGAAGCTCTTTCTGATTAGAGACAGTGAGACTGGATGCATGCAGGATGTTATGTCTTCGGTATTGATAGTGAGGGTAATAAAGAAGAGTATCGGATAGGTATAGAGTAGGTATGGAATACGTAACACGCCCATCCCCGGGGGAAAAAAATATTGCTCCTGTGAAGCAGGAGGAAATTTTTTTTTTTTTTTTTTTTTTTTAAGTAGAAATGTATATAATATATTTTAGGTATAGTGTTGTATGTTTACGATAGTGAATATACAAGGTATACATTCACGTTAGTGAATGTATCTATGTGCATGGATCTACGATAGTAGATTCATCTACGCGTATATTCGCGCTAGTGGATATACCTGGGTGTATATGTTTACGTTAGTAAACGTATTTGGGTGTGTATTCACGTTAGTGAATGTGTCGAGGTGTATGATTTGAGTTGAAATTAGAATATTGTTAGGATTACTTATTCGCAATAAGATTGGTTAGTTATAAATGTTTTGTTTAGTATTGATGTTGGGATAAACGATAAATTTTTGGGTTTGTCGTAGATGTCTGAGATGTTCAAGTTAAATTTTGGCGCGTATGAATGTGTTTCTATGGTTTGGTAATGTTTTGTTGTGGATAGGGAGATCGTATCGGAATTTGCTGTGCATTTATTGTTCAATTTTAGTATACCGGAATCGTTCAAGGTTATTTGAATTGGATTTTCGTCTGTACATATGATGTGCATGATCTCTGGTTTTGTCAGGGAATAGATCCAGGAATTGGATGTCGTTAATTCTGTCCAGTATACTCCGTTGAAGGTTCCTAGTCTGATGTCGCATGTTCTAATGTCTGTTTCGGTGGGTTGGATAAATAGTCCTATTTCGCAGATGATATGATTGTTGGTGTGAAATAGTGTTTGATTTTGTCTGCAAATGTATGTTTCTAGGGACATCATGCATTGGCTAAATTTTAATTCGGTTAGTTTGAAATATAGTGTTCTGTCTCTCGTTATTGTTATGTAATCGCAGCTTGGTTTGATGTATGCGAATTTGTCGTCTGTGGTATCGTAGTGTTGTTTTACTGGAATGGGAATTAGTCGGTAGATGTTGAAGGTATTCGCGTTGAGTAGTAGTATTGAAATAATATAAATGATTTTCGCGTCTATGTAAGTTACTTCGAGTCTTGAGAGTCTTATTAGTTCTTGTGCGTATTCGTTTTCTAGAGGAACTGGGAAATATTTCATAGGATTGCGACTTTGTATTTGTCTAATTGTCGACATAATCTGTTCGGGTGTTAGAATTTTAGGGTGGAGTACGCCCTGTCTTGCGAACAGGATTGCGTCTATTAGGTTACTGAGGTCGAGTTCGTACTCGTTCGTGTATTTATCTAATTGCATGAAGTGTTTGAGTATAAGTGTATTTCCTTGGTTGGTCATTGTGGCTTTGATTAAGATACCGATTATTTCGCTAGATTCTGTAGCTTTTGTTTGTAGTTCGTTGATTTGGGATGTGATTTCTTGGAGTTGTGCTCTATGTTCGCCTAATGTGGATTCTATGATGTGAGTTTGATCTTTTAGTAATGAGGTTAGGTGGCTTGTGTTTGTGTATAATTGTTTAATTTGTGTATTGTAATGTTCTGCATCTTCTGAATCTAGGGTGCCGAATAGTGTTTTGCTGATTTTTCCTACGAAGTCGAAAGGGGCTGCTCTTTTGGGTCTGTAATTGAGGTATTGTGTGAGGTATTGTTCTATGTTTGTGTCGTCGTGGTAGCCAATAAGGGTACCTATTTGGTTCTGTTGTTCGGTGATTATTGACATACGGTTCTGAAGCATTTCTATGTGTTCATCCATTTGGCATCTGCCTAAGTGGGATTTGCATTTTTGCGTTATCACTTGTAAATATTTGTTTAATTGTTCGAACTTTCCGTTCAGGTTTTCCAGGTCTATGAAATTTATTAGCTTCCATTCGTCGTTGTAGGTTTTGAGGTTCTGTATGTGTTCGTAGTAGATACCTGGGTTATCGTTGAATGGTGTTATTTGGTATAGGCTGTCGGTCTCGTCTGGCTCGGCTAGTGCGGTCCTGAAAATGTATTTTGTTACCGTGTGGTGTGTTGGGGTGCTGACTTGGCGTGTTTTGTTCATTTCATTTCATTTTATTTTTTTTTGTTTTTTTATTCACACGGAGTGATTAGGAGTATTGGTCATGGGGATCGGTTATGAACTCATTAGCACTCTGGATTTCCAAGCTGGTGGTTATATTTTGTGAAGTAAGGTGTTTGAATGAGAATGAGTCTTCCCGTACTTATAAATCCAAATTTCGGCGAGTTAGTTGTGTTTGAGGAGGGTAGGTTTCTTTTGTAATTGGTGTTTAGTTATTGTGATTTCGTTATAGGTTTTGTATGGGATATTTCTTTTCAGTGTTTTTGGCGAAATTGGAACAGGCTGGTGTGACCAGAGAAGTTTGGTCGTTGGTGCGTGAGCTGCGGGTGCAGCATTATAACTCTTGGGTTGATCGAAGGGCTGCTCTGGAGTTCGCGTGGAACTATGGGGGTGCGTGTATGTGTGCTGAAGGATGGGTTCAGCGGTTCAATGGGGATCGGATTTGTAATCGGTGTTATGAGCAGTCTCCGTTATTCTCTTCGTTTTACGTTTTTGAGCGATCACATCGGTGGGCACTACACATCGCCGGTGTGCGGCTCTGCAGCCGGTGTCGCTGTGTGTTGGATATAATTGTGCCTTACGGGTGTGATGAGTGTCGTGCTGGGCTTAATCTGTATCTTGAGGTGGAGGGGCGCATCGTTTACCCTGGTGGTGTTCTTGTATCGGTGTTGGGTGGGCCTGCTGTGCCTTGAGTGTGTTTTAATAAAGAGTTTTCTTGATTTTTGATTGATTTTGGTGTTTTTATTTTGACAATTTAATTTTGTTTATATGAACGATTTTTGTTCTGTGGTCATTTATTTCGATTTCCGCGTTAATGTCGTTAATGATATGGATTATTTTATAGGGACCTTTGTATTGATCGTCTAATTTCTTTTTCGTTTCATTAATCAAGTATACATATTGACCTGGTTGGAAGATGTGTACGTTTATATGTTTATCGTATCTTAATTTTGATTTTGATTTCGCGTTGTTAAGATTTTTTATCGCATCTTGTCTAGTTTCTTTAAGGCGGGTTATTATCTCTTGTAAGTATTCTTCGTATTTGTTAGAAATATGTTTGTCTGAACGTATGTTTGATAATTGACGTGCGAGTGTTCCGAATATTAGTTCGTGTGGCGTGTAACCGGTGCCTTCGTGTACCGATGTGTTATATGAGAATATCGCGAATCGGATCCATTTGTCCCAATTATTTTTATTGTTGATATAATGTTTTAAGTATTCAATTAGGACTTGACGGCTGCGTTCGAGGGAACCGTTGGATTGAGGATGGTAAGCTGTGGTTTTTATTTGTTTGATTCGGAAGATTTTAGCTAATTGTTTCATGATAGGACTGAGAAAATTTGGGCCTTGGTCTGTTAAGATTGATTCAGGCGCTCCGTAGCGGCAAATAAAATTTTCTGCGAATGCTTTAGCGATTGTTGTTGATGTCTGATTTTTGAGTGGTATCGCGTCTAAATAATTAGTTAAATTATCTTGAATTGTAAGCAAATACATATTTTGTGAATTTGAGGTTGGTAAGGGTCCGACAATGTCTAAGGACACTTTTTCGAAAGCGGTTGTTGGTGTGTCTGTTATTACCATCGGGAGTTTGGCTTTATTTCTAACCAGTTTTCGTCTTTGACAGCATTCGCATGATTTTATGAATTTTTCTATATCGGTTTTCATACTTGGCCAGAAATATATTGCTCGGATTCGTTTGAAAGATTTTGTTATACCTTTATGGCCAGCTATTACGGATTCGTGATTTTCGCGAATTATTTCTTGAATGAGTTCTGGTTAAGGAACATTGATCTCGTTTAGGCATATGTTAACTGTGATATCTGTGTAGTTAAAGATTTTTCTAAGAATGTTTTTTATTGCGAATCAATTTAATTTGTCAAATCCGCTTCCTAATTTGGAAATTGAAAAATATTTTATACGTTTTTCTTGTAATATATCGCGAAGGATAACTAGTGTATTATATATTCCTTCTGTTGTTGATTTTTCGTAGTATTTCTTTTGTATTATCAAACTGAAGATAAATTTTTTATTATTGGCTGTTATGATCACGCTATTTATTTCTGGATTCTGAGATTTTAGAAAATTTGTATCCAGAATTCCAATATCAATTAGTTGTTTAGCAACTCCTTTTCTTATGACGCAATCGGCTGACATGCAGTGTACGTAGTTATCTTTTCTCATGAGAATATCGTCGTTTGTTTCTTTTATATTGGTTGCTATTGGTGTCGGGTCTGTGTGGCTGACATGTGGAATCGGGTGTCAAGGTGAGTTTTCTCGTGATATAGGATTTTGAAATGGTGAGTTTTGTTCTGGTATCGGATTTTGAGGTAGTAGATTTAGAGGTGGATTTTGTTGTTCTTCGTCTAAATTGCTTTCTTCGATATTATGTAACTGTTGGTTTTCGTTAAGTGGGGGCACATTATTTTCGGGGATATTGTCCGTATAGTTGTTTTCAAGGTTTCTCGGTACGTCTGAGTAGTCAAGTTGTATGGGATTCTCGTTATTTGAGTTTGAATTTGTAGTGTTATCTTCCCTATTTTGTACGGTTATTGGGATTGGTTTGAAATCGCAAATAGTTATTTTTGTGTTAGAATTTTGGAAAACGAAATAAATCATTAATCGAACGGTTTTCCAGTTAAGTTTGTCTAGTCCGCAACCGATTTTTGGGATTGATATTGACTGTACGTTTTCTGATTCTAATTGTCGTCTGAGTTTACATAAAATTTCCTACATAGTTTTATACGTTGGCTTGCCGTCGAATTGAGCTTTGGTGATAAGATTATATACTCTGATATTATTGTATGGTGTAACTATGATGTCACCTACTTAGGGGCTCTTTGATTTCAACACGTCGCGATTTATAATGTTTCGTTTAATCATTTCTTGTGCTATGCTTTGTCCGATCAAACAGTCGGCTGGAATGCAATGTGCTATATTGTCGTCTTGTGTGAATAGGTCTTCAGTTGTTTCTATTATAAGTTTATTTGTCGGGTATGGTAAAATTTTTGGGAGTTCTCGAAATTGTTTACAGGATGGTTTATGATAGATTGATTTAGTGATTGGAGGGCTATTGTATTGTGGTGTAATGGTAATTTTGGGTATTGTTACTTGTTCTCTTCTGGTAGCGTCTGAGTATAGTTTTCTGGAATTCGGTTTAGGAATCTGTTGTTCACTGGGAGTCGGAAGTATTTCTTTATAAGGGGGATCTTCGGAATTCGATGTCCATGACTCGTTGGAGGTAGGAAGTTTTTGTTTATAGTACGGCACGTGGTCGTCGTTCGACGATGAGGAAGTAAGTGGTGGTGAGGGGGGTCTAGGCTTCCTTGGTCGTAGTTTGTATTTGTATGCGTGTGTTGGAAATTGGGCGCTTTTACGTTCGCTGTACCCTGTTTTATTTTTAAGTGTGTCACTTGAGTCTGAATTATCGCTAAGCTGGTTTGAGATAAGGTTTGAATCGTGGTTTTGTTCTCGATTATTTTCAAATGAAGTTGGTGCCAAAGTGTTTATGAGTTAACGTGATTTTTTATTTACGGGTAGATTGTCCGGAGAGATATCGGTATATCTAGCGTTTCGTTTTTGGTCGATTCTTTTAGATAGTGGTAAATCGTCGACAGACATGTTAGTAGGTGAATCGATTGTCATTGGTCTAACAGATTTTGAAACATTGATAGGATTTTTTGGCATTGGAAAACTGTCTGTTGTGTCGCCTGCGGATGGATCTTGCATCGAGTTATCTGAGAGGCTGTCCATTTCAGTATCGGTTAGTGAATTGATCTCTATATCTTCTTCTAGTGGGTCTGGGTAAATTAATTTTTTTGTAGGTATTTGGTCGTCTGTAGAACTGTCGGTTAATGAATAGTTTGTCAAAGGTATATTTCGAAAGTGTATTGTTTCTTTTATTGTTGGTAAACAATCCATAGGAATTTGGTTGGGTTCGTCTTTTTCAGTATCTGAGTCGACGTCGTCTTTGTATTTTTTTGTAGGAGCGGGGTTTGGTGAGTCATCTGTACTTTGTCGCGCGCGGGTCGGGAATTGGTGAGCTTCTTTCTTTTGTTTTGCACTTGGTTTTAATATGCTATCTGAACTAGAGTTTCGGTTACGTTTTGCGTTTATTGCTAAAAGTTCATCAGTTTCTACGGGTGGATTGCGCGATAATGCATCTGCGTTACAATTGATTTGACCTTTCTTGTATACAACGTTATAGTCGTATTCTTCGAGTTTAAATCTCCATCTGAGTAATCGCGAGGTTGGATCTTTTACGCTGCTGACCCAGACAAGAGGTTTGTGATCGGTAACGAGTGTGAATTTATGTCCGTATAGATAGGGTCTGGAATGGTGGACTGAATATACGATGGCTAGTAATTCTTTTTCGATTACGGAGTAATTTAGTTCTGCTTTGTTTAGTGTGCGTGAGGTATAAGCTATCGGTAGGTCTTCTCCTATTTCACCTTGGCTGAGTACGGCGCCAATTGCATATTTAGATGCGTCGGTTGTTAGAATGAATGGTTGGTCGAATTTAGGATATTGTAGTATAGGAGATGTACATATCGAGTCTCGTAAGATTTCGAAAGCCATTTGGTGTTCAGATGTCCAAAGGAATTTAACGTCTTTTTTCAATAGTGTAGTTAATGGTCTCGATATTTTTGAAAAGTCTTCGATAAAGCGTCTATAATAACCGATTAGACCGAGAAATTATTTGATCTGTTTAACTGTTTTAGGAACTGGGTATGCTTTGACTGCTGTTATTTTCTTTGGGTCTGGTTTTACACCGTTTTCTGTAATGATATGGCCTAAATAAGCAACTTCTTTTCTTAGGAATTCGCATTTGGCTACTTGTAAACTCAAATTTGCTGCTTGTGGTCGATTAGCTAGTTTTCTGAATTTGATTTCGTGTTCTTCTATAGAGTGTGCATATATAACGATGTCGTCTGAATATACGAATGCTATGTTTCCTTCTAACCCGGATAAAACTTGGTCCGTTAATCTTTGGAATGTTGCTGGAGCGTTCTTAAGTCCATATGGCATGTTATCGAATTCGTAATGGCCATGGGGGGTGGAAAATGCTGTTTTGTGTGCGTCAGTTGGGTCCATAGGGATTTGGTGGAAACCGGAAGCGAGATCAAAAGTTGAGAAGTATTTAGCGTTTCCTAGCTGGTCGAGTATATCGTTTATGTTTGGTAGAGGGTACGCGTCACCTATAGTTTTTCCGTTTAGTTTTCTGAAATCTATGACCATTCTCCATCTTTTGTTACCTTCCGCATCTGGTTTTTTGGGTACAACCCAAACAGGGGAATTGTAAGGTGAGGATGATGGTTTGATGATATTTTGGTCGAATAATTCGGAATCTTGTTTTTGTATCTCGTCTTTGTGAACAGTTGGGTATCGATATTGTTTTACATTGATCGGATTATCGTCTGTCGTTAGAATTGAGTGTTTTGTTAGGGATGTATTCGATAATGTGTCACCTGGCAGAAAAAATAGGTGATTGAATTCCGTTGTAAGAGCGAGTGTATATTCTTTTTCTTCATCGTTAAGGTGGTCTAGATGCATTAAGTCTTCAAGGACCGTTAATCTTTCGAAACGATTATTATTATTGTTATCGACGGGTGTATTGGTTTCGATCGCGTCGTTTATTGTCAGCACGTTTGGATTGGTTTGCGTATTTTGGTTTTTATTGTTGGATTTGATGTCGTAGATTTGAATTGAGATGTTCGTGTTGTTAAAAGTTGAAGTTATTAATTGCAAGATTTTGTCCCATTTTTGTTTGCCTAGTTCTTCGGATAGGTCAGGGATTGAGATTGATTTTGTGTTATTTGATTGTAGATGATTTTTTAGAGAATTGATCGTTTTAGTAACGATTGTATCGTCTATATCACTGGAATAAGTTTCCATGATAATTGAGTGATATAATACTTGTGAGCTTTTAGGAATTATATCTTTTATGGTATCTCCGACCATACCATTTTTCGCGTAGGTAATCAGCTCATACTCATTTAGATTTAGGGCTTTTAGCAATTCGACTGAGATTCCTCGTAATATTTGAATTTTTTATGGTATGAAATGAAGAATTGCGCCTAAAGATTCGCGTATATCACCGTAGATTTTTGAAGTTCGTAGAGTATCAGAACTTTTGGGGTCGAGTGTATTCGAAGGTTCGTTAACGGGTTCTAGGGTTACCGTCGGCACACTTATTTCAACAGCTGATTCGTTCGAGTTTATCGCGAGTATACATGCTTGACCGCTATTGTTTGTTACTAATGCTTTACCGCAATGAATATTGGGACCTAAATCAATCGTGTCTACGTAACCATGGTCAATTTCTGAATTTGAAACTTTAAGAGGAATTACTTGGGCAGTACGGCCTGGTATTTTAATGATAGTAGCAATTTGTCGATTGTGTCTTTCGAGTTTGAAGGGAATCACCGTATTTGTCAAAGTTATTGTATTATTTTTGTAGGAGATGACAGCTTTCTCTTTATGTAAGAAGGGTTGTCCGATAATACCGTCTTGAGGTATCGGGAAATTCTCGCGGACAATATGGAATTCGTGTTCTTTATTGTTGATTTGTAATTTAGTTTCTGATAAGGTAGTGGTAAATCCGTCTGTTATTCCTATCATTTTTCGCATCTTACTTCTGTCGCATTTAGTATCTTCTTTTAGGGAATCGATTTTAACGATATTTATATCTGCACCGGTGTCTACTATAAACTTTGATTTTGATTCTAATTCTTTTACATCAATTTCGATGACTGGCAATTTTTCATGTATCGGTTCTGATTCTGTTTCAAAGATGTGATTTATTGGATCGTTGAACGCGGCTGAGTTTGTTCTGGGTCCGTTGGCACGTTCTCCCGGCGGACGTTGTTCGACTTTAGAGAACCCTGAGTTTGTTGTCTCTGTGCGTTATTATAAGCGCGTTTTCGGCAGTTTTCGATCGTGTGACCTTGCCGTTTGCAATAGTTACAGGATATGGAAGAATACTGTGTGTTCTGTTGATTTGACTGTTGTGGTTGGTTAGGTTGTTGATTCGACTGTTGGAGTTAGTTTTGGGACTGTTGGGGCTGATTTTGGGACTGTTGTTGTTGGTTATTGTAGACTCGTTGTCTGCAATCTTCTACTGTGTGTCCCTGGCGTTTACAATGGGTGCAAAATGTTGGAGGGTATTGTGCGTTCGGTTGATCAGGTGGTCGCCTATTTGGGGATTGTGGTAGCTTATTGCGGGTGCGCTGTCTACAATTGTCTATCATATGGCCCTGGCGTTTACAATAGTTACAAAAATTTGAAAGGTTTTGTTGATTAGGTTGCCGAGGTTGGTTATTGTTTTGTGTATTTTGAGTTTGACGATTTAGGAATTCTTGTTCTTCTGTAAGGGCTATTTCAATTTCTTCTTCTAAAGTATTTGGGTGTGAACCGGCTACTCTAATTTCAATTTCGGGAATCAAGCCTCTAACAAAGCATTCGAGTACGTTGGTTTAGATTGCTGTTATCAGGCCAGCAGCATCGTCTGTGTTTGAGTTATTGATAGCCTGTGTTGTGTTGTGTAATATGTCTTCGACTCTCGCGCTATAATCTAAAACACGTTGGTCGCTTTTTTGTTTGACATTATTCAATTCTGCTTGCCATTCAAAAATTGATTTTTTAGGTAGGAAAGCTCGTTTTAAGACTGTTAGGATTTCATCAATACTGTTTTATTCTTTGCTTCCTAAGTAGGATTCAGCTGTTCCATAGATTTTAGTTCTAATCATTCGCGTTAAGACTGGGCGTTGAGCTGGTTTGACGAGAGGTTTTGCATTTTCACAGCTCCTTATGAAGTTATTTATATCGAGGTTTTGCCCGTTAAAGTATGGGATTGTATCTAATATGTCTTTAAGAGACCAGTATGAGATTTCTGTTTCATCGGATGAGTTTTCGGGTGGGGTAGGCATTTTGCGAGTTTGTGAGTTAGATTATTTCGTTTGAGATGTATGTATGTGCTTATGATAATTATAGATAACTTACAAGCTGATGATGAGAATTATGAAAATTTTCATTCTAATACGGATCTGAGTTGATTTTGGAGGTGAAGCTATTGTGTTGAACTGCGTCGGATGTCGGGTGTCGAGAAGTCGTCGAGAAGAGTATAGATGTCACGGCTCAGGAATCTGGATTTGTTGTAGCGAGATCGCTAATAGTTGGATTCAGATGGATCTTTGTGGGGCTAGGTGCCTTTGAGGATATTGTCGAACTTCTTTTCTTTTAGCAACTTTGATTTTATTGCTCAGTTATTTTCCTCGATTTTGTAGAAGTAGTTGAAGAACTTTGTACCGCGTTCTCACTTTGGTATCTTGTAGATTTGGTAGATTTAGTAGATTTAGTGGATTTAGTAGATTTTGTTGATTTAGAAGTTTTTGTTGATTTGGTAGAGTAGATTTTGTTGATTTGATAGATTCAGTGGATTCGGTAGATTTAGTAGTTTTTGTTGATTTAGTAGATCTTGTTGATTTGGTAGATTTTGTGGATTTAGTAGATTTTGTGAATTTGTTGCTTCGTTCTTTATGACTTGTCACAAAGATTTGGAGTGTAGTTGATTTTCCACGGAGAGTTGCACGTTCGGAAATTAGTAATCACTCGTATCACGTATATGTGAAGATGTAGAATTCATTTTTCGTCACTATATATTCCGGTAAACGAGGTAGTTCCGCTGCCACCAATGTAATGAATGAAGATGGAGTTGCTACCAATGTAATGAATAGAGATCGTTATTCTTATGGGTAAGATAGAGCTATCGTTGAGTTCGTCCCTCGTTTTACACCTTAAGGTAACCGGATTTCAGGTAATAGAAAATTGATGTGAATATATATGGGGTATTCCAAAATATTTTTAACGGTCATTTACCCCGACCCCCATCGATTTCCGAATCAAGAGACTCGGTAGAGTCTCGCGCCAAGTACAATAAAAAAAAAAAACTATCATATAAGGTATATATATCTATATACGCCGCGCGAGACTCGACGAGTCTATATACCCGCACGGGAGCTAACCAGCGTGGTGGGGAGACGGTATTTTCCTAATATCTTCCGTTTCGCGATATCCCGGGGATTGAAATAATTATCTCAGAATGTAGGGACAAAGAGCCCTTCATTTGAGACCAACTTCAATTGAATCAGTGCCCGAAAAGCTGAGATATGATTAGCTTAAGTTTATGAGTACCCGTTTCGTCTGAAAATTTTTCGTCTCCTTCTCTGTCAGACCAAGTAGTCCTTAAACCTATGTGTCTGAGAATTAGGAAAGAGCGGTTCAGACCAAGTGGTCCTTAAACCTATGTGTCTGAGAATTAGGAAAGAGCGGCCACCACTGAATAGCAGTGCCAGGTGGCGCTCTTGTCGACGCTGTTGACGTATGCTCGCGAAATGATGCCCACTAGACCACGGAGTACGGACAGACGGGCTTACGAGACAGAGCTGTCAGTTCTGTTCATATTCGTATATCTCAACATTTTGCAAATTTCATTCCCCTCAATTCTTTTTTATGCTTCATATACTTACTTATTGTGATAAAATTCACATTTAAAGTGCAGGGCGAAATTATAACAATCTCTCATGAAATGACAAAGTGTGCAATTTTGAGGTTAGGTTATAGGTATACGGTTATTGAATCGCATAAAGTTTGATCTACAACATAAATTGATAAGTGACAAAGATTTCATTCAACGTGGCAGGTCTTTAGTATATTGTTATTCGTTTCCAAATATTTTCGTGTATTCAATGGGCCAAATATATTATATTTAATAGATGCACACAAGAACATATCTTTACAGGGCTCGGAAAGCAACAAATGATAGCGTATGTCATTATTTCAGGCCTTTGTGCTTTCAACATATTCATATTATACTACCACATCTAACATTACTGCTCATCGACGGATTCAGATGATATAAACTGCATCAGCGTACATATACATGCATTGAGATACTCATGGAAACAATTGGCAGAATGCTGAGTACGGAGCGACCCTGGCGAGCTAGGATATAGGAAAACCCAATCGAGCGAGCGTACGAGCGAGCACAATTATTAGGTGGTCAAGCAAAATTCTACAAAAAGTAATTTTTCGTGACACGTGCACCGAAAGTGGGGGTTTTTGTCCTCATTTGAGAGCGGAAAATAAGTCTTTTTGAGTCAGGATCCAATTGGTTAGTTGTTTAGGTCCTAGGACAAAAATGCTGGTAAAATATGAAAATATTTGTCCTCCACTTCCGAACGTCGCCACCATGCAGCGACGTCGATGTTGGTTGATTTTGATCGTTCGGCTATCCAGTTAGAATATATATCAGTGGGTTACCTGAATCCTGACTCAAAGACTCATTTTCCGCTTCTAAATGAGGACAAACCCCACTTTCCGTGCGCTTGTCACGAAAACTATGGTATTCAGCATGGACAGATTGACAGTGATTTTTGACCAGGGTGAAGTTGGCTGCACTCGACTGTGGCTCGGGCTTCGCCCTCGCCTTCGTCTCGTTCATCCAACTTCACCCTGGTCAAAAATCACTGTCGTTCGGTCCTTGCAGCATAATATACTAATATTATACTACCACATTTAACATTACTGCTCATCAAGGGATTCAGATAGTATGAAATGCATCACCGTACGTGCATGAAGATACTCATCGAAATGATTGGCAGAATATTAACAACGAAGCGAGCCTAGCGAGCTAGGAGATAGAAAAATCCGATCGAGCAGGCGTAGCGAGTAAGCATAATCTACAACATGAGTTAATAAGTGACACAGCTTCCAATCAACCTGGCAGGTGTTCAATATAATATTATTCATTTCCAAATATTTTCGTATATATCCAATGGGTCAAATATATCATATTTAATACATGCACACAAGAACATATCTTTACAGGGCTCGGAAAGCAACGAATGATAGCGTATGTCATTATTTCAGGCCTTTGTGCTTTCAACATATTTATATTATACTACCACATCTAACATTACTGCTCATCGACGGATTCAGATGATATAAACTGCATCAGCGTACATATACATTAGGGTGGCAATATTTTTCCGCCTTTTTTTGTTTTTTCGAGCTCACATGAAAATTTGTTGGTTTGATCCATTTTGAGAGCCCCCTTCAAATTTAAGCTGAATTAAAAATTTTGTAGAGGTCGCTCAAGAATTTTGAAAATGTCAAAATTCAAAGAAATCGATTTTTTTTTAAAAATATTTTTCACTTGCTCACTAATCCAATCTGTTCTGGGTGGATCGTAGAGAAGCACACTGAAATTCCAATGAAAAATATTAATATCTAAAGGTCGCTCAAGAATTGAACAAAAAATTTTTTAGGAATTTTCAATGGTCTTGAGCGACCTCTAAATCTCAATATTAAGACTTGATACTTTCACAACTACTCATTTGTAGTAAAATGATTACATTCCGATAGTGAGCATCATGGAAATCAAAAAAGTATGATAAAAAAGAAAAAATACTCAGAAATTCCATTTTTATTTAATTTTTTTTTTTTTTTTTTGTTACATTCCACACTTGCTAACTAATCCAAGCTTTTCTGGGTGGATTGTAGAGGAACATTCCGGAATTTCAAGTGAAAATAATAATATTCGAAGGCCTAAACCATTGAAAGTTTATTAGAATTTTTTTTGTTTAATTCTTGAGCGACCTTTAGATATTAATATTTTTGATTGAAATTTCAGTATGTTTCTCTACAATCCACCTAGAACAGATTGGATTAGTGAGCAAGTGAAGAATATTTAAAAAAAAATAATCGATTTCGTTGAATTTCGACATTTTCAAAATTCTTGAGCGACCTTTACAAAATTTTTAATTTAGCTGAAATTTGAAGAGGGCTCTCAAAATGGATCAAACTAACAAATTTTCATGTGAGCTCGAAAAAACAAAATAAGGCGGAAAAATATTGCCACCCTAATATACATGCATTGAGATACTCATGGAAACAATTGGCAGAATGCTGAGTACGGAGCGACCCTAGCGAGCTAGGATATAGAAAAATCCGATCGAGCAAGCGTAGCGAGCGAGCATAATTATTAGGCAGTCAAGTAAAATTTTAGAAAAAGTATTTATATTATATTGCCACATTTAACATTACTGCTTATCAAGGGTGTAAGATGGTATGAAATGTATAGCGTACGTGCATTGAGCTACTCATAGACAGAATTGGCAGAACGTTGACAAGCGAGCGAGGATATAGGAATACCCAAACGAGCGAGCGTAGTGAGCGAGCACAATTATTAGGTGGTCAAGCAAAATTCTACAAAAAGTGGTGATATCAACCCCAAAAGCACCTCTGGTGCAAAAACCTTTCGCCAAGTACAATAATGTGATCACTACCCCCAAAATAATCTACCAATGAAAATTCCTCCTTGACGAAAGTCATACTATAAAAATGTCTACCTACAAAATGATTGAAATCAGATACAATTGCCAAGTGCATGTCCGCCGTACAATTATAAAACCGAAGATATAAAAAAATAATAATTTGGAGTACGTGGTACTTGGCGGGCCTCTTAGAGATAAGTACGAGAAAACAGCCATTAAACTATGTCAATAATCCTGAAGTGATATGAAACATCGGCCCGCCAAGTACCACGTACTCCAAATTATTATTTTTTTATATCTTCGGTTTTATAATTGTACGGCGGACATGCACTTGGCAATTGTATCTGATTTCAATCATTTTGTAGGTAGACATTTTTATAGTATGACTTTCGTCAAGGAGGAATTTTCATTGGTAGATTATTTTGGGGGTAGTGATCACATTATTGTACTTGGCGAAAGGTTTTTGCACCAGAGGTGCTTTTGGGGTTAAATTATTCTCAGGGTAACCCTAGACCCAGGTATGACTGCTGAATTATTTAAGAATTTTGCGATTTTTTTTTAGAAGTTACGATTTTTTGAAAATCTCACTTTTCGGCAACAGCTCGTTTTTCATCCAATTCTAGTTGGCAACCAAGGTATCCCACGGAAAAGTGACTGATGCACAACTGTCCAGTTTTTTGACGTACTTCGAAATGGAAATATTTGTAGATTTTTTCAGACACCGGAAGTGCCGAAATCAAAATCTCGGATTGCAAAAAGTCGCCGTGATCGATCTTTTTGAAATATGTAAACAAAATTTGACATCGAAAGACGGAATTTTCAACACCAGGCCGAAGTTGGGCCTACATCGGGTTTAGGAGGTATGGCTATTCTAATCACGCGAAAATTCATATTCCGGCGTTATTTTTGTTATTATTATTATGATGATTATTAAAATTATCAAAATTATTATTTTTGTTATTATTATTATTATTATCATTATCATTATTAATTGATAACAAAAATAATAATTTTGATAATTTTCATAATCATCATAATAATAATAACAAAAATAACGCCGGAATATGAATTTTCGCGTCATTAAAATAGCCATACCTCCTAAACCAGATGTAGGCTCAACTTCGGCCTGGTCTTAAAAATTCCGTCTTTCGATGTCAAATTTTGTCTACAAATTTCAAAAAGATAGATCACGGCGAGTTTTTGCAATCCGAGATTTTGATTTTTGAAACGAGAATTTCGGCACTTCCGGTGTCTGAAAAAATCTACAAATATTTTCATTTCGAAGTACGTCAAAAAACTGGACAGTTGTGCACCAGTCACTTTTCCGTGGGATACCTTGGTTGCCAACTAGAATTGGATGAAAAACGAGCTGTTGCCGAAAAGTGCGATTTTCACAAAATCGTAACTTCTAAAAAAAAAATCGCAAAATTATTAAATAATTCAGTAATCATACCTGGGTCTAGGGTTACCCTGAGAATAATTTATTCGGAAATCGATGGGGGTCGGGGTAAATGACCGTTAAAAATATTTTGGAATACCCCATATATAATAACAGAATAATAGTTTATTACTAGTGATTACAGAGATGGTGGAACCATCTGTACACGTTATTAAATATGAGTGATGAGTGATTTTGAGCTAGTTAGGAGTGAGTGCTCTCTTTGACGATTTTGGTGCAAGTGCTGGAGCGACTGCTCTCGTTAATAATTCTGATCGAAGTGCGTGGATGCAAGTACAAGTGGAAGCTACTGGTGATCTGCTTGATGAGCTAATTGATGAGATCATTCTTTGTTCTATTGTTCTCCCGGGCGTGAGCGTGCTTATGGAGGTACGTATAGGTAGGGATGAAGTTCTGCGAATGTAAGGATGGAAGCTCTTTCTGATTAAAGACAGTGAGACTGGATGCATGCAGGATGTTATGTCTTCGGTATTGATAGTGAGGGTAATAAAGAAGAGTATCGGATAGGTATAGAGTAGGTATGGAATACGTAACGCTAGGATATACTCAAATTTGCCCAAAGATATATCCTAGTATATATCCTAGCATATATATCCTAGCATATACTCTGGCATATATCCTAGCATATATTCTAGCATATATCCTAGCATATATTCTGGCATATATATTCCGGCATGTATTCTAGCATATATTCCGGCATATATTCTCCAGCGTATATTTTTAGCATATATTCTAGCATATATTGCCATATATATGTTGAATAGTTTATCAAAAAGAAAAAAAATCTAGATACGTTGGCGTGAAACAATTAGCGGCAAATTTTTTTCTGAAATATTTATTGTACAAATTTTTTAAGTTTAAAATATTTATATTAAATATGTAACTTTTCCGGTATGTTTTAAACCTCCTAACATTTTGAGGTTGCTTCGGTAATGTAGCCAACATGTTATAACATGCGTTGGCAATAATATTACCGTGATTTACACTCAATTCAATTTCTTCATCGTTGGTATCATTAGCAGCCGATGATGAAGGCCTGGAGACATAATTCCTTCGGGTGCCTGAATTTTCCACTCCAACATTTTACTTGAACCTAAAACAATTATGTATAATTAACTACCGAATTCATTATGCAAAAATGTATAATTTGAATGAATTGATAATTTTAATAATACAATAGGCTCTTACCGGACACTTCCATCACTATTGCGTGGAAACATTTCCAACCACCGAGTGCCATTTTCTTCGTATCGTACCATTCAACTACATCCATTTTTTTCGGATCATGATCTTCGCTCAAAAATTCTTCGAAATCAAAATACTTAATGTGCTGAATATCGATTCCTGACGTCATCTTCTTGTCATCTCTTCCACCTACCCATACAACTAATACCCACATTTTTTTCAATGACCAAATAATTAATTAATCGATTATTTTATCAAACCCGTCCACCTCTGCTAGCCCTATATTTTCTGACAATCAACAATTGAAGACAAGCAAATCCTGACTCTGCGATAACGCTAACTACCGATCAGGCGCTACCGACGAGGGTTTTTTATTTTTCAATTTAGCGTTGTCACAGAGTCAGGATGTGCTCGTCTTCAATTGTTCATTGTCAAATCATATAGGGCTAGCCGAGGTGAACGGGTTTAATAAAATAATCAATTAATTAATTATTTGGTCATTGAAAAAAATGTGGGTATTAGTTGAATGGGTAGGTGGAAGAGATGACAAGAAGATAACGTCAGGAATCGATATTCAGCACATTAAGGATTCTGATTTCGAAGAATTTTTGAGCGGAGATCATGATCCGAAAGAAATGGATGTAGTTGAATGGCACGATACGAAGAAAATGGCACTCGGTGGTTGGAAATGTTTCCACGCAATAGTGATGGAAGTGTTCGGTAAGAGCCTATTGTATCATTAAAATTAACAATTCATTCAAATTATACATTTTTGCATAATGAATTGGGTAGTTAATTATACATAATTGTTTTAGGTTCAAGTAAAATGTTGGAGTGGAAAATTGAGGCACCCGAAGGAATTATGTCTCCAGGCCTTCACCATCGGCTGCTAATGATACCTACGATGAAGAAATTGAATTGAGTGTAAATCACGGTAATATTATTGCCAACGCACGTTATAACATGTTGGCTACATTACCGAAACAACCTCAAAATGTTAGGAGGTTTAAAACATACCGGAAAAGTTACATATTTAATATAAATATTTTAAACTTGAAAAATTTGTACAATAAATATTTAAAAAAACAAATTTGCCGCTAATTTTTTCACGCCAACGTATCTGGATTTGTTTTCTTCTTAATAAACTATTCAACATATATATAGCAATATATGCTAGAATATATGCTAAAAATATACGCTGGAGAATATATGCCGGAATATATGCAACAATATATGCCGGAATATATGCCAGAATATATGCCAGAATATATGCTAGGATATATGCCAGAATACATGCTAGGATATATGCCAGAATATATACTAGGATATATGCCAGAATATATACTAGGATATATGCCAGAATATATACTAGGATATATGCCAGAATATATGCAAGGATATATATGCTAGGATATATGCTAGGATATATCTTTGGGCAAATTTGGGCAAATATATGCTAGGATATATCCCATGCATTGTGACGTGGATTTTATTTAGCCCTCGAACTAGACCGGATGCTAGCCTCCGAGAGCCGTCCACTCGACAATTGGCCAACGTTAATTACCTGAAAAATATGCTGGGCGCCAGGCGGATAACCGCCACGTTCAAAAATATAAACAAAATATAACCTACGGGTACGTAAAGCGTCGGCTAGCTACAGTACCGCGGAGAGGGGTCAGGATTAATTGAAGGATTAGCGGGACGTTAAATAACGACTCGAGCGTTTGAATTTGACAATAAAAAAAATAGAATTTATTCAACAAAATAGAAAAGAAATAGAAATAATAATTTTAACAATCGGGAATAAATTCCCTCGTAGAAAGAACGGCCACAGGTCGTGTAAAAGTGACCCGGCCACGTTTGACGAGCTTTACAATATCTAATAAACTACTAGCTTCCACGTGGGAGAGCAATAACAAGGAAAATCATGCAAAATAATTAAATAACTCGACAAACTCGGTCCTCGTGAGACAATATTTCAACTAGAACGCTAAATAGACTCCACGAGGAGGACTTACAACTAATTAACAGGCGAATATTTACAATGAGTGAGCCTTCTGTTCTTAATAGCGACTAGAAAAATGAAATTGATCTACGGAGTAATATTTACAGATCTCACTTAGACTAACTTAACCTAACTCTGCGAATAACGCGACTAATAATTAAATAGAATTCTTTATTGACTCGAACCCGAAAAACAAAGACTCGAAGTCCAAATAACGAATAGCTATGTCTCTCCCCACGGGAGGAAGAGAGAGCGACAGTGACTGACTACGACTATCTCTGTCGCACTCGTGTACGACAGATATCAAACCCGAACTTAACAGACTATAATACTCGATATTTCTCTACAAAAATAGTAACTCGAACGATAAACTCTAATACACGGGGACACTGGTGACGGCCTACCCTTCGGAGATCGGCTTAATTCGATTCCAAAAATATTAATTAGCCTCGTGGCTGCTCAAGGCAATATGGCTGACGGCCGTTGCCGAATTCGAATTAGCATGGGTAAGAAGGGCTAACGCTTACCGTCTTCCAGCCACCTAAGGAACGAGGCTTCCTCCCAGTCGAGAATCATCTCCTATATGACTCCCTCGGGGAAAAATCTCGAATTCGTCCACTCGGACACACACACAAAAAAAAATAGAAACTGGGATGAATCAACCCACGGGGTTCAAATGTAATATATCCGACTACTCGCAGCTCAACAAAAGAAAAACAAACGGTACGCAATTAAATTCTAGACGCAAGTGTCTTTGACGCTAGTCTAACGCAGAGTGACTAGACCGCATGGCGCCGGTAATCAGCGCCCTCGTGTTACGGCCAAATATCGATTTTCGTATCGACCGAAGGATCCCTTAAGCATGGCGACCGGTGGTCGCCACGCGCGTAATTCAAAGTTCGCCACGATGATTTTAGCTTGCTACGTCGGAGGCTCACGGGATGCAGGCTCTTCCTGGTGGCGGGAATCTCTTCCACCACCGATATCCCCCGTTGTAGAGTGCCCTTGGCACTCTCCCGTGTCCTCTAGATTAATAGCAGGAGGTAGCGTGGCCACTAACTATCCTCCGAAGCTTTTGGGTGGCGTTCGTCGAGTAGGATCCAAACAGTCGATACTGGGACGTCTTGCGTCGGTAGTGGTGTGTCTCTGTCACAGTATCTTAGCCGTCGGCTGGGCCTCGTCTCCCACATGTTAGAGAAAAGTCGTAAAACAAAACAAAAGAATAAATAATATGCTCATCAGTCTTTAGTCGGTCACGGTCGCCTCTCGGAATTTCTGTCAAACCTCGGGGTTCTCTAAACATTCGTACTTTTCCAGTCACTCCGCTAAGGTCGTTTAAGGGGTGAGGAGCCTGTCGTAACATGCAATGTTACAGCATATATCCTAGCATATATATTTTTTTCGTGGGGGTAGGTTTCTTTGTTTTCTTAAATTCAGATAACTCATGGATGGTATCGACAAATCTTTCCCAATTGACGGTGGTAATGGCTATCTCCGTCAGTTTAAGGAGCTCAAAATCAAGATTGACGAGTTCATGACCCATAGGATGTTGTAGGATTGGCCACTCTTTGAAAATATGAGCAACACTATTCCAATCTTTCTTAATTTCATTGCGACGATATTGCGAAGTTGCAGTCCAATGAGAAATTACCAACTCCCATGGCGCTTGGTTTTTTTCTAGCCATTCAACACTCTTTCGAGTCTCAATATCTACTGTAAATTTGAATCTGTCAGAATAGGTGAGCAATTGGGAAGTTTTCTAAAAAGCAATTTGGTGTAATTTAATAAATAATCCACAGCATCAAAACACTGTGTGGCAAATTAATAAAACAAAAGATAGCAGCCAAACTTGTTCACATTAATTAATATACATACAGCAGTTAATTCAAGAAGTAAAATTCTGTCAAATTTCATTACGAGGTAATATACTATTTATAGAATTATTATTTGTGGTAAACTATCCCACATGATCCTATTCAAATGAAGATCGATCTTGGCTGTTATCTTGAAATGCATCCCATTTCGTTATTAAATGTATATTCTGTATTTTATATCACTGATTCACCTGCAACGATTTCGTCGCCACTCGACTGATCAACGGAACTGCTCGTTGAGGGAGTTTCATCGTAAATATTACACCCTGTCAATTTTTTATATTCGCGTAGCTTATTGCGGTACTTATTAATGAGTTTCCCTCGAGAGGTAATGGATCTTTGATCGCGAGAAAATTTCTTTCTTATTGGTGGTATGTAATACGTGCCTAATACTTCGGTAGGAAATGTTTGCACAATCTCTTTGGATATGAGGTCGAACGTTTCATTTTTTGAAGATCTAGAACTGGAATAGCACAAAAAAAAAAAAAACAATCAGTTTTTCTTTCTGTGCAACAGCTAGGCACTGCAGAAATCAATTTCTATGAAGTATTTAGCTGTTAAAATCTTGCATGATTTCAGAGATTATGATACCCACTATCATATTCCTGCATTGCCGAGACAATGTCTTCGTTTTTAAATACGATTTGAGAATAGCACGACCTTGCATGCATCGTTTAAGCATCTCTTTAACATGCGGGCAACGAAGATTCGTTACCATTGCTTGTGCTGAATCATCACAATTCATGTTATTAGAATCTAGATTTTCTTGATCATCTAAACTCCTTTCAGACACCTTTTGGCTTGACTTAGAATCATCAATGGGATTCTACATAGAAAATAAATAGGTTCAAGACATTGAGTCGTGGTCTCAAATATTTATCAGATTTCTACTGAGCTATGTTTTGAAAAAGCTCATTCTGGAATGAGAATGGGTGAGTGGGCATGAACGGGTCTGGACTAGAGCAAAAAATTAGGCACACACGATACATACAAACTGAAGAGTACCAAATTTTTGTTATATTTTGAGTAACTTACTTGCGGCAACTTTTCATCCTTTTTTTTGTTGGAAAATTGTTCCCCCCACTTTGAAGCAAACTTAATCCTCAAGCCGATTTGGGGGATGAGTTCTTTAATTTTTTTATTTAATTAGGTTCAGTATCACGTACTGAATAGTATGAATGAAATCCATAATAAAATCCTTACAAATTATGACATTGAACTTTGCATTGTTGGAACGCAACGAAATTCAACGTAAATTTAAAAAAAAATATACATAGCATAAAAATGATCCTACTAGGTTTATTAACATTTTAAAGTTACTTCTAGTCGTTTTCACTCTTTGAACGTGGCAGGATCATTTTTGGTAAATTAATATATTTGAATTAATTTTTTTCGGATTCGTTGCGTTCCAATGATGCAGATTTCAATGTCATCACAAATTTCGACCCCGGAAGTGCCGCCATTTTGAGAAAAACTCTCCGTTATCGTGCACTTTAGGCCAAAAATTGTGATGACCTTTCTTGTAGGTAATCAAATTTCCTAACTTTCGTGCTAGATACTAATTTTTTTTGCATCACTTACAATTTACGACCTGTGATTTATTTATTGACTTGAGAACAAGAGAAAAAATTATTTAACAAAAGAGATAGTAAATTTAATTACCTGTAAGAAAAGGTTATTACGATTTTTAGCTGAAGTGCGCGATAACGGAGATATAGGCAGATACAGTTTTTCTTAAAATGGCGGCACTTTCGGGGTCGAGATTTGTGAGGATATTGTTCACTTATATAGAGTACGTGATACTGAACGTAATTAAAAAAAAAAATAACTCCTGTAACTGAATGCAAAGCGCACAAGAGTGCCGGGCTTCCCTATTGCCTGTACTAACCATGCAACAAGTAAATTATAGAACTTACCTTGAAAACGTTCGACGAGGCCTCCCAAATCCCACGCTACTAGAAGTTCTTTGCAATAATCGTCGGTCATTATATCACAATTCACTCAGATGTTTTACACATCGAAACTTCGAAATTTGACGAACGAAGAATGTTATTCCTAATTTTTTTTATCGATTCTCAACGCCATAGAAGAAACAGTAAGCCTTTTCTTCTCTTGCACCTTAGCTGTTAGCAAGTCACGAAGTAACCGGTGAAGCGGCTGGAGACGAAGTGCGTTCGTGGCGTTCCCCACCCGGCAGTGCGGACGGAGCGTTCGTGTCACATGACTATCACATCCAGTAAGATGCCAGAACTTGAGTCACGCCATTTCAACAGCCAATAGGACGACCCCACGCATACTGTAACGGTTTCGGGGCTCCGGCAGCCGCGGAACGCTCGATTAGCTGCCCCCCAGTAACAAGAAAATCGTCAATTTATTCCAAATGGGGTCGTCCAAAATAGAATTTCGTTTTACTTTTTGGGGCGCATGAAGTATCAATAACTCGAAATAGTGAGAACTTTTTTTTTCCAATGAAAATTGCCAATGTTATAGGCAATTGAATTTCACTGATTTGTATATATAGGTCTATAGATATACCATAACATGGGTGACGTCATAAACTAGTAGTTTTCAATTCGTTATATACGGGGTGAGTTTTTTATCTGGAGACATCGAAATATCTCAAGAAATGCGCATCGTCCAAAAAAATGTCCGGAATTAGAACCATTTGATTTCGAAGGGGAAAATTGACTCTGTGAAAATCAACCCCCCACCCCAACCCCTAAATTCGGGAGGGGTAGTAACTTTGAAATTTCAAATGGGAACCCCTATTTTTTATTGCAGATTCGATTTTTACATGGAAAAATACACAAGTTTTATTGAAATTTTTTTTCCCGATTCGAGACAGATGGCGCTTGAATCGCCAAAAATCAAATTTTCAATTATTCCAAGAAAGGCGCTCCAAATCAAAGATAAGGAAGTACGTGTTGAATGTTCTCAGGAGAACAATTCGATTGTGCATAATTTCACCTCAATCGCCACACTCTTAGCGCTACCCAGGAACAATGACGTGGACTTAGTAGTTTTCTGTTACCTTCGAGGTGCTTGCTTTCGGTAAGTGGCTATTGAGGTGAAAAAGCCGTAGCTCAGTGAGTAAGCGTTCTGCTTCATAAATATGAAGACGGCGGGTTATGTTCTGCCACGAATTAGTATATTTGAGGCATACCCTTAAACCAAGTGTTTTTTTGGCAAGGATAATGAAATCATTATTCGAGCGAAAAACTGTTTACGGGTGCGCCCCATAATCTACTATTCTGAAGTTAGCTGTATAAAGTGCCACTTGACGGATCCAACAGGCGTCAAAATTACAATTCAGCTACGCATTTGAATCAACACAATTAATCGTGATGAATCGAAGTGAGTGACGGATTCGAATTAATCAAATATGTGTTATCCACAAAAACTTCCATGAATTGTTCGAAATGCACAGGCAATCCGATCGAACAATTCAATTTATTCTTTACAAGCATCACATGTCCCCCTATCTAATAAAAAAATCTTTCCCACAAAACAAATGAAAAAAGAAGATCAAAAGATTATAATAATAATAGTATACGCATGAAGTTGCGGTTGAATGTCAGCCGAGTTCATGTTCAACACGTCAATTGTTTCAGTTTTGACAGATAGTTGACAGCTATTCCTGTATCTGACAACTATTGTCACATAATAAGAAAAACTCTAATTTGCGTTAATTTGACATCAATACCATTGATTCGATTGGAAAATCATTAAGATGGAGCATAAAGTCTTTAAAATGAAACCCGACGGGAATTGTCTCTTCCGCGCGATATCGTATTGTGTGTACAACACTCAAGAAAGACATGCGGAGATGCGGTTGAATGTCGTTGACTTTATTACGCGTAACTGGTCATCATTCGCAAATTTCATCATTGGGGATGAATCTACCGGTACGCGTATACGGTCACCAAACGAATACGAATCTCACATGGGACATATGGGAAGCTACGGTGGAGAAGTGGAGATCAGCGCTCTTGCGATAATCTACAAGCTGTGTGTATTGGTATACCGATGCGGTGACCCGAATCCAAGAGTCATTGGCGATGTGCGAAGTGAGAAAAAATTTTCACTGCTGTTCACTGGCGATGGAGACAGTGGACACTTCGATGTCGTCGAAGAAATAGTTCTAACGCAAGAGGTAAGTATGCAAAAGGTAAGTTATTATTCAGGAATGAAGCAAGAAAGTGGACAACCGAGATCGAAGTTAAGTGAGCCGGAAGAAATTGTTCAACGGTGTGATCGGGAGGAAGGATGTCCTAGTGTATTAGAGGCCCAAAATGAAGAAACAGTACTAATCGGGGGATCGCATGAAAATGGAATCAAAGGTGATAATAGAAATATAGAGAATGAAGGTACGGATAAATATTTGAAAAGATTGATATTAATAGTTAACCAGAAAAAAGGGCGGCCAGTATCTTTGGTAACACCAGAGGAAAGACAAGTTTTGCGGAGGGAACAGCAGCGTAGATATCGCGAGCAGCGAAAGCAAAATGAAAATGCAGATATATGCCGAGCCGCGAAGAAAAATAGAGTAGAAGGTAGTGATGAAACCCAGAAGATACACATGACAATTATATAGATATATAAACAATTAAAAAAATTGTTGTCATAGATAAATCTCTGGCAGACGAAACAAAAAAGGTGAAAAAAGGACGACCGAAGAACATTATGAATGACGAAGAAAAAATTATACTACGACGAGAACAACAACGAAAATATAGAGAAGCTGTTAAAAAACGTAACGTCGATGCAGTCACACGGGTCAGCACCAACGTTCCAATTAAAGAACGTAATTGCGAAGAAATAGTAATTGACGTTGAAAGAAGCACGGATCGCAAACGTAAGACAAGCGAAGAAGAGAATCAAACGACGAATATCAAAAGGAAGCACAGGAGTAGCGAACAAACCTCGAATCAAATACAAGGAGGAAATACACCAAAACAAAATGGTGTAAAAAAAAACGGCAGAAGAACATAACAACGAAAGCGATGAAAATGTAATCGATGACTGTGGAAGTACAGCGATTAATGGAGAAAGAAATGCAGTTATTATTTTGGATCGAACGAGGCAATCCAGAGTAAGGGAAGCCACAGAAAAAATGTACAACGGATGCATTGCCAAAGAGGTGTTCGAGAATGTGGAGCTACTAGACATCGGTGAAATGATAGATAAATGTCAGCACTGCAATGCTTTGTCATTCAAAAATGAACGAGGAAGAGTAGCAAACAATTGTTGTCACGGAGGAAAGGTGAAACTACCGCCACTGACAGATTATCCAGAAGTATTGGAACAACTGCGAGAAGGAAATGATGAAAGTTCAACACATTACAGGCAAATGATACGATCTTATAATGATGCGTTTGCTTTTGCATCATTTAATTGTACAGTGGCAGAACAAGGAAATAGTGGGCCGCATCTCATGAAAATCGTTGGGGACGTTAGCTACATGATTTCGACCAGTTTGGAGGCCGTCAACAATAGCTGTGCAAGATACGGACAAATTTATATCTACGATCCACAAACACAGCTACAATTCAGAGAAAATAGTGTACGCAGATCAAATATTCTAGAAACTATTGGAAAAATAATACTGGACATTAATCCTTATGCGGCCAATTTCAAAACACTGTACGAGCGATATAGTGATGGAGAGAGCCAGATTGTGTTGAACTTGATTGCGTTGAACACAGATGACAGACGACGATACAACGCACCAACCTGCGGAGAACTAGCAGCTCTGATTGTATCGAGGGATGGGACAATATCGGACAAAGTGGATGTACAAGTACATCCAAAACATGAACAACAAGTAGGATATGTACCAAAATCGTCGCATCATGTTGATCCAATGACATTCCCGTTACTATTCCCAAGCGGAGATTTAGGATGGAATTACAATATGAAACAAATAGAAACAAACAGAACTATAACCCCAGTACAGTACTATGGTTATCGGTTGGCTTTGCGTGAAGGGGAAGCGCGTAATCGATTGCTACGAAGCGGACGACTTACACAACACTACGTAATTCACGCATACCTTACAATTGAATCGCAGAGATTATTATATTTACGAAATAATAAGAAGCAGCTGCGTGTGGAGTGTTACTTGGGAATGATTGATCACGTATTTAATAGCGAAGCAAATACATCCAATCGTACCAGACTTGGAAACGTGATGATTTCACCGTCAACATTTTCTGGCTCCATGCGCCATATGCAACAACAATATCAAGATGCAATGGCGATAACCAGGAAAGTCGGCAGACCAGATCTATTCACCACGATGACATGTAATCCGAAATGGAAAGAAATACGCGAAGTATTGAAAAGTTTTCCTCCAGGTACTACCACGAACGACATACCAACCATAGTTTCTCGCATATTCAATTTGCGTCTACAACGTATGCTGAAGGAGATAGAAAGTGGTGCAGTATTCGGAAAGATGAATGGATATGTATTAGAGTGGTCCTTATTTTGGTCATTTTTGAATTAAGATTTCTTCGCCCCCTAGAAGGGTTCCAAATAATTAAAAAAAAATATCCTCAAAATTCGAACTTTTCATCTCAATTTTAACACGTGCCGCAAAGCCTCTGAAGTTTAACGTTTGATTAACATGGCGTTTTCACTGACCATTATTCAGAATTTTTGGCGCACCGTCAATAAGTGCGAGAAAAATCTAATTCTTGTAGGAATATTTTCAGAAAACCCGATATTATTTTATCAGATTTAGAGAAATTCAAAATTCAAAATGGCGGATCCAAAATAGCGGCTGGATTTAAACATTTTTTATGTTTTACAGCCGCTATTTTGGATTCGTCATTTTGAATTTTGAATTTCTGTCAATCTGATAAAATAATATCGGGTCTTCTGAAAATATTTATACAAGAATTAGATTTTTTTCGCACTTATTGACGGTGCGCCAAAAATTCTGAATAATGGTCAGTGAAAACGCCATGTTAATCAAGCGTAAAACTTCAGATGTTTTGCGGCACGTGTTAAAATTGAGATAAGAAGTTCAAATTTTGAGGGTGTTTTTTTTAAATTATTTGGAACCTTTCTAGGGGGCGAAGAAATCTCAATTCGAAAATGACCAAAATAAGGACCACTCTAATATGTATATACGATAGAGTTCCAAAAAAGAGGATTACCTCATGCACACATGTTGTTCATAATGGATATTGAAGATAAGCTATTGACTCCAGAGGCGATTGATAATTTCATATCAGCAGAAATACCCGACAAAGAAAAATATCCGCGATTACATCAATCTGTGACAACACACATGTTACACGGCCCTCATACTTCAAAAGTTCCATGTTGGAACACAGAAACTAAATCGTGTTCAAAAAAGTTTCCGAAAGACTTCGCGAAAGATACCGATATAAGCGCAAGTGGTTTTCCGAAGTATCGCCGTAGAAAAAATAATAGTTTAAACTACTATCATAACCGCATAAACGGAAGAAATATACCGGTAGACAACAGTATGGTTGTGCCATACAACCCATTTCTACTTGCAAAATACGACTGTCATCTAAACGTAGAATATTGTGGGTCGGTAATGGCAGCGAAGTATATTTACAAGTATATCAACAAAGGACATGATCGCGCAAGGGTTCAAATTGATAATTGTAATATACAAGGTTATGATGGACCAGTAGTCGACGAAATCAAAGAGCATGTAGATACTCGGTATGTCAGTCCAATGGAAGCAGCATGGAGAATACTAGAACTGCCTATGCATGGACGAAGTCACGCTGTGACACGATTACCCGTTCACCTACCAGGTCATCAATATGCAACATTTGTGGAAGGTAGAGAAGAGGAGGCTGTTGGAAACGAAAATAAATGGAAAACTCCACTAACTGCATGGTTTAAACTAAATACGACGGATGAACTGGCGCGAAATATCACCTATGCGAACCTTCCGGACTACTATACATTCAAAGCAAACACGAAAACTTGGGGCAGGCGTAAAATTGCTTGTAAAGTTGTAAGCAGAATGACAAATGTTTCTCCAAGGGATACGGAACGATTTCATCTTAAATTAATTCTTGGACGGGCTACAGGCGCTACCTGTTTCGAAAACTTACGTACCGTGGACGGAAAACAATACGATACATTCAGGGAGGCGGCGGTAGAGATGGGCTTGACGGCAAGTAACGATGAAACATTCAAGATATTTGACGAAGCTGTTTCAATACTGATGCCCAAACGTTTACGACATTTTTTGGTATGGTACTTGATCGGAGAAATGCCATCCGACGTAATTGATTTATGGAATAAATATAAAACAGCACTCTCAGAAGACTTTGCAGATGATAACGAAAACCGAGCACTATGTGCCATTCAACATCTTTTACAAGCAGAAGGTAGATCGTGCGAAGATTTTGGCTTACCGACACCAGAAATAATATATGAAAATGATGAAGACGAAATAACAGCGGAAAAAATACAAACATTTGCAGAAAAAGGATTAGCATTGGTAAATCAATTAAATAACGAGCAGCGGATCATATACGATGCAGTTATGAAAACAATAACGCAGAACAACGAAATAGAAAATCATACAATGCATAAATACTTTTTCATCGACGGACCTGGAGGAACTGGAAAAACATTTCTGTACAATGCGATATACTACATGCTAAGATCAACAGAGAAAACTGTCGCATGTGTTGCTTGGACAGGTATAGCAGCGATTCTTCTTCCACGCGGAACAACCGCTCACAAAATGTTCGGTCTCCCGTTGACAATGAGCAACGAAGGAACAATTTTCACAACTCCGAGTATGAAGAAGAAAATGATGTCAATTGATGTCATTATATGGGATGAGTGTTCGATGATTCCAAAGACTGCTCTTGAATTGATTGACAGAACACTCAGAGATATCATGAGTAATTCACTACCGTTCGGAGGAAAAACGGTTCTACTTGGTGGGGACTTCCGGCAAGTATTACCAGTAGTCAAACGTGGCGGAAAAAGACAAATTCTAGAAGAAACAATCAAATATTCATCACTCTGGAATATATTTAAGAAATTTAGCCTAACCACAAATATGAGGGCGAAAGAAGATATCGTTTCATTCTCAAAGTGGCTACTGAGCGTGGGTGACGGGGAGATCGACTTTTTAGAACCTGACAGAGAAACAATGAGTACAGATTTGATAACAGAATTATATCCAATAAACATACCAAGTGAGGAACTCATAAACAGAGCAATATTAGCTCCGTTGAATGTGGAAGTGAACCAGTTGAACACAAAAATTTTACAAAGAATGGAGGGCAACTTACAAGAGTCAAAAAGCATGGATTATGCAACCCTCCAAGGACTTGATGCTGCCGATACGACAACATACGAAGAAGCTACACTGCGATATCCAATCGAGTATTTAAATGGATTAACACCAACGGGTCTACCACCTCACAATTTACAACTGAAAATCGGTGCCATAGTAATGATGTTACGAAATTTATCAATATCAGATGGCATATGCAATGGAACACGGTTGATTGTTCGTGAACTTCATTCTAGAATTTTGATTGCTGAGCTTTTAACAGGAGAAAGAAGAGGACAAATAGTGGAAATACCGCGAATAAAATTAGACACACGTGGGGATACAGATATGCCATTCATCTTACATAGACGACAATTTCCTGTACGATTAGCGTTCGCAATGACTATCAATAAATCGCAAGGACAAAGTTTCGGACACGTCGGACTATATATTGACAGACCAATATTCGGACATGCACAACTTTATGTTGCGTTATCACGGTGCAAGTCGAAAGTGGGAATAAAAATACAGATGAAGAAAAGAGGGAAAAATATTAACAATATCGTACACAAGGAGATTTGAGATTAACAAAAATTCAAAATAGCTGAGATAATTTGTGAAAATCAAAAGTTCAATTATTGATAAATAATGACATGGACATGCCATTTGTACTCTACAGAAGACGAATACGGAAAGGTGCAAATATTAATTCTAAATTCGTGAATGAGAATGTATTATTATCCATATATAAAAATACCTGCACGCAAAAAAAAAGTGCTGTCAAATTTACTATGTAAGTAGTAAGTATATGGACAGCACTTTTTTGCAGTAAAAATTATCACAATCGCAGTATTGGGTACATTGGAGCAAGTAGCCTTCAATGTCTACATGAGTGAATGTTACCACAATTGTGATAATTTCTACTTCAAAAAAGTGCTGTCCATATATTCACTACTCGAATAGTGAATTCAACAGCAATTTTTTTGCGTGTGTGATCCAGTTTACATCGAAACTTATGTACAGTATATGGACATATAATATTAGGCTGCATCATACGTAACAGAAAATATTTAGGCTGCATCATGCGCTACCCTAAGATAAAAAATCATAAAAGGCTGCATCATAAGCGCAACAGTAAACGAACCCATTAATAACAGGCTGCATCGTGCGCCACAGTAAGAAATGAGGCTGCATCATGCGTGACAATAATATAGCTGCACGACGCGCAATGATAAAAAAATAGCCGTGTTTTTTTTTAATTTTTGGAAGGAAAATTATTGTATAACTAACTAAGTGTGTAGAAAATAGAATAGAATGAAATAGAATTAGATTATTTATCTGAGCAGAAGGAGGAGTAGAAAGTAAAATAAGTGATAAAAAATAGATAAATAAGAGAGACATCACACTCCGACTCCGACCACGCAAATCCTGGCCGTCGAAGAGTACCGTACTGAGCTCTCGAGAACATTACGATCATCAAGGAAGTACATGATCTGCGTCAAAAGCAGCTGCTTAAGGTAGTTATGAAAAATAAAGAGTGAATCAAATTAAAAATTCAGGAATCTGTTCATGAAAGTTATTGTGTCTACACCATAATAAAATTTCAGGCGATCCTCAGATGTGACTAAAAACTCAAGAACTACTTTAAAGATCTGAGACTGCATAGAGAGATCAAGAATTGTGCGAAGCTGCTGAAACGGGATGGGCGGTTCAACCTTTCACACGCAGTGCATCCGGAACATTTTGCAACGAAAGGTCGTCATCACCCCGAAACTACGAGTTGAAATACTTGGCAGCATCTAGAACATCCACTGGCGAGACGGCAGATAGGGGCTGGTAAATCGGCAACAAAACCAGCAACATGAGCTACGGATGAGGGGATCTGGTGGACAGCAGTGAAGTAGTAGTCGAATTTTTACGTATAAAATTCCTCGCGTCGATCGAACGGGTAGGTGCAAATCCATAATATTCAAATTTAATAAATAATGAAAATAAATAAGAAAACATATCCGGGCCCGATTCATACTGAGGCCGACACTGAATATAGTATAATTTAAAATAAAAATATGAAACATAGCGTGATGTATCGATACGTCGATTTTCAGAGAACAAAAGAATCAATGTCATAGCTACGATAAAACAACTATAAACAGTTATTGAGTGAAATGGCATCAACACATAAAGACGTGAGTATTCATGCTGAATGATAAAAATTAAAATAAAATACAGGCTGCGCAGAATTTAATTCATATCAATTTTTCACAGATGCAAGAATTTGTAGATAAAAATAAGGAGGCCGACGTTGCTGAACCGGGTGATCGAATTGAGGGTGAATAGTATTTCTTAACTTTGTCAAATTTATGTTGTATAGCTACGGGCTAAAATGTCTCCAAACGCGTAAAAAGAAGTAGTACACGAAGTTTCAGTCTCGTAGCTCAAGTATAAGTACCTTTGCAATACTGTCGAATATTACCACTTGAATAACATACGATTTTTGGCATCGGATTGAGCCTAGATGGGTTGAGTTAATAAACTTATAAATTGAATTCAACATGATAAATTAATTTTACAGATGATGGGCTGGATGACGAGTTTATGGCAGCGGCGGAGAGGGCAGAGGCCGAAGAAGCAGCCCGGGAAAAAAGAATTTGGTAATGAAATATGCGTTAATTTTAGATTTGTCTGTAAAATTATAAATATATCTGCTATTCTATGAAAAATAATTTATAAATTAGATTTTTGAAGGTGTTTACCGACCCAATTTGCTAAAAAAATGAAATTTACCCGGCTTGATACCGCATAATTGAATGAATCAAATTATAGGGTCCAATTTGAAATGTAAATACACCATGAGACGAGAAACTGTCTGCAGTTTTTATTAGGGATAGTCGAATCATTATCTCAAATTCATAGTATACAGCAATCAAATTAAATCAATTCTATTTTCCAGTGCCCGGGCTACACAGTTATGAATATTTCGTCGACCACTGGCATGAAAATTACATGTATTATTATGTTATTATGTAATAAAATAAAAAAATAAAAAAATTGTGAAATGTCAGTGTAGTCAATACCTATAAGCTGCGTTCTGTACATACATCTCCGAGGATTCGGAGATTTGCTGAGAGATGTATATACCGAACGCAGCTATAGATGTAAAGTTCATCTGTTCGATTCATGGTTACATTTATATAAAGAAATAGTCAGAAGACTGATCAGCCAATTCATGCCGGTCAGAATCAAACCCGGCTGGTGGACAAATTAGCGATTGCGTATCCTGTGGGTGCGTTCAGAAGTAGATTACCATTGGTGCTGAGTGTGACGTCACACGGTCAACTGCTGCGTTCTGTTCATGGTGCTTCGTTTCTACTTTGAGTTGGCGCCGCTATTTTGACTTCACTGCAATTCGTCACCTCACAAACCGCAGTAATCTATGTATATGCTCTAAGTAGTCGCAGTATGCTACCTTCCGAATTCAATGACGTCATTGCATGAGTAGACTGATGCGTGCGTGTGTACTTTCAGTATACTTCGGAACGCACCAAACGATTTTTGTTTATTCATTTTACCAAACAAAATAAAATGAACAATAACACGAATAAAATTATTTCGGCTGCGCCATTTTTATCATAACCTTTCCGTGTGACCATGAAGGAAAGAAGTACACGAATGTGAGGCTAACTTCATAAAATAATATGGGTTATTATTTTTATACGAGAAATAATGCAAGAAAATCATTTTAAATATATACATATTTTTTTTTTAACTAATAACAAATATAATAAACAAAATATAACAAAAAGAAATTAGGATTGAAAAAGAATTATTTAAAACTAAAAAAAAAAATTATTTAGGGTGGGACATTTCCCACAATAATTTGACTAGATTTCGACAATCTGCAGCAGCGCGCGCCTGTCGCTCCATCCAAGCTTGGCGCCGCTGCTGCTTGGCTCGCTGCTCCTGGACCCACCGTCCAGCTCGGACGCCTCGGGGCCTGAATGCTGGAGAATAAAGAAATGATGTGTGTTAAATAATTAATACTGGCAACAGAAACGATATAATTAAATAATAAAACTTAAAGAAATAGAAATACCATTAGTTTTCTTCTCTTCTGGCACCTTCTTCTTATCCTTTTCTCTGGGCTTGTCTGCTGGAAAATAAATTAATGAGTATTAAATAATTGATACTGACTACGAGACGAAACATAAAATAAAATAAAATTAGAAGAAATAAAAATACCTTTCGCTTGCTGCTCTTCTCCGCCCTGTTTTGCGTCTTTACTGCCTGTTGGTTGGCTTGTCCTGTTTGATTCAGACATCTGTAAAAAAAGGCGGTCGATGAAGACGTAATAACGAATCATTGATTTGAATTTATACATAATATAAAACGAATTTAACGAATATGATCTATCATATTATATGAGCTCGAGTACTATAAATGAATACTTACAGTTATTTAAACGTATATTTTATACTATATATTGACGAAGTCAACGCCGGCGAATGTGTAATTGATATCACTGGTTTTTATTTATCGCTATAACAACAAATAAATGAATAAATCTTTCGAAAAAGCAATTAGAATAAACTCAATAAAAAACAAACGTAGCAAATCCATTTCGTTGCAGCCTACATACTGATGTATACTCCGTTCAACTAGAGAACGACACGCTTGCAACGAGTACGATAGCGACAGCGACAATGCGCCTCGTATCCCTTCGCGAAAGTACCCTTCGTCTTACTTATACGCACAAGATCGTCCTTGGCGAATTTTGGCTTCCGTGCCCTGCGTGGTTGATGGTGACGTTGAATGTTTGCGCGTGCCTCCGCTGCGTTGAAGAGGGTCACGGCAGAAGGAGCCATTTTGATACTCGAGTGTACGGTGTTGTTATACGAGCTAACGAGCTTTTGCAGGATATCGATGTAACGGTGGGTGTTTTTATGAGTGAAATATCTCCACATCCGTTCCTTCAGAGTACGGTTGAATCGCTCGACAACGGCCGCTTTCATATCAGGGTTACGTGTCACGCGAAAACGTATATCATTCTCGGTGAGGAGTTTTTGGAACGATCCACCCACGAACTCTTTACCCTTGTCGCTCTGTAGGGTTACCGGTCGACGCTCCGTAGAAGACAATATCTGTTTGAAGCCAGCAGCTACGTCGCTGGTCGATTTACGATATAGAGGGATCACCCATACAAATTTACTCAGAACATCGATGACAACCAGTAGGTAACGGAAATCGTCATTATGCTCCTTTATAGAACCCAGTTCTACCAAATCAGCTTCCCAGAGATCGTCTATATTTGAAACGTTGTACCACAGTCTCTGGAACTTTCGTCGTACCGGTTTGTGTAGAGTATAGGGATCCTGAATACCTAGCCAGTTTTCTATGGCACTAGCCTTCACATTCCGAACAGCCCTCCTCAACTTCCTAGCCCCGGCATAACCAGCTGGGTCGGAGGGATCGTAGTATATCCGTTCTAACTCTCTCATTTTCGTAATGCGAATGACAACCAGCCTTGTTTCGGCGAGTGCTGTGGTGATTTTCCGGGTATTTCTTCCGTTCGTCGAAATTTCGACGGTGAAAAGAAGGTTTCGTCGTCTGTGTTACCAGAACCGGCACTCGGCTCCCTGTTTGGATGATCGCCACTACTGGTCCCGCTGTTCCTGGATCTGTGCGCTGCTCGGTGACCTTTAGCCTGACTTCGTGTCACAGGGGTTACTGCGGCCGGTGGTGAGGTCGATTGAGCATTCTTCCAGATATTAAGATTTCCGACATATTCCCGTGGTATATTGATGCTCCGGAGAAGACGTGCGTACGCATGTCTACCATGCGGTTGAAAGCTTTTTCTAGAACGCACGGTGTCGTTAACTAGATCGACAATATTTGAACCCGGGAGAGGTTTGTTGTCTATGCTTACGACACCTTGGTTATCCCAGGAAAAACGTGAGGGAAACTCCGCCAGATGCTTGAGGAGAAGTTCCGCCTTCGACTGGTATTTTTTTGGTACTGTCAAGGCAATTCTCGATATCCGTTGTTGTTTGTCAGCGGAGCTTTCTTCTTCTTTTCCTTGTAAGAGTTCCGCAGGATTAGTTTTATCAGGAACGGAGTGAAGATCGACGCGTAGCGGTTTTCCGGACTCCTCGGCGAAATATAGGAAACGCTGTAATAGCTGTTGATAAAGCTTCCATTTCGCTGCATCATCCAGCTCGGGAGAGGTCAGAATAGCGCGCATCTCTCTATCGAGTCTGGATGCTGGGGAACTTGTGCTCTGTTCGCTGTTCTCGGCGTCACCCGCGGAAGCTGCTGCCGAGGAGGTTATACCACGTTGAAAACGTTCTACGGTGTCCGACGGTATTAGTACCATCTTCTTTGCATGCTCCATCGTTCTTCTCGTAATTATTGACCGAACAGCTGAGTGAAAAGTGTCCCGAGAATGGGAGCTATTAGCATAGGCAGAAACCCGCTACCGTTTTGAACCAGTAATTTTTTCTTGCTTTTCCAGCTTCCTTTGCTAGCAGCCAGTTTACGAAGAAGATGTTTATGTTTGCCTAGTCGAGCTTTTTCCTGCCTAGTGAGTATGATGTTACCGCGCACAGTGTTCAAAGCACATTCACATATATTTTTCACGAGAGTATTATCGGCAGTGCGTAGTAAAGCTAGTCTCTGTTGCGGTTTCAGACTGCACAGGGCCTTTAGAGTCAGCGTATTTGCACTTCCGAATCGTCTACGTGCCTCAGCACCACGCCTAGACCCACCTCCACGTTGTACGGAACCCGCGCTCCCGACCGTTTGTACAACGCGTGACATTACAAACGAACGACTGGTAAACCGTGCGGAGTGCGTGACTTTATATCTTTCCTCGGGACATATACATCCTGGTGTTTGTCGCTGGGAAATATATTGCTACGGTAGCGACAGTTTTCGGGAGTGCTTCGTTTCGGATCAAGTAAAAGATAACCGTGTGGCTGAGCTGTTGCATCGTGGTAGGCTTCCTGGACAAATCGTGGATCCTCCGGGCAGACTTGTCGAGCTAGATGTTGTACCTGAGCGCGATCTCGCGGGTTCTGGAAAAATATGATATAATTCGCGTTGAGTGAAATATCGCGTTGACCGCGTCCCTGATGAAACAGGTTCTGTGTGATGAAGAACACGCTTAGATTCTTATGATGACACCCCTTGGTGAAAAGATCAACTATTATATTACCGGAGGCCTCTCGCATGAGATCATCTATTATAAGCAGTTTGGGCAGCGTGTTCGAGTCATAGTCAGATTCTTGGGGAAGGCCTTCCCGATACTCGATGTCGCTAAGAGTTGCTCTGGCTCCGTTTTCTGTACTATGGAGGGATTGCTGCTCGGCGTAATACCAGATTATACGACTGAAGCGAGTATCGCACATCTCGCCGATATGACGCAGAAACTTCTTAACAAAGATTGATTTTCCACATCCGGAGGGACCGGCTATTATGGCGGAAAACGGGTGATTCCAGCGAGTATCCATTTTCTGACGTGAATAGAACACTAAGACCTGAACCTTTCCCAACGAATACTCCGAGAGATATGGAGAAATCAGGATAACAAAAGCTACTACATACGTCTAGAATAAATTTTCTATTCCGCGGTGGGGCCTCCCCGGCGGCGCGGTGCGCGCCATCTTTTAGCTAATAGCGGCGCGGTGCGCGCCATCTTTTAGCTAATAGCGGCGCGGTGCACACCGTCTCTTAGCTAATAGCGGGCGTGCTCACAGACTCGGCATTCCGGACGGTAATCAGCTTATAGTCAGCGTGTGAGCCGCTCATCTAGACTATGCGCTTAAGCTAGCTAATTTTGCGCATTTAAAAACGTAAGGAAGATGAAAACTTAGCGGACGGCTGGCCGACCATGACCAAGTCAAGCTAGCCCTTGTAACAACTCAGCGACTATTCAACTAACTGAAATCAACGAGATTTTGAGATTTATTCTAGTCATTTTATTTTTAAATATATTTTTATTTATCTTATTTCATTTACAGATAAAATCGTTTTAACAGGCTCTATTTCCAATCTAGGCTCATTTTCTGTAACCTGGTCACAGGTATTTCGAGGAAGGTGATAATAAAAGGTATACACAGACACAGAAATAATAGTTAATTTCGTAATAGTTTTATTCAGGGTCGAGATCCGGGTAACAGAGTGTATGTGGGAAGGGTTAACCAAGTGAAATCGATAGATTTTACTTCATAGATTCTTTTATTATGAAGACCACAGTTGTCGTTAATTATGTATACTGTGTATATTACCTGAGCAGAGACTAGACCATGTTCAACCGTTCTGGTGTACATACATTTTCTTATTGCTAATAGTACTTTTATTTTTTACAGAGCAGGCACTCAATAGTATAGTATTACATACTAGACTGGACTAGATTATTCTACTCCTAATAGCTAAAAGTCGTAATTATAAGATAAATTTACAAAAGTTGTACATCTAAAATACAGTAAAAAACTAACTTAAACCTAAACTGGATGTAGGGTGCTGTTTCCTGGTTTCTTCCGGTTATTGTTACATACGGACCAGGGATGGAGGCGGTTACGCCTCTGTATGCCCGTATGGGAGGGTATCAAAACTATCCCTGCAACAACGTCTTTTGACAAAAACCGGACGACATGTTTTCGTCTGATCGCGAGTCACCACATCATGCATTGCGGTTCGTCGGATCGCGCGATAGCTAAAATGGATACTTTCCCCCTCCTCAACTACCATTTCCCGTATAGAATTGAAATTTATTTTAAGTCGCGTCGTATAATTGAGGGTTATGCCCTTGACCTTGCAAATTTCTATTTCCCTCCCATCCGGGGATACTACTATAAAAGCGTAAAACTTCGCCCCGCCGGATACAAAGGCCCGTATGTAACTGCCTTCGCCGTATTGTTCTAGCTCGTCGGTCAGGTCACCCAGAAAACTGCCTACTGGCGGCTCGTACTCTCCGGCTGCACCTGACCGCACGTAGATGACAGAGTCCGTGTCATAATATAATACCCTACGATCCAGTTTCTCCAAATAACTATACAATTTGAGCCGCGCCTGTGCCGTAGTATACGCAGCTATGACCACGTTCGCAAGACTCGAGGCCTCCACGCTCTCGTCCTTGTATGACCAGCGAGCGTACAGAACGTCATCGTTCACGGCTACCAGATCCTCCAGCAGAATCGACGGGCTTGTCACCAGACCTAGCAGCTCCTCTCTGGTCTTGACTACGCTGGTTTTTGAGAGGTTGTCTCGCTGGCCAAACTTACCCCAAAAGGAATTGAGACATAGCTTCGACACAGAACGCAGCCCTGGATTTTTTTCTATTTCAATCCTATCCAGTTTGATTCCCTCTACCCGGGAGTATTCTTCGATATAGCGAGACCGGCTCTCTTCGCTACTACAGGCAGAGGGCCAGCCGCTAGCCTCCTGTTTTATTATCGAAAAAGTATCAATATACTGAGCAAAATTTCCGCCTTCCCGGGTAGAGGGATCAAACACCGTCACCTCGTACTGCCAGATCTCTGACACCGATATCACCCTATAACCCATTGCCACGGCCTTTTTCACCTCGTCTGAAACCCATGTCCCACTTATATACCTCTCACGGACGTCGTTGTGAGAACATGGACCTTGTTCCATGTCTCGGCAACATGAGTTACAGAGAGGGAACATTAGTCTGCCGTGCATACGCAGAGGTAATACCGGATGATAAAGATTCCGGGGCGGCAGTACTTTACATTTAATCAAACCCTCGACTCTAAACAGATCTACTCCACTGGATTCGGTCAGATTTTTGCATTCCTCGCCTACTAGTACTACGGGATGACCCAACGGGAATTTCCCGGTTTTACAGATGTAAGGGTATAGGGAGCAAACATCCACATAACGGATCTCCTCACCAAGTCCCGGGTCTACCTCGCGAAACCTCGACGTGTTACCCGTCCGGCCACCGTAGAATGCTTCACGCGGGTCCAGCTTGGTATTCTCCACACTCGGTAGAAAGCCGCTACGTTCGAGATGTGCTCGCACTTCTACCCTTGCATCCACTAAACCTGAAAACTCGCACTCCCACATTTCCTCTACCGCGATACCGTGGGCGAGCATACGTCGCGTCTCGGCCTGAGTTTCCTCAAGTCGCCTATCCATGTTCACGCCACCCACAATTTCCTTATCCCTATTTACGCGATAACAGCGAGGACAGCCGTGCCAATAACAACCATGAAATTCTAATACATGGCGTGTTCCGTCCGCCGACTGGTAGTAGCCGTCTACTCTACGTCCTAGCACGCGTTGCTCACGAGCGCTACCCGCGTGTAAGATCTCCTGACCCATCTCATGTTCCCTCCAGACCAACCACTGGATGGCCTTGGAGGATTGTTTATCGGCTAGTCGGTAGCCGGCGGGCGGAATAATCCCTATGCTGTTATCGCGAAGGAAATTTTTCCGGTATAGCATTGAACATGCAGAGGCGATTGTTGTACTCTCCGTGAACGGGCAGACATCGCCGGTACGAAGAAATATATCACGGAATGCTAGGCAGGCTAACCGTAAAATCGTGACGTCTGACCGGCAGTACTCAACGATTTCCCTACTAAAATCAAAAACATAACCTTCTCTTACGGTCCCTTCATACCACGCGTAGAAACGGGCCCTACCCTCTACCGTCATGGAGTCTGGCGCGTAAAACTCAGCCGCAGGTAATACTCCCACATACCGCTGGTTAGGCGGGATATTAAAGAGGTGCGGAAATACACCCTTCTGCGTGGCCTCTGGTAGGCCAAAAGCCTTTGGCAACGCTGCTAAAGCCATCGGCATGTAGGCGAGAGAGTCTAAAAAACGTACATTGGATGTCTCTAGCAAGACTATTTTGCTACCGTTTAGTATTACCTGCGGAGCCACACCGCCTTTCTCCACTAGGTAACGGAGAATAAACTGCCCGTCGAAACCCTTTGCGTTATGCGCGATACAAATAACCTTCCGGTAGCCTTCGACCTTCCTATCAGCGAGTTCTACCAATTCACGGACCGGGTCATCCCTAAAAACAAACTCGCGTTGTGCACCACACCCGAGGCAGGGGTCGGTAATACTCGCGGCTAGACAACGTGTACAGGTCCGTTGCGCAATACACAAATTTGGCACGTGTATATTTATCGTCTCGTCACCGTCTACAGTCTCGTCCTGTCGTGTCTCAAAGTCGTAAAAAATGAAAATGTGATTAGCTACCTCCTCCGTGTTCCGCTTTACAGGCCTCATGTAACAGCGATGATTAATTTCTTGGCTCGAGCGGCAGGTCCTGCAGTATATCCACCCGCAGATATGCTTTCCCTTCGAAATATCCGTGAAGATATCGCAGGTTCCACATACCCGTCGGGTACTACAGACCGTTCATTTACCGCTGAACGAGCCCTGCAGAGTGTGTCGTCTACAACACTCTGCCCCGTAAAAATCGCGATTACAGAGCTCACACTCGACTTTTGCAACTCCCCCGTCACATGCAGGGGTCGAGAGACAGCGATTGCATCTGTTTGAGCACCTGTGCTCGTTACCGTGAGCGTAGGCCACATTACACGGCTGGCAAAAGAAATCAGAGGCCGCGGCTCCTCTCATCTTCAAAATAGTATCATAGTGATCAAGACGCGGATAATAAAGAACATTCAGTCTAAGTACTGGACCGCGGTAGCCCATACCCAGCACAATATCCTCTCCGTTAATAAGCGGCCGGCCGCCTTTACCTATCGTCTCGCTGTTGTAAACTAGAATTGCAAACCCTTCCCGTGCCAAATACTGCTGAAACTGCGCGACTTCCTCGATACCGCAACCCTCCTCGGGTATGATGACACCCGCTTCTACTACCAGCTGACGAGCTTTCTCAGTCTGGTATTTTTTCCCTGACGCCCTAGCCCTGTTCCACTCCGCCTGTAAGGGTCCATCCCGTACAGAACCTCTCCTCGCATGCACTCCAGCGACGAACAACGCCCTCGGTAAACATAAATTATCACTGTTCGTTATAGTCAGGATAGAGCGTTTACCAACTAGTTGCTCCCCGTTCAGGGCTAAGCGTCTTCCCTGACCTGCCGGAACAGCAATAGTTGTTATGTTTACCGTGAACGGCTGATCAATTGAGAACTCACTCGCGCTCTGTGTAACTCGAAATACAAGTCCCCATAAATCCTCAAAGCGAAAATCGCGAGCCGGCCGAAAGCTTAACCTTGCAGAACCCCTCGTGAAACCCTCTGTGATGAAACTAATGCCCATGATATCGTTTGGAGTGCAGAGCGAGGAGAAATATCTGTAAAGCTCGCGGAAGGCCTCTTCTAACCAGGCGATTGGATTCGCAGATTCGGGTGGAACACCGATTCTTACGGTTACCTGGCACCCTCCAAGACCGAAACGCTGGTAGCGGCGATTTATCCGCTGCGTGATTTGGAATCGGTGTCCCACCTCTGCCTGCTCCACCCTTTCGTCGTCTTCATCGATGTTTTCATCCTGGTGCTCAGCCTCGTCAGCGGGAGGATCAGTCACACAGGTACCGATGTTCGTCGACGAAGCTCCGCCCGTCTGCGACCTCGAGGTACTGGCGCCGTTGTTCACCCCGAATAGCCAGCTAGACGAGCGAACCCTAAGGGTTGGTTGAGCACCTGCGGAGATTGAGTAAAAACGTTAAATTATCTTTTCTCGTTGAAACAATATACATCAAACTATGCGCTAGAGTAAGGAGGCGTACAATCAGAACTACTTTTCCTCGGAAGCTGGAAGAAATCCTGTAGGAAGTTCCCCACGCGGGGGTGGTATTATTGAAGTCTCCAACGAATCGAAATCCGATATAAGATTTTCCCGGATAACTTCCGAGCTGGTGTTTGCTATCATGGAGATTTGATACTCCTCAGCAGAGTTCTCAATTGCAGCCGCTGTTACAGATTGAGAAGGATTTTGCAGAGATGATCGGGAAAAAGGAACTGGAGAATTATTATTCAAAGTTAAGAATTCCTACGTTCCTGCAGCTGGCTAAAGACTTCGGGATCGACGGGTGGTGAGAGATCCCATACCTGACCATCCTGCTTCCACGGTCTATTCCCCACTGCTGTTATGAGATAAAATGTAGAAAATAAGAGGTTAAGAAACTTCTAGAAAGCCCATCAGAATAAGCGACCTCGCAATAAAATCGTTAGCCAAGGTTACGAAATTATTATTACTCACCTTCTTCAGAGCTAAAGACGGGGGAAGCGGGCAATGACTCGTCCGACTCGGATTCTTCGATAATCCGGGCCCGTGAACGCTCCGTTTCTCTCTGCGAGGCTGGTATCGGCGAATCCGTCACTTCGATGATCGAGACCTGGGAGAGACGCTCGATCGTCTCGCTTTCCTCCTCGCTACCCGCCGGGATTCCACCCTGGGATACTGACTAGGAGACGATCAGGCTTCCGGGTCATCGATCTTGACCAAACTTATAGGGGTGATTCCTCGAGCCAAAATAATAATTATCTGCTGAATAACTCTCCGGAATAGGCCTTTACTCTATCAATTTACCTAAATGTACAACAGAAATGAGCGTAACCCGGGTTTGGCAAATTGCCATGAAATAATTAGTTTTTGTGCTACGTTATGAGATTCTACATTGCACTGGATATTTATACATTGAATACAGTCATTATTGTACATCAAATAGTTGAAATTTAATATCCCAGCTATAAAAAATCACTTTATTCTGCGGCTATTGACACATTGCTTCTCGTCGGTTATCGCTCGTACAACATTCATTTCGTGAATTTGAAGACTTCTTCACACTCGAAAGATGTTGAATGCGTAGTCCGTCTTGATACTTCCACTGGCAGCATACAAGGTTCTGTAATTCGCCATAAAGCATCAATTTTATTGCAATATTATATTTATTATCTCAGAAGGCTATATTATATACTTATCTAATGAAATGGCATTATGTCACCATAAGTGAGGTTAAATTGTCCGGCCGATAAAACCATCATAGGCGACTGCCCGATTTGAAAAGATTCTGCTGCGAAAAAACATTTTCTAATGCGATTTGGCAACTACTCTTCACTATATATGACTCTCTATAATTATTCATTCTTGAATATTTTCACCAGCACTTACAGCTCCCGACTATATAGTACTCTACATATTTGACAAATCTCAATCAATCAGATCCTTCAATGGCCGAAACCCTATCGGGTAAGTAGCCTAATTTGACAGATCTCGATCGATAAACGATGACTCTGTAATGTTCAATAATGGCTTCGCAGTGTCTAACTGTTTTTTTCGGACTTTTTCGGATACAATCAATAAAATAATATTATATTATTTTTATAAGGGGTCATAATCATTAATTTTATTATTTCGACTATCGGCATATGAAATACGACGAGAAATGGAGTCTTGTTTCCGAAAAAGTAAAAAAAAAAAAACAGTTAGCTACCGCGAAGCCATTATCTCAACAAATACTGACTTTCCATTGGTCCCGGTTTAGACAATTCGTATCAACAGCCAATGGAAATGCGACATTCCATCTGTTTGGGTTTCGGTTCACGATTCGAATTTACAACTCTTATTCTGTGCCTCTGCGACTATTGGATTGCCCTTCGGATCATTACGAATATTGTTAATTTATCGTTGTTAATTGGTTAAACTTGTTATTATTATTGTTATTATTGTTGTTATTTTTTCATTGTTTTTGTTATTGTTGACTTTTTGTTGGTAATTTCTCGTATATCGAGAAAGATGGCTAGTGGGCCGAGCGCTGGCCCTTCAAATGAAGATTTGAATGAATCTTCAGGACAATTGCTCAGCGAAATTCTATACGCTTGCATTGAGATCCTTAAGCGTAAGGGAATTATCACCAAAAAAGTTGTAACAGATATTTCTGATGAAGCTTGGCTTTTGGGTGATGAGATGGCGAACTCATTAATTGAGATAGTTGAGGACCATGAGCTGGTCGAAGTAGAAGGATTGTTTCGGGAGGAGGAATCTGTGGAAGCTGTCTCTCAGGATTGCGGAAGTGTTGGAAGTCAAGAATGTAGTCAAGAAACATCTCTGTCAGGTAAAAATTTAGAATTCATTTCATCTATTTTCTGAATACAATGGAAATAGAAAACAATAATTAAACTAAAATTAATCGATAGACCCTAACTTAACTTAACGAACAGTAAAAAAAAAAAAAAAACGAATTAACAGACGCTAAATGTGTAAAAAAAATAATTAATGAATTAACTACTACTAATAAATAACTAATAAACTACTTCGAAATAAATAAATAAATGAATAAATAAATGAATGAATAAATAAATGAATAAATAAATAAATGAATAAACAAATAAATGAATGAATAAATAAATACATGTACTCTTAACTAACGATGAATAACTAAAATAATGTGAAACTGTTTTTTTCAATAGGATCATCTACATCGATCAGCCAGCCGATGTCAAGTGATTACGAGCCGGAAGAGAAGAAAGCTAAATATCAGACCGTTGACCTGGAAAAAAAAATCAAAGTTGTAAATCTTGCTCGAGAACACCCCAAGTGGTCATTTAAAACTCTAAAAGCTAAGGGCGCTGCTTGTTTGACAAGAATGGATGAACTGTCGAGATGGAAGAAAGAAATTCTGAAAGGGGGGACACATTTTGATAAAAGCAGTGCAATAAAAAAATGGGCCTACAAAAGATTTTGTGAAGCTCGTCAAAAACATTTACCTGTCACCACTAGAAACATACAGGAGTGGGCTATGCAGGCTGCTATGCAGTACAGGTCTGAAGATTTTAATTTCACCGCCTCAACACCCTGGACGACTCGATTCAAACGAGAATTTCGCATTAGTCAGCGAAAAGTGACCAGACGTGTCAAATCTACGGAGAATCGATCGTTGGAGGAACTGCTACAGTCAGCGGAGCAATTTCAGACTGACTGCGTGAATTCGATCTGCGGAATTGATCCCAAGTATATATTAAATACAGATCAAATGGGCTGTGAGTACCGAACTGATGTGCATCGCACAATGGAGCACACTGGGCAAAAAAGTGTTGAGGTATATTTAGGCGATCTGAATAAAGTGACTCATACTTACACTGTCCAATACACCATTACTGCTGCTGGAAAACTGCTGCCAAAAGCGTTCATCTGTCTGCAAGAGCCCAAAGGCACATTCGGTCCCAGAGTCAGTCAACAGGTCGAGGCACTCACCAGTGAGTACAAAAATGTTCATGTGACTTGCTCTAAATCGGGAAAGATGACCACAGCTTTATTCGACTCCTACACGATCCACGTTCTGCAGCCGTATGTAGAAGGCAATAACTTTTGTCTCATAGTAGACAGCTGGGGTGGTCAATCCCATCAGAACTTGTTCAGAAAATTCGAGGATCAGTACGGGGAATCGACTTGTAATTTGAAAGTGATTCCACCTGGCTGCACACCATATTGTCAGCCTCTAGATGTATACTTCCACAGGCAAGCCAAAATTCTCATCAAGGAGCTTCAAAACAGCACGTACTTGTTACAAGAGCAACGGCAAATTAATAGTCGGGAAGATGCGATCAAAATTCAGTCCCTCGTGGTGAACCAACTCTGTGCTCCTATTTTCAATCAGATGATAGAGTACGCCTGGTTTGCCTCCAAGTTGATCCAAAACAGAGACATCTTCATGAATGTCAAGGAGGTGTGTTTTCCAGAAAAGCCCTTCGAAAGTAGGTGCAAGTGCGCGTTAGCTACAGGCGATTGCAGTGGAAAGTACGTTACTTTCATCAAGTGTTCTTGGTGTCGGGAATACTTGTGCTTCCACTGCTTTTACGAGTTGTATCATCCTCGTCAATGCACAAAATATTTCATGAACGTGTAAAAATCGACAATATAGTAATAATAACAATAACAATCACACAATAACAACAATAAGGTAATAATAACTGTCAGTGGCATGAATACATGGCGCCAAAAATAATCAGCACTTTTCAGAGCTACCAAGAACCTTTCACAAGAACGTATCAATCATAAGCCAATAGGTATTTGATTCTATCGGCCACATGGTCTGCTGTCTCTTTTCTTCTCTATGTAATCATGAAGGTCGGAAGGAGACAGAAGACTGGTACCAACTTCATAACAGACAGAATCAAATACGCAGACTTGAGCGTACATTGAAAAAATCGATTCTACTGTAACATCATTAAACACGATGCAGCTACAGATTCACGCATCGATCTGAAAACAAAACTCCTAGTTGTTTATTAGTTTACCAATCTGTCGGTATTCAGAGCGTGATTCGACACGTACCATCAGCTTCTTCTTCCGTTTCATTTCTTCTTATTCTCTCGTTCTGTCGTTCTTCTTCAACTGAACTTTAGGCTCACATGTCATTGTTTTTATAACCAACACTTTCTTTTCTTGTTAAATATCAGCCTCGGATACGAGACCATGTACCACATAACCAACACTTTGTTTTGCATCTGGGAATATGACATAGAAGAGAAAATCCACACAAAAGTTGTATAGAGTGGCGTAAGTATGAGAGTCACGAGTAGATGGCGCTGACTTCGGCGAGATTTCGGCTGACTCCCGTACTCTATTCTTATATCTCTATGGCTAAACTAGCAGACGCGTGTTGTCATTTAAATCCAAATCACGGATCCAAATAAAGGAAATAAAATAAAGTACAAGCAATGATTATTACAAAATTTGAAGGTACGAAAACTAGTGAATACCCACTAAAAGCCCCTCAGGTGCGAAAACTTTACGCCAAGTACATTTAAGTGATAGCCACCAACAAAAATGTTTTGATAGGTTAATTATCTTAAATTCTACGATCTTGAGCTTTTGAGGTTATGCGAATCGACTGACGTGTAAAATTCATGGTGATAAATAAAATAACAATTGTGAACGGATAATTTTACGATTAGGTTTACCCCGCATGACACAAGACTGTTAGATGACTATAAGTGAGTATTACCTCTGAATTTTATTCACTCATACATTGTAGATTTGACTTATTTTCATTCATGAATGCAATTATCGGAGGAAACGATTTTTTGAGGAAGCTATCCCGATATTTTTCAACTTCAACATTTTTTCTTGAATAAAACTAACTTTCTAAAATAATAAATATAATATTGCAATAAAATTGATGCTTTATGGCGAATTACAGAACCTTGTATGCTGCCAGTGGAAGTATCAAGACTGACTACGCATTCAACATCTTTCGAGTGGGAAGAAGTCTTCAAATTCACGAAATGAATGTTGTACGAGCGATAACCGACGAGAAGCAATGTGTCAATAGCCGCAGAATAAAGTGATTTTTTATAGCTGGGATCCTCAATTTCAACTATTTGATGTACATTAATGACTGTATTCAATGTATAAATATCAAGTGCAATGTAGAATCTCATAACGTAGCACAAAAACTAATTATTTCATGGCAATTTGCCAAACCCAGGTTACGCTGATTTCTATTGTACATTTAGGTGAATTGATCGAGTAAAGGCCTATTCCGGAGAGTTATTCAGCAGATAATTATTATTTTGGCTCGAGGAATCACCCCTATAAGTTTAGTCAAGATCGATGACCCGGAAGCCTGATCGTCTCCTAGTGAGTGGTGTAGCAGAAGAGGCTCAGCGGATACCGCACGCGTGACCGTCGTGTCCGCCACGCAATCACTTGCGACCTTTTCCGCGCTCGCTACAATATTATGATTCTGTTATTATACACAGCTCCGAGATACGGACAAGGAATTTTTAACGCGAAAGAGCTAGTTACAGGAGGAAGCAGCTCCACTGCTAGCCTCTGACAGGTCAAATGCCTCGGCCGCCTCGAGAAGCATCCCGTCATCAACACCCCCCTGCCGGAACATGACTAGCTCTGAAAATAACAGATCTAGATGAGATACGAATATAACAACGTCGTAGCGTAACATGAAAGTAAATTAGCTGATTTTTATTTACCAGGGACAGCGGAACGAGCATCCTCTAAAACTCTGACGCTTTGGAGAAACGGCTGTATCATCGGATCTTCCTCGGCCCTCCAAAATCGCACCTGATCCACCATCACTCGCATGCAATCTAAGTTGCCACTTAAACAGTTTGCACGGTGAATCGTGGCCATCACTTCCACCGAACACACAGTTATTATCTGACGGAAGATCATTAGTAACTCTGCGACATCACTTGTACGCGGTATAACTTTTATAAGGGGTGCTATCCGCCTGTGTACGATAGTCGAGTGGTGCCTGATCAGGTGCCGCAGCACCGCCAAGGCAGCTCTGAAACATTTTTTTTCGAAAAGTTGAATCCAAGACGAATCCAAACACCTTCTTGTGTTTGTTCATACGACTTTTCAATTCGGAGATATCATCGATCAAAAATTCGTGGATTTCGAATCTCGTAAAATTTGGGCTTGCAAGAACTCCGGAACGGCGGCTCGAAAAATTTTGAAATAAATCAGGGACACTACGCTCATATAGTATAACAAAATCCCAGAAGAAAAATGAAATCCAAGGTATTGAGGTCTGAAGGTGGCTCACTTGACGTGGAATGCCCCATATATACCAGACCAGCGAATTAGAACTTAGACTAGAATCGACAGAGTTCACCTAGGTTACAATATAAAAACTTACTTAGGGCTGAATCCATAGGTAGGTCTACTTTTGGGAAAAAAAAATAAAAAATGGCGGCGGCAAGAACCGGCGACCCCCCCTCCCCCCCCCCTCCCAGCGGGGGGCCGTTTTATGGGGGGCAATAAAATAGGAGCCATACTGCACCCTATCTACTAATGGTTTTTTTTTTTTTATCCAACATTTAAATTATTAGTTGAGAAATAATTTTTTTTGCTAAAATCATTATTGGTAGTTCTCTATATAGTAACAAAAACGAAAATTTTTTCTAGCAGCAATTTGATTGTTTATTAAGTTACCAATTTGTTATAAACAAATTATGATTTTCAGTTCATTTTTTTTATGAAACTGTTAATAATGACGAAAACAACGATGTATAACAAAGTGTAAAAATAATTTTTTGTCTATTTTTTATTGCTTTTAAAAAATATCGTGGTATCAAAGTTGGAGCGATTACCTGATTTGTCAACTTATAAATTGCTGTAACTTTTCAACTATTAAAGATACAGTCTTTGACATTCGGAACGATTACTTAGAGAATTAATTTATCTTCGGAACAAATTTTTCGCCAGTTCGATATCTATCATAATTCCCTTGTTACAAGCTTTTGTTTATAAGAATCTTCAGTATCTGCATCTTATAATCCTTATATCTTATAAACTATTGCAATTACACCTTTTATCATTCAAGGCAATTTTGTAGGCTTATTATCAAGCTACTTGGAAAAAAATATTTTTTTTCTTTAACACCAATTGTGAATAATAAAAACTTCTATAAGCATTTCAATTACTTACTGCTTCAAAACATTTTCCCAAACCCTGATCAAATAATCTTTACTTTTTGAATATTCGTCGCTCAAAAGTACGTGAAAAATATTATTTAATAATGCACGGTTCCTTTCATAAATTTACTGAAATGTAAGATAATAAACAATCAAGACCGAAACAGGTAAGTATTATAAGTATTTCTTCAGTCATTGTTAATGAGGAATTCTAAAATGTATATTTCTATCCGCGGTTTCCTCACCGAATGTAATAATTGTTTCAAGTATGAAGTTAAGCTTTCAAAAACGCAGAATAAGTAGTTAAAGATAAATAAATAAAACGCTATAGACAATAAAAATAGAAATAATATGAATTAGCACAGAAATAAATGATAAAACACCAAGAAATGTATAAATTTTTTAGTCTGAAATTAGAATGAATACGAATAATTTTTCAACAATTGGCGTTGAAGAAAAAAAATATTTTTCTTCAAGTAGCTTAATAATAAGCCTACAAAATTGCCTGAAATAATAAAAGGTGTAATTGCAATAGTTTATAAGATATAGGGATTATAAGATGCAGATACTGAAGATTTTTATAAACAAAAGCTTGTAACAAGGGAATTATGATAGATACCGAGCTGGCGAAAAATTTATTCCAAAGATATAGTATATTGTGTATCTAGGGAGGGAAAATGGCCATTTCCAGCGAGGGTGAGACGTTTTTAGCGCGAGTCGTAGTCGAGGGCGCCGAAGGCGCCCGAGACAAAGACGAGTGCTAAAAACGTCCCACCCGAGGTAAAATGGCCATCCCTCCCTAGATGCACACTGTACTTTTTATAATAAGGGCACGGAATGGGCCGACTTTGATGCGCGTCGATCGGATCGGGGATAGCGCGTGTTGAGTCGTGCACCACACACTTATAGATATTTTTCAACTTAAAAATAAAATTAACAAAAAAATGAAAAAAAAATTAAAAACAAAAATTGTTATTAACTAATAATAATTTATTATATAAAAACGACACACTTATAGATATTTTTTTTTTAAAATTAAAAAAAAAACCGAAAAAAAAATTGAAAAAAACATTGTTATTAATTAATAATAATTTATTATATAAAAAACGAAAGATCCAAGATTTGCCGTTGGAGCGGGAGGGAATGATTCCCTCCCGGCTCAAGCGGGAGGGAATCATTCCCTCCCGCTGAGCCGGATATTTCGTGCTCACGTTAGAAACACGTGATTTCCCTCCCTCTCGACGAGCATGAAAGGAGGCCCATTTCGTGCCCGTGTTATGAAAAATTAATTCTCTAAATGATCGTTCTGAATGTCAAAGACTGTATCTTCAATAGTTAAAAAGTTACAGCAATTTATAGGTTGACAAATCAGGTAATCGCTTCAACTTTGATACCACGATATTTTTTAAAAGCAATAAAAAATAGACAAAAAATTATTTTTACACTTTGTTATACATCGTTGTTTTCGTCATTTTTAATAGTTTAATAAAAAAAATGAACTGTGAATGATAATTTGTTTATAACAAATTGATAACTTAATAAACAATCAAATCGCTGCTAAAAAAAACTTTTGGTTTTGTTACTACATAGAGAACTACCAATAATGATTTTAGCAACAAAAATTATTTTTCAACTAATAATTTAAATGTTAGATCAATGAAAAAACCATTATAAACAATTAAAAAATTTTTTTGAGAAAATTTTTTTTTTTTAAATCATAGTTGACTTTTCTCAATAGAGAAACAAAAAAAAATTTCTTGAAAATATTCAATTTGACCATTTGTTTACAAAAAATTTTTCAACAAATGAAGTAAAAATTATTTTTTTTCAACATTTATTCATGTCATTGTTAGATGTGGAAATAGCCATAACATAATTTTCCTCAAAAAAAAATTTTTGACCATTATTTTTTTCATTTATCATTTTTTTGGAACTTTATAAATGTATTATAAACAAATAAAAAAAAAATTCTAATCTTTTATTACGTAATCTTGTTAAGTATACATATCAGAAGGGCTCCAAAGAAGTGAAAAAATTTTAGGCCAATTATTTAAACTTTTATGTCGCCATTTATGAAAACCGAAGTCCGAAGAAAATGAGTTAATTAACAATTGTATAACTTTAAAAAAAATGAAGTTAAGAATTTTTTCTCTGCGGGGCTAGATTCTTTGGAGTGTTCTGATGATAGCACAATTTTCAAAAATTTTAAAATTGATATTTAATAATAAAAAAAAAATAATTTCTATCGCACTCTCTGTTCAGCGGCGACGCGTCAGTGCTAAAACGGCCGCGCGGAATCCCATCTCCAGCGTCAAATTAAAATTATAAATAATGGAGATGGAGTTCCGGGAGTCAGGACTTTTTTATTGGAAATTTCCTCCTCTTTAAGATGCTTTTCTCCAATTTTCGTTATCTCTCACAGTTTTCTAGTTATCGTCAAAAACCGGAGACGTCGTTTTTTTTCTTTGTTTTTTGTTAATAACAATGTTACGTCCGGGCATCACCGCCCGTACGTTCGCCCCTCACTCACTTAGTACCTCAACTCTTCACACGCTTCCCCCTTTTTCCCTCTACGCCTCCACTCTTCCTATCTGCCTGCTACCAGATCCTACTTCTAGAAAAGACTCGTTGCACCCGGCACTGCCAAATGCAACGAGTCAGCAAAACCTTTTATCTTACTGTCCTAGCAACCACCTACCTAGCTATGCTTCCCTCGTTCCTCACTTACTTCTCAACGATCCTCTTTACTGACAACAAGGGACTCCAAAATTTACTTTACCTATTCCACCTACAGTACTTATTAATAAATATTAGTTGGTTAACCGAGTTACTTTTGTTCTAACCATCAACAAATCCCTCAGTTATATTCTGATATTTAAAACAGGGGACAACACCCCAAATAAAGACGTAACACTGGTGGCAGCGGTGGTCCCCCTGTTACTGAGGGTATTTCAAAGAAAAGTGAACGAACGAAACCAATACCACGACAATATCAACTTCAAACTACATGAATTGTGACATAAACCAGTGAACTAGTGAAAAAAAAAAGAAAAATTGAGTGGTGTGAACCTATAACCTGTTCCCGACTAAAAGATCTCGAAGGACGCAAAACTAATATAAAAATCCAACTACGACAGACACATCAACCTACAACTTGTGAAACAAAACATAGTTATCAAATATCGAGAAACTGCACAACTGCAAACCTAGACGGACACGGAGGTCTACTATACACCGCGTTACGATCAGTGACTATCATCAACCTGCCGATAATAGATTTCTGCCTAAAAGTAAAACAAACACGAAGGGTTACTGTACTTCGCGTTACGATCAGTGATTATTATCAACCTGCCGATAATATATTGCTGCTAAAACAAAAAGCAGAAATCGAATATCATCGACTTACTTCAAAGGCACCTTGCCCCCCAAAGGCTCATCTGAGCCCCACAAAGAGCGAACTCGCTCCAACGACGACCCGAAACCTGTTGACAACTCCAAGACACCAATATCACCAACGCTATCGCTCAACCCTCAGATCCAGAGTCAAGATCTCTACAGCAACAATCACCACTTTAGAGATATGCTAAGGAAAATCACTCTCATTGTACTCACCATAATTTCCAGAACGTAAGCTACCTTAACATACGTATACCATTTAAGATAAGTCATAAGCCCCGCCGGAAACCATGTCTGACACAGAGACAGCATTCATGAATTTGAAAGTCGCGACCACAGCGATTCCAACTTTTGACGGAACGAATATCACAATAAAGTCTTTCCTTAAAAAAATCGAAAACATAAGATTACTAATAGCACCGCGAGATTTACTCCTATTCGCTGCACTCGGACGATCAAAAATTGAAGGCCGCGCAGAAAGGGCACTCCCGCGAGAAAGCTTCCAATCACTACAATCTCTTATAGACAACTTAAAACGCACGTTTGAACCGAAACAAAGACTATCAGACGTGCAATGTGCTATAGCGTGTGCACGCCAAGAGAAAGACGAGTCCGCATTGGATTACGGAACTAGGATGGAAGAACTCGTAGATACGGCAATTGACGTTATAGAGTCAAAAGAATCCGCTGAAAACGCGACTATACTAATGAGAAACTTTGAAGAAAACGCTGTACGCGCATTTATAAAGGGTCTTTGTGACGCGCTAGAACAAAGGGTGTTAAATAAGAAGCCAAACACGCTGCGAGCGGCAGTCGATAAGGCGGTAAGCGCGAAAAAAATAGTATCAGAAAGGCAAAATCTAAGAGCGCAGACACCAAAAACAAATGAACCGATCTAAAACCGTAGCATTGATAGCTCGAAACGAACACCGCCTCACGACCCGTCGCTGAACTGTAGGTTCTGCAAGCGTGTTGGGCACTTAATAGATAACTGTAGATCACGAGAGCGTACCGACCATCTATCTTGTACATACTGTAAACGTGAAGGTCATACGGTTGAGAGGTGCCGCGCTCGAAACTACCAAAACCAACAAACACCCCAGAATCCTTCATTTTACCAATCAAACGCTCCACAATACACCCAACAACCTCAGGCATACAACAGACCTCAACATAACAACTCTGGTCAGCGACCAAATCAACCTAATAACCAAAACCGAAACCAACCAAACTCCGAACAGCCAAGATACGCACGCGTAAACTTCACAAACACAAATACTAACTTTGCGAATACCGACAACTTCCCATTAGAATCGCAGACTTCAAACGAGTAACGGGACCACCATACGGACGCAACGACGTCCCGAACTCTAGAAATGCGTCCGAATACGTGAAAAGGATCCTTTTAGAATCACCGACTATTAGAATTCAATCACCCCAAATCATCGGCAACACTGGAACACTAATAGTAGATACCGGTGCCAATTTAAACCTAATAAAACAAAAGATTATCACCCCGGACACTCGTGTCGAATCAAGGGATAAACGTTACATCTCGGGAATAACAGAAGGGTTCACAGTAACACAAGGTAGCATTAATCTAGAATTTGCGGGCACTTGCCACGAATTCCACCTAATAAGCAACGAATTTCCTATACAAGAAGACGGCATCCTAAGCGCCGATTTCCTGCGACTCGAGGAAGCCACAATCTGTTTTAAAAACGACCAACTCCATTCGCGAAACACAGGCGTTATCCCACTACATTACAAATCCTCGAACAATAATATAAAAACATCCCGCATCCTTACAACAGCGGCAACACAAACACCTAAGATACACCTACACACGCCTCAACTCGAAAAACAGATGAGCACACTCTTGGTTGACACCGGAGCCGACATAAACGTGATAAAACTTAACGCAGTCAAACCAAACACACACTACACCCCGACGGACAATACCCAGATAACCGGCACAACAGACGGTGCTGTAAAAACTCTAGGAAGCGTCAACGTACCAATCGACAATAGTTGGCACGTATTCCACCTGGTCGATAATTCCTTCCCAATAAAAGAAGACGGCATTTTGGGTACGAAATTCCTATACACTGAGAACGCCACAATTTCGTTCGGAACTGGTACACTAACAACGGATAACTGTAAACCATTGAAAATACTAGACGAAAATATTGTATCTATCCCTAGCCGAACTGGGAAAGTAATATCATTGAAAGTCGCCAACCCGACATTAAAAACAGGATTCATTGATAACATAAACCTTGGCCCCAGTATTTTTCTCGGCAAAGCCTTAGTCACGAACAGAAACGGTTTAGCATATGCCAACGTGATTAACTCCAGCGAAACAGCTGTAGAGATAAGGAGGCCCTCTAGTAACCTTAGAAGAAGTCGACGAACTCGAGGATACGAGACCCCAGCTGACCGACACAAGACTTACCAGCGTTCAATCAATCCTACTAACCAAGGCTCGGGAAACTAATACCAATAACACTTCCCGTTCGCTTTACTTCTCCCCTAACTACGACTCGAAACGCCTCCACACCCTTATGGAAAACCTTCGATTGAACCATTTGAACGACGAAGAAAAACAGTCGATAACTGACCTTGCTATAGAATTTAACCACCTTTTCTTCCTACCGGGCGACAAATTGAAGCATACACAACTGGTCAGTCATACCATCCCTACCACAGATGACATTCCGATTCATACAAAACAGTACAGATATCCTCAAATTCACAAAGAAGAGATAAATACACAAGTTAGCAAACTCCTTGATCAAGATATCATCAAACACTCTTCTTCACCATACAACTCCCCGGTTTGGATAGTACCCAAGAAAACAGACGCCGCCGGCAATAAGAAATGGCGCATGGTCATAGACTTCCGTAAACTAAATGAAAAAACTATCGGCGACGCCTATCCGCTGCCCAACATAACGGACATTTTAGATCAATTAGGATCCGCCAAATACTTTTCCAAATTCGATTTGGCGTCAGGTTTCCACCAGATACCGATGCATCCTGATCACAGTCCCAAAACGGCTTTCTCAACGCCACATGGCCACTATGAATTCAACAGAATGCCCTTTGGCATAAAAAATGCACCATCAACCTTCCAACGTCTAATGGATCAGGTACTTTCCGGACTCCTCGGCAACGAAGTCTTCGTTTATCTGGACGACATAGTAATCTATGCGAGATCATTAGAAGAACACGCCATTGAATTCAAAAAACTTATGGAACGATTAGCCAATGCCGGACTAACCCTTCAGCCCGACAAATGCGAGTTTCTACGTAAAGAGATAGCATACCTAGGCCACGTCATCACTAAAGACGGAGTGAAACCGGATCCCAACAAAATAGCAGCCGTCAAAAACTATCCCGTCCCTACGAATCCGAAGCAAATCAAACAATTCCTCGGACTGATCGGCTACTACCGCAGATTCATACCTAACTTATCAAAACTCGCAAAGCCCATAAACAACTTACTAAAGAAAAACAACCGATTTCATTGGACGTCCGAACACCAACTCGCATTCGAAACACTACGCGATAGCCTTTGTAACGAACCTATCTTACAGTACCCGGACTTTGAGAAACCGTTTATATTGACGACCGATGCCTCTAACTGCGCCGTAGGCGCAATTCTCAGCCAAGGAGAAATCGGCCCAGACTTACCTATCGCATACGCCTCGAGATCCCTCGAAAAAGCGGAAGTCAACTACTCGACGATTGACAAAGAACTCTTAGCAATCATCTTCGCCGTGAAACACTTCCGACCATATCTTTACGGACGAACATTCACACTCGTCACAGATCACAGACCACTAGTTTGGATAAACAATGTGAAAGACCCAACCTCACGACTGCTACGATGGCGCCTGACACTCGACGAATATTCTTACAACGTTATCTACAAAAAAGGAAAGATGAATTCGAACGCAGATGCGCTATCCAGAAACCCACCACCTGACACAATCCAAATCCTACCTCTTGACTCAAAGCGCCTTAGAACCGATACCGAACCCTCAGAGGAAAATGAAAAAAAGATAAAGATAACACATCGACTCCCAAGACGTCCCCGACAAACCACAGACGGATCCACTAACCCTGCCCCAACCAAAAGACCTAAAGAACAACAAACGGCAACTATGACAACGTCAACTCTCTCGGACAATTCAGACACTGAAGCTACCCACCAAAAACCTGAACCCACAAAAAAACGAAAGACTACCGAGTCCTCTAGTAACCAGCCCCCACGGAAGAAAGAGACCCTTCACCTATCCGAGTTCGCTCATGACTCAACACCGCCAGAAGAAGACAACGATGAACGAACAAACTCTCCAGAAACCTACCCTAGCGTTAAAAAACCGAATAAACGTTATCGCGATACGCAATCTTCAGGTAACCCGGCACCACGAGGTAAACCGAACGTAGATAATGACTCAGACTCTACGGACGACTCAGACACTCAGATACACATCCGCCGTAAGCGCATTCTCACGACCTCGTCCAGCTCAAATCGAAGGGTTCACAAAAAAGTTCGCAAACAAACCGCAGGCGCGATTTCCGATGAGAAACAAACAAAACGTGAACTCCCGTACACTCATACAGACCGTAGTACAAATGAGCAAAACAAACCACCCAATGCTGAAGCGGGAACGTCGAAAAATAATAAGCCAAGACCTGCGCCCTACATACGCAAGAAAATTCATAAAAAACTCTCGAACACAAATCCGATCACGGACTCAGAGTCAACAGCAACACCCACTAGATCTGATATAAGAGGACGCGAAGACATAGCCGGAACCTCCACCAACCAGAATCCAGAAAACACACCCCCATACGGCCAATTTCTCGTAGATCTAGAATTTCTACCTTTGGCTTACAATAAACACATTACAGAGATAAACGCTGACATATCAAAACAAAAAGACAACCTCGCACACTGCATTTCAGCAGACTGTAAAGCTTCACTAGGTGTCGCGGATCAGATGGTGAAACAGGGATTGATACAACGTAAACAACTTCTAGCCATGAAGCCTGAAGTGACAGACATTATAACAGTCACATACCCACGACGTATAATCTATAATTCAGTAACAAAAGAACATCACTACGACAAACCTACGAAAGAAGTCATGTACAAGACACTAGCCAAACTAAAAATAGCACTTATCAAAGGAGGAGTGAAATCACTATCAATACCAAGATTAGGCTGCGGCCTAGATGAACTTAGCTGGGACTTAATTAGTCGTATGATCCATTACATATTCAAGGACACAGACATTAAAATCACCATTTGTGTATACGAAAATCCGATATCTCACCCACCAACCCTCGAAATCGACGAACGACCAAACCCAGTAACGGTCACCCCACACCCAACAACAGAACATAACATCATTCCACCAACAGAAGTAAATAACACTACCGACTACACGACGAACACAGACTACTCGTCAGATCCCGAGAACTCAAGATTAACAGAAAGTGACGACACCGATTCACCAATAGACACCCTAGATTTTCGAGACCTACCCAACAATGATTCTCCCATCCCAACCCGCACTAACACTCTACAACATACAGGTATTCAAAATAGCGATACCAACAGCACACCTGATGACTTCAACCATTTTATAAATAACCTGGATGACATAATACCTGTAACTAACGTCAAGGAATCAAAAGACCAAATGTTCCTAATAAACGACAACTACGTTCACTGCGTCCCAGCGGACCACCCTACAGATGACCCATTGGCAAAACGACTAATAGACAAGGGCATGCTCAACAAAAAAACGTTCACAATTCGAACACCGCAGAAACTAGAAATAGCTCTGACAAAATTCAGAGAAAGATATATCCTCACACTTGCAATCAAAAACAAACACACAGACAAAGATAATCTGGAAGACCTTTATAACACACTCCTCAACTTGAAACATATCCTAATACGCAAAAATATAAACTCCTTCACCTTTACAAAAAACAACGTAGAGCTACGTAACTTTCAGTGGTCAACGATTAAAAAACTGTTTCACTACATCTTCGCAAATACGAACATGAGAATCACACTCTGCACCGAAGAAATTACCACGCCCGACGAAACCCTACGGCACGAGATAATCAAAGAATACCATGAATCGCTAATCGGAGGCCACCAAGGGGTAACGAAGACCTTTAACCGGATAAGAGAAAAGTACATTTGGCCAAACCTCAAATATCAAATACAAACCTTTATCAAAACTTGTGACAGTTGCCGAAGGAAAAAGTTAGTTCGAGTTAAGACGAAATTACCAATGATGATCACGGACACTCCTGCAAATGCATTTGATAAGGTGGCACTTGATATTGTTGGACCACTGCCACTAACAAAATCAAACAATCAATACCTTCTTACTATACAGTGCAACCTAACGAAATTTCTTGACGCTATACCACTTCCAAACGCGACAGCTCAAACAATAGGCACAGCCTTCGCTAAAGATTATATTACGCGCTATGGAACTCCGCAAACAATCCTAACGGACCAAGGTCAAAATTTTATGAGCAACACGATCAAACAAATCAGTAAACTTTTCAAAATTGAACAAGTACGAACGACTGCCTATCACCCACAATCGAATGGATCCCTAGAAAGGAGCCACCTCGTACCTATAGAACATATCGAACATTACACAAAGAACGGTCATGACTGGGACGAATATATACGATTCGCAATATTTTGTTACAATACTGCAAAACACGAAAGCACTAGCTTTACTCCACATCAATTAATTTTTGGTCGAGAAGCACGATTACCATCAGATATGACCCCAACAATCGGGATGACTAGTAGTTACAACACATTTATTCTCGATTTATTAACGAATCTTACAGACATTCGTAAGAGAGCTATAGAAAATTTAAGAGAAGCAAAATTAAAATCGAAGTCTTATTACGATAGGAATATTAACCCACAGCTCTTTGAAGCAGGACAAAAGGTTTTTCTACTAAATGAAACACGAACAAAATTTGAAGATCACTACAAAGGACCAGATATCATTAAACGAATAATTGACAATATAAATGCAGAAATCTACATTACACAAAATAAGACGAAGATATTTCACTTAAACAAATTAAAGTTAGCACACACACGAAACTAACACGACAAATAATTACAGATACGGCACGGCACTCGAAAACGATGGAAACCAACCTTATACCTTGATACCGTTCACAACAAACCCTGGGATTTATTATGAACAACTGGAAGACTTACGTACATCAAACAACAAATGGAAGCTGATAAACTTCTTAAATATAAAACAGTTTATAGACATATGCGATAAGCTAGGAAGATACTGCGACCTAATTGATAAAAGGTGCAACACGACAGGAAGTGAATGCATCGTACGAGACACAATAAACATATCAAAGAACCGTCTGTCAACCATAAAACAATACCAAAACCAAATAGAAGACTTGATAGGATACCACGAAACAGACGGACTCCATGAGAAATTAGCAGAACTAACCCATACACGCGTCAAACGGGGATGGTTCAACTTCGTTGGCAGCATTCACAAGACGCTCTACGGAACGCTAACAGAAGCAGATGGTGATTATATTAACACACAAATCGATAGACTATTTAACGATACGAACCATGTAGCCATGTCACTAGCAAATCAAACGCACATCATCCAAGCAATGCTGGGCACGCAACAGAAAGAAATTGATAATATAGAAAAGCACATCATACAACCAGACAACCAAGTATTATTTTTCACTCCTACCTTATCAGCCATAAAAAAATACCAAACAGGGAATACAATTACCATAACATTACTGCATCACCTTAACAAACTAGACAAAATGCTAAATGAATACGAACTAGACTTAAACAGCGTAATCGACGCTATTTTATTCGCGAAACAAGGAATTGTACACCCAAAACTATTATCACACAAACAATTGATTAACAGCCTGCAACACATACAAACCTTAGAACCGCTCCTACAATTTCCTACCCCTTCAAGAAATAAATACGCCGAGGAATTAATTAAACTATCGGAACTTGACATTATCTATAACGAACCCAACATAATCTATGCCCTATCAATCCCACTATCAGACGACGACACATTCAACTTATACCATCTACTCCCGATTCCAGTCAAACAAAACTTCGACAGAACAAATACTTTCGCCTGCATAACCCCCAATAATGACTACATCGCAGTTTCAACAGACAGAAGTTCCTATTTCCACCTATCAAAAACAGACTTCACAGAATGCAAATTCTCGCAGAACTCATACATCTGTAAACAGACTCAACCAATCTATCACAACAACAACCACAAATCATGCGAAATGCAATTATTCTCAGGTAATACGCCTAACCAACTCAACACATGTAACATCAGGATAAATTCATTCGATGGATCATATCGGTCAAAACTGAGAGCACCAAATTCGTGGATCTACCCCTCAGCAAACCCAGAAACTATTCATATCCTGTGCCCCAATATGCCTACAGCACGTGTCACCCTTTCTAAATCCGGGATACTAAAACTGAGGAGTAGATGTTCAGGACACTCAGAAATTGTAACGCTTAGTACTTCTAATACCATGACGTCGACAGAAATGCACTCATACGTCCCAGAATTCACTCTAAACCTAACCGAGATATATCAGGACCTAAACAAAAACCATACCGTAAACCTATCGACAATTCCCATATTCCAGCAATACAAAACCACACCCCTAAACGCCGACGACATAAAATCTAACAGCCTAGCACTGGAGGATATAATCAAACAGGCAAATGAAATAAGTACGCACAAACGCACACAGCAAAACACCGACAGCCTAACGACTAGTCTCTCCTACGCAGCCATTGGCCTAGGAATTATAGCAGCCCTGTTCGTGGCATTTAAATTTTCAATATTCGGAAAAATAGCAGCGGTCTTCTCCTGCCTGGGGAAGACAAGACGCGACAGCGGACGCTCAAAGTCACCCACTTACGAAAAACCTATCAAATTGAACATTATTCACCCACACCTAAACGAAAACACTCCTCAAGAGGCAATCCCACCACCACTTCCGCCAATGGGCCCGTCTGTGCACAAGAGCAAGACCCGAAAGCCCCACCTACTACACCGGACAGCGACAGGCTCGCACCCGCTCGAACCGGTGAAATACTACGATGAAATATACAAGTCGGTACGCTCATTTAATTTTAACGATAGATTAACGATAGATTTAAGTCATCAAGCCATTACCAATGTTTGAACAATTACTTAGACGCATAAGCATTTAACATGTAATTCAAACCTTTGTCATTAGGATAATAATATTACGACCAATGCCAATGTTTCTTTTTTTTTTCTTTCCTTTTTCTTAATTTGAAATTGTAATCACTCACGTATTGTTAGACATAAATCTTAGATAATATTTGATAACTACGTTAAAAGGAAGCATACCGCTTGAATACAAGCGATATGTTTCCTCTAACGGGGGGGGTGTTACGTCCGGGCATCACCGCCCGTACGTTCGCCCCTCACTCACTTAGTACCTCAACTCTTCACACGCTTCCCCCTTTTTCCCTCTACGCCTCCACTCTTCCTATCTGCCTGCTACCAGATCCTACTTCTAGAAAAGACTCGTTGCACCCGGCACTGCCAAATGCAACGAGTCAGCAAAACCTTTTATCTTACTGTCCTAGCAACTACCTACCTAGCTATGCTTCCCTCGTTCCTCACTCACTTCTCAACGATCCTCTTTACTGACAACAAGGGACTCCAAAATTTACCTTACCTATTCCACCTACAGTACTTATTAATAAATATTAGTTGGTTAACCGAGTTACTTTTGTTCTAACCATCAACAAATCCCTCAGTTATATTCTGATATTCAAAACAGGGGACAACACCCCAAATAAAGACGTAACAACAATTACAATTTTTGTTTCCGCAAAAAAAAAAAATACATCTTTTTCAGGATCGCATTCCAAATCGAATGAGCTATCGCTCATATTTTTAAGAGAATTCTAACTATTTTTCTCAGGAAACTCACTTCTCGACTAGACTACACACCCAGCCTCTGAATCCCTCCAGCCCCACCCGGTTCAGCTACCCGTGACCAACGCACGCGGCGATTATGGGGCAGTGTGTGAGGCACAGTCAGTCGCAACGCGCGCGGATCGTGCCGTGAATTACTACGTGACAAATAATTTCCAAATCCTTGGATGCAAGTATTCAACAGTGATACAATAGTGAGACTTTGCAGAAATCAAATTTCGAGATCAAGACAACACTCATTACTCATTCGTACTATCCTTGTAGTCGAAACAAAACACAACAGGAGGAAGAATGTTCGCTTACGTAAAGTTCAATAAAAAGTGTACACGACACGAGGGAAAGCATATCGTACCGGTGTCAAGCATAACTCATTTTGACGTAACACATATCGGGAATCGGAACAAGTCGTATAAAGTAAAGTGTGGAGCTTCAAGCTACTGTACAGGTGTCATCATTTTCGTAGAAGGTAAGTGATTATCCTTATGCCTGTATAAAATAAACTGCAATCATGGGAAAACAAACATAATTGCATCATAATGAAGATAACGCGTATCTATAAATAGCTGTCAGCATGAGAAACATTTTTATAAAATTCTCAAAAAATTGTAAATAACGTCCCATGGGGTACTCAACGTCCTCCGATGAACGAATTCATTAAATAATTAATGTTGAACCCGCGAAAAATCAGAGATCGAACGTAAACAAAGGAAATCACATAACAACGCGGATTTAGGCCTCTCGGCGTGGCAAACATTTTTATAAAATTCTCAAAAAATTGTAAATAACGTCGCATGGGGTACTCGACGTCCTCCGATAAACGAATTCATTAAATAATCATTGTTGAACCCGCGAAAAATCAGAGATCGAACGTAAACAAAGGAAATGGCATAAAAACGCGGATTTAGAGCTCTCGGCGTTGAACACGAGTTCAAGAATTGTTACTCTGATCTCCATTCGTGTATCGGATATTAGTATGGCATTACAGAACACGCATTTAAAATTTGTTTGCCAACCAAGGGATGAATAACTTGTTGAAATGACGTGTCTATAACAACTCGTAAAATTATGAAAAATAAGTAATGAAATAACTGCAATAATGTGAAATATGTACTGTAAACGATGAAGAAAATAATTCTAGCTTCTATCTGTTTCTGTACGATTTTTCCACTTTTTTGCACATAGAAATTCTATTTGTTTCTATCGGTTTCTGCACGTAGAAGTGAATTTTCTTGACCGTTGGTGGTGTAGAGGGAAGATAAAATCATGGGTGTAACGATCAAACTTGTTTATTGTTTCTGGCTGATGACGTTTCCGTCAGAGCACGGCTGACCATCTTCAGATCTAGGAAATATACATACAGTAGAACCTCGATTATCCGAACCAATTGGGACCGGGCCTAGTTCGGATAATCGGAAATTCGGATAATGGAACAGTAATGTTACACAATGTGAGTTTACCTGGAGTTAAATAAAGACTACCGGTAAGAATGAATATGCGAGCTCACTAATGCCCTGACTGGCGAATCAAGCTTGAACACGTTTGACCAAACGCTTTGTTTGCAACATTGTAATTGCGCGCAGTCCTTCGACGTGTATAGAAATTTCAAAATTTCGCGCCGTCGTTCAAATACAGTAGAACCTCGATTATCCGAACCTTCTGTTATCCGAACCACGATCGCTTTAACCGAACCCTCTATTATCCGAACCTCAACTCGTTTTTTTTTTCGCGCAATTACAATGTTGCAAACAAAGCATTTGGTGAAACGTGTACAAGCTTGATTCGCCAGTCAGGGCATTAGTGAGCTCGCATATTCATTCTTACCGGTAGTCTTTATTTAACTCCAGGTAAACTCACATTGTGTAACATTACTGTTCCATTATCCGAATTTTCGATTATCCGAACTAGGCCCAGTCCCAATTGGTTCGGATAATCGAGGTTCTACTGTAGATGAATACTATTTAATAAAAGGCGAAAATGCGCGCATGAAGATAAACAAAAAAAAAAACGAGTTGAGGTTCGGATGATAGAGGGTCGGTTAAAGCGATCGTGGTTCGTATAACAGAGGGTTCGGATGACAGAGGTTCGGATAATCGAGGTTCTACTGTAACTAGGTAAAAGAAGAACAATTCGTATAGTGGCGTGACAAGATTGATCTTAAAATATTTAGTTGAAGGTAGAAAGTAAAAGCTGAAAAACAATTTGGCATAGTAGCGTGATAAGAGTGAGACATCAATGTTGTTTGAGTATAAGGTGTCAATTTATCATAGTCATAATATTAGCCGATTAGTATAACAAAACATAACTTAAATAACTACGTATATGTTAAATTATAAAAAAGGGGCGGGGGGGAGGGGGGGGGGTCCCAGTTCCGGATCTTATAAGATAATTGGATTAATGGTTGAGTCGTTAATTCGAAAAGATAAACATAACATCTTCGGCTCGTACATTCATGCTCTTCCTACGACTCATTGTATCTTGACGCTTAGCACGAAAAGACCGACTTTGCGCCTTCTTGCACGATTTACTATTTTTCAGATACGATGCAAAAACTGAACGCTAAAATGTCCACCAAACGGCCGGTATGTCCTCCAAAAGCTTTAATTCAATCGGCCTCGGAGAGCTCGTCAGAGAGTGAGGCGGCAGCGCGTGGTAAAAAGCAGGTCACTAGCCATCTTAACACTAGCATGACGTAACATAGTAAGGAAATGCATAACTTCCGATTATAATCCATCCAAACAGACACTGAAGATTCAAAATGAGGTACGACTGAAGGAAGCGTTAGACCGTAAAACTGAAGAGCTTGTCAAGAAACAAACTTCAGCCAAAATGTCTCTTGCGGCTACTGAAAAACCTTCAATAGTGGTTGAAGAATGCAAGGGTCAAGACCAAAATCTTAGACAAAAATCCAAAGGAAGTGTTGGCGTTAAACGAAAAGCCAGTCCGGTGAGATATTTCATGCATTTAATATTTAGGGTTGATTCCGGGGTGAATTATTGTAAAAGGATTCTAAAATACCTAAGAAACGACTATTTTGATTGATGCAACTATTTGAAAAACCATTAACCATGTCATTACGCGTCTACTCAAAAATATTATCAGTATCAAAACGTAGCAATATTGCTTTTCAAAATAAGTCTCATACCTATGATGGATTGGAGATCGAAAGCGCGATAGTCTTGGCGACAGTAGTTTATCGTAAGCAGTGTGGCAATTTGTTATCTGAGCATTTTCTGACATGTTCTCTGCAAGTGAATAGTGAAAAGGCACTAGAAAATGTAACAGATTTTGTAAAACTCCATACTATCGCCACGGACAATAATTGAGAGATAAATGCTCATCCTGTATGTTAACATGTTTCCTTTTTTTCACCCAATTATTCTTTTCATACCTTCGTGACGATAATAAGGCGTCGAACGACCGTAGAGTCACCGTTGAATGATTCTGGTTGCCTGAAGAAATCATATTTGAGAGCTGCCCAATAAACACTAGTTCGTATAAAAAACGTATAAATAGGTCATATAGGGTAACGGCACCGGTAGTCGGCCACCACCCAGTAGTCGGCCACTTGACCCATTACATCGCAATAATTAGTGTGCATTTCCATTGTTTCATTGCGATAATTTTCCTCGTGTTCCTTGATGTTTTCTTCGTCGGTAAGTACTACTGTGGCGTGAGTCAGCTGTGTTAGTGGAGTAAAATTGTTCGTCGATCGTCGCGCGGTGTGAAGCGCGGCACTGAGTTGAGGTGGACACAACAAGAGCGTGGTATTTGAAAACCGTAAGTATTGAATTTACTGACGAAAATAAAGTAATATTAGTATTTATATATGTTGGCCATTGATGAAATTAGCTATTTCAACGCTTAAATCAGTGTGAATATTTTTGGGGTTAAAATTATTCAAGGTGGCCGACCTCAGGGCTACAATATCCTAGTTAACTCCAGTAGTCGGCCGGGTGGCCGACTACTGGGGTACATCGTATTTAATTTTTACTACCAGTAGTCGGCCAGTCTGGCCAGTCAATATGTTTAACCGAAAATTCGCTTGCGAAAAATATTAAATCCTTTAATTTAGTTATTTTTATCACTGCTAACTGCTATACTAAAACAATAGATCCCGAAATATAATATAATAAAATAGGGTACTGTGAATAGTAGACGTAATTGATGAAAATATTCCCTACACTGAATATTATTAAAAATAATAGTAATAATAATGATAGATAAATAAATAAATAAATAAATAAATAAATAAATAAATCAATAAATAAATAAATAAATAAATAAATAAATAAATAAATAAATAAATAAATAAATAAATCAATAAATAAATAAATAAATAAATAAATAAATAAATAAATAATTAAATCTACGAAAGTTAAATTATCTCTGGTCGTGGGAAATGTAGTTTTTTTTCGTAATTGTTTTTTCAGGAGTAGGATGTCGGATAACCATGAATCTCAAAAAAAGAAAAAGCGGGAATTTCACAGCTATAGTGAGAAATCCGTACAAGAAGCTTTGACAAAGATTCGGTCAAATGAACTGTCTGTTAGAAAAGCTAGTATCACGTACAATATACCAAGAAGCACGTTGGGCGATATTCTACACGGCCGTGTACCTGAACATTCGCGAAAAATGGGACCTGATACTGTTTTAACTGAAGCTGAAGAGAAAAGACTTGTAGAATGGTGCATCACTTTGGCGAAGTGTGGCTTTCCAAGACGAAGCGAAGATTTACTACAAACGGTTCATAAAATCGTTACAGATGATGGTAGAAAGACACCATTCAAAAACGGCCGTCCAGGTAAAAAGTGGCTTTCCTCATTCTTCAAACGTCATCCTGAACTCTCTCAAAGGACGCCTGAGGGAATCAGCAAAGGACGTGCAATTGTAACGGAACAAACTCTGCGGAAATGGTTCTCCGAACTGAAATCTTTTTTAGAAGACAATCATTACGAAGATATTCTCTTAGATCCAACTCGAATATTTAATGGAAATGAAGCTGGTTTCAGCATGTGTCCCAAAGGCGGAAGGGTTATTGGTCCCAAAGGATGGAAAAACATTTACAACACCCAGATGGGAAATGAAAAAGAAAATATTACAGTTTTACTAGTATTTTCAGCAAGTGGAAAAACTTTACCACCTGTGGTCGTTTATCCATACGTTCGACCTCCTAGGGACATTGTCAACAGTATGCCGCCAAGTTGGATCCTCGGCAGATCTGAAACTGGGTGGATGAATAGTGATGTCTTCTATGAATACGTAGCAAACTCCTTTAATCAATGGATTGAAGAAAAAAATATTCTAAAACCCGTCCTGCTTTTCATTGATGGTCACAAATCGCATATGACCATGCATCTCAGTGAAACTTGTGACCGTCATGGGATAATCTTGTACGCTCTTCCACCAAACGCGACGCACATCATGCAGCCTGCTGACGTCAGTGTCTTTCGCCCGGTCAAAGCAAACTGGAAAGACACAATCAAAGAGTGGCAATCTCGACCAGAGAATGTTAACACTGTATTGACAAAGACCACCTTCGCGCCATTGCTGGAAAGAACGCTCCCTGCTCCATCTTTACCGGAAACAATCCGCAATGGATTCAGAACTTGCGGATTATATCCGTTCAATCCCGATGCTGTCGATTATACGAAGTGTGTTCAGAATACAATCGAATTACTGGATAAGTCCCAAACGAGCACCTCTGATTATCAGCCGGATCTGCAGGATATACAGTCAGCCGAAAAAGTTATTAGAAGCATTGCACCCAGCTTAGAGGCCTCAGGAATGGATGTCAGCTTGATTTTGGAAGCGATTTCGAAAGCTACATCTTCGATTCCTTCACCTGCGGAATGTAGCAGCACATCGCACATAAGTACTGAAACATCCGTGGTCGAAGTAGATCTGCCCGTCCTTGAAACAGCGAGTCCGGACATGCTCGTTGATATTGAAGACATTCTTAAGAGCGAGATAATGTTTCACCTCCCAAATCATGTTGCTCCGTCAACTGAAATATCAGAGCCAGTTTCGCTTCCGATGAATACTGTGTTCGAGTCGATATTAGTTTCAGAATCTGAAGTAGAAAATATTTATCTATCGAAACAGGATGAAGTTCGTAGGAGGGAAACACTGCCATCTGCTCAGCACGATTCAGGTACAATATTTTCGCATACCATTCATTGATGATGAGAATGTTATACTTGTTTAGTAATCTTCATAATTAGTAATGAATATACCTATTTTAATATTTTTCAACATTCATGTCCACAGTTCTCGTCGAAACAATATCCACTTCGATGAACACCCATTTTTTTTGTCCCCTTTTCGTATGGCTCTATTGATTTTTTTCTATACCTATGTCATTATCCGTTTCAACTAACACTTTTAATTCGATATTATTATGGTTTTTCTGGTTTCTTTATTCCGTCTACATAGTTTTTGATTTACCACCTTCGTCCCATGTCGAAATTTCTGACATTCCTCTGCCAAGTCCTTTACCAATCGAAGACCGTGGACCACTGGAGCTAACACCCCCAACCGTTACCCCATCAAGCAATACCAGCATGAAGAGTAAAGTGACTGATGGAAAGGAAAATGTTTCCAATGTATTTGACAAACATTTATTCACTCCTAAACCAATCGCAAAAAGTACCCGGAAACAACCAAAGGAAAGAGTACCTAGTGCGATATCTTCAGCTGCATGGCGACAACATATGATTAAAAAAAAAGAAGATAAGAATTCCATAGAAGAAAATAGAAAACGCAAAAAAGAACAGAGGGAGAAACAGAAATTGAAAAAAATCGAACAGAAAAATAAAAAAGGAGAGGAAGGCAAAAATTCTGTACCGAAAACCAAAAAACGTAAAATAGGGGAGAACGGGCCACAAGAATTGAACAAACTTGAGAAAAATCAGTTAAAACCACAAGGAAACGAGATCTCTGCAGCACAAGCAACAGTAAGCAAAAAAAAAGCTGTTGATGAAGAAGAAAAATCGAATAAACTTGTTGAAAGTACCAATACACGTCCAAAAAGAAAGATTGTAAAAAGAAATTGAATGTCTTGAACTGTCTGATTTTTTCTGTGAGCGCCATCTTGTGCAATTTCAATTACAAATATTGAAAATGTCAAATGCAATTACTCGTCATTAGAAATTGATCAATTTTTTTTTAGCGATGTGTAATTTTAAATATTAATAACAATATGAACGTCAAGTTCAATAATCTATACTCAAAGAAGTTCCTTTTATTTTTGGAAAGTCATTTTATGTGCCATTTTTTATTTAAATAATAGTCTAATTTGAACGTCAAGTACTATTGTCTGTGATCAAAGAAAATGGTTAATTTTATTTGTAAAGAGTCATGTTATGTGTAATTCTTAATGTAAATATTACCTTATATATTACTCATAAGCTCTATTATTTTGAATGTAAAATATAGCTATCAAATAATAAAAATGCATATTAATTGAACGGAAACATATATGAATGTATCTTGATGAGATCTCATGACTCTCTGAGTCTTGCGACTACCCGGCCGACTACTGGTGTACTCGACGTGGCCGAGTACTGGTGGAGCGTGGCCGACGACTGATGATTTGCACCACATTGCCTTATTCGACGTTTAATTCTTGCATGTAAGTATTATTCCTTGAGCTGAATGTGAAAAACAATGTCTACGACCTTTTAAGAACAGTACACGAAACCCAAAATATCAAGTACGATACAAAGCGTTTGAAAAACGAAGTTAAAGTCGCCGTTAGGCTTGAGTGGCCGACTACTGGTGCCGTTACCCTACTCTACGATTATTCCGAGGAAAAATGTTCCTCAGTTAAACGCATAAGCAGCGTTGATTGAAAACGTTACGTCTATACGTTTGACTTTACGCAATAAACAACGTTTAATACACGTGTACCACTTGAATTTTGACCAAATAATTGTTAGCTCAGAAAAAAATTGAGATATACGTAAAATGAATTAATTACAATATATGAGGCGTTGATCAACAACTACTAATCGTAAACAATCGCACTTTGTTACAAAGTAAGAATTTTGAGATTGGAAAAACTTCGCATTATTGTTGTGGTCGGGATTCGATCCGGGGACGCTCGCATTCGCTTGTATTACTGTTCGCACGCTCTATCGACTACGCCAAACTACTCATTGACAAAGTCAGTCACTTTCTCGTAATTATTCTGGATTTTGCATCTGTCTTAGTGATATCAGTGTTTTAATGTAGCTGAGATGTCTTAACTAAACATCCGAGTGGTAAGTAGGTTTTTTTAATTTAATTTCTTGCCTAGAGTTCCACACATTCTCACTCGATTTCATTATATTGCACGTTCATTATTATATTGGAAAAAACGTATAAATGACGTGTAGTTCCGAGCGTATAATTATTGAAGGAACTGAACATTGTTATAGTGTAACTCAAAATCCGCGAGGTATTCGTTGATTTTTTGGTTTTCGAAGACGTTTTGAGGAAACGTACGCAATACGTATATGATATGTGTAACAGTATACGTACATTAGAGCGTTTCGTACACGCAATTAAATACACGTATTCTTGTCCAGTCTGATAAACGTATAAACAACGTGTGAACGACAGGTTTCGAGGAAACGTTCGTAATACGTATATGATATGTGTAACAGTATACGTACATTAGAGCGTTTCGTACGCGCAATTAAATACACGTATTCTTGTCCAGTCTGATGAACGTATAAATAACGTTCGAACGACAGGTTTCGAGGAGACGTCTGCAATACGTATATGATATGTATAACAGTATACGTATGTTGGATAGTTTCGTACGTGCAGTTGAATACACGTATCCGGGTGCAGTTTAACAAACGTATAAATAACGTGTGAATGACAGGTTTCGCGGAAACGTACGTAATACGTATATTATATGTTTAACAGTATACGTACATTAGAGCGTTTCGTACGCGCAGTTGATTACACGTCTACTTGTCCGGGTTGATGAACGTATAAATCACGTAAATTTTCAACGTATTCGTTGTCCGAATCATACGTGTATATTAAAGGTACAAGAAGTTATTTCTTCGTTTAAAAAGCGTGATTAATAAACGGATAATATTGGACCACTTATAAACGTGTATGATATACGTTTTATAATAGTATGATGATATATGGATACCAAAAATCAACGAAAAAGACGTGTATAATACGTATAATATACGAACTGGTGTTTATTGGGTGTTGCCGCCTTCTGAGTCCCTCGATATAATTTTGTCTATATATATGTTTAATAATCATAATATACAGTGAGGATTCGTGGATGCGCACCATAGGACGCCTGCATACAGGCAACTCAGAAGTCCAGCGATTCGGTTTTATGCGTGCCCATTGGCTACGTGAGTAGATATGGCCAGCTTTGGGCAGACACAACAAACCCCCTCCCCCCCTCTCTCCCCCCTTCCCCCTATGGCGGCTTTGGGAAATCCCCCCGCTCCCCGCTGCCCCTTCCCCTACCCTAGGGCAGCTTTGGGAAATCCCCCTCTTCCCGCTCCCCCCTGCCCCTCGGGTCGGCTCTGGAGAAAACTGGGAATTCTAACCTAACCTTCCCCTCGCCCCTCGCACCCCTGCCGGCACTTGTCTGATATTGGGACCATCTGGGCCGTGTGACGTCATCCAAGACTCTGTCCTCCGTCCCCGCCGTCCTCGCCCCTGGGCCCTACACCCCTGATTTTACATATATATATATATATATATATATATATATATGTGATGCTTATATACTTATCGAAGAATGGGTATGGTAAAGGTGTATAATTGAATCACGCGATAATTACGAAAAATCCGATAATTTCATTTATTCGTATACCTTATTTTCTAATACATGTTCTTATGCTAAGATGAAATATAGAATCTTACGACTACGAGTACAATTTTCTCATATTCTTAAAATAAAAAGGTGAGTAAATTATTTTCTAATACACGCAAGGAACGTTCTTATGCTAAGATAAAATACAGAATCTTACAACTACGAGTACAATTTTCTGATATTCTTAAAATTAAAAGGTAAGAAAACATCCCGGGAAAAAATGTTCAGACATGATCATGCCTGTTCATGTATGATCAGGCCTGAAATTAGACATGATCATGTCTGTTCATGTATGATCAGGCCTGAAATTAGACATGATCATGTCTGTTCATGCCTGTTCATATCTGATGCCAGACATGATCATGCATGATCATGAATGATCAGGCCTGAAGCGCCCAATACGTTCAGGCCTGATCATGCATGACCATACCTGTTCATGTATGATTATGCCTGCTGCCAGACATGATCATGCCTGTTCATGTATGATCAGGCCTGATGCCAGACCCGATCATAAATACGTTTCTGCCTGATCATGCATGGCCATGCCTGTTCATGTATGATTACGCCTGCTGCCAGACATGATCATGCCTGTTCATGTATGATCAGGCCTGATGCCAGACCCGATCATAAATACGTTCATGCCTGATCATGCATGGCCATGCCTGTTCGTGTATGATTATGCCTGATGTCAGACATGATCATGCCTGTTCATGTATAATCAGGCCTGACGTCAGACCTAATCATAAATACGTTCATGCCTGATCATGCATGGCCATGCCTGTTCATGTATGATTATGCCTGGAAGGTTGAAAACCTCCGCTCTGCTCTAACTATGTCGCTCTGATCAGGCCTGATACGTGATCAGACCATGATCGGCCATGAGCATCAGGCCTGATCAGACATGAACAGGCATAATCATGTCTAATTTCATACGATATGATCAGACATAACTGATATAAGTCAATGTCCAATCATTTATAGGTCTGTATATAATTATAAAAAATTATTATGATTATATTATTATCATTATTAATCATATATGGTCTATATATAATTAGATATGATCAGACCTGACTGATATAAGCCCATGTGTAATCTTATATAGGTCTGATGTAGGTCTATATATGATCAGATCTGATCAGACCTGATTGTTATGAAACCTCAATATACAGGGTTATTCAGAATTCGTGACGAATCTCTCGAGGGGTTAATCCTTGACAAAATCGGGATCGAAAGTTGTTCAGCCATTTTTCCGAAAAATGATTTTTTTCCTTGGAATCATAACACATTTTTTCCATATCTTCCACCGAATAAAAAACTTTTGAGATCCTTCAAAATTGACAAATAAAACAACAAAAACAAAAAAAAATTGTTTTTCGGAGAAAAATATTTCCAAGGAAAAATGGCTGAGGAACTTTCGTTCCCAATTTTGACAAGGATAAACCCCTCAAGAGATTCGTCATGAATTCTGAATCACCCTGCATACCCATACATATTCTTTGACAATTTAAACAATAAAAACCTGAATATTATGATATTATTAAATTAGCCGTTTTGCCCCACGAAGTTATAGAATTCCTCCAGTCAATAAAATAAACGTTTAATCTCTTCCAATAAATAGAATACACAGCATTTTCAGATTAGTAATTTTTTCTGCTGAAAAATTTAGAGTGGTCATATTGCCTCGCATTCCCTAAAATACAAAAACAATTCAAGAATCGTTCGATCATCATAATCAATATTAAGTGCATTCGTTAAGGTTGATAAATTTTCGTGTCAAATACATATAGACATTCTGAAAGTATCAACTATCAAATACGTAAAGTAGCAAAGTGGTAGAAGCTTCGACTGATACGCAGAAGGACCCGGGTTCGAATCCCAGTAAGAAACAGTCAGAAAATTTTAATCTACAAAAAAAAGTCAATCATCAGAAATAACCATAACTCCGGACCATTACGACGAATAGAAGATATAAAAACAAAATATTTTTTATGATTTTGTAATTTAATTGACTGTTTTATTTTAATTTGTCCAAAACAAATGATTAAATCTGATCATATCTGATTATATATAAGCAGACATGATCAGACCTGGCCAATTATACATGGTTATATATGGTCATATAGAGACAAATTTCGTTCATGATCATTAATGATAAGGTCATATATGATTATTTATATTCATATACAACTATTTTTTCCCGGGATAATCTTACGACTATAACGGTTACAAATTTCCAGGTATAAAAAGAGTGATTACGTACTGACTATATATTCTACAGCTTATTCTACGATTACAATTACACATTTATTTCTTTTTCTTTTTATTTATATTTCTATTCGAACCCGTGAGATTACATTTTTTCTTTGGTGTACAATACTGAACGCTATTACCGCGACAAGGGTAAGTGGGAACGGTGATTCCACTCCTAGACTGGAGGGAAATTAACCTCATGTAGAACGATTTCGCTATGTGGTCGTTTTCCTCATGATTATCAGTAAATATATCGAGAAACCGGCGCAAAGACAGACCAGCAGCCATATAATACACAAACATAATGCAAAAGTGTCCACATACGTTGGAGGAAAAACTTTGTACCTGTCGGTCGTTCCAGTTGTATCGGCGGCAATTTCTTCGTAGCCATCGTTTGTGGTGAGGGATGAGCGGGGGTAACCCGAAGCTGTCAAAATAGGTACCGTGTCCGGACGAAGCGACGTAAAACGCCACCCAGTGCGTGCCTGGCCTGGTGTGGTCATCGGTGTTTGAGACAACAGCTGCCGGGGGTGTCCACACCAGGGGAACCCGGTCGGCTGGGAAAACCCGTCTCAAGTTGCTGGGGAATAATGTTGACAACGCATGCTGAATCTGAAGGCTGTCCATTTCTCGAAATTTCAGAAACAGCCGTACCAGTGGTCCCTTCTGAAGAAGAATCAGAGTCTGGCGTAGTTGAGAGGTCAAGCGGTCCTATTCGGCCGAAATCGATGACGATTGCAGGTGTGAATTTAGCGGACTCTTTTTCCCTGCGCTGTGGCTTGGGTGGAGTAGGTGGTGGTGTGGGCAATTCCGTTGAAAAGGACTGCGTCGGTGATTTTATAGCAGGACAGGGTTCAGATCGCTGATGCTGTTGCCGTACTCGTGATGATTCCTCGTGATCGTTCCTACTGCTGCCAGGTGTCGAGTGGGTACAGCCCAACTCCCTCTTGCCATTAACTGACTCGACGTGCGCAGGATAGTCGTACACCCTGAGAAGTTTGCTCGTTTTGATCCATTTTTTCAACTTGACGACATTGTTGAGTGCACACGTGAAAAATTCCTCTTTTCTAACCCCGTGAAAGAAGCAATATTCCCTCGTCACGTCCAACTTGCCGAATGGTGGGCACCCGGAGTGTTCCAGATTTATAATCCTTCTCGATGTCACGGACTCCAGATATTTTAACTTCTCCTGCCCTCTCGTTAAAATGCGGTAGGCCGAGCCAGCGATCTCTTGAAGATTGCTGTGCAGCTTCTTCAGCGAGATGTCACCCTCGAACCAGTCGATACCGTGGTGATAACACGTCACGTAGTTGTTCGCTACGCGTTCTCCCTCGTTAAGTTCCGAGAATGCGTACGGAGCCTTGATCATCCAATGTGCGAAGAAATGATGGTCCACGGTAGTCACAGCCACTTCTTTTGGTAGAAATTGTTTGCCCGCAGCACGGAAACCTTGGATGTCTATTACGAAGTCCATGTTTGCTCGAAACCTCGCACTTGACTGATCTTGATCGGGGTCGGTGCGGTTCTTCTTATATCCGAGCATGTGCTTTACCCCCTTCCATCGTCATCTGCTTCCATCCCTCGGAAAAGACGAAGACTTGCAGGTTTCAACTTGTCTGTCTGTCGAGATATGTAAGCTCGTTAACTCAAACCCTTTCACGCCCCCAGCTACCGTGCTTTACACAAAAAAAAATGACACCGAGTCCTCTATAGATGTTGGGTATGCAGGTTCGAACTTTTTTTTTTTTTTTGCCAGATGTCTATGTGTACGGGCGGTTTGGGACTTTTCACAGCATGGGGTCTCGTCTAGCCACCAAAATCTGTAATGACTTGTCGCGCGGCATCGATCTCTATGAGGTTGTCAAACTCTGCGTAAACAATGCAATTTATGGTTTCTTTGAGAGCCTCGTCAAATCGTGCTTCTATCCTCAGAGTCCCGTGCTTGACGAGTGACCAGTGTGACGGACAGTTAGCGGATAGATCAGGTGTCAGGTCGAAGGCCATCAGACAATTTCCTTTAGCGTATTGCAGTCTATTGATACCGGTTCCCTCGTTGAGAAAATGTATACCAGTTCCAGAGAAGAGCGTGTGATACGCGTCAACGTACAAATGATCTTTGGAGAAATTCGGTAGCAGTGGTTTCGCAGGAACTTGTACGCCGTCCACGTACAGCGACAGGTAATTGATCATAAAGTGTTGGAAGTTAAACGGATTTTTCTGCCTGTCCCCGTTGAAGGCTTTGTTACTGACCATCCCGATTATCACACGTTTTGGTAACTGTCCCAGAATCACGTTGTCCAACATCTCCGATTGCACGCCCGCGTGAATGGTGAAGGCCTTCACCTCAACTCTCGTGACGGGATATTTAGCTGTACCTTTTGCCAACGTACGCGCGTGGGCCAGTAGAATACCGGGGCTGATCTTGACGCGGCGCACCAACAACGAAGTCTCGACTATGTGTATTCGGTGCTTAGGTGTAGCTTCCAATATACAAAAATTATCCCTGGATCTAACCAAGCGCAGTCGCAACTCTACCCCGTTGAGCAGAAACTTTTCCTGATTGAACACGTCGCAGTGTAGATGTCCGAGTAGATCAACCAATCGTCCATGCTTCGTAATTTTCTCACGATTGATGAATCCGTCGTCGCCAGCTGTCTGAGCGGCGGCTATATCGTAGACATCAGATTCACCGTTCATGCTGCCGTACCAAAGCCCGGACGAAAGGTGCGACTGTTTGGCATGTGGCGCATAATTCAGTAGAGTCTCTATGTAGGCGCGGTAGGCGTAAGAATTGTTTGCCGGTGATACGAGCTTCTGATTGAAAAATATGTCCACCTGATTGAACATCGAGTGAAGAAGATTATTCACAGGTGATACGGATAATTCGGGTACAGGGCCCGCTGGCGGGGGGTTCGCTACGGGCTGAAGCGGTTGCACCCGTACGCGAACACTCAACATGGTGTGTGCCAGGTCTATGTACTCGTCCCCGTGTCCCGGTACAACGAATTCGATTGGTGAGTCATCGGTCAAAGAGGATACGGGTTTATAGTGTACCCACTGCCCAGCTTCGATGGATGTCTGTGTCGGCGGTAGAGCGAACAGGTCTAGTTCGGATTTCGTGCATTCTCCAGAGTGTGCGTGTAGGAAAGCCATTGTTATTATTACTCGGTTGTCTGGACGTCACTAGCGAGGTCCGAAAATATCGGTGATGGCTCGTTTTTTTCCACCCTTCTTACTCCTGCCGGTCTTTCCTCCCGTAGTCTTCGCAGTCTTCGTAGTCTTCTTCCTTTTCTTTTTCTTGTTTTCTCCCTTCTTCTTGGTTTTTCGTTTGTTGACTTTCCCTGTTCCAGCGGACTGTCGAGCGGCGATGAGTCTGTTGACACGCCCGAGTAACAACTGCCGACCCCGCTCCCCCGTCGTCCCTTTATATCCGGACCCCTTCATAAGTTTGACTACTTTATCTTTGGCCCTCTGCTGCAGGCTGCGACCCGACTCCATAGCTCGCGCTTTCAACGAATCCTTAAACGGTACGTTGCTCTCCATGTCCGATATAACATTCGCCTCCGTGCGTAGGACTTCTTTTCCAACGGCCCTGGCTCCGCTGGTCAATAGAGGTAATACCTTGCGAAATAATCCTCCCAAGAAACTTCCGATGCCGTGTCCGCGTTGGTACGGTGCCCCTCGATAAAAGTTTTCCATACCGCCACCCCCGAGTTGCGTCTCGTAATGCTCGGTGTATTGCGCCATGGTACGTGTAAGTTTTCTCCACCTTATTGGACACGCCTAAAGTGTAACGTAACCGTCAAAGTCCCGGACTCAAATGGTATCGGCCTCCCCAGATGATCTCTTATATTGATTTCAATGGTGCGAAAGTTTGTCAGCAAGAGCGGTATGTAGTGCGGCGGTGACAGGGTTTTCATTGCCGTTTCTCCTGGAATTGGGTTTGTTTTTCCACATGCTTGAATAACGCGTAACAACGGTGTGTAGACGTCTCCGATGATACGTGGCTCTATGATATCGCAGTAAACGAACATTTGACACGATAGGGTTCTTGGAAGGGTGGTCTCCATTCGGGTATCACCGTCGACTACCACGGTCCGCGCGGTTGCATCATATCTCATTCCTGGCAGATGACTCGGACCCGCATGATCTTGTGACTCGGATTTATCGGTGATTTCTTCGATCCGCACTGACGACAGCGACGACGATGCAAACGATACAGGATAAAGGATCTCGGCAAGCCCCACCTCCCATTCTCCGGTCAGCTCGATCGAGCGTGGTAACTGAGTGATGTAGCAGCAGGTTCGATTATCGGGGAAAAACTGCATCGAGCTGTTACTCGGTAGGGTGATGTAAAACTGGTCCTTCTCCATGACGCACGTACGTTTCGAGATGTTTCCTCGATGTGGTTCAAACACTCGGTTCAAACCGACTGACCGTTCGCTGTTCGAGTGTACGAATACCCTGGAATATGCGCACGCACAAAGACGTTACCAATCTTAAAATGTTGCTTGCTTCAATCTGTCCCGTACTTCCAGCCTTTTAATTCGAAGTGGTATCGCCTTGGTCAGATTGCCTCTCCTCTTCCTCGACTCGTTGAAGTTCTGCCTCGTAGAACGCGCCGTCGATTTCCTCACCCGCCATGTCCACTAATACATAGACAACAGGTGCGCGCGCGAGCACCTTGTGAATCTTGAAAAGTTCCTCGCTCCAATTGGCCTCGTAGCCTTTCTGGAACGTTCCCTTCGTCTTGCTGATCCGTACGGTGTCGCCTTTACGAAATCTCGGCTTGCCGGCAATACGTGGTGGATATCGCCTTTGCAGGTTTGCTCGTGCTTGGGCGGCGTTCTCCAAAGTCACCTCAGACGGGGCCATTCCTATGCTTGAGTGACGCGCTGCGTTGTAGGCGTCTACGATTCGTGGTAAAACATCGACATAGCGTTTCGTGTTTCTGTGTGTGAAATAACGCCACAATCTCTCCTTGAGAGTGCGGTTGAATCTTTCGACGATAGCCGCTTTTATTTCAGGGTTACGGGTGACGCGATATCGTATTTCATTTGTTGTGAGCAGTTTCTGAAATTCACTGCCGACGAATTCTTTTCCCTTATCCGTGTGCAGCAGAACGGGTCTACGCTGTGTTATGCTCAACACGTGTTGGAATCCCTCGGCCACTGTAGCAGCTGTCTTACGCTTCAGGGGCACGACCCACGCGAATTTACTCAAAACATCGATAACAACCAGTAGATAACGATAACCGTTGTTGTGTCTTTTCATCGAACTCAAATCGGCCAGATCAGCCTCCCAAACGTCGTCGATGTTGGAAACGTTGTATCTGGCACGTGGAAATTTTCTTCGTACAGATTTGTGCAGAGTGTAGGCATCCTGCGTCGCGAGCCATTTCCTCACCGATTCGCCGGATTTCTCACCCTTCGTGGCCCTCTCCAGGTTTCGTGCCCCAACGAAACCAGCCGGGTGAGACGGATCGTAGTAGATTTTTTCAAACACCCTCATCACTTTAACAGTCGCAGTCTCCTCCAATTCCGTCTCTTTTCACTACTTTGGGCGTACGGTGTGCTTTTCAAGATCCGTCTGTTACTCGTGAGCGGTGTACCGAGTGTACTGAGGTCCGCGTCACCGATACCCGATCTACTGGTCTCCGCGCGTGACCATTTTCTCCGACCCGAACGCGATTCGCTGTGCTCCGCTGCAGACGTCGACAGCGAGGCACTCGTTGACGCGGCGTCTGCGAATTTATCGTTGTCGAACGCCCGTATATCTTTCCAAAAGACTTCGTTTCCCACGCACTCGTGTGGTATGTTGATCGCGTGGAGAAACCGAGCGAATTGCGACTGCCCTGATGGGTTGAAGTTCTTCCTCGATCGTGCGGCATGGTTGACCAGATCGACTATGTTTGTACCAGGCACAGGTACACCATCAATAGAAATTACTCCACCCTTGTCCCAGACGAGCCGCGACGATGCCCCGGACAGTGAACGTAACAAAAGACCGGCCTTGTTGATGAATCTGGTGGGGACGGATGCCAATACATTTCTCATTTGTGACGTCATCTCACCCTCGTTCGCAACCCCCGTATCCTTGGTTTCTGTCACATCCGCCGCTTTTTCCGTGCTTTCCTCAGGTTTTGCAGCTGTTCTGTTGCCCCCCTCGCGAATCTCCAATTGCATAGGCTTTCGCGCATCGTTCGAGAAGTACAGATAACGTTGCAGGGCCTGCTGGTAAAGTTTCCACTTTTCTGCACTATCGTTGGTGCCCTCGTTCAAGATGTCGCTCATTTCACGGTCAAGGCGTGAAACAGGGTCCCCGTGAACGGCGTCCGGACCCGATGACGCACTCACGACGTCACTCATTTGTCGTTGAAACCTCTTTAGACCTTCCGCCGGTATAAGTACCATTTTCTTGGCACGATCCATCTCCAACGTCTTTTCTTTCTATCTCTCTCTCGCTGTGTTTTCCTCTACTTAGAGAACAGTGCCGAGGCCAGACCTCCCAGAATCGGTGCCAGCAGTAGACCCAAAAAACCGTCCCCTCGTTGAACCAGGATTTTCTTCTTGCTTTTCCAACTTCCGCGATTACAGGCTAATTTTCGGAGCGTCTGCTTGTGTCGCGCCAGACGCGATTTATGCGCTCGAGACAAGACCACGTTACCTTCCAAGGTGTTCAGAGCACACTCACATATATCCCTCACCAGAGAGTCGTCGGCGGTACGTAGCAAGGCGCGTCTCTGGGTTGCGTTTAATTTGTGCAACGCATGCAGGGCAAGGGCGTTTGTCTTACCGAAGGCAGCGCGACACCCGTGACGTACCTTTCGCGGCATTACAGCGGGACTACTGGTACTCTCTGCGCGCTGCTCAGTTTTATATCCTTTTTCGGCACGTAGACATACTGATGTCCGTCGCTGGGAAAAATGTTTGTACGGAAACGACAATTCTCCGGCGTCGATTGCTTCAGATCCAACAGTGCGGAACAGCTGTGGCGTCGTGGTATGCCTCCTGGAGAAATCGCGGATCCTACGGGTGTACTTGACGCGCGAGATGTTGTATTTGGGCGCGATCTCGCGGATTTTTGAAGAAAACGATATAGTTTGCGTTGAGAGAAATATCTCGTTGACCGTGTCCCTGATGAAACAAATTTTGCGTAATGTAGAAGACGCTTAGATTCTTGTGATGGCAGACTTTGGTAAATAGATCGACGACAACGTGACTTGACGCTTCGCGCATCAAATCGTCAATCACCAACAGTTTCGGGGTCTTGTCGCCATCGTAGTCGGTGGGTTGTGGTAATCCTTCTCGGTACTCTATTCCCTTGCTCGACTCGTACAGCGGTTGCCACTCGTCGTAGTACCAGATTACACGAGTGAATTTCGTCTCGCACATGGCACTGCTGTACCGTAGAAATTTTTTTACAAAATTTGACTTCCCACAGCCCGATGGTCCAGCGACGATGGCTGAGAATGGGTGTTTCCAGCGAGTGTCCATCGTTGTTGTTGTTCTTTGCCGCAGGATTCTGCCAAATATAAAAAATTTATTTCTCAATATGTTTGGCGGAAAAAAGCAAAAGAATTATTTTTTCCCATCCCTCTTCCCCGCGATAAGCTCATATCGGTGGCGGCGGCGGCGGCGGCGGGCCCGGGGCGCGCTGACTACCAGCTGATATCAGCGCGCGCGCGTCGGGGTGGTGCCCGTTGCTACTAGCTCTCATTCCAACGGGCACCATCCGCGGTCGCCCGTTGGGCGAGGTGAACCCCCGCGGCGAGCGTACGCAATCAGCTGATTCGTACGCTCTGGCCCGCACCGGGGCGCGCTGACTACCAGCTGATATCAGCGCGCGCGCGTCGGGGGTGGTGCCCGTTGCTACTAGCTCTTATTCCAACGGGCACCATCCGCGGTCGCCCGTTGGGCGAGGTGAAATCCCGCGGCGAGCGTACGCAATGAGCTGATTCGTACGCTCTGGCCTGCACGCTGACCGATGAGGTCAACCTCAGCGCACTCCGCTGTCGATACGAGCCGTTTGAAGTGACAGACCGGTCGCTCTGTCATGGATGTACGCAATTTTTTAGATTTCACAAATTTTATTATTGGACTCACCTCTGCAACGTGATGAATGCAGCTGACGTAGAATCGTCCGTGGAGGTGCGTGCGTGTGGGAGGATGGCCGGTGTCTCTGTAGCTACACTGCGTCGGGTTGTGACGTGTCACAGCGTGAACGTTGAATCGTTTACGTCAAGGTCCCGAGGGTATCACGACTCGTGGCAGAAAAGAGAAAGACACAAGAGTTAGAGAAAAGTGAAAACGGCAGAATAAATTTCATCATTTGACTTACTTCTGCAACGATCCGAACGGTTCTAACGTAGAATCGTCCATACCGGTGTGTGCGTGTCTGTGTGGATGACTGGTCGGTGTCCCTGTGGTTGTGCTGCGCTGGGTTGAACCGCACGTGTCAAGGCTCCGGAGGTCTCGTGTCTCGTGTCACGAGAGAGAGAGAGCGAGAAAGAGGCATGAGCCAGGGAAGAGCGAGATCCGTAAAATTCAAGGGTCCCCCGTCGAGGATGTGGCTGAGCGATAACCGTAGGGTAGGGTATCGAAACTATCTGTGCAACACCGCCTCTTCACGAATACCGGTCGACAGGTTTTGGATTCGGCACGTGTTACTACCTCGTGCAGCTTGTCTCGACGAATAGCCCGGTACTGCAGCCTAATCGGACCCTCACCCTCTACTACCATTTGACGGATTGAATCATAATTTACTCTACTAGCTGTGGAGTGATTCAATGTCACCCCCTTTACCTTGCAGATTTCAACTTCGCTGCCGTCCGGACATCGAACGATGTACGCGTAAAATTTCGCTCCCCCCGAAACAAATGCCCGAATATAACTACCGCGACCGTACGTTTCGAGCTCGTCAGTTAAATCTCCCAAAAAGTTCCCTGTCGGTGGTACGTAATCCTGTGGCCGTGCCGAGTCGTGAACATATATGACGGAGTCTGTGTCGTAATAAAGAACGCGTCGATCTAACTTCTCTAAATATTCGTACAATTTTAATCTAGCTTGCGCGGTGGTATATGCGGCTATCACTACGTTCGCTAATGGCGAGGGCGTGACACTCTGCTCGGCGTACGACCACCTCGCGTACAACACCTGGTCGTTGACAGGCAGCAACTCGCTCACCTCGACCTTGGGGTTGGTCAGTAGCTCCAACAGATGCTGACGCGTCTTTACCACCGTGGTTTTTGCCATATTGTCCCGCTGTCCGAACTTTCCCCAAAACGAGTTGAGGCAGAGCTTAGAGACCGAACGAAGTCCAGGATTTTTGGCAATCTTAGTTCTATCCAATATTATCCCCTCCACTTGCTCGTACTCTGCGAGATAACGGTCTCGCGAGGCCTCGTCGATGCAGTCGCCGGGCCAACCGCTGGCCTCCTGCTTGATTTTAAGAAATGTATCTATGTACCCTGTAAAGAGCCCCCCTTGACGAGTAGAGGGGTCGTATTTCGTCACCTCGTACTGCCAAATTTCCTGCACTTGGACGATCTCGTAGCCTTTCTCGACCGCTTTCTTCAGCTCGCACGACACCCAAGTGCCGTCGAACTGACGATCTCTCGCCTCGCTATGGGTGCACTCGTCTTGCTCCAATTGTTCGCAACAGGACCGACACAGTGCGAACATCAGTTTTCCGTGCATACGCAGCGGGAGCACGGGGTGGTAAAGATTTTGGGGCGGCAGTACGCTGCACTTGACCAACCTCTCAACGCGGGAGATGTCCCTGCCACTCACACCCGTCAGCGCCTTACACTCGTCACCGACGAGGACTTTTGGGTGGCCTAACGGGAAAGATGCATGCTTACAGATGTACGGGTACAGGGAGCAAACATCTACATATTTTATTTTTTCACTAATGCTTCCATCCTCCCCTTGGCGTACCTCGTAGCTGCGCGAAGTGTTCCCCGTTCGACCACCGTAAAAGGCATCGCGTGGATCCAAGGGGGTGCTGATCGCGAGGCTAGCCGTTATTGGGTGCCGAGCCAAGTATTTCCGCATTTCCTCGTTTTGCTCGAGAAGTCGATCGAACGCGCACTCCCATATCTCGGTGACTACGTATCCCATTTTCTTCATACACGACGTCTTCGATCGCGTTTCCTCGGCACGCTTGTCCATGGTGTCCCCGTTCACGGTACGTCGGTCACCGTTCACGTTGAAACACCGCCTACAACCGTGCCAGAAGCAACCGTGAAATTCAAAAATGTGACGCGTTCCGTCATCCGCCTCGTAATACCCGTCCACGACCCGACCTGTCTCAGGAATACGGAATTCGCGCGAACGGCCGGCGTGCGCGATCACAGCCCCTAACTCCCTCTCTTTCCAGACGAGCCACTCTATCGCCTTTTTGGACTGCCGATCAGCCAGCCTATAACCACCCGGCGGTAGAATACCTATACGGTCAGCTTGTAGAAAATTTTTTCTAAACACCGCTGAGCAGGCTGACGCAATAGTTGTGCTCTCGGTGAACGGACATACTTTCCCACACTCGATAAAGATATCTCGAAACGCGACGCATGCGCGACGTAGAATATCCACATCGGATTTACAATAGGCCACCAATTCAGCGTCGAAATCGAACAGGTGATTTTTCGCCACGGCCGCATCATACCATTTGTAGAACTCCGCACGTGCGGAGGTACTCATAGTATCGGGCGAGTAGAATTTCGCCGCGGGTAGCGGACCTATGTAACCCGCGTTCTCAGGCGTGTTGAAAAGGTGCGGGAAGATCCCTTTCACCGAGGCCTCTGGCAAACCGAAGGCTTTCGGCAGCGCTGACAACGCCATCGGCATGTAAGCTAGCGAGTCTAAAAATCGGGTATGCCCGGTTTCCAGCATGATGATTTTGCTTCCGTTCAATATTACCTGCGGTGGCTCGGTGTTTTGCTCGACCAGGTAACGTAAAATAAATTGCGCGTCAAAGCCCCGGGCATTGTGAGCGACGCAGATGATTTTTCTGAAACTGTGAATTGGCCGTGTGGCGAATTCAACCAGTTGTTTCACCGGATCTTTTTGAAACACGTACTCGCGCACGAGTCCGCAGGCTGGGCAACCGTCCTTAATGTCCAGATTATGCATACACTGGCTGCAAACCTGGTGCACCACGCATAGGTTGGGAACGTGGATATTTGTCGACATGTCACCGGGGATCGTTACGTTCTGCTGGGTCTCAAAATCATAAAATATGAATATGTATTTGGCGTTATTATTCTCGTGAGAATTGAGCGGAGCCATGAAACACTGATGGTTGTAAGGCCGAAGGGTGTTGCAAGTCTTACAATATCGAGTGTCACACGAGTGAGCACCCAACGAAAGATTTATGAGTCGCGTGCAGTTTGTACAGATTCGAAGCGTCGCACAGACGGAGCGACGCGGGCTAAACGAACCGACCTCACGATGCCTTCCCATACAGACCGCGCCACGAAACGCCCGTTTACAGTCAACGCACTCCAATTCCTTCGCCCTGTGGTCGCACGCCGGGGTGCCCAGACACTGCGGACACCGGCCCGAGCAGCGGTGCTCATGGCTGTTTTTATATTTTTTGTTACAGGTCTCGCAAAAGAACCTGCCTGCCGCGGCACCGGTAAGGTTCGTTATTGTGCAATAGTGGTGATCGCCTGGAAAATAGAGAATGTTCAAACGATAGGTCACGTCTCGCCCACTCTCGGTCACCACGCTGCATCCGTCGTAAAACGTCGCATCCCCAGTCCCCAATTTACCCGCCTCGTATACCACGATCGCCATCCCCTTGCGTGCCAGATAATGTTGAAATTGCAATATTTGCCATACCCCGCAGCCCGTCACCGGTATCTCGACTCCCGCTCTCTCCGTCAACTCTCTCGCCGCTTCGCGCTGCAACCGCGATTCCGATCCCCGTATCGCGTTATATGCCTCGTGAAGCTCTCCGCTACGGATCGACCCCCTCTCGGCGTGTGCTCTCGCGACGACTAGAGCCCGCGGTAAACAAAGACCATCCGTGTTGACAATCTGTATTATTGATTTCTTGGCTACTCCCGCGTGCGTGATGGGACGAGCTTTTCCGCGACCGGACGGCACTTTGACGCAGTGCACTGTGACCGAGAATACCTTGTCAACCCCGAACTCCGCGTTACTCTGTGTCACGCTGGAGACTAGCTTCCACAGATCTGCATACTGAGAATCGCGGACCGGTCGAAAAGATAACCACGCAGAGCCCTGATTAAAACTTTCAGCGTGAAAAACAAAACCGATGTAGTCGCTCGAATGACACGTTGAGGTGACGTATGCGTGCAGATCTCTAAAAGCTCCCTCCAGCCACTCGATGGGGTTAACACCTGACTCCGGTATCCTAATTTTGATATCGAGTTCCCGCGCGTGAACTTCGAAGCGACGAATGTATTTGGATGACTCCCCGAGTATCGCGAAACGGTTACCAGGGGTCAGCGATTGCGAATCGTTATCCCTGACTGACTCTTCCTCGCTCTCACTCTCATCTGCCGTCTGCGTCTCCCTAGAATCTAAACTACTATCGGCTTGTTCAGAGTCGTCGTCAGAGTCATAGTTTTCGTTATTTATAGGGTTCACGTTAGACCCTGAACGTCCGATTCCCGAGGTACCAGCACCCTCGTTTACACGTGTTATGCGTCTATGGCCACCAATCTGTACGTCCGTGCTACCGCCATGTTCGTTGACACGGGGTAGTTTTTCGTATCCCTGGATGTTAGCCGATACTGGCTTCTCTGATAGGTGAACAAGAGAGAGAGAAAAATAAGATCCAAAAATTCGTTGCATATCGCCCCAGCATATTTATAAACACACGCACGTCTGTACGAGAACCCGTAAACCCAAGTCCACCCCACCCCTCTTTTTATATGAATTTTAATATTCCCTGGATGAGGACACCTCCTCGACGGTGCTAGGCATCGAAAATATCCCGCTCTCGGGCGAGGGTGGAGACACGGCAAACGGTGACCATATGGCACTATCAGGGGAGGACATGGACACGGTTTCATCCTCCTCCTCCTCCTCCTCCCCCTCATCTGTCTCATACTCATCCTCCTCATCCCTATTCTCAATCTCATCCTGTTCATCCTCTTCCTCCTCATCCTCCTCCTCCTCCTCCTCCTCCCCCTCATGCTCTTCTTCATCGTTATAATATTCCTCCGTATTTACAGAAGGAGCAGGAGAGATTTCTAAGAGATAAAATACTAAATTCCAGCAATAATACCTATAACCAGACGAGATAGACGGTATCCGTCTGCAAAAAGACTATTCCTATGTATAGACTCGAACCGGGTACTCTGCGACGTGCGTATGTAATGCAATACGCCGTATATTAAACTTTTTGTGACTTACCGCCAAGACTGCCCCGCGATGTTGATGCAATCGCTGGACCGGCAACCGAAAATCCGTTATCCGTAACTGGCACCACACGCTCACTATATCCAACTATCACAACGTCACTGTCACGGCTCACACAAATGTCTTGATTTTCACTTTCAGGGACTTTTTCACCGCCGTTGGGAGCGGACCCCGTGTTGTCGCTAACCACCTCCACTCCGGGGGTTAATTCTTCCTCGCTTACAATCAGAATAATCTCCTCGCAGGGATCCACCACCATCAGCATGGCATCGTTGACCTCGGGGTCCTCCAACAGTGCGAGTAGTTCTGACACGAATAAAAAAACCCGTCGGTTAATTTATCACCGTTCCGGAAGCTTTGATTTACAATTTCTGAACGAAAAATTCTACTTACCACGGTGCGCGTTGTATTCGCGAATAAGGGGTGCCAGCACGGCAAAATGCGACCTTCCACGCCTGATCACCGTCTCAGCAGCGATGCACAAGCACTCCCGTAGATTGCGAAACATGTCGTTCGCGAATATTAGGGCGATCGCACGCTCACTGCATGCGGCAATCAGACGCCTGAATTGACGGAGCAAATCCGCTTCCGACATACGCGTCAGCGATCTCCTCCATCGCGTATCACATTCACGATCAATCACGGAATTGTTTTGCCTGGCGTAGAACACAGCCTTCAACACTGCGGCACGGTACAAATTCTTAACACCTGACATAATTACTTGAAAATCTCAGTGAGAAATGTAAAAGAATAAAGTATCGCAAAGTATGACGGAGCGAATAAGAGTACGTTATTCCACGGATCAGAGATCCATGAGAATGAGGATACGTCTTGAGAGGACACATCATATATAACCTCGATACATTGACACCGTACACGCAGATTTTTACGTGTGGGTGAACGTACGGACCTGAGAAAATCGTCGGAGAGGGGTGAACGATCCGAGACCGCTGAGGAAAGTCTAGTATGATTCCCACGAATTTTTCCAAATTCTGTCATCGCGCAATAACCATATTTCTGCGATAACGCAAGTAGGTCTACTTTGCTCACCAGTAGACTTCGGCTCTATCAGAGGACCGTTCCACCCTCAGACCGCTTTTTTAGGGGTAAGTGCAACCAGATGCGAAATAGACGAGTGTTGCTAGTCCCACAACTCCCGTACAGCGGTTATGGTCAAAGACCCGCCGATACACTACCCATCAACCTCCAACGGTTTTTTATTTTTTCTTAGTCCTATACCCTTCTGAGTCGTGGATACATACCAATAATGAGGACGCTCGGGCCGCGGGGCCTGAGCACTCATCGCATTAGACCCTGTGTGAAACTGTGTATGATACCCATAAATTTTTCTCGATTCGTGAGAAAGTGTGATCTCGCGGTAACCATAATTCTGCGATAACGGTAGTCAGCCTACTCTGTGTAAGAGCGCGGGTCCGGTCTTCCCGATTTCTCACAAGGAGTCGGAAAACACTACCGACTACCCTTTTACGCACAAGTGCAAACAGATGTGAAATGTACGGTGGTTACAGGACCCGTCACTCCCACAATGGTGGTGGTGGTCAAACACTTGTTGGGACTCCGCATGGGGTAGACCGTTAGGTTCGAACGGTTCCATTAGTCTAAAATCCTTTCAAGTCATAAATATAATTAGTAACAACGCGCGCTTCTCGGGAGTCAAAGCACTTATCGTAAATTAGCGGAATAGATCCAACCCGTTAACGACACTCTATTTTTTCTAAATTCATAACCGTGCCAATGTGTGACACGATTGACGCATCCTCCAAGTCCTGTTGCAGCCGGTTGCAGTGACGGTTAAACCGTTTATCTGTCCGATCCCTCCTGTACGAGACAAAACGTGTGAGGCAAGCTGTGTAGGGGGTCGAAAAAAATTGGTGGGAATTATTTTGTAACGGTCGAAATCATATTCCATATATATAGGTATATACGCTTGACACGTTTGATGCTGACCGGTATGAAGCTGGTGTCACAGTCTGCTGTCTCCTTCTATTCTTCATGGTTACATAGAGAAGGAAAGAGACAGAAGACTGTGAGGTCGACCTCATACCGAACAGATTCGGACACACTTGGTGTACAAAAGGGAGGATGTCGTCGTAAGTCGCTTCAGTCTTCGGTTAACCGTGCGAGAATTAGTATCTAGCAATGGAAACCCCCAAATCATCCAGTGACACGATGGGTAACGCGAGTAGGGTATTCAAATCGTTTGCAAGTGCAGTGAAAAAATCTGATAAAAATTTATTACTGGCCACTACCTACGGATTAAACACATCGTTCACAAAGAAGATTGTCGTCGGCCTCGGTTTGCGAGGTGACGCAGAATTCGAACCGTTGATCAGATTGACCGGCAATTCACCGGACGGTATCTGTCTAGGTTTGAGTGCCTGGACTGCGCTGTCTAACGCATTAGAAACAATATCGGACTACTTCGACTTCGACGTGTACGCCGACGCCCAATGGTATCTCGACGAAATTGAGCTTGGCGAAGACAGCAAACTACGATTTACAACAGCGCATGGTGCGAGGGCCATCAGATTCGATGTCCAACAGAGCCCCGTCAAATGTATCGAACCTCTACGCAGTGCCGGATACGCCACGGAGCTAGTATCCGACGAAGACGACGGGAAAAATCGTGAAGACTGCACTCCGCTCCTGAAGCGACCGAGAATTCATCGACCGTCGATTGTTATGCAAAAAACTACATTCGACGGCTTAAAAACCGTATTCGTCTGTGTTGACGAGCAAGTTCGAAGACTTCAAAGACTGGCGGCTAGTGTAAGTCAGTGCAAAAAGCAATACGTTGAATACATGGTGTCAAGAATTAGACGTTACCCCTCCCAAGACCCTTCTCTTCATACCATCGCGCAGATGACCAAGAACGAATATGGAGTCGTCAAAGAGAGCATCAAGCCACAGTTCGACCCCGTCTTCAGCGAAAATTATCTCGATATTGTTCTACTCGAATTGACCAGACTGTTTTCTAATATCATCGCTGTTGAAGTCAAACAACAGCTTGAGACCGTGCCGAAGTCTAATTCACGAGGAAATTTGCATCTTGACTTGAAAACATCAAACTAATTACCACGGAGGAATACCAAACTGCTAGAGAGACAGAGAGACAGAGAGAGAGACATCGTTGGAGAAATGTGTTCATCAGCCTTCATTCAAAGTCACGACACCTCCGGACCCTACAGGGTGGGAATACCTAACACCGTGATTCGCTTTCGACCAAACGATATGATGGATGGCTTGGACAACCCTCCTCCTCCTGTTTGGTTCCGAATAGGTTTACTTTTAATATTCGCAACAGCCTGTATTTTTACAATATTGGCATTGAAAGTGATCATCACAATGCCAAGACGCTTTATCACTGATTGCGAAGGAGTCTTAGCCGAACATTTGTGAAATAAAACGATCAATCTTGTATAATTATAACCATAGCTGTAAGATTTACAAAGAAAATTGTACTCGTAGTCATAAGATTCTATATTTCATCTTAGCATAAGAACATGTATTAGAAAATAAGGTATACGAATAAATGAAAATATTGGATTTTTCGTAATTATCGCGTCATTCAATTATACACCTTTACCATACCCATTCTTCGATGAGTATATAAGCATCACATATATATATATATATATATGTAAAATCAGGGGTGTAGGGCCCAGGGGCGAGGACGGCGGGGACGGAGGACAGAGTCTTGGATGACGTCACACGGCCCAGATGGTCCCAATATCAGACAAGTGCCGGCAGGGGTGCGAGGGGCGAGGGGAAGGTTAGGTTAGAATTCCCAGTTTTCTCCAGAGTCGACCCGAGGGGCAGGGGGGAGCGGGAAGAGGGGGATTTCCCAAAGCTGCCCTAGGGTAGGGGAAGGGGCAGCGGGGAGCGGGGGGATTTCCCAAAGCCGCCATAGGGGGAAGGGGGGAGAGGGGGGAGAGGGGGGAGGGGGGGGTTGTTGTGTCTGCCCAAAGCTGCCCATATCTACTTACGTGGGAACAAAAACTAATTGCTTGATGTTTGAGTTGCCTGCATGCAGGCGTCCTATGGTGCGCATCCACGAATCCTCACGGTATATATTAGGGTGTTCCAAAAAAAATCGATAATTTTTTTTTTTTTTCGATTGCATGTAAAATTCTGGTTATATATGTTACGAAAAAAATTCTGTGAAAATTTGAGCCCTTAATATCAATTTAAAGAATTCCATCACCAAATTTAAAGATTTACCATTGATTTAACATGGAAAAATCATGTTTCAACCTTCATTTCTCCTGCAAACTATGTAGAACATTATTTTTCGGAAAAACCATCACTGATCCTTTTTCAGCATTAAATTCTCTACCGAAAAGCTGTTAGGGTCCAGTCTCTAACGTCAACCCTTTTTTTTTATATACGTTGAAAAATATAGATTTTTTAAAAATTAAAAAAATATATACATCTCTAGATGTGTAATCTTTGAGGACGTATGACTTTTTGGGAGCCTAACTACGGTCCTGTGACAACCACCGGGTGTGTTCTAATACTTGTTGGTGTGTGATATGGTCCGTATAGTTAGCGATCAGTATATAAAGTAATTTGAGGCGCCAGTGCCGTCTTTGTTGTGAACGTCCTCAAACGATACATTAGATGTACGAAATCTTTGAGGACGGTCCTCAAAGTATACAGGTGTCCCCAAATTATACTTTATACTGTTTGAAATAGTCCCGGAACGATACGATGAACAAATTTATATATATATATATGTTTTTTCCACGACGAGCATCAATTTTTTTTTTTTTTTGCGTAATTTACAGGGTGCTAAAACTTTGACAGACGGATCTCGTAATGACAAGCAAGATGCTGAGGTAGTTACTCCTACCGTTGAGAAAATCAAGCAACATTTAACTGTAAGTAACTGTGATCTGAATGATTTTAGTATGTATTTGATAAGTATATACTAATTTCAAATTCACGTTGACGCACAGGTTGGCATTAATAAAGAAAATGAAAGTCCTAAGGTTTTAAGAAAGAAGAGTGAACAACAGAAACCTGATATGAAAGTGCCGCAGAAAACGACAATGAATACGGTGAGCATATGTGTGTGTGTGTGTGTAATTTTGATATACAAACACTTCCATCCACACTAAAGTACGAAGTAACGGCCGCGACACAAGAGAGAAGGGGTTTATCCAAAAGTGTATTACCAGAACTGCACTGTTAAAAATGTTTGTGAATTTACTACACATTTACTATACAAAAGACTCCCAATTTCACAAATTCGGCAAAGCAATGTAAATTACTATGGATTTCTTTTAAATTTGCGAAAAAATTCGTAATTTCATTGAACTTGATACGAAAAGCACAAAAGTGTATCATAAATTTACTAATTTGTATAGTAATTGTATTGTGTTTGTGAATTTACTAAAGAATGTTTGGAATTTGCTGGACATACTTCTAAATGTACTTAACAAGTGCACGAGAAAATTTTCATACAGACTTTTAGCATCAACAATTCGTCTTAGCAATTTAAATTACTATGCGGTATTCATAAATTTAAAATTAAATTTTTGATTTCACCACACTTGATAAGAGAAACACAAAGGCTAGAATTTGGGCATTCGACGGTTCTGTACAGTGGCGTTAGGGAAATGACGCGGTCCCGGAATTCGCAACTGAATTTCTTATATCACTATACTTGACAGCAAAATAATTTGACTGTTTTTCAAATTCACAAGACCAGCTTAGTAAATCTATCGCATTTGTGTTAAATCGCCCGAGTAAATTAATGACATTGATGAATTTCCGAAACTTAATGTGAAATTCATTGAGTGATTTTGTTAATTTACTAAACACCAGGTTGTAGTAGAAATTTATCAAAAACGCATGTCAAGTTCAATAGTCGGTGAAGAAGAAGATACATATTGCAATGCATTTTATCTGAACTCGAAGTCCAACCTTGAGTTTCACTATGAAGCTTGATGACATATGAAGCTATTGTATGATGTGTAGGCTCCGAACAAATAAAAAGACATTCGAACAACAATCAATAGGTAGTTTGGCGTAGTGGATAGGGCGTGCGACTAATAATACGAGCGAATGCGAGCGGGCGTGGGTTCAAATCCCGGTTACGACCAAAATGTTATTAGCGTTTTTAGCGAATTGAAAATGCGTTTTTCTGGTGTTAATCATATGTCGATGGTCATTTACGTGTTCAAACGCATAAACTCTGGTAAAAACTAATTTTTTTTCACAATTTAGGACCTGCGCTAAAGCTAAACATAGTAGAAAGGAAAAATCGGATGTTAAATTTGATATGTACGTGTTTAGTAAACTTAGTCTACCGGTATTTGGAATTCAATATACGTTGTCATGAAAATTAAGCTACATTCAAACATCAAAATCACAATTTATCATTTCAATAATGATATTCCGTTTTATTAAAATTACTATACCGTTGTTTAATGATATTATCATAATAGTACAGCTAATATGCAAACCAGATTTTCAAAATTGCAGAAAATATGTATAGTAAATTTTACTTTACCGTATTCGTAAAAAACTTCCTACACTTTTTTATTAAATTCACAATCGAAATTTTTAACAGTGTGGTCAAATGCAGCTGTATTATCTGTAACACACTAAGCCCAGATAGACATTCGACTCCATTTTGGAGATTCTGTATATAATATAGATACACACGGCGCGATCGTTGGTCGGGGACGATACTGTTAATGATATCTATGCAAACGTACGCGGTGAAACCTGAATACACCTTTGCTCATACCTACCCAATAAACACCAGTTCGTATATTATACGTATTATACACGTCTTTTTCGTTGATTTTTGGTATCCATATATCATCATACTATTATAAAACGTATATCATACACGTTTATAAGTGGTCCAATATTATCCGTTTATTAATCACGCTTTTTAAACGAAGAAATAACTTCTTGTACCTTTAATATACACGTATGATTCGGACAACGAATACGTTGAAAATTTACGTGATTTATACGTTCATCAACCCGGACAAGTAGACGTGTAATCAACTGCGCGTACGAAACGCTCTAATGTACGTATACTGTTACACATATCATATACGTATTACGAACGTTTCCTCGAAACCTGTCGTTCACACGTTGTTTATACGTTTATCAGACTGGACAAGAATACGTGTATTTAATTACGTGTACGAAACGCTCTGATGTGCGTATACTGTTACACATATCATATACGTATTGCGTACGTTTCCTCAAAACGTCTTCGAAAACCAAAAAATCAACGAATACCTCGCGGATTTTGAGTTACACTATAACAATGTTCAGTTCCTTCAATAATTATACGCTCGGAACTACACGTCATTTATACGTTTTTTCCAATATAATAATGAACGTGCAATATAATGAAATCGAGTGAGAATGTGTGGAACTCTAGGCAAGAAATTAAATTAAAAAAACCTACTTGCCACTCGGATGTTTAGTTAAGACATCTCAGCTACATTAAAACACTGATATCACTAAGACAGATGCAAAATCCAGAGTAATTACGAGAAAGTGACTGACTTTGTCAATGAGTAGTTTGGCGTAGTCGATAGAGCGTGCGAACAGTAATACAAGCGAATGCGAGCGTCCCCGGATCGAATCCCGACCACAACAATAATGCGAAGTTTTTCTAATCTCAAAATTCTTACTTTGTAACAAAGTGCGATTGTTTACGATTAGTAGTTGTTGATCAACGCCTCATATATTGTAATTAATTCATTTTACGTATATCTCAATTTTTATTGAGCTAACAATTATTTGGTCAAAATTCAAGTGGTACAGGTGTATTGAACGTTGTTTATTGCGTAAAGTTAAACGTATAGACGTAACGTTTTCAATCAACGCTGCTGATGCGTTTAACTGAGGAACATTTTTCCTCGGAATAAACGTAGAGTATATGACCTATTTATACGTTTTTTATACGAACTAGTGTTTATTGGGTATGTAATGAATGGAGATAGAGTTGCTACCAATGTAATGAATAGAGATCGTTGTTCTTATGGGTAAGGTAGAGCTATCGTTGAGTTCGTCCCTCGTTTTACACCTTAAGGTAACCGGATTTCAGGTAATAGGAGATTGATGTGAATTTATATATAATAACAGAATAATAGTTTATGACTAGTGATTAAAGAGATGGTAGAACCATCTGTACACGTTATTGAATATAAGTGATGAGTGATTTTGAGTTAGCGTTTTATAATATCGAGAGCTAGTTAGGAGTGAGTGCTCTCTTCGACGATTTTAGTGCAAGTGCTGGAGCGACTGCTCTCGTTAATAATTCTGATCGAAGTGCTTGGATGCAAGTGCAAGTGGAAGCTACTGGTGATCTGCTTGATGAGCTAATTGATGAGATCATTCTTTGTTCCATTGTTCTCCTGGGCGTGAGCGTGCTTATGGAGGTGCGTATAGGTAGGGATGAAGTTCTGCGAATGTAAGGATGGAAGCTCTTTCTGATTAGAGACAGTGAGACTGGATGCATGCAGGATGTTATGTCTTCGGTATTGATAGTGAGGGTAATAAAGAAGAGTATCGGATAGGTATAGAGTAGGTATGGAATACGTAACACGCCCATCCCCGGGGGAAAAAAATATTGCTCCTGTGAAGCAGGAGGAAATTTTTTTTTTGTAAAAGTAGAAATGTATGTAATATTTTTTTTTTTTTTTTTTTTTTTTTTAGGTATAGGGTTGTATATTTACGATAGTAAATATACTAGGTATACGTTTACGTTAGTGAGTGTATCTATGTGCGTGGATCTACGGTAGTAGATTCATCCACGCGTATGTTTGCGCTAGCGAATATACCTGGGTGTATATTCACGTTAGTGAATGTGTCAAGGTGTATGATTTGAGTTAAAATTAGAATAAAGTTAGAATTGCTTATTCGCAATAAGATCGGTTCGTTATAAATGTCTTATGCTGAGTTAGTGAATGGTTTATAATATAATGAAGGTTACTTATTTGCAATAGGATCAATTAGTTATAAATGTCTTATACTGAGTTAGTGAATATGTGATATGTTGAACATCCTTATTACAATGGTAAGGTAGGTATGTATTGAAATATTGAAATATTTGAATAACAGTTAAGTACATGTGTTATTAGCATTGTAGGTATAATAGATGATATATATGAAGTTTTTATTGAATTACAATATCACATTTTTATGCAGTATAGAAAGATGTTTGAGCTGTCTGAGCGGCTTCTATGTTTAGTGAATATGTGTATTACAGTGGTAAAGGTGTATGTTATGATATAGGTAAAATCGCTTATTGGTAATAAAATCGTTTATAAATGTTTTATTCATGTATAAAAGGATGTTTGAGCTGTCTGAGCAGCTTCTATGTTTAGTGTAGTTGGTGTAATTGGTGCACATGTGATGGCTGGAGGATTATTTTGCTCAGTAGAGTCTTGATTTCGGTTAGTGTTTCTGAATCTTTTAAATATTTTAAGTATTCGTTCAGCTGTTGCGAATTTTTGTGCTATATAAACTAGCGATACTGATCCGAATAGGGAGGAAATGTAGTAAAGCATGTTTTCGATACGGTTGTCGTTGTCTGTAGCTCTTTGATTTTGAGTTATTTCGTCTGTTCTTTTTATAATTTCGTCTAAAGTTAGTCCGTTTGAGGATAGATCTTTGGAAGTTAGAAATGGGGTTTTGTTTAGTGTAATTGTTGGAATGAACGGTAGCTCTTTAGGTTCATCGTAGATTTCTGAAATGTTCAAGTTAAATTTTGGTATGTAGGAATGTGTTTCAATGGTTTGGTAGTATTTGGTTGTGGATAGTGAGATTGTGTGGGAATTTGCTGTGCATTTGTTATTGAGTTTCAGTATTCCAGAATTGTTTAGAGTTATTTGGATTGGTTCTTCGTCTCTGCAAACGATATGCATAATTTCTGGTTTGGTTAGGGAGTAGATCCAAGAGTTTGATGTAGTTAATTCGGTCCAGTATACTCCGTCAAAAGTTCCGAGTCTGACGTCGCATGTCTTAAAGTCTGTTTCAGTTGGTTGAATGAATAGTCCTACTTCGCAGATAGCGTGGTTGTTTGAATGGAATAGTGGTTGATTCTGTCTATATATGTATGTTTCCAGTGATTGCATGCATTTGTTGAATTTTAGTTCGGTTAGTTTGAAGTATAAACTTCTGTCCCGAGTTATTGCTATTTAATGGAGTTTCGAAATAAAGAGTTTTTATGCATTTGGGTGTTTGTGGTATTTTCATTTTATTAGTGTTAGTTAGTTATTTAATTAGCTCATTTGATTTTATTTATATGTACGATTTTTGTTCTATGGTCATTTATTTCGATTTCCGCGTTAATGTCGTTAATTATACGGATTATTTTATAAGGACCTTTATAGTGATCGTCTAATTTCTTTTTAGTTTCATTTATTAAGTAGACATATTGACCTGGTTGAAAAGTGTGTGCGTTTATGCGTTTATCGTATCTTATTTTTGATTTTGATTTCGCGTTATTAAGGTTTTTTATCGCGTCTTGTCTAGTTTCTTTCAAGCGAGTTATTATTTCCTGTAAGTATTCTTCGTATTTATTTGAAATGTTTTTGTCTGGACGTATGTTTGATAATTGACGTGCTATTGTTCCGAAAATGAGCTCGTGTGGCGTGTAACCAGTGCTTTCGTGTACTGATGTGTTGTATGAGAATATCGCGAATCGAATCCATTTGTCCCAGTTATTTTTACTGTTAATATAATGTTTTAAGTATTCGATTAGGACTTGATGGCTGCGTTCGAGTGAGCCGTTGGATTGAGGATGGTAAGCTGTGCTAATCCATTTGTCCCAGTTATTTTTACTGTTAATATAATGTTTTAAGTATTCGATTAGGACTTGATGGCTGCGTTCGAGTGAGCCGTTGGATTGGGGATGGTAAGCTGTGGTTTTTATTTGTTTAATTCGGAAGATTTCAGCTAATTGTTTCATAACAGGACTGAGGAAATTTGGGCCTTGATCTGTTAAGATTGATTCAGGTGCTCCGTAGCGGCAAATGAAATTTTCTGCGAATGCTTTAGCGATTGTTATTGCCGTCTGGTTTTTTAGCGGTATTGCCTCTAAATATTTAGTAAAATTATCTTGGATTGTAAGCAAGTATTTATTTTGTGAATTTGAGGTTGGTAAGGGACCGACAATGTCTAAGGATACTTTTTCAAAAGCGGTCGTTGGCGTATCTGTTATTACCATCGGGAGTTTAACTTTATTTCTCACGAGTTTTCGTCTTTGACAGCTTTCGCACGATTTTATAAATTTTTCTATATCTGTTTTCATACTTGGCCAGAAATATGTTGCTCGGATTCGCTTGAAAGTTTTAGTTATTCCTTTATGGCCAGCTATTACGGATTCATGATTTTCGCGAATTATTTCTTGAATGAGTTCTGGTTTAGGAACATTGATCTCGTTTGAGCATATGTTAACTGTGATATCTGTGTAGTTAAAGATTTTTTTAAGAATGTTTTTTATTGCGAACCAATTTAATTTGTCAAATCCGCTTCCTAATTTGGAAATTGAAAAAGATTTTATGTGTTTTGTTTGTAGTATGTCGCGAAGGATAATTAGTGTGTTATATATTCCATCTATTGTTGATTTTTGGTAGTATTTCTTTTGTATTACCAGGCTGAATATAAATTTCTTATTATTTGGTGTTATGATCACGCTATTTATTTCAGGATTTTGAGATTTTAGAAAATTTATATCTAGACTTCCGATGTCGATTAATTGTTTAGCAACTCCTTTTCTTATGACGCAATCGGCTGACATGCAGTGTACGTAGTTATCTTTTCTCATGAGAATATCGTCGTTTGTTTCTTTTATATTGGTTGCTATTGGTGTCGGGTCTGTGTGACTGAAATGTGGAATTGGATTTTTAGGTGGGTTTTCTCGTAATATAGGATTTTGAAATGGTGGGTTTTGTTCTGGTATCGGATTTTGAGGTAGTAGATTTAGAGGTGGATTTTGTTGTTCCTCGTCTAGATTGGTTTCTTCGATATTATGTAACTGTTGGTTTTCGTTAAATGGGGGCACATTATTTTCGGTGATATTGTTCGTATAGTTATTCTCGAGGTTTGTCGGTACGTCTGAGTAGTCAAGTTGCATGGGATTCTCGTTATTTGAGTTTGAGTTTGTAATGTTATCTTCTGGATTTTGTACAGTTATTGGGATTGGTTTGAAATCGCAAATAGTTATTTTTATATGAGAATTTTGGAAATTGAAATAAATCATTGATCGAACGGTTTTCCAGTTAAGTTTGTCTAGTCTGCAACCGATTTTTGGGATTGATATTGACTGTACGTTTTCTAATTCTAATTGTCGTCTGAGTTTACATAAAATTTCGTACATAGTTTTATACGTTGGCTTGCCGTTGAATTCAGCTTTGGTGATAAGATTATATACTTTGATATTATTGTATGGTGTTACTATGATGTCACCTACTTGGGGGCTCTTTGATTCTAACACGTCGCGATTTATAATGTTGCGTTCAATCATTTCTTGTGCTATACCTTGTCCGATTAAGCAGTCGGCTGGAATGCAATGTGCTATATTGTCGTCTTGTGTAAATAGGTCTTCAGTTGTTTCTATTATGAGTTCGTTTGTCGGGTCTGGTAAAATTTTTAGGAGTTCTCGAAATTGTTTATAGGATGGTTTATGATAAATTGATTTAGTGATCGGAGGGCTATTGTATTGTGGTGGAATGGTAACTTTGAGTATTCTTACTTGTTCTGCTCTGATAGTGTCTGCGTATGATTTTCTGGAATTAGGTTTAGGGATCTGTTGTTCACTGGAAGTCGGAATCATTTTTTCATCAGGGGGATCTTTGGAGTTCGATGTCCATGATTCGTTGGAGGTAGGAAGTTTTTGTTTGTAGTAAGGCACGTGGTCGTCGTCCGACGATGAGGAAGTAGGTGGTGGTGAGGGGGGTTTAGGCTTTCTTGGTCGTAGTTTGTATTTGTATGCGTGTGTGGGAGATTGCGCGCTTTTGCGTTCGCTGTACCCTGTTTTATTTTTATGTGTGCCACTTGAGTCTGAATTATCGCTCAGCTGGTTTGAGATGAAGTTTGAATCGCGGTTTTGTTTTTGATTATTTTCAAATGAAGTTGGTGCCGAAGTGTTTATGAGTTTACGTGATTTTTTATTTACGGGCAGATTGTCTGGAGAGATATCGGTATATGTAGCGTTTCGTTTTTGGTCGATTCTTTTAGATAGTGGTAAGTCGTCGATAGACATGTCAGTAGGTGAATCAATTGTCGTTGGTCTAACAGATTTTGAAACATTGATAGGATTCTTTGGCATTGGAAAACTGTCTGTTGTGTCGCCTGCGGATGGATCTTGTATCGAGTTATCGGAGAGGCTGTCCATTTCTGTATCGGTTAGTGGATTGATTTCTATATCTTCTTCTAGTGGGTCTGGGTGAATTAGTTTCTTCGTAGGTATTTCGTCGTCTGTAGAACTGTCGGTTAATGAATAGTTTGTCAAAGGTATATTTTGAAAGTGTATTGTTTCTTTTATTGTTGGTAAGCAATCCATAGGAATTTGGTTGGGTTCGGCTTTTTCAGTATCTGAGTCGACGTCGTCTTTATATTTCTTTGTAGGAGCGGGGTTTGGCGAGTCATCTGTACTTTGTCGCGCGCGGGTTGGGAATTGGTGAGCTTCTTTCTTTTGTTTTGCGCTTGGTTTTGATATGCTATCTGAACTAGAGTTTCGGTTACGTTTTGCATTTATTGGTAATAATTTATCGGTCTCTACAGGTGGATTGCGCGATAATGCATCTGCGTTACAATTGATTTGACCTTTCTTGTATACAACGTTATAGTCGTATTCTTCGAGTTTAAATCTCCATCTGAGTAATCGCGAGGTCGGATCTTTTACGCTGCTGACCCAGACAAGAGGTTTGTGATCGGTAACAAGTGTGAATTTATGTCCGTATAGATAGGGTCTAAAGTGATGGACTGAATATACGATTGCTAGTAATTCTTTTTTGATTACAGAGTAATTTAGTTCTGCTTTGTTTAGTGTGCGTGAGGTATAAGCTATCGGTAGGTCTTCTCCTATTTCGCCTTGGCTGAGTACGGCGCCAATCGCGTATCTAGATGCGTCAGTTGTTAGTATGAATGGTGGATCGAATTTAGGATATTGTAGTATAGGAAATGTGCATATCGAGTCTCGTAAAGTTTCGAAAGCCATTTGATGTTCAGATGTCCAAAGGAATTTAACGTCTTTTTTCAGTAGTGTAGTTAGTGGTCTTGATATTTTTGAAAAGTTTTCGATAAAGCGTCTATAATAACCGATTAGACCGAGAAGTTGTTTGATCTGTTTAACTGTTTTATGAACTGGGTATGTTTTGACTGCTGTTATTTTCTTTGGGTCTGGTTTTACGCCGTTTTCTGTAATGATATGTCCTAAATAAGCAACTTCTTTTCTTAGGAATTCGCATTTGGCTACTTGTAAACTCAAATTTGCTGATTGTAGTCGATTAGCTAGTTTTCTGAATTTAATTTCGTGTTCTTCAAGAGAGTGTGCATAGATAACGATGTCGTCTAAATATACGAATGCTATGTTTCCTTCTAAACCGGATAAAACTTGGTCCATTAATCGTTGGAATGTTGCTGGAGCGTTCTTAAGTCCATATGGCATGTTATTAAATTCATAATGGCCGTGGGGGGTGGAAAATGCTGTTTTGTGTGCGTCAGTTGGGTCCATAGGGATTTGGTGGAAACCGGAAGCGAGATCGAAAGTTGAGAAGTATTTAGCGTTTCCTAGTTGATCGAGTATATCGTTTATGTTTGGTAGAGGGTATTCGTCACCTATAGTTTTTTCGTTTAGTTTTCTGAAATCTATGACCATTCTCCATCTTTTGTTGCCTTCTGCATCTGGTTTTTTGGGTACGACCCAAACGGGGGAGTTGTAAGGTGAGGATGATGGTTGATTAATATTTTGGTCTAATAATTCGGAAACTTGTTTTTGTATCTCGTCTTTGTGAACAGTAGGGTATCGGTATTGTTTTACATTGATCGGATTATCATCTGTCGTTAAAATTGAGTTTTTTGTTAAGGATGTGAGTAGATAGGGTGCAGTATGGCTCCTATTTTATTGCCCCCCATAAAACAGCCCCCCGCTGGGAGGGGAGAAGGGGGGGGGGGGTCGCCGGTTCTTGCCGCCGCCATTTTTTTTTTATTTTTTATTTTTGATTTTTTTTTTGATTTTTTCCAAAAGTAGACCAACCTATGGATTCAGCCCTGAGTAAGTTTTTATATTGTAACCTAGGTGAACTCTGTCGATTCTAGTCCAAGTTCTAATTCGCTGGTCTGGTATATGGGCATTTCCAAATAAGCGTTCCCGGCGCTGGAAATTTTTTTTTTTCAAGTTTTGTCGAAGCACATGGGTAATCCCGATGCCAATTGATTGATTGGGGTTAGAAGAATGTATTTTAACCAGTGTACCCGAAATTTGGCCTGAGCTATTTTTTGAAAGAGCCATTTTCCAAAATCAAGTTACGTCATTTCAAGACCTTCCGAAAAAAACGCCGTAGGAAAGAGAATTGCAGTCAAAAAAGGGCTTGATTGGGCTTAAAATCTTCGTTTTTTAATCAAGAATCAGATGGTTCAAGGCGCATGAGTGTGCTTCTCTCTCGCTCTTTCCAGGGTCCGATCAAAGATGTACTTCTGCAGACTTGACTCGGAGTATATTGATCACTTTCGAAAAACCGCTATAAAAAAAATAACATTTCTCCAAAAGGGTCCTGCTTGGGTCCAAAATCTTCGTTTTTCAATCAAGAATCAGATAGTCCAAATCGCATAGGTGTGCTTCTCTCTCGCTTTTTCCAGGGTCCGATCAAAGATGTACTTTTGCAGACTTGACTCGGAGTATACTGATCACTTCCGAAAAACCGCTATAAAAAAAATAACATTTCTCCAAAAGGGTCCTGCTTGGGTCCAAAATCTTCGTTTTTCAATTAGGAATCAGATGGTCCGAGTCGCATGAGTGTGCGCCTCTCTCGCTCTTCCCAGGGTCCGATCAAAGATGTACTTTTGCAGACTCGACTCGGAGTATACTAATCACTTCCGAAAAACCGCTATAACAAAAATAACATTTCTCTAAAAGGGTCCAGTTTGGGCTCAATATCTTCGTTTTTCAATCAAGAATCAGATGGTCCTAGTCGCCCAAGTGTGCTTCTGTTTCGCTCCTTCCAGGGTACGATCAAAGATGTACTTTTGCAGACGAAAAGATTCTCTACACTTTTGATATCGTGTTAGTCGGAAATATCGAATAGTCGGATCTTACATTGTATTTATAATTTATTTATTATATTCGAATACGAAAGGAATATGAAAGGACTGAAACAAGATTGTATTTATTATGCTCAAAACTTTCGGTTCAAAAATTCAAAAATTTCAGTATTCAAAAACATCCTTCCTTTTCTCTCCCAGTTCATCCAAGTTTGTTGGAAATAACGATGTACATCAAAATACACATTAATTCGATGCAAACTCTACCATATAAACTCGATGAGTAAGAAAAGTCACTTTCGTACGCTTTATTTATGAACTTTCGAGTCGATGTTTGTCCGCTCTATGAAGAGGCACACTTTAGCAGTTTGGGTCACTTGATTACCCATGGAATGATGAATATTTTGAGCCCCGGTTGGACCTGTTCTGAGAGATATTTTTTTTTTCACAGCCACTTTTCTGAAAACAGTCGGAAAAGTTTAAATTCTGTTTGGTAAAATCGAGCTTGCATTTTGCAAAAACTAAAAAGAGCGCACTCTCGCAGCTTTCTCACGCTTGTTGTTCGTGAAATGAGGAAGATTTTGAGCTCTTACACGACTTTTTCGGAGCACAATTATGTTTGCTATACAGCTTTGAAGAAAATGTTGTTGGTGATTTGCTCCGGAAAACTGCGATTTTCGGCACTTGGACGGCCTCTGGTGGATTTTTGGTGTTAGGCACACTGTTAAAAAGTGATTCGAAGTGTTGTGCCGTCATTGTTTTACAAAACTGAACACCCCTGCAAATATTGGTGCCAGAAAATTGACCGTCATCTGACATACCCCTCACATCATTAGGTGGGAACGCTTAATTGGAAATGCCCATATACATAGATATAGAGACCCATGCTTCCCTTCGCTTCGGCAGTATGGGTCCGTTTCTTTGGTCAGGTATATATAGATATAGTCCCATGGTTATTTTGCTTCGGCAGTATGGGTCCGTTTCTTTGGTCAGGTATATATAGATATAGTCCCATGGTTATTTTGCTTCGGCAGTATGGGTTCGTTTCTTTGGTCAGGTATATATAGATATAGTCCCATGGTTATTTTGCTTCGGCAGTATGGATCCGTCGCTTCCGCTAAATATAAATAGATATTTCGGTTTATTACTATGGGATGCAGGTATAAGGGTGACCGTCCTTCGAAGGTAGGGATTATGACGGGACAGTCTGCGGACTCGGAGGTGACCATGGTTATGATTCATGAAAAAAGGACACTTGTTTATGGTTTCAGCTCGTGTTTATTCATGCAGATAAATTCAAATACAGACAACATAGGTTTAAATCTAACTAAAACGAGAGATATATCGGTAATTGAATATTGTATAATAATGAAATCAGATTATTACTTATAGCGAACAGGAAATAGATATAAGAATCCTATTTTTTTAAAACCCTGGTACACTTTGAAACACTTTGAATCTTCTCGGCAAGAGCACGGGGGCACAAGACCTTTATTTCGAGCATGGTCAGTTTGAAATAGTTTTTCACAAAACTTGCTTTGACGGCATTCTTGATGGTCCCTAACGTCTCGTCGAATTTCGTTGACACCAGATCCAGGTACTGCTCGAGCAGTGCGTCTGAGAGGTCGCGGGAGTTGGCTAGCGAGGCGAGTTCTTTAACCAATTCGTTTTCACACAGATTCGTTGTAGAAGAGCGATTCGATAGAGTGGTCAGATACTCGGTAATGCAGGGTGCAACACCCACAAGACCTTCAAATGTCGCCTGCTGCATCAGGATACCGGTGGTTGATGTTGATTTCGACTTTTTAGGTAAGGGCTCGTCCCGCTCGTGTTCGCGCCATAATCCGTCTGGCTCTGTCAGAACAATTGTTTTCAACCCGGAAGAGGTTGTAAACGCTATGTGTGATCCGCCCAGGTCCAGTGGTTCGTTCTTTGAGCCTTCCTCATGGGTACACTCCGCAGATTCGAAGTATGCAGAGATGTTTCCGAAATTCCTTTTTAAATTCAGCCATGTCGGCATTCGCAGGGTAACACAGTTAACACCAGTTCCGTTAAATTGTACAACAGGTTCAAAGTTGTAATCACTGGTTAATTTATACCCGACCAACGCCGTTTTAGAGAAGGAATTATTCAATCCATACGCAGTTGACTGTAGTAGTGCTCTACGCTCTCTCAGCCGTTTAGAGGATGTCCCGGTGGGGTCGGTGCTTCCGAGCAGGGATACGTTAGCAGCCATGATTATTACACGTTACGTAGCACACAGGATCAGAGATGTTTGCCTCTCGAAGTTCGAGATGTTTTTGGGTAACGTAAGAGAAAATAGGGTCTTATTTGAAGGGTTTGCACCTCCAGGCTCCAGGCTCCAGTACGAACCCGCTGGGCCGGAGAGTGGTGGTAGTTTTTCCGACGGTTTCCTCCGGTTCCGAGGTCTGATCTGCGGTCTCAGCTTTCCGAAAGAAGGTACTCCGACAAGTCCTATCCTGCCAGAGAGCCTCCCGAGAATCTGAAACAAGTCCTATCCTGCCAGAGAGTCTCCAGAGAATACTTGTCTCGACAATACCATCCCAGGTACAGAAAGTAGGATTTTGGGCCGATCGCAAAATAGCTACTTTGCAGAATAGCGAGAGCGGAGGCCTTCTGGGGCAATAAAATGCAATTACCGTTGAATACTCCGTGTGTTTGACGGATTTCGAGAATTCTGGCCGGGTAAAAAAAAGGTCAAGACATAGCTGATCCCTATAGTACCGAAGAACAAACCGGGAAAGCTACGACGACAAGTCCTGTCCTGTCTGCGACCCGCTCGGGTTACCGTATTCTAGCAATCTTATCCCAGCCATAAAAAATGTGGCGAACTGCCCCTAGACACCGTGTTGTACAGAACAGTGTGGAGTAAGCGAGTCCACCCTTAGACAATGAAATGTAATTAGACTCTGAATAACCAACGCCTGTTTATGACCTTTTCAAAATTTCGACTGATTGAAAAAAGAGTCCACCCTTAGACAATAAAATGTAATTAGTCTCTGAGTAACCAACGCCTGTTTATGACCTTTTCAAAACTTCAACTGATTGAAAAAAAAAGGTCTAGCGTACAACTAACCCCCCATCGTGTCGAAAAAGAGACTCGCCACTATAAGCAAGAAGGTCTCAGTGTGCAAGTCTCGTCGTGTTTAATAAACGTGCATAGACAAGTCGCTAGGTGAAAAGAAGGATACAGTTTATAACTATCCTGCAATGGTTTGGCTGGAGTTTTATACGCTCGCCTCACAGGTAACCGCGCTGTTCAATGAAGTGTCGCATACCTGGGAATCGCCTACGTACAGCGAGTGTGTCACGGGGGTAGGGGTTTACTCTCGCCCATGCGAGACAGAACTATTTTGCACTATGAACAATAGGGATTACCTCTGGGCCGGGGCACCGAGGTGTTCGAGGCTTGCTAATTAAAGCCATTTCTATGTACTCAAAAAAGAAAATAGCTTGTAAATGATTACAGTAGAACCTCGATTATTAGGCCTTCGATCAACCGAGTCGCCGTGTTACCCGAGGCAGCGGACTCATCCGAGCACTCCACATTAACAGAGGTATATGCTCGGAAAATACGGAAAAACTCGGATAAAACCGATAAAGCCGCTATACCTATGTTGTACGCGCGGAGTATCTTGAGTTCGTTGCTATGACGGTTATAGTTATGTAAATACTTTCGTGATTACATTTCATTCTACCCTTTCAAATACAAAAAAAAAAAAATGATTGAAATTTTCGAATTTTTGACTTCTTCTATGTTATCCAAGTTTTCGCTCATTCGAGGTACCTCCTCCTCGCATTACCTCGGATAATCGAGGTTCTACTGTACTTACTTCGTAGGTTTTACTAGACCACCTTAGTCACGATCGAGACAATAGAGCGCAGAAAACAGTTAAGGGTAGCTAAGGGGTAAAACCGTCGACCACCCACTCCCTCCAACTGCTTGTGGGTGGTGGTGGTGGTGGAACTGACCGATAGGTTGCATAAAGAGGAGTGACAAATGTGAACTTGTACCAGAACTGTAAACTCCTTAGAGCCGAAAACTTCGTTCGTTCTTTGAAGTGTATTTTGGATTTTTACATTGGTTTTTTTTTACTTATTTTTTCTGCTGGAAAATGTCGCGAACCGTAGCCGGAATCAGGAGAGCTGCCTTGGCGGTGCTGCGGCACCTGATCAGGCACCACTCGACTATCGTACACAGGCGGATAGCACCCCTTATAAAAGTTATACCGCGTACAAGTGATGTCGCAGAGTTACTAATGATCTTCCGTCAGATAATAACTGTGTGTTCGGTGGAAGTGATGGCCACGATTCACCGTGCAAACTGTTTAAGTGGCAACTTAGATTGCATGCGAGTGATGGTGGATCAGGTGCGATTTTGGAGGGCTGAGGAAGATCCGATGATACAGCCGTTTCTCCAAAGCGTCAGAGTTTTAGAGGAGGCTCGTTCCGCTGTCCCTGGTAAATAAAAATCAGCTAATTTACTTTCATGTTACGCTACGACGTTGTTATATTCGTATCTCATCTAGATCTGTTATTTCCAGAGCTAGTCATGTTCCGGCAGGGGGGTGTTGATGATGGGATGCTTCTCGAGGCGGCCGAGGCATTCGACCTGTCAGAGGCTAGCAGTGGAGCTGCTTCCTCCTGTAACTAGCTCTTTCGCGTTAAAAATTCCTTGTCCGTATCTCGGAGCTGTGTATAATAACAGAATCATAATATTGTAGCGAGCGCGGAAAAGGTCGCAAGTGATTGCGTGGCGGACACGACGGTCACGCGTGCGGTATCCGCTGAGCCTCTTCTGCTACACCACTCAGTATCCCAGGGTGGAATCCCGGCGGGTAGCGAGGAGGAAAGCGAGACGATCGAGCGTCTCTCCCAGGTCTCGATCATCGAAGTGACGGATTCGCCGATACCAGCCTCGCAGAGAGAAACGGAGCGTTCACGGGCCCGGATTATCGAAGAATCCGAGTCGGACGAGTCATTGCCCGCTTCCTCCGTCTTTAGCTCTGAAGAAGGTGAGTAATAATAATTTCGTAACCTTGGCTAACGATTTTATTGCGAGGTCGCTTATTCTGATGGGCTTTCTAGAAGTTTCTTAACCTCTTATTTTCTACATTTTATCTCATAACAGCAGTGGGGAATAGACCGTGGAAGCAGGATGGTCAGGTATGGGATCTCTCACCACCCGTCGATCCCGAAGTCTTTAGCCAGCTGCAGGAACGTAGGAATTCTTAACTTTGAATAATAATTCTCCAGTTCCTTTTTCCCGATCATCTCTGCAAAATCATTCTCAATCTGTAACAGCGGCTGCAATTGAGAACTCTGCTGAGGAGTATCAAATCTCCATGATAGCAAACACCAGCTCGGAAGTTATCCGGGAAAATCTTATATCGGATTTCGATTCGTTGGAGACTTCAATAATACCACCCCCGCGTGGGGAACTTCCTGCAGGATTTCTCCCAGCTTCCGAGGAAAAGTAGTTCTGATTGTACGCCTCCTTACTCTAGCGCATAGTTTGATGTATATTGTTTCAACGAGAAAAGATAATTTAACGTTTTTACTCAATCTCCGCAGGTGCTCAACCAACCCTTAGGGTTCGCTCGTCTAGCTGGCTATCCGGGGTGAACAACGGCGCCAGTACCTCGAGGTCGCAGACGGGCGGAGCTTCGTCGACGAACATCGGTACCTGTGTGACTGATCCTCCCGCTGACGAGGCTGAGCACCAGGATGAAAACATCGATGAAGACGACGAAAGGGTGGAGCAGGCAGAGGTGGGACACCGATTCCAAATCACGCAACGGATAAATCGCCGCTACCAGCGTTTCGGTCTTGGAGGGTGCCAGGTAACCGTAAGAATCGGTGTTCCACCCGAATCTGCGAATCCAATCGCCTGGTTAGAAGAGGCCTTCCGCGAGCTTTACAGATATTTCTCCTCGCTCTGCACTCCAAACGATATCATGGGCATTAGTTTCATCACAGAGGGTTTCACGAGGGGTTCTGCAAGGTTAAGCTTTCGGCCGGCTCGCGATTTTCGCTTTGAGGATTTATGGGGACTTGTATTTCGAGTTACACAGAGCGCGAGTGAGTTCTCAATTGATCAGCCGTTCACGGTAAACATAACAACTATTGCTGTTCCGGCAGGTCAGGGAAGACGCTTAGCCCTGAACGGGGAGCAACTAGTTGGTAAACGCTCTATCCTGACTATAACGAACAGTGATAATTTATGTTTACCGAGGGCGTTGTTCGTCGCTGGAGTGCATGCGAGGAGAGGTTCTGTACGGGATGGACCCTTACAGGCGGAGTGGAACAGGGCTAGGGCGTCAGGGAAAAAATACCAGACTGAGAAAGCTCGTCAGCTGGTAGTAGAAGCGGGTGTCATCATACCCGAGGAGGGTTGCGGTATCGAGGAAGTCGCGCAGTTTCAGCAGTATTTGGCACGGGAAGGGTTTGCAATTCTAGTTTACAACAGCGAGACGATAGGTAAAGGCGGCCGGCCGCTTATTAACGGAGAGGATATTGTGCTGGGTATGGGCTACCGCGGTCCAGTACTTAGACTGAATGTTCTTTATTATCCGCGTCTTGATCACTATGATACTATTTTGAAGATGAGAGGAGCCGCGGCCTCTGATTTCTTTTGCCAGCCGTGTAATGTGGCCTACGCTCACGGTAACGAGCACAGGTGCTCAAACAGATGCAATCGCTGTCTCTCGACCCCTGCATGTGACGGGGGAGTTGCAAAAGTCGAGTGTGAGCTCTGTAATCGCGATTTTTACGGGGCAGAGTGTTGTAGACGACACACTCTGCAGGGCTCGTTCAGCGGTAAATGAACGGTCTGTAGTACCCTACGGGTATGTGGAACCTGCGATATCTTCACGGATATTTCGAAGGGAAAGCATATCTGCGGGTGGATATACTGCAGGACCTGCCGCTCGAGCCAAGAAATTAATCATCGCTGTTACATGAGGCCTGTAAAGCGGAACACGGAGGAGGTAGCTAATCACATTTTCATTTTTTACGACTTTGAGACACGACAGGACGAGACTGTAGACGGTGACGAGACGATAAATATACACGTGCCAAATTTGTGTATTGCGCAACGGACCTGTACACGTTGTCTAGCCGCGAGTATTACCGACCCCTGCCTCGGGTGTGGTGCACAACGCGAGTTTGTTTTTAGGGATGACCCGGTCCGTGAATTGGTAGAACTCGCTGATAGGAAGGTCGAAGGCTACCGGAAGGTTATTTGTATCGCGCATAACGCAAAGGGTTTCGACGGGCAGTTTATTCTCCGTTACCTAGTGGAGAAAGGCGGTGTGGCTCCGCAGGTAATACTAAACGGTAGCAAAATAGTCTTGCTAGAGACATCCAATGTACGTTTTTTAGACTCTCTCGCCTACATGCCGATGGCTTTAGCAGCGTTGCCAAAGGCTTTTGGCCTACCAGAGGCCACGCAGAAGGGTGTATTTCCGCACCTCTTTAATATCCCGCCTAACCAGCGGTATGTGGGAGTATTACCTGCGGCTGAGTTCTACGCGCCAGACTCCATGACGGTAGAGGGTAGGGCCCGTTTCTACGCGTGGTATGAAGGGACCGTAAGAGAAGTTTATGTTTTTGATTTTAGTAGGGAAATCGTTGAGTACTGCCGGTCAGACGTCACGATTTTACGGTTAGCCTTCCGTGATATATTTCTTCGTACCGGCGATGTCTGCCCGTTCACGGAGAGTACAACAATCGCCTCTGCATGTTCAATGCTATACCGGAAAAATTTCCTTCGCGATAACAGCATAGGGATTATTCCGCCCGCCGGCTACCGACTAGCCGATAAACAATCCTCCAAGGCCATCCAGTGGTTGGTCTGGAGGGAACATGAGATGGGTCAGGAGATCTTACACGCGGGTAGGGCTCGTGAGCAACGCGTGCTAGGACGTAGAGTAGACGGCTACTACCAGTCGGCGGACGGAACACGCCATGTATTAGAATTTCATGGTTGTTATTGGCACGGCTGTCCTCGCTGTTATCGCGTAAATAGGGATAAGGAAATTGTGGGTGGCGTGAACATGGATAGGCGACTTGAGGAAACTCAGGCCAAGACGCGACGTATGCTCGCCCACGGTATCGCGGTAGAGGAAATGTGGGAGTGCGAGTTTTCAGGTTTAGTGGATGCAAGGGTAGAAGTGCGGGCACATCTCGAACGTAGCGGCTTTCTACCGAGTGTGGAGAATACCAAGCTGGACCCGCGTGAAGCATTCTACGGTGGCCGGACGGGTAACACGTCGAGGTTTCGCGAGGTAGACCCGGGACTTGGTGAGGAGATCCGTTATGTGGATGTTTGCTCCCTATACCCTTACATCTGTAAAACCGGGAAATTCCCGTTGGGTCATCCCGTAGTACTAGTAGGCAAGGAATGCAAAAATCTGACCGGGGCCAGTGGAGTGGATCTGTTTAGAGTCGAGGGTTTGATTAAATGTGAAGTACTGCCGCCCCGGAATCTTTATCATCCGGTATTACCTCTGCGTATGCACGGCAGACTAATGTTCCCTCTCTGTAACTCATGTTGCCGAGACATGGAACAAGGTCCATGTTCTCACAACGACGTCCGTGAGAGGTATATAAGTGGGACATGGGTTTCAGACGAGGTGAAAAAGGCCGTGGCAATGGGTTATAGGGTGATATCGGTGTCAGAGATCTGGCAGTACGAGGTGACGGTGTTTGATCCCTCTACCCGGGAAGGCGGAAATTTTGCTCAGTATATTGATACTTTTTCGATAATAAAACAGGAGGCTAGCGGCTGGCCCTCTGCCTGTAGTAGCGAAGAGAGCCGGTCTCGCTATATCGAAGAATACTCCCGGGTAGAGGGAATCAAACTGGATAGGATTAAAATAGAAAAAAATCCAGGGCTGCGTTCTGTGTCGAAGCTATGTCTCAATTCCTTTTGGGGTAAGTTTGGCCAGCGAGACAACCTCTCAAAAACCAGCGTAGTCAAGACCAGAGAGGAGCTGCTAGGTCTGGTGACAAGCCCGTCGATTCTGCTGGAGGATCTGGTAGCCGTGAACGATGACGTTCTGTACGCTCGCTGGTCATACAAGGACGAGAGCGTGGAGGCCTCGAGTCTTGCGAACGTGGTCATAGCTGCGTATACTACGGCACAGGCGCGGCTCAAATTGTATAGTTATTTGGAGAAACTGGATCGTAGGGTATTATATTATGACACGGACTCTGTCATCTACGTGCGGTCAGGTGCAGCCGGAGAGTACGAGCCGCCAGTAGGCAGTTTTCTGGGTGACCTGACCGACGAGCTAGAACAATACGGCGAAGGCAGTTACATACGGGCCTTTGTATCCGGCGGGGCGAAGTTTTACGCTTTTATAGTAGTATCCCCGGATGGGAGGGAAATAGAAATTTGCAAGGTCAAGGGCATAACCCTCAATTATACGACGCGACTTAAAATAAATTTCAATTCTATACGGGAAATGGTAGTTGAGGAGGGGGAAAGTATCCATTTTAGCTATCGCGCGATCCGACGAACCGCAATGCATGATGTGGTGACTCGCGATCAGACGAAAACATGTCGTCCGGTTTTTGTCAAAAGACGTTGTTGCAGGGATAGTTTTGATACCCTCCCATACGGGCATACAGAGGCGTAACCGCCTCCATCCCTGGTCCGTATGTAACAATAACCGGAAGAAACCAGGAAACAGCACCCTACATCCAGTTTAGGTTTAAGTTAGTTTTTTACTGTATTTTAGATGTACAACTTTTGTAAATTTATCTTATAATTACGACTTTTAGCTATTAGGAGTAGAATAATCTAGTCCAGTCTAGTATGTAATACTATACTATTGAGTGCCTGCTCTGTAAAAAATAAAAGTACTATTAGCAATAAGAAAATGTATGTACACCAGAACGGTTGAACATGGTCTAGTCTCTGCTCAGGTAATATACACAGTATACATAATTAACGACAACTGTGGTCTTCATAATAAAAGAATCTATGAAGTAAAATCTATCGATTTCACTTGGTTAACCCTTCCCACATACACTCTGTTACCCGGATCTCGACCCTGAATAAAACTATTACGAAATTAACTATTATTTCTGTGTCTGTGTATACCTTTTATTATCACCTTCCTCGAAATACCTGTGACCAGGTTACAGAAAATGAGCCTAGATTGGAAATAGAGCCTGTTAAAACCATTTTATCTGTAAATGAAATAAGATAAATAAAAATATATTTAAAAATAAAATGACTAGAATAAATCTCAAAATCTCGTTGATTTCAGTTAGTTGAATAGTCGCTGAGTTGTTACAAGGGCTAGCTTGACTTGGTCATGGTCGGCCAGCCGTCCGCTAAGTTTTCATGTTCCTTACGTTTTTAAATGCGCAAAATTAGCTGGCTTAAGCGCATAGTCTAGATGAGCGGCTCACACGCTGACTATAAGCTGATTACCGTCCGGAATGCCGAGTCTGTGAGCACGCCCGCTATTAGCTAAGAGACGGTGTGCACCGCGCCGCTATTAGCTAAAAGATGGCGCGCACCGCGCCGCTATTAGCTAAAAGATGGCGCGCACCGCGCCGCCGAGGAGGCCCCACCGCGGAATAGAAAATTTATTCTAGACGTATGTAGTAGCTTTTGTTATCCTGATTTCTCCATATCTCTCGGAGTATTCGTTGGGAAAGGTTCAGGTCTTAGTGTTCTATTCACGTCAGAAAATGGATACTCGCTGGAATCACCCGTTTTCCGCCATAATAGCCGGTCCCTCCGGATGTGGAAAATCAATCTTTGTTAAGAAGTTTCTGCGTCATATCGGCGAGATGTGCGATACTCGCTTCAGTCGTATAATCTGGTATTACGCCGAGCAGCAATCCCTCCATAGTACAGAAAACGGAGCCAGAGCAACTCTTAGCGACATCGAGTATCGGGAAGGCCTTCCCCAAGAATCTGACTATGACTCGAACACGCTGCCCAAACTGCTTATAATAGATGATCTTATGCGAGAGGCCTCCGGTAATATAATAGTTGATCTTTTCACCAAGGGGTGTCATCATAAGAATCTAAGCGTGTTCTTCATCACACAGAACCTGTTTCATCAGGGACGCGGTCAACGCGATATTTCACTCAACGCGAATTATATCATATTTTTCAAGAACCCGCGAGATCGCGCTCAGGTACAACATCTAGCTCGACAAGTCTGCCCGGAGGATCCACGATTTGTCCAGGAAGCCTACCACGATGCAACAGCTCAGCCACACGGTTATCTTTTACTTGATCCGAAACGAAGCACCCCCGAAAACTGTCGCTACCGTAGCAATATATTTCCCAGCGACAAACACTAGGATGTATATGTCCCGAGGAAAGATATAAAGTCACGCACTCAGCACGGTTTACCAGTCGTTCGTTTGTAATGTCACGCGTTGTACAAACGGTCGGGAGCGCGGGTTCCGTACAACGTGGAGGTGGGTCTAGGCGTGGTGCTGAGGCACGTAGACGATTCGGAAGTGCAAATACGCTGACTCTAAAGGCCCTGTGCAGTCTGAAACCGCAACAGAGACTAGCTTTACTACGCACTGCCGATAATACTCTCGTGAAAAATATATGTGAATGTGCTTTGAACACTGTGCGCGGTAACATCATACTCACTAGGCAGGAAAAAGCTCGACTAGGCAAACATAAACATCTTCTTCGTAAACTGGCTGCTAGCAAAGGAAGCTGGAAAAGCAAGAAAAAATTACTGGTTCAAAACGGTAGCGGGTTTCTGCCTATGCTAATAGCTCCCATTCTCGGGACACTTTTCACTCAGCTGTTCGGTCAATAATTACGAGAAGAACGATGGAGCATGCAAAGAAGATGGTACTAATACCGTCGGACACCGTAGAACGTTTTCAACGTGGTATAACCTCCTCGGCAGCAGCTTCCGCGGGTGACGCCGAGAACAGCGAACAGAGCACAAGTTCCCCAGCATCCAGACTCGATAGAGAGATGCGCGCTATTCTGAACTCTCCCGAGCTGGATGATGCAGCGAAATGGAAGCTTTATCAACAGCTATTACAGCGTTTCCTATATTTCGCCGAGGAGTCCGGAAAACCGCTACGCGTCGATCTTCACTCCGTTCCTGATAAAACTAATCCTGCGGAACTCTTACAAGGAAAAGAAGAAGAAAGCTCCGCTGACAAACAACAACGGATATCGAGAATTGCCTTGACAGTACCAAAAAAATACCAGTCGAAGGCGGAACTTCTCCTCAAGCATCTGGCGGAGTTTCCCTCACGTTTTTCCTGGGATAACCAAGGTGTCGTAAGCATAGACAACAAACCTCTCCCGGGTTCAAATATTGTCGATCTAGTTAACGACACCGTGCGTTCTAGAAAAAGCTTTCAACCGCATGGTAGACATGCGTACGCACGTCTTCTCCGGAGCATCCATATACCACGGGAATATGTCGGAAATCTTAATGTCTGGAAGAATGCTCAATCGACCTCACCACCGGCCGCAGTAACCCCTGTGACACGAAGTCAGGCTAAAGGTCACCGAGCAGCGCACAGATCCAGGAACAGCGGGACCAGTAGTGGCGATCATCCAGACAGGGAGCCGAGTGCCGGTTCTGGTAACACAGACGACGAAACCTTCTTTTCACCGTCGAAATTTCGACGAACGGAAGAAATACCCGGAAAATCACCACAGCACTCGCCGAAACAAGGCTGGTTGTCATTCGCATTACGAAAATGAGAGAGTTAGAACGGATATACTACGATCCCTCCGACCCAGCTGGTTATGCCGGGGCTAGGAAGTTGAGGAGGGCTGTTCGGAATGTGAAGGCTAGTGCCATAGAAAACTGGCTAGGTATTCAGGATACCTATACTCTACACAAACCGGTACGACGAAAGTTCCAGAGACTGTGGTACAACGTTTCAAATATAGACGATCTCTGGGAAGCTGATTTGGTAGAACTGGGTTCTATAAAGGAGCATAATGACGATTTCCGTTACCTACTGGTTGTCATCGATGTTCTGAGTAAATTTGTATGGGTGATCCCTCTATATCGTAAATCGACCAGCGACGTAGCTGCTGGCTTCAAACAGATATTGTCTTCTACGGAGCGTCGACCGGTAACCCTACAGAGCGACAAGGGTAAAGAGTTCGTGGGTGGATCGTTCCAAAAACTCCTCACCGAGAATGATATACGTTTTCGCGTGACACGTAACCCTGATATGAAAGCGGCCGTTGTCGAGCGATTCAACCGTACTCTGAAGGAACGGATGTGGAGATATTTCACTCATAAAAACACCCACCGTTACATCGATATCCTGCAAAAGCTCGTTAGCTCGTATAACAACACCGTACACTCGAGTATCAAAATGGCTCCTTCTGCCGTGACCCTCTTCAACGCAGCGGAGGCACGCGCAAACATTCAACGTCACCATCAACCACGCAGGGCACGGAAGCCAAAATTCGCCAAGGACGATCTTGTGCGTATAAGTAAGACGAAGGGTACTTTCGCGAAGGGATACGAGGCTAATTGGAGCGAGGAACTCTTCAAGATTCGACGAGTTGTAACAGGTTTACCGAACGTTTACGAATTAGAGGACCTTTCGGGAGAGGAAATCGACGGATATTTCTATGAACCTGAACTACAGCGCGTGACCAAGGACCTTGACAACGCCGAGTTCCAAATGGATAAAATCATTCGCAGCAAGGGTCGGGGACCCAGTAAGAAAGTTCTTGTCAGCTGGAAAGGTTACCCCGAAAAGTTCAACAGCTGGATTCCGGCCGCCGGCCTTCAAGATATTGCATCATAATGAAGTCGCAGTTCTACATAACCCTACCCAGCAATAGCTCGATGCGGATTTTTTCCGATAACAGGACCTGTTGCTATATCACACAGCTACCACGGACAATCGAGCTCTCTGGCGAGTGGGAAGTCGCTATTGTTGAGATACAGTATCCCTTGACGTATCTGGCTAGCGAGAAAGAGGAGTTAAATCGTAAACTAGTCGAGACGGGATCTAGTACAAATGCTGCTGACGATGGGATTACGGCTGGAGACGAAGTTTTGCAACCACCCATTACACCAGAGGTTCGCATGTTACCGTTGAAATCCGGTGAAGAGGAGGAAGAGCTGCTCCCTACACCAGAGGCTCGAATGTTACCGCTGGCATCCGGTAAAGAGGCCCAAGACCTCCCATCTCTCATGTTCGTCTATTGTGACATCGTAGAACCACGTATCGTAGGAGACGTCTATGCGCCGCTTCTGCGTATACTTCAACTGAGACAAAGGGTCGGTACCGCGGGTGTGGAAGTCAAAACATTTTCTCCGCCACACTATATTCCTTTGCTTCTTTCGAGTTTCCGGACGATCGAAATATCTATAAGAGACCACCAGGGTAAATCTACTATTTGACCACGGAACCTTGACAGTCACACTACACTTCAAGAAAATATACTAGTTTGATGCCGGTATTGAGAATAACAGGGAAAACGAGTTAATACCATGGCACAGTACATAGAGTATGACGAGTCGCAAATAGGCGGGGGGATTGATCGCGTTTTTGTCCGAGCACCCAATCAACGGGGTCATGGTATCGGTAGTTTTCTGGGTGGCCTATTCAGACGGGCTATTCCACTGTTGAAAAGAGGAGCACGTGTACTCGGTAAAGAAGTTCTGCGTAGTGGTATGAATTTCATGTCGGACCTGGACAATGACGTACCGTGGAAACAGGCGTTTCAGACACGCGCCAGCGAGACAGGTCAGAACCTGAAGCGGAAGGCCCAGGATGGGCTTGAAAAGATTATGAAAGAAGAGGGCTATAAACTCAGGTACGGGGGAGCGTTGGCTCAGTCTGGCCTTGCCCTTCCACCGATGCTATCCGTACCAGCTACGAGGTCTAAATTGAGCAGAAGACGTAAAACCCCTACTAAGACAAAGAAAAGGAAAACGAGCAAGTCCAACTCGAAGAAGAAGAAGAAGAAGACGACGACGAGTACTAGAGGATCTGCTAGGAAAGCTAGAAAGAAAAAGTGTTGCAAGAAAAGACCCGTTACGGATATTTTCGGAGCTGCGTAAAGACAAAACCTTGAGCGAATAGTCTTACTGGACCACACTGCAAAAATGGCCTACCTACATGCCCGCTTCTGTGAATGCTTGAAATCCGAACTGGACCTCTTTACTTTACCTCCTACACAGACATCGGAGGTGGTCAATGGGTGCAGTACAAACCTGTGTCTGCACTCACCGATGACTCACCGATTGAATTCGCTGTACCGGGCCAGGGTGATGAGTACTTAGATCTCTCACACACGATGCTCCGGGTATGTGCACGTGCAAAGAGAATGCGGGTCGATACAATCGTTAAAGATTCTTCAGGTGTAGCCCCTGTGAACAATTCCCTGCATAGTATGTTTAATCAAGCGGATGTGTAATTCAATCGAAAACTGGTTTCACTGAGTAACAATTCATACGCATACAGAGCCTACATCGAGACTTTGCTGAATTATCGCGACGCAGCTAAGAATTCGCATCTCACTTACGGCTTATGGTATTCTGATACACCAGGCCACTTTGACGACACCACGACCAGCACCAATGAGGGATTTAGAAGGAGAAATAAATATTTCGCTGAAAACAAACCTGTCGATATGCTCGGGCGTTTGCATTGCGATGTCTTCAATCAGGAAAAATTTCTGTTAAACGGTGTGGAACTCCGATTGCGACTCGTCAGATCCAGGGATGCCTTTTGCATGATGGAAGCTGGCGATTATCATCAATTGGAAGTTACGGACGTGACCTTACTCATACGACGTGTCAAAATCAGTCCCGGTATTCTGTTGGCACATGCACGAACCCTTGCCAAAACAACTGCGAAATACCCGATGACGCGCGTTGAGGTCAAGACAATGACAATACATAGCGGCGTGCAAGCCGAGACACTCGATAATGTTTTCCTTGGTCAACTACCGAAACGTTTAATCATCGGATTTGTCGATAACAAAGCGTATAACGGTGACAGAAAACGCAACCCGTTCAATTTCGCATCTTTCGGGTTGAACCACCTATCCTTATATATCGAGGGCACCCAGATTCCGTCGAAACCGTTACAGCCAGATTTCACGAACAAATTATTTGTGGATTCCTACAACACCCTGTTCACGGGAACCGGTATACATTTCCTGAACGAGGGGAACTCGATTTCTCGTCAGGACTATGCGGACGGATACTGTCTCACAGCATTCGATCTTACTCCTGACCTCTCAGCCAGTGATAACGGACACTGGAACCTCATCAAGCATGGCAGTATTCGAATCGAAACACGTTTTGAGAATCCTCTTACCACGACTATAAACTGTATCGTCTACGCAGAATTCGATAACGTGATTGAGATTGATTCTATGCGACAAGTCATCACAGACTTTGGTAATTGAACGAGAATATTAGCTAGCTCAGGTCACGGAATCCTGTTGGAACCTGTACACCATAAACCTGCAGTTGCACCATCCCTTGCGGGCAACGACCTGTGAGCATTATAAAACCTGCTAGAACCTGCTCATCCCTTCCATCTCGGCAAATACGGAGAGGGCTAGTTAAGACCATAAAACAGGGATGCTTAAATACCTGAGCCAGTCTAACCCTCGCCATAGTCTGCCAGTAGTGATCCAAACCTTCTCGAGTAACAGTCGTTCAGTTCTTCAAGCAACCATGAACTACATCATCGATATACAAGGCTTCTGCACTGAGAGCGGGCAGTTCATGCCGAAAGAGGTTGCTGTCGTCGTCTACGAGAATAAGGCTCTGGCCCACTGGATCATCACACCCCCTCACTCCATCAGCGAGCTATCCTCATCAAGGCGTTCGCAGAACAATTGGTTGACAAGTAACCACCATGGTATAGAATGGTTTGAGGGCGATGTGACGCATAAACAACTGAATGCGAATTTACGGAATATCACGCATATGGCAAGGAACATCTTCTGTCGTGGGGTGCAGAAAGCTAAATTTCTTCAAGAGGTGATGGCGAGAGAAATCGTCAACCTGGAACGTGGTGAGTGCGAGTGCCCGGCGTTCAGAGACCTGTCATCGGACAAGTCATGTCTTCTACACATCGGTGCTCGTAAGAACTTCAACTGTGCACTGCGTAACGCCATGAAACTGGAAAAGTGGCTGCAGTCACATGGACTGTCCGAAAAAAGCTTGTCTTCAATCCCTTTCCGGACTAGTTTGCTAAACTCACCCGAACAATCTGCTGATAACGAGAGAGAAACCCCGAATAATCCGCTCGAGCAAGGAGAGGATCAGTGTGGTCCCAACGGCATAGAAGAGAAATCTGCACGCATGAAGACAGCCTGCCGGAGCCAGTGACTGAGGATTTCACAGATTTTCTACCAAATTTATCAGTGAGTCCACGACAAGCAAAGAGGATGGATACTTTTCAAATTCTGAGTGCACTGGAACAAGCACCTGCTCGGACGAAGGGAGTTTACCCAGCCGATCAGATCCCGCTGCACTGGACATACCCGACCGCTATCGTAGCGAATACAGATATCCATACACGCTCCGGGACACACTGGGTTGCTTTCCATGTGTCAGCCGCCGGACAAGCCGTATATTTCGATAGTTTTGGTCTACCACCCGTTATACCCCAACACATCAGGGCTCTGCGTCGGAACTGTAAAGCCTACCGTTGGAATGATAAACAGCTGCAGAGCTCTTCCTCTCTGGTATGTGGTCAGTTCTGCATCATGTTCTTGTATTATATGACGCAGGGGTTTACTCTCGACCAGTTCACAAGTATGTTTATTCAGAATTTGAAGAAAAACGATAGAATAGTCAGTTCATTTTACAGACACTTGAGACTAACCAAGCTCAAGCGTAGAATACAGCACGGTATCAACCGTGTAAATTGTATCCAGTGTTGTCGCCGTAAGAAAGACTAAGTGTTTGTCACGTGTATGCCTCTTCTTTTTTTTTTCTGTATCATCGCTAGAAATAAGTATTTTCTGTTCACTAGTAATAATCTGATTTCATTATTATACAATATTCAATCAGCGATATATCGCTCGTTTTAGTTAGATTTAAACCTATGTTGTCTGTATTTGAATTTATCTGCATGAATAAACACGAGCTGAAACCATAAACAAGTGTCCTTTTTTCATGAATCATAACCATGGTCACCTCCGAGTCCGCAGACTGTCCCGTCATAATCCCTACCTTCGAAAGACGGTAACCCTTATACCTGCATCCCCTAGTAATAAACCGAAATATATATATATATATTTAGCGGAAGCGACGGATCCATACTGCCGAAGCAAAATAACCATGGGACTATATCTATATATACCTGACCAAAGAAACGGACCCATACTGCCGAAGCAAAATAACCATGGGACTATATCTATATATACCTGACCAAAGAAACGGACCCATACTGCCGAAGCAAAGAGAAGCATGGGTCTCTATATCTATATATATACCAGACCAGCGAATTAGAACTTAGACTAGAATCGACAGAGTTCACCTAGGTTACAATATAAAAACTTACTTAGGGCTGAATTCATAGGTTGGTCTACTTTTGGGAAAAAAAAAAAAAAAAAAAAAAAAAAAAATGGCGGCCGCAAGAACCGGCGACCCCCCCCCCCCCCTCCCAGCGGGGGGCCGTTTTATGGGGGTCAATAAAATAGGAGCCATACTGCACCCTATCTACTACCATTATAAACGATTGAAAAATTTTTTTAAGAAAATTTTTTTTTTTTTAAATCATAGTTGACTCTTCTCAATAGAGAACCAGGAAAAAATTTCTTGAAACTATTTAATTTTACCATTTGTTTATAAAAATTTTTTCAACAAATGAAGTAAAAACTTTTTTTTTAACATTTATTCATGTCATTGTTAGATGTGAAAACAGCCACAACATAATTTTCCTCAAAAAAAAATTTTTGACCATGATTTTTTTCATTTATCATTTTTTTGGAACTTTATAAATGTATTATAAACAAATAAAAAAAAAATTTCAATCTTTTATTACGTCATCTTGTTAAGTTTACATATTAGAAGGGCTCCAACGAAGTAAAAAAATTTTAGGCCAATTATTTAAACTTTTATGTCGCCATTTATGAAAACCGAAGTCCGAAGAAAATGAGTTGATTAACAATTGTATAACTTTAGAAAAAATAAAGTTAAGAATTTTTTCTCTGCGGGGCTAGATTCTTTGGAGTGTTCTGATGATAGCACAATTTTCAAAAATTTTAAAATTGATATTTATTAATAAAAAAAAAATAATTTCTATCGCACTCTCTGTTCAGCGGCGACGCGTCAGTGCTTAAACGGCCGCGCGGAACCCTATCTTCAGCGTCAAATTAAAATTATAAATAATGGAGATAGAGTTCCGGCAGTCCAGACTTTTTTATTGGAAATTTCCTCCTCTTCAAGATGCTTTTTTCCAATTTGCGTTATCTCTTACAGTTTTTTAGTTATAGTCAAAAACCGGAGACGTCGTTTTTATTCTTTGTTTTTTGTTAATAACAATTACAATTTTTGTTTCCGCAAAAAAGAAAAAAATACATCTTTTTCAGCATCGCATTCCGAATCGAATGAGCTATCGCTCATATTTTTAAGAGAATTCTAACTATTTTTCTCAGGAAACTCACTTCTCGACTAGACTATGTGTGTGTGTTACCAACTAACGAACTAGCAGGCTGTGTACAGCACGCGCAAGTTTACGGGCTTCTTCACCAAAGTTGGGCACCACTCATTACAAATTGTAATCAATTACATTAAAATTACTAATTACATTCGTAATTTGTAATTCGAAAAAATTCAATTACTAATTACAATTGTAGAAAGTAAATAGCAGCTTTCTTTCTTCTAATTACAATTTTTCAAAGTAATTAGAAGAATGATTCAATCCATTTACAGTTGCTAAAATGTATATCTTGATGTATATCGCCATTTCTAGGTATATATTACTATGTATTAACAAAATTAGGTATATCTTGGTATATACCCCCATATCTGGGTATACAGGGTGTGAATTAAGTAACGGGACGGCTGAATATCTTCTGAAGTAGGATATTTTTTGAAAAGGTCAATATTATTCTTGATGTGATTTTTGACGGGAAATTCAATGGTGACCTCGATTTTGACCTTGACGATGACCTTCAAGGTTATTTCGAGGTCAACTTTTTTTTTTCAACGTACACCCCCTTTTTTCACATCAGCATTCGAAAGAGCGCAAAATTTTACGTCCGAACACGTAATTAGATCATAGGGAAATATTGACCTTGACGTTCATTCTTGGGTCAATTAAACTTAAATAAGAAGTGACCCTTATCATGACTTTGACGATTACCTTCAAGGCCATTTCAAGGTCACCTTTTTTCTCGATGGAAACCTGTATTTTTAAGTGCCGAAATCAATAAGAAAAACAGTTACACATTTACATCAAAAGATTTGGAAAAAATCAATCATTTCATATCGAATCCACACCTTATTTGAGTTTAATTGACCCAAGAATGAACGTCAAGGTCAAGATTTCTCTATGATCTAATTGCGTGTTCGGACGTAAAATTTTGCGCTCTTTCGAATGCTGATGTGAAAAAAGGGGGTGTACATTAAAAAAAAAAAGTTGACCTTGAAATCACCTTGAAGGTCATCGTCAAGGTCAAAATCGAGGTCACCATTGAATTCCTCGTCGAAAATCACATCAAGTTTGATGTTGACCTTTTCAAAAAATATCCTACTTCAGAAGATATTCAGCCGTCCCGTTACTTAATTGAAACCCTGTATACAACCATATAGCGACTCATTCGGGTATATCTGGGTATATACGACTATATAATATCAACAAAATTAGGCATATCTCAGTATATACCCCTATAACTGGGTATAAACAACTTGTATACAACTTGTATACATAAAAATATGAAATATTAAAGTCGTAGTTTTTCGGAAATTAGTTTAAAAAAAATAGCCTGTTTGAACGCTGATTACAGTATAGGATAACCAAATTAAAATCATATTCCAAATTCATCATTATCAATAGGAATATTATATAAAATTATAATAGAGTTCAGAAAATTATGTGATACACATACATTAATATTCATCGTAGAAACAGAAATCTTGACCTCAAGTGGATATGTGGAAGGAATCTTGGATATGTAGGTCGATAAAACGTTAAAGATTTAACTTCATTAATTGTCAACGTTTCGGCCCCAGGTGCGGGCCCTCCTCAGGACAGAACGATTTAATCTTCTTCATTCTACAATACAAAGGATAGCCATATACTTATGATTAAAGAAAAAAAAAAAATTAATTAAAAAAAGAAAAACACAGAGAATGAACTTATAAATTAGAGTTGGTATAGCTGTGACAGTGCTAACCTTACAACACATGGTAACACTAGCTCGGATCCAGAAATTCAAAACATCAACAAACCTGGATTAACTGGGATTTAAATTTCCGAACTTTCCACTTGTCCATTGTAGCTGATTAAAAGATTAAGAGATCAGAGATCTGGCGATCTTCGCCGATAGAAACAGTTACGAACTAGACAATGGCAGCGAAAAAGAAGCCGGAAATCAAGGTTGTTGAAGTTGATCACAGTATCCTACAGAGACGTAAATATTGAACTATCGCGGAGTTATGCATACATAGAGAGGCCATAACAATAATTAGGTGGTCTAATGTCGATAACTCATCGTGAGGTAGTTAGATGTCAGAAATAAGTCTGACGTATGTGTCGCTCAGTTTCTCTACATCCTGTCGTAGGTTAACCGAGTCGGAATGACTTACAATGTTACACATCTCCAGAATCATCCTTTTATGGTACACCGGTTCTTCGTGTAGGACACTCACATTGTCATAATCAAAACGGTGGTCATGGTCAACAATGTGTCGGGTTAAAGCCGTATAGTGGTCAACATGATCTTTGATGTTTTTTTTTATGTTCATTAATTCTTTGAGAGATATGTCGAGACGTTTGACCAATATAAGGCTTATGACAGTCAAGGCACGGTATCTTATAGACAACATTAGAACGTTTATCAAGCGGTAAAGCATCCTTGCCCGAATCAAATACAGAGCTCAAATCATTTAGATTCTTGCCAACGAATTGTACATTGAATTTCTTAAAAATCCGATTCAACGACTCGAACAGGCCCGCGATGTAAGGAATCGAGATAAACGTAGACCTATTAAGATCCAGTTGAGGCGTAACACTGTTGTTTAGAGAGTTAATCTTGAGTAGACGTTTGGCAATGGTGCGGTTTATTATGTTTGTGGGGTAACCATTTTTTTTGTTAAAGCCCCTCGAATGATTGCTAAGTTTTTTTCGTGGAAACGAGGATTAGACAATCTGATACCTCTATCAACAAGATTGGTAATGGAACCTATTTTGTACGATTTTGGATGATGTGAATCGTAATTTAGATATCTCTGTGACCATGTAGGTTTCTGGTACCAATCAGTCTCAATGGTCTGGTTTGAGTTTATGATACGCACATCTGAGAAACTGATACTACCCTGATTTTCAGTATCACACGTGAATTGTAGTCTAGGGTGGAAATCATTAAAGACATGTACTAAGTGGATCACAGAATCTCTGGGTACAGCAGTTAAAATATCATCCACATACCGGAAGTAGAACGGTAATTCGTACCTTAAATTGTTAATACAATGAGATTCCAAGTCATCCATGACTAAATCAGCCAGAATAGGTGATAAGGGGGAACCTATAGGTAACCCAAAGGTCTGGGAATACACCGTATTATCAAATTTAAAAATAGAGGCATCAAAACACAAATTCAGCGCTAGAAGTAACTGATTTAAGGAAACCGGGAGATCTGACGAGAGGTGCTGCCAACGGTTCTTAATGGCATCAATCGCTAAGGTTTTTGGGACATTAGTGAACAACGCGACTACATCCAAGGAGACCAAGATGTAGTTCGGTGGCAACACAAGACCGCTTACCTTTTCCACCAGTGTGAAACTATCCTTAATGTGAGATTTAGGCTTAATAATACTGGATTTGAGCCAAAAGTTCAAAGTCTTAGCTAAGCCGTGAGTTGGACTATTAATAAAGGACACAATCACTCTGACCGGTACTTCCTCTTTATGGATCTTTGGTAGACCATAGGCTCTAGCTACTACACTGTTGTTTGTGTGAATGCTACGATGGTTACTCTTGGAAATTGACTTATTCTTAAGCCAACGGTTAGCTAGATCGTTTACGCGTTGTTGAAGAGTGTATGTAAGATCATGTCTAACGATTTTATAGGTGTTAGTGTCCGACAGCTGGTTTAACATTTTCTCTTTGTGATCAACCGACTTAATGCATACCGTAGTATTACCTTTATCCGCTTTAACAAAGAGTAACTCAGGATGACTTAAACGGAAATCGCGAACCACCTTGATCTGAGAACCACTAAATTGGCCCTTTACAATGGATGGGTCATGTTTGAAATTGCTAATCCGATTTGCGAACTCTACCCTAGCTTGGTTGCGAGATTCAGTCGGGATGCACGTGATGTTTGATTCGAAATCGGCAATCAATTTAGCAGTTGGAAGGCATTTTTTCTGGACAGGCAGACCATGTCTAGGTCCCAAGCTCAAAACGTTTTTTACCGTTTCCGGGATGTGTACATCAGATAAGTTAACTATCCATTTAGATCTATCAGGTGTCGGTGTAGCTTTGTGTTTTAACTTCAATAGATTGTTAAGCTTTGAGAGGTTTGCCTTCTTGAGTCTAGTAAATTCGAACTCTAACTTAGAGTTTTGTGTGGAAAAAAACTTGTGTGCTATCTCAGCAGGTAGTGCCATGCGGATAGAGTTATCAAGATCAGTAAGGAGTTTCTGTAACCTATTGATCTCCGAGTGAGTGTCGCTAATCTCTAAGTTCAATAGACTAGACTGAAATTTTCGTAAATTATTTTTAAACTTATTTTTGTAAGTAGAAGAATTAAACCGTAACCTGTTCGGGTTTAAGTTTGAGAACAATAAATGTCTAGGTAAAAGATCTAGTTTCTTACACCTAAGTAGGAAGATCCGTTGATTCTTCAAACTTGACAATCTCCTCGATGTCGATGACCACCTTCGTAAGGACTTAGCTACCGTCGCACCGAAAGTGAGACTGACGTGGTGGAAGAAACCCATGTTCTCGGTATTATTCCAAACAATGTAGAAACAGAAATCTTGACCTCAAGTGGATATGTAGAAGGAATCTTGGATATGTAGGTCGATAAAACGTTAAAGATTTAACTTCATTAATTGTCAACGTTTCGGCCCCAGGTGCGGGCCCTCCTCAGGACAGAACGATTTAATCTTCTTCATTCTACAATACAAAGGATAGCCATATACTTATGATTAAAGAAAAAAAAAAATTAATTAAAAACAGAAAAACACAGAGAATGAACTTATAAATTAGAGTTGGTATAGCTGTGACAGTGCTAACCTTACAACACATGGTAACACTAGCTCGGATCCAGAAATTCAAAACATCAACAAACCTGGATTAACTGGGATTTAAATTTCCGAACTTTCCACTTGTCCATTGTAGCTGATTAAAAGATTAAGAGATCAGAGATCTGGCGATCTTCGCCGATAGAAACAGTTACGAACTAGACAATGGCAGCGAAAAAGAAGCCGGAAATCAAGGTTGTTGAAGTTGATCACAGTATCCTACAGAGACGTAAATATTGAACTATCGCGGAGTTATGCATACATAGAGAGGCCATAACAATAATTAGGTGGTCTAATGTCGATAACTCATCGTGAGGTAGTTAGATGTCAGAAATAAGTCTGACGTATGTGTCGCTCAGTTTCTCTACATCCTGTCGTAGGTTAACCGAGTCGGAATGACTTACAATGTTACACATCTCCAGAATCATCCTTTTATGGTACACCGGTTCTTCGTGTAGGACACTCACATTGTCATAATCAAAACGGTGGTCATGGTCAACAATGTGTCGGGTTAAAGCCGTATAGTGGTCAACATGATCTTTGATGTTTTTTTTCCTTAAATCAGTTACTTCTAGCGCTGAATTTGTGTTTTGATGCCTCTATTTTTAAATTTGATAATACGGTGTATTCCCAGACCTTTGGGTTACCTATGGGTTCCCCCTTATCACCTATTCTGGCTGATTTAGTCATGGATGACTTGGAATCTCATTGTATTAACAATTTAAGGTACGAATTACCGTTCTACTTCCGGTATGTGGATGATATTTTAACTGCTGTACCCAGAGATTCTGTGATCCACTTAGTACATGTCTTTAATGATTTCCACCCTAGACTACAATTCACGTGTGATACTGAAAATCAGGGTAGTATCAGTTTCTCAGATGTGCGTATCATAAACTCAAACCAGACCATTGAGACTGATTGGTACCAGAAACCTACATGGTCACAGAGATATCTAAATTACGATTCACATCATCCAAAATCGTACAAAATAGGTTCCATTACCAATCTTGTTGATAGAGGTATCAGATTGTCTAATCCTCGTTTCCACGAAAAAAACTTAGCAATCATTCGAGGGGCTTTAACAAAAAAATGGTTACCCCACAAACATAATAAACCGCACCATTGCCAAACGTCTACTCAAGATTAACTCTCTAAACAACAGTGTTACGCCTCAACTGGATCTTAATAGGTCTACGTTTATCTCGATTCCTTACATCGCGGGCCTGTTCGAGTCGTTGAATCGGATTTTTAAGAAATTCAATGTACAATTCGTTGGCAAGAATCTAAATGATTTGAGCTCTGTATTTGATTCGGGCAAGGATGCTTTACCGCTTGATAAACGTTCTAATGTTGTCTATAAGATACCGTGCCTTGACTGTCATAAGCCTTATATTGGTCAAACGTCTCGACATATCTCTCAAAGAATTAATGAACATAAAAAAAAACATCAAAGATCATGTTGACCACTATACGGCTTTAACCCGACACATTGTTGACCATGACCACCGTTTTGATTATGACAATGTGAGTGTCCTACACGAAGAACCGGTGTACCATAAAAGGATGATTCTGGAGATGTGTAACATTGTAAGTCATTCCGACTCGGTTAACCTACGACAGGATGTAGAGAAACTGAGCGACACATACGTCAGACTTATTTCTGACATCTAACTACCTCACGATGAGTTATCGACATTAGACCACCTAATTATTGTTATGGCCTCTCTATGTATGCATAACTCCGCGATAGTTCAATATTTACGTCTCTGTAGGATACTGTGATCAACTTCAACAACCTTGATTTCCGGCTTCTTTTTCGCTGCCATTGTCTAGTTCGTAACTGTTTCTATCGGCGAAGATCGCCAGATCTCTGATCTCTTAATCTTTTAATCAGCTACAATGGACAAGTGGAAAGTTCGGAAATTTAAATCCCAGTTAATCCAGGTTTGTTGATGTTTTGAATTTCTGGATCCGAGCTAGTGTTACCATGTGTTGTAAGGTTAGCACTGTCACAGCTATACCAACTCTAATTTATAAGTTCATTCTCTGTGTTTTTCTGTTTTTAATTAATTTTTTTTTTTCTTTAATCATAAGTATATGGCTATCCTTTGTATTGTAGAATGAAGAAGATTAAATCGTTCTGTCCTGAGGAGGGCCCGCACCTGGGGCCGAAACGTTGACAATTAATGAAGTTAAATCTTTAACGTTTTATCGACCTACATATCCAAGATTCCTTCTACATTAATATTCATCTCAGTAGAAACAATTCCATATCATATTACCTCAGCAAAAATAAACCGAGCTCTTGGGACTCGCATCTATATTAATCAAATCACATTAACTCATTGAAAAATTGTTGATAATTTTTGAAGATTAGATATAAAGGGGCTATCCCGCGTGAAGCGGATCAGTCACCTCTCAGATATTTAATTCTACAATTTTGCATGTCGATTGTGTAGGGAAAGTTAGATTTTCGTACCAAAGCGCGATTCACATACGAGTCAGTCCACATCAAGCGGGACGGATTTGGCCAAAAAAATCCCTCGATGTTTCTGATTCTCTTGTAATTTTCTTTACATATTCTCTGGGTAAAATGAATGAATGGAACATTTTTTTTTTTTTTCACTCGAAGGGCTTAGAAGATACAAGGGGTTGAATTTTCGAAAAAAAACACCAAAAATCGAAACGCGCTCTTCTTTGAACGTTAATATCTCCGGTTCCCTTTGTCGTACAGACATCGTAAAGAAAACTCATTTTGAAGCTCTTGAATCGCTCTTTCGTGTTATGAATTTTCAATTCATGTCATAAACAATTTTCTATTCGTTATTAACAATTATATTTTTTAAACGTGATTTTCGAGATGATTACACCCTTCGAAAATTCTAAAAAAAATGAGCGTGTTCCTTGATTAATTCTCTACAAAACCTGTAAACTTCAAAATGGAACTCCGATGGAAACTATAATCAAAAAGCGATTGAACCGTGCGGGACGTCGCGCGCGGCTGTCTACGCGGGCGCGCCGATACCGAGGCTTGTTCGCTTTACATGTAAAGAATATCACTCCACCAAAAAATAATCGAAGGTTGTGCTCGCTCACTCGATTGGTTGATGATTATCAACATACAAAAGCATTGAAATCAGATACAACTGCCAAGTACCTGTAGAATGATAAAAGTTTGGGATTGAAAAATTTGTTCAAACTAAATAACGTTGTACTCGTTCGCTCGCTGCGCTCGCTCACTCTATTAGCTTATGATTATGGGTTGAAAAAACAATTCGGATGAAGAAATTGATGATGTCAACATTTATCTAAAAATATTCATAACGAAAAAATAATTTAAAAAAAATTTGAAAAAAAAATTTTTCAATCCAAAACTTTCATCATTCTACAGGTACTTGGCAGTTGTATCTGATTTCAATGCTTTTGTATGTTGATAATCATCAACCAATCGAGTAAGCGAGCACAACCTTTGATTATTTTTTGGTGGAGTGATCTACACATTAATGGACTTGGCGGAAGGTTTTTGTACCGAAGGTGCTTTTTGGGGTTGATTTCACTACTTTTTGTAAGATTTTGCTTGACCACCTAATAGTTGTGCTCGCTCGCTACGCTCGCTCGGTTGTTTTGTGCTATTTCATACCGCTCGAAGTCCCTCGATCAGCAGGAACGTCAACAGCAACGAGCACGCGTGTGCTCATACATTTCCCCAAGTCTCAAATTTGTAGAGTGACGCGTAATGTACTTTCATAGCGTTTACAAATTGTTCCACTACAATAATTTTTTATACCTACAACATCTAACCCTACGTGCAGCCCTCCTCCTGTCTCATCTGGGCCTGGGACCGGCAATGGCGGAGTTACTTGCACGCAGGGTTATAGTTGCTGCTCATAACTAAATAGGGGAGCGTGGGGCAAAATGGACCGGCGGGGCAAAATGAACCGCGGGGCAAAATGGACCGCTGAAAAAAGAAAAAAAACCGATTGACGATGAAAAAACTGGAGTATGAATATGAACTTTTTTTCCCCAAGGGGTCCATTTTGCCCCGCAGTTCATTTTGCCCCGCTAGTCCATTTTGCCCCTTCCTCCGTTATATATAAATATCAGATATATGTATTGCAACCTCTGCAAAAAGAACATGTACGCGTCCCGGACTCATAACGTCAACTTCCAATTCGGGTCTGAACAGAAGGTATCAAAATATTTGAAATTGAGCCTATTCATGCAAGACTAGCGTAGAGCATAGAATGGAAGTTTATGAAGTCAAACACTCGCATTCTGCTCTCTTCGTCTGAATCACACTATACCGATACTTTGCAACCCAAGCGCTTTCTTTCATCATCCTCACGTCTTATACGGCAACCTGCTACAAAATTAAACAATCCATAAGAAAGATTTTGCTTCAATAATTCCATTCATGGATGATTATACGCTGAGTCTACAAATAATAAATAAATATAAATCAGAATCTCTATCATCAGAGGAAGAGGAAGTCGATCGATCATTTCTTTAATATTGAATAAGTATTTTCATTCTCATCATTTGTCGTGATAGCACTAATCTGAATTTGATTGAGCTCCTGAGCGGAAAATCTAAGCTAATTGTAAAATATGGATTAAAAAATTATCTTCACCGAAGGTCAAGGCATTACGTTGACGTGGAGTGTAGAATAAAGCCTATCGTAGTCCAACACACAACGTCGACTTACAGTCTCGTTTGGACTAGAGGATACCGAGATAAAATATAGAATTCGTTGAAATCCTACACATAACGTTGGCTCGCAGTTTAGGTCCGAGCAGACGAGCCTCTAGAAATGAGCCTAACATCGAGCTTGAAGTGGAATTTGTTGCAATCCAACGCTTGAACTCGGCTTTGTTGGTCTGGCTCCCTGCCGTTCCTTATATCAAATCATGCTATCCTGATATTTTTCAACTTCAACATTTTTTCTTGATTTTCTATTGTCAGACTTCCTCAGGCGGTGACTTGCTAGAAAATTGAATCCCCAAAACACCGTTTCCTCCGATAATTGCATTCATGTATGGAAATAAGCCAAATCTACAATGTATAAGTGAATAAAATTTAGAGGTAATAGTCAGTTAATAGTCATCTAACAGTCTTGTGTCATACAAGGTAAGCCTAATCGTAAAATTATCCGTTCACAATTATTATTCTATTTATCACTATGAATTTTACACGTCAGTCGATTCGCATAACCTCAAAAGCTCAAGATCGTAGGATTTAAGATAATTAACCTATCGACACATTTTTGTTGGCGGCTATCACTTAAATGTACTTGTTGTGAGGTTTTCGCACCTAAGTGGCTTTTGGGAGGTATTCGCTAGTTTTTGTACGTTCAAATTTTGCATTAAGCATTGCTCGTACTTTCTTTTATTTCCTTTATTTGGATTTAAAAATATGAAATGACAACACGCGTCTGCTAGTGTAGCGGACGGTTTCTGTCTGCGATACTGACGCTATCTACGTCGGAACTATCTCGTATACTGACGTCACTCTATACAACTTTTGTGTGGTTTCCCGTCTAGTTATTTTATATGGGAATGGTTCGAATTGGCTGAATCTTGGTCTGAAGAACACTAAGGAGAAGACCAAACATTGTACGTGGAAACGGGGTATCAGAATCTGTAGTTAATAATATCTCAGCACTCCGGACACCGATTTAATCGATCTAAGGCTCGAATGAAAGCTTTTCATGCCCACATCCTAGATTAAATTAGTTTCAATCTGTGTATATTGTGAGGTGAAAGAAAACGACGATACTAGTTTGCGGTATAGGTTAGGGTAGCTGCCTCTCGGATATATAGACTCGTTGAGTCTCGCGCTTGAAAAATTTTTTTTTTTAATGTATTTGGCGCGAGACTCTACCGAGTCTCTCGATAGGGTGGCATATTACGATGAAATTCATCAAATCCAATAATTTACCGAATTATTTATTCCATTCCATGCTGAATACTCGACTTAAAACTCTAAAAACATTAGTATAGAGATACGAACTTGACTAAAATCTTGAAAATAACTGGTAAACATAACGTACTTTTTGATCCCATCAAACGGAATACGACACCGTATTATTCGATCGATTACGTACTTCATTAATGAATTTGTAATTTTAATACCTACAGTGTACAAGTGATTCGAAAAAAATTATTTTGAAGGTATAATAGTCCCCCCTCAAGATTCCAGTAGAATGTAGAGTTCTCATGGTTAATGATTGAGTAATTTTAAGTTCATTAATTTAGTATATAATCGATCGAATGATACCATGACGTATTCCGTTTGATGGAATCAAAAAGTACGTCATGTTTATCAGTTATTTTCAAGATTTTAGTCAAGTTTGTATCTCTTTACTAATATTTTTATAGTTTCAAGTCGAGTATTCAGCATGAAATGGAATAAACAATTCGGTGAATTATTGGATTTGATGAATTTCATCGTAATATGCCCCACCATATTCTTTACATGTAAAGCGAACAAGCCTCGGTGTCGGCGCGCCCGCCTAGACAGCCGCGCGCGACGTCCCGCACGGTTCAATCGCTGTTTAAATATAGTTTCCATCGGAGTTTCATTTTGAAAATTACAGATTTTGTAGAGAATTAATCAAGGAACACGCTCATATTTTTTTTAGAATTTTCGAAGGGTGTAATCATCTCGAAAATCACGTTTAAAAAATATAATTGTTAATAACGAATAGAAAATTGTTTATGACATGAAATGAAAATTCATAACACGAAAGTGCGATTCAAGAGCTTCAAAATGAGTTTTTTCACGATGTCTGTACGACAAAGGCAACCGGAGATATTATCGTTCAAAGAAGAGCGGGATTCCGATTTTTGGTGTTTTTTTCGAAAATTCAACCCCTCGTATCTTCTAAGCCCTTCGAGTTAAAAAAAAAAAAAAATGTTTTATTCATTCATTTTACCCAGAGAATATGTAAAAAAAATTACGACGATTTTCAAGAACATGTGGTCAAAAAGGTGTCCCGCTTGACGTGGACTGACTCATACTGCAAAATTGAATTTGTTATTCATAATAACAAATTAGAGCAAGATGTTTTTCAAAAACTCGTAACTTCGGCAAAAAAAAGTTACATTCAAATTTTGTTGTTAATTTACGCGAAAAGCTTGACAGAATTCAGAAAAAAATACAAAATTGGATAGAAAAATTATTATCAAATTTTTATTGAACAATCAATTTGGCAAAGATTTTTTAAATAGAGAGCGGCACGATAAAAAAATTCAAAGAAAATTCTGACATGTACCTAGAAGTATACTACAACCTGTAAGTTAATTTCAGAGACGTTTTTTTTCTTGTTTTCGAATAAAAAATCGTAAAAGCTGACGGGGCGTACCAATTTGAGCCGCACTGCGTAGAATATAGTAGCGCAGGCTGCAGTTCACTGTCTAAAAAATCTGAAATAAAATACTGTAGCTGATTCCCAAAGGCTGCTCTAAGCAATAAGTTAAGTTTCAAAAACGTGTTCTTTTTCGGTTTTGAATTACTGAATTTTTAATCTCAATAATTCAGAAACCGGAAAGAACACGTTCTTCAAACTTGATATATTGCTTAGGGAGCGTTTAAATATTACGTAACATCAGTGCCGGATTTACGCTAAGTGCCGCCCTGGGGCACCGTGAAGAATGCCGCCCCCCTACCTTAAGCGTACATAAAATGGGTACAACTTTCAAATAAATGGAATAATATATCCATAGTCGAAAATATTTTTGAAACAAAAAATTCTCACGTTCCAAGTTTTGCCGCCCCTGAAAATTTGCTGCCCTGGGCACTGGCCCCTGTGGCCCCTAGTGTAAATCCAGCGCTGCGTAACATTATTTATGGGGGGGAGCGATAACGGTCGGTGTTACGGTAATGTCATGTATGGGGAATTCCACGTGAACTCGACCAACTTTTTTCCCTCACTATTTTTGATTCGCTTCATGATTTTTTATTCGATTCTACGATCTCGAAAAAGCACTGCTGAATTTCTTCAGATTTTCCCCTCCAACCGTTAATTTTTAATAATCATTCAAACCCATTTTGAAATCGGCATTCTTTAAAAATCTCGAAAAATTCTCAAAAATATTTTTTTTTATTTCGATCATTTTGACACCCCTTCCATGATGGGATCATTATTCCTTCTGTTTTTCGGCACTTTTGACATTTTGATAAAACTAAACACCATGTTCCAACGTTTTGAAAATTATTGAAAAATTATCGAAAATTCTGTGTTCAATTCTGAAAAAAAAATATTTTTTTTTCGTCCGTCATCGCGGGTCTCCCGCGAAAACATTTAGAATTGAACACAGAATTTTTGGTAATTTTTCAAGAATTTTCGAAACGTTGGAACATCGTGTTTCGTTTCATCAAAATGTTAAAAGTGCCGAAAAATAGAAGGAATAATGATCCCATCATGGGAGTGGTGTCAAAATGATCGAAATAAGAAAAAATATTTTTGAGAATTTTTCGAGATTTTTAAAAAATGCCGATCTCAAAATGGGTTTGAATAATTATTAAAAATCAACGGTTGGAGGGAAAAATCTGAAAAAATTCAGCAGTGCTTTTTCGAGATCGTAGAATCGAATAAAAAATCATGAAGCGAATCAAAAATAGTGACGGAAAAAAGTTGGTCGAGTTCACGTGAAATTCCCCATATATAACATGTAGATGTATATATTTGTATCAATCATTATGGAGTGCAGTGCATCGTATTCTCTCGTATTTTTAGTGCAGTATACGGAGAAATGTCACGCATTTGAAGGGTTAACATTGAATTTCGGGACAAAATTACTTATGAATCATCGCTGAATCAAACGACAGAACACGTGACAGGCCAAAGCGATGGTACAAAACTTACCTGGATTCGAATTATGATGAACGCAGGGTCAATCGAAGAACTCATGCATCCTGGTTAGAAAAATCGATGGAAATTGCTATCACGGCAGCTGTAGGTAGGATCAACGACAGAACATATCTTTACTCCACGCTTCTCGTAGCTATATTGAAACTATAACTTGGAGCTGCTGAAAAAGGCCTAAGCTCGACTTAGGCCCTTGTTCCATCTTCCATCCATATACCTTTAATTAGTCGCATTATTTTTGACATGTTTATCCCACAAAAATGAATTGCTCCTTAAGACCCTTTTTACATGATTAAGTATAAATCAATACCTCCGCGGAATAACCGGCTATCTCAGAAGTTGCTTGAAAAAGCAGCCATCTCAGAAGTTGCTTGAAGAAGCGGCTATCTCAGATTATGCTCGAAAAAGCGGCTATCTCAGATTATGCTCGAAAAAGCGGCTATCTTCAAATCAAAATCGTGAAATTATGATTCAAAAGCTGAAAAAACAAGTTAGAGCAAAAGCCCAGACATTATAATGTCTGCTCCAACCTGTTTTTTCAGCTTTTGAATCATAATTTTACCTTTTTGAAGCAAAATTTCGCTGGCATGATTTGAAGATAGCCGCTTTTTCGAGCATAATCTGAGATAGCCGCTTCATCAAGCAACTTCTGAGATAGCTGCTTTTTCAAGCAACTTCTGAGATAGCCGGTTATTCCGCGGAGGTATCGAAATGTACTTGCCTATTTTTGACCTCACAAGAAATAAAATTCCCGGATCAAATCGGCCCAGGAATGCACACACTAAGGGTTCAGGCACTATTTTCGATACTGACAATTAGTTGTTATTCCAATATATTGAACACTTTTCAGAAGAAAACATTGCACAGCCAATTAACCAAGACGGGTTAGTGTTCAGTGCAGATGATGCGTCACCGAACATTCCTGATTCTAATGCTTCTGGTAGTGACACATGTAATATGGAAGCAGTAATGGACGATGAGGTTCCTACCAGATCTGAGAACGCACAGGCACAGGACATCGATACTGATGAAGACGAAAATAACGATCAGTTCAACGACGATCAGTTTCCTACCAGTTCTGAGGCGGAACAGGACATCGATACCGAAGAAGATAATGACAGTAATGAGCGGCCAACTGACGATGAGTTCTCTACCAGTTCTAAGGATGAACAAGACATCGATCCTGAAAGAGACGAAAATAACGAGGGGCCAAACGACGATGATGCGGTGATGTTTGAAGCATCAGCTCTGTCAATTGCAGATGTCATGCATATGATTACGGCATACAGTGTCCGATTCTGTCTCTCGCATGAGGCACGACAAGGCTTAATAGAAATGGTGAAATGTTTGGCAGGTCCTATATATGAGAACTGGGGAATGAGCAAATACAAATTCAACCAACGATACGATCCACCTGCCGAAGTTACGAACTATACATTTTTTTGTACGGACTGTAAAATACCGTTGATGGAACCTGTCACTAAAAAGAACTTCCGGAATGAAACAGTGAGCTGCTCAGAGTGTGAATCGGAGCATCACCTTACGATGCAATCTTCAAATCGATTTATTTATGTTGACATGGAATACCAATTCAGAGAATTGTTGAGCAACCGCGAAGTGCGCCAGAGCCTCGCAGACAACATCAGAATGCGAGATGAAGCTCTCGATGAAGACAAACCAAGTGCGATAAGAGACGTACATGACGGTGAACTATACAAAACAGCCATGAAGAAGTGTTCGCAAGTGGACTCAATTCTTCTGACGTATAACTTCAACACAGATGGTATGCCGATTTTTAATAGTTCGAAGAAAAGCAGCTGGCCTCTTCTTCTGATTTTGAATGAGTTGCCCCCTCATCTTCGGTTCAAGTACGTTCTTCTAGGTGGAATATGGGTAGGAGATACAGAACCCACTCCCCAAATGATGAACACGTTCATGCAACAATTCGTTCTACAAGCGAACAAATTGACCACTAGAGGCATAACAATAAAGACTAACGCAACAGATGAAACGACGTATAAAATGATGCCATTGTGCTGTGTCGTCGACTCTGTAGCACGGCCCATCGTTCAAAATAGGTTACAGTTTAATGGGTATCATGGCTGCAGTTGGTGCTATGCTCGTGGTAAATACGTACGCGGAGCAGTTCGCTATTTGTTTGACGAAGTAGATGCAGAGCTACGTACACATGATTCTCATAAAAAGGACGTAGAAGTTGCCAAGAATAATCGTAAGCCTGTGAATGGGGTAAAGGGTGCAAGTATTTTATTGCAGCTGTTGTCGTTCAATGTGGTCTGGGGATTCCTTTCAGAATACATGCACGCCATTCTGCTTGGAGTCATCAAACTGCTTTGGGAAATTTGGGCAACTCACGGGTCACCTGTGTACTTGACGCCAGCTCAACGGATTGAAATCAATACTAGGTTGATGCGGATGACACCTATTCATGAAATTCAACGTTTACCAAGGACACTATCCGATAAAAGCAAGTGGAAGGCATCCGAGTGGCTATCGTGGTTACTTTTTTACAGCCTGCCTTGTTTGCACGGTATTATCGCAGATAAAGCTTTCGACCACTTATCACTTTTAGTGGAAAGTACATTCATATCACTTCAAAAGGAGATATCCATTCCAGAATTAAACAAATGTGAAGTGAATCTTGTAAACTTTGTCGGCAAATTTGAAATATTGTACGGCGAAGAGTACTTGACATTTAATGTGCATAGTCTGATTCATTTAGTAAGATCGGTGAAAATGTCGGGGCCGTTGTGGGCAAGTTCTGCATTTAGTTTTGAAAGCACCAACTATCAATTGAAAAAAGAGGTGAATGGACCCGAAGCAGTAGATGATCAGATATCAAACAGATACCTACAAAAGAATTTATTGCATTGGAAATTGGGCGAAAATTCTCAATACTCGGAAAGCGTTATTAAATACCGTAAATTTTTATTCGAACGTCGAAGCTGTGTGAATCATGCAAGAACAGCAGACAATGCAGTTTTGCTTGGTCAGGGTCGATTAAGAGACAATGGTGGAATTGTTTACTATGATCGGTGTATAGTTAATGGGGCTCTATTTCATAGCGCAACCTACAAACCGAGTAAAAAGAAAAATGATTCAACCGTACGATTGGTTACAGACGAAATCGTTCAGATCAATGGATTTTTAATACTCGACAATCGATGCTACGTTGACGTTCAAGACATTACTGTGGACGGAGCTTTTCAGGTGTCACATACAGTCCGACCTCCCAATAAGAACGAAAAGCCCCCAAGGGGAAGAGGTTTTGCAAGAATTCGAGTACCCCCACCATGCGTGCGCTCTTCAGTGACTCACTCTCTCTGTCTCTCTCTCTCATTCGCACCCAAGTGCAATTCGAGCTCGGAGTGGGGGTAGTGGTCGAGCGAGAAGTTGGGGAAGCGTTCTTATTGCGGGCGTGCTTATTGAGAGGTCGCACTGTATATCACGCGTAAGAAATATCACTGGTTTTGTCCGTCGAATATCAGTTACGGAATTCAAAGAAAAGGTATTGATTCTCAAAGTCAACGAGATATCATATATTTGCAAAACTCCTCGCATCGTATTGGATTAGGCGAAAAAAAAATACGGATAAAAATAGTTCTTATTTATTTGTTGAATGATTTCAAGCCGAATACAGTAAGTACTACAAATTTCACTTGTATTATGATTTACGATTCCAACATCGTATTTGAGAACTGAAATGAATATACATGGATTCCGAAAGCATCTAGCTGAGAAATGTTGGGATTTCTATTTATGTGCAACACTTTCCAGTTATCCTGAATATTTATTGCAGAAAACTTTTTCGAGAATTCTCGTTCACCTAATGATTCGAATATCGTAAGAAAAGCTATTAAAGCGGCAAGCGCATAATAGTATATTGTGATACAAGTGCGGAAGGTAGGCAATATCCGACGAGTGTCGTTTGTAGCACGAGCCGAAGGCGAGTGCTGTAAATGACACGAGACAGATATTGCCTATTCGCGCGTGTATCACACGATATTTTTTGTAACTCCCTGCGAAGAAAGTTTGATTTGAGAGACAGATTGATTAATCAATATAACCTCACATCGCGACTGTCCACCGCCATGACACAGTGCACGAAGAAAGCACTAGTGCGCAAAGTAGAGTATTCGCGATGTGCGCATGCGCGACAAAAGCACTAGTGCGCAAAGTAGAGTATTTGCGGTGTGCGCATGCGCCAACTCTCTCTTTACTTCACCCCTCGGAAATAAGGTAGTTTGCGCTCGCTACACAGCCCTCGGAAATCCAACTTTCATACATATGAGCAAGGTGTGCACTTTGTCTAAAAATAAGAGAGGAAATCATCAATTTCGCATAAAAATCCTATGACTCCCGTATTTCTTCCCAATCTCGTTTGTAACTTTACTTCACTCAGTGTGATAATGGACGTTATACGCACGCTTCGCGTGCATAAAACCCCCATTTTCACACCCAATGAAGTAAAATATTGTACAATACTCGGCGGAAAAACTTCTTCGGATCTCGTGTGATTGCAACACTCGCCTTCGGCTCGTTCTGCAACCTCACACTCGTCAGAAAAAGTTTGACCGCAGTCGTATCGTAATGTACTATTTTTTAATTGATAATTTGTTTCCATTCTCGAAGGAAATGAATTTTTGAGCCAGAATGAAATTGTCGCTTTCATATTTTTCATTAAAGTGCTCAATTCATACCAGTGTCTACTTTGTCCCGATTTCTCATACGGATAGATACCGAAATCAAAATGACGCATAGAAACGGACACGCATGAAGTGCGAGTAGGACGCAGACAGAAACGGATAGGAACACCCACGAGGTTGCGGATAGGATCCGATGGCGTTTTTCAAGGCGGTTGGCTGCTGGTGGACGCGGATAGATACCGAAATGAGAATGACGCATAGAAACGGACACGCATGAAGTGCGAGTAGGACGCGGACAGAAACGGATAGGAACACCCACGAGGTTGCAGATAGGATCGGATGGCGTTTTTCAAGGCGGTGGGCTGCTGGTGCGCGCGGATAAATACCGAAATGAGAATGCCACATAGAAACGGACACGCATAAAGTGCGAATAGGACGCGGACAGGAACGGATAGAAATACCCACGAGGTTGCGGATAGGATCGGGTGGCGTTTTTCAAGGCGGTGGGCTGCTGGTGGACGCGGATAGGTACCGACATGAAAATGACGCATAGAAACGGACACGCATGAAGTGCGAGTAGGACGCGGACAGAAACGGATAGGAACACCCACGAGGTTGCGGATAGGATCGGGTGGCGTTTTTCATGGCGGTTGGCTGCTGGTGGACGCGGATAGATACCGAAATGAGAATGACGCATAGAAACGGACACGCATGAAGTGCGAGTAGGACGCAGACAGAAACGAATAGGAACACCCACGAGGTTGCGGATGGGATCGGGTGGCGTTTTTCAAGGCGGTTGGCTGCTGGTGAACGAGGATAGATACCGAAATGAGAATGACGCATAGAAACGCACACGCATGAAGTGCGAGTAGGACGCGGACAGAAACGGATCGGAACACCCACGAGGTTGCGGATAGGATCCGGTTGCGTTTTTCAAGGCGGTTGGCTGCTGGTGGACGCGGATAGATACCGAAATAAGAATGACGCATAGAAACGGACACGCATGAAGTGCGAGTAGGACGCGGACAGAGACGGATAGAAACACCCACGAGGTTGCAGATAGGATCGGGTGGCGTTTTTCAAGGCGGTGGGCTGCTGGTGGACGCGGATAGGTACCGACATGAAAATGACGCATAGAAACGGACACGCAGTTAGTGCGAGTAGGACGCGGACAGAAACGGATAGGAACACCCACGAGGTTGCGGATAGGATCGGGTGGCGTTTTTCATGGCGGTTGGCTGTTGGTGGACGCGGATAGATACCGAAATGAGAATTACGCATAGAAACGGACACGCATGAAGTGCGAGTAGGATGCGGACAGAAACGGATAGAAACACCCACGAGGTTGCAGATAGGATCGGGTGGCGTTTTTCAAGGCGGTGGGCTGCTGGTGCGCGCGGATAGATACCGAAATGAGAATGCCGCATAGAAACGGACACGCATGAAGTGCGAGTAGGACGCGGACAGAAACGGATAGAAACACCCACGAGGTTGTCGATAGGATCGGGTGGCGTTTTTCAAGGCGGTGGGCTGCTGGTGGACGCGGATAGGTACCGACATGAAAATGACGCATAGAAACGGACACGCATGAAGTGCGAGTAGGACGCGGACAGAAACGGATAGGAGCACCCACGAGGTTGCGGATAGGATCGGGTGGCGTTTTTCAAGGCCGTGGGCTGCTGGTGCGCGCGGATAGATACCGAAATGAGAATGATGCATAGAAACGGACACGCATGAAGTGCGAGTAGGACGCGGACAGAAACGGATAGGAACACCCACGAGGTTGCGGATACGATCGGGTAGCGTTCAGCGCTACGGTTGAAACGCTGATACATGCGTGTACAGAATGACGCATGGAAACGAATACATTGTGATTGAGCCGATAGAAATGCGACAGAAGCAGATAGAACTAAAATCAGTAGTCTGGTTTGGCGGTAATAGCGTATAGAATTCCATTAGGTACTGATAAGATTTGACTATGTTTCCTATAGGTTTCAATCGGAACTCTCTCCACATTTTTAACAGGGTACTCGATCAAAATGCGTGTTGCATCCTGTGCTATGAGCTGCAGTAAATACTTGCGTAATCGCGTTTGGCAACGCAGCCTCAAAGTCACTCATCACAAGTATTATATTCTCATTTGGGATGAGGTCTTCTTTGATTGCGGCAAACACTGCCTGATACGCAATCTGCGTTTTACGCGACATGATGACCCACACAAACGGGATACCCTGTGTAATAACCGAAAAATACTTGCTCAAAATATCAACAAGCGAAATAATGTTTCAATTCTTCCTCAACTATTTTGAGCGTACAAACTTCAGATAAATGATGATTAAACTGAAAATATTCTGTTCTTAATCTTTTGATAATTCTAGAATCATCACATCGCACAAAATAATATTTTGATGTTGTAAATAATGATAAACAGAGTGATGGTATTTCATCAAAAACCTAAAAACCTGCGTACTTCATTTACATTTCGAATGCGGATTACTTGAAAAACTATATCTCTCTATGGAAGTCAAAATCGGAGCGCAGTTCATTTGTAACGAATGTTTTTTGATTTTATTCGGATAAGAATATTCGTACCGCGTAATCCGAAGCTTATTGATTTTATTAATTGTTCAAAATTCATTTTCTGTCATTGGAAAAAGTATGGAAAACAGTGTCAGGTAGACGATTTATTGTCACGTCGGGAAAAGTAAATTAGGTCGTTAATTTGTGGCATGGAAACAAATGGAGTTCGTATATAATATGTTCTACAATAAATTGTGATTGAAATTTTTGATACTTCGTCAGATTGAAAGAAACCATCATCTGTACGCTTGCGCCAGTGTATGTGAAACAACGGTTGTACGACTCAATTTTGACGTCCCAAAAGATTTTTATCAATGTGAAGCATGAAATGATAGTCATGTTTAGTAAAATACCAATGAATTAGGCAGCTTTTTTTTTTAATCCTGTAGCTTTAATCAGGCAGCTCTCAACAACTATTTGTTCATAACTTGAAGCATTGTTTCAGAAGCAGATAGCGCATAATGAAAGTATATTAGCGTTGTGAAAATTTGTCGGAAACTGTACAAAAATTGAAAAAATATGCTAGAAATAATGTATTACATGATTAAACTTGATCCCTATGATGGTTACCAGCTGGTAAGCGTCCGTCAAATCGGGCGTTGATCGAAATGTACCATCAATGAAGAGTTTCGTCACACCAACCATTTCCGTTCTGACAAAATTGTCGTCGTAAAGAACGGCGTGATTATCTCCATTGCCGTCCGTGAATAACTTTACCGAAAGCCGACCGGTATTATACTCCAACATTCTTTGTGATTGTGGATCCGTAATTTGACGGACAAACTGTTCTATAGTGTCTGGCCGTGGTGGAAAAGGAGCTTGGTGACATTTTCCATGTAGCTTTTAACGCTACAATACGGCATCCACCGAGCAGCATCAGGGTAACTGCACGAATGAGAATTATGGACGGTGGAATATCTTATTAAATTCGTATGAAATTTCAGATATTACACGCCAACTTGACCAATCATTTTTCGTCATCAGTTTCGTGTTCGTATAAATTTTTAACGGTGGAGACACAACAACATTTTTGTAATTTTCGAAAAAATCCTGAAAAATGATTGGATTAAGGACGATCATTTCAGCCCGAATCGGAAAGTGGAAACTACTTTTGTCAATATTCATCGGACTAATTTCAAAAAAACACTTACCAGATTTGGCCTAAGACGATCGTCTTCAATCGGAACAAATTTGAGAATTTTTTGGAAAATATCAAAAATGTTGTGTGGTTTGACCTTTAGAACTGAATAAAAACAGATTGCGTTCGGCGATAAAGTTTTTGAAATACATATAATTCACGAGTGCTGTTTAGAGCGACAATCGTATCAAACATTATGAACGGAATCAAAAATGGTGATGAAAAATCATTGGTTCGATTGCCGTGGAAGACCTTATTTATAACGTGAACAGTATCTATAGTAACGTAGTTATGGTCATTCTTTGGGTTTTAATTCATATTTTCATAAATAACCGGTGTTTTGTGAATAATTATTAACGTAGGTTTGGGACCCACGTAGGTCAAGTTCGAATTTCCCATGCAATACAAAAACAGTTTGTTCGTTCGTAATACTATGAATAATTGTGCTGACTTAAAAATCTGGTAGAAATAATATCACTGGATAATAAAACGTACACTTCCGCCAGCGTGTCATACAAGTCACTCAACTTGTACCAGTGGTGTTTGAGGGATTCTTTTACGGCTTCTTTAAATTGGGCCATTGGTTCAGCGCGATTATCCACCAAACAATATTCTGAATGAGGGTTCAAATCCCGTATCTGGCCGTCTTCTATCTTCGCTGTACCCTGGCAAATCCTTGCATTCCGACAACGCAAATGACTGTAAAAGATTTACGAACCGGGACGCTATAATTTTTACTCATTTCTTGTACTCAAGAATTTTGAATTATAAAAAGACGATTTTGTTGCTTCGAATCGGAATGATGTATGCATATGGGGCATTCCATGCTAAATCGACCCGGCCCTGACCCTCAAATCTGGCCCTGACTCTCAAATCTGGTCCGCCATTTTTTTTACCATTCTTTTTTGTAAAATTCTATATCAGAAATAAAAATTTTCGGACCAAAATTCATAATGTCTGGCCTTTTGCTCCAATCTATTTCTGTAGCTTTTGATTCTATGTAATTTCGCGTTAATATTCCGGAATGAGGGAAAAAACCTACAGAAAAATTCCAAAAATCCTTGGCTATCATGAGAAATATTCAAGCAGCAGTCCACGGTGTATTGATCTCCGCTTCCAATTTTTCAAGTTTCTTCTTCGAAAGAAGCTGAAACGACAGGTTGAAGCAAAAGTCCAGAAATGATGAATTTTGGTTCAAAAATTGTCATTTCTGACACAGAATTTTTGGGGATTTCTTTGGATTTTTCGATCACGGCCATCAAGGCATTGAAAAAAAAATTTTGGAAATTAATGACGCGCTCTTATTTGCTTTGAAAAATCTGAAAAATAATCTGATGGTCATTTAGAACTGGAAGAATGATACAAAACATTGCGGGACCAGATCTGAGAGGTCGAGAGTCCGGATCAGGTCGAGTTGGCATGGAATGCCCCATATACGTTACACCAAAAAGTTATACCTACAGAGACAGCTTGAATCAACAAGTTTTGCTATTTGAAATACATGCAAAATCTTATTTTCAAATCCGCTGCTTCTGTGTTCAAGCTACAGGATCCGGCATTAGGAATATATAATCTCATCTGTTATTCGAATGAAACATAGTTTATAATATAAAAGATAACATATAAACTGATAAGTCGGGCATCGGTTGTCTAGTCATATCCAGGCACTATGCCCTTCAATTGAAATTTTTTTTTTTTTACTTGCTACTCTCATTTGTTATTTAAATGAATGAAATACCATTTAAAAGTATATGATATAAGCAGCTAAAAGAAAATACAGTCGGGACTCCCAATAAGAGCGCTACGGGGCTGTAGGAGAAGGAATTTCCGAGAAATGTGGTACCCCCACTCTCTATTGAAAACCTCGCTCGCTCGGAACGTAAACCGGTCTCTCAATAAACAAGCACGATAGTGGGGGGTACTGCTTGGCCACGGATTAGGGGAAGCGCTCTTATTGAGAGCCCTCTTATTGGGAGTCCCGACTGTAGGTTGATTATTTTTGTCTTGGCACTATTACTGGGTTGACAGATTTAAGGGAAGACCCAAGTCGAACTGAAAACTTTTACATTTGTCTTATGATCGAAATTATTTATAGGTCATGTGAAACTGTATTCCAAAACTAAGAAAATCACACCTTAAGCTGTAAGATTACTTGAGAAATGTAGAAGCTACGCAACATTCAATGGTAAAAATGTACTGAACTTCAAAATGCTTCTTGCGTCTTAGTTTTCATCGCATCACATTCCTCTTCGTTTCAGGTCTTCAGCACACTAAGGCGAAGAAAGTGACGGATCGGATTTGAGATTCGATTACTCGTTTCATTTTGAGAGAATTTTTTATTTTTGATTTAAAATTTTGAGCATTTTTCCTTTCATATAAGACCAAAAAAAATGTTCTCTTTGCAATAGATTGAAACCGATCCCTCATTTTGTGCATAAGGTCTGTGTGAATCTTCACTGCGAAGGAGAAGTTGATCGGAGCCAAACTCAGACGCAAGAAGCATTCAGCATAGCTGAAGAGATAATTCTGAGTAAATGGCATTTTAGTGAAAACCGGTTTAAGTTAATTAAATTCTCCAGAATATATGGCACAAAATGATTGGAACGGTCATATCATTAAACTTTATGATCAACGTATCTCAGATTTTCTATTTTTGCTGCAGTGGCATCTCGGACCGTGACTGCTCTTTGCCTTGCATCTGTAGCTTCACCGTCCCAAAAAAGGAAATCATAATAGGAACTAAATTAGCTGTTGCGGTTCCCAGAAAAACTTGGTGCTGATCTATAACACTCGTTTATCTCTGGCTGTTGCCTTAGAACAGTAACGCACGCATCGCCCAACAGCGCTCACTGCTGCCGTTAAGGGGGTACATACACCTTGAAAATAATTTTCTTCAAATTACTGCTATGCTCTGAGAGAGCATTCTGATAACTCAGTTTTTCCACAGTTGATTAGTGCTATTTTGATACATAGTTGATGATTTTTCCACATTTCATGTCCTCCGCTGAACATAAATTCAGTACACCGAAGATGAAGCAGTTGTCGTAGGATGCAGGTTGCTGCATTGGATGAAATTTTTTCAACTTTTGAGGAAATATTCTTTATGAATGTAATTTCGGACCAAACCAATAATATTTGATGAATTGCGGTTTGAGACATAGAAATTTTTGATTGTAAGAATTTTTTTTCCATCATTCTGGAAAACATGTTTTAAAACCAAAAATTTCTATGTCTGAAAATTCCATTCATCAGATATTATTGGTTTGGTCCGAAATTACATTCATACAGAATATTTTCTCAAAAGTGGAAGAAATTTCATCCAACGCAGCAACCTGCATCCTACGACAACTGCTTTTTCTTCGATGGACTGAATTTATGTTCAGCGGAAGACATAAAATCTGAAAAAATCATGAACTATGTATCAAAATAGCACTAATCAACTGTACAAAAACTGAGTCACTAGAATGTTTTTTCAGAGCATAGCAGTAATTTGAAAAAAATTATTTTTAAGGTGTATGTACCCCCTTAATTTTGAATAGAGCTTTGTTTGAACACTTACACTAGATACGCTGCGGAAGAAAGCTTTCCTTATCTTTCTTAGCTCTTCTATGGCTGATCTCTCATGAAAAGATAGGGGAAGGTAGGGCAAAACGGACCGTAGGGCAAAACGGACCAAGAGGGCAAAACGGACCGCCTGAAAAATTTCTTTTGAATTATTATGAAAAATTCAATGATGCATCGTAAAGTTAACCCTCGAACTTAGTAATATTTTGAGGTAGGTCTTAGTCAATCACGTCGAGTCAGACTCAGTCAAGTCATCGCAAACGACTAAAAAAGAATAATTGACTCGACTTGATTGACTAAGACCTACCTCAAAATGTTACTAAGTTCGAGGGTTACCTTCATGATGCATCATTGAATTTTTTATAATAATTCCAAAGAAATTTTTCAGGCGGTCCGTTTAGCCCTCTCGGTCCGTTTTGCCCTCCCGGTCCGTTTTGCCCTACCTTCCCCTATTAGTTTCTCAATTATTAAGGATTTTCAATCTAGCGACTGCCAATTCTTAGCGTAGCGTTCATGGTTTCCTTCAATTCAGGGACATTACTTATCTATCACATAATTGTTGTCCTACAAAAGTTGGATTTAGAACCAAGAAAATATGTTCAGGAAGAAATTTTATATTCTGAGCGCTCCAGCTTTTCATTGCATTTCGGAGTCCTGCAGTACCTATACCCATACATACATGGCTATGTAGTGCATACTTTGACTCTATATCTCATGAAACTTACTTTCAATGGTATTTTCAATAGTTTCATGAAATTCTAGAAGTTTATTGTGGAAAAGGAAAAAAAAATTTTAATAAAATTAGCCGTCTGTAAATTAAAAAAAAATCAGAGGGCATTGAATATTTGTCACAAGGTGGAGACAGGCCCCTAGAGTATATTTCCAGCAAAAACGCAAAATCGAATTTTTAGGCAACTTTGTTCGAAATCTTAGTAGGGTCTTCCCTTAAGGGTAGGAGATACTGAAAACTGCCCATTTATTGCTATTTTCAAATCAGATGAACCTCCCAGCAAACCAATACATAACTGATACATAACTGTAAGAGCACATCTAGAGATCGGAGTAATGTAACATAGTTATGTCTCTGATATGCGACATATCTTTAGAATGTAACATATTGTTTACATAACATAAGATGCATGAATGATACGTAATATTGAGGGCATCACGAAGTAACAATGTAATATAACAAAGTTACGTAGAGGAGAAATAACATAACTTCAATTCCGTGATGTATCATGTACATTACATGAGACCCACAAGTGATACATAAAATTGAAAGCATCTTCAGGGATCCGGAAATATAACATAGTTACATACATGGGACATAATATTCATGCAAATATGACGTGTGTCGTATATATAACATCAGACCCATGGATGATACGTAACAGAGACGGCAACACCAGGGAACAGAGTCACATAACATAATAACATCTATGATACGTGCAATATCTTTAGTTCTGCAATTAAAACATCGCAAAATAGGATATCCGTATCTGCTGGCGATAATTTCTGAAACGTATGTAAGTGACTAACATGATAGTACGCATCAATCGAGGCACAAACGCTTCAGAGCTGTTAGATAGCGAGATCGAAAATATAGAGAAATCTGGCAGTATTCACTACACGATACTGTGGTGTAGTGGCGAGAGCGTGCAACTACTAATCCAAGCGAGACCGAGCGATCATGGTTCGAGCCCGGGTTAGGTCAAAATAATGATGTCGTCTTGAATGAACTAAAAATGCGTTTTAATCTATCTGTGGTTGATTATAAATTGTTACTATGTCATATATACACCATAGATGATGGAAATTAGTGATAATAACGGCTTTTTATTTAGCTTTTCCAGTGTGATAGTTAATTGTATCAGATGCATCTTCAATATGTATCTGATACATCTTTCAACATGTCTTTGACATATCTTTGATATGTCTATGATATATCGGTGAGCCGTCGCTGATATGTATCACCAGCACATATCTAATACATTGATGATACATCCAATGTTGCTGACATCGTGCTGTACCAGTAACATACTTTCTTATGAGTTTGATACATAACGTGTAACATTCGTTACATAATATATACGTATTTGATACATATTTTGGTTTGCTGGGCTATTGCTATTTTCAAATCAGATGAACCAATTACCATTTTCAAATGAAATTTAACACACATGTTTGCCATCTCAAAACATAGACATTGTGCAAATTTTAAGTCATTTGAATCAATGAGTACAGAGTTACTCCTCATATTGCTTCTGAAATAGCCTTTATTCGAAAATCTCCCGTGCGTCTCAATTATTCTTGAATCTTGCTGGGCCTGCACACACATATTTTAGGATGCGTAAGCCACAAACCCACGTCGGTTTTCAGAGATAGCTACGATACTTTAATTTTGACACTTTTTTTTATGACTATATAAATGACTGATATAAATTTGAATGCTCATCTCTGATGAAGTGTGTGACCAAAAACTTCAATATGATTTCCAACCGTAGAAAAACACGTTTTGGAGTTATTGTCTTATGGGGGTACACACATCTTGAAGATGATTCTTTCCAAATCACTGCTACGCTCTGAGAAAACATTCTAGTGACTCAGTTCTTTTACAGTTGATAAGTGCTATTCTGATAGATAGTTAATGATTTTCCCAGATTTAATGTCCTGCGCTGAACAAAAATTTGGTCCATCAAAGAAAAAGTAGTTGTCGTAGGGCACAGGTTGCTGCGTTGCATGAAATTTCTCCCAATTTGCAGGAAATATTCTGTATCAAGGGGCAAACCAATAATATTTCATGAATTCAAACATAGAAATTTTTGATTGCAGGACTTTTTTTAAAACTTCATCGTTTTGGAAAATATTTTACAATCAAAAATTTCTACGTCTAAAACTTGAATACATGAAATATTATTCGTTTACCCCTAAATTACACTCATATAGAATATGTTCTCCAAATTTCAAGAAATTTCAAGCAGCGCAGCAGCCTGTACCCTACAACAACTACTTTTTCTTCGATGAACTGAATTTTTGTTCAGCGGAGGACATAAAATCTAGGAAAATCATGAACTATGTATCGAAATAGCACTAATCAACTGTAAAAATACTAAGTCACTAGAATGTTTTCTCAGAGCGTAGCAGTGATATGAAAAAAAATTTTCTTATTATTATTATTTTTTTTTTTTATCCTTTTTTTATCTCACGTGAATCAGTTGAGTGTGGTAGCTTAATGGTACAATGCATCTCAAGTTACTTATTTTCACAAATTGAAATAGCAATAACCGAAATATAGAAAAATTCGGAACTTCTACTGTAACATTATACGTTATGAATTTCGTCGTATAAGCACATGTATTGACTTTTTGAGTTAGTGAGTGAGCACACGGGCTCACTAACACTTGTAAGGTAAGACTTTACGTCTTTTATACCTTTATTTTATTGGTTATATTTAATTAAATATAACCAATACCACAGAAGGTGGTGTAATTCACGAAGAAATGATTTTTAAGCTAGAAGACTTAAAATTTTTTTTTTTTTTTAAGTCTTCTAGCTTAAAAATCATTTCTTCGTGAATTACACCACCTTCTGTGGTATTGGTTATATTTAATTAAATATAACCAATAAAATAAAGGTATAAAAGACGTAAAGTCTTACCTTACAAGTGTTAGTGAGCCCGTGTGCTCACTCACTAACTCAAAAAGTCAATACATGTGCTTATACGACGAAATTCATAACGTACAAATACCAAGCACACGAACTAGACTTGAAAAATGACGAGTTGAATTTGAAGGCGGCCAGGTGGTCTAGTGGGTGTAAGCCCCCGGATTGGCAGCCAGTAGGCGCGGGTTCGATTCCCGTGACGCCGGATAAATTTTTCTCGTCAAAAAATTTTAAGTCTTCTAATGTAACATTATACGTTATTTATTGAGCGAACGGGGTATGATGAATTTTTTTGTATACCAAGGGCGTAAAGTAGGCTTTTTTAGACCGAGTGTGGAGTTTGCAGTATGAGTCGAAGGCGAGGTAGCACGAGTCGAAGACGAGTGCGTCTGCGAGCCGAAGACGAGTACTGCAACCACACAAGGTCAAAAGGCCTACTTAGCCTTTAGTGCACAGCATATTTTTCGTGACAGCACGATTTTCGCGTTTTTTTTTTCATTATTCATGATTTTCTCGCAAGAATTAAAAAATATTTCAGCGGGCGTTTTCAGGTTATTAGCGCCCGCTTATGCTCGAGTAGCGGGCACTCATATAATAAAAACGCCCGCTGCTCGACGTAGCGGGTGCTAATATAATAAAAACGTCCGCTGCTCGACGTAGCGGGCGCTCATATAATAAAAACGCCCGCTGCTCGACGTAGCGGGCGCTAATATAATAAAAACGCCCGCTGGTCTGAAAACTGTCACTTTAGGCCCGCTTAATGGGTCAAAAAAAACGCGAAAATCGTGCATGTGTTACGAAATAGTATATCGTGTACCAAGGGCGTAAAGTGGGATTTTTCAGACCGAGTGTGGAGTTTGCAGTACGAGTCGGAGGCGAGCTAGCACGAGTCGAAGACGAGTGCATTTGCGAGCCGAGGACGAGTACTGCAACCACACAAGGTCAAAAAGCCCGCTTAGCCCTTGGTGCACACCATATTTTTTGTGACACGTGCGATTTTCGCGTTTTTGAGCGATTTCAAATAAGCGGGCAAATAAAAACTGAAAACGCCCGCTGCTCGATTTAGCGGGCAAATAAAAAATGAAAACGCCCGCTGCTCGAGCATAAGCGGGCAAATAAAAACTGAAAACGCCCGCTGCTCAATTTAGCGGGCGTTTTCAGTTTTTATTTGCCCGCTCGTCTGAAAACCGCCACTTTAGGCCCGCTTAATGGGTCAAAAAAACACAAAAATCGTGCATGTGTTACAAAAAATACTATTTTCGGCTCAAGGATTTGTGTACGTATAGATAAAGGTTCAAATAACACTTTTCCGTGAAAAACCGAAAATCCATTCTTTCGAAATTATCGCACTCAAATTTCAGTATCTCCTACCCTTAAAGAGGTGAGCTCGCGTAGTTAATTTACTCTCATCTGTTATTCGAATCGAATTTACATCAAATTCAAGGTATTTTTTTTCTCTACGCGATAGTATATGGGGAAATCCACGGAACCTTTGATTTTTTTGAAAAGTGTAAATTGATTTTCAACATTGAAAATGTTTATAGGGACGATTTTGCAAGCGTTACGAAATTTCCGGAAGTATTCGGGTGAATTCGGGTTCAAGCCGAAGAATATTGAAAATGATTGTGCGGGCGATATAGCACGAGTAACGTAATACCCGAAAGTATTCGGGTGTATTCGGTTATTTGCCGAATTTCGCGGTACTTATGGGAATATTCTGAGATGTGTTTTCATTTTTAGTGTACTATGTGATTCTTGCTAATAAGTCCTACAAGCCTATTAGAATTCCAATCCCTATTCGGAATAAACTAAGTGAGGAAAAGTGTCCATCATTTTCAATGTACTTGACTCTTGCAGGATGCGAAGACTGTAAATTTTTATTTTGAAGCACACTTTTTGAACCTTTTTAGGCATATTTCTTGTAGACTATAAGTGGAGAATATACTTGCGTTACTCATTTTCATTGATCCCTTAAAAAGTTACGGTCAAAAAATCGAAAAATCGTTTTTTTTTTTTGACGAAAAAGATTCATTTATTTTAATTTCATTGTTAACACTCATAATATGGTTTCTCATTGATCTTAACTTCATCGTTATAGCCAAGGTTAAAACTTATAACATGGTTTTTCATTTATTCATCGATTGAAAAAAAAAAAAATATTTTTTTTGTAATTTTTTTTTCAAATTTCCGCCTTTTTTTACTTACTTACAATACAAATACGCGTTTGTATTGATAAAATCTAAAAAATCGCACATCTTAATGGCATTTTCAACATTTCACAAAAAAGATCGAATATTCATTGATCAAATAAAACTTGAGAATATTAGAAGTACCGGAAGCTTAATGTGAGGATTTTCGTAGTAGATTTCTACGATGAAAGTTCACGAATTACAGGACGTTTTGACTAGTAAGGAATAACATTGGGGCTGTGCCAACGAAAAAACATGATTTTAAAAGATAGTTACGCGGGTATACGTTCAACCCAGCAAACCAATACATAACTGATACATAACTGTAAGAGCACATCTAGAGATCGGAGTAATGTAACATAGTTATGTCTCTGATATGCGACATATCTTTAGAATGTAACATATTGTTTACATAACATAAGATGCATGAATGATACGTAATATTGAGGGCATCACAAAGTAACAATGTAATATAACAAAGTTACGTAGAGGAGAAATAACATAACTTCAATTCCGTGATGTATCATGTACATTACATGAGACCCACAAGTGATCCATAAAATTGAAAGCATCTTCAGGGATCCGGAAATATAACATAATTACATACATGGGACATAATATTTCTGCAAATATGACGTGTGTCGTATATATAACATCAGACCCATCGATGATACGTAACAGAGATGGCAACACCAGGGAACAGAGTCACATATCATAATAACATCTATGATACGTGCAATATCTTTAGTTCCGCAATTAAAACATCGTAAAATAGGATATCCGTATTTGCTGGCGATAATTTCTGAAACGTATGTAAGTGACTAACATGATAGTACGCATCAATCGAGGCATAAACGCTTCAGAGCTGTTAGATAGCGAGATCGAAAATATAGAGAAATCTGGCAGTATTCACTACACGATACTGTGGTGTAGTGGCGAGAGCGTGCGACTACTAATCCAAGCGAGTCCGAGCGATCATGGTTCGAGCCCGGGTTAGATCAAAGTAATGATGTCGTCTTGAATGAACTAAAAATGCGTTTTAATCTATCTGTGGTTGATTATAAATTGTTACTATGTCATATATACACCATAGATGATGGAAATTAGTGATAATAACGGCTTTTTATTTAGCTTTTCCAGTGTGATACTTAATTGTATCAGATGCATCTCCAATATGTATCGGATACATCTTTCAACATGTCTTCGACATATCTTTGATATGTCTATGATATATCGGTGAGCCGTCACTGATATGTATCACCAGCACATATCTAATACATTGATGATACATCCAATGTTGCTGACATCGTGCTGTACCAGTGACATACTTTTTTATGAGTTTGATACATAACGTGTAACATTCGTTACATAATATATACGTATTTGATACATATTTTGGTTTGCCGGGAAATACTTCGACTTCTAGCTTCATCATTTTTGATGACACATTAATTCTGGAACTACACTTTATTCCGTTTTTTGTAAAGCTATCTGGACGTAAAATAAAAATTTCAACTTTTGGATTCCTCAAAAAGTTATGAAGGAAAAAGTGAAAAAAATGTTAACGACCAAAAATGGAGTATCGCTACTTCAAGTGCGAATCATGGTGAAACGTTAAACGGCACACTTATATAACATCAATTGCTTCAAAACTTTTAATTAGAAGAAGATTCTACTCAATTTTCAAATCGATGCATAAGCCCCTCAAAAAGTTAGGGGTAAAAGACGAAAAAAAAAATTCAGAGTATCGCTTGAAAGTGTGCAATTTTTCAGCAATTTTATTTTTCAAAGTCTCCCAGAAATATATAGATCACTTCTTAACCGTTGAATATCATCGAGTTGGCTAGTACTATAATTGAAATGAAGGACCACATACTTGATACTCACTTCCAATTCTTTTTTCATAGGTAGCCAACCGAGTATCAACAAATTTAAAGGTTCTGTGGATTTCCCCATATACGATTAAATTAAATGCAATCCATTTTTATAAAATAAAAATTTCTATGTATATTTCTATAAATTAAGAATTTAATTTTGAATTCTTCAAGACATATGAATTGTTAAAACTATACTGTAATTTAAATTGTCAAAGGTTTTTTTAAAAAAAATGTTATTATGTCATCAAATAACGTGAACATATGAGTAGAAGATAGAGATACGCGGGGACTTTATTACGATACCCACTGGTGGCGTGCTATAGTATCGTACGGAAAATATCAAGAGACTCGGTAGAGTCTCGCGCCAAGTACATTAAAAAAAATTTTTTTTCAAGCGCGAGACTCAACGAGTCTATATACCCGAGAGGCAACTACCCTAACCTATAATGCGAACTAGTATCTTCGTTTTCTTTCACCTCACAACATACACGAATTAAAACTGATTTAATGTAGGATGTGGGCATGAAAAGCTTTCATTTGAGCCCTAGATCGATTAAATCGATGTCCGGAGTACTGAGATATAATTAACTTCAGATTTTGATACCCCGTTTCCTCGTCCAATGTTTCTCTTTAGTGTTCTTCAGACCAAGATTCACATTCAAACCATTCCCATGCAATCACTAGACGGGAAAATCCACACAAAAGTTGTAGAGTGACGTCAGTACGAGATAGTTCCGACGTAGATAGCGCCAGTATCGCAGACAGAAACCGTCTCCTACATAGACATAGAGCATAGACTGCGCATTCCCTATACAGCCTATGGTAACGCCGAAAGTGAGAGAGAAGGGTAACACACGCGGCCAAATCTGTCTCTTTCTATGCATTTGACGTTGTTGGTTAGAAAGAAACAGATTTGGCCGCGTGTATATTAGGGTGTTTCATTTTTAGGCAATATTTTTTTTTTCTATGGCATACCAGAAAATCTTATACTTTATAGAAAATAAAAAATAATGCCGCCTGGTAAAAGGTTTAAAGTCGAATAGCGGCTTAGCTCATTCAAAAATTTGATTTGCCACCTAAATAACACAGGAAAATTTTTTTTTTTTGGTTTAATTGAATTTTTCGGTGTTGACATTTTTTTTTTCGAACAAACCTTTGCATAGCTTTTGAAGGAAATTAAATTCTCTACAAAAATGTTTACGTGGTCGAAGACCGTACAACCAGTAGTTTCGGAGTTATAGCGCGTCAAACATGAACAATGTAAAAAATAGACATTAAATTCCATTTTATTTCCAGTTCATTACTTTTACATGGATAATTTGATTATATTATACATTTTAGAGCATTAAAATTTTCAGTTTAAGTATTGACGCGTTTTAATACAGCCATCAAATTCAAATTGATTGAATCGATTCAAAAAAAAAAAGTCAAGTTGAAAATTTTAAACGAATTAATGTAAAGAATGTTAATATTATTTCATTTTTGAACAAACAATTATATGATTTTGCTTCGCATGAATCTTTGATTATTTTTGAGAGGTTCAAACTACCAACTAATTTTTTAAATTTACATCCTGATCAGTGGAAATCTGACGAAAGTTATAATACTTATATGGAATTTAATATCTATTTTTAAAAATGTTCATGTTTGACGCGCTATAACTCCGAAACTACTGCTGTACGGTCTTCGACCACAGAGACATTTTTGTATAGAATTTAATTCCCTTCAAAAGCTATGAGAAGGTTTTGTCGAAAAAAAAATTTTAACAACGAAAAATTCAATTAAACCAAAAAAAAAAATTTTTCCTGTGTTATTTAGGTGGCAAATCGAATTTTTGAATGAGCTAAGCCGCTATTCGACTTTAAACCTTTTACCAGGCGGTGTTATTTTTTATTTTCTATAAAGTATAAGATTTTCTGGTATGCCATAGAAAAAAAAAATATTACCTAAATATGAAACACCCTAGTGTATATGCTGTCTCTTTCTACCGACCGAGCGATTTTCGGCCCGAATGCGCAGTCCATGCTCTGTGTCTATGGTCTCCTACACTAGCAGACGCGTATTGTCATTTCATGTTTTTAAATCCCAATAATAAAGGAAATAAGAGAAATACGAGCAATGCTTAATACAAAATTTGAACGTACAAAAACTAGTGAATACCCACCGCAAGCCCCTCGGGTGCCAAAACCTTACGCCAAGTACATTAATGTGATAGTCACCAATAAAAATGTTTCGATGGGTTAATCTTGAATCCTACGATCTCGAGCTTTTGAGGTCATGCGAATCGGCTGACGTGTAAAATTCATGGTGATAAATAAAATAACAATTATAAACCGACAAGACTGTCAGATGAATATTAACTGATTTATGAATGCAATTATCAGAAGAAACGGTTTTGTCGGTTCAATTGTTTAGCAAGTTATTGCCTGAGGAAGTCTGACAAGAGAAAATCAAGAGAAAATGTTGAAGTAGAAAAATATGAGGATAGCATTATTCGATATAGGGAACGGCAAGGAGCCAGACCAATAAAGCCGAGTTCAAGCGTTGGATTGCAACGAATTTTACTTCAAGCTCCATGTTAAGCTCATCTCCGAAGGCTCGTCTGCTGAGACTCAAATTGTGAGTCAACGTTATACGTAGGATTCCGACGAGTCCTATAATCTAACTCCGTATCATCTAGTCAAAATGAGATTTTGAGTCAATGTTGTTTGTTGGACTCCGATAGGCTTTATTCTACACTCCACGTCAACGTAGTGCCTTGACCTTCGGTGGAGATAATTTTTTAATTCATAATGTATATTAATAATTTAATGTCAAATTTCAATAAATTTGTTACATTTTGGTATGCAACCTGTGTCTATATGTTCGACTCTATTAAGCTTTCTCCAAATTAAGATTAGTGCTATCACGACAAATGGAATGAAATTACTTATTCATGGATTATTTAATTTTGTAGCGGGTCGCCATATAAGACGAGAGGATGATGATAGAAAACGCTTGGGTTGCAAAGTATCAGGATAGTGTTATTTGATACGAGAAACGGCAAAAGTCAGACGAAGAGAGCAGAATGCGGGTGTTTGAGTTCATAAATTTCCATTTTATGCTTTACGCTAGTCTTGCATGAATAGGCTCAATTCTGAATATTTTGATACCTTCTGTTCAGACCCGAATTGGAAGTTGACGTTATGAGTACGGGACGCGTACATGTTCTTTTTGCAGAGGACCTAGTTGCATTAAAAAAAAAACTACCTACGAATTGCAATACATATATCTGATATCCATACATATTTAGTCATGAGCAGCAACTATAACCCTGCGTGCAAGTAACTCCGTCATTGCCGGTCCCAGGCCCAGATGAGACAGGAGGAGGGCTGCACGCAGGGTTAGATGTTGTAGGTATAAAAAATTATTGTAGTGAAACAATTTGTAAACGCTATGAAAGTACATTACGCGTCACTCTACAAATTTGAGACTTGGGGAAAATTATGAGCACACGCGTGCTCGTTGCTGTTGACGTTCCTGCTTATCGAGGGACTTCGGGCGGTATGAAATAGCACAAAACAACCGAGCGAGCGTAGCGAGCGAGCACAATTATTAGGTGGTCAAGCAAAATTTTACAAAAAGTAGTGAAATCAACCCCAAAAAGCACCTGTGGTGCAAAAACCTTCCGCCAAGTCCATTAATGTGTAGATCACTCCACCAAAAAATAATCAAAGGTTGTGCTCGCTTACTCGATTGGTTGATGATTATCAACATACAAAAGCATTGAAATCAGATACAACTGCCAAGTACCTGTAGAATGATAAAAGTTTGGAATTGAAAAATTTGTTCAAACTAAATAACGTTGTACTCTTTCGCTCGCTGCGCTCACTCACTCTATTGGCTTACGATTATGGGTTGGAAAAACAATTCGGATGAAGAGATTGAAGATGTCAACATTTATCTAAAAATATTCATAACGAAAAAATGATTTAAAAAAAATTTGAAAAAAAAATTTGGAGGTAGTGGTACTTGGGGGGCCTTTTGTGGAAAAAGAAATATGAAATATCGATCGCGAACCATGTCAATGTCATCTGATAGATATTCAAACATTGGCCCGCCAACATACCACGGACTCCAAATTTTTTTTTCAAATTTTTTTTAAATTATTTTTTCGTTATGAATATTTTTTGATAAATGTTGACATCTTCAATTTCTTCATCCGAATTGTTTTTTCAACCCATTATCATAAGCCGATAGAGTGAGCGAGCGCAGCGAGCGAACAAGTACAACGTTATTTAGTTTGAACAAATTTTTCAATTCCAAACTTGTATCATTCTACAGGTACTTGGCAGTTGTATCTGATTTCAATGCTTTTTCATGTTGATAATCATCAACCAATCGAGTGAGCGAGCACAACCTTTGATTATTTTTCGGTGGAGTGATCTACACATTAATGGACTTGGCGGAAGGTTTTTGCACCAAAGGTGCTTTTTGGGGTTAAGTCCTACAGTGATACTGAGTATTGTGATCATCCACATACTTATACAGTCCGATCTCTCAATAAACCCTCTCCCAATAAACCCTCTCCAAATAAACCCGCTTCCCCAGTTTCTCGCTCGCAGCGTTCCCCCACTCCGCCTATTAAGGGGGTATATACACCTTTAAATGGGTTGAATTTCTGAAAAACAATTTTCCTTTCTTTTTCAACTTGAAGACTCTGATGAAATTTTGAAAAATCATCATGTTTGGGGAGGGTTGGACCTTCATTATCCATATCTTACATCATGTATTACTTCCAGTCTAACAGTGGCTGCGCTGAAGACAGGAAAATACAAAATCACTCGGTTGCCGTGAAGAATCAGACCTAGCGTTGAACCGATCTTAGAATTTTTGGTTCCCAATTGTTCATAAGACATGCCTCTATCAGATGAACATAGAACTTCTTGATAAACCCATTTTTAGTTGAAATATTAGAAAAATGAGCAAAATTTTTTTTTAAATTCAGAAAAAAAATCGTAAAATTTCAATAACTCAAGTAATTCTTGCAATATCAAAAAGTTCTGTGTTCATCTGATAGAGGCATGTCTTATGAACAATTGAGAACCAAAAATTCTAAGATCGGTCCAACGCTGGGTCTGATTCTTTACGGCAACCGAGTGATTTTGTATTTTCCTGTCTTCAGCGCAGCCACTATCAGACTGGAAGTAATACATGATGTAAGATATGGATAATGAAGGTCAAACCCTCCCCAAACATGATGATTTTTTTAAATTTTATCAGAGTCTTCAAGTTGAAAAAAAAGGAAAATTGTTTTTCAGAATTTCAACCCATTTAAAGGTGTATATACCCCCTTAAGACATAGTTGCACGAGGAAAGAGAGAGACGGAAAACCATTGGTGCGAATAGCGAAGTAGGCAAAGTGGGGGTACCTCATTTCTTGGAAGAACTCTTCCCCGTAGCGGCTTGGAAGGGTTTATTGAGAGATTGGACTGTAGTAGAGAAACCAGCGCGGTAAAAAAGAGTATGCGTATAGGACTTGTACTTTTTTTCCAGTTTATAATCAATATATTAATATTATAGAATGTAATATGAGCAATATATAATAATCTTTGTAATAGTTCATAGGTGAACGCGGGGCAAAACGGGAAACAAATAAAAAAAAAAATAATGTGGTTCGAAATGATTTTTTATACAATTCTATTTTTTTTTTTTTGTTACGATAGCATGACAAAAAATTATAAATGAATATTCATTAAGAAGGTTCTATATTATAATTTATAGAAGAGGGCGCTTCTTTCACCGTAGCCTAAGGGCGTTCGGAGGGTTAAACCGGCGCTGATGGGGATATCGCTCCTTTATTTATCGCTCAAAAATTAATATTTAAAAGCTCGACAAACATGAGTAGGGTCAACTTTCACTCAGTCAACCCCATACTAGCGCATAGAGAAAAAAAATACCGTCAATTTGATGTAAATTTCATTCGAATAACAGATGAGAGTAAGTTAGCTACGTGAGCTCACCTCTTTAAATCTGTCAACCCGGTAATAGTGCCAAGATATAAATAGTCAACCTAATTTCTTTAAGCTCCTTATATCATATACTTTCGAATGGTATTTCATTTTTTCAAACAACAAATGAGAGTAGCAGGTCAAAAAAAAAATGTTCTTTTTAATTGAAGGGCATAGTGCCGGGATATGACGAGACAACCGATGCCCGACTTATCAGTTTATATGTTATCTTTCATATAAACTAATATATTATGTGTCATTCGAATGACAGATGAGAGTATATATGTAAGTTTAAGTACGTTTAAACTTAGCGCGCACGCCAAGTCGGACGACACCTGCGCCAGACACAGGCTATGGCGTGCACGTCGCTATTGCGGAAACCAGAGCGATAGCTCAGACGACTGCGGAACACAGCCACGTGTAAGACCAAATATTAATAATTATAAAAAACCCGACAATTGTGTTGATTCAGGTACGTACTGTAACAGCGATTCCTGCGGGCTCGGGTGTTACCCGCAGGAACTACGATCCGTTATCAAATTAACACCAACGCTTTACCTCCTCCGACTAGCTCTAGGATGTAGTTGTTGGGCGCCAGACTCCGGGCTCAGAGTCGTCTCTCTCTCTCTCTCTCGCTCCAGCTAGCCTTTTGGTAGAGGGATAATTCGTGGGGGCGAGAAATAAGAACACTTAACACAATACGAAATACGTTTGAAATATTATTTATTAATTAAAAAGAAAAAAAGAAAAAGATAACAATATTTTGTGCAGCCTGTTATCTGGCTTCAGCTTGTCTCACCGCTACTTTATGTTTTAAATACAAAATGAATGGAAGACTAAATACAATGGACTACAATAAATTAAATGACTCTAAATTCAATAATTCAAAAGTGACTCTACTCCTAATTAAATATAACAATTATAATAAAGGTGAAAAGAAAAGTATGTTGACGCTTATCGCAGGTAGTGGACTCTCTCTCTCTCTATCCCTCCTCTCTCAACCGGCTGGAGGTACGGCTGTCTAGTCGATTTCGAAGCAGACGCTTCTAGTCTCTGACTGACAGCTGATCTCTCAACAGCGGGGAGGGGAAGGGAATCGGAACTCTGTCCTCGGCCACTAGAGTTCTCTGACTCGCTGCAGACGATCTGCGACGCGTGACGTCAGAGCACTCCGGGCAATATGGCGTCGACTCTCGTTTAGCGAATTCTGCGCAGCGGCGGTGCTAGCCGGCTCGCAGGCGCGCAGAATCGACAGCCACGGAGAACAACAACAGATTCGAACCTGTCGGTTCTCAACCGTTGTCTCGGCACTCCCTGGACTCGGTACCAGGGTGCGGAGACTGTTCTCGGGGATTCCGGACTATTATCGGGACTCTCACGGGACTCTAGCTCTAGGGTTTGGGGAACGGGTCTTGGCTAAACTTAAGGGGATATATATTGGATAGATCCCACCTGATCTTGCACGTTTCCTCGGCCTCGTGTCGGCTCGTAGTCCGGGGATAGGCGAGGGTCGTGTAATATAAAATCGGCGATAATCCAGTCCAAAATCCAGAAATCAAGGTCCAAAAGAAATAGCCGGGGTCACAATAACTGGGTATTTCACGGTCAAAACTCCACTAAAATGAATACTCTATGAAAACTCTATCTCTCTCTTTTTGACTCTACGGCAGAGGGCTACACGTGGTCGCACGTTAGCGCAAAACCGGAATGAGCTAGACATGTCTCGGTACCTTATCTTCCTATCTTCGCCGTTCGTCCTTTTAGCGCTGGCCGTTGCCGGTCAGCCGCGTGCGGCGATCCGTACTTAACATGGCCACGCTAGGACGAAGGCGGTAAGAATTTCAATTCGGTACTCCTGACTCTAGGCTCGGGACTCAATTACGTTGGTTTGGTTGGTTAGGAGGAGGTCACAACGTTTGCCACGTTACAGTACGCACTGTACCCCATATTTATATTTTATTGTGGTACCTTCACAACACAACTTGTGTACATTACATTGTCATTACAATTACAGAATTACTTCTGCAACAATACGTGTCCGACGTTATTATAACCTCTCCACACAGCTCCTCATATCGAAGTTTCTGATTCCGAAACCTACATATATTCCTAATGCCGGATCTTAAACTATATCAAGCACTAACTATTTTCGAAAGGGCCCGATGTGGTTTTTTTTTTTACACAGTATAATATACAGGGTGATTCAGAATTCGTGACAAATCTCTTGAAGGGGTTAATCCTTGCCAAAATTGTGATCAAAAGTTCCACACCTATTTTTCCGAAAAATAATTTTTTTCCTGGGAAACCCCACACATTTTTATAACATCTTTCACTAAATAAGAAACTTTCAATGAGAAATCTCTCGGATATTGAGAAAAAAAAATCGTTAGCATTATTAAAAGTGGGAAATGATGTAGAAAAAAGTTGTTGAAAAAATTGTCGGTCGGATGGAAAATTCCCAGGGAAAAAATCATTTTTCGGAAAAATGGCTAAGGCACGTTCGACCCCGATTTTGACGAGGATTAACCCCTCAAGAGAATCGTCACGAATTCTGAATCACCCTGTATCTTCCGTCCACTCGATTTTTTGACATCCTAATTTATGAATTCATACATTTTATGGCAAAATAAGTACGAGGTCACCTTAACCCTGTAGATCTAGCGAAACGCATTCGAAAGCTGAAATATTTTTCAAGTTTCGGAAACAATATTATCGAATTTCATAATCAATTGTGTATAGTGATTATTTTTTTTATCACATATTATCATTTTTTACTCCATTTCTGCAGTAATTTTTCACTGCCGGCTAGACAAACGGCAGCGCCTCAAACATGCCGAAATTTGTTGAGCTCGGTACAGCGGCGAAACACGGCGCGGCACGGCGGGATGCGGCGCTACATGAAAAGAATACCTAAACAATAGAGTGGAAAATGGTGGAATACAATGAAAAATTGGATGAGCCGACTACGAGCTCACGACTTACGATTGCACCCTAATGAATATTAATTCATAACTTTGTAAATATTTCAACTTTAGCGACGAGTCCCCGAAGGCCAATGCGTAATGTTTTTCCCAGTGTTTGACATGTTCAGATTATTTCACATTTGTACCCAACGGTTTCTTCGTTTCGGTATAAAAATTATTCAACACATTTCGAAGTGCCGGGATTCTCGGAATATCACAGTGGGGTGGATCAAGAGGATATAAAGACGCGCCGAAGAGATGCGTTAGTAGGTCAAAGCAAAAATGATTTAGGTATTGGAAATGCAGCAATCAAATATTTATGGAAAATTATATTAAGATCGTTAAAAAAATAATTCTGATTTATATTATATTATATATAATATAAAAATAATGTATAAAATACACCTCATTGAACCGATGAAACTGCGACAAAGTAGGTAAAATAAAATAAAATAATTGAAGACTTCAATAACGCGTAGCTAATGCAGGTAATATTTATGGAAAATTATATTAAGATCGTTAAAAAAATAATTCTGATTTATATTATATTATATATAATATAAAAATAATATATAAAATATACCTCATTGAACCGATGAAACTGCGACAAAGTAGGTGAAATAAAATAAAATAATTGAAGACTTCAATAACGCGTAGCTAATGCAGGTAATATTTGTGGATAATTATATTAAGATCGTTGAAAAAATAATTCTGATTTATATTATAGGGGAACGCGGGGCAGAACGGGCAGCGGGGCAGAACGGGCACCAAAACAAAAAAAAATAAAGTCGTCGGAAATGATTTCTTATAAAATATGGCGACGTATTTTGGATCAATAATGAAAAAAAAAAAATTGACATTTTTTTTTTTAAAAGTAAAATAAAACGGAAAAAAAAATAATTTTTTTTTGATTTTTTTTTGTCATTATTGATCCAAAATACGTCACCACATTTCATAAAAAATTATTTCCGACCACATTATTTTTTTTTGTTTTGGTGCCCGTTCTGCCCCGCTGCCCGTTCTGCCCCACGTTCCCCTATATAATATAATATAAAAATAATATATATAATATACCTCATTGAACCGATGAAACTACGACAAAGTAGGTAAAATGAAATAAAAGAATTCAAGACTTCAATAACGCGTAGCTTATGCAGTTCTCGGAAAAAAGTAACTGTCGGTTGTGAACTAGGCGTATCGGAAATCGATTGAAAAAATACTGTTATGCGACGATACATTTATGTACATCTACGAGTTGTCAGTACGACATAACTATATTACTCGGAACTTATCAAATTGTTTAAAGCTTAATGAATCAAAATTAGCTTTGGGACGATCAAGTAATCTTTTTTTTATCTCACATAATTCCTGCTGCCGTCGTTCTACTTTTTGAATAAATTCTCCCGTCTTTCATCCTTGCCGTAAGTGGTAACGCTCGACGTTCTCTATGTGCCATTTTGACAAGTAATTTACACAGGTAATAAACCACAAATAATTGTTAATTTGGAAATACTTCTTAATGAAACAGTGCTCAAATCAATTAGTAATATTTTTACTGCTTACAAGCAGTGCTCAGTAGGCAAACAGTAGCAATAAATGTGCAACAAGGACTTCACATTACACAGTAACTCTGGAACTGAGCTCTCCTCGTTTTCGTCTTTCCTTTTATTGGCAATTTGAGTATAGTTTTTGGACCGTTCAGATACGAGATGAATACGTCAGGGCGGGTCGGCCCTAAGGAGAGAAAGAAGATATAGTTCAGGCTTTTACGCCATGCGAGCTTCAAATCCAAACGCTGCGAGAACCGTTCGAGATAGAGTAAAATCGTATAGGACCAATTTTATAGAGAAGAAATTTTACAATAAAAAAGTCAGCGAGAGCTCATATCTACAGTTCATGGTCAAGGTGTGAGATTCGTCTGAAGTTTAGCGCGTAAACTACCACGTTTCGGTATATCCGAGGTCAGTCTAGTCGAGAAGTGAGTTTCCTGAGAAAAATAGTTCTAAGTCTCTTAAAAATATGAGCGATAGCTCATTCGATTCGTAATGCGATCCTGAGAAAAGCGTATTTTTTTTTTTCCCCGGAAACAAAAATTGTAATTGTTATTAACAAAAAACAAACAAAAAAAAGGCGTCTCCGGTTTTTGACTATAACTCAAAAACTTTGAGAGATAACGAAAATTGGAAAAAAGCATCTTAAAGAGGAGGAAATTTCCAATAAAAAAGTCTAGACTGCCGGAACTCTATCTCCATTATTTATAATTTTAATTCGACGCTGAAAATAGGGTTCCGCGCGGCCGTTTCAGCACTGACGCGTCGCCGCTGAACAGAGAGTGCGATAGAAATTATTTTTTTTTACTATTAAATATTAATTTTTAAATTTTTAAAAATTATGCTATTATCAGAACACTCCAAAGAATCTAGCCCCGCAGAGAAAAAATTTTTAACTTTATTTTTCTAAAAGTTATACAATTGTTAATTAACTCATTTTTTTCGGACTTCTGTTTTCATAAATGGCGACATAAAAGTTTAAATAATTGGCCTGAAATCTGTTTACTTATTGGGAGCCCGTCTTATATGTATACTCAACAAGATTACGTAATAAAAGATTAAGAAAGTTTTTTCGTTTGTTTATAATAAATTTATTAAGTTCCAAAAAAATGATAAATGAAAAAAATTAGGGAAAAAAATTTTTTTTCAGGAAAATTATGTTATGACTGTTTTCACATCTAACAATGACATTAATAAATGTTGAAGAAGAATTTTTTCCTTCATTTGTTGAAAAATTTTTCATAAACAAATGGTCAAATTGAATATTTTCGAAAAAAAAATTTTTCTTTCTATATTGAGAAAAGTCAACTATGATTTAAAAAAATAAAAATTTTTCTTGAAAAATTTTTTTAATTGTTTATAATCGTTTTTTTCATTTATCTAAGATTTAAATTTATTAATTCAGCACGTGACTAATCGAATGATACGCTGACGTATTACATTTGATGACATCAAAAAATACGTTATATTCACCAGTTATTTTCGAAGCTTTAGTCAAGTGTCGACCTCCATATTTATATTTCTGTAATTTTAAGTCGAGTATTAAGCATGAAATGGTATGAATATTTCCGCAAATTAATGGATTTGATGAATTTGAACGTATCATATTATGCCCTTCTATATCCTTTGCATGCAAAGCAAACGAGCCTCGGCCTCGGCGCGCCCGCGTAGACAGTCGCGCACGACGCGCCTCACGGATCAATCGATTTTTAAATATAGTTTTCTTCGGAGTTCCATTACAAAACTTACAGATTTTGTAGAGGAAATAAATCAAAGAACACGCTCATTTTTTTCAAAATTTTCGAAAGTGGTAGTCATCTCTAAAATCACGTTTGAAAAATATAATTGTTATTAACAAATAGATAATTGTTTATTACATGGATTTAAAATTCATAAAATGAAAGTGCAATTTAAGAGCTTCAAAATGAATTTTTGGTGATGTCTGTACGACAAAGGGAACCGGAGATATTAACGTTTAAAAGAGAGCACGATTCAGATTTGTGTTGTTTTTTTTCAGAAAATTCAACCCCTTATAGCTTCTGAGCCCTTCGAGGTAAAACAAAAATAAAATAGTTCATCCATTCATATTACCCAGAGAATATGGCCAAAAAATCACGATGATTTTCAAGAACATGCGGTCAAAAAGGTGTCCCGCTGGACGTGGATTGACTCATATAGGAGATAGAAGAGGATAAAAGTAGCGCCGGTTTATCCACTAGGCTACCTAGGGCATAACCTAGGGCGCCATAAATCAGGGGGGCGCTGGGCTCTATTTTTTTTTGTTTAAGTTAGCATGACATAAAATATAATTAAATATTCATTAAGAAGGTTCTGTATTATAATTTATAGAAGAGGCCGCTTCTTTCCCCGTAGCCTAGGGGCGTTTGGAGGGTTAAACCGGCGCTGGATAAAAGTGCACTCAATGCGCACTAGTGCAGTAGATCAAAATCGCTATTAGAGAAGATTAGGGGCTGTTCAAATATTACGTAACGCAAAAAGCTACACTGTAGTATAGGGAACGCCGTGCACGCACAATACCAAAACGCGTTACGTAATATGTGGACAGCCCCTTACACAAACGACTGAAAAATTGTTGATTATACAGTAGACTCATAATTCGCAGTTATTCAAATATTTCAAGCGATGTGGTGCGGCTGACCGAGTGGCGCTGGGAGGAAATACTGTCAGGGAAGAAAGACTTTGCGGGATTAAAGATTTCCCGGTCGGTGAAACTGCTTTTCGTTACCCGAAAACGGGTAGCGAAACTTCGCGTTCATGTGTAACAAATTAGTATATTGTGTATCAAGGGCGCGAAGTGGGCCTTTTTTGCTCGCGTGTGGAGTTTGCAGTACGAGTCGAGGCGAGGAAAACGCACTCGCCTTCGGCTCGTGTTTCCTCGCCTCGACTCGTACTGCAAACTCCACACGCGGGCAAAAAAGCCTTCGCCCGTGGTGCACACACTATTTTTTGTAACACATGCATCGATTTTGCGTCCATATTAATCGAGCCGAAACTGAGACGTTCTGCGATATAAAAGACCGTCAACAAATTTGGGAAAAATTAGTATACCTATTATGCATCTAGGAGAGGAAGTGAGGCCCATAGGTTATATACAGTGTGGCGAATGTCGGGATGTAGCTGGCCAAAAGTCTGACGGGGGGGGTCCGGGGGCGAAGCCCCCGGTGGGGTCCAGGCTGAAAAATTGATTTTGAATAGCACTACGGACACTCGACTGACAAGACGAGCATACATAGATGCTGGACGAAAGTGAGGTTAGAACCGTAACAGCATTTTATTAATTTAGAATGAAGAAAATATATTAGAAATTAAAAATTAAAAATAATAAAAAAAAAAAAATAAAAACCCAAAAAAAAAATTATACATATTTCAGTTTTTTTTATTGAAATATTATTGAAATAAGAAATGTCTCAGATCACATGTAATTGTCGGCCGTACCGAACTGAAAAAAAAAAAAAAATGAAAAATAATTTAGCAGGCAAATAAAAAGTGAAAACGCCCGCTGCTTTTTATTTGCCCGCTGGTCTGGAAACCGCCACTTTAGGCCCGCTTAATGGGTCAAAAAAATGCAAAAATCGTGCATGTGTGACAAAAATAGTATATTTTGCATCAAGAGAGCAAACTTCCGCTCGGGCCTCAGGCTACACCTCGGGACCGAAAACGTTGCTCCCATTCACACGATATTTTTTTTACACATAAACAGGCCGACTTTGCTACCTGTTTGAGGAAAAAGCGGTTTTACCGATCAATTTTTAATAAATCAATCAAGGTAGTTGTTTCGAGATAGTCACGTTCAAAAATATAGCTCATCGAATTAAAAGTATAATATAGCTAAACCCGTGAAAAAATATTCTGATCAGACCTGATATGACCTGATAAGGCTATATCAAAATTTTTTATATATCCATATCTGGTCTGATATGATCTGATATGCCCGTATATAAATTTTGATAGGTCCTGATATGGCCTGATATGGCCTGATATGAAAATTGGCCAGATCAGGCCAGATCAAGCCTTATCAACTTGATATGCCCATATCAAGCTTGATATGACTTGATAAGTTCATATATAATTTTTTTATATGTCCTGATATGACCTGATATAGTCTGATAGGATATGTATATTTTGATGTACTTGTGGAAAAATATTTCTGATCAACCCTGATATAACTTGATAAGACCTGATATAGCCTGATAGGATATGTATATTTTGATGTACTTGTGGAAAAATATTTCTGATCAGGCTTGATATAATTTGATAAGCCTTGATATGGGCATATGTAACAGTTATTTTTGTGTTTCCTTTGTATAAAAATTTTCGTCTCTAGCCTGATCTAGACAGATACGGCCATATCTAGTCTAACATATTCACATATAGTTCTTTGGTACGGCTTGATCAGTTCTGATATGAGCAATAATACTTTAATATAATGGTTTAGCGGATTTTACGAGAAAGAAATAGGAACAATAAATTTTATATGATCATATATAATCATATATAATTAATAATTATGTATAAGTTTATATAATTAAATATAGTTTCATATAGTTATGTATAATGTTTATATAAAATTATATATATTTATATATAAATATATATAAATATATATAAGTTTATATAATTATATAAAACTATATTAAACTTTATATAACAGCGTATCGCATGGCTTTATATTACGGTATAAAAAACCATACGTTGTTATACATTAAAATGTATAATGATTATTGCCATATAATCATATAGTTTTTTTGTCATTACATATAAATACTTACAGTGTATGAACGTGAATGGTGACAGATAATCGATGATTGTCAAGTCATCTTTTACTGAGGTGTATATTCTTTCTCCAATTTTGACGCAAAAATGTGCACTTTGTAAATAAATGCATTCAATAAATATTACAATTCGAAAATATTAAGTAAACTTGATCGATTTTAAAACTTAACTTTTATATAGTTATACAAAATTTGTAAAAAAATGAAAAGTCACGCGTTGATCATTGAAGGTATACTTTATATTTATTATCATAGAAAAAGTAAATATATAATTTAAAAATTAAATCACAGAAGAACGTTTCTCCATGATTGTTTTTATGACTTGATTAATTTTCAGGTTCTAATGAAGGAAATGGAAGTTACCAAATATTGAATAATTTTGACATCGTTTTAATTGATAATTGTTACAGAAAATTTTTCTTTGAAAAAATGCACTTCCAGGAGATTAAAAAAATTACTAGTGCATTTTTGTCATGTTTTTTTTTTTTTATTAACATAATTGATAATCAGCATTCATGTAAATTAACTCTGAATTGATCAAATTACTTGAATGCTCATTTAATAAATTTAATTTCGCTAACTCAATTTATATTTCACACAGAATATCATTTAATGATAACTGCGTGTTTGTTGCATTTAATTACCATAAAATTGATAATTAATACGTCAGATGTAGAATTTTGTTCAATAAGAATTGGAATATATGACATTTGTATATTTCATATTCGTTTAAGCACTTAATTTCAATAACAGATCTTGGGTCAGTCGGTAGCGGGCAGTGTTGGCGAGCGCACGGTTCACGGATCGATCCCTGGCGGGGAGTTTTTTTTTTTTTTTCCTTCTCTGGGCCGATATGTAAATCTAACTATATATAATCTGATATGCCCATATCAGGTCATATGTAGTCTGATATACTTATATCAAAGCATATATAGTCTGATATGGCCAATTTTTATATCAGGCCATATCAGGTCTGATATGGACAGTTTATATCAGGCCTGATATGGTCTGATCAGAATATTTTTTCACGGGAAGTGTTAGTCGAAAACCGCCTATTATGAAATTTTTGTAAAAGTACACTTTTACTGCTCTCACACACATCTAAATAGTATCTATACGTGTATCTATTCCTGAAAATTTTCAGATTTTTACAAGTTATATTTCAGTAACGGCGTGGTCAAAAATTTTTTTTGTTTTTTGTGTAATTCATAACTTTGGTGTATACAACATATCAAATTTTCATCAAATTCCTTTGTTGTGTTTTGATTTTATTCGAAAATCTCGCGTGTAACTCTCTATTCTCCATAAGAGCCCATGCTAAATTTACAAAACTTTGATATCGTTTATCTCAAAATTGGGGTGGTCAATTTGAATCGGAATAGGGTATTATTTTTTGTATTCTATTAAATAACAATCAAGGAAAGTTTCGTTGAAATCCTTTGAAAAATCGGTCCACGCAACAACTACCTTAAGTAAAGTTATGATTTGTTTATTCGGTTGCTACTTTATACAAAACAGTAAAGGTATGAAGTTGGTCCCACCGTCTTCTGTTTTTTACATGAAGGAAAAAAGAGGATAAATGAATCTAGTGCAACTTCGAGCAAAGACTGGGAGGAAAGACTTTTCGAGCGTCAAAACCGCTCTTCGCTCCCTGAAAATAGGCAGCAAAATCGGCCTTTTCATTCATGTGTAAAAAAAAAAAAATGATAGGAGCTGCAAAATAAACTACACTAAGCTATGAGCTATTATTCACAATATTTGAACAAAACCACTATAATAAGCTGATAAGCTAATATGCTAGGCTAAACTACTAATTCGTGGCGAGTCTGAAATTGGCGACCCTCGAAATATTCGAATAAATCAACGTCTGCGCGCTTGGAGCCTTTCCTTTCCACAATGCAGATATCACTGTGCTATATCCCACACAGCACAATGTCATCCACAGGACATCCACTGTACATCTCTTACGTCCGTCGCGGATATCCCTAGAACATCCCATTATATACATAGGACGTACCCAGGATGTCCCGTGAACATCCAAATGTCCGCTTTCCAGATATCCTTGGGATTGTATTATGGGATATCCTGTGGATATCCGTGACGTCTATTGTACCGCAGTGGTACAGTAATGTTCATCGATGGTGTCCCTGTGACTCACTATTTTTCCTAGCTTTTTTTCAAATCCAATTTCCTTTCTACAAATATTTCATTTGCCAATGATCAGTGGCTTACTTCGTGACTCTGCCCCAACCCGCAGCTGTCATATTCCTAACAACCTGAAGGTTCCACTGGTCACGGGCAAATAAAATATGCATAGAAGTAAACCTCGATTCCGGAAAAAATAGTGAGCCATGGGGACACCATCGATGAACATTACTGTACATCCCAGGGCCCTGTATTTGCATCCTTACATAGTCCCTAATACATCCATCGGATGTCAGGACCTTTCGCAAATATTCGGAGAGAAATGGAATAGGTTCGTGAAAGAAAGTGAAAATAAACTTTGCATGTTCGATGAACATATTTTTTAAGTTATATATATATATAGTATATCCATATATTTATATTTATTTAATATATTATATTGTATATTCATATTCTCAACTCAATATTCACATAATATATAATATTGTATATTTATATCCTCAACTCAATATTTACATAATATATAATATTGTATATTTATATCCTCAACTCAATATTTATATTATATTATTCACTCCACATTACGTATATCACAATCATAAAACTACAAATCACTAATAATCATTATTAGAATCATTCTTTTTTCCTACCACGAACCTGATCAGACACAGAGAAAAAAAATTCCTCGTTTCAAGAAAAAGATTCCTTGTTTCGAGAAAAAGATTTCTTGTTTCAAGAAACTGTAGTTTCTTGAATGTGTTTTGATTGAATCAAGGAAATATGTTCTTAATTTAAAATAATATATTCTTAGTTTGAATCAAGAACATATTTCCTTGATTCAATCAAGAAACATTCAAGAAACTACAGTTTCTTGAAACAAGAAATCTTTTTCTTGAAACGAGGAATCTTTTTTTCCTGTGGATTAGAATGTAGACAAGGTCGAGCAACTGCTCACTTATAGGTAAAAAATAAAATAATGTCTATATAAAACAGGTTTGTACTAAAATTTGTGTGTAGTTTAAAAATATATCAACATATATGAATAACAATATTGAAACTCACAAAAACAAAAATCATATTAATACTAGAGCACTTTTTGGTTTGAAATGTTATTTTCTAGCCAAAGTTGTAGAATCAGAAATAAAAGACAATAACGAACACATTTGAAGGCTTTGGGTCAGTCTACTCTATCCACAATACTTTTTCATCTGAATAATATTTATATCCTCAATTCAATATTTATATAATATATAATATTGTATATTTATATCCTCAACTTAATATTTATATTATATATCATATTGTATATTTATATCCTCAACTCAATATTTATATAATTCACTTCGTTAAATCTATAGATATTATGATAGATGATAAGAATTTATGATATTCAGATGAAAAAGTATTGATGATAGAGTAGACTGACCCAAAGCCTTCAAATGTGTTCATTAATGTCTTTTATTTACATCACTGGCTTAAGCTACAGTCTCCTTTTTTCGCTCTGCAGCATGACGTAACCAAGCTTTTATTGGCTCAGAAATTTCATGGTCTGTGGCCTCTTTGTGTTGTTTTCTTATAGTTTCTGCAAGTAAACCAGCCCATTAATTCGTAATTGACGAAAATTTCTTATCAACCACTGAGTGGAAATTGAAATTTTCTCCTCGACTTGTAACAGGAATTATATGTTGTCAGCTTGGACTTGATACCATATATACGCTATTCTAGTATAATGGAACAGGAATTCTAAGGAATAATGTACTCAAAAACACATTACAATTTGCATGCTCACCCATGATAGTTCGACATAGTTATAGGTCACAGAACCTGCGTTTCTTTTCCTTTCCCTTCCAGCTGAATTTCTCGGCCATTTCATTTGAAAGAAGGCGTTTCACCAAGTTCACTGCAGCTGACTTTAAGTCACGTCCACCAATTTTTGAGAGTTCATTGACCTGTAATGGAATTGACATGAAATTGGGATATTCTTAAAATCCGTGCATAAATCACACGAGATACTCACTAGTTTTTCAAAACAGCCAACTTTGACAATAGCTTCCTCAGCATCAGTCAGTTCAGCATCAGTTGATATGGGTAATGAAGTCATAATTTTTTCAACATTATCATCAATTTGTACTATTGCTTTGCATTCAGCCTTTTCAGTATTTTGCTGATACTGGTCCATGGAGGCACGTTGTTCAAGAATAATCATGTTCAATTTTTGTTTTATGTCTGTAAAGTATCTAATCGCAATGTTTTGAAACTTCACAGCATCTGTAATATTAAATTCTATAGTTTTAGTTGAGTAGGGAGAAACACGGGAGGTCAGATCGAGTAGAAAACAAAATAAAGTTAGAGGAGAAGATCTGAAATCAAAAGAAGCGATATGCATATAACCAGGCCAAAACGACTCAAATCAACTCTTGTGCAACACATACCATCATGATCCGGAGAATGATTTTCCAGTCTTGTTATGCTTCGAGTTAGATTATACCTATCGGTGACATCAGTCTTCGTTCTTCTCTCTCCGCTTGAGATAGCACTGTCAGTAGGATTTTTTTCAGTAGATTTTGGAGGACATGATGTCTTTTAAATGACATCAATCTTGACGATATTTTCATCTGTCCGTTCCAAAGATTTTGAACAAGATGGAAGACTTGTAAAATTTCTTTGTGGACTCGAATTTTGTCTGAAATCACAGCTTTCTTTATGGGCAAATTCTTGGATTTTTGTCTTCTTAGCACCATATTTAACCAATGATTCTTTTATTGATGGAACAGGATAATTTGGTAAAGAGCAATCCGATAGTGATTTCTCGTAATCCGATGTATCACTGTTAGGAATAGATTTTGCAGCACGTTCTCGACTCCGCTTTCTTCGAATAGGGAGTTCCTCTTCCGAATTGAAATCAGAGATTTTCTCTGCGTCTCCTAATTTTTCTTTAGCTTTTTGAAAGACATCTAAAACCAATACGTATTTTTTGTGAAATTCATCATAAATCATCAGTAACGTGCATATGCAACAATATATCCAAAATTAGGGATGAATGAACTGTTACTTGGGTGAAAAAAAAAGCAAAACAGAAAAATTGCAAAAGATTATGTAGCAACATAACAGCAAAAGAAGATACAACTCCAGAACTTCAAATTGATCATAATCGCTCCTAACAGCCTACGTGGATATCGTAAGATACATAAGAAATGTCTCACCCGTTGAGCCAAATATTCGTTTCACTGCTACAGTTATACACTGCTCAGTGCCGAAGCTCTTCATCTGCTCTACAGCAGCATCGTAAATTTTAAAATTTTTTAGGACGGTTGGCCAATGTACTTTTGATTGGTCTTCGTCGTGGAACCAATTTTTCGGAATTATTTGAAGTCCGTCTTCGAACTCCACAATAAAGTACCGTTTTCCAACCATTCTTGACAAAAGTGCTTAAAATCGTATTCAAACACGTTCATCAACAGGCCGCAAGATTTTTCATTATTGGAAAATAAAACTGATCTTTTACAATTCTGCATGTAGCAAACGCATCGCCACAGATTTATTATCGGAATGTGGAATTAGGAAGATTTTTCTATTAATCGCTGATGCAGGCCATAATTTAGTAGCGGATAGTTCACTCACAACAAAAATATCTATTAATGATGATGCGCAAGGTTTTATGAATAATTCGTTTTTTTCCAAATATTCTTTTCCAGTAACAACTAAAGTATTCCTAATCAAGTCGTGGACTACATTCGCAATTCTAATAATGGTTCCATCGACTAATTGACAGGTGTTATTTGCTAGATTATCCACTTCGAAAGTGTATCCCATATATTTTAATCGCTTATATTGAGGATTATTGCCATTCGGAAGTAATTCACTATGGTACAGATATGACAAAGGGATTTGCGGTTCTAATGTATTTCGAACTCGGTGGTTAGCTTTCGCTTTTGAATTTTGCTTTATCTCCGAATAACGGCGACTAAATTGCTGTAAATGCCTATCAGATTTACGTATTAATTTTTTCAGAGTTTGCATATGATTTTCATATTTAAAAGCGCTGAATGAATCCAAGGGACCAAAATTTTGTACGTCGGCAGTCAAATGGATGAGATTACGGACATTGTGGGATATATTATACTCTCCATATAATACTTTCCAAGTTGACACAAAAAACTCTAACAGCTGTTGCGCATAGTTCAAATACTGCTTCACTAAATGTTCACAGCATAATATTCTGAATGCCACATGCAGTGTGATGAAATGATTATATAGTTTCGATGGCAGAACGGATTTGAGAACCATAGGGTCGGTGTATAATAATAGCTGACGGAACTCACTTGCCTTCCATTGTTTTAAGAATTTCAAAGATCTAGGCTTTCTTACAAATTCGAATGGAACAGCTGGTTTTATTATTGTTATCAATCGTTCTGATAATAATTCACACAATCGATGAGGAAGTCGGACTCTCAAATCACCAGCTGTCCATAGAAGCGTTAGCTTTTTCATAATCCCGAAGCAACCCAAATGGAGATAATCTAATAATACATTAGTAACAGGCCCAAAGTGTGGGATAGATTCTAATATGGTATAGCCCAGATGATAATTTTGATCTGAATGGTTTCTAAAGTCTGTATCGGTTCGGTTTGGTGCTCGTATGTCAGGAACGCAAATGCGACGTTCTCGGTACTCTCCTTCAACTATACACTTTGTACAACTCGAATATCTCGTGTGACTTTTAACATTGAGAATAAAAGATTTTGCCGGAGCGTCGCATATAATTTTATGAATACGAACATGGAAGTTCTTTCCGTTTTTAGTCAAACCATTCTCAATTAGATTGATGGCTTCGTGAACAAAATCCGCTAGAAACATATTTGCGTCGTGTGGTATTTCATTTCCATGATGGGCTCCGATCAAATAGACAGCTTCTGATGAATTAACCGAGCATAAAATTGGCCATAAGGCATTGTTCGAAGATCGAGACGATGGTAGACCGCCGAGATAGCAACGCGACGTCGAAAAGACGTTATTCTGACGTCTTATTTTCAATCTGACATTTTCCAAGTATGTCGTATTATCGTCTAAAAGACGTCTTATAGTCGTCTTAGGGACGTCTTATGTCCCGATTTGCGACGTCATAAAAACGTCCCATTTCTGACAACATATTATAGACGCCCCGAAGACGAATATAAGACGTCTTTTAGACGATAATACGACATACTTGAGAATGTCAGATCGAAAATAAGACGTCAGAATAACGTCTTTTCGACGTCTCGTCTGGGCGACTTCTACAGGATCTCCAAATAAGGATGTTTTTATGTTATTCGAAAGTAAATATGGCGCACGCGCGGTCAATAAATAAAATGTATAGATTCTGATTTTTTTTCAACCAAATTTTATTTATTTAGCAGCATATACATACCGTGAAGATTCGGTGAATTTGAACGATCCCCTTCCTACGACCAAACCAACACAGGCGCGCACCGCGTGCGTGAGGCTCGGCGGGCGGGGCTAAGCGACCAGTGGTGCTTCTACCGAATCTTCCGCGCTAGGCCGAATCCGTATAGCCCATCCATGCTAACTCGATAAATACTATAGCCCATCCACGCTAACTCGATAAATACTTAACTTAAAAAGCAATCATCACACTGAACACGGAAAAGAATGAGCGCGAATAAAATGGATTCGCCTGACGTGAACATTTATTTTAAGATTAATCAACTAAATATCAATTAATTGAATTTAAGTATTGATTATCAGTGTTTAGGAGCGATATTTGAGACAAAGTGGAACAGGTAAGTGGAGGGTGAATCATTGAAGACAACATGGTCGAAAATTGGTTTATCTATTGATTTATTTATTGATTTATTTATTTTCAGACCTAGATTTTATTCAAAACATCTGTTCGGAATACTAGTATTCAATCTAATGAAAATTAAGAATTCGTGAGAAAGTTTTCGGTGTTTGTGTTAACTTTAGTTTAATCATAACATAATGAATCATTTGATCAGGGTACGATGCGGAGAATGAAGTCATCGCGGATAAGGCTGCCACCCACAGGCCACGTCCTTAGGTCTGAAACAGAAAAACGAAATTTATCAATGATTATTGGTTAATCGAGGGATCCATTGCTGTTGAATTATGGTGTACGCACAATTTTATCGCAGATTGATTGCTTGGGAATCGAAGAAAGGCTACTGATGAGCCACTGTCGAACGTAGTATACTTTCACTGAAACCATTTTCGTCTCTCAACGACTACTTCTATCGGAGACCTGAGTGCTGACATGTACCTCAGCGAGGCTTCATAGCGTACGGAGGGGCTTTGTCGCAGGAGTTTGTAGTTCGTCGTAAATCACGTGTCTGAGAAGAATAAACTCATACTCGTTGAAGAAGATGTTGCCATCCCAGGACATCGTTACTTCCTCTGAAACAGCAAGGCGAGAGTATAACTGACTATCATGAGAATTTATAAGTCTTGTAAGTCTTTTGATGTCCGTTAACTTTGTATCCTACGTACCCAATGACTGATCGCCCGCTAACTCCTGAGGAGAAATATCGCCGGCGTCGTTGTCCAAGCTGACCTCAGGCAACAGACTGCGAAGAGTGATCGAGAACCAAGCAGGGATCGAAGAAGCGAGAGCTAGCAACAGCGTCAGCGAGGCTTGGCAGCGTACGGAGTAGCTTCGTTGCCAGGGTTCGTAGCCCATCGACGATATTCATCGAACATTTCTTACTTGTCAGACGAGCATTCAACGTTCATGTCTTGTCGCAGGCAGAGGAGCTTCGTCGCAGATGTTCCTAGTGCGACGAGGCAGCGTACCAGGAGCTGCGTTGCAAGAGTTCGCAGTGCGTCAGCGAGCATTTTCTATTAAATTCTTGTGCGGCAAGGCTTCGCCAGAGTCCAGAGAAGGACTGCATATCGTCGACGTGCTACAAATGCTTGCAACGAAGCTCCTTGTACGCTACCTCATCGCACTACAAACTCCTGCGACAAAGCCCCTCCGCACGTTATGAAGCCTCGCTGAGGTACATGTCAGCACTCGGTCTCCGATAGAGGTAGTCGTTGAGAAATAAAAATGGGTCGAGTAAAAGTCTACTACGTTCGACAGCGGCTCATTGGTAGCCTCTCTTCGATTCCCAAGCATTCAATCTCTGATAAGTTTGGACGTACGCCATAATTCAACAGCAATGGATTCCTCGATTAACCAATAATCGTTGATAAATTTCATTTTTCTGTTAATAAATAAATAAATCAATAAATAAAACAATTTTTGACCATGTTGTCTTCAATGATTTACCCTTCACTTACCTGTTCCACTTCGTCTTAAATATCGATCCTAAACACTGATAATCAATACTTAAATCCAATTGATTAATATTTGATTTTAAATTCGTTCATAAATTTCGAAAATAAATGTTCACATCAGGCAAATTCATTTTATTCGCGTTCATTCTTTTCCGTATTCAGTGCGATGATTGCTTTTTAGGTTAAGTATCGAGGTGGGCTATGCGGACTCGGCCTAGCGCGGAAGATTCGGTAGAAGCACCACTGGTCGCTCAGCCCCGCCCGCCGAGCCTCACGCACGCGGTGCGCGTCTGTGTTGGTTTGGTCGTAGGAAGGGGATCGTTCAAATTCACCGAATATTCACGGTATATAACTCTAATTAGACACTATTGTGAATTGTAAGTTGATACATTTGTTGATTACATCTCAACTCTTTTCAACCTGGATGTAATTTGCGATGGTCAGTAATGTTCATTAATGGGTTCGCCGTGGTTAACTGTTTTTTTCGGGCTTTTTCGGATACAATCAAATAGAATAATATTATAATATTTTTATAAGGGGTCACAATTATTATTATTATATTTTCGGCCATCGGCACATGAAATACGACTAGAATGGAGTCTCGTTTCCGAAAAAATCTGAAAAAAAGTTAGCCACCGCGAACCCATTAATGAACATTGCTGTACAGATTACTGAACAGTTAAATGAATATTCCGATTGACACTCTAATAAGGCTCCGAGTTAAATATCATGTAATTTTTTTTTCTGTTGGTCGGTCTTGCCCCACCAGCCGGTTTCGCCCTACCTTCCCCCATTACATTTTTATTTCAATCATACATAAACATTTTGGTGGACATATTAAATTATGTTTGAGGTTATGTTATGTAATGTTATCTCATGCTGGTTATGTTAGAAATTATATGTATTCCGGTTACCGACTAACAGGCACAGGATAACATTAATCGCATTGTGATTTTTAATAGCACCCGCCGACATAAGCGAAGATATATTCAAAACTTACCTCAATCTGCGAATCAAACCGTCCTTCGCTATCTCTTCGATCTCTTCTTTTCTCTTCTTTCCTTCTATTATTAAGATCCCGGAAACGGAAGCGTGAGCCGCGCAGCTTGTATCGTGTTCTCGTACTAAAAATGTAACTGTGCTGCCACCTATAGGTCCTAATTACGGCATACTTGCCTAACGACCCTGAGACGACTATAAGACGTCTTTAAGACGATAATACGACATACTTGAAAAATGTTAGATTGGAAATGAGACGTCAGAATAATGTCTTTTCACAGACGTCTTCTAGACGTCGTGATATTGACGACTTTTTGGAGACGTCTTATGGACGTTACGACTCAGACATCTTAGAAAAGACGGCTCGCGGACGTCGTTCGGACAAGCTTGCTATCTGGGCGTCTACACTAATCTCTATATTCGAAGTCTCTACTCCTTGTAGATGATCTACATATTCCTCAATATATCGATTAAGAATAGTGAGAAGTCCGTAATGCCAATATGATCCAGGCGGTATAGATTTAATAGTGGTATTCCGTGGAGTTTTAAGTAAAGTACGAGGATCTTGAGGTAACGTTTGATGGCAATGATGTGTGTTTAATACAGTTAAGAGCTTAGATAGCGCGGCATGGGTAATATTTTTACTGATGGCCCACTGCTTCAGTAAGGTTTCAAAGCTCACAGTTGCATTGTTGCACTGATAGTCAGACGAACTGAGCCTGGCTTCATTGACATCCGAATCATCAATTGAAGATTCGGAGCTCACAGCTGCATTGTTGTGCTCATCGTCAGACGAACTGAGCCTGGCTTCATTGACATCCGAATCATCAATTGAAGAATCACTACCCCTCGAACTATTGTGGCTGGCATGATCGAAATGTGGAAAAAAATTGTTTCCCATCTCTTATAGAATTGGCACCATCGGAATCTTGGCTATTTTCAATTTGTGTGTTTGGAGCTACTGAACCAATGGCTTCAGATTCCGCAGTTTCGGAACCTACGATATCTATGTCACGCGTGTTGATCAATTCAGATTGTAGTGAGATTTCATTTGCTCTAAGTCTTCTTAAATGCCGATCTGAGATATCCGTGATTTGTTTATGAGTTTTACTCCTATTGATTCTCGACATGTTTAGAAACAATATTCTTAACGCGCGTGACCCAGATAAACCTTATATTATTCGAACTGGATATCGAATTTTCGTCTCACGAAAGAACTACAGCCCTGCACAGTAATGAATAGGTTATGTTCAACACGCCGCGAGAATAAATTTGATAAAATTTGAGAATTTATTCGTTGAGCTATTATAATTACCATAAAAAATGTGTGAATGATCGTATAAATATAGTTGGATAAGTACTTACCAGAACAAACACTGAGGTGTGGTTACACGTGCTTCTTTCTATCACTCGCTTCGGAAACTCCGACGGCCGACCACGAGGTAAAAGGAGGTTATGTCGACGCTGGCGCGAAAGCGGTGCAAAGTGGTGGCATGAAATAGGTATTTCAGTGCGCAAGCGCAGACATTCAGATCATGCGCGGAATGTACGAATTTTCAATATTTAGGTAAATTTTGAGATTTTGTTCATTCGACGTTGAGGATAATATATATATACTAGGGCGAGTCTAAAATTGTGAAAATTGTTGGCTACCCTCAAAAATCAAGGATATCACTGAAATAAAGGTCTCCGTGCAACAATTCGATTGTTTCAATTTTTTTAGGGGGCGCGCGGGACGTTCAAAAACGCCATTTTCAGCGTTGAATTTACTATATCACTGATGAATGGAAGCGGATCATTCCGAAAATTCTGATTTTTTTATATAAGGTGCCCAGATATGTACTCTTTCAAACGCATATTCGAGGAATATTAGCAAATGATTCATATCTTCGGAAAAAATCTCCGAATATCAATATTTTCACTATACACAGAAAAAAAGATTGAATTGTTAAAAAAAAATTTTTCGTTCCAATAACATTTTCTGCAATTCGCATTGTGAACCGAAATTTTCTTCGGTCAATAAAAAAATTTGCTTGAGCCAAGACAATTCTCTTAGTTCGAAAAAATTTTGACTTGCTCGGGAGATTTTTCAGTCTTCAATATAATTTTCTTGGCCAAAGTGAACCTTTTTTTCTGTGTATGATCGGATGGGGATATCCCCAGGACGTCAGATATATCTTGGTAATGTGATGGGATATCCTATGGATGTTTCGATGATCCTGGACATATACAGAATATCCATAGGATATCCAAATGATCCTGGATATATATAGGCTGTATAAGACATAAAAAGGTCATCCGATGGATGTCCTGTGCTGTGTGGGATACATTCGGGTGTCGATTATTTCCCGAATTGCCTTTTTCTACTTGGGTATGGGCCAAATCATTAGCTTATAGGCTAAAAACAATTATTCAATTTTTTTTTACTTTTCAAATTGCCACTAACCCCTGCTTGTAGGACAATACTTGTCCCATTTGATTAACATGGGATCTTTGCCCTTTTTAGACTTTAATTTTTTCTTCACTTACTAGTTTCATTACCTCATCAAATATTGTTGATCGTACTACTGTTCCGACCTTTTTGGATGAACATATTTTTACATTGGTGAAAAAAAAGTTTTCATAAGTTTTGGAGTTTTTGTCAAAATTGATTTTTACCGTATTTTTCAGTAATTTTCGAATATTTTCGAATATTTTTGAATTTATTGACTCTTTAATACTTTTTGTTTGGATTAAAAAAATTTCGAAAAATATTAAACAATATCGTTAAAAAAATTTTACCGCTTCAAAACTCAATATTTTTTTGTCCATCTATGTAAAAATATCTCCATCCGAAGAGTTCAGAACAGTAGTGGAATCAACAATATTTGATGAGGTAATGGAAGTAGTAATCAAAAAAAAAATTGAAGTCTCAAAAGGGCGAGAGTCCCATGTCAATGAAATGGGACAAGTATCGTCCTACAGGCAGGGGATTGGCACTTGAAAAAAAAAAATAGCATAATTGTTTATCGGCTATACACTAATGATTTGGCCCATACCCAAGTAGAAAAAGTGAATTCGGGAAATAACGTACATCCTAATATACATAGGTATACGATTCCACCATTCAAAATACTCATGCCGCGGACTTTCAGAATATCGCAGGTTTTCTTTGGTCACTAATTTGCGATGTTGTACATATAGGGGAGAGCGGGGCAAAAAGGGCAGCGGGGCAAAAACGGCAGCTCGGCGAAAAAACGAAAAATTCTTGAAAAATTTTCGATGTTTTTTTTTTTCAATAAAAATTGTTTCCCGAAGAAATTTTCCATTTTCCGATGATTCTGAAACAATTTTCATTGAAAAAATAAAAAAAAATCGAAAATTTTTCAAGAATTTTCTGTTTTTTCGCCGAGCTGCCCTTTTTTCCCCGCTGCCCTTTTTGCCCCGCTCACCCCTACATGACGTTTTACATGAGGATAAAAATACAAGTTTGTTCCATATGATAATTTAGGTACGTAAAATAATCCAGCACTTACCTTACGAATTCTTCTAGATATATAATCGCCTATGAATATCCACTGCTATAACTAAAATTTCGATTACCTTCGAACTTCTTCGGCGACCTTTAAAAACCGTTCAGTCGCCCCAAAATTGTGGGAAACTCAGTCGAATACCAAAATCCATCGAATCTTGGGGCTAGGTCAGAATTCACAAAGTTTTGAAAAATTGTTCGAATATATTTGACGATAAATAGGGGTAGGTAGGGCGAAACGGACTGGGAGGGCAAAACGGACCGTAGGGCGAAATGGACCGAGAGGGCAAAACGGACCGCCTGGAAAATTTCTTTGGAATCACTATGAAAAATTCAATGATGCATCGTGAAGGTAACCCTCGAACTTAGTAACATTTTGACGTGGGTCTCAGTCAATCAAGTCGAGTCAATTATTATTTTTTAGTCGTTTGCGATGACTTGACTGAGTCTGACTTGACGTGATTGACTAAACCCTACCTCAAAATATTACTAAGATCGAGGGTTAACTTTACGATGCATCATCGAATTTTTTATAATAATTTTAAAGAAATTTTTCAGGCGGTCCGTTTTGCCCTCTCGGTCCGTTTTGCCCTACGGTCCGTTTTGCCCTACCATCCCCTATTCTGGACGATATGGAAATCGAACGCGGCTTTGCGGAAGCCCACCCGGAGGAGCTTGATTTTTGAGTCCACCTACCTTGTCCACGAACGACCTGAATCTTTCACATAACAGGAGGTGTGATTGAACCAAGGAATAGTCAAATTGGCTATGTCGTCGTCGATCACACATGCAAAAAATTATTTCCACTGGTTGTAAGTAAGGAATTAGTATATTTCGATACCAGAGCGCAAAAGCAGCAATTCGCACACGAGTAAGCGATATTGCTGCCTTAGGCTCGCGTATCGAACACTATTTTTCTCGATACATGCAACGCAAGGTCCTCGTCTGTGTGCCGTCTGTGGGCACCCAAGCCGGTTTTAGCGTACCAGTGTGCAAAATCCCTTTGCGCATCGAGTAAAGGAGGACTTTGGGTGCATGTGTCAAGAAAAAATATATGTGGTTTAGGTGGCCAATCGTTTGATGTGGGAAATCGAGGGGCTACTCACTCCACGATTGAGTGACGCTATGATTTCAAAGATGAAGTCGATTTCAGCTGATTTTGGGCGATTTCAGTCTGTGAAATCAGTGATTTCGAGAGGATTTGATTACAGCTGATTTTTTCGAACTTCGTTTACTATGTATGGGGCATTCCAGCTCAACTCAACCAACCATCGACACTCATGTCTTCGTATTTTCTTCGAAAAAACATATGTTAAAGTTCGAGTAAAAAGACAATGTTTCTGTGAGTTAGAAGTCTTGCATCCAATTTTTGACGGTCACAGATTTTTTTATAAATGTAAGCGGCGGATAATTCAATTTTTCATCAAATGTAAATGGAGAATCTCACAGGAAAATGTTGGATACACAAAACAACCGTTATCCTACCAATGTCAACTGAGATAAATTACAGAATTTTCGAATCATTCTTTGACCCAGTTTTGGTCGATAAACGTCGAAAATCTCGACTTTCTTAAATGTTGCCATGACCAATTTGTATGAATTTTTCACACAAAATTCTGCATCAAAAAACAAAATTTTCAAGACCTTAACCAAGATGCCTGGACTTCTGGTTCCAGAGATATGATTTTACAGAATCGAATATTGATTAAATCAATTGAAAACGCATTCGGGGTGAATTGGAAAAATATTCAAACTGCTATATATGAAATATTGTTATCGCTATAATTCTTTTGAGGATATGTTTTACCAAAAATAGATGTTTCATTCGAGAGGGTGATTAGGTGAACGGTCTAACATTTACTTGTTAATTGAGTCATATGGATAACTTACATTCACTATCGAAATTATTGAAAAGTGAAAAATTGTTGAAAATAAAATCGTCTGCCGGAAAAAAATTATTTCTTTCAAAAATTACTGAGGAACTTTCACTCCCAATGTTGACAAGAATGAACCCCTCAAAAGATTCGTCACGAATTCTGAATCACCCTGTATACCTACGACTAACTATAAAAATATAATTATATTAATTCAGAAATAAATCTTCGTCCAATAATTTCAATAATGAATGTAAGTTATCCATATGACTCAATTGACAAGTAAATGTTGGACTGTTCACCTAATCACCCTATTGAATGAAACATCTATTTTTAGTCAAACATATCCCCAAAAGAATTATAACGATAACAATATTTCATATATAGCAGTTTGAATATTTTTCCAATCCACCCCGAATGCGTTTTCAATTGATTTGGTCGATATTCGTTTTTGTAAAATTCATATCTCTGGAACCAGAAGTCCAGGCATCTTGGTTAAGGTCTTGAAAATTTTGTTTTTTGATGCAGTATTTTGTGTGAAAAATTCATACAAATTGGTCATGGCAACATTTAAGAAAGTCGAGATTTTCGACGTTTATCGACCAAAACTGGGTCAAAGAATGATTCGAAAATTCTGTAATTTATCTCAGTTGAAATTGGTATGATAACGGTTGTTTTGTGTATCCAACATTTTCCTGTGAGATTCTCCATTTACATTTGATGAAAAATTGAATTATCCGCCGCTTACATTTATAAAAAAATCTGTGACCGTCAAAAATTGGATGCAAGACCTCTAACTCACAGAAACATTGTCTTTTTACTCGAACTTCAACATATGTTTTTTCGAAGAAAATACGAAGACATGAGTGTCGATGGTTGGTTGAGTTGAGCTGGAATGCCCCATATATTTGCTATTGAAACTACTATAGGGACGCATATTATTACCTACAAAGGGCGATTCCTCTTTGAAATAGAAAACGATTTTTCGAGAAAAAAAAATGGAAAAAAACTTATGTTACGTCCTACTCCACGCTCCTCTCTCCAACCTTACTATCATATCTCCTTACACCCTGTCTTCCTACCTCGCTACCTTTCTCACGCTGACCTGCTGCATCGGTCAGCAATCCTCTAATCCCCACCTTGCCTACAATCGTCCTCTTTATTGACAATCCTCATTATGCTATTCTAATAGCGAACTCACTTCCCAGTCAACCTCCATCTCCTTCACTTCTACTCTCCTTTTCATCACACATTCTAGACTTCTCAACGATCCTCTTTACTGACAACAAGGGACTCCAAAATTTACTTTACCTATTCCACCTACAGTACTTATTAATAAATATTAGTTGGTTAACCGAGTTACTTTTTTTCTAACCATCAACAAATCCCTCAGTTATATTCTGATATTTAAAACAGGGGACAACACCCCAAATAAAGACGTAAGACTTATAAAAAAAACTAAAAACTTAGCACCCATCTTCATTTACTTTTTTTTTCAATTTTTTTGCGAACAATCGTTCTCTATTTCAGAGAGGAATCGCCCTATGAAGATTTGTATGACTAATTGAAAGATACCCTGTATATTAGCATTTTCCAGCACATTCCGCATGATGTTCATAATTAACTAATGTTGTAACGCTCGAACAATAGTATTATTGGCGACTACGGGCGATCTGAGTAGTGAGTGCTGTATCTGGCCTAGTGGTGCCCCCTTACCTGCCAGAAGTGGCACGCCGCATTCTCATACCATTTTCGGGATTTTGCACCTTCGAGAATTTGATCATTCGATATTTTGACGCATCGCTTCTTCGGTCATTCCGTAATTTCATTTCGGTATTCAATTTTTATGAATTATGACTCATCTGAAAATGTGTGACTTGCTTTTTCGAATATTCGTTATTTCTTATCATTCGGGTTTTTGGTCGTTCGAAAGTTCGCCTATTCTCATTAGTACTTATCTGATCGGTATACCCTCGACATTTTCTAATTCTACATTTTTTAATTTCGGATTTATGGACCTTCTGTATGATGCTCATTCGGATTATTGGATTTCGGACCTTTGAAATTTCGGAATTTCGGTCGTTATGAATTTTGGTCATTCGGTTTTTTGACCCCCACCCACCCAGCTGAACTACCAACATCGCTGAAGAAGGATCCAGAAACAACGTACACCTATGATGACTACGCACAAGAATTACGAGAGAGATTGCGAGCCAGCAATCTCATAGCCAAAGGAAATCTGCAACAAGCCAAGGAGAAGTCAAAAATCGAATACGACCGACGAACCAAACAAAAAGGGTTCAAGGTTGGAGACAAGGTACCACTGTACGACGAGACTGTACGCAGAGGACGATCGAAGAAGCTATTATCTCAATGGATTGGTCCTTATACAATCTTAGAGGTAAATTCAGAAGTAAATTGTACCATAAAGGTAAAGAAGAAAACTCTTAGAGTACATGTAAATCGTTTGAAGCATTTTATCGAATAAGAGCTAATCATTTTGTAACGTTCTCATCAAATAATATGTCAGGAAATAGTACTTTATGTGGCATGCCTGTAAACTGAGTCTTTTCGGGCGAGGATGATGTTTTCAGTTCGAGTAGTCGGCTCGCCGGAGGCGAGCCGAAGGCAGAGGCGAAGGCGAGCCGAAGGCGAGCCGAAGCCGGAGCCGAAGGTGAGCCGAAGGCAGAGCCGACGACGAGTACTGAAAACATCATGCGAGCCGAAAACAGTTTGAGGGCGCGCCCCATACATTATTTTTTACGGCATAGGCATGAAAAAGTCCAAAAATCATTAATGTTCTATCACTCGAGTGAGCGAGCGTAGCGAGCGAACGATCACAATCGATATCGAAAGACTCTGGGGTCCAGGGGCGAAGCCCCGGCGGGGCTCGGGGCGGAGCCCCGATGGGGTCCAGGGGCGAAGCCCCGGTGGGGGGTTTAGGGGGCGAAGCCCCCCAAAAGAATACAAAAAAGCAATTTTATATGAATATAGTATGTTTCTTTATGTACGTAAATTTTGCGAAGAAAGGTACAACAAGTCTTATAATTAGATTGCGGAAACAAAAGAAAATGTATTTTTATATCATTATTCTTTTAGTTATCTTACAATAGCAAAAACAAACTTAAATATTTTTTTTGTACTGTCTTTGGATATTCTTAAATTACTTTTTAGGCTTATAGTTATTTTATGAAAAATAAGAAAATAAATTGAAAATATTACTTAGATTAATTTTGGTTATTTTAACATTATTTTTGGCTTATATTATATTACATTTGGTTTTATAATTATTTCACTAGAATGAGAGGCTAAAATAAAACTAGATGTATTTTTAGATTATTTTCGTATCTTTGGTTGGCTTAGTTGAACAGAGAAAAAAAAACTGAAATATAATACATCGACCAATAAACGAAGAGCTAAACTATTTTTCATGGCATATGGTAAAAGTGCAATTTGAACAGCCACTTATATTCAAAGTAACAGTTCCCTTTGAAGTGACTAAGTCCAAAGATGCTTGTGAATTTTCTTTATCTTCGGGACCTAGATATTTTGAGGTTGATGGTACCTGTATGTCTTGCCTTTTGTGATTTGGTGTGTTCTCCGTTAATGTAGTACTTGCATTCGATGAAGATGGTCCTAAGTGTATTGCACTTGTTATCTGGTCACTGATTTTACCCTTACTGAGCAAGGAGTTTTCGACATACCCTTCAGCGACTGACGTGGATTTCCACCCACCATGCCGCTTTAATGTTGAAATATCTGCTCCCGCTTCTACAAGTAGAGTTGCTGACGTTCGTCTGAACGCATGACCTGTATAGGCATTGGCGTCTTCTAATTTTAAGAATTTGGCTACGTCTTGTGGCATCGAAGCAAATTTTTTTTCACCGATTGGCTGTACTGTACATTTGCCCTTCTGGTAATTTACAAAGAACCGATTGTGAGTGGTATTCTTGGGCCTGAGATCACTGTACCGCTTGTAAAATTTATAGAATTCCCCTTTGACTGTGAACTCTCGTTCTTGATGAGTTTTCGTGTCGGGAAGTCGGACTAATAACATCGGGTGTTCTTGTTTAGTATCTTCTGGGTCATAATATGTTTTGAGATGGGTCGTCTCTATTTTCACCAATTCATCTTTACGGCACGCACCCAGGACCCCAAAGATCATAGCAACCTGCAACAAAATGAAGCATGAGTAGATGACAAGCTAACAAAAGCAGCGTCGATAGTCTCCTTGGTCAGCTGGCCGTCAGCGGTTTGTGTTGGCAATTATTTGTTCATTTTGATTTTTACCCTGACCGCTGAGTAGACAATTAGACGCTGGAAGTTGATTTTATAATTTTTACCTTGGTCGCCAAGTACGTTTGATCTGAGGCCTCGTTCAGATATTTCTCTACGTCCTTAGAGCTGAGGGTTTTGGATTTCTTCGGTCTGTACCCAACAGACTTTTTTTTCAGAAACGCTTTTAATTCTGCATACTCCCCTACGTCGACATTATGTTTTATTTTTAGCATTTTTCCCAATTTGGAATATTCGCTCCATAGCGTCGAGGATTTCCATTTTTCGGAAAGGCCAGAAAAATAGGCCATCACAACTCGTTGTGAGAAAGATGTGGTATGGTGTTGTTTTTGCCAGGCTACGAAGCGATTGTAGGTTATCCCGTACAAGTTTTTCGATTTATCCGGCAAAAGATTATTCACCGCTTCCTCGCTCTGTTGACACAACTCGGGGGGTGTACTGGGAGGTGTCTCATATTCATCCATCGTGTCTGAATCGGCACTCATTTTTTTAATTTATGTATTCACGTGGGCACGGCTGTTACACTTCTTGGTTGTCAACACGATTCTGAGGTTATGGACTCTGTTGACGCGAACGGCAGTACTGCGCAGCCGCAGTCGGAGACTGCTTAAAAATCTCGACACTCGGCAGCAGCGGCTTGCCACTCAATGTTATTAGATAGGACCCTTATTCGACTCACTTATACCATAACATTACCAACTGAATTGAGCAGAAAACGAAAAAATGTCAATATTTCAATATTATGTAAATGAAGTGAACTTCATTTTTATGCTTTTTGTTGTGGTATGCGTTTGGTATAAGTTGTCAAATAAGAACGTGGAGGGGGTAAAGAGTGGCAAGCCGCTGCTCGGCAGACAACAGCCATATAAAGTCTTTTTAAGGCAGTTCTGAAATGCGCACTACGACTGCGCATCCAGACTGCCGTATAAAGACTTTATAGGGCAGTTCTGAAATTAGCCATATAAAGTGTCACTTTATAGATCGAAAACAGGCGTCGAAAAGCGACTTTTTCATGCCTGTGCCGTAAAAAATTAATTATACTAACCTTAATTAAGAAACGATTATATAAAACATTGTAAACGTGATACATAATGTAAACCACTAACCTAACCAGATATAGCATAATAGGCAAGCGTACAGACGCAAACCAGCAGATTTAACTGATTTCAGGAGAAAAATCCTAAGGACTTCTCTTCCAAGGGGGAAGGGATGTTGCAATTCGAATACCAAGCTATTGCGACACCTCATATCCGGTATAGCAGGGCAACGACTCGATCGTATGGCGAAATACATAGCAATGTGCAGACGCAGCACCAAAAGAGTCGTTAAGGGGCAGGCAGACGACGCGCCCGTCGTCAGAACATCGCGACCAGAAGCAAGACACATTATATAGAGATTAGTTCGAAATTAGTAAAGCCTTTGTAAAACTTCATATATTAAATAAACTTGAATTGCTTTGTACGACTGAGTTCCAATTCTTAATTCGACAACGAACCTTCAAATAAATTGTAGTTGTATGAAAGATCTCAGGATCCCGATTACAACACCACTAACTAAACAAATCGTGACACCAAGTAGTGAACCGATGTGCGAAATCAGTTGTGTGAACTAATAACCAAGTAAGCAACACTCGGTATAAACCACTGCACCTAATCAAAAAAAAAAAAAAAAAAAAAAAAAAAAAAAAAAAAAAAAAAAAAAAACAGTGTCCTGTTACATTGCACGATACATCTTGCACGACCTGAATCGCTCATATACGCGAAAAGTGTAAACTATTAAACCGCTATTATCAACCTGGCGATAATTGGCAGTCACAGAATTTGTTAACACAAATCGCAGCAACCGAACCTCAAAGGCACCTCGCCCCTCAAAGGCTCATCTGAGCCCCACAAAGAGCGAACTCGCTCCAACGACGACCCGAAACCTGTTGACAACTCCAAGACACCAATATCACCAACGCTATCGCTCAACCCTCAGATCCAGAGTCAAGATCTCTACAGCAACAATCACCACTTTAGAGATATGCTAAGAAAAATCACTCTCATTGTACTCACCATAATTTCCAGAACGTAAGCTACCTCAACATACGTATACCATTTAAGATAAGTCATAAAACCCGCCGGAAACCATGTCTGCCACAGAGACAGCATTCATGAATTTGAAAGTAGCGACCACAGCGATTCCAACTTTTGACGGAACAAATATCACGATAAAATCTTTCCTCAAAAAAATCGGAAACATAAGATTACTAATAGCACCGCGAGATTCACTCCTATTCGCTGCACACGGAGAGAAGTAAACACTGGTGGCCAATGTGCAAGACATTGTTAGGCAATGTCTAGCCGGAACGAGCGGCGCTCGACACGGGCTGCTCGTTTTTCGACATGGCCTGCTCGTGTCTCGCGCATTGGTCGCCAATGTCTTAGACACGGACGGAAAAAACATCGGGAATCCGTGCGCCGTCACTGAGAGCCAATGTCTAAAACACGGCCCAGCAGTGCGCTGCGCATTGTATGCTCGTGTTTATGAAAAACTTGGCGCGCATGCGCATTCTCGCAGACTCGCACTCGCACACACTGATCTCTATAGAGATCAGTGCTCGCACATGATTTTCATAAAACTTGAACTTGTATGTTTACTTCAGCAAATTAAAAGTGTCACGATTCTCGAAGCAGTTAAATATCTTGACATATATGTATTTAAAAACTTGAATGAAAATTAGACACCCGCATTATTTTTGAAACTTAAAATAAAATAAAAATCCTAATTTTCCAAGAACCTACAACTTTTTAGGAGAGTAAAGGCTGTTTTCAGAACACATTTTTTATTTTACACCATTTTACATCTATATACACTTACGTTATGAATTTCGTCGTATATACACTTAAATGTTACAAAAGTCATACTCATCGTTTAGGAATAAATAAAGTTTCGTCCTGAGTATTCCCACTTGACGTTAAACGTGAAACCGAAGACCCTTCAAGGTCTGCGAGATTTAAAATTCGCCAATTATCTGAAGCAGTTAATGCACTCTCGTGAACCCTATATGCTTGATAATGTTCTTCATACAATGTGTAATCGGTGATATCTCTTGTTATAATGCGGAGAATGTTAGGCTGATCTTCGATGATGACATGGACAAAAAAAAAATCGATGTTCTTCGTTGGGTATCATAATTATATTGTCCTTGATTTTTTTATTTCTGAATATGATATACTCTAAATGTTTTACTGCGGCGTTCGCTTGCAAATTCAGAAATGGAACGAAGTAAACCGCGAAATCTATTTCCCATAAATTTTTTTCACGCGATGGCCCCCTTTCACAATCATCTTTATCAGCAGGAATGTTACAAAGAAGGCGGTGATTGAGAACCAATTGCGATTTCATCGAAAGTGTTTTAGAGATGTTCACGCGACTCAGAGAGACGTGGGACGTTACCTTGAAATCGTGATTTTTGTGTTCGCATCTCATTGCCGACAAATTCCACAATGGACCCAAATGCCTCATAATTCTCGCATAATGAATTGAAAAGTGATGCTTCGGTATTAAATATGTGGGGAACAAAGCAGTCAGAGACTCAAGATATTCATAAACAAGTGATTCTAATCTGAGTGCCAATCCTTCATGCACGACATAAGACGTTGCAATATCTGAAAGCTCCTTCAACAAAATTATTATTCTCCAATACTTATTTCCGACAGGAATAAATTCACCAACCAGAACACCAACATTATTGATAAAACACGGTGATTCACTTGCCGACATTTTAATACGTTTGTTTTTTATTTGATCGTCAGTAACTGGTCGTGGCAAATTACGATTTTCATTTTCACCATACGTTAGATCTTTGATTCTCTTGTTCAGGTCTTCAACAGTAAACAGTTTCTGAATTTCGATCAAAGAATAGAGAATTATTCCAGAGTCATATTCCCAAATACCTTCTAGAATATCGTGCATTACGTCAATTGTTAAAAGATCTATTGTTGAAGAAGCGTTCAAATACGTAAAAACTGATACATCAGAAACTCCCGTCAATGATGGTTCATACATTATCAAATGTTGGTAAAAATTTTCATGTGTGCGCATTTCGCTTGCAATTCGTGATAAACGATATTTATGTCTTTGGCGTGCATTAAACAAAATCTACAGAAATGATTTGCAGAAAAGCTTCTGACAAAACCCAAGAGAGTATTCATTGCCAAATTATCCCCAATAACACCAGCTAATGCAAAATGAACATTCACACTGCCGGAAGATGTGATAATTTCTATCCCTTGTTCTTCGAGAAAATTCAATTCTTCAATTGCTTTAGCAAATATTTTGTGCAGACTGACTTTTTTTTTCATAGTGAGCTTTATACATGGTTAATAAATGTATATTTTCAGTTTTAGACCTCAAATAAAGTGGCAAGCATGGCAACACGACATAAACCCCCCCGACTTTTCCAATGCCCCTATGCGATCCAAGAGGATTGTTCGTCTCAAAATCGTCTTGATAGAGAAATATTGGAAGTACGAGCCGATCACCAAACGAACTTTTTTTTTTGCGTGCTTCAGCTTGTATAACATTTGTGATTAAAGTTCTACTTTCCAAGGAATCGCAGTATTGTATAGTACTTTCAAACATATTTGGCAGTTCGAAAAATTTCTTCAAAACCTTTCGCAGTGGAATGAATTGTACAAGCGCTACGTTTATTTGACCCTCTTCTTCGAATTCTTTATCTGAACATTTTTCATAGCCGTCTCTTCGAATTTTCAAGGTTTGAGGAGGTATGTAAGTTCCTTTGTTTTCAAAATAATTCAAACATTGCGATTCTGTACGAAAATGATCGAAAGGTTTTTGTAACTTTTGCATTGCGTTTGCGAAAGCTGCAAGTTTATCCGCCGATTCACCAAGTTCTTTTAATCTCATAAGCAAATACATAAATCAAGATGTTATTGAATCTTGCTGTAAGAAATTTTCTACTTGTTGTACAAAACTGAAAGATTGTGAACGTGGTAAATCTAAATCTTGCAGTAACAGGCTTACAAAAGTTGCTGCCGATTTTTCCAAAGAAATTAAAAACGCAGAAAAGTCCATCGTTGTTTCAAATGTCAGTTTTTTCGACTCACACAAATATCACAGATTTTCTTACAGTCTATTCAATGTCATATAAAAATAAAGTTACAGAATCACAAAAATCTGTATAGAAACTAAGGAATATTAATATCCAGATCAGATTCAAGAAATGAAATCGCTCGTTGAACGTGAGTTGTGACTCTTTCTCCCCTGACTGAAATTCGTAGACAAGATTTCAGCAAGAATTGCCACACATGGCTCGTGAGTTTCGGGAATTTGAAATCGTAGGTGACTGAAATTTGTAACGCCAGCTCTAAAGCTGCCAAAACTGACGTAAATGCGAATGACACATTTTCGAGAACGCAAAAAAAAGCACTAGGTGATACTGGTGTACCAACTACAACGATGTAGGGGTGCTGGGGCCAGTTATTCGACTCAAATAATGCTTTTTGTTCGGAAATTTTCCCATCTAATTCCTCTGCGCTCTGGAAGTAGAAGACCGAAATTAAATTTAAAGGAATACCTATTGGTATGAAAAGAACAATTTTTTTCAGACGTGTAAGGAATTAAATTAATCAACTGAAGATTTTTATTTACATCAAATGGAGCATTATCTTCTTTTTTATAGTAACCAATTCCAACATTATTTCAGTTGAAATTTCCGCGGAAACTCACCTCTATGAAAACCAGAAAAGATTCATTGTCTATTTTATAATTTTCGCTTTTTTGCAACTCTTCCACTCGCATTAAGAAGCGATGCTTTGAGTGCATGAGGAAGAAGCGCAAAAATTATAACGTCATGGCTACCATTTTCAATACCGTTTTCTGATTCGAGTAAAGATTTCCACAGTGTCTCGAGATTTTCATGAATGATTTTCTTGGTCAGGATAAATTTGCGGAAACACAAACGTGTCTCCGACCATACTTGGTCGGTGCGGGTGGTGCAATCCGGTCGTTTTTTGCAGAAATCCGCATGTATCTGAAGTATAAAATGGTACTTGATGCAAATGAGGTAAAATATGTTATTCGCGGGTGAGAAATGACTACAGCGAAATAAGGACAACAATCACACATAGTTATCAACCTTGCGTAAAGTTGAATGCATTCAGAGTGAATTTATTAACAAAAATAAGTTTTCAAATTTTCATTGTAATAGCGTACCAGAACGCAGCAAGAAGTTTGCCTGAGACAAGGAAATTTATGGAAAACCGAAATTCCGCTCTCTTTGTTTTTTTTCGAGAGCAAATGTCGTTCCAGAAAGGTGTTGTTCCAAGATGTAATCAAATCAAACGATTCGGGCAGAGATTCTTGTTGCAAAACATCAATCAAGTTTTTTGAGGCAATGCCTATCAACAAAAAAATTATACAAACGAAAATATTTTACTTGAACATCTAAAATGAAAAAAATAAAAATTATAAAGATAAATTTTACTTGTGTGAGTCTCTGGCACTTTGCTCTGGCTTAATTGCAAACAACCAGCGTCGTACAAATATGATCGCAAATGATTTATTCTTGCGACGAATTTGCCGACAGACGCGATTCTATCTCCTTCAACAGTTTTCCCAGGGTCGTTAAAAATCTCAGCACGCAATTTGAAGACATCGTGAATTTCACAAGCAACCCAATAAACACAAGGTGGTTGAAATCCCGTATAATAAACGTGTTCATCATACGTGTAAAAACCGTTGAAACGACCCTTTATACAATCATTATACCAAAATTAAACCTATAGTACAATGAATTTCCAGGTCTGATGTCCGCCTGTACGTGGATCTACGATTAATTTATCCACGTGCACCAAATTTATGCAGCCGGCACGTTTTTTAAACGTCTATTAAACGGACCTGTGTTTATTGGGAAGTTTTTTTAATATTTCTGAAGGTACTCTGAAAATCGTAGGGGGAAATGAGTCAACTCAAACTTCCGATTTTTTTATAATTGGAAGATGTGAGATTACTCACTCCTATAATTAGGAAGATTAGGAGGGTGTTGATTATGTATAAATTCGACTAACTTAATTACAGAGAGTAGTAGATTATTTTTTGAAAAAGTATCCGACACGAAATAATAAGTGAGTGCTTACGAGAATTTTTTTGATGGATTGCCGGTTGAACAATTACTGATCACAAGAATGAGGTTTAGTTCTCGATCTATGATTAACTGTGTTGAATAATTTTGCATTGTTTCGTTCAGTGAGTTATGTTTTTCATAATAAAGCAAAATTAATTTCCCCTGGCCACTGGTGTTGAGGAATGATTGTAAGTTTTGCCGTTGAAGGTTCAAACAAAATTCCTCGAATGGAATCGATAAACTTTCACTCGAAATGTCTTGAATAATTTGGGTGGAATTTTCGGGATTTGGGATAACATCCGACATGCTGGAATCATGGAAGAAAGACAGGGTTGCGATAAACATCAATGCTCACATGACAAGCTAGGTTATGTACATGATATTACGAACGCAGTATGAAAATTGATTTACCTTGCACTTGTTGCAATGTTCCGTGATGCACTTTTCCAATCGGTCGAATATTTACTTAACAACAATGAATTGAATAACAATGATTCAACATAACGCATTTACTTATTGTTTTGCAATGATCATGTGGTTTACGTACGAGGCGAGTGCGAGTCTGCGAGAATGCGCATGCGCGCCAAGTTTTTCATAAACACGAGCATACAATGCGCAGCGCACTGCTGGGCCGTGTTTTAGACATTGGCTCTCAGTGACGGCGCACGGATTCCCGATGTTTTTTCCGTCCGTGTCTAAGACACTGGCGACCAATGCGCGAGACACAAGCAGGCCATGTCGAAAAACGAGCAGCCCGTGTCGAGCGCCGCTCGTTCCGGCTAGACATTGCCTAACAATGTCTTGCACATTGGCCACCAGTGTTTACTTCTCTCCGTGCACTCGTACGATCAAAAATTGAAGGCCGCGCAGAAAGGGCACTCCCGCGAGAAAGCTTCCAATCACTACAATCTCTTATAGACAACTTAAAACGCATGTTTGAACCGAAACAAAGACTATCAGACGTGCAATGTGCTATAGCGTGTGCACGCCAAGAGAAAGACGAGTCCGCATTGGATTACGGAACTAGGATGGAAGAACTCGTAGATACGGCAATTGACGTTATAGAGTCAAAAGAATCCGCTGAAAACGCGACTATACTAATGAGAAACTTTGAAGAAAACGCTGTACGCGCATTTATAAAGGGTCTTTGTGACGCGCTAGAACAAAGGGTGTTAAATAAGAAGCCAAACACGCTGCGAGCGGCAGTCGATAAGGCGGTAAGCGCGAAAAAAATAGTATCAGAAAGGCAAAATCTGAGAGCGCAGACACCAAAAACAAATGAACCGATCTAAAACCGTAGCATTGATAGCTCGAAACGAACACCGCCTCACGACCCGTCGCTGAACTGTAGGTTCTGCAAGCGTGTTGGGCACTTAATAGATAACTGTAGATCACGAGAGCGTACCGACCATCTATCTTGTACATACTGTGAACGTAAAGGTCATACGGTTAAAAGGTGCCGCGCGCGAAACTACCAAAACCAACAAACACCCCAGAATCTTTCATTTTAATAATCAAACGCTCCACAATACACCCAACAACCTCAGACACACAACAGACCTCAACATAACAACTCTGGTCAGCGACCAAATCAACCTAATAACCAAAACCGAAACCAACCAAACTCCGAACAGCCAAGAAACGCACGCATAAACTTTACAAACGCAAATACTAAACGAGTAACGGGACCACCATACGGACGCAACGACGTCCCGAACTCTAGAAATGCGTCCGAATACGTAAAAAGGATCCTTTTAGAATCACCGACTATTAGAATTCAATCACCCCAAATCATCGGCAACACTGGAACACTAATAGTAGATACCGGTGCCAATTTAAACCTAATAAAACAAAAGATTATCACCCCGGACACTCGTGTCGAATCAAGGGATAAACGTTACATCTCGGGAATAACAGAAGGGTTCACAGTAACACAAGGTAGCATTAATCTAGAATTTGCGGGCACTTGCCACGAATTCCACCTAATAAGCAACGAATTTCCTATACAAGAAGACGGCATCCTAAGTGCCGATTTCCTGCGACTCGAGGAAGCCACAATCTGTTTTAAAAACGACCAACTCCATTCGCGAAACACAGGCGTTATCCCACTACATTACAAATCCTCGAACAATAATATAAAAACATCCCGCATCCTTACAACAGCGGCAACACAAACACCTAAGATACACCTACACACGCCTCAACTCGAAAAACAGATGAGCACACTCTTGGTTGACACCGGAGCCGACATAAACGTGATAAAACTTAACGCAGTCAAACCAAACACACACTACACCCCGACGGACAATACCCAGATAACCGGCACAACAGACGGTGCTGTAAAAACTCTAGGAAGCGTCAACGTACCAATCGACAATAGTTGGCACGTATTCCACCTGGTCGATAATTCCTTCCCAATAAAAGAAGACGGCATTTTGGGTACGAAATTCCTATACACTGAGAACGCCACAATTTCGTTCGGAACTGGTACACTAACAACGGATAACTGTAAACCATTGAAAATACTAGACGAAAATATTGTATCTATCCCTAGCCGAACTGGGAAAGTAATATCATTGAAAGTCGCCAACCCGACATTAAAAACAGGATTCATTGATAACATAAACCTTGGCCCCAGTATTTTTCTCGGCAAAGCCTTAGTCACCAACAGAAACGGTTTAGCATATGCCAACGTGATTAACTCCAGCGAAACAGCTGTAGAGATGAGGAGGCCCTCTAGTAACCTTAGAAGAAGTCGACGAACTCGAGGATACGAGACCCCAGCTGACCGACACAAGACTTACCAGCGTTCAATCAATCCTACTAACCAAGGCTCGGGAAACTAATACCAATAACACTTCCCGTTCGCCTTACTTCTCCCCTAACTACGACTCGAAACGCCTCCAAACCCTTATGGAAAATCTTCGATTGAACCATTTGAACGACGAAGAAAAACAGTCGATAACTGACCTTGCTATAGAATTTAACCACCTTTTCTTCCTACCGGGCGACAAATTGAAGCATACACAACTGGTCAGTCATACCATCCCTACCACAGATGACATTCCGATTCATACAAAACAGTACAGATATCCTCAAATTCACAAAGAAGAGATAAATACACAAGTTAGCAAACTCCTTGATCAAGATATCATCAAACACTCTTTTTCACCATACAACTCCCCGGTTTGGATAGTACCCAAGAAAACAGACGCCGCCGGCAATAAGAAATGGCGCATGGTCATAGACTTCCGTAAACTAAATGAAAAAACTATCGGCGACGCCTATCCGCTACCCAACATAACGGACATTTTAGATCAATTAGGATCCGCCAAATACTTTTCCAAATTCGATTTGGCGTCAGGTTTCCACCAGATACCGATGCATCCTGATCACAGTCCCAAAACGGCTTTCTCAACGCCACATGGCCACTATGAATTCAACAGAATGCCCTTTGGCATAAAAAATGCACCATCAACCTTCCAACGTCTAATGGATCAGGTACTTTCCGGACTCCTCGGCAACGAAGTCTTCGTTTATCTGGACGACATAGTAATCTATGCGAGATCATTAGAAGAACACGCCATTGAATTCAAAAAACTTATGGAACGATTAGCCAATGCCGGACTAACCCTTCAGCCCGACAAATGCGAGTTTCTACGTAAAGAGATAGCATACCTAGGCCACGTCATCACTAAAGACGGAGTGAAACCGGATCCCAACAAAATAGCAGCCGTCAAAAACTATCCCGTCCCTACGAATCCGAAGCAAATCAAACAATTCCTCGGACTGATCGGCTACTACCGCAGATTCATACCTAACTTATCAAAACTCGCAAAGCCCATAAACAACTTACTGAAGAAAAACAACCGATTTCATTGGACGTCCGAACACCAACTCGCATTCGAAACACTACGCGATAGCCTTTGTAACGAACCTATCTTACAGTACCCGGACTTTGAGAAACCGTTTATATTGACGACCGATGCCTCTAACTGCGCCGTAGGCGCAATTCTCAGCCAAGGAGAAATCGGCCAAGACTTACCTATCGCATACGCCTCGAGATCCCTCGAAAAAGCGGAAGTCAACTACTCGACGATTGACAAAGAACTCTTAGCAATCATCTTCGCCGTGAAACACTTCCGACCATATCTTTACGGACGAACATTCACACTCGTCACAGATCACAGACCACTAGTTTGGATAAACAATGTGAAAGACCCAACCTCACGACTGCTACGATGGCGCCTGACACTCGACGAATATTCTTACAACGTTATCTACAAAGAAGGAAAGATGAATTCGAACGCAGATGCGCTATTCAGAAACCCACCACCTGACACAATCCAAATCCTACCTCTTGACTCAAAGCGCCTTAGAACCGATACCGAACCCTCAGAGGAAAAGAAAAAAAAGATAAAGATAAGACATCCACTCCCAAGACGTCCCCGACAAACTACAGACGAATCGACTAACCCTGCCCCAACCAAAAGACCTAAAGAACAACAAACGGCAACTATGACAACGTCAACTCTCTCGGACAATTCAGACACTGAAGCTACCCACCAAAAACCTGAACCCACAAAAAAACGAAAGACTACCGAGTCCTCTAGTAACCAGCCCCCACGGAAGAAAGAGACCCTTCACCTATCCGAGTTCGCTCATGACTCAACACCGCCAGAAGAAGACAACGATGAACGAACAAACTCTCCAGAAACCTACCCTAGCGTTAAAAAACCGAATAAACGTTATCGCGATACGCAATCTTCAGGTAACCCGGCACCACGAGGTGAAACGAACGTAGATAATGACTCAGACTCTACGGACGACTCAGACACTCAGATACACATTCGCCGTAAGCGCATTATCACGACCTCGTCCAGCTCAAATCGAAGGGTTCACGAAAAAGTTCGCAAACAAACCGCAGGCGCGATTTCCGATGAAAAACAAACAAAACGTGAACTTCCGTACACTCATATGGACCGTAGTACAAATGAGCAAAACAAATCTCCCAATGCTGAACCGGGAACGTCGAAAAATAATAAGCCAAGACCTGCGCCCTGCATACGCAAGAAGGTTCATAAAAAACTCTCGAACACAAATCCGATCACGGACTCAGAGTCAACAGCAACACCCACTAGATCTGATATAGGAGGACGAGAAGACATAGCCGGAACCTCCACCAACCAGAATCCAGAAAACACACCCCCATATGGCCAATTTCTCGTAGATCTAGAATTTCCACCTTTGTCTCACAATAACCACATTACAGAGATAAACGCTGACATATCGAAACAAAAAGACAACCTCGCACACTGCATTTCAGCAGACTGTAAAGCTTCACTAGGTGTCGCGGATCAGATGGTGAAACAGGGATTAATACAACGTAAACAACTTCTAGCCACGAAGCCTGAAGTGACAGACATTATAACAGTCACATACCCACGACGTATAATCTATAATTTAGTAACAAAAGAACATCACTACGACAAACCCACGACAGAAGTCATGTACAAGACACTAGCCAAACTAAAAATAGCACTTATCAAAGGAGGAGTGAAATCACTATCAATACCAAGATTAGGCTGCGGCCTAGATTAACTTAGCTGGGACCTAATTAATCGTATGATCTATCACATATTCAAGGACACAGACATTAAAATCACCATTTGTGTATACGAAAATCCGATATCTCACCGACCAACCCTCGCAATCAACGAACTACCAAACCCAGTAACGGTCACCCCACATCCAACAACAGAACGTAACATCATTTCACCAACAGAAGTAAATAACACTACCGACTACACGACGAACACAGACTACTCGTCAGATCCCGAGAACTCAAGATTAACAGAAAGTGACGACACCGATTCACCAATAGAGACCCTAGATTTTCGAGACCTACCCAACAATGATTCTCTCACTCCAACCCGCACTAACACTCTACAACATACAGGTATTCAAAATAGTGATACCAACAGCACACCTGATGACTTCAACCATTTTATAAATAACCTGGATGACATAATACCTGTAACTAACGTCAAGGAATCAAAAGACCAAATGTTCCTAATAAACGACAACTACGGTCACTGCGTCCCAGCGGACCACCCTACAGATAACCAATTGGCAAAACGACTAATAGACAAGGGCATGCTCAACAGAAAAACGTTCACAATTCGAACACCGCAGAAACTAGAAATAGCTCTGACAAAATTCAGAGAAAGATATATCCTTACACTTGTAATCAAAAACAAACACACAGACAAAGATAATCTGGAAGACCTTTATAACATACTTCTCAACTTGAAACGTATCCAAATACGCAAAAATATAAACTCCTTCACCTTTACAAAAAACAACGTAGAGCTACGTAACTTTCAGTGGCCAACGATTAAAAAACTGTTTTACTACATCTTCGCAAATACGAACATTAGAATCACACTCTGCACCGAAGAAATTACCACGCCCGACGAAACCCTACGCCACGAGATAATCAAAGAATACCATGAATCGCTAATTGGAGGCCACCAAGGGGTAACGTAGACCTTTACCGGATAAGAGAAAAGTACATTTGGCCAAAGCTCAAATCTCAAATACAAACCTTTATCAAAACTTGTGACAGTTGCCAAAGGAAAAAGTTAGTTCGAGTTAAGACGAAATTACCAATGATGATCACGGACACTCCTGCAAATGCATTTGATAAGGTGGCACTTGATATTTTTGTACCACTGCCACTAACAAAATCAAATAATCAATACCTTCTTACTATACAGTGCAACCTAACGAAATTTCTTGACGCTATACCACTTTCAAACGCGATAGTTCAAACAATATGCACAGCCTTCGCTAAAGACTATATCACGCGCTATGGAACTCCGCAAACAATACTAACGGACCAAGGTCAAAATTTTATGAGCAACACGATCAAACAAATCAGTAAACTTTTCAAAATTGAACTAGTACGAACGACTGCCTATCACCCACAATCGAATGGATACCTAGAGAAGAGCCACCTCGTACTTATGGAACATATCAAACATTACACAAAGAACGGTCATGACTGGGACGAATATATACGATTCGCAATATTGTGTTACAATACTGCAAAACACGAAAGCACTAGCTTTACTCCACATCAATTAATTCATGGTCAAGAAGCACGATTACCTTCAGATATGACCCCAACAATCGGGATGACTATTGGTTACAACACATTTATTCTCGATTTATTAACGAATCTTACAGACATTCGTAAGAGAGCTATAGAAAATTTAAGAGAAGCAAAATTAAAATCGAAGTCTTATTACGATAGGAATATTAACCCACAGCTCTTTGAAGCAGGAAAAAAGGTTTTTCTACCAAATGAAACACGAACGAAATTTAAAGATCACTACAAAGGTCCATATATCATTAAACGAATAATTGACAATATAAATGCAGAAATCTACATTACACAAAATAAGACAAAGATAGTTCACTTAAACGAATTAAAGTTAGCACACACACGAAACTAACACGACAAATAATTACAGATACGGCACGGCACTCGAAAACGATGGAAACCAACCTTATACCTTGATACCGTTCACAACAAACCCTGGGATTTATTATGAACAACTGGAAGACTTACGTACATCAAACAACAAATGGAAGCTGATAAACTTCTTGAATATAAAACAGTTTATACACATATCCGACAAGCTAGGAAGATACTGCGACCTAATTGATAAAAGGTGCAACACGACAGGAAGTGAATGCATCGTACGAGACACAATAGACATATCAAAGAACCGTCTGTCAACCATAAAACAATACCAAAACCAAATAGAAGACTTAATAGGATACCACGAAACAGACGGACTCCATGAGAAATCAGCAGAACTAACCCATACACGCGTCAAACGGGGATGGTTCAACTTCGTTGACAGCATTCACAAGACGCTCTACGGAACGTTAACAGAGGCAGATGGTGATTATATTAACATACAAATCGATAGACTATTTAACGATACGAACCATGTAGCCATGTTACTAGCAAATCAAACGCACATCATCCAAGCAATGCTGGGCACGCAACAGAAAGAAATTGATAATATAGAAAAGCACATCATACAACTAGACAACCAAGTATTATTTTTCACTTCTACCTTATCAGCCATAAAAAAATACCAAACAGGAAATACAATTATCATAACATTACTGCATCACCTTAACAAACTAGATAAAATGCTGAATGAATACGAACTAGACTTAAACAGCGTAATCGACGCTATTTTATTCGAGAAACAAGGAATTGTACACCCAAAACTAATATCACCAAAACAATTGATTAACAGCCTGCAACACATACAAACCTTAGAACCGCTCCTACAATTTCCTACCCCTTCAAGAAATAAATACGCCGAGGAATTAATTAGACTATCGGAACTCGACATTATCTATAACGAACCCAACATAATCTATGCCCTATCAATCCCACTATTAGACGACGACACATTCAACTTATACCATTTACTCCCGATTCCAGTCAAACAAAACTTCGACAGAACAAATACTTTCGCCTGCATAGCCCCCAATAATGACTACATCGCAGTTTCAACAGACAGAAGTTCATATTTCCACCTATCAAAAACAGACCTCACAGAATGCAAATTCTCGCAGAACTCATACATCTGTAAACAGACTCAACCAATCTATCACAACAACAACCACAAATCATGCGAAATGCAATTATTCTTAGGTAATACGCCTAACCAACTCAACACATGTAACATCAGGATAAATTCATTCGATGGATCATATCGGTCAAAACTGAGAGCACCAAATTCATGGATCTACTTCTTAGCAAACCCAGAAACTATTCATATCCTGTGCCCCAATATGCCTACAGCACGTGTCACCCTTTCTAAATCCGGGATACTAAAACTGAGGAGTAGATGTTTAGGACACTCAGGAATTGTAACGCTTAGTACCTCTAATACCATGACGTCGACAGAAATGCACTCATACGTCCCAGAATTCACTCTAAACCTAACCGAGATATATCAGGACCTAAACAAAAACCATACCGTAAATCTATCGACAATTCCCATATTCCACCAATACAAAACCACACCCCTGAACGCCGATGACATAAAATCTAACAGCCTAGCACTGGAGGATATAATCAAACAGGCAAAGGAAATAAGTACGCACAAACGCACGCAGCAAAACACCGACAGCCTAACGACTAGTCTCTCCTACGCAGCCATTGGCCTAGGAATTATAGCAGCCCTGTTCGTGGCATTTAAATTTTCAATATTCGCAAAAATAGCAGCGGTCTTCTCCTGCCTGGGGAAGACAAGACACGACAGCGGACGCTCCAAGTCACCTACTTACGAAAAACCTATCAAATTGAACATCATTCACCCACACCTAAACGAAAACACTCCTCAAGAGAAAATCCCACCACCACTTCCGCCAATGGGCCCGTCTGTGCACAAGAGCAAGACCCGAAAGCCCCACCTACTACACCGGACAGCGACAGGCTCGCACCCGCTCGAACCGGTGAAATACTACGATTAAATATACAAGTCGGTACGCTCATTTAATTTTAACGATAGATTAACGATAGATTTAAGTCATCAAGCCATTACCAATGTTTTGAACAATTACTTAGACGCATAAGCATTCAACATGTAATTCAAACCTTTGTCATTAGGATAATAATATTACGACCAATGCCAATGTTTCTTTTTTTTTTCCTTTTTCTCAATTTGAAATTGTAATTACTCACGTATTGTTAGACATAAATCTTAGATAATATTTGATAACTACGTTAAGAGGAAGCATACCGCTTGAATACAAGCGATATGTTTCCTCCAACGGGGCGGGGGGGGGGGGGGGGGGTTGTTACGTCCGGGCATCACCGCCCGTACGTTTGCCCCTCACTCACTTCAGTACCTCAACTCTTCACACGCTCCTTCCCTTTTCCCTTTACGTCTCCACTCTTCCTATCTGTCTGCTTCCAGATCCTACTTCTAGAAAAGACTCGTTGCACCCGGCACTGCCAAATGCAACGAGTCAGCAAAACCTTTTATCTTGCTGTCCTAGCAACTACCTACCTAGCTATGCTTCCCTCGTTCCTCACTCACTTCTCAACTATACCTCTTCGTGCGAAGATAGCATATATAACACAACTACCATTATAACAACCAACTGTTAACTCGAATAAAAGTTATTAGATCGCTAACTAAACATTCTTTACATCAACAATCCTTCAGTTATACTCAGGTATATAAAGCAGGGGACAAGACCCCAATAACAGACGTAACATATTTTCGCGTTTCAGAAAATTTTGGAGCGTTTCCAAAAAAGAAAAAAATAATGGCGGATACGATTTTATACCATTAATAAATGTGATGAAAAAAAAAAATAATAAGTTGGTGGTAAGAAGCGGATCCGCGATATCGTTCATACTGAAGTCCGGGATTTAGAATCGTCTTTTTTCTTATACAGCCACTAAAACCCCCGTCTTCGATTAAATGTGATAAACTAAAAAATGGTGAAAGGATGTCTTACGATATCTAGATAAGCCATGAATTATTCATAATTTATAGCATTGCGTTAAAGTGTATAATTATAACCATTTTAAGGGGCCCATAGCTTTGCCAAATGTATCAGAACAAACCATGCCATTTATCGCGCTAAACTTTTAACACCTCCCACGTCTTAACCATCAAATTTAGATATCTGCTCTCGCTGACTTTTTTGTGGGAAATTGTCTCCTCTACAATATTGTTCATATGCAATTTTGCTCTATCTTGCACGGTTCTCGCAGCGGTTGGACTTGCAACTTGTGCAGCGTAAATAACTAGGTATAGATGCAATGTATAGTCTAGTCGACTGCTAACGAGGGCTGGAGCTCCCTTGTAGACTACAGTCCGCTCTGATAATAGGGCCGGCTATGGGCGGTTAGGGGAGTATTTTTCCTGGTACTCGGGTACTCCCACTACTGACGCGCGTTCACGTCGTCGAAATTCACTTTGCACTCCGGTGATAGGGCCGCCGTGAAATTATATGCTATTTCATTGAGCGAACGTTCGGCCCTATTGACAGAGACGAATATGAAATGCGAGGTCAGTCAGTAGTGGGGGTTGAGCTCGAGCGAGAACCTGGGGAAGCGGCCCTATTGATAGTGGCCCTTTTATCGGAGCGGACTGTAGTCGAGAAGTGAGTTTCCTGAGAAAAATAGTTCTAATTCTCTTAAAAATATGAGCGATAGCTCATTCGATTCGTAATGCGATCCTGAAAAAGACGTATTTTTTTTATCCCGTAAACAAAAATTGTAATTATTATTGAGAGAAGGTATCAGCCGATACACTCAGTGAAATTATGACTGTCAAATTATTAACTGTGTGACTTTTTGCCACCCCAAGGAAATAACTACAGTTAACTCCATTATTCTCGTTGCTTCATTTTCAGTCATATTTTAATGAATAATATGATGAGAAAAAATTACGGACGATCCGGGAATCGAACCCGGGCCTACCGCAGCCTATCCGTGGACTTATGCCAATAGACCACCTTGCTCGCCCACGGACCGCCGTCATCTTTCTCATCACTTTGACTCTATCGTGTACTATTTATATTATTATTGAGAGAAGGTATCAGCCGATACACTCAGTGAAATTATTACTGTCAAATTATTAACTGTGTGACTTTTTGCCACCCCAAGGAAATAACTACAGTTAACTCCATTATTCTCGTTGCTTCATTTTCAGTCATATTTTAATGAATAATATGATGAGAAAAAATTGTAATTGTTATTAACAAAAAACAAACCAAAAAAAAGATGTCTCCGGTTTTTGACTGTAACTAAGAAACTTTAAGAGATAACGAAAATTGGAAAAAGCATCTTGGAGAGGAGGAAATTTCCAATAAAAAAGTCCTGACTCCCGGAACTCTATCTGCATTATTTATAATTTTAATTCGACGCTGAAAATAGGGTTCCGCGCGGCCGTTTCAGCACTGACGCGTCGCCGTTGAACAGAGAGTACGATAGAAATTTTTTTTTTTTTTACTATTAAATATTAATTTTAAAATTCTAAAAAATTATGCTGTCATCAGTACACTCCAAAGAATCTAGCCCCCCAGAGAAAAAATTTTTGACTTCATTTTTCTCAAAGCTATACAATTGTTAATTAACTCATTTTTTTCCGACTTCTGTTTTCATAAACGGTGACATAAAAGTTTAAATAATTGGCCTCAAATTTTTTCACTTCTTGGGAGCCCTTCTTATATGTATACTTAACAATATTACGTAATAGAAGATTAAGAAAGTTTTTTCATTTGTTCATAATAAATTCATTAAGTTCCAAAAAAATGATGAATGAAAAAAATTGTGATAAAAAAAATTTTTTTAAGCAAAATTATGCTATGGCTGTTTTCACATCCAACAATGACATTGATAAATGTTGAAGCAACATTTTTTACTCCATTTGTTCAACAATTTTCCATAAACAAATGGTCAAATTGAATATTTAGAAAAAACATTTTTTTGTTTTTGAATTGAGAAAAGTCAACTATGATTTAGAAAAAAAAAAAAACTTTCTTAAAAATTTTTTTAATTGTTTATAATCGTTTTTTTCATTTATGTAACATTTAAATTATTAGTTAAGGAATAATTTTTTTTGCTAAGATCATAATTGGCAGTTATCTATATAGTAACATGAACAAATTTTTTTTAGCAACAATTTGATTGTTTATCAAGTTACCAATTTGTTCTAAACAAATTATGATTCTCAGTTAATTTTTTTTATCAAACTATCAAAAATTACGAAAACAACGATGTATAACAAAGTGGAAAAATAATATTTTTTGTAACACATGCATGGGAAGTTCGACTTCGCGCGCCGTAAGCAGTGCGCGAGGCGGCCGATTCCCCAACAAATCCAAAACTGTTGAGTAATGTCGTAAAACTGTTAGGTAATGTTTATTACCTAACGCTAATCCGAGCGAAACGAGCGTAACTATGCGCCATAGAACGAAACAAGTGGTGACTACAATCACGCCCTCAGCTGTCCGAAACATTCAGGTTGGGGTATCGTCACCGCGTGTTGTGTACACGAAGTGCGAACTTCCATACAGTGTTACAAAAAATAGTATACGACACACGTGCGCGTATGTGATCCTCACACTCGTGTTTTTGTTACCCTCGCTTCGCTCGGGCGACAAGCTACACTCGTGCGAGAATCACATACTTCGCGCACTTGTATCGTAATCTACTATTGTCTATTTTTTATTGGTTTTAAAAATTATCGTGGTATCAAAGTCGGAGCGGTTACCTGATTCGTCAACTTATGAATTGCTGTAACTTTTAAACTATTGAAGATACAGTCTTTGACATTCAAGACGATTATTTAGAAAATTAATTCATCTTTTGAATAAATTTTTCTCCAGCTCGGTATCTATCATAATTCCCTTGTTACAAGCTTTTGTTTATAAAAATCTTCAGTATCTGCATCTTATAATCCTTATATCTTATAAACTATTGCAATTACGCCTTTTATTATTCAAGGCAATTTTGTAGGCTTATTATTAAGCTACTTGGAGAAAAAAAAATTTTCCTTTAACGCCAATTGTTTATAAATTATTCGTATGTGTTCTAATTTGACAATTTTTTTCATTTATCATTTTTTTGGAACTTAATAAATTTATTATAAACAAATGAAAAAACTTTCTTAATCTTTTATTACGTAATATTGTTAAGTATACATATATAAGAAGGGCTCCCAAGAAGTAAAAAAATTTTAGGACAATTATTTAAACTTTTATGTCGCCGTTTATGAAAACAGAAGTCCGAACAAAATGAGTTAATTAACAATTGTATAGCTTTTAGAAAAATGAAGTTGAAAATTTTTTCTCTGGGGGGCTAGATTCTTTGGAGTGTTCTGATGATAGCATAATTTTTAAAAATTTTAAAATTAATATTCAATAGTAAAAAAATAATAATTTCTATCGCACTCTCTGTTCAACGGCGACGCGTCAGTGCTGATACGGCCGCGCGGACCCCTATCTTCAGCGTCAAATTAAAATTATAAATAATGGAGATAGAGTTCCGGGAGTCAGGACTATATTATTGGAAATTTCCTCCTCTTTAAGATGCTTTTTTTCCAATTTCCGTTATCTCTTGAAGTTTTTTAGGTATAGTCAAAAACCGGAGACGTCTTTTTTTTGGTTTGTTTATTGTTAATAACAATTACAATTTTTGTTTCCGGGAAAAAACAAGAATACGTCTTTTTCAGGATCGCATTCCGAATCGAATGAGCTATCGCTCATATTTTTAAGAGAATTAGAACTATTTTTCTTAGGAAACTCACTTCTCGATTAGACTATTGGTCGGAGGTGAGTACGGCCGCGTTACCTACGGGAGTGCCGCAACATGTACCCGTCATCTCGCTAGCTGTAGCCTCCACAGCATGCAAGACTTGAGAAGTTAATAAATTGGTTCCCAACGTCGCGAACTCCCTTAGATCCTTGCGAGACTTGTAAGAAGCAGCAGCCTTCATTAGTTATCATCGTGCCCCTAATTAAATCTCATTTTTCTCAGACAAAGACTACTGATTCGTGGACTATATATATTTAATAATTTTGTGCATTATTCTATAAACACTGTGAGTTATTTTTTAGATATAGACAACTTTTCTGTTTTTTTACACGTACTTTTAACAGTGAATTGTGGACGATATTTAATCATTATGTGAACTATTCAACTATACATATTCGTAACCCAGAATGCCTCCTCGCCGTGACCACAGGGTTCATCTACCCTTGAACGAAAGAATAAAAGAAGGTAGAATTTTCGAAATGAGTAGGAGAACAGACACAGGTGTTATGTAAGAACAACGATTTCTTTACCCATATTTTTCATATTATTTTGCGACAGCGAGTGCCAGTCCTTTTCACCGCGTTGCTATCAGGCTATCAATTCATCTCAGATTTTTTTGTCCGGAAGGAAGTACATATGTTTAAGAATTTTAAAATAGTAGATTACGATACAAGTGCGCGAAGTATGTGATTCTCGCACGAGTTTACCTTGTCGCCCGAGCGAAGCGAGGGCGACAAAAACACGAGTGCGAGGATCACGTACGCGCACGTGTGTCGAATACTATTTTTTATAACTCAGTGTGCGAATTTTGATTTCGAAAATAAATATAAATATAAATATCTGTCTATCAGTAACCGAAAACCGGCTGGGAATGTGAATACTGTATTTTGGACAATATTCTATAGATACACTATTTACAGTGTGCGGAATGAATCATTCTCTACACTTAGTGCGCGAATGTATAATATACTCCCCGGGAAATTTTTTTTTAAAATAATTATATAAAATTATATATAGTTGGCTATATATAATTATATAAAATTATATCTCAATTTTGGCATGATATAATTTTATCTCATAATATATAAAAATATATAATGTTATATAATTATATAGGAAAATATATAATTATATATAATAATTATATATTTATATAAATGTATAATTTTATATAATTATACAAACTCTTATATCAAATTTATCTTTCAATTGGATTTATGTCATTATATAAAATTATATATTTTCATATATAATTTTATATAATGATATATGATTAAATACACACGTCAAAATTCTGTAGAATTTTTTTTATTGCTCCTCATTTTAAGTTTCATCATTTAAAATACATTTCGAATTTTTATTTTTTGATAATCATACAAACAACTTATTTTATAAAAAAGAAGATATAACTTATGTTTAATTATTATAACAATCCTACAGGTGTATTATTATGAGGCTAGAATAATGATATGTTTTTTTATATCTTCATAAAATACCAGTTATAATTATGAAATCAGTCTCATTTATTAAATATATAACGAAGCTATAAATTAAATATTTATTCGAAAAATGCCAATATTAATTTTTTTCTATCAGAACAAATTATAATTGAGTTTATCAATATTATTCTAAGAACACATTGGTAATATTATTCTAAGAACACATTGGCAATATTACTCTAAGAAGACATTGGCATTATTATTTGACTAGGGAAATTTTTTTTTTTCACTATAAATAAGTAGATGTCGTTGAAGAATTGATTTTATAATCAATAACAGGACAATGAAATTAAATATTCATTCAACCAATGTATAAAAAAACTTTCTAGTCAAAATGTTGATAAGATCTGAGAAAATTATATAAAAAAAAAGATTATTTTTAACTTTGAGGAAAAAGATTATATAAATCACACAGGATAAATTATGAAAAATTTCAAAATGATATGCCCTTTAGTTATTTAGCTGTTTAAGATCATGTCAAAATTATTTTTTCTTAAACTCTACATTTTTTTGGTGAGCCCTTTTGATATCTCCTATCTTCTGAGTCATAGCTTGCTGTGAGTCACACCACTTGTAAGGAGCTCTATCATGTTTAGTTTTCTTCATCCAGCCTTTTTCTTCTGCGTACTTTAGTGTGTATTCTGGAAGAATTAATATTCCATTAGTCCAGTAATTCAGCATTAGCATGTAAACAACCCAAGTGTCAATAAACGAATATGGATGTTTATACATATTAATTAGTATTTTCTAAGAATTTTTATACTTGAAGATTAAAATTAACCATATCACATAACGTAACTGAGATAAAAAATATTAAATTATAAATAAATATCGCTGAAAATTTGATTAAAATTTAAAATTGTATATATCAACTAAATTACACTTTAATTTAATAAAGCAGTGACCTTATCAATTTAATAATTCTGTAAAAATCCATTACTTAATAATTATTGAGATTTTAGCTTTGCTATGCAAAGCTCGAAAGATTTTTGGTAATTCATTTTTTCCTAAATTACGAGGAGGCTGGCCACTATATGTGCAATTAAGTAACTCTTTCTTGTTAAAAATTCCATCCATTAGCTGCCTTATCATCACCCTACCTTCTCAACAGTTGTGCGCCAAATTTAATTGCGTTTCTGTGCAATAAATCCCATCTCCAATATCTACCATCTAAACGATTAATCACAATCAATTATTTCTGATCTACAATTATAGAGTACTTATCAATATTCATTTCAATTGTATACGTATATAATACCTTTCTGCAGTAATCAGGACCTAATAACTGAATATCTTCATCATAATACTTGTCATCATCTTCTTTTTCTGTATCATCTTTCGTTTTATTTTCAATTTCCTCTTTGTCCTTCTTACTAGACTGTCCATCAGCATCTAACAACTTATCATCATTATCAATTTCGGTTTTTATAGAAGCATCAGAGATTACAGGCGTTTTACCCTTATCTTTTCGAGGCGTATTTATTAACTTATTATCATTTTCTTTGACAGTTGGTGTGTTTTTTTTAGTGATGTCGTCAGCAAGAGATTTGCCATCAATTTCAGTGTCGGATGCATGTGAATCAGAATCTTCCAATGATTCTGTAGTTGCAGAAGAATTGTTACTATCATCAACTTTTGTTTCTTGTTTGTCTTTTGACGTAGGTTTATTATTTTCTGTAAACGACAGTGAATTAATTTTTCTATATTATTATTAAATAAATTGCTTATAAAGATGAATGTTTCAAATTAAAATTAACGATGAATAAGTTTTAGAATTAAAAAATACTAGAATACAATGGTTAATTCCTTGTCTGTTGTTGAGCAGTATACTTAAAATCATTAATGTTTCATATTATACAGGAACAATTAACAAAAATAATCTTCATACCTTGTGCCTCGATCGCTTCTAATTTAGATTTCATAGCTTCCAATTCTTTTTGTAAATCATCTTTCGACGGACTCTTCTCTGTAGTAAGTTTCTTCAATTTTGAAGGTTTATCATCTTTACCAAGAAGTATATTCTCAATAAAATTTTGTGAGGCATCTTTATTCTCTGATTCATTAATAGTACGCTGTTGTTTTTCAATAATTAAAGTTTAGTATTGCATTACATACCAATAAAATAATTAATCTTTCGAATAGTATATAATTTAAATACCTTCCTTCTCTTCTGACTGCTATTATCAGCATTGCCTTTTCTTTGAGGTGACCAACGTTGAACTGCTTTTGAAAGTCTCTTAGTAGTTTTTGGCAGTACAGTAGAAGTACTAGCAGTATCAGAAGTAGATTGATTCTTTTTTATTTTATTCAAGTCTTGCCATTTCTTATTAATTTTATTTTCATCTGCTACATATTTACATAAAAAAAGGGGGATTAAGAGATTATTTTGCTAGGCTATATTTTTTTTTAAATTTCCACATGAGTGTAATTTTTAAAATTTTTCTAGTATTAATTTATTTGATTAAAAAAAGTTGTAACAATTGTCAGATGTCTATGAAAGTAAATCTAGAAGACATTAATAGATTTTTCAAAATTAAATAAGCAAACAAAATAATAAAAAAATGACAATTTCGTAAAAATTTACTCATGAATTTTTTAATTTTCTGCTTGTCAATTTTTTATTTGTTACTCTTTGTTTTTTTATTGTTTTAACACCGAAATTGGCTGACATCAGAATTTTTATTTTTTTTCCAAATAAATTAAGATTAAAAAAATTATTTTAAACAAATTGCATCAATATTGTTTTATTCATTTTGAGAGGTGCCATTTTTTGAAATTTTTTATTTATAATGATTTATTTATTTATTTAAAAATAAAAACATCATTACCTGATTGCATGATGACTGTACCATTGTATTTAGAATTTTGCCATAAAAATGTTACCAATTCTCCGGGGTTAGGAATATTTTCCTCATCATAAATGACATCAAAGTCATCAACTTTGCAATAAGAATTGTCGGTTTGACAATGAATAAGAAACATTTTAGACTAATAATTATTTTTAGGTATATCCAGATACTTTTACGATACTTATACAAATAAATTAGATTAATTGCGGATTTGCTACTCGCTCGTTGGCAACCTGTGTAGAAATCTCGTGGCACGTGTTGTTATAGGTTAGAATACATAACACACATCACTGAAATGTAGATAGAACCGGAACGCTCACTGCCGCGGTGGGGGGCGCGCCGAGAGAGATACGCTCGCACCGCGTATAGTCAGGTAAAAATATTCAGTCCAGCTCCAATACATTACTGTGCTGCAACCTGGCATGAGGCTCAAAATTTCGTCACCCGACTGTACAGGAAGAGACAGGGATACTCCGTTGAGCTATCTCTCTCTGATCGCAAATTCGCTACCCCCACCCCGGCAGTGAGCGTTCCAGTTCTATCTACATTTCAGTGACACACATCTACATACTGTAGCTAATATAAAGTTTATGTTATGTCTAATACGCGGTTAATTTGAATTGGTATCCATATACTTATTGGGGTACATACTTACATATTGCATAGTATATACACTAGGGTGGGCCAAAAAAAAAAAAATAATTTTTTTTTTCTTAGCTACCATCAAAATATCGTTCAGGAAGACGAAAAATAAATCCTGTAAAAGTTTAAGCTCTTAATATTAATATTAAGAGGTGGCGTTTAGTTATTATCGATTTCCCATTTAAATAACACAGGAAATTTTTTTTTTTTCATTTGGAATTTTATTCCGTTTCAACGAATCAGCGTGTGATAAAAACCAATACATATTCTTGTAGGAAATTGAACGATCTCCAAAAAAGGTCTGATATGATTTTTCGCTAAGTCGAAAAAAAAAGGAAGTCAAAGTCATCATATAACATTCGAGGTTGGACTTTAACCTTGAATAACTTTCAAACGAGTAGACTTAGCGAAAAATCATATCAGACCTTTTTTGGAGATCGTTCAATTTCCTACAAGAATATGTATTGGTTTTTATCACACGCTAATTCGTTAAAACGGAATAAAATTCCAAATGAAAAAAAAAAAATTTCCTGTGTTATTTAAATGGGAAATCGATAATCACTAAACGCCACCTCTTAATATTAATATTAAGAGCTTAAAATTTTACGGGATTTATTTTTCGTCATCCTGAACAATATTTTCATGGTAGCTAAGAAAAAAAAAATTATTCTTTTTTTTTGGCCCACCCTAATATACACGTCCACTATATATATAACCTCTGGTGCAAAAACCTTTCGCCAAGTACAATAATGTGATCACTACCCCCAAAATAATCTACCAATGAAAATTCCTCCACAACGAAAGTGATACTATAAAAATGTCTACCTACAAAATGATTGAAATCAGATACAATTGCCAAGTACATGTCCGCCGTACAATTATAAAACAGAAGATATAAAAAAATGAAAATTTGGAGTACGTGGTACTTGGCGGGCCAATATTTCATATCACTTCAGAATTATTGACATAGTTTGATGGCTGTTTTCTCGTACTTATCTCTAAGAGGCCCGCCAAGTACCACTACCTCCAAATTTTTATTTTTTTATATCTTCTGTTTTATAATTGTACGGCGGACATGTACTTGGGAATTGTATCTGATTTCAATCGTTTTGTAGGTGGACATTTTTATAGTATCACTTTCGTTGTGGAGGAATTTTCATTGGTAGATTATTTTGGGGGTAGTGATCACATTATTGTACTTGGCAAAAGGTTTTTGCACCAGAGGTGCTTTTGGGGTTGATATCACCACTTTTTGTAGAATTTTGCTTGACCACCTAATAATTGTGCTCGCTCACTACGCTCGCTCGTTTGGGTATTCCTATATCCTCGCTCGCTTGTTAACGTTCTGCCAATTCTGTCTATGAGTAGCTCAATGCACGTACGCTATACATTTCATACCATCTTACAACCTTGATAAGCAGTAATGTTAAATGTGGCAATATAATATAAATACTTTTTCCAAAATTTTACTTGACTACCTAATAATTATGCTCGCTCGCTACGCTTGCTCGATCGGATTTTTCTATATCCTAGCTCGCTAGGGTCGCCCCGTACTCAGCATTCTGCCAATTGTTTCCATGAGTATCTCAATGCATGTATATGTACGCTGATGCAGTTTATATCGTCTGAATCCGTCGATGAGCAGTAATGTTAGATGTGGTAGTATAATATAAATATGTTGAAAGCACAAAGGCCTGAAATAATGACATACGCTATCATTCGTTGCTTTCCGAGCCCTGTAAAGATATGTTCTTGTGTGCATGTATTAAATATGATATATTTGACCCATTGGATATATACGAAAATATTTGGAAATAAATAATATTATATTGAACACCTGCCAGGTTGATTGGAAGCTGTGTCACTTATTAACTCATGTTGTAGACTAAACTTTATGCGATTCAATAACCGTATACCTATAACCTAACCTCAAAATTGCACACTTCGTCATTTCATGAGAGATTGTTATAATTTCGCCCTCCACTTTAAATGTCAATTTTATCATAATAAGTAAGTATATGAAACATAAAAGAGAATTGAGAGGAATGAAATTTGCAGAATGTCCAGATATACGAATATGAACAGAACTGACAGCTCTGTCTCGTAAGCCCGTCTGTCCGTACTCCGTGGTCTAGTGGCATCGATTCGCGATCATACGTCAACAGCGTCGACAAGAGCGCCACCTGGCACTGCTATTCAGTGGTGGCCGCTCTTTCCTAATTCTCAGACACATAGGTTTAAGGACCACTTGGTCTGAACCGCTCTTTCCTAATTCTCAGACACATAGATTTAAGGACTACTTGGTCTGAAAGAGAAGGAGACGAAAAATTTTCAGACGAAACGGGTACTCATAAACTTAAACTAATCATATCTCAGCTTTTCGGGCACTGATTCAATTGAAGCTGGTCTCAAATGAAGGGCTCTTCGTCCCTACATTCTGAGATAATTATTTCAATCCCCGGGATATCGCGAAACGAAAGATATTAGGAAAATACTGTCTCCCCACCACGCCGGTTAGCTCCCGTGCGGGAATATAGACTCGTCGAGTCTCGCGCGGCGTATATAGATATATATACCTTATATAATATTTTTTTTTATTGCACTTGGCGCGAGACTCTATCGAGTCTCTTGATAATCACATAAGTAACAAGTATAAATGTTAATGTTGGTATTTATAAATGTATAACCTACAATGGAAATATAATACTACATTAGAAAAAAATAACGCGTGATAAAAAAAAAAAAAAAAAATTTGTATTCAAAAAACGATTTTTTTGATAAAAAAAAGTTGCTAGTATTTACTTCGGTGAGTTTTGGTAAGTAAATACCTACACATCAGAATAGATGGTAGTTCTTTATTAGGAAATTTTTTTTTATCGGATAGTTAAAGTATAAATAAATTTTTTTTTCATTTAAAGATAACAATGTCACATTTGAACAATGAACCATCATCATCCAGGTCTGCTAAAAGGTATAAATTGTATCATGAAGACCCTGATGCTCCAGTAAGTACAATAATGCACATTCAATCTACACAAAAAAATCTTAATACATATTTCAAACAAAAAATATGCCTTGTACAAATTTTGCTTAAATTTTTATCCTCATTTTACACTACATTTGATACTATTGTAAATTGCAGATACCTTTAAGAACATAGTATCGATGGGAAAAACTGATTTCTTTTCGTAACGAAGCCACATGTGATGAACACGATTCTAGTGCTTCTGATCATGTCATTGATTTATCAGACAGTGATAGTTACGATGAAAATATCTCGTCTGAAAATCCGGATGATCGCAGCAGAAATAATGACGATAGTGAAAATGTAATTGAAGAACACGTATATGATGATGTTAGATTAGCAGAAATGGAGTACTCAACAGATAACAGTGACGTTGAAGATTTTTATGAATCTGAATTTGATGCGTCTGACAGCGTAAATGATCAGAATCAAAATCAAGAACTTGGCATCAATGAAAATCGCGTAATTATTCATTTTCATCGTGATACTCATGAAAAAGTAATGCTATATGAAAATAGCTCTGTATCTGTTGACCAAGCAATTTATGATTTACTTAATTGCTATGTTAAACATCAATTAATCAAAGCTGCGCTTAAAGAAGCATTGAGAATGCATATCAACATATTACCTGAAGATAATTCAATGCCTAAAACTCTACATAAATTGTTGCAGTATGCCAAAAAAATTGCTCCACCATGCAACATTACGAAGCATTATTATTGTAAAGTGTGTTCAGGGTATGTTGGTAGTGATATAAAAGTTATCACTTGTCCGGAGTGCAATGTTAAAGTCGACAAAAAATCATTTTTTTTCGAATTTGACATTCATACTCAAATAAGATATCTATTTGAACATTACAATTTGAGTGAAAAACTTAAACCACTTATGCCACGTGATGATAATATTATTACAGACGTCACTGATGGCTCAGAGTATATTCGAACAAATTTGCGCCCAAATAGACAAAAATACGATCTAACACTAATAATTAATACCGATGGTCTCTACTTAATAAAAAGTTCTAAAAGTCATTGCTGGCCACTGTTAGGCACTATAGCTGAACTTCCTGCTAATATAAGAGAGTCATTTATCATAAATCTGGGCTTGTGGTATGATAAAGATCATAATCCATGTATGAACACATTTTTGCGGCCTCTGTATTCGAAACTAAATCAATGCTTCGAAGAAGGTTTTCAATGGACTCATCCAGTGACAAAAGATTTGATTACGTCTCGAGTAATCGCTCCTTTGATAATAGCAGATGCTCCGGCTCGAGCTCAACTTCAGAACATTTTCAATTTTAACGGTCGGTATGGTTGTAATATGTGTGAGATCCGAACAAAAAAAACGCGAAATGTAGAAGCTGGAAAATAAAAGGCCGATATTATCCTTATAATTTTAATGCTAAATTAAGAGATGGTGAAAGAATGATTAATCTTGCTCGAATGTTGCGAAAAACAGGAAAAAAACATTTGCGAGGCGTTAAAGGATATTCCATATTATCTTGCTTTCCATTACTGAACTTAGGAACATGTTTTATACCTGAATTTATGCATTCAGTATTATTAGGAGTAGTCAAACGATTTTTCAATATTTATATTAACAAGCCAGGCGCTTGGAACATCAAGCCTTTCATCAATGACATTGATAAATTTATAATGAATATTCGTCCTCCATTGTCTTTTAATCGAATGCCAAGATCTCTTACACAAATTCATTTTTTCAAAGCTGCAGAATTTTATAACTTGCTGTTATTTTATTCACTCCCAGCTCTCGAAAATTATCTACCAGAAAATTATTTTCAACATTTGATGGCATTGGTTATTGCAATATTTAATTTAGTTAAGGATCAAATTACATCTGATGACTTAGAACAAGCCGATAAATTATTAAAAGTATTCGTCAATGACATTCCAGTCTTATTTAGTGATGACGAGTTGACCTACAATTCTCATCAACTTTTACATTTAGTATTATCCGTAAAACGATGGGGTCCACTGTCAGGAACATCAGCTTTTTGTTTTGAAAATTACAATGGCTTTATTGCAAGAAGTGTCAGTGGTACTAAGCACTTGTCACAAGAAATTGTTAACAATGTAATGATAGCTCAAAGTGTCGGTATTTTAAAAAACCATGTAACTGAACCCAATCAAGAACGTTTAAATATCGAAACAGTGAAAAATTATAATCTTCTCGGCAAAAGAATAACGAACTACAGATTTAGTGATGTAGAACACCAGCTATTTATATCTAAAAGTGTAAAGTCAACTGATATTGCTATATATGCTCGAGCGAAAATTAACAACAGGATTTATACGTCAAATCTATACAAGGAAATTAAGGCTAATAGTCATAATGTTGCAATAATAACTACTAGCAATATTCATCTCTATGGATCAATAGACTTTTTTTTTGAATATCAAAACAATTTATATTTCTTATTAATAACATATGCCATAGAACACACAAAAATATTAATGCATTTAAAATCTAAAATAAAAATTAAGCACATGAAACCAATCAAAGAAACAGGCGAAATTATAATAATGTCATTAGAAAACATATTATCTATAACTCAACTAGTAAAAGTTGGAGAATATGTATGCACTCAGCCTAATTTAATTGACCGAGTTTGGTAATAATAAGAATACTTATTAAATATACATATTTTTATTAATAAAACATCATTATTATCTTGTAGTAGTAATGGTTTTTATTGTTTTTGTCTTTCGACCTTACAATTTCTTTCATTGTTTGCTTTTCTTTTTCCTGCTTATTTACATTGTTTGTGTTTCTTACATACTATGCTTACTTTACGTTTTACTGCATTTTATCTTATCTTATTTTCATGTTTTTTTTTTTTCTTAAATATACTATACTATGATATAATAGTTCGTATTTGCATTTGTCTTTTATTTCTTTTCATTATTTGCTACGTTTCTTTGCCTTCTTGCGATTTGCTTGATATCTTTTTCTTCTTTTCCTATATTCTTCTCACCTACTTGATTTCTTTCTTCACCCTGTCATCTTCTCCTTCTTCTCTTCTCATTTCGTTTAGCACTTCAGCCAGTTTGTCTATCAGTTCTTTTTTCTTTCTATTGTTGCTGCTGTCTTTTCTCTCTTCTGATGCTTCTTTGCTGTTTCCGTTTCTTTCATGTTCTTTTTCCTCCTGTCTTTTTGGCTCTCTTTCTTTCCCCTTCTTTTGTGCTATTTCTGTCTTTTCTTCTTTCTTTCTTTTTCCGCTGCTTCTTTTGTTGCGCAGTTTCTCTTGTATCTTTCTTCTGCTATTTTCGCCTTGAGTCTCCATCTTTTCTCTCTCTCTTTGTATGACATGTCTTCTTCTATTTTGATGTCCTCTTTTGCCTCTACTTTCGCTCTGCCTTTCAATACTTCTGTCCTTTCTTCTTCGCTCCATAGCTCTATTATTGCTGTTCCTCTCTCCTTTGTGAGGTCGACTCCGCCGCATTCTCTCTCTTTTACTATCTGCACTGCTTTTGCTGCCGCTGCGTTGACTATTCTTTTGGCTTCTTCTCTCCACTTCCTCGAGCCACCTACTCCTTTTATTACTATGTTCCTTTTTCTTGCCTCTTTTGCTTCTCGTTCTGCTTCTTCAGCTTCTTTTTCTGCTGCCTCTTGCGCCGCTGTTTCTCCGCTGGCCTCGTTCCTTCTTGCCTTTTCTTTCAACTTTTCTATTTCTTTTTTCAGGTCTTCGACTTCTTTTCTGTTCACCTTCTCGTTGACTTCTGTCCTTAGTCTTTTCACCTCTTTACTTAGCTCCCTCACTTCTTTTGCCCATTCTTCTTGGATTATCTCCACCACTTCTATTCTGCCTCTGTTTTCTTCTTCTTGCATGGTTGCCTCTTTTTTTTTCTTTGTCGTCTGTGTTGTTCTACACTCGCTGCCGTATGCCTGGTGACTGCCTGACTCTCTTCATTTGCCGGCGCCCCACTCTGCCTCTGTTTCCTCCGTCTTGTTTGACTACGAGTGTGTTTCCATGTGTTTGGGCGCTTTCTGTAGCTTGTTCTTGCTCGTGTTGGCGTCTAACTGTTTGCCTGCTCCGTTGCTGCCCGTTTTTATTCGTCCCGCTCTCTGTTTTGCCGACTCCTGTTTGTCTGTTTCTTGCCTGTCTTACTTCTCGCTCCGTTGGCTGCTGCCTCCCCGGTCTTCTTTGCGGGGGGGTCGACCCCTCGGCCCCGGTCAGAAGGTGAGACTTAGCCTTTCCTTTAATCTTTTGTTCCTTCTCTTATTCTTTTCGCTTCTTCTCTTATTCCTTCTATGTTTCTCATCCATCTGGTTCCGCTTCCGTCGCCGTTTAGGATTTCTTTTATTTTGTCCATGCCTCCTTGTCCGCCTCCCCCTGTGCATCTCTTTATTACGTGCTCCCAGCTTTCCACTTCTGCATCGCATACTCTACACATCTTCTTTTCTTCTTCTTCCCAGTACCTTCCTTCTCTCATTTCATTTCCTAGCCTGAATCTTGCTATTCTCGTCATTTCTATTTCATTTCCTTTTATTCTTAGGTACTTGGGTTTGTCCACTGTCACGATTTCTTTGTATATTCTATTGTATTTTGACTTTCTTATCCTTTCGAATCTTTCTTGCGCTTGTACTTCTCTGTCTCTTTCTTCGAGCTCAGTTTTCACATCTTCTCCTCTTTCTCTCTATTTTTCAATTTCTTCTGTGCTATATCCTCTCTCTTCGAAGAATTTTCTTCTTCCTTCTTCCCATTTCGATCTGTCTATTCTTTTGCTTGCTTTGACTTCATTCCAGCATCTTCTCGCTAGCTCGTTTCCCCCTCCTGCTTGCAGTTTTTCCTCGTATTTTAATGCTCTCCTTCCTGCTTTTGTTTTTATTTTGTCCCTCTTCACTTCTTCTCTTACCATATATCCTGGTGTTCTCCAGTCTAGGTTTAGAGTCCATCTTATGTATTTTTCTTGGACTCTTTCTATCTTCTCTCTTTCCTCCCAACCCCATATCTCTGCGCCGTACATCATTATGCTTTCTATTAGCGCTTCGAACAGCCTTATTCTTTTTTTCCAGTCTCCTGGCATTTTTCTTTTCCCTATTCCCCATGCTTGCCCTAACGCTAGGGTGGCTTTTCTTGCTCTGTCTCTTATGTGTTCCTCCAGTCCTCCATTTTTCTGCACTATGTATCCTAGATACTTTAGTTTCTTTACTTCTTCTATTTGCTTACCCTTCCACTCCCATTTCTCTTCTTTTTCTCTTCCTCCCCCCTTCCTGAATCTTATTATTTTTGTTTTTTCTGCGTTTAGCTCGAGTTCTTTTCTGTCTAGGTATTTCTCTGACCTCTTCAGCATCTGTTTTAGTTCTTTCTCATCTTTTGCCAGCAGTACTACGTCGTCGGCGTACGCCAGGGTCCATATTTTCTTCTTCGCTACCACGATCCCTCCGTCTTGTCCGTTGCGCAGCGTTTCTTCCCAGTCTGCTAGGTATGCATTGAACAAGTATGAACTTAGCGGGCACCCCTGTCTTACTCCTTTTACCGTTCACAATGTATTCCCTGTTTTCTCCCCTACTTTTATTGTGTTTCTTGTCTCGCTGTATATCTCTTTTATTCTTTCGATTAGATTACTGCTTATTCTCTGTTTTTCCAGCATTTTCCACAGCTTTTCTCTGTTTAGGGAGTCGAATGCCGCTTTCAGATCTATGAATGCCGCTATTACTTTGCCTTTTTCTTTTTTCGTTTGTCTGCCTATCAGGTGGTTTAGTACATACATGTTCTCTGTCGTCCCTCTGCCTTTTCTGAACCCTACTTGATTGTCTGGGATTGCGTTTTTCTCCTCTTGTTCTTTTCCTAGCCTGTTCGCAAGTACCGATGCGTATATTTTATACGCTGTCGGCATCAGCGTTACCCCTCTATAGTTGCTGGCCTCGTTTTCGTTGCCTTTTTTGTATATTGGTATTACCAGGCCCTCTTTCCATGTTTCTGGTAATCCTTCTCCTCTCCATATTTTGTTTATGAGCCTGTGCATCCCGTCTGTGGTGTTTTTTCCGCCTTGTTTCCATGCTTCGTTCGCGATGCCATCTGGTCCTGTTGCTTTCTTGTCCTTTAGTTTCGTTATTATTTTTTCGATTTCCTCGTATTCTATGCTGTCTGGCTCGTTGCTTTCTCCTTCTCTTTTTTTTCTCTCGCTTTCTGTTTCTCTTTGTTCTTGTATTCCCTTCATTCCTTCCTGACTTGTTTTTACGCCTTGTAGCAGCTGCATGAAGTGCTCTTCCCATTGTTTCATTGTTATTTCTTTGCTTATCTCTTTCTTCTTCTTTCTGCTCTTGTTTATTACCTTCCATACTTCTGCTTCCGTTTTTGCCTTTCTTATTTCTTCTATGATATTTTCTGCCTCTTCTTCCTTTTTCTTTACGCATGTGGCTCTGAATTTTTTCTTTTCTTCTCTATACACTTCGACACTGCCTGTTCCTCTTTTCCACTTTTTTAGTGCTTCTTTTGCTCTGCTTTTTGCTTCCGTGCATTCCTCGTTCCACCATGTGTTTTTTCTTCTTGTGTTGTTTCCGTTGCCTGCTTTCTTCCATTTTACCGCTTCTTTTATTGTGCGTTCTAGATTTTTCATTATTGTTTCTGTGTCTTCTCCTGTTATGACTTTGTCTTTTATCTTTTCTCCGTAATGTCTCGTTCCCTCGTCTGACCAGTCTATTCTTCTTACTGCTGTTTCTTCTTTTATTTCGCGTGTGTCTCTCCTGTCTTTCTTTTCTCCTCTTATTTTTACTGTCACTGGGAGGTGGTCTGATTCTATGCTTTCGTCTACCTTTACTTCTGTTATGCGTTCCCATGCCGCTACGTTTGCTATCACGTAGTCTATTACGGATTCGCCTGCTGGGCCTATGTATGTCATTTCTCCGTTTTCGTCTCCTTCGCACATACCGTTCAGTATGCCCAGTCCCTCTTCTTCTAGCCACTCTAGTAGGATCTTTCCTTCCTTGTTTATAACTCTGTCTTTCGATTTCCTGGGGTTGGCTGTTTTCTCACTTTCCTCGTCTCCCAGCTCCAGTCCCCCTTCTTCCGCTGTTCTTGCGTTTAGGTCACCTCCGATGAGTATTGGGTCTTCTCTTCCTCTGTTTCTTAGTTTGTCGCTTATCGCTTTCGTTACCTCCTTCATTTTCTGGTTCGAATATACTGTGAATATGCTCCACTCTGTGCCTTCTATTTTTACTCTTCTTTCTACTATTCCTTCTGTTTCCTCTTCGTCCTCTTTGTTGTTCTTATTTTCTGATATGTCTGTTCTCACTCCTGATGCTATGCCTCCGTATGCTCTACCTTTCTTGTGTTTTCTTGTTGCTTCTTGTGTTTCCCAGTTGCATTTTTTCGGCATCATATCCTTTGCTCTCTCTTTTGTCCTTTCTTCGCACCATGTTTCTACTAGTCCAGCAATGTCCCAGCTTTCTATTTCGTTCCAGACGTCGTGGGATTGGTTCCATATTCCCGCTATGTTCCAGAATCCGATTACCGTTTCTTTCTCTTCTGCTGCGGTATCTTTGTGTTCTTCATTCTCGTTTCATTCGCTGCGTCCTCTGCCTCTGCTGCTCCTTCCTCTTTCGCTTCTTCCTCGTGTTTCTCTTTTGTGTTCTCTCTGTATTTCTTCTTCCTCTTCTTCTCCTTCCCAGCTGTCTTTCTCTTCGTTCTACTTGATGCAGACTCCGTCTATTTCTATTTTTTGGTACATGATCTTCACTCTTTTTCCTGCCTCTTTTTCTTTTTTCGCTCTATCTGCTATTCTTCTCTGGATTTCTCTTTCTTTCCATGTTCTGTCATTGTCTATGTATATTCTTCTTTCTCCTAGCTTTCTTTTGTTCGCCATGACTTTTGTTTTTTCTTCCCATGTTCCTATCTCTGCTATTAGTATCGCCGTTCTCCTTTGCCTTCTGCCCATGCGTTGGTTATGCTCACTTCGTTTCCAACTATCTCTTCGCATATCTTCTTAGCTTGTTCCGTTTCGTTTCCTGTGCATTCCCCTAGGCCCTTTATTGCTATTCTGTTTTTTCTTCCCATCCCAGATAGCAAGCTTGTCCGAACGACGTCCGCGAGCCGTCTTTTCTAAGACGTCTGAGTCGTAACGTCCATAAGACGTCTCCAAAAAGTCGTCAATATCACGACGTCTAGAAGACGTCTGTGAAAAGACATTATTCTGACGTCTCATTTCCAATCTAACATTTTTCAAGTATGTCGTATTATCGTCTAAAAGACGTCTTATAGTCGTCTTAGGGTTGTTAGGCAAGTATGCCGTAATTAGGACCTATAGGTGGCAGCACAGTTACATTTTTAGTACGAGAACACGATACAAGCTGCGCGGCTCACGCTTCCGTTTCCGGGATCTTAATAATAGAAGGAAAGAAGAGAAAAGAAGAGATCGAAGAGATAGCCAAGGACGGTTTGATTCGCAGATTGAGGTAAGTTTTGAATATGTCTTCGCTTATGTCGGCGGGTGCTATTAAAAATCACAATGCGATTGATGTTATCCTGTGCCTGTTAGTCGGTAACCGGAATACATATAATTTCTAACATAACCAGCATGAGATAACATTACATAACATAACCTCAAACATAATTTAATATGTCCACCAAAATGTTTATGTATGATTGAAATAAAAATGTAATAGGGGAAGGTAGGGCGAAACCGGCTGGTGGGGCAAGACCGACCAACAGAAAAAAAAATTACATGGTATTTAACTCGGAGCCTTATTAGAGTGTCAATCGGAATATTCATTTAACTGTTCAGTAATCTGTACAGCAATGTTCATTAATGGGTTCGCGGTGGTTAACTTTTTTTCAGATTTTTTCGGAAACGAGACTCCATTCTAGTCGTATTTCATGTGCCGATGGCCGAAAATATAATAATGATAATTGTGACCCCTTATAAAAATATTATAATATTATTCTATTTGATTGTATCCGAAAAAGCCCGAAAAAAACAGTTAACCACGGCGAACCCATTAATGAACATTACTGACCATCGCAAATTACATCCAGGTTGAAAAGAGTTGAGATGTAATCAACAAATGTATCAACTTACAATTTACAATAGTGTCTAATTAGAGTTATATATGTACATGCTTCTAAATAAATAAAATTTGGTTGAAAAAAAATCAGAATCTATACATTTTATTTATTGACCGCGCGTGCGCCATATTTACTTTCGAATAACATAAAAACATCCTTATTTGGAGATCCTGTAGAAGTCGCCCAGACGAGACGTCGAAAAGACGTTATTCTGACGTCTTATTTTCGATCTGACATTCTCAAGTATGTCGTATTGTCGTCTAAAAGACGTCTTATATTCGTCTTCGGGGCGTCTATAATATGTTGTCAGAAATGCGACGTTTTTATGACGTCGCAAATCGGGACATAAGACGTCCCTAAGACGACTATAAGACGTCTTTTAGACGATAATACGACATACTTGGCAAATGTCAGATTGAAAATAAGACGTCAGAATAACGTCTTTTCGACGTCGCGTTGCTATCTGGGATCCTCTCTCTCCGCTCCACTTTGTTTTGTACCTCTTTTATTTCTTCTCTCATTTTTTCTTCTATTTCTCTCATTTTTCTCTTTATTTCCTCTTCTCTGCTCTTTTCCATTTCTGTTTTTCTTTGTTCCTCTTCTCTCATAGCTTCCTCTGCGGTTCGTGCGATTTTTTCTCTCTCTTCAGCCATCCGTTGGTCCCATTTTCTTTTCTCTTCTTCTCGTCTGTTGGCCTGCTCCCTTTCCATTTTCTCTATTCTTCTCTCTAGCATTTCTGTTCTTTCTTCTACATTGTTTGTGTTTTCGTTCGTCCATCCGTTGGCTATTTCTGTTTCAATTCTTTCCAGTCTGTTTGTCAGCTCTTTTCTCTCCTCTCTGCCTTGTCTTCTTATTTCTTCTATTTCTTGTTGTATTCTTTCCTTCTCTTCTTTTTCTTCTTTCCTTCTTTCTTCTGCCTCTTCTCTTGTCCTCTTCATCTCGTCGGTCATGTTCTGCATCCCTCTCATTAGGTTTTTCAGGGCGTTCTTCATCCATTCCATGTCCTCCCCTTGCGGCTTCTCTTTTTCTTTTTCTTTTTCTTTCTCGTTTTCTTCATTCTTTGCTATCTCTTTCTTACCTCCTTTGGCTCCGTAGTCTGCTTTTTGTCTTGCTTTCTGTGGTGACCTTAACATCCTGTTGCTTCTTTTGAAGGCACTTTCTGACTCGAATTCTGTGCCTTCGCTTTCTTCGCTTTCTTCCCCGTTTTCTTCTTTCTTTTCTTCTTCTTCTGTTTCTTCTCTCTTCCTTTTCCAGCTCGCTGGAAGCGCTCCGTCGGACGCTGACCTTTCCCTTGCCCACGACTCTGCTTTTCTGGGTCTACCTACTTTGTTCGATTTATTCGGTTCTTTTGTTCCTGTCGGCGTCTTCCACTCTTCTTCTCTTCTTATGTTGTCTTCTTCTGCTTTTTTCTCGTTGCTTCTCTCTTGTTTCTCGCCTTCTTCGTTCTCCATGCGGTTTCGCTTGCTTATTGCCTCTGCTGCACGTGGCTCCTGCTCTGTGACGTCACCGCCTGCGTCTAACTGTGCTCACTGTCTAACTATGCTGACTGTCTAACTTGTGGCTGTCTAACTATACTGACGCTTGAGGTTGTCGCCTACCTGTCTGTTGTCTTCTGGCCTCTCCCCGATTGATGCGGGTCCGCCTTTCTGCCGGCTTGTCACGTGACTTTACTTGTTGACTTGCACTTTCCTTCTTTTCTCTGCAGATTCTCTTTACCTCTCGCTTTCTCTCTTTCGCCTACTGATGCACTTGCACTTGCGCACTTCTGGCACACTTTCTACGCGCTTTTCTTTATCTCTGTTTTCCGGTTCTGTCACTTTTCCGCGGCGCTTTCACTTTCACTGCTCTTCGTTTTGACAGTTACCGGAAGTCAACTCATTATCACCTTGTATTCAAACTATATAATATTTCTTAAACTAGATATATATTTATGTACATCATCGATAAATAATAAAATAAAGTTAAGTAATCGCTTATAACAAGAAATTACATTCTAAATTAGAGAATATTATCCTTCTTCTCTCCTTGATATATCGGTAAGTTTATACATAGTTATTAATACTAACGAAAAAGGCAAAAAAATGAATAAAATCAATATAAATGCTTAAAAACTATATATATATAGGGGAGCGTGGGGTAATTGGAGCCACGTAAGCGAAAGCACTAAAAAAATAAATTTAATGATTTAATCATATTTATTTTTCGTACTTTTTGACTTCTTTGGTTATTTATCTATAATAATTATGATGAATTTTTCTATGAAATCAACGAACGGCTATAAAAAATTGGCCCTAGAAAAATGTTGCTTCCGCTCTCATTACCCCACCTGTCGGGTAATGAGAGCCACAACTTTCCCCTATACGTGAAACAGATTTACTTATGTATTTGGTACTGCTTCACTTAACTAAGTAACCAATACTCAACAAAAATATAGCTTTATTCACTTAGATATTACAAAATGATATTATTCTATGGAATAATAATAATATTGATTTTCCTTTATTCTGTATGGATTTTATAGCATTTTTTCAAAGTATCCGATGTCCAACCGGCTTTTGACGTTGTAAGGTAAAAGACCCTATTATGAGACATATTTCAAGGTAGCTCGAACATTTTTACTGTTTGAAAATGCATTTGAGAGAAAAATACAATTTGAATAGTATTGTACAATTGTTTTATGATTATTAGACCGGTATTATATGTTTAAACTCAATTTCGACTCAAAAATGAATGGAAATATACCATATTTGCAAGCAATCTGTATGACCCCTTTTATGAGACAGTTTAGAGAGGTATGGCCCTGGTGTCTCATGAAAGAGGTCCCTATTTATGAGACAGCTGAAAAATATACAAAACGATTTTTATATTATATTTTTATTACTATGAGATCATTTTTAACATAAAATAAGTAATTGAAAGGTTTTGATAACAAATTAAAGTTATTTCACAGAGTTAACGATTAATTTACACAAGATATAAAGTAATTTATTTTTCCTATTTTATTTTTTTCTGGATTTGTTTTACTTGTTCCATTAATTTATTTTTTTTCTTCCTGTAATCGTTTCCTTTTCTGTTTCTTCTCCTCCTGTTGCTTTTTCAACTTTTCTTTTTCCAATTGAAGATTATACCACTCATCCGAAGTCCCAACCGAAGGTAATTTTGATTTACCAGTTTTTTCAACTCGACTCCTTTTTTTTTCGGTAAATATTCAACGGGTACGGTAAAAATCTCCTTGAATGGTGTTTTCGGCGAATTATCTAAGATCAAAGATTGTAAAAATTTTATCAAATAACTTTTTAATTGTAAATAATTCTTTAAAAAGAATTTTACATTACCTTTTCTTACAGCTTTTGGTGAAATTTGCTTCTTGCTCGAACTCTGTCCATCAATTTCTTCACAATGATTTTCCTGATTTTCTGCAAGTCCTAAAAATTTATAATTTTTATTAATCGAATCAAAATTAACACTACGCGAAATTCACATACCTGGCTGATGATTCTGGTTAACGGGACAGTTTTCAATTGTAAATGGTACATTATCGGGATCATTTTGTTTAAGTAAATTTGAATTGTTGTTATCAGAAGAAACTATCGAATCTGTAACGGTTGAGTGACAATTGCTGACAGTCTCCGGCGTGTGATTGGTATCACTCAATGGTGTTTCATCAATCATCTGAACCGGCAGATCGTATACAAATTCATAAGTATAATCATTTCCAACAAGAGCATTTTGGTCGCCATTCGTCATGTTAAGATGCTCGTCGAAAATAATAATGGGTTGCAATCCTTCATCACTATTTACTATATCAGCGTGTGTTTCCAGATTTGTTGAATCTTCTTCATCATTCGTATATGTGTTATTTGTTGGGGGATTAATTCTTGGATCAATACCTTCATATGAATCTTGTTGATTAGTACGCAACCTATTTTTCAAAGTATCTAGAATACTACGGTCTTTTAAAACTTCAATTTTTGTGATTACTGGCTTCTGTTTCGCAGTTTCACCTATTATTAAAATAATGTATACGTGTATGATAAAAAGAATTTATACCAAATTATTCAATCGAATTTTCTAAAAAAAAAAGTAATTTTTGTTTTCAACTACAAAAAAAAGTAATCAGTATTAATAGTAAAAAATGTATAATAGATTAAATTAATCTTAGCTTGAAAATTGATTTCGAATATAAAAAATTGCGAAAAAAATTGTAAATATAAAATTTGAAAAAATTGATCATAAATATTAATTGTAAATAAAGTAAAAAAATGTTTAAGTATATAATTAGTAATTGTAAAATCAATTTTTGTAATTATTTGTTTTAAATACCCGTCGATTTTTTATACATGTCAAACCAGTAATCAAACAAGGCTTTTTTTTCAATGTCACCGGTCCATGATCCATTATTTGCTGCCTTTTTAAAATCAGAAAGTATTTCCGCAGGTAAATTATTTTCGAACAATTGCAAAAGTCCTTGTTTCTCCGTAACCTCATTGGAATTTTCGCTGTGATTATTCTCGAGAGTTCGTTTAAGTTTTTTTCCCTTATTTAAAATATCGTAATCTACCGCTTTGGCATTAAATGGATGGAGCCCTGATCCTCGAAAACCACTTTGAACTACCTTCTCTGCATTAGGCATATTATCTAATGTATATTGGAGAACAAGGGGAAAATTTTCTTTCGTGACTTGTGTAACACCCTGCTGACTTTTCCATTTCGGGACACATTTTCTCCATGTTTCTTTAAACGGATGGAAGAACGAAATATCAAGAGGTTGCATGATGTGAGTGGAATCTGGCGGTAACATAATCAACTCAATCTGTCTTTCACGACAAAAATTTACCAATGGTAAATTGAGGTGAGATGAGTGATTATCCATGTAAACAATGATAGGGAATTGTGTATTTTCTTTCACCAGCCAAGGGTGGAACACATTTGTGATGTACTCATAAAATGTTTCAGTTGTCATCCAGCCATTATCAGATATACCAATACCCCATCCTCTTGGAGTATTTTCAATAATTTTTTTTGGTACATTCTTTTTATATGAGAACATGAGCATAGGGGGAGCACGAACGCCATCAGCTCTGTAAATGAATAATACAGTTAATGCTTCTTTACCTCCATCAACAATCTTGTACACCGCACGAGTACCCTTCGCAGCAAGCACACTTTCAGCATCCGGACATAACTGAATACTGCTTTCATCGCAATTAAAGATTCTACTTGAGGGAATATTCAATAGATTTTTTTTTTGTAGATATTTTTCATTGTTTTGAAACCATTCTTGTAGATCTTCTTGAGTAACTGCCGCTCTTCTTGTACTTAATTGCTGAGGTTTTCTGATTGAAAGTTTTGGATGCCGTTTTCTAAATCGCTCGTACCAATGACGACTAGAACGATCATCGGTAAACGGAGTTTTCTTCTCAATAGTTTTAACATACTTTTGTACGCTATCCAACAACTCACTCTTAGTGACAGGTGCTCCAATCTCTGCCCGATGTAATACCCACTTGACAATACTATCCTCTTCATCGTTGGATAAAACTGTTCCGGGACCGGTTTTACTTTTGGTTTTCTCTGGATCCAGATTTTTTTTCCTGCCTTAAGTCGCTACTGGTATACCAAAAGCAGCAGCAGCTTTTCTCAAAGAAATTCCCGTATCTTTCATAGCTTTTAAAGCTTTCTCAACATTATCGTGATTATAATTAATTCTTTTAGTTTTTTTTTTCTTTGAATTAATACTAATATTATCAGAAGTCAACACATGTTTTTTTTACTGATTTTGTTTGTTCACTCCTTCTCGATTGTGTGGATTTTTTTGCCATGCTTATGAATAATTTTTAAATATTTTTTGTTGTCTTTCAATCTGTAACATATTACAAATCAATATTTACATAAATGTTGAAAATTTTATATCAATAAATAATAAAATTTAAATAAAAGAATTAAAAAATTAGTTAGTCACATCAGCATGCTGTCATAGTTGGAGGTTAGGTTTATAATTTCACTCTAATTAATGTGATATACTTACTTGAAAATAATAATTTAGAGTTGTGTACGTCATTAACGTTCTAAATTATATGTGTACACTGTTTTTTTATGAATTATTGTTGAGTACTAACAATTATTACTATCAACATTCACTGTCTCGTCAAACCGGGACTACGGATAGAAACATATGTCCGTGTTCCGCGATACACCTGATAAAGTGTCTCATAAAACCGTACATGCAATAAAAAAACTGTTGGTATTATGAGACACTCGAAAATAAAATACTTTCGTCATAATTAACGTGAAAATGTTTATACAGACTAAATTTACTATTCATTAGTTTTCAATTAATATAAAACATAAGTATAAAAGTCGTAAAAACAATGTTTTTTGACTATGCTGAAAAGTTCGATAGTCGTCATTATTTCACTCTCTTTAGATGTGAATTTAAATGCAGATTATGAACCCAGCAGTTAAGAATTTTTTTTTGACAATATATAATAAACAAATTACAAAATTAATGAATCGCCTTAAAAACTTAGTGAAATATGTATTCGTTATATTTTTTATATTCAAGTTTGATTTGTTTCGTTCTTTATTCGTCGTATATTTCCGTCATGTATCATTAAAGGGGACATTGTCTCATAATGGGGACTTTTACCTTACGTTTTCTGTTTCTAGTCATCTGAAACATGAGACGAAATATTGCATTCAATAATTTGCAAAGGGGCAATGAGAGCAACCATGGCTCTCATTACCCGAAATGCTTCTTATTTGAATTAATAAGAATTCACGACGTAATTTTGTTATTCTTCCTATTAACGTGTTTCCATACAAAAATACATTCAATAAGGTAAAAGATAATCGCAAAAAAAAATTAAAAATGATCACCCAACCCACTTACCTTGAATCCGCAAAAAACACTTTCGTTACTACAGGAACACACAAAACATTCGCGCGTTCGTAGTCACCCTCCTGATACTACCGTGGTGTCCGGCTGCGATCGCGTGATGTAACCAAACATTACCCTACTGAAAATTGCGGGATGAGATCTGATATCAGATCTCAGATAAGATGTGATGTGAGCTTATATGAGAACTGATATCAGCTCACTTCAGATCTCACCTGCAGCTCACATGAGATTCTGGTAACGAAATTGAACTGGGTTTTCATTCCAGATCCCATATGAGTCTCATATCAGATCTCTTGTCAGATTTTCTGTAAAACTGAAAACGTTTGTAGAAAAAAAAATTCCCGTGTAGCAAGACCTGAACTCAGGACCTTCGGTTTCGTAGGCTCTTACCTTACCACTGCACCACGACACTGCTTACAAAATAATGAATTTTTCAAGTTTTTTTTGAGTTACTGGTAACATTAACTTCAGTTATTTTCAGGTAATAGTCGTAGTAACTCAATATATATGCGAAAAAATCCTTACCTTGTAAGCAGTGTCATGGTGCAGTGGTAAGGTAAGAGCCTACGAAACCGAAAGTCCTGAGTTCAAGTCTTGCCACACGGGAATTTTTTTTTTTTTCTACAAACGTTTTCAGTGTTACAGAAAATCTGACAAGAGATCTGACATGAGACTCATATGGGATCTGGAATGAAAACCCAGTTCAATTTCGTTACCAGAATCTCATGTGAGCTGCAGGTGAGATCTGAAGTAAGCTGATATCAGTTCCCATATAAGCTCACATCACATCTTATCTGAGATCTGATATCAGATCTCATCCCGCGATTTTCAGTAGGGTACCAAAGACAACCGAACGATTTCCGGAACACTGACGCGTTCCTATTTACTTATCTGGTACTAGCTCCCATTACCCGCCGGCTCTCATTACCCCACGCTCCCCCATATATAAATATGATCATCAGAAATGTTGATTAATACTAAATATTGATTCGATAAATTATACTTGCAGGAATGAGCGAAATTCAGATGACTGTGTACAAATACATATATGTAATAGTTCGTAAAGTTGATACATTTTAATATCTGAATAGATAAAATTGTATATATAATTTAATAAAAGGAATCCAACATAGCTTTATATAATTTTATAAAAAAATACAAAATTTATAAAATTTTATATTTTTATATATATTTATGTATCATAATATATAAGTTATGATTGAGGGCTTTTTGATTAATATATAATTATGTGCAATAATATAAAAATTTATATAATTTTATATAATTATATATATTTTAATCTTAGAAATCCAATAAAGTTTTATATAATTTTATAAAAAAATACAAAATATATAAATTTTTATATCTTTATACATATTTATATATAATAATATATGAATCGATGAGTTCCGATTGACACGCGAGTAGTGACAGGCAGAAAATAAGTGAATGTGACTACAAGCAAAAAGTGTGAAAAACAACTGGAAAGGAACGTAAAAAGTGCGGTAAGTACCCGCAAAGCTCCAGTGAAAAAGTGGAAAAAGAAGCAAGTGCACCACACAGTGAGAAAATCGCGGAAAGTGCAGCAGAAAAAGTAACAACAGTGAGTGTCACGCGACGGAGAGAGACAAAAGAGACAGAGTCAATAAGCAAAGAGGAAGCGAACACCCCTGCTGAAAAGAACTCATAAAATCTCATAGAAACCCAGTTTTTTATTAATGAGAATTTATGATTTTACCAAACTGTATGAGGGACAGAAAATTTTTCTCATTGGAGAGTTTATGAGAAAGTATGAGTTTTGTATAATTCCAAGAATTTATGAGGTAATACTCACAATATATCTATCAGAGTTGATGAGAAAAAAACTTCGATGCCGTTTTATGATGAAAATAAAAACAAAAGTCCATGAGAGAGTATAATGAAAATGATCCTGTATAAGATTTTATCCGTGTTAACTGATACATCTTCAATATGAAATTCTATGGTTTATTATGAAGTGATAAATATATGAGATTATATGTGTTTTTCCATTATCAATAACAAGTCTACCTTGAAGAGTTTTTATGAGTATTTATTATTATGGATTCCGCGATAAAATATCATGCGTTATTTATGAAGTTTTATGAGCGATTTCAGACAAATTGTTTGAGTGTCAGATTACTTGAGTTTATGATAAAAAGAAAGGATTTTTCAGTGACAGATCCATATCGTTTTCTCATTAAAAACATATGGGCTTCTATGAGGTTTTTCATCCTGTGAAATAATCAACTTCAAACCTCATGAATAGATCACCCAACGACCGAGGATACGAGTTTTTATGAGATTTTTTTAATCTGACCGATTCTTTCCCGTAACTTACAAGCATTCTACTCAGCAATGATGCGCAGTTGTTACAGAAAAGCAAATCGTCCGGAAAATTAATCGAGGCTTCCGATTGAACAGTTTTTCCTGCAATAATTATATCGCCGTACAATATGTTTACCACAACTAGTTCTCCAGAAATAAAAAGTACGAGCTTCTATGAGTCTCTATGAGGTTTTTCATCCTCCGACCTAGCTAACCAACCTCAAACGTCACAAATCTATCGTCGACCGACGACCAAGGATATGAGTTTTTATCAGACTTTTTCGAATCCCATCCCGAAACTTGCACACATTGTACTCAGCAATGATGCGCAGTTGTTACAGAAAAGCTATCGTGCGGAACATCATTCGAGGCTTGCAATTGAACAGTTTTTCCTGCAATAATTATATCGCCGTACAATATGTTTACCACAACTAGTTCTCCAGAAATAAAAAGTACGAGCTTCTATGAGTCTCTATGAGGTTTTTCATCCTCCGACATAACTAACCAACCTCAAACGTCACTGATCTATTGTCGACCGACGACCAAGGATATGAGTTTTTATCAGACTTTTTCGTCATCTATAATCTCTGAAAATTACTGACTTGAAAGATAGCAACGTGATTATTGAATAAGTGGTGAGAAAAATCTGTTCTACTTTATGCATAAACAAAAATAAGCATAAAATTGTTACCATTAATTTGTGGATCAAATAGAAAATAATAATTTGCTGGAATAACAATCGAAAATCATATTTCGAGTGCCGTTCGTGCTTTTATTCCGTAAATAGTGTTTAACGGTGCAGAAGTTTGCTGATGAAAATATAACAGTCAAACGGCTGCAGTAGGTTTCATAAGGATCTCAAAAAATGAGGCCAAGTCAGATTTATTTTTCACCGATAATTACAGATTCCGTATAGGTCAAAGTAAAACGTGATGCGATTTCAATTACATACCGAAACCAAAAAAATTATCGTATCACTCAATACCGTCCCTGAATTGCATGTCATTGATGCACGTATTTATTTGTCTTTTTTCTATGTAGCTTTTTTCATATTTATTTCAATTTGAGCTAAAATATTGTGTGCGGCAACGCTTGTAAACAAAGGCGGTATATCCTTTGATGCCGCGTGGAGGCTGGTGTGTTGCGACCGCTGTACATCAGGTAATATGTGTTACACTACATTGTCTATATATACCATCACCAGAAAACGGTAGAAGACGAAAAAAAGGTTAATCAGGTTATTCCTATATTATTATTGTTTGTAGTCAGGAACTTTTAACAAGCGACGAAGAATAGCTAGTACCGATCATTGATTGCTATATCAATAACGTGTATGTTTCATGTGCTGTGGAATAGAAAACGTGAGAGAAAATATATAGACAGAGAATATAATCAGTATTAGAATAGTATATTAAGCATACGATATGTTATGCACCGAGGGGAAATAAACTGGTTATTCTCGCTGGAGCAGGAGAGTAAAACACGGTTTATTTCGATGAGGTGTATAAACATAATAAATGATTTGATTAGGCAGAAAAATAATAAATAATTTTGCGCCGCGCTTAATTTAACAGCGTCTGTAAGTGCCATAAGTAGAATTTTCCCAACGGTTTTAGGAAAGAGGATTTTCTCATGAGGTCAGTGCGGGTCTGCTGTCAGGTCCAATAGCAAGCCCCGCAGCGGCGCGCACCTTCAGTTGCGCAGCCGGGGAGAGCTGAAGAGTCAGTTGGTAGCCGGCTACCGTCGAGAGTGCCTCGATCAAACGTTTCAGCGTTCAGTATCGATATCACCAAATGTATGCCTACGTGAAAATACTACATACTGGCAAATTCGAAACAGTGCATGTCAGTGCGATCGAAAAATTTAAGGCAGATCAACCTCGAAAAGTTTTCTACATTACAGTAGGAAACACGAAGCAACGAGGAATTGTGGTTTTTACGGAAGGTAAGTTTCAAATAATTTATATATATCCTTTACAGCGCCCTACGTATCATATACACTTTCATTCAATCGTTACTTTAATAACTTCATTAATAATCAGAGTATTTTATGAAAATGTATAGGTAATAGATGCATAAATAGATTTATATTCACCCAACTGACGAGTAAGATTCAAGATAGGCGAATACATGAAAGTCCGGTTCAAAAGAACTCATAAAATCTCATAGAAACCCACCTTTTTTTTAATGAGAATTTATGATTTTACCAAACTGTATGTGGGACAGAACATTTTTCTCATTGGAGAGTTTATGAGAAAGTATGAGTTTTGTATAATTCCAAGAAGTTATGAGGTAATACCCACACAACATATCTATCAGAGGTGATGCGAAAAAAAAATCCGATGCCGTTTTATGAGGAAAATAAAAACAAAAGTCCATGAGAGTGTATAATAAAAATGATCCTGTATAAGAATTTATCCGTATTAACTGCATTAATATAAATTAGCAAAATAAGTAGGGCATCTTTGTTAACGCGATTATTACCAAGGAGTGAGCAATTTTAGGTGGTAGCAAAAATAGTAAATCACGTAATATCATTTTGTAAAACACTTTGCTCATTTTTAGTTTATTCTTCACCATGCAACAAGAATAACTGAGAAAGATTGAGGTTTATCGAAATAGTAAGTATATAGTTTCTATGCAGAGTAAAAACAACTATAATCCCTTCTGGATAAAGATTTATATGATAGCTGTGTGTATAAGATAAAACATCGTAAAGAGATACACGAGTCCATAATTGTTTCTATCGTTTCACAAAAGATCTTAGAAATTATTCTTTCAACTATTTCATTACATTTCTGTTCTCAAATGAGTTATTTAAGACTGAATGTCTCGAATACTTTAAATGCGATATTAATAGGAAGAATATACTCGCTGCTTCTAGGATTATTATACACGCCAGTACTCGCCGTTTCAGGAAAGTGTTCGTCATTTACACGCTTCTTACCACCCCGTACTTTCATCCAAAAGCTTATTCAGCATAGAATTTGAGATTGAAGATGTTATCAGTTAATACGGATAAATTCTCATACAGGATCATTTTTTGTATTATACACTATCATGGACTTTCGTTTTTATTTTCTTCATAAAACAGCATCGGAGTTTTTTTCTCATCACCTCTGATAGATATATTGTGAGTATTACCTCATAAATTCTTGGAATTATACAAAACTCATACTTTCTCATAAACTCTCCAATGAGAAAAATTTTCTGCCCCTCATACAGTTTGGTAAAATCATAAATTCTCATTAAAAAAAAAAGCTGGGTTTCTATGAAATTTTATGAGTTCTTTTGAACCGGACTTTCATTGATTTCAAAATGGCTCAGTATGGTTTCAACTAAATAAAGCTACTTATAGAACCCATAACCTTGTTTTCACAGTTTCGTTTCTACGTCGTTATTTTATTTAGTCGGACTGAACAAGTCAGATACAGTACACAGACACGTAGGATTCTATCTCAGTTACAAAATATTCTAACAACTGTTAAAAATGGAAAAATACTTCACAAAACTCCTAAAATCAAAAAACAAAAATTTACAGATTCCCGCAGAATACACAAAATTTCAGATAGGATGTTTGATTTAGAATTATTTATCCATTTCCGAGTTTTATCGTTTTGAATATTCATTGCATCAATTTGGTTTCAATGATTCTCATCAATTCTCATAAATTTGTCAGTTTGCGATGATTACATTGCCCGACTGTTGCTTTAAAAAAAATTATCACAAGACCCTGATTCATACGGAACGCCATGCATAGAACCTCGCTTATTGATTACAGCATCATTTTTTGATTTTTTTTCCGTTATTCACTTGACTTTTTTCATTCAATTTCTTGTTATAAAAATATTTAGTTAAATTTCCGGTTAATTCGCTCGAATATGGCGAAAATAGTAGATTTCGATACGAGAGCGAAATGAGAGGCGTTTATAGGTTTGTCCGATGTTTTCAGCACGAAACGTAGTCGAGGCGGCAGCCGAGACTAAGTGAGAGCTGAAGACATCGGACAACCCTAAACGCCTCATTTCGCGGGAGTATCGAACGCTATTTTTTATAACAAATGCATGAAAAAGTTACTTGTGGGGCTCTGTTGTCAATGTAAACAACCATACCAAAAACATTGAGTCGATTCACGGAGATAGCGCGTCGACTGGGATGAATGATTATAAAATGCTCTTGTTCGCACGCCGTGCGTAACAAAAATCATGTTGTGCACGCTCGATGTGCGCAAAACGCAGTGCGCACGTTTGGCATGCAGTTAGTTACATGTTGGCATCGCCTACTCAAACGTCAGAAAAGTGCCACAATATAACCGCTTCAGAGCCCCAAACAAGCGCCTTTTTCATGCATGCATTATAAAAAGGAAGAAAAGACATTGCATTTTCTAGGTGTGAGTACTTAAGTCTCGAGTAGCACCTCTATCTCTTTAGTTTTCATTTGAATTTTTCAGTGTCATCAATTCATTATTTCAAGCACTCTCAAATAATTCAAATTAGACATTTTATAAACTTATTGATACGACAAAATGCCGAACTCTATTTTTCTCTCAGTCTGGAGTGCGGGATCTCTGTTTTTTTCAGTCTCATTTTCAATCTCAAACTTGTGTTTTTCCTGATATCAACATGTTTCTCGCCTCTACGTTAGGTAGTTTCACTTCATGATAATACTCCTACAATACGAAGAATAATCATAATTATGACGATGATGATGGCAATAATAATATAACAACAACAATGATTTAGTGTTAGACTTTATAACGTTGTGTTCTAGAATCGAAGGAGGCGCTATCTACCGTAATAGAAAATACCAGGCGTATCAGAGTTCCACCGCCTGCCGTATTATCCGATGTTTCGGAGGACGATGCAAAAATTTTGAACGCACCGAAGCAATCGCATACCGCGAATATTCGAAATATTCTTAATAAGCGATTATCGGATAAACATATGGTAAGTCTTTGAAAATAGATACATTCATGCAATTTCAAGCACACCATTTCAATACATCAACTCGATCTATACAACTGTTTTATTGGATATAGAACCCATTCATTCAGATTAGAATCAGACAAGGCACTCCTGATCTCCAGAAGGTCCTCTTGCAGGTACTGCTAAGGGGTCCCTACCAGATTTTCAGCATTTTTATAGGCACTATTTTAATTTCTATTGAGGATATTTACTTTCACGCAATCAACTCTCGTCATAACGCACTATGTTCGCTCGTGTGATAGAATCAACACATCAATAAAGATTATTTTCATAACATCTGCTCTGAAACTGCAAGTTTCGTTGCCTGTTTTGTCAGTTGAAAGAGGCTGATTTCAGACTAATGCCGTGAAAAGTTGTCACACATATGTGCAAGTCGTGAATTCAATGAATCAGCGGTGTGAATTGGTGTTTTTCAATCCCAAGGGAGTGCAAAATTGGTCTTTGCAATCCCGAGGGATTGCAAAGAGAAATAACTGCCCTGTTGCAAATTTCAGACTATTGAAATTGACAGTTGAAGTGATAATATTCTACACGTTCAAGTAGTCTTATGGTGGATTCACATGGACGTGGAGACGCGGAGCGCGGAGTTGCGGTACCCAATAAAAATGCCTGAAATCTGCTCCGCGCATTTTCACTGTAACTCTGATGGGGACCGCGCCTCCGCGTCCATCTGAATCCACCATTAGCTTTTTGTTCATACATATGGTGTTCAAAGCTGTTGGCGTGAGTTACAATCACGTTAATTATAATTATTATTTTTTTTTATATGTAATTTATTACAGATAATGATTATTCACATTCATATTATTTTACGTGATATGTTATATTTATTTTGATTCAAAATTAGCAGAAGTCATTGTGCAGTTATAAAAATTATAAATTGGTTTCGCTGATAAAATTGACGATGACGATGTTGATGGTGTTGTTTCAGAAGACAAATTCTCATTTAAGTCTTCGGTATTATCGATCTTTTTTTCTTGTTGCTTTTTTTTTTTAAAGATGTTTCCTGGTCATCTACTTGTAGAGATGGAGGATTTATAAATTTAGTAATTTGATTCGACACTTTGCGTTTATTATTAATTGATTCTTCAATGTATCCTTCAGCGACACTTGTCGATTTCCATCCACCATGTCGCCTAATTGTGGTGATGTCTGTTCCTGAATCAGCCAACATTGTTGCTGATGTTCTTCGAAAGCTGTGACCTGTATATTGACTTGCATTTGGCAGTTTTAGGAACTCGGCAATTTGCTTTGGAAATTTTGATATTTTGTTCTTGCCAACTGGTTGTTTTGTGCATTTACCGTTTTGGTAATTCAGGAAAAATCTATTCGTTTCTATCTCTTCCGGTCGCAGATTTATATATTTTTTATTATATTATAATATTCTCCCTCTACAGTAAATGCGCGAACTGTGTGGGTTTTGGTATTTGGAAGCGTGATTCGTAGAATTGTGTTTTCAAAATCTTTAATATCGTTTGTTGATAAGTCGCATAACTCTTGACCTCTACAAGCACCAACCACACCGAGGATCGCAACCACCTGAAATAATGTATATGTTCACAATCTAATATAATACCAAGGTGAACCAATGTTCATGCCATAATTTTATAGCTAACCTTTGTAATTAGATAGCTATCATCAGGAGCTGTTTCCGTAAATTGTTTAATTTCACTGGATGAGAAAACTTTCGATTTTTTTGAAAAATATCCAGTATTTTCTTTTTTCAAGAAAGCTTGCAACCGAGAATATGTGCTTATGTCCAGATTATGTTTACAACTTATAGTAGATTTGAGCATAGAATAAGTTGACCATAAAGTTGTTGGGGCATATTTTTCGGCAAGATCGACGAAATAACTGAGTAAAACATCTTCTGTCTACGTCGTCGTGCCTTCAGTTTTCATCCATGTTGTAAGTGATTCATAGCAAATTAAATATCTGCGTTTTGATTTTTCCGGTAAAAGATTCAGCGTAGCAGCGTTTGCTTCATCAATAAGATGTTGTGGAGTTCGAATTAATTGGATATCACCATTATCTTCTTTATTGGAATCCATTTTGATTTGAAATTATTGAATATTTATTATTTTATATTATTTTATACCCTTCCGTCCTAATATTTCAACTGACAGTTGAAGTTCCAGAGCAAATGTTATGAAAAACATAGTGTGTGACACGGGATGAAACATGAATGCAGGCACGGGTGATGTCAGCCCTCGCCTTCGGCTTCGGGCTGACAACTTCACCCTGGCCTGCATTCACCTTGTTTCATCCCTTGTTACACAATATACTATTATTTTCACAAAGGTAGAGATGTTGTTCAGATGTCGCGAGATTGACGCTCGGTGTTTAATTTCGCAAGTATGAAATCGCGATTTTGATACGATGAAAACGTACACTCTGATAAATAAATCAAGGCGTATTATTACTCGAAGACGTAATTTAAAGTAAATATACCCAATCACTTCTGAATCGTTGTCAACGCTTAGTTGGAAATTGTGTTCAAATACGAACATTTAACACCAATTATTGACCTAGAATCCCGAAGCAAGTGTCGCGTTCAATACAATTATCTATTCCAGATATAAATATTGTATTGCGATGGAGAATACGAAAAAACTGAAGAAAAAACTTTATAACCGTCTCTTAAATCCATCCTGTAAACAAACAGCTGTCAGTCAACGGACCATTTATAGGTGGAAAAAATTGTATGCCACAATTGAAAAGGAATCATCAGGTTAGTTGAAAAGAAATGGAATCTGAATATACCTTACCGAGAGTCATCCCTCGCCGTCATAAAGACTCAGTATATACACTCTTTTCAGAGTATTTGATATTCTACACATCGGACACTATCACGTTTACAACCCCGAACTCTTCGTTATCACACTCCTTCGGAGTCCCACGGTTATGATACCGGGTTAACTTGACCCAATTGATTTCCAAACGGCTGGTGTAAGGAAAATTACAGGCCAATTTCAATGTAAACAAAAAATGTTATGGAACATCCCCTGAATGTGGTACAATAAGTAGCAGTCGTATTTTTTGAAAAATGAAACGTTCACGATTATAAGAAATAGGAAAAAAATAAAAATAAATTGACTTTCGGGGTGATCACGATAACTTCCTTTTTTTTCTCTGAAATGAGAGAAACGACAAATTCAGTAACGGACCTCTTTCTTTATACACCAGAGATTCCTACATTACGAATGTAGATGACAAATTTGAAGTCCATCTAACTATCATGATTTGAACAGATGTTGGTTGTCAGAACCAATTTTATATTAATATAGGTACCTATATTCAGCCCTAAAATCAAACGCGAGTCAATGGGGCCTTTGTGAAGACGAGAAACAACGGAATGATTCACTCACAGAACGAAGTTCTAGTTATATCATTTGTAGAATATCAAGTCAGACTCGCACAGCTACACTTATGTCAAGTAGATTCATTATCCAACGTGAAATTTATAGTCACTCACTCATTTTTCAGATACTATTGAAGTAGCATTGCCACGTGATCATGAAAAAATCCACACTCCGCAGCAAAAACCTTCGGGGATTTGCAATATCACGGAAGGTAGTGATTTAACCACAACTGAAACTGTACCAGACTTCACTACAGTAATCGACAAAATTTCCGAATCTTCAACGTCCGAATATTTTCATGGTGCTCTTAGCGGTGATTACAATGATTTGTCAACGAAACAAAACACTAATCGCGAACTACATGATTTAGATGCAGTCGAACGTAATGATCGTTATGATGATGACGACTATGATCAATCATCTTGCTGTACCGATAGTGACTCTGATGTTGACAGCGAACCGACATTTGACAAGGCGGGTTTTGATACAAGTAAAATGCATGGAGATCGCATTATGTTTCCCGAAGCTGGACTTACAGTGTCTGATGTACTACTGATGACTGAGTCGTTTTCAATGGCCAAAAATTTGTCAAAACGTGATCAAGATCATTTAATTGATCTCATTAAAATTTTGGCTGGACCGAAATTTGATAAATGGGAAAGTAGTCATTTCTTACGATCGCAAGCTTTCGGTGTTCCTGCCCACAAACTCACGCTGCATTTTTATTGTGAAGCATGCAGTCAAATTTTGAAGACACAAAGTTTCGGAAACAGTACTGCAGTACAGAGAGTGACGTGTACACAATGTAAAGAGGTTTACAATCTGTCTTCTCAGAGCCCAAATTCTTTCATAAGTGCTGATATTCGATATCAACTGCAGATGTTATTAGGTGATCCAAATATACAAAAAAGCCTATTTCAGCATATCGCAGATACATCTAATAAAGACTCAAATACCGATATCTGTGACGTTCAAGATTCGATACTTTATAAAAAATTGAAAAGTGATCATCCAGGAATATTGACTTTGAATTTCAATACCGATGGTGCACCGATATTCAAAAGTTCTACGCAAAGCTTTTGGCCACAACAATTACACATCAATGAGTTACCACTCGAACTACGCTTCAAACATATGGTTCTTGGTGGTGTATTTCTGACAAATAAAGAACCAAAACCAGACTTGATGAACTTATACAATACAGAATTGTGCAATCAAATCGTCAATTTAATGGAAGAAGGTATAAATGTATTGCATCACTCAACTGGCGAAATAGTTAACTTGAAGTTCACACTTTTTTGTTGCTGCGTTGATTCTGTAGCCCGACCCGTATGTCAAAATCGAATTCAATTTAATGGTTATTTTGGCTGTAGTTGGTGTTACGATTCTGGAAAATATGCAGGGCATGCAATGCGATATCCAATTACTGAAGTAGAGCCTCGACTCAGAACTCACGAGGAGCACATGAAAAATCTTGCTGAAGTGCAAAAGCTGAAGGAATCTTCGATAGGAAAAAAACACCAGTCGACAATTATGGGTGTGAAAGGATCTACGCCATTCATCCAAAAATTGCGACTGGTTTTTGACATTGTCTGGGGATTTCCCCTTGATTATATGCACTGCGTTCTATTAGGAGTTGTACGGCAAATATGGTTCTTATTGATTAATTCCGCTTCATTTTGTTACGTAAACCAATCTGATCGAACGAAGATAAACACGCGCTTGGGTAAGATAAGGCCACCTCATGAAATATATAGACTTCCTAGACCACTTAAAGACATAAGTAAATGGAAAGCATCCGAATTTGAATCGTGGCTACTGTACTGGAGTGTTATATGTTTTGATGGAATTGTGAACGCCAATTTTTTGGAAAGCTACGCACTTCTTGTCCGGAGTATTCATACATTGTTGAAACGAAAAATAACCAACGAGGATTTGGAAAGGTCAGAATATGATCTACTGAAATTTGTAGGAGACTGCCAAATCATGTTTGAAGAAACAGCTCTTACCTTCAATTTACATTCTTTACTGCATTTGACTGAGTCGGTAAAAAAAAGTGGACCACTATGGGCAACATCAGCATTCCCGTTTGAAAATGGTATATTTTACCATAAAAAGAATGTAAAGGGGCCTAGAGGCGTGGGTCATCAAATTGCTAAAAAATGGTTGAAGAAAACTGGGTTTCTCTCACGTATTGACGAGTCAACAACGTCTACAGTTTGCAAAAATTACTGTCGAAAGTTGTTCGAACACGAACGGCTTCGAAATTGTTTAGAGCTTTCCAAAAACCTCGTATTCGTTGGTGGAGCTCGGGTACTTGAAAGTGTGGAAAGGAAAATGAAAGAATACTTGAACGATGAGAATATCACGATTCAAATTTTCAATAAATGTCTTCATCGAGGTACGGTGATTCACTCCAAGGAATATTCTCGTGCTAAAAAAACTGACGACACGCATATTTTATTACATTCTCAAGAAGTCATTCATATTCATCATCTTGTGGTTGTTGGAGAGAAATGCTACATTTACGGACGCCATGTAAAAACTTCTCCATTTTCCGTTGGCAAAGTACGGTTCGACCATATCCGCGAAGTTTGCAATGATTATGGAGAAAACATAGTAGTGAAAAACATCGAAAACTTCAAGGAGAAAGTGATACATGTTGATTTAGAAACGAAAGCTTACGTCTGTTTTTTCCCATGCTGTATAAGTATCAACTAACGCGTTACGCTTCCAATCAGCCGGAGGAAGAAGTATCCTTCATTCAAGGTATTTTTAATTCAAGAAGCGTTTTTATTTGCATGGTATTGGTATTATTGTTAGTTTTCTTTATTCATATTCACGACAATCAGTTTGTGTTGCCTCCACATGATTTGAACTAACCGTATTCTTTAGATGATTTTTCAATCTTCTTTATTATTCCCTGAGCTGTGTCAGAGCACGATGACTACAGAAAGAACTATCGCGCTGAAGTATAATCAATCATCTCGGATCCTACTTTCTGAGATTTCTGTACTCATTTATGCTGCGTTTAATAAAATGATAATTGAAACGTCGAAAATGACCTGAAATATGCGATTTGAGCTCAACTAAATCATTGATTGTTATCGAGTACGTCTTGTAAATTTCAGTTGCATGGTTAAAATAATGAGCTCAATTTGTATACCCAACTTCATTTCTTCTTCGTTCAATCATTTCAAATTCTTTTTGCTTGAAATTTGTATCTCTTGCAACTCTCACCAAGCAATACTTTATTATCCAAAACACTGAATATGATTGTTACGTATCGAATTTCTATAATTGAAATAGCATTTTTCCGTTTAAATTTGTAGAAAAGTTAGTTTTTCCTTCAACAAATTTTTAGTGTAGGCTCGAAACATCATGTTAAAAAAAAACTGATTGAAAATATGCTTGATTGTTGATAAATGAGACGCCTCAGAGTTTGTTTTTATATACGTTGATTTTTGCAGTGATAATTCTCCTTCACTTTCACGTTCAATGTATACTACGGTACTAGTCAGTTGAATTTCACATTCTCATTTATAACTTTGATTATTCCGTCACTATCTATTATAATCATAATTATAGTAACTTATGAACGACTGTAGTTGCTCCATTTTTCAACTGGTATTTACAGGAGCGGTTTCGGGCCGAAAACATGGATATCATCCACGAGAATGATATTACCGGCGAAAATGGCGGACCAAGTGACTCCTTACTTCAACAGGTGATAATAATATAATAGGTAACATGATTCTCAACATAAATATAAAACGAAGTTGTTTGATTCTTGAGTTTGTAACACATTGATATCCGCAAGGCAAAGTCGTATACACTAATTGTACCTGTATGACGGGATGTGTCACGACCAGGTTGATGAGTTTATTGTATACTGCGGCCTTTTTATGTTGCGTATTATTTTTTATCAAATAATTAATTGAATTCAATTAATTAGTTGACATTTTTTCTTCCTCCCAGTATTTTTATTTTGAAAAATTTTTGATGAGAAAAATTAACGGACGATTCCGGGAATCGAACGAATCAAATAATTAATTGAATTCAATTAATTATTTGATAAAAAATAATACGCAACATAAAAAGGCCGCAGTATACAATAAACTCATCGACCTGGTCGTGACACATCCCGTCATACAGGTACAATTAGTGTATACGACTTTGCCTTGCGGATATCAATGTGTTACAAACTCAAGAATCAAACAACTTCATAACATACACGAACACAAGAATACGATGAGAAAGATTACGGCGATCCGTGGGCGAGCTAGGTGGTCACGGGTGTAAGTCCCCGGATAGGCTTCCGTGGTTCCTGGGTTCGATTCCCGGAATCGTCCGTTAATTTTTCTCATCAAAAATTTTTCAAAATAAAAATACTGGGAGGAAGAAAAAAATGTCAACTAATTAATTGAATTCAATTAATTATTTGATAAAAAATAATACGCAACATAAAAAGGCCGCAGTATACAATAAACTCATCAACCTGGTCGTGACACATCCCGTCATACAGGTACAATTAGTGTATACGACTTTGCCTTGCGGATATCAATGTGTTACAAACTCAAGAATCAAACAACTTCATAACATACACGAACACAAGAATACGATGAGAAAGATTACGGCGATCCGTGGGCGAGCTAGGTGGTCACGGGTGTAAGTCCCCGGATAGGCTTCCGTGGTTCCTGGGTTCGATTCCCGGAATCGTCCGTTAATTTTTCTCATCAAAAATTTAAAAAAAAAAAAAATTTTTCATAAATATAAAACCAATGAGTTCTTATTTTTTGTTCCGTAACATAATATTTTTCCAGAATTCAACGGATCCCGAAAAAATGGATGCTATTGTTGATAAGTTGGATATTTCGGTGAAGGTAAAAAATATACCCATAATCTTTGATACATGGATTGGTAACAATTTCACACGCAATGAGATAAGGTTATCGCACTGATTTGTCCTTTTTTAGCCTCAATCACATGATAGTAAGAGCTCCAACATTCCACAAAAAAAAGGAAAGGAAAATGTAGGTATCTCATGAAATCTTTGTGTAATAGAGGCCCGAATAAGTATTTCTAATATTATATGTTTTAATCTCTAACATAATATTCTTCGAATCAGAAAATAGTGGATGACCAAAAATTGGATACTGTTCGCGATCGGCCAATTCCAACGAAAAAGGTCAGAAACATACCTACAATCTTCAACAGGGCCGCCACAAGGGGGGGGCAAGCGGAGCGATCGCCCCGGGCGCTGCGTGTCGGGGGGCGCCGTGAGGCGCCTCCCGCAGGCTTTGCGCAGTACTGCATCATGAAATCGCACTTTTTTATATACATTTTTTATCCTAAGAGTCATTGAAAACAAAAAAACTCTTGTTTATAACTTTTCTTGCTGTGGACTATTCGTAATAAATGCAGGTTCTTTTATAATGTACAACATTTTTTTCACTCGACGAAGTTTTTTTTTCCTGTAATTTACCCATTTCAAACGAAATTGATGATTTAGTACTGTTGGTGGACTGGGAGGGGGCGAAAGTTTTCAAGCTGCCCTGGGCGCCGACTTACCTTGTGGCGGTCCTGATCTTCAATAGGTCAATAACATTTGGACGCGTGATTGTATAAGTTTGTCTTACTGAATTGTACTCTTTGCAGCGTAAATCGAATGATGCTGAAGGTGTTAAGACACGAAAAACAAAAGGGGGCAAAAACGTAGGTATCTCATGAAGATTTCGCGTAGTAAAAGTATGCTTTTGCATGTTTTGTATTTTCACACGGTAATTTTCAACAGAAGCCAAAGAAAGACGACGAGAGTAAAGTCGACACCAAAATAGACACGGACCCAACACCGCCAAAGAAGGTAAGAAACATTATTAACTTCAATTGGCAATTTAATTGAATGTTGACGAAAAACAAAAAAAAATTACGCCCAAATTATTTTGAGTCACCCTACCAAATGCACACATACGAATAACAAGAATGGAAGCAAATTACATATTTCGCGTTACAATGATTGTTGACCTACAAAAATTTTTGTGTGTGTATAGTTTCGGGATGGTTAAATGAAAGGAGAGAAGTCCGTGGGATAGTTTTTGATACAGTTTGAATGAAGATTGCACTTTTTATAGGTACAATTCACCAATATATTTATTTTTTCAGAAAATAAAACAACCAATTATAATCAAGGAAGAGAGGGTTGATATCCTTCTAAAGAAAGTAAGTTCCAGTATTCATTGCATAGAGATACATAGTTATGATGTCCTACGCAAAGCGATAGGATTTATTGGAGTAACGGCTTTTTGCAGATTGACCAGAGTATTTCGGAGATATCGACTGTGTCGGCAAGCGCACATCATCCGAGTAAAAACCAAATAGACAACCAAATAGATGGACATCTCACTCGGGCCAATGACAACCTGTCTGCTGGAAATTCTGACGTCGGTTCCCCGACGATTTCAGTAAGTTCGTCATTGAAACTGACAACTCAAAGTCAGAAAGACGATTTTTCGGAGATACCATCAACCTCAAACGCAGCTACACAATTTGGCGACAATGAAGAAACAACAGAAGCTAATGAAAAATCAGTTCGAATCGACGAAAATATGAATAAAAATACTAGCAAACAGGAATCGTCCAAAAAAAAGTAAGTGAAATATAGATATCACAATGCGGTAAATTTGGAATATATTGCTGTACATGTGTACTGCGATAATTGTTAGATTGAAAACACAAATGTGTGGTATGCTGTACGTAAAAACTGAAATCCGTACGGCAATAACTGTGTATTAATAACATTTCTCTCACGTTTACTAAATCCTCTGAAAAAGTTTAATGTAAGATAACATGGATCTCGGAATATTCACAACTTCGGTACTTGAGTGGTTGGCGTTTAATAATAATGAGTGTATTACACTATTTTCCTGAATACGTCAAGGCATCGCACTGATTGTTTCGAGTCTTTTTGTTCAATTCATACTAACTGTGATGTTTCTATAGTATATTCTATAGAAGGTGATTTATTATTTACTATTTCGATTTTATAAAATGTTTAGGTCCGATCAGAAAGCATCGAAGAATTCAAAGAAAAAAAAACATCATAGCTACTCTTCTAAGGAAGTAATGGACCGTATAGGTACTGTAGAACGTCGATTGCAAACGTTAGAAGAAAAGAATGTGAAACGACATGCGGAAGTCATGAAAGCCCTTACAGAAATCTTAGATAACTGGAATGAACACAAACGTGAGATATTCCCACTGACTCATGTTATATTATACTTACTGTGTATCTCTATGAATTGTGAAATTAAATACACGTCGAAATATTGAATTTTTCAGAAATTCCATCCGATATAAACTCTAAAATTTTAGAGCAAAAAACGAGCTATCCGGAACCAGGTTTTGCTCGAATCAGTGATTCTATGGTAAATTAATTTGTCTTACGTTACATCAGTAGATTACGAAAAAATCCGATGGATAATTGTTGTTCAATTTCATGTTCAATACAGGTTCATATTGGCCAAGGTATATACATACCAAAAGCAAATTATGATACTGCTTTTCTTAAATCAAGATCTAACGGGATGTTCGTCAAGAAAATGCTCATGACCCAATTTACTGAAGAAGAACTCCAAACTCACAGTGCTACGGGTGCCACATCTAATCGAGTTATGGTTGGTGTGAAAAAACCGGCATTAGATACAACGAAACTGCGGGCAATACAAGGTAAATATACGCTGCAGTCCATTCCCATGATATGAAGTTCCGTATATTATGAATCACAGGTTTCAATTTTCGGATGTACATAAATATTTTTGATCGAGTAGATATCATCGATGCAGTTGTGATAACTTATTATTGATTTGCTATATTTATGAAACCATTACGAGAGCGGCAATTGCATAGTAACTCCAACTCATACTTGAAATAGTTAAATTGACAATTTTTTTAGTAAAAGAAAGAAAATTTCACTAAGAAGATGAAATTGAATTACCTTTGAAACTACGAGCTTATTCGAGATGGAATAATTCTGCCTGCTTTATACTACAAATGTTTATTATAGATTCAAAGTGAGTGAGACGTAGCTCAAAATCTATGATGTAAGTTATTGAGTAATATTATGAAGATTACATAGAAATCTATTACTTTTATCGCATATTTCAGACATTTTTGAGCATTACCTAAAATCTCAAAACCTTGACCACGACAAATTCACAAAGGAACTACACAAATTTAACGACCACGTTCGCAGCAAAATATCCGATGCACGAGCCGAAAAACGTCGTCGAGACAAACCGAAAGAACCTGTGAGTATTTTTTTTTACAGATGCTGAATTTATCAAGAGAAGAAAAATCAATCAATTATCGAATCAAATTGAAACTTCCATGATTTAACCTGAACAATGTTTTAAAATTGGCAAAAAAAACTATTTCATTCTCATTATAGAAGACAATTCCCACGCGCAAACCCAAGAAAAAATCAACAACAAATGAAAAAGATGAAGAGGAAGAAGAGGAGGAAGAGGAGGAAAGTGAAGAAGAGAGCGAAGAGGAGGAAGAGGAGAACGAAAAGAAAGGGGAGGCAGAGGAGAAGAAAAAGGGAGAAAATGAGGAGAAGGAAGGCGCAGAAGACGTAGAAACTGACAGTGCAAGTGAAAGTGACGAGGATAATGACAGTGAGAGAAATGATTAAAGAAATTGATTGTAAGAGACAGACTTGACATATTTATAGTGTGCATTTTGATTAAAAACATTTTTGCAAAAAGTATTCTACATATTCTATTCAATAATATTTTTCTGCGACGTTCAGATCCCAAACTACAAACATAAGTTTATGTACTTCGCGCTTAAATAAGTGCGTTGACTCTCATCAGCAGCAATTTTACAAAGCGCGCACCAAATTATAATCAAAGTAGTTTCAGAGATTGAACGGACGACTTGGAGAAAGCTGTGCACAATTCGAGGTGTCGTTTTTTGTAAGTACTTAGCACTTACATCAACAGAAAAACTCTCGTAGAATAAAATAGCGTCGAAAAGGTATTCCACCTATCCCTGACACTTCCGTTTGAAATTAAAAACTTGCTTTTCGCGTTTAATAATATTATTAGTATCACCTCATTCAGGATAATAAATATTCAGTCCGGAAATCCGCGTAAAATGTCGTAATTCGCCAAACATAAAATACCTCATAGGATATCATAAACGATCGCTAATGAAATCCGCGGCTCCATCGAGGAAACTCATACAATCTGATAAATACTCAATCCGGAAATCCGCGTAAAACGTCGTAATTCGCTAAACATAAAATACCTCATAGGATATCATAAACGATCGCTAATGAAATCCGCGGCTCCATCGAGGAAACTCATACAATCTGATAAATACTCAACCCAGAAATCCGCGTAAAACGTCGTAATTCGCCAAACATAAAATACCTCACAGGATATCATAGGCGATCGCTAATAAAATCCGCGGCTCCATCGAGGAAACTCATACAATCTGATAAATACTCAACCCAGAAATCCGCGTAAAACGTCGTAATTCGCCAAACATAAAATACCTCATAGGATATCATAGGCGATCGCTAATGAAATCCGCGGCTCCATCGAGGAAACTCATACAATCTGATGAATATTCAGTCCGGAAAACCGCGTAAAACGTCGTAATTCACCAAATATAAAATACCTCATAGGATATCATAGGCGATCGCTAATAAAATCCGCGGCTCCATCGAGGAAACTCATACAATCTGATGAATATTCAGTCCAGAAATCCGCGTAAAACGTCGTAATTCACCAAACATAAAATACCTCATAGGATATCATAAACGATCGCTAATGAAATCCGCGGCTCCATCGAGGAAACTCATACAATCTGATGAATATTTACTAAAGAAATTCACGTAAAACGTCGAACTCTGCCGATAAAAGGATAATATCTCATAGAGAATCATAGAAGAATTGTGACAGCAAGTAGTTGTTCGTGGAGGCGAATACTGATATAGTCTCTTGAAACTCACGTAGTAGATATGGTTGTCAAAATAACTTATAAACTCTGATATTCCGGCCTTATACTCATAATATCTGCGTAATAGCAAGTGTGTCTCATAAATTCTGATGGAGAAACATCGATTCAAGGGTCAACTCAACGTTTCTGATACACTCTCATAGAGTTCTCATAAAATTTTCTCATATCAGTTTGAGTAAATGATTATGAGTATTTATGAGGATTTTTAGTGACATATCCACATCGTTTTCTCATAGATTTTTAAATTAATTTTTTTTTTTACAAGATTTTATGATTTTTTTCCAGCAGGGACGCACGGAGCGACAATTACCTCGAGGCAGGTTCGCGGACGCGCCAACAAGTGACGTCAAAAGCAAGGCGCCACGGGTAACGCAGGCACAGAAAGAGATACAAGCAAGCGAGAAAGGAACCGAAGAAACGAGAGTAGAAAGACACTAAAAAATGGAAGAAAGCAAAGAAGCTGAAGAAGTAGATCTGATATCGATGGACTCCGACAAATCAGAACAGACAAAAGGACAAGAAGAAGAAAGCGAAGCAAAGGAGAAATGGCCCACCCCGAACGGAAAAATAGAGGCAGCGACAAGGAAACCCGGTAGACCATCGAACGCAGAAATGCTCAGCAGAATAAAGTCATGTTCCATGGAAACCATAGGCGGCATGTGGCAAAGAAAGCAAGGAGGAACAGACGACAGAGAGAAAAGAGGTAGGGAAGAAAGCGAAACATTAGAGAAAGGATTCAAGAAAAGCAGCAAGATGGCAAGATCACCGCCAAAAGAGGATACGGCAGACAACAGCGAGGAAGCGAGCGGCCTGAACGCTCTGAGAACGGAAATGAGAAATTGAATGGACGAGATACTGAAAACACTCGCAGACATGATGAGCGAAGCGGAAAACGGAAGAAAAGAGACGAGAAAAGAGATAGCTTCGCTAGCCAATACAATTGACTTCGTCAGAGAAGAAGCGAAAGCAGAAAGAAGGAAACTAGAAGAAAGAATAGAAAGAATGGAAGCAGAAAGAGCCCACAGAGAAGAGGAAGAAGAGAAAAGATGGGAGCAAAGAATGCAAGAAGAGAAAGAAAGAGCTGCAAGTGAGACAGCAGAAAAACAACAAGAAGAAGAACGTATACTAGAGGAGATCAGGAGAGCAAAGGAGGAAGAAATGAAAAGAAGCATGAAGCGAATAGAAGACAAAATGAAAGAAGAGCTAAAAGAAGTGCAAAACAGAGTAGAACAGAAGGAAAAGCGGGAAAGAAGAAATAGAATAGTGATAAAGGGCTTGAAAGAAGACAGAGGCAACGAAACAGAGCAAGCAAAGAAAATATGCAAAGAAGTCACAGGAGACGACACAACGATATCAAGCGCATGGACAGAAGGAAGGGGAGAGAGAACCATGATAATAGCAGAAGTAGGATCCTGCGAAGAAAAAATGAAGGTGATGAGCAACAAGAAAAAACTAGGGCAGAAGAAAGTATACATAGACAACGACAGAACATGGAAAGAGAGAAGCATACAGAGAATAGTTGCCGCTAGAGCGAAAAGAGAAAAAGAAGAAAGAAAGATTGTAAAAATGCTATACCAGAAACTGGAAGTAGATGGTGAAATGATTGCCTGGAACGAGGAAAAAGGATGCTGGGATGACGAAGAAGAAGAGACAGGAGACAGAGAGCGCACGGAGAGAAGCAACCGAGGAAGAGGCGGCAGAGGGAGAGGAAACAGCGGCAGAGGCCACAGCAATTGAAGCGAGAATGAAGAAAGATATGAAGAGCCAGAGAAGAAAAAAGAGACAGTGATCGGGTTCTGGAACACGGCAGGCATATGGAACAAATGCCAAGAATTCTGGGAGGAAATAGAAAGCTGGGACATCGCAGGAATAGTAGAAACATGGAACGAAGAAAACGATAGAGAGAAAGCAAAGAAACAGCTACCAAGAAACCACGTATGGACGACGCAAAAAGCCACCAGACTGCACAAGAAAGGAAGAGCGTGCGGCGGAATAGCAACAGGCATAAGAACAGGCATAAGAGAAATACAGACAAGCCCAGCAGAAGCAGAGAGTGCGGAAGGGGTAGTCGAAAGAAGAGCAGTAATAGAGGGAACTGAGTGGAGGATATTTACAGTATACTCCAACCAGAGGATAAAAGAAGTAACGAGATCAATAAGCGACAGCCTGAAAAAAGGGGGAAGGGACGGGCCAATCCTAATCGGAGGAGACATGAATGCAAGGACTGCTGAAGAAGGGGGCCTGGCACACATGATAGACGAAGAGGAGAAGGCAACAAATATAAGGAGGTCAAAAGATAAGAAGATGAACAAAGAAGGGAAGATACTGCTAGAATGGTTAGAAGAAGAAGGCCTGGGCATTCTGAACGGGGCGTGCGATGGTGACGAGGAGGGGGAAATGACATATGTAGGCCCAGCGGGCGAGTCAGTAATAGACTATGCTATTGGGAACGTAGAAGCCTGAACAAAAAACACTACAAAGAGAAGGTAAAAGAAAGGAAAATAGAAGGTGAAGACCCAGACACAATCATGAAGAACCTAGTAGACGCAATACAGGAGGCAGCGAAATGGAAAAAAGCAGGCGGAGGCAACGCAAGAAGAAGAAACTCATGGTGGGATGAAGAATGTGCAGAAGCAAAAAGCAAAGCAAAAGAGGCACTAAAAGCCTGGAAAAAAGGCACAGGAGAAGCGGAAAATTTTAAAAAGGAGAGAAAAAACTTCAGAAACACATGCACAAAGAAAAAAGAAGAGGAAGCAGACCAGATAATAGAAGAAATGAGGAAAGCAAGATCGCAAGCCGAGGTATGGAAGATAATGAACAAAGACAGGAAAAAGAAGAAAGGAATATGCAGAGAAATAACAATGAGACAGTGGGAGGAACACTTCATGAAGCTTCTACAAGGAACAAACGAAAAACAGACGGCAGAAGACGAAACACCAGAACCAGGAGAGCCCAGGAAAGAATCCGGGGAAGGAGAGGAAAGTAGACAAGAACTAGACCGAATAGAAGAAATAGAAATACAAAACATAGTAAAAAAGCTGAAAGACGGCAAAGCCACAGGAGCAGACGACATCGCAAACGAGGCATGGAAACACGGCAGCAGTAACATCACAGAGGCGCTGCGAAAGCTAATAAATATGATATGGAGAGGAAAAGGAATCCCAGAGACATGGAAGGAAGGGGTAGTAATACCAATACACAAAAAAGGAAAAGAAAACGAAGCCAGCAACTACAGAGGTGTGACGCTGATGCCCACAGCATACAAGATATACGCGGCAGTCCTGGCAAACAGGCTGAGCAAAGAGCAAGACGAGAAAAACGCAATCCCAGACAATCAGGTAGGCTTCAGAAAAGGCAGAGGGACAACGGAAAACATGTACGTGCTAAACCACCTGATAGGAAGAGAAACGAGAAAGAAAAAAGGCAAGGTAATAGCAGCGTTCATAGACCTCAGAGCGGCGTTCGACTCACTAGACAGGGAGACACTCTGGAAAATACTAAGAAAGCAACAGATAAGCGAAAATCTGCTAGAAAGAATAAAGGAAATATACAGAGAGACAAGAAACGTAGTAAGAGTGGGAGCTGAGACAAGCAGAAAATTCTGGACGGTAAAAGGGGTAAGGCAAGGCTGCCCGCTCAGCTCATATCTGTTCAACGCGTACCTAGCGAACTGGGAGGACACGCTGAAAAAGGGACAAGACGGAGGAATAGTGGTGGCGAAAAAGAAGATCTGGACTCTAGCCTATGCAGATGACGTAGTACTGCTAGCAAAGGAGGAAAAAGAGCTAAAGCTCATGATGAAAAGGTCCGAGAAGTACCTGGACAGGAAAGCACTAGACCTGAACACAGAGAAAACATAGATAATAAGATTCAGGAAAGGGGAAGGCAGAGAAACAGAAGAAAAGTGGGAATGGAAAGGCAACCAAATAGAAGAGGTAAAGAAGCTGAAGTATCTAGGCTACATGGTTCAGGAAAACGGAAGCCTAGACGAACACATAAGAGACAGAACCAAAAAAGCGGCCCTCGCGATGGGACAGGTATGGAGTATAGGCAAAAGAAAAATGCCAGGAGACTGGAAAAGGAAGATAAGGCTGTTCGAAGCCCTAGTAGAAAGCATTGTGATGTACGGGGCAGAGATATGGGGATGGAAGGAGAGAGGTCCAGTGGAAAGAGTACAAGAAAAATTCATAAGATGGACGCTAAGCCTAGACTGGAGGACTCCAGGCTATATGATAAGAGAAGAGGTAAAGAGAGAAAAACTAAGAACAAAAGCCGGAAGAAGAGCGATGAAATACGAAGAAAAACTACAAGAGGGAGGGCGAAACGAACTGGCAAGAAGGTGCTGGGAAGAAATAAAGACGAGCAGAAAAGAAGAAAGATCAAAGTGGGAGGAAAGCAGAAGAAAATTCTACGAAGAGAGAGGACTCAGCGCAGAGGAGATAGAGAGAAAACGGTAGAGAGGAATAGACACGAAAAGAGAGATAGAAAAAAGAGAGAGAGAGAGAGAGAGAGAGAAAAGCGTTTATTACATCCTGGGATACGGGATCCCCTAAGGATTACAGTGCGGTACAGTAAGCAGGCAGAAACATGTATTACAAAAAAAATCAAATAACTTAAGATAGAAAACAACATATTATAAAATAAGAAACAACAAGATAGGAATAAAGATAACATCAGATAATAATACAAATAAAGATAGCAACAGATGAAAAAAGAAAAAACTACAAATAACAACAGAACTAGGAGCAGCTGAAAAGAAAAAACTTACTAAAGAAAATCCGGTAACAGCTACAGATAGTTAGAAATGGCCGAGGTAGCATAGAGCCAAAAACACAAAGATAAAAATAAGAGTAAGTATAAATACAATAAATCACCAAATTACAAAGATTACAAAAGGCCAGACTAAGGACAAAGTCGGGACATGAGCTGAGCCTTAAAAACATTTAATGACTTAGACTGTCGCGCAGCGGGGGATAGCGAGTTACATAACGTGCAGGCGCTAATGAGCACAGAATTCTGGTAGGTGGTAGTCCTAGCGTACGGAATGAGAAGCTCATCAGAGGGACCACGCAGATTCCTCCGCTGCACGTCAGCCCGAAAACCTATCCGCGAATATAAATACGGCGGTTGCTTTTTCTGAATAAGTAGGTAAATAAAAACACCTAGTGAGTACTGCCGCCTACCATCGATCTTCAACCAACCCAAGATGTTATAGAAGGGCGTAATGTGTTCGGATTTTTTCACATCAAAAATAAAACGGATGCAGGAATTGAATGCACGTTCCAACTTAGTGTTAAGTTCGGCGATCAGATCACAATACACGAGACAACAGTACTCGAGATGCGGGTGAATGAGCGCAGAGACGAGCATTGTTCGCAGTCGCGTGTTGAGAGAGTCTCTATTGGCCTTGAGCTGCCACAAGGGACAGAGAGGTGCAAGGACAAGAGAGATACGAAAAAATAATAAACTCAAGATACAACAAGTTATACAAAGAAATTGCTGCAGCAGACATCCCCAGATACCTGAAATCGAAAAGAAACGAAAAAGAAATGATAAGAATGGCTAGATTCAGACTAGGAAATGAGATGAAAGATGGAAGGTACTGGGAAGACGAAGAAAAGAAGAAATGCAGAGTGTGCGAAGCAGAAGAAGAAAGCTGGGAGCACGTGCTGGAAAGGTGCACAGGAGGTGGCAACCAAGGTGGAATAGACAAAATAAAAGAGATCCTAAAAGACGACGGAAGCGGAGCAGAGTGGATGCGAAACCTAGAGAAAATAAGAGAAGAGGCAAGGACGGTAAGAGAAGGAGCAGAGAAGGCGTGACACTCTCCAAGTCCTGGGCGAGGCCGAGGGGTCCACCCCCTCGCACAAGACTCCGGGAAGAGGCGGTCACGCAATGAAAATGTGGAAGAAACGACGGAAGGTAAAACAGAGCACCCGAAGCAGAGGACAAACAGCTAGACAAAGAGGGAGACACCGTGAAAATGCGGCCGAAGGCCCACCGACTCGTGAGAACGCACAAGCAACCGAGCATAGGGAAGGGGAAGTAAGACGTTAGAGCGGAGATACGCAAAGACAGGAGCAGACAAGCAGTCACACAGCGGCCGCCAGTTACACAATAGACAACGAGCAAAACAAAAGAGCGAAAATGCAAAAAGACAGAGAAAAAGAAGCAGCAGGCCGGATGGAGCTAATTGAGACAATGATCGAAGAATTAGCGAAGAGAGGGAGATCAAGGAGGAAGGAAATTGACGAGCTAGAGAACGAGACAAAAGAATACAGAGCAGATAGGAAAGTCATAGAGGAGCTGAAAAGGAAAGTAGAGGAGCTAATAAGCAGCAACAAAGAAAGCAAACCAGAAGGAGCAAAGGCGCAAGAAAGAGAGAGACACGGCCATAACAGAGAAGAGGGCGAAGCAGCGACAGCACAGATGACAAGAGAACAAGAAGAAGACGAAGCTGAGGAAATAGCAAAAGAAAAAAGGAAAAGGAACGTGGTCGTAAAAGGCGTAGGCGGCACAAGAAAATGGAGAGAGGACATTAAAAGAATAATGAACACGGCGGCCGGGAAAGCAGTGCAGGTAACAAGAGAATGGGAATGCGGCGGCGCAGACCTCTCGAAGAGCTCAGGAACAGCGATAGTGGAGCTGTGGAGCGAGGCGGAAAAGAAGGAGGTAATGAAAGGAAAAATAAAAGCAGAACTTATGGAAGATGTGACAATAGAAGAAGATCTGACCTTCAGAGAAAGAGAGAAGAGGTGGAGGCAAAAAGCTAAACTAGCAGAAGACAGGTACAAGAGGACCTGTGCGCTAAAAGAGGCAGCGGAGAAAGAAAGAAATAAGAGATTGGAGGAAGACAGAGGTGCCGAAGCGCCGACAAAGACAAAGCAAGGAGACAAAAAAGAGACAAAAGAGGCAGAAGAGAAAAACACAAAGGAACACGAGGAACGTAAACTCGAAAGGAAGGAGAAAGAAAGCGAGAAGAAGAAGAAAAATATAATAGAAAGACTGGCAGAAGTTTTGGAAGAACTAAAGAGCAGCGAAGACAAAGGAGAAAACTGAAGGAGCAAGAAGAGGAACAGAGAAGAGTAAGAAGAGAACAATACACAAAGAAGAATGAAAGTAAACAATGAGATAAAAGTACAAGTTGTAACAAAACAAAGATATACAATAGAATTAGAATGTAAGAAATGTATAACCAAACATTGTAGGCCGAAAGGCATCAATAAAAACCATTACTACTATATAATAATATATAAGTTTACAATTTAGGATTTTCTGATTTATACATAATAATATATAATTTGTGACGTTGCAGATTAGCTGCCGTCACTAAGGTTCCGAAAATCACACATTTTATTAGCTATATCGCGAGAGAGAGTTTTTACCGCCGTCTAGACCCTCGGGATACAAGTGACACACCTAGAATAAGCAATAGAGCTAGACTAATTTGGAGTGTTTTTCTGTTAATGTACCGCGAGAGAGAGAGAGAAAGAAGATAAAGAAGACGACGATCCTGAACTTCCGCTACTAGAACTTCCGCCACCAGAACTGGTGTTAAAGAGACGGCCACGCAGTACGTAATCCAGTAATCGTACTAGGACAGTACCGAATCAACCAGAGGGAAGACTGTGGACCTTGGTCCAATATCGCTAGGCGGTGAATAGGACTGTGATGCAGTCTCCTGCCGGCAGATGAATCTTGCCACCCAGCATCTGGCTATCACATAGAGACAGCCAGCTCCATCACCCGCTCCAGCTGCCATTACCGACGTCACGCAGAGTCCGGCATAAGGACCAGTGACGTAACGTTATCGCTGAAGGAGGTATGACGTAAGAGTGGACAAGAATAGTGTCCTGCGTCCTCTGGATAGGTCAGAAAGAGGTGGAGGTCCAGAAGGAACACCTAGGCCTACCAGAAGTTTGCAGTCGGGTTATCTGATGACGAGATAACCGCTGTAAAGTGCATCCCATGCGGTTGGTATCGCTGTTACGGTATCGCTTCGTAAGAACCAAGGTCGCAGCTTCCCGAAGATCCTCTCGCCACCGAAGTTCAGCAGAACGGCTAATCTAACGCAACGAAGTTCTGAAACCTAACGCCTAACGTCAGGCAACAAGTTGACGCCTTGGGTCGAGCAGCTGACGAGCTGCTCGTCCATGGAACGTTTTTCGCAGGGCCAATCAGCTCATTAGCTGGTCCTGATAGGCTCTTGATTTTCAAAATCAGGAAGGATCGTCGAGACGTACCGAGGTATCGCTTAGCCTCATCACTTCTACGTTTCGCTTCGCCTAAACTAGACGCGTTATCAGTTCTCTCTCGCCTAGTCTCGCCTCATAGTAGCCTAAAGTATAAGTTATAATTGCGGTTAAAGTGAAGTGTGTGCTTCAAGTAGCTCAGCTAAAGGTAAGGTCTTTATGATCTGTAAATGCTAGTAAAGCCACGGAAAAACTAGATCTGAATTTCTATTTGTTCATTTATCGTAGATTTTCTTTGTACCGCGTGCCGCCTACGGGCCACGTAGTCGCCTATTATCGTATTTACAGAAATTCAGTGAAAGCACTTTATAGTTGGCTGTAGTAATTAAGAATATCTTTTGGCTTGATAATTTTCCGCTTATTAGTCTGATTTCTTTGCTATCTTTGCTTTTGATTTGTTAAGATTATTTGAGAGCTTGTTCTTGCTTTAATTCTCGCTTTGAGAATATCTAACGCTTTGATTTATTCGCTATCTTTGATTTAGTAATTTATTAGTAATTAATTAGTATAATATCGCATGGTGTGTCGCTTGTAATTCCAACTCCCCGAGGTTGGCTAAACGTAGTTAGTCATAGTTTTAAGTTGTTTCTTTATTAATTTGATTTATTATTTCATTATTCCGTTTGATTTCTATTATTCTGTTCATTCTATCTGATTTTGTGTTCTATATGATATATCTGATTTATGCGATTTACTTGTGCTATGTAATGTTCTGATTTTCGCTATATCACGTTACAATAAGATTACTACCGCTAAGTAGAGTCTGTGATCTGATATCTGAATTATTCTAGTATAAATCTGTTATTAATTTAGCTTATCGCATCTCTTAGTGTTTCTGAAGTTATTTATTGAGTCATTATATCGTCTAATAATTAATTAATACCGCTAGTGTGCCGCATTAGAAAATTTGCTATTGAGTATCGTATCGCTCGGTGATACGTAGTCTGAAAAGTAGTGTAGTTTGCATTATATCGCTTCTACGGCACAGCTAGCTAACCGGCGGGTTTACGTTTTTTTATATACCGCTGCGTCGCGGTAAGGCTCAATAATATAATATTCATTCTTTGGTTAAATTCAGTATTTTCCTAAGCATTATTCCAAACGTTATTATTCGAGTATTAATTGTGACTATTATTTTGTTAACTAATTCTGCGTAGTTTAGCATTCTCGCTTATAGTCGACTTTTCTGTTATCGCTAAATCTGTTATCGTATCTTTTCTTGTATTAAGAACAATATACGAAATCCCCGATTTCACTGAAAGAAATTTATATCTGGTGTCTTATATTTTATTTATTCGATTAAAAAGGTGAATCCACCCACTCTACCCTTATCTTTGTAAATCTGAGCTAGCCTAGCTTTAAGGCCGTCGTTCCGGCAATTTATCAATTTGTTGAGTACCGCTGTATTTTATTAAATTTCTGTGAAAACGACACTTACGTGTCTGGCGCCCAACACTATCTTAGTTTTTATTAATGAGTAATTTATCGAAGGAACGCCGTAGGGTGTGGAGTTGCACTCTGAAACTCCGTTACAAAATGGCGCCCAACGTGGGGCCACGCCAATAACGTTCAGAGTTTTTCTTGTTAGAAAATTACCGCTATAAAATATAAATTAGACGAACCCGGATAAAATCCGATTCGTATATTGTTCAACTGTCTTGGCCACGTTGTAGGTGGAAGACGTACAGAAAATCTTCCGATAAAAATAATACGATTGGAATAACGCTGTTTTTCTTTTGATAATCTAGATTAATTCTTTCTTGCTGACGAACCTCCTTTCAAAACCTAGCAATAAGATAAAACGAGACAAACCGTTAGAAAATTAAGTATTCGAACTAACTATCGCAATCTTCGGTTATCTTACCGCAAATTTGAATTAATCAACTTCTAACCGTCGATAGTTAATCCGGAAACAAAAGAATAGCAACAATCTATTATTTCATTGTTCGAATTGAGTGCTATAATCCGCTTAGACTCAACTTATCGCATTTCTTTGCTGTTTTCGAAGCTATCACACGACCATTATTATTGCTTAGGGATTACCGCTTTGTTCGTCAACTCGAACCTCGAACTCATAACATCGTATCGCTGTTATTATTTAAATTCCGCTAATCCCCAATCAATAAACCGTTACCAATTCAAATTTGAAAATTTCCGTTAGATACCGCTATCGCATAATTAGTTCACAATAATTATATGTCACAGAGCTCTAGTGAGTACGATTGGGTACAGATAATATCTGAGAGCACCCTCAAATTAGTGCTATTGCGCCGCAATTTCGCACCCAACGGGTCAGTACCAGAGTTACGCGAACGTTTAATAGCTTCCTTTAAGGCAACACGCGTAAACATGTCGCTAAAAGACTCTTCGGAGGGAGGGGGAATACCTCCGCCCCCGGGGGAAGACGAAAGTAGTCGCCAATCTCCACATTCCCACCAACCAGGTGACGAAGGTCGGAAGACGCTTTCCTCTAACCCCGACGACACGACGGAAGACCCCTCACGCATTTTACCGCCTGATCTTAATAGTCATGTCGAGGCCAACGTGGTAGTCAATTCGACTCCACCGAGTCAAGTAACGCCTCCCCCTAACACAGCCGCAAATATCGCACCTCCACCACGCGGAAATAGCGTACCAGGTAGAAATCCCGATAGCCAACCTTTTATACCGCAAACTCAATACGCTAGACTCGATTTAGATGCTTTTCAACTATCGCAACCGCGTTATAGAGGCACGGCCGGTCACACACCGCGGATGCCCAGTCGACCTGCATTCAGGGAACCACCCCGATCTCAGTTACCGCTTAGAGACGGTCCCCTGGAATATGATTTACCGCGAGATCCACCACATGATGGTTACCGCTACCACGAACAGTTGAGAGCTGCCGATAGACCAAGACCTCGCGCATATTCCACAAGACACGAGTCTTATCAGGTCGAATACCCTCTAGATGACGAGGAACAGCCGCGAGAAAATCGAGAGTATTACGAGTATCACTACGAACAGCAACCCGACAATCGACCTAGGTACCGCGATCGCGACATACCGCATTATCAGCCAGAAGCTAGGTACCGCAATCGTGACGTACCGCCACCTCGCAGAGAGGCTAGATATCGCGAGCTATACAGAGCCGAGGATTCTGGTCACTCGGACGACGACGAATATCGCCAGGGTACAGTAAATCAAGTTAGCTACTATTGGTCACCGGAAATGCGCAATCAGGATCCGCGTCCACGTCAAAATACCGCTAATAACGATTCCCGCTCTCCTTCGACTCTAGCTGCATTTGAAGCACTGCGAAAATTCAATTTAAAATTCTCAGGCACGCGTGAAGAAGACGGCGAAGCTTTCCTAGCAAAAATCAAGGAAGGTAGGACGCTAGTAAACATTCGAGACAAAGATGTTATCAATAGCCTTCCATTCTTTTTGTCTGATTTCGCTCTTTACTGGTACCGCGAAGAACGACCGAATTGGCGGTCGTTTGCTGAATTCGAAGCCGCATGGCGACGAAGATTCGCGAATGCCGATCTTAGGTTTGACCTCCGGGAGGAAATCCGAAACCGAACGCAAGGCGAACATGAACTCGCCTCAGAATACCTCACCTGCTTAAAAGCACTATTCGGTAGACTACACCCCCCATGGCCAGCAGAAGAGAAGCTAGATTACGCGTACCATAATATGTTACCGCGATATCAAGTCTTAATCAGACGTGCAGAATTACGCAGTATCGCTCACTTAGAACAGCTAGCATTAGAGCTGGAAGTAAGCTTCCGCTGCGCAAGTCACTATAGAGCACCGGCAACACCTGACAAATCTCTAGTCCCGTGTTTAGCCTATCGCGCTCCGAAAAATGTCAGTTCCAAGCCAAAACACAATATTGCCGCGATAGATATGCTAGAGGAAGTTGACGAGATCGTAAATGCCCTACAAACGCCAACTCAGAGGCCCAAGGTCACACAAAATACAAAGAAAAAGACTCCCACGCGTACCGCCATTAATCAATCGCTAGATTCTGAAATTTCGGACTCCGTTCTAACACCAAATATCGCGAACATAGCTACCGCACCACCTAGTGCGCCACCAGTATCACGCGAAAAACGCAAGCCGAGACCACAGCTTTGTTATAACTGCCATCAAGCAGGTCATCGTTTTCCGGATTGTAAAGAGCCGCGTACTCTATTTTGTTACCGCTGTGGCTATCCTAACGTCACGAAAGCTTCTTGCCCGCGTAAATGCGCGGAAAACTAGATATGGAGCCGTTGGATCGGGTAACTACGGAAAATACCTCCCCACCCGATGATTTGCCGAATATTGAATTGCAAGATCATCTGTGTCGCTTTGAAAAACTAGAAATCCTGTACAGTAGTTCAAATAACGCTTCCGCTCAGCATGCTATGCTGTTCATTACGTTTAAGATTCAGGGATATTCCTTAGACGCACTATTCGATTCTGGTTCCTCTCGCACCTTTTTAGGCATCAGAGGCATAGAATTGATAAAATTATTAGGCTTACCGCTCTATAATACCCAGAATCGTACCGTATATTTAACAGCCGGTCAAACAACCGAGCTTATGAGCGAAGTGCGACTACCGATTGAACTTCGCGGCCGTCACTTTGAGATTATCGCTCGCACGATACAGAATTTAAGTTTTCCTTGCATTATCGGATTAGATTTTATTCGCCAACTAGAAATGGTAGTCGATTTTTCCGCAGCTACCTGGTATTACAAAGACGATCCCGCTCAGATCTTTAAATTCGATGACATTACCGAGAATTTAGTGCATCCTACATGCAACGGTATCGTAACGCTATCCGAGAAACAGACTCTCGAACTTGCTCAATTTTTAAAATCCGAAGTACCGCCGATGCCAGAAAATCTCGGAGCTACCAATTTAACGTCTCACCGTATAGACGTCGGAGGTCATTCCGCTATTCGTCAACGTTGTTACCGCGTATCACCAAAAATTCAAGAGGCAATAGACGCCGAAGTCGATAAAATGTTAGAAGCTGGTATAATTGAACCCTCACATAGTGAGTGGGCGAGCCCGATAGTTATGGTTAAAAAGCCTAATGGCAAATATCGCTTTTGCATTGATTTCCGCCAAGTAAACAACGTCTCGAAACGCGATGCATATCCGCTACCGCGCATGGATGCGATCCTCGATAAGTTACGTTCCGCTCGATACATTTCTACCATCGATCTGAGTCAGGCTTATTTTCAAATACCGCTTACACCGGACAGTAAAGAAATTACCGCCTTCATTGTTCCGGGAAAAGGACTTTTTCACTTTACGCGAATGCCTTTCGGTTTAACTGGCGCTCCAGCCACCTTTCAAAGGTTACTTGATCAACTGATTGGACCTGACATGGATCCTCATGCTTTCGCGTATCTTGATGATATCATAATCACAACCAAAACTTTTGAAGAACATCTCGCTTGGCTTAGAAAAGTATTGAAGGTCATCCATACCGCTGGCTTGACAATTAATCCTGAAAAAAGTAAATTCTGCCGCTCTGAAGTAAAATATCTCGGTTTTGTTGTAAATGAGAACGGACTGCAAGTAGATCCGGATAAAACTGCACCGGTTATTAACTACCCGATACCAACTAACGTCAAGCTCGTGCGTAGATTTTTAGGCATGGCTTCCTGGTATCGCCGTTTTATTCCGAATTTCGCTGCTACTTCCGAACCACTTACGCGCTTGCTTAAAAAGGCACAGCCTTGGATATGGAAAGCCGAACAACAACTTGCTTTTGAAACTCTCCGAGATAATTTAACGAGTGCACCGACCTTGACTTGTCCAGATTTCGATTTACCATTTACATTACAGACGGATGCTAGTATTGTAGGCTTAGGTGCAGTACTGACTCAGACTCGCGATGATATAAAATATGTTATCGCTTATGCAAGTCGATCACTTTCAGACGCCGAACGAAAGTACTCCGTTACCGAGTTAGAATGTCTCGCTGTCATCTGGTCAATCCAAAAATTCCGCGCGTGTATCGAAGGTTACCGCTTTACAGTAGTCACCGACCATAGCAGTCTGCAGTGGCTGCATAATCGTAAAAATCCTACTGGTCGATTAGCGCGTTGGGCTTTGGAATTACTCGGTTACGATTTTAAAATAATATATCGCAAAGGCGCCTTGAATGATGTACCTGATGCATTATCTCGCATTCCGGAAGTCGTTGCTGCAATTATACCGCCTCCGATTACTTGGTACGAACGTCGAAAAAACGAAGTAATCACGTCGCCTAAGAGATATCCCGCTTGGAAGATCGAGAACGACGAACTATATTTTTATCGCGAAGATCCGATGCTTGGCAAATTAATTACCGACTTAGAAGCTTGGAAATTGGTCTTACCAGCTGATCGACGCGATCAGGTCTTACGCGAAGCTCATGACGAACCACAGGCCGGACACCTCGGTGTTGATAAAACATACCGTCGCGTAGCCACGTCTTATTACTGGCCTGGTATGTTTCGCGATGTCACCCAGTATGTTAAGCGATGTGAGACTTGTCAACGCTGTAAGGTTAGTCAATTAGCTCCCGCAGGCCTTATGGGTCATCGTGTTATCGAACAACCATGGACTATTGTCGCCACTGACATCATGGGCCCGTTTCCGCCAAGTCGCGCTGGTTTCGCTTATATTCTCGTCTTTCAGGATCTCTATACTAAATGGGTAGAGTGTTGCGCGCTTCGAAAAGCTACCGGTAAAGCGATTAGTGATGCATTTAAGGAATTGATAATTTCTCGCTGGGGTGTACCGCAAGTTTTGCTGACAGATAATGGCACGGAATTTAATAATAAAACATTGAAAGAATTAGCTATCACCTATAATTTAGTACACTGTAATACGCCACCGTACCATCCTCAGGCAAACCCGGTGGAAAGGGTTAATCGTGTCTTAAAAACCATGATTATCTCATTCTTAGAGAAAGATCATCGCGAATGGGATTTACATCTTAGTGATTTCCGCTTCGCTTATAATACCGCCTATCATTCCTCGATCGAGACTAGTCCCGCTTTTCTAAACTTCGGCCGCGTACCGCAACCGATTAATTCGCTAAGACATAAAACAAACGAATACCTCGCTGTTGCTCCGTTACCGCCAAAACTCTGGGCTGAACGTATGGAAAAACTGCAGCTGCTGCAAGAATGGGTTACCGATAACCTTGATAAAGCATACCGCCGCCAATCGGAACAATATAATCGTCATCACCGTCCTCCAACTTTCGCAATCGGAGATCTGGTGTTAAAACGACATCATGTGTTATCTTCCGCTACCCAACATATCGCAGCCAAGCTAGCTCCTAAATTCCATGGTCCTTTCCGCATCTCCCGTCTCCTATCACCTGTAGTGCATGAAGTAAGCGACATACGTAGTGGGAAAGTAGTTGGGAAAATTCACGTTAAAGATCTGAAAGCATATCAACCTGTGTTTCCACCTGTTGTCTAGTCGATTATCGCTCACTGCTCCCAACCTACCGCTATGTCTAGCCCGCCCCCACCGAAAGGATCACCGGAAGACGACAGGAACTTCTGGTGGATGGACGACCGGGCGTTCCGCCACCTAGAACCCTACTATCGCGACCTAGCGCGACTATTTTGCCGACACCCCGGCCTCGGAATCGCGATTGTTGAAGCGATAGAAGCGGTACAACTGGGACCGGAACCAGTCATGATCGGCCGCAGCCGGTTGACTCCGACTAGTGCGGAAGCCAGCACCCAAACTGCCCCACGCCACCATCAACGCCGACGAGTACCCACATGACCGACAATATACTTGTTCCAATCGGGCAAACACCCGACCATTCACCACCCGCGGTCCAGACTTCGGTGGCTAACTATCGCCCTACGGCCCCGAGACGTCATGTTCCAGCCGGAATGGCTACAGACGACCTACCGCGCCCGCACTTATGGCACGCCCCATATGGCGCGTGTTGGTGTTGTCACCAGTACGGACACCACCACCGAGAGTGTCGCTGGCTGGGAGACCCGGCTTACCTCTATTGCTACCGCTGCGGTTTGTCCGGTGTCAAACTCTCAGAGTGCCCCTACTGTCGCGGAGACTGGGATTAAAACTAATCTAAAACATAAAACCCCGCAATTCGCGAATGTACCGCTATCTCCGTTCCATTAAATATCATTAACCACTAACTATCTTGTCTCATTCGCTTTTGTCTCGCCTACCAAAAATTTTAACCGTAGTTTTAAGTCAAACCCACCTATCTTAGATATAGTATAATCTTTCATCCGCAGATTCGTCGTCAGTAAGTCAGAACCATCTAGTATTAATTTTTCTGCTTTCTTGCTGCTTTCTATCGCTATCTTATCTATTTGATTTTGCAAGTTCCTAAGGAGTGTCTTTTTAGCCTGCCTAATAAGTTTAGTCTTCGAGCCACTTGCCGCAGATAACATCTTTGCATATCGCCATCTAAGTATGGTTAGTATTTTGATAGTAGTAAAGAACAACTTAATACAACTTCTCGTTCAGTAGCCACACCATGGATGATTTCGTAAAATACCGCCAGAACTAGCTGCCAAATACGTAAGTAATCTATCTTCTCTGATCTTTGTATTTTCTATTGTGCTCAGTCAATTATGAAGTTGCTTGTATCGCTTGTGGTCTAGCTATGTCATAGAGTCCTTGCCTTCGTCTAGGTCTCCTTTTAGGAGGGAGGAGTTGTGACGTTGCAGATTAGCTGCCGTCACTAAGGTTCCGAAAATCACACATTTTATTAGCTATATCGCGAGAGAGAGTTTTTACCGCCGTCTAGACCCTCGGGATACAAGTGACACACCTAGAATAAGCAATAGAGCTAGACTAATTTGGAGTGTTTTTCTGTTAATGTACCGCGAGAGAGAGAGAGAAAGAAGATAAAGAAGACGACGATCCTGAACTTCCGCTACTAGAACTTCCGCCACCAGAACTGGTGTTAAAGAGACGGCCACGCAGTACGTAATCCAGTAATCGTACTAGGACAGTACCGAATCAACCAGAGGGAAGACTGTGGACCTTGGTCCAATATCGCTAGGCGGTGAATAGGACTGTGATGCAGTCTCCTGCCGGCAGATGAATCTTGCCACCCAGCATCTGGCTATCACATAGAGACAGCCAGCTCCATCACCCGCTCCAGCTGCCATTACCGACGTCACGCAGAGTCCGGCATAAGGACCAGTGACGTAACGTTATCGCTGAAGGAGGTATGACGTAAGAGTGGACAAGAATAGTGTCCTGCGTCCTCTGGATAGGTCAGAAAGAGGTGGAGGTCCAGAAGGAACACCTAGGCCTACCAGAAGTTTGCAGTCGGGTTATCTGATGACGAGATAACCGCTGTAAAGTGCATCCCATGCGGTTGGTATCGCTGTTACGGTATCGCTTCGTAAGAACCAAGGTCGCAGCTTCCCGAAGATCCTCTCGCCACCGAAGTTCAGCAGAACGGCTAATCTAACGCAACGAAGTTCTGAAACCTAACGCCTAACGTCAGGCAACAAGTTGACGCCTTGGGTCGAGCAGCTGACGAGCTGCTCGTCCATGGAACGTTTTTCGCAGGGCCAATCAGCTCATTAGCTGGTCCTGATAGGCTCTTGATTTTCAAAATCAGGAAGGATCGTCGAGACGTACCGAGGTATCGCTTAGCCTCATCACTTCTACGTTTCGCTTCGCCTAAACTAGACGCGTTATCAGTTCTCTCTCGCCTAGTCTCGCCTCATAGTAGCCTAAAGTATAAGTTATAATTGCGGTTAAAGTGAAGTGTGTGCTTCAAGTAGCTCAGCTAAAGGTAAGGTCTTTATGATCTGTAAATGCTAGTAAAGCCACGGAAAAACTAGATCTGAATTTCTATTTGTTCATTTATCGTAGATTTTCTTTGTACCGCGTGCCGCCTACGGGCCACGTAGTCGCCTATTATCGTATTTACAGAAATTCAGTGAAAGCACTTTATAGTCGGCTGTAGTAATTAAGAATATCTTTTGGCTTGATAATTTTCCGCTTATTAGTCTGATTTCTTTGCTATCTTTGCTTTTAATTTGTTAAGATTATTTGAGAGCTTGTTCTTGCTTTAATTCTCGCTTTGAGAATATCTAACGCTTTGATTTATTCGCTATCTTTGATTTAGTAATTTATTAGTAATTAATTAGTATAATATCGCATGGTGTGTCGCTTGTAATTCCAACTCCCCGAGGTTGGCTGAACGTAGTTAGTCATAGTTTTAAGTTGTTTCTTTATTAATTTGATTTATTATTTCATTATTCCGTTTGATTTCTATTATTCTGTTCATTCTATCTGATTTTGTGTTCTATATGATATATCTGATTTATGCGATTTACTTGTGCTATGTAGTGTTCTGATTTTCGCTATATCACGTTACAATAAGATTACTACCGCTAAGTAGAGTCTGTGATCTGATATCTGAATTATTCTAGTATAAATCTGTTATTAATTTAGCTTATCGCATCTCTTAGTGTTTCTGAAGTTATTTATTGAGTCATTATATCGTCTAATAATTAATTAATACCGCTAGTGTGCCGCATTAGAAAATTTGCTATTGAGTATCGTATCGCTCGGTGATACGTAGTCTGAAAAGTAGTGTAGTTTGCATTATATCGCTTCTACGGCACAGCTAGCTAACCGGCGTGTTTACGTTTTTTTATATACCGCTGCGTCGCGGTAAGGCTCAATAATATAATATTCATTCTTTGGTTAAATTCAGTATTTTCCTAAGCATTATTCCAAACGTTATTATTCGAGTATTAATTGTAACTATTATTTTGTTAACTAATTCTGCGTAGTTTAGCATTCTCGCTTATAGTCGACTTTTCTGTTATCGCTAAATCTGTTATCGTATCTTTTCTTGTATTAAGAACAATATACGAAATCCCCGATTTCACTGAAAGAAATTTATATCTGGTGTCTTATATTTTATTTATTCGATTAAAAAGGTGAATCCACCCACTCTACCCTTATCTTTGTAAATCTGAGCTAGCCTAGCTTTAAGGCCGTCGTTCCGGCAATTTATGAATTTGTTGAGTACCGCTGTATTTTATTAAATTTCTGTGAAAACGACACTTACGTGTCTGGCGCCCAACACTATCTTAGTTTTTATTAATTAGTAATTTATCGAAGGAACGCCGTAGGGTGCGGAGTTGCACTCTGAAACTCCGTTACAAATTATATATAATTATATAAAAATTTATATAATTTAATGTGAGAATCTAGATATAATCATAAAAAATTAGATAAAATAAGATACAATTTTATATAATTTTATATAATTTTATATAATTTTATATAATTTTATATACTTATATATAATTTTTTTTTCCCGGGTCCAGATACATTTGCGCACTCAGTGCGCAAATGTATCTACTCCAGATGCATTCGCACACTAAGTGCGTGAATGCATCTACTCGGAGCACCGCGCGCCACAGTGTGTGAATCGGGCACTTCGCACACTACCAACAGACATGAGAAATCGAAATTCGCACACTGAATTATGGAAAATCGATTATTATATTCTTCACCTGTAGGCCTCATATTTTTCCTACATTTGAAGCTCATTAATATTGAAAAATTAGGAAAAATACTGAAAATATAGTTAATGATGTGAATGAATACCACTTGTCAACCGTACGCTGGCTTGAATATTTGAAGCTCGTTTTCTTGAAAATACATTTTTCCTAACAGCGTACGCAAAATTCTATTTGGCGCACGGGTTTTCGTGCGCAAAGGGCCTCAGTCCCACATTGTTGGACTCGTAACGCCATCCAGTCGTGTAGGCTACGGCCGTAATTCCATTTGCTAGTTAGAGTTATCACAGAGTCGAGTTTTGCTTGAGTTCAATTGTTGATTGTTGATAATAAACGTTTAAGTTGCTTAGCGACCTTGTATTTGGTTGTTTTTCATTGCTCTTGTGATCAAACTTCGCACAATTTTTTTTATTCATTTATGCATTTTTAATTTATTTTTAATCGTTTAATATTACATACGAGTTTCCGATGTTGTCAAATTTTGCGCAGCTTGTTAGGAAAAATAGTATACGCAACTAGTGCGCATAGGTGTCTCCCACACTCGTCGTTTTTGTCGCCCTCGCTGCGCTTAGGCGACAAACCTGACTCGTGCGGAATTCACCTATTTTGCGCACTAGTTGCGTAATGTACTATTTACGCACGGCGGGCATCCTAGCTCGAACCGAGGTTCCCTAAAGGCTGAAATTTACACAGTATCTATAAATCCTATAGATACATGTCTCACGAAATCGCATTTCTTGTTAAATTATTTTACTTGTAATCTTACCTAGAAAAAAATCATCGTTTTCGAGGTTTCAGACATATGCACTAGGGTGAGCCAAAAAAAACTTTTAATTTTTTTTTCTTCAGCTACCATGAAAATATCGTCCAAGATGACGAAAAAAAAATTCTCTAAAAATTTGATGGCTTCATATTAAGGGGGTATATACACCTTTAAATGGGTTGAATTTCTGATAAACAATTTTCCTTTTTTTTTCAACATGAAGACTCTGATAGAATTTGAAAAAATCATCTTGTTTGGGGAGGGTTTGACCTTCATTATCCATATCTTACATCATGTACTACTTCCGGTCTAATAGTGGCTGCGCTGAAGACAGGAAAATACAGAATCACTCGGTTGCCGCAAAGAATCAGACCCAGCGTTGGACCGATCTTGGAATTTTCGGTTTTCAATTGTTCATAAGATGAGCCTCTATCAGATGAACATAGAACTTTTCGATATTGCAAGAATTACTTGAGTTATTGAATTTTTTCGATTTGTTTTCTGAATTTGAAAAAAAATTTTGCTTATTTTTCTATTATTTCAATTAAAAATGGGTTTATCAAAAAGTTCTATGTTCATCTGATAGAGGCTCATCTTATGAACAATTGAAAACCGAAAATTCCAAGATCGGTCCAACGCTGGGTCTGATTCTTTGCGGCAACCGAGTGATTCTGTATTTTCCTGTCTTCAGCGCAGCCACCATTAGACCGGGGGCCGGTTTAGAGTTCCGAATTTTCAAAGCTCCGAACGGTAAAAATTCCGAATTTATTTTAAACGATTTCGAAATTTCCAGAAAGACTAGGGTTTAGAAAATTGAAATTTCGAATGGTCGAAATGCAGATAGCTCAAGGCTCCGACGGTCCGATGTTCCGAAAGTCCGAAATTCCGAAAGTTTAAAATTCCGAAAGATCGAACGTGTTCTTAACGTGTCGATTAAACGACGCGTGACGGCTTGATGTCCAATAGTTTCGAAGTTTTGGCCTTTCGGATATTGAGCTTTCGGAGTCTTGACCTTCTGGAATTTTGAACCTTCGGTGTGCTGCGATTCGAGATTTTTCAAATCGGTTAGATAGACTTTTGGTGAAATACCCTTTCTGAAAACTGTGCGTTCGTTGCATTAAAATTCGGAAATTTGACCGTTCGTAGCTTTGAAGATTCGGAACTTCGAATCGGCCCCACTATTCGACTGGAAGTAATACATGATGTAAGATATGGATAATGAAGGTCAAACCCTTCCCAAACATGATGATTTTTCTAAATTTTATCAGAGTCTTCAAGTTGAAAAAACAAGGAAAATTGTTCTTCAGAAATTCAACCCATTTAAAGGTGTATATACCCCCTTAATATTAAGAGGTCGCTCATCGTGGTTTTTGATTTCCCATTTGAATAACACAGGAAATTTTTTTTTCTTATTTGGAATTTTATTGCGCTCGAACGAATTATCGGCCAATGGAATTGAATACATATACTTGTAGGGAATTCAACGATCTACAAAAAAGGTCTGATATGATTTTTCGCTAAGTCCACTTGTTTGAAAGTTATTCAAGGTTAAAGTTCAACCTCAAATGTTATATGATGACTTTGACTTCCTTTTTTTTTCGACTTAGCGAAAAATCATATCAGACCTTTTTTGTAGATCGTTTAATTCCCTTGAATTATATGTATTCAATTCCACTGGCCGATAATTCGTTCAAGCGCAATGAAATTACAAATAAGAAAAAAAAAATTTCCTGTGTTATTCAAATGGGAAATCAAAAACCACGATAAGCGACCTCTTAATATTAATATTAAGACCTCAAATTTTTAAAGAATTTTTTTTTCGTCATCTTGGACGATATTTTCATGGTAGCTAAAGAAAAAAAAATTAAAAGTTTTTTTTGGCCCATCCTAATATGCACCCCCTTAAAAAATTGGAATTCCTTCTTAATCATGAAAATAATTCTTGATGTAGAGTTTTCTGTATTTTCTTGTTCATAAATGTACTTTGTTTTCTGGTGCGGCGAGCTTGTGCCGCACAAAGGCGGCGAGCTTGTGCCGCACAAGGCTGCGCGGCGAGATCGAAGGGGGAGCGAGAAAACTTAATAATTATTGAAAGATACAGTTCTCGAAAAGTGATTGTATCATGTTTGTATATTATGTTCGATACATAATTCAACTGAAAATGGAACGGCGTTATGAAATTTTCTGTTTTCGATTCGTATATGTATAGGTATAATGTAAAATATCTCAGCAGTTTATTTATCGTAGGAATATTGCAATCCGAAGCGCATTCGAGTCCTAATACAATACAATAGATTAGTTTATTGACCCCATATCGTGATTTTACAGAAAATTATTGGAAATGAAGGTCCAGAAAATGAAGAAGACGCAAATGGTGTTGTGTTTAACGTTTCAGCCCGAGTGGCCCCCACGGAAAAAAAAATATATATAAAGTTGTATATGTCTTTATATATGTGTAAAGTATATGGAAAAATATATATCATACATATGAATCGTAATATATGGATCAATATATTATACCCGGGAATTTTTTTTTTTATATGATCATATATAACCATATATAATCATATACAATTATGTATAAGTTTATATAATTATATCTAATTTTATATAGTTGCATATAATATTGTTTATATAAAATTATAAACAATTGTATATAAACATATGGGCCATTCCACGTGAACCGGATCAGTCAACTCTCGGATATTTTTTTAATTTTGCATGTCGATTGTCCTTGGGGAGTTAGATTTTTGTGCCGAAGGATTTTTCAATTAGTGCAAAATTCGTTGAGTTATTTGCATAAACAAATTCGTTCAAGGTTTTTTTCAAGAATTCATAACTCCGCCAAAAATGACACTAGACTTAATTTTTTTTTTTCAGATTACGCGGAAAGATTCATAGAATGTATAAAAAAATATGTACTTCGAAAAAAGTTTGTTTATCCATTGTTTATTTAACAATTAAGTTTTCAATGATTTTTAAAACACACAGTGACACGATCAAAAATTTTTTTAAAAATACTGACATATACTTTGTACTATACTACAGCCTGTGAATTAATTTTAAGGACGTGTTATTTTTTGTTTTCGAGTAAAAAATCATTGAAGTTGGCGGCGCGTGCCAATTCCGGGTCGACCGACGCCGCGCCGCGTGGAACGTATAATGGCGTGCGTTAGACTGCTGTTCGCCGCTACTCGACGGACGCGTAGCAGCGATATTCAAAAGTCATTTTCACAATGAAGGATACGATTTAAAAATCTGAAAAAAAATACTGTAGCATCCCAATGGCAACTATAAGCGACACGTTAAGTTTTGAGAACGTGCTCTTTTTCGTTCTTGGAATATTGCAGCTTGAAATTTTAGCATGTATGCTTAGCATACATATACTCGACGAACGCGTAGCAGCGGTATTCAAGAGTCATTTTCACAATGAAGGACACGATTTAAAAATCTAAAAAAAATACTGTAGTTTCCTAATGGCAACTATAAGCGACACGTTTAGTTTCAAGAACGTGTTCCTTTCCGTTTTTGAAATATTGCAGTTTAAAATCTTAATATGTATGCTAAGCATGTATGCTAAAATTTCAAGCTGCAATATTTCAAGAACGAAAAAGAACACGTTCTCAAAACTTAACGTGTCGCTTATAGTTGCCATTAGGAAGCTACAGTATTTTTTTCAGATTTTTGAATCGTGTCCTTCATTGTGAAAATGACTTTTGAATACCGCTGCTACGCGTCCGTCGAGTAGCGGCGAACAGCAGTCTAACGCACGCCATTATACGTTCCACGCGGCGCGGCGTCGGTCGACCCGGAATTGGCACGCGCCGCCAACTTCAATGATTTTTTACTCGAAAACAAAAAATAACACGTCCTTAAAATTAATTCACAGGCTGTAGTATAGTACAAAGTATATGTCAGTATTTTTAAAAAAATTTTTGATCGTGTCACTGTGTGTTTTAAAAATCATTGAAAACTTAATTGTTAAATAAACAATGGATAAACAAACTTTTTTCGAAGTACATATTTTTTTATACATTCTATGAATCTTTCCGCGTAAACTGAACAAAAAAAATTGAGTCTAGTGTCATTTTTGGCGGAGTTATGAATTTTTGAAAAAAACCTTGCACGAATTTGTTTATGCAAATAACTCAACGAATTTTGCACTAATTGAAAAATCCTTTGGCACAAAAATCTAACTCCCCAAGGACAATCGACATGTGAAATTAAAAAAATATCCGAGAGTTGACTGATCCGGTTCACGTGGAATCAGTGTTGGGCAAATTTGTAATTAGAAAAAATATAATTACTAATTACATTTGTAATTTGTAATTAGGAAAAATTCAATTACTAATTACGTTTGTAATTTGTAATTCGAAAAAATTCAATTACTAATTACATTTGTAATTTGTAATTAGAAAAAATTCAATTACTAATTACATTTGTAATTTGTAATTAGAAAAAATTCAATTACTAATTACATTTGTAATTTGTAATTAGAAAAAAATCAATTACTAATTACATTCGTAATTTGTAATTAGGAAAAAATCAATTACTAATTACATTTGTAATTTGTAATTAGTAAAATTTAAGTTACTAATTACATTTGTAATTTGTAATTGGGATAAGTTCAATTACTAATTACATTTGTAATTTGTAATTAGAAAAATTTTAGTTACTAATTACATTTGTAATTTGTAATTAGAAAAAGTGTGGTTACTAATTACATTTGTAATTTGTAATTAGAAAAAAATCAATCCCCTATTACAATTGCGGAAAGTAATTGGCAGCTATTTTTCTTCTAATTACAATTTTTCAAAGTAATTAGAAGAATTATTCAATCCATTTACAGTTTTTAGATCTAATTATATCTCGGTGTATACTCTTATATCTGGGTACATACAACCATATAGCGACATATTCAGGTATATCTCGGTATATACCGACATATCTAGGTGTATATGGCTGTATATCAACAAAATCAGGTATATCCGGTATATACCCCTATATCTGGATATATACAACTATATAGCGACATATTCAGGTATATATCGGTATATACCCCTATATCTGGGTATATACAACTATATAGCGACATATTCGGGTATATATCGGTATATACCCCTATATCTGGGTATATACAACTATATAGCGACATATTCAGGTATATATCGGTATATACCCCTATGTCTGGGTATATACAACTATATAGCGACATATTCGGGTATATATCGGTATATAGCGACATATTCGGGTATATATCGGTATATACCGACATATCTAGGTATATATGACTATATATCAACGAAATCAGGTATATATCGGTATATACCCCTATATCTGGGTATATACAACTATGTAGCGACATATTCAGGTATATATCGGTATATACCCCTATGTCTGGGTATATGCAACTATATAGCGACATATTCGGGTATATATCGGTATATACCCCTATATCTGGGTATATACAACTATATAGCGACATATTCGGGTATATATCGGTATATACCGACATATCTAGGTATATATGACTATACATCAACGAAATCAGGTATATCTCGGTATATACCCCTATATCTGGATATATACAACTATACAGCGACATATTCAGGTATATATCGGTATATACCCCTATATCTGGGTATATACAACTATATAGCGACATATTCGGGTATTTATCAGTATATAGCAACATATTCGGGTATATATCGGTATATACCGATATATACCTGAATATGTCGTTATATAGTTGTATATACCCAGATATAGGGGTATATACCGATATATACCTGATTTCGTTGATATATAGTCATATATACCTAGATATGTCGGTATATACCGATATATACCCGAATATGTCGCTATATAGTTGTATAAACCCAGATATAGGGGTTTATACCGAGATATACCTGAATATGTCGCTATATAGTTGTATATACCCAGATATAGGGGTATATACCGATATATACCTGAATATGTCGCTATATAGTTGTACATATCCAGATATAGGGGTATATACCGAGATATACCTGAATATGTCGCTATATGGTTGTATATACCCAGATATGAGAGTATATACCGAGATGTAATTACATCTAAAAACTGTAAATGGATTGAATCATTCTTTTAATTACTTTGAAAAATTGGAATTAGAAGAAAAATAGCTGCTAATTACTTTCCGCAATTGTAATTAGGGATTGATTTTTTTCTAATTACAAATTACAAATGTAATTAGTAACCAAACTTTTTCTAATTACAAATTACAAATGTAATTAGTAATTGATTTTTTTCTAATTACAAATTACAAATGTAATTAGTAACTAAAATTTTCCTAATTACAAATTACAAATGTAAGTAGTAATTGAATTTTTTCTAATTACAAATTACAAATGTAATTAGTAACTAAAATTTTCCTAATTACAAATCACAAATGTAATTAGTAATTGATTTTTTTCTAATTACAAATTACAAATGTAATTAGTAATCGAATTTTTTCTAATTACAAATTACAAATGTAATTAGTAATTGATTTTTTTCTAATTACAAATCACAAATGTAATTAGTAATCGAATTTTTTCTAATTACAAATTACAAATGTAATTAGTAATTGAATTTTTTCTAATTACAAATTACAAATGTAATTAGTAATTGAATTTTTTCTAATTACAAATTACGAAGGTAATTAGTAATTTCAATGTAATTAATTACAATTTGTAATCAGTGGTGCCCAACTCTGCGTGGAATGGCCCATATATAAATATATATGAGTTTATATAATTATGTGAAACTATATAAAATTTTATATAATAGCGTATCAAATGGCTCTATATTACTGTATAAAACTATATATTTTATACATAAAAATATATAATGATTAATGTCATGTACACTAGACTCTGGCAATAAGGGCTCTGGCAATAAGGGACAAATCTCGAGACTCGGGCTCGACGCGCTCCGTTCTGAGAAATACTCAGGAGCGTACGCGGGCTGCAAGGAGTTGGTTTTCTGCGAAAAATAGTTACAAGTCTCGTAAAAATATGAGCGATAGCTCATTCGATCCGGAATCGCACCCCGAAAAAGGAGTTTTTTGGATTTTTTCGGCCGATCAAAATTACGATCGTTATTAACAAAAAACTAAAAAAAAAAAAAGCCCTTTCGTTTTTTGGCTAGAACTCGCAAACTATAAGTGATAGCGAAATTACAAAAAAAGATCCTAAAAGAGGAGGAAATTTCCCATGAAAAAGTCCCAGCTCCCGGAATTCTAGCTCCATTATTTATAATTTTAATTTGACGCTGAAAGTAGGCTTCCGCGCGGCGGTTTCAGCATGCGCGCGCCGCCACTAAAGAGAGTACTGCACATATAATAATTTTTTTATGTTATTTGTTTATAAATTGTTTATAAACAAACTCATAAATTTCAAATTTTTCAAAAATTTGTTTTTACCATATGGTTGTAATTTAAAAATACTGATTTGAAAAAAAAAATTTTTCTTATAAACATTATCTTATTGTTGTTAATCGTTTTTCTCATGTTTTCATTATTTAAATAAATTATTAAGGAATCGTTTTTTTTTCTAAAAATCATCATTTGCATTTTTCAATATAATAGCAGAACATTTTTTTTTTATCAACGATTTATTCATTTGTTTAACAATTTGTTGCGCGGACTGCCGCGCGGAAGCCTACTTTCAGCGTCAAATTAAAATTATAAATAATGGAGCTAGAATTCCGGGAGCTGGGACTTTTTCATGGGAAATTTCCTCCTCTTTTAGGATCTTTTTTTGTAATTTCGCTATCACTTATAGTTTGCGAGTTCTAGCCAAAAAACGAAAGGGCTTTTTTTTTATTAGTTTTTTGTTAATAACGATCGTAATTTTGATCGGCCGAAAAAATCCAAAAAACTCCTTTTTCGGGGTGCGATTCCGGATCGAATGAGCTATCGCTCATATTTTTACGAGACTTGTAACTATTTTTCGCAGAAAACCAACTCCTTGACTAGACTATTGTATGTCGCGGGCTGCTTACATTGTATGTCGCGGGCTGCTTACATTGTATGTGGCGCGCTCCCGTTGCCTGTCAGTTGCTGATGCAGTCGTTAGTCGTTAAGTAAAAGCGTATCTTTGTTATCTGTGCAACTGTGTAATATTTAATATGAATAAAGAAACAACCGAAATGAAGAGAACAAGGCTCACTAATAAGCAAAAACTAAAAATAATCGACGAAGTAAATGCAAAGATTATAACCAAAAAACAGGCCATGCGAAAATATAACATAAACCGAAGAACTGTTTGGAAAATGTTTAAAAATGAGAAAAGTATCAGAGAAAATACTTCGAGCTTTGAAATGAAAGAGAAAAAGGCAGACAGGTCTCCGAATGATGAAATGTTAGAAGATGCTGTAGTTACATGGTTCTATCAGACCAGAGAACTTGGTGGGCCAATTAGTGGACCAATATTACGACATAAAGCATTGAATTTTTATGACAAGTTAGAAGCAGAAGCCCAAGACCGTGATATAGTATTGCAGAAAGGAGAAAATCGAACATTTGTGGTAAGATTATGCATCGCGAAGCAGATTTGTTGAGATCATGTTTGTATATTATTGTTTAATACGTAGTCTAAAAATTAATTATACTGTCTTGAATTGTTCGTTTTATAATCAATCACAGACTTCATAAATACCTCATAATATAAGCTGAATTATACAGCTGTAGAATTATTTCTACGTGACCTTGGCGAGTTTGATTCTGACCGGTTCAAGGTCACTATTAACACTACCTAAGGTCAAAAAATAGCACAATATGATCATGGAACGTATCAATGATTGCGCACCGTATCATCAATGAAAAATATATTATTTCATCTAGGCGAGTGACGGTTGGTTAACCGGATTTAAGAAAAGACATGGGATAAGAAAAATGATTGCGAAAGGAGAAATCCTTTCAAGCGATACTGAAGGAGCTGTTCTTTTCCAAGAGAAGTTTTTGAAAAGAATCAACGACGAGAACTTGAAGTTAGAAAACATATATAATGCTGATGAATCTGGGATTAACTACAAAAGCTTATCTCGTACAACTCTTGCATCCTACAAAGAGACTTCAGTACGAGGAGATAAAGAATTAAAAGACAGATTCACTGCTCTCTTCTGTTGCAATGCCGCTGGATCCCACAAGTTAAATATTTTGTGTATAGGGAAATCAAAAAGGCCAAGAGATATCAAAGATTTAAAAAATTTACCAGTGATTTATACGTCGCAAAAGAGCAGTTGGATGGACCGCGTCATATTTTTAGATTGGTAAATTTGAAATGAAAATTTTTGGTCGTAGCGCAGTCTTGGTATTTCAGGAAAGAAAATAGAAAACTTGACACTCATCCCCGAGATGTACTGCCACAAAAAAAGATACACTGTTGATAATTTATATGAACAACATTATTTTATTCAGGTTTACGAATCACTTCATTCCAGAAGTTGAAAAACATCAACTCGAAAAAAATGTCGATGGCAAAGTTATTTTGCTTGTTGACAACGCTCCATCGCACCCTTCACTGACGGCTTTAAATGCTATTAATGAAAATTTTGAAGTAGTTTTTCTTCCTCCCAACACAACCGCCACCATTCAACCACTCGATCAAGGCTTGATTTCTCTAACAAAGAAATGTTATAAAAGGAAGATCACAGAATATATTTATGCTGATGATACCAACAAAGAAAAAATCATTAACAGAGCCAAGAAAATTAATCTAAGGCTTTGTTTTGACAAGCTGAGCGAGGCTTGGGATTCTTTAGCAAGTTCAACTGTAAAAAAAGTGTGGAAGCCTTTACTCGGTCATTTGGTGTTGCCTGAAACTTCTTCAACAATTGCATTTGAAGACCCAGCACTACAAAGAAATGTAGAGTTTAGAGTCGACAATGCAGAAATCGGTTAGGAATTTACACAAATATTATTTCATTTCCTGCAAAAAGAATCATCGCAAAAGTTATGCGAGTTTTTAATTTTGTATATATACGTAGATAGACTGAGCATGCTTTTGACGGCATAACTTTGCAAATACATACGTCACAAGTTACAACTTTTCAAAACGCTGTACATATCTCCGTCAATTTCCGAAATATGACAAATGAAAAAAATACGCGTCTATTTATTTTCGATCGAGTATCGAAATCAGCAATAAGACAAATCGATCAAAAAACTTTATTATTTGGGCTAGGAAGTGCGGTAATTTGACTTTAATGATGACACTGCGAGCCGAGTAAATTCAATTGAAATAATTTCAGAAGAAGACGAGGAAAATAGGATGCCAGATGATTCCCGACTACAATTTGCACAGGATCAATGCACTGTTGAGCGTATTGTAAAATCTGTTGAAGTTCCGGATGATTCTCTGCAAAAGATCAGAAATGAAATTTTGGAATGGCTTGAAAAGGACGAAGGTGACATGGGGTGGGAACCCTTGTCAGACGCAGAAATCATATCAGTTGTTACGCGAGAATATAAAAACTCTTCTGCGGAAAAAAACGATGTGCAATATGGAAGCATGCATCTTAACGAAGGTTTCCATTTTAATGATTCTACAGATGATGGGAATTTAACGTCAGCTGAAAAGGCTTATCAATGTTCCGAAGCATTTTCTTGGCTTGAAACGCAGAAAGAAATCGCTATTCCTGAAGAAGACTTGATAGTTGTTAGAAGACTGAAAAAACTAGTTCAAGAACATGCTACTCCCGAGACTTGTGCGGAAAATAGCTTTATCGATCTTTGAATATTATATAAAAAGTGTCTTAATTGTTAAATATTATATAAAAGGTGCCTTAATTGTTGTGTATTATATAAAAGGGGCCTTAACTGTTAAATATTATATAAAAGGTGCCTCAACTGTTGAATATCATATAAAAGGTGCATTAATATTATACGAAAGGTGCATCTAATTCAGACTGTGTTGCACACCAAAGACTATAAGTGTTATGCTATTATAATATATTTATCGTTAATATGCTATTTAAGAAAAAAATATTTTAATACAAAAATTAGAATTGCAGCTCTTTTATTTAAAAAAATGAAAGAATCATACCGATTCATGGATAATATTATATGGTATTGAATTACATTAAAACATACATTAATTTATTATGATGATAATATTAAATCTTTTTTTATTCGCTTTTTTGTCAACGAAATTTCATTGATTAGACACGATTCATCAACGATATAAGTGGAAAAATTAAATGTATAGTAAATAAAAAAGTTGAAATGTATAATATGTTCGTGCATTAAAGAAACTGAAAACAAATAAACTACCCAAATTTATTACGTGGGGCCCGGCAGAATTTTTCATACGGCTCTGTTCCAAACGAGTCGAGTTCAAGGCACTATATCTATATATATGCCTCTGGCAATAAGGGACAAACCCCCGGCGTGTCGCTTATAGCCAGAGTCTAGTGTAATTACAGAGTTTTTTGTCATTAGCATATAAATATTCATCGTATATAAATGTGAATGGTGACAGATAATCGATGATTGATAACTCATCTTTTACTTAAGTGTAGATTCTTTCTCTAATTTTGACGCAAAAATGTGCACTTCGTAAATAAATGCATTCAATAAATATTACAATTAGGATATATTGAGTAAACTTGATCGATTTTAAAACTCAACTCTTATATATTGTAACGTAACAGGCAGATAGGCCTGATCGTTTACATTCAAACGGCCAGCTGTTGAGGCTTGGCCAATCAACGGCAGGTAGTTCGCGAACGATCCAGAACATTCGACGAGCATCGATGACTTGCGTGACGTCACAATTTGTATATAAAGCGTGTCGTAAATTCATTAAATTCATTATTATTCGATAATTTATATAAAAATTCTTGCAAAAAGTCGTGAGATGACATATCTCACGCACTAGGTAATCATAACCTCAATTTAGTAAGTAAGCAACGTTGTAAATATAACTTAGATTGGTTGCAACCGTTATTTGATATAATTTAATTAATAAATGTTTTCTTATGTTTAATATAATTGCTAAGATTCAATGCTGGTTCCCTTCTCCGCCATTTCACGGTCCTATTAAATTCATTCAGCTAGGAATACGGCTGCGAACGCCTTGCGTTCAAGGTCCGTGGATAGACGGGATACGGCTGCGTGCATTAAGTGCACAAGGTCCGGTGCTAGGGATAGAATACGGCTGCGTGTACTTCGTGCACAAAGTCCGTAATTAGTCAGAAATTAGATAGAGAGGTCCCGAAATTCTTTACGAGCAAAAGACTCACAATAACTGACAGTTCCGCAAATCGCGAAACTGCCATAAAGTTACAATATTTATACAAAGTTTGTAGAAAAATGAAAAGTCACGCGTTGATCATTGAAGGTATACATTATATTTATTATTATAAAGAAAGTAAATATATTAAAATTAATTGATTAATTAATGATTAATTTAAAAATTAAATCATAGAAGAACGTTTCTCCATGATTGTTTCCATTACTAGTAATACGCTATTATATGGAATATTATATAGTTTTATATGATTAGATAAACTTATATAGATTTATATATGGTTAGATATGATCATACAAAAAAAAAAATTCCCGGGCTTGATAATTTTCAGGTTCTAATGGAGGAAATCGAAGTTGCCAGATATTCAATAATTTTGACATCGTTTTAATTGATAATTGTAACAGGAAACTTTTTATTGAAAAAATGCACTTCCAGGAGATTAAAAAAATTACTGGTGCACTTTTTGTCATGTTTTTTTTTGTTTTATCAACATCATTGATAATTAGCATTCCTGTAAATTAACTCTGAATTCATTAAATTACTTAATTGCTCATTTAATACTCAATTTATATTTCACACAGAATATCATTCAATGATAACTGCGTGTTTGTTGCATTTAATTACCATAAAATTGATAATTAATACGTCAGATGTAAAATTTCGTTCAATAAGAATTTGAATATATGAAATTTGTATATCTGATATTCGTTTGAGCAGGTTGCTTCGATAACAGATCTTAGGTGAGTCGGTAGCCGGCAGAATTAGTGAGCGCACGGTTCACGGATCGTCCCCGGCCGAGGCCGGTTATTTTTTTTTTTCTCCGGGCCGATACCAATATATATAATTATATAAAACGAAATACCGCCAAAACTCATATCTAATTTTATATAATTTTATATAGTCATTTATATATAATTTTATATAATTATATAAGAAACAAATTCCCGTGTAATAATCTTATATGATCAAATATAATACTCGTATACGATTCATATATAATTGTCATAGATGATTCGAATATAATATTAAACCCCAAAAAGCACCTTTGGTGTAAAAACCTTTCGCCAAGTCCATTAATGTGTAGATCACTCCACCAAAAAATAATCAAAGGTTGTGCTCGTTCGCTCGCTGCGCTCGCTCACGGGATTGGTTGATGATTATCAATATACAAAAGCATTGAAATCAGATACAACTGCCAAGTACCTGTAGAAGAATAAAAGTTTGGAATTGAAAAATTTGTTCAAACTACATAACGTTGTACTTGTTCGCTCGCTTCGCTCGCTTACTCTGTTGGCTTATGATTATTGGTTGGAAAAACAATTCGGATGAAGAAATTGAAGATGTCAACATTTATCTAAAAATATTCATAACGAAAAAATAATTTAAACAAAATTGTAAAAAAAATTTGGAGTCCGTGGTACGTTGGCGGGCCAATGTTTGAATATCTATTAGATGACATTGACATGATTCACGATCGATATTTCATATTTCTTTTTCTACAAAAGGCCCCCCAAGTACCACTACCTCCAAATTTTTTTTTACAATTTTGTTTAAATTATTTTTTCGTTATGAATATTTTTAGAGAAATGTTGACATCTTCAATTTCTTCATCCGAATTGTTTTTCCAACCAATAATCATAAGCCAATAGAGTAAGCGAGCGAAGCGAGCGAACAAGTACAACGATATGTAGTTTGAACAAATTTTTCAATTCCAAACTTTTATTCTTCTACAGGTACTTGGCAGTTGTATCTGATTTCAATGCTTTTGTATATTGATAATCATCAACCAATCAAGTGAGCGAGCGCAGCGAGCGAACGAGCACAACCTTTGATTATTTTTTGGTGGAGTGATCTACACATTAATGGACTTGGCGAAAGGTTTTTGCACCAGAAGTGCTTTTTGGGGTTGATTTCACTACTTTTTGTAAAATTTTGCTTGACCACCTAATAATTGTGCTCGCTCGCTACGCTCGCTCGGTTGTTTTGTACTATTTCATACCGCCTAAAGTCCCTCGATAAGGAGGAACGTCAACAGCAACGAGCACGCGTGTGCTCATAATTTTCCCAAAGTCTCAAATTTCAATTTCAATATCGAAACATTTTTATTGGTGACTATCACATTAATGTACTGGGCGTAAGGTTTTCGCACCCGTGGGCTTTTGGTGGGTATTCACTAGTTTTTGTACGTTCAAATTTTTATTAAGCATTGCTCGTACTTTCTCTTATTTGGGATTTAAAAACATGAAATGACAACACGCGTCTGCTAGTGTAGCAGACGGTTTCTGTCCATAGAGATATAAGAGATAGAATGCGTGAGCCGGCCGATACAGCCAGCACGGAATAGAAAGAGAGAGAGAGCAAGTAGTACGTCGCTATTTGCTAGTCCATGCATGACTAGACAGAGAAATACGACGTACTACTTGCTCTCTCTTTCTCTCTCTATCCCGTGCTGGCTTCTCTCTATGTTTCTGTCTGCGATACTGGCGCTAACTATATTGTGACTCTCGTACTGACGCCGCTCTATACAACTTTTGTGTGGTTTCTCGTCTAGTGATTTATATAGGAATGGTTTGAATTGGCTGAATCTTGGTCTGAAGAACACTAAAGAGAAACATTGGACGAGGAAACGGGGTATCAAAATCTGAAGTTAATTATATCTCAGCACTCCGGACACCGATTTAATCGATCTAGGGCTCAAATGAAAGCTTTTCATGGCCACATCCTAGATGAAATCAGTTTCAATTCGTGTATGTTGTGAGGTGAAAGAAAACGAAGATACTAATTCGCGGTATAGGTTAGGGTAGTTGCCTCTCGGGTATATAGACTCGGTGAGTCTCGCGCTTGAAATAAAATTTTTTTAATGTACTTGGCGCGAGACTCTACCGAGTCTCTTGATATATGATTCATATACAAAAATGGGCCAATTCTATAATTTCCTATATATGTGTCTATCATATAGGACCATATATGATTCATATATTTTCACACATATTTTCCACACATATTTTTTTCCGGGGGGCGGGGGGGGGGGGGGAGGGGGGCTAGAACGAAATCTTGTTTTTTAGGGGGTATTTACAATAGGGTGTTTCATTTTTAGGCAATATTTTTTTTTTCTATAGCATACCAGAAAATCTTATACTTTATAGAAAATAAAAAATAATGCCGACTGGTAAAAAGTTTAAAGTCGAATAGCGGCTTAGCTCATTCAAAAATTGGATTTGCCACCTAAATAACACAGGAAAATTTTTTTTTTTGGTTTAATTGAATTTTTCGGTGTTAACATTTTTTTTTTCGAAAAAACCTTTGCATAGCTTCTGAAGAAAATTAAATTCTCTACAAAAATGTTTTCGTGGTCGAAGACCGTACAACCAGTAGTTTCGGGGTTATAGCGCGTCAAACATGAACAATGTAAAAAATAGACATTAAATTCCATTTTATTTGCAGATTATTACTTTTACATGGATAATTTGATTATATTATACATTTTAGAGCATTAAAATTTTCAGTTTAAGTATTGACGCGTTTCAATACAGCCATCAAATTCAAATTGATTGAATCGATTCAGAAAAAAAAAGTCAAGTTGAAAATTTTAAACGAATTGATGTAAAGAATGTTAATATTATTTCATTTTTGAACAAACAATTATATGATTTTGCTTCGCATGAATCTTTGATTATTTTTGAGAGGTTCAAACTCCCAACTAATTTTTTAAATTTACATCCTGATCAGTGGAAATCTGACGAAAGTTATAATACTTATATGGAATTTAATATCTATTTTTAAAAATGTTCATGTTTGACGCGCTATAACTCCGAAACTACTGGTTGTACGGTCTTCGACCACAGAGACATTTTTGTATAGAATTTAATTTCCTTCAAAAGCTATGAGAAGGTTTTTTCGAAAAAAAAATTTTAACAACGAAAAATTCAATTAAACCAAAAAAAAATATTATTCCTGTGTTATTTAGGTGGCAAATCGAATTTTTGAATGAGCTAAGCCGCTATTCGACTTTAAACCTTTTACCAGGCGGTGATATTTTTTATTTTCTATAAAGTATAAGATTTTCTGGTATGCCATAGAAAAAAAAAATATTGCCTAAAAATGAAACACCCTAATATACACCTTTAAATGGGTTGAATTTCTGAAAAACAATTTTTCTTTTTTTTTCAACTTGAAGACTCTGATAAAATCGAAAAAAATCATCATGTTTGGGGAGGGTTTGACCTTCATTATCCATATCTTACATCATGTATTACTTCCAGTCTGATAGTGGCTGCGCTAAAGACAGGAAAATACAAAATCACTCGGTTGCCGTAAAGAATCAGACCCAGCGTTGGACCAATCTTGGAATTTTTGATTCTCAATTGTTTATAAGACATGCCTCTATCAGATGAACATGAAACTTTTTGATATTGCAAGAATTACTTGAGTTATTGAATTTCTTCGATTTTTTTTCTGAATTTAAAAAAAAATTTTGCTTATTTTGTTAATATTTCAACTAAAAATGGGTTTATCAAAAAGTTCTATGTTCATCTGATGGAGGTTTCGATTCTACAAATTTGAATACCACAAACGCCAGAATCGGTCCAGTGATGCTCCTGATTCTTTACGACAACCGTTCAAAATATTCATTCTTCAGAAATCAACTTTTGAACTTTTTCATCAAAATTTTTTTTTTTATTTCATACTTTTCCAAGAGAAGAAAATGTAGTCACAGGAAATTAAGTTTTTAGATTTTGCTTATGACTAATATGCTGGATCCGCAGCTGCTCTCGTATCGATGAGTTATGAGTCGAGTCGAGTCTAGACACATGTGCCAAGGGGAGATTCGTAGTGAGTTTTGACCTGTTCTGTACAACAACAGTGTCCGTTAGGTGTCCGGTGAGGCTGTTAGAAAAATAATGAATTGCTTTAGAAAAAATCTGATCAAAATTTTCAACATAAAAATTCTCTAAAATTTTTGATCTTCAATATTCTTGAGATTCAGAAGATGCTAGCACAATTTTTGTCAATACTACGAAAATTCTTTCATCTTTCATCAATCATACCTTTTTTCTTATAATATTCATTAAACTCTTGCAATTAATATATGTATTGTAGAAATACTCATCTTTTTAGAAATCCAAATGTGTAGTTTCCTGGCATCGATTTCAATCGCACTTTTTGATGGATCATCTTCTTTCGATTCCGAAGTCTCATGTCAGATATATAAACACTGTGTTTATTCGATAATGGAAATTACTAGTGGTTCGAATTCGTCATGAAAGCACGATAATATTTACAAATAAGTGGACACCTAACCTCGAAAAAATGTAGATCGCAGCCATGTGTTCTGTCAATGATCACAATTGAAAAGAATATTGAAAATTGAATATGTGTAAGAATGATAATCACGAAGAATTAAAAGATCACAGAATCAAATTCAAAATTGAAATATATAAAACCGTCATAAAATTAAGCAGTGGTGTAAGTGGTGTTGGCGGTGTTGTACAATACTTATGGCACCAATCTGAGGGTTCGCGCGCCGCGCCGCGGCGCTTTTTCGCAATCTGGCACTGTCATGGCTGTAACTTTTCAAATCCTCTAGATATTTTGACACCGATTTATTTGCAGGTAGAGTAGGTCACTAGCATTCCAAATAAATTATAAAAAAAAAAAACGATTTTTTGAAAATTCAAAGGTGTAGATACCCCCTTAATACTGTCAAGAAAGGAACAACAAATATATAAGAACATGAAAATGAAAAAAAAAAAAAAAAAAAACAGAAAGAAGAAAATAAGACAAAAGTCTAGAAATGTTAATTTACACTTATGAGAATTATAAGAACACTTGTAAGTCGTATAAAAATACAAACATTAATACTCTTACATATATAACAATTATTTTTCAACTGTACAAGCTGAAAGTCGAAAGACACTCAATAATACTATACTACTAACTACTAATTTTTTTTCAACAACCCAAGTAGATATCCAGGTGGGATTTTTAAACATAAACTAGTATGATGAGTTTTAACTGTACCTTAATTAATTAAAACGCCAGTAGTGCAAAGTTGTATGAAAAAGTTGGAAGTAAAAAAATTGCACATTAACAAAGAGAGATGCATTTTAAATAATTGAAATCAAAATCTCCCACTTCTCCATTATCCAGATCTTGAAGTGGAAAAGCACTGGTAGAAGAAGAATCTTCTTTTACTAGTGATTTCCCACTGTTGTTCAAAAAAATTTCTTATATCTTAGAGTATCAATGTATGTCTTTTTATACGACTTACAAGTATTCTTATAATTTTCATAAGTGTAAATTAACACTTCTATATTTTTGTCTTATTTTTTTTTTATTTTCATGTTCTTATATTCGTGTGTCTAATGGTATGAAGTCGTATCCGCCAAAACGGCGATTTTGGTGGTAAAAGGTCGTATATTTTTTTTCGCGGCGTTCACTGTAAAAGTACCCAAAACACATAGATTCACTGAATCAGTGTGAATTTTTTTCAGATTTTGAAAAACAGCGTTTTCAGAATTGGCTTTTCGATTTTTTTAATTTTCACTAGTGGCTAAAGAAATCTGAAATACATTCAGAGACCCTTCTGACTCGATTGCAACATCGCACTAAAAGATTATCCAAATTGAAGGGGATGACGTCCATGGGTTGCGAATTTGACATGGAATGCCCCATATATACACTTTGTTCTCCCTTGAATTTTTTTCCCCTTGTTTTATTTCTTTAATTCCAATTATTTATACATATATTGAATAACAACAAAATTCACAGTTACATGAGATGTAGCACAAGATTCTGCGTTGGAACTGCCAAGAGAAACCTTAATGGTGACATCGTCACGCTGCGGGGACATTCGGAAATTTGTTATGCAGACAGGAATGCCCAATTGAAGGCTGATTTTAGGAATGCATTGAAGACTGCACTACACAGAAATTTCTAGAAATTAAGCGATGTCTACGAAACGGTGGTTCCGATGTGAGTATTGATTGAAATATTATATTCGCCTGGCCGGATATGATGAAAACCAATAATCAAGTAATTTCACTGAATGTAAAGGTAATTTCATTATCATTTATTTCGATAGAAATAATTATTGTCTTCTTCGACTACTAACGATGTAGCAGCTTCTAATTTTTTGGGTGAATTTGTAACTAGAGGCTACTCTGCATTTTTTGGCTGGAAATAATTAGTCTTTTTTTCACAATTTTATAATTTTCGGTCCAAAAAAATTTAGTGAATATATAAAGTACTATTATCATTATTGTGACAATAGGTACCCAAGACAAGTAAAGGTGTTGGTGCCGTACAACAGCATCGTGAACTTCCTAAAGCGCTGGAGAAAGGCATTTTATCCGCCATGTCCAAAAAATCTGGAAGAAATACCTATACAATTGGCAAACCCAGCAAATAACCGGCTGCTGGAATACGATGTGGGACGGCTTGTCTCAAGAGGGATTAACGACCGTGATGGAAATCTTCACTTATTGATTTACGATCCGCAATTTGTCGGAAGTGAATTCGCAAATGTATCCAGGATCTTTATTGATGGGACATTTAAAACGACTCCCAAACTGATAGGCGTGTACCAGCTAATATCTATTTTGGGCGTCAAATATGATCACGTGAGATGAAAAATGATACAATCTCATTTAATTTATTTCTGAATCTGCTTCTCAGTATTCTTGGGATACATAGAATCACTAGTTTTTTCCTAAACACTAAATGCACATAAAAGTCTATGACATTGACAATTTGAAGTATGCAGATGCATGTGCATGCTATTTATAAAATTATAGTAATCGATTTTCGATAAGGCCTTTTTTCAGTCGTCGGAAACAAAAAAATGTTTTGTTTTTTCATATTTGCTGTGGATAGTCTCCTGTTGAATATGTGATATTATTTTGCCAAATGACTTTTAGGCCTTACCGTTCGCCCACATCCTAATGGCCAATAAAACACAGTCCGGATACACTGCTGTACTAACGGAGATAAAAAACCTAATCAATAGCGTATCCGTATCAGTCGTGATGACTGACTTCGAACAGGCTTTAAGAAACGCTTGCAGAGACACGTTCACCAATGCTCATGTAACGGGCTGCAACTTTCACTATGATCAGGTACTAATCATTCCCTCCTTTTTTTTCATATTTCTAGGTATATTACAGTTTTGTGAAATATCAGTTCGATTAACTATTACCATTTTGTTTTAACAAGGATTTGTTAAAGAAATTGAAATCCCTACGACTGACGCCGCTTGTAAGAGAAGATGAGGATGCCAAGCTTTTTGTAAAAAAGGTAATGGCTTTGGCGTATTTACCGAAAGAGCTGATTGTGAAAGAGTTCATGGTATTGAAAAACGCTTTATCTCCTGCTATGAAGCGTTCGTTGGCCGGTTTTCTCACCTATTATGAGCGTCAGTGGCTGAGGATCGTAAGGCCTTCTGGCTTTAGTGTCTTCGGCTTAAGGGCGTTGACTAGCTGAAAAGCGCGGGCTACTCCGCTTCCCGCGTTAACTGTGATGAGTGAGACAGCAGACAAACTTAAGAAAGACAGAGCATCGTAACTGAACTGTGGTTGGCTAGGCTGAAGACGGTAAGCTCCCACTCCTCGGCTGCGCTAGAAATCGCCGAATTTTGCGCCAAAAATCACTGTTCAATGCTTCAGGTCTATCCTGATTACTCCTTAGTCATTGATCTGATAGTATCGATCATGATCTTGATTAGGAGGTGAAGGATGTAGCTATGTTATGGCTTTCACCGAATATTTGAAAAAAAATCGCTCCTCGTTTACATCATCGCAAAGATGGCTCACTTTCAAGATTATTTTTTGCAAAGCTTAAAGTGAAATCGCGAATTCGGCCAAAGCCATGACACGGATACATCATCTATCTTTAAGAATTTTCATCGAAAACTCCGTTATCTTGAAAAATGAGGAAATGAGAAGGTAAATGCCGAAAGTCTATTTACGCGCACTCGGCGAAGCCTAGTCAACGCCCTTAACTCGACGTACCAATAACGTCGTTGAGTCTTACAACAGCGTGCTCAAAGACAAATTGGGAGAACACCCAAGTCCCTGGACGTTTATGAGTTAGTGATTTTTCATATCTCTAGTCGAATTTGTTTCCTGAGAGCTCTATGATTCTTTACAAGGTATATTACTGCTACGTTTTATTCTTGATAGCTGAACTCATCAGGCTGACGTCAAATGCCAGAGACGATGTACAGAGCCTGAGGCTGAATAGAAGGATTAGACGCCAGCCACGGTATGCTACGATATATAAGCAGAAGGAATTGACGAATGGTTTGTCTTTAGAATACAGGTCTCCCTCTCAATAAGTTCAACTTCGGGGCTGTCGGGGAACATTTTTCCGAGAAACTATAAACCCCCACTCAAAGCCTGCTCGCCGCTCGAGTCAAAAGATCGCGTTCTCTCTGAATAAGTTCGGTCGCGTTACCTCTGAATAGGTTCGGTGACTGTGCTTTCACCCGACACCCGTGCGCTCCTGTGATTCTGTGTGCGTCGACGCTATCGTGAGAGTTTGTTGTGACAAGAAGACAAGTAGCAGTAAGTACAACGTATACACCTTTCATACTACAGTTTTAACTTAATCGAGAATTTCTTGCATATAAATAAATAGTCGCATTTCGTACTTTTTCATGATAAAAGTCATGTGGCTCAAAGGGTGAAACATTGCTTTGCAGATCCGAATTATTTCTTCGAACAACAACAAAAAATACTTCGCAAAAAAAAAGAATTTTCACGACACTAAGTTGATATTTTTAAATTGTCTAGCAAATCTCGTTCATAAAAGTTGTAAAGTATGTTGTCGTCAATAATCCTAAAAAACTGCATAAGAAAAAAAGTCATTCATTAAGGGGTCTGGCCACCCAGGTCGCTCGGAAAATGAGTACATTTTTGAAAAATTCACAGACTCAAAAGTATGAAACGAAGTATTTGTATTTTTTAACGCAATGTAGCGTAGCGATTTTTTTTTTAGACCATTAGGAAAGTTATGGTGCACGGAGAGAAGAGAATAGTAATATTTACCATTCTACATAGTAATCAGACTCATTTTCTTATAGAATCATAAATGATACTATGTGAAATAGGAATCATAACTATGTTTCTGGTAACCTTTACTATGCTGCATGGTAACTAAGCAGATGTTATGCTCAAAAATCTACGTTACCATGTGACATAGTAATGGTTACTATGTTAGATTGTGAATATTACTATTCTTTTCTCTCCGTGTGAGGCAAAGAAAGAAATGTATATTTTTTACCGAAATTTCATGAGAACAAACGTCAATAAAAAAAAAAAAAAAAACCAATCAAGTATTCGCGAAAATCCTACGTCACCTTTTAGAAAATATATTCACGAATCAGTTCATTTTTTTTTCGGATGTAATATGGTGGCGATACACCTGCCGCAACATACGCGCGTGTCGTGCGGTAGGCCTCCGCGAAAATTTTTGCAGCGCCGCCATTTCTTAATATTTTGAATCAGAATTTATTTGAGGCATTCTCAAAGCCGTTTTGCACCCTGTGTTGAAAAATACAAATATTCAGTTCTATACTTTCGAGTTTGTGCATTTTTGAAAATAATACTCATTTTCCGAGCGGCCTGGGTGGCCAGATCCCTTAAATCAAAGTTGATGATCAATTTTTTAGAAGATTCGCCAAGTTTGAGGATTCATTGATATTCAAGCGCAATGTGATTTTTCGAATTTTTGTTGAAATTTTTTTTTAGGAAAAATGACTGATCCACGAGAAACATCCGGAAGACGAAAATTTCATTCAAACTCATGCCAAGTGACACCGCAAGACGTAAAAAATTCAGAAGATGTTGATGATTTAGAAGAAGAGACCAAGGCTAAACGAAAACGATTTTGTTTTACTAAAAAAGAAAGAATTTTAGAAGAATGTCACAGCAGATCATATGAATTTGTTTCTGATAAGTACAAAATTGATGTACGTGTTCTGAAAAGATGGCAGCTGAAAAAACCAGACATTGTCAACGCTGCGCATTCAAGTTCAGCATGTAAAAAAAAAATGGCGGATAATTACGAAGAATTAGATGCTGCAGTATTTTTATGGATTATGGAATGCCATAAGAAAGGTACACCAATTACAGGAGGACTCGTGAGAAGGAAAGCATTGCAGCTAAATAAAGCGCTGGGAGGACCACCTAATTTCAAAGCCAGTAGTGGATGGCTTGAAAAATTTCAAAAACGAAAGACTATTCGTTGTTTGAAAATCACTGGTGCCAATTTCAATATGATGGTTTTACAAAAAAAATATGCATCTGAGTAATACATAATCAAGAGAATTTTCTGTTACAGGTGAAAAATTATCAGCTGATGTTGAAGCAGCTATCGCGTACAGGCCCGTTTTTGAAGCAATTCTTGCAACAAAAAACTTATCAAGAGCACAAATGTGCAATTTCGATGAAACAATGCTGCAATACCGTTCAATTCCAAATAGAACACTTGTTCCCAGAGATTTGAAAAGTGTTTCTGGTCCGAAAAAACAACTGGATCGTCTCACGGTCGCTGCATGTTGCAACGCTGATGGTACTTTCAAAATGCCTCTCGTGGTCATCGGGAAATCAAAAAATCCACGGTGCCTGAAAAATGTTAACAAGACAAATTTGCCAGTTTGGTATCGACACCAGTCGAATGCGTGGATGGACAAAGAAATTTTCGAAGAGTGGTTTGTCGATGAATTTGCCCCTCGAATGACAGTTTTTCTTGAAAAACACAAACTTCCTCCAGTTGCTGTGCTTCTTGTTGACAACTGTAGAGCACACAAGTTTGTCAAGGTTGGCGACATTGAAGTGGCTTTCTTACCACCGAACGTTACGTCGGAGCTCCAACCGCTGGACCAAGGGATTTTGGAAACAACTAAAATGCACTACCCGAGCCTTTTGGTTGATTCCATCTTGATGGCGCAAAATAAGGGAGTCGAACTCGTGGAATATCTCAAAACCATCAATATCAAAGATGCCATTTTTTGGGTAGCAGAAGCATGGGACCGCGTTCTCCCATCCACAATTTACAAATGTTGGAACAAATTGTGGCCTGTCAAAATGGAAGACGCCAGCACGCAAACTGATGATGATGACTGTGTTCCATCTCTTTTGGATTCGTCCGTGGGAGTAGAAGCTGCCAACAACCTTGATGAAAGCAGACATGGCTTGCTTCAGAGGATGAGAAGAGTCTATGGGTTCGAGCAGCTTGATCAAAAAACATTGTTGAGCTGGTTCCAACAATCGTAAGAAAGTAATTTCCTCCGAAAAGTTATTTACATATAATGTTCTTTCATAATTAAAGACTCAAGTTTATAATGAAATGTTTCGTTTACAGCTGAAGGATCATGGTCCAATGCTGAAATTGTCGAACAAGTTCAAGCATCCAATCCAAAGAACATGAGCCAAAGCCAAGAAAATCGGAAAAATGAAGAAGAAAATAATGAAAAAGATGGCTCAGAAAACGAAGTTGGTGGGGAAAATGCTTTATCAGTTTTGAAAGAAAGTTTGGCGTTGTTGTACGAACTGTAACTCATTGTTGTACGAACTGTAACTCGTTGTTGTACGAACTGTGACTGTAAAAATAAATGTGTCTATACATACTCAGTGTATCATTTAAAGTGAAGGTCACACCATTACTCCTTAGTGATACTAATAATAGAGTTTCGCAGAAAAGATGTTCTCAACGCAAAGAATTTCGAATATCCCAATATGTAATTTGAAACTTTAAACCCCATTAATAATGAATCCTACCTCAGTTAGTTTTAAGTTTTGAATTTTCTGGTAAAAATTTGTAGTTGGAAATCGATATCTATAATATTTAAATCATTCTTATGATCAGACTATGTGATGATTCAATATTATATATTTATTTCGTAATATTCAGTGGAACTCAGAAAAATGTCACTTCGAAAAATACATACCTAAATATGATTAAAAAAGTGTACTTAAACTTGGCTTTGAGGGAACTATCAAATTCTTGAAAATCTATGAAAGCGGCTTTTGCTATCTGAATTTTCAATCGAATTACAGAAACGTTCTAAAAAATTCTAAAAAATCTTCCCATTTACACCTATGAACTGGATGAATGCATGTTACCCAATACATATACCTAATCAATCATGGGAAGTCGGGCATGATACATACTACATAAATGATGAATTAACATATTTTATCATAATTTGTCTTGTGTGAGTAGGTATATTAAAGAATAATCTAATTGTTTCTGCTTGAACTTATTCGGAGGTAAGCGAATCAATCGCTCGGCGGACTCAGACGCGTCAAGGTGGGGGAAGCGTGCGAGGTAAAATGCGGGGAAGTGAACTTATTCGGAGGGAACTTATTGAGAGGGAGACCTGTATGTGCAATCATATCTTACTATTTAAGAAGATAGCAGAGAAATTTGGATGAACATGTTTAAAGTATTTTATTTTTGGCTATCCTTAATAATATAAAGGTACGAAAGTGTAAATCGCAATACTAAACATCTCCATAATGTCAGACGTTCCAAATTTCAATACTTCTTTCACTGAAAGCGAACAATAATACAATAATAGGACCAAAACTGTAATGTATCAAAATAATTTCTGATATTGTGATCAGCATGGAAACAGTTGTATTCACATCTTATAACCCCTGCGGAATTCCTGGATAAGACAGCAATGCTAAAAGGCCACGTAGCGCAAAAACTGGCAAATATCCCTGACGAACCTTTGGACGATGCAGTGCGAATGGAGCAAACTCCGGATAACGTTCGTTTTCGTAAGCAAAATCATAATAACATGATACAGTAGATCAAGTACGTATGGGGCATTCCATGCTAACTCGTCCTACCAATGGGTCTTGCATCTCCGATTTCGCTGAAATTGCAGCACTTTTTTGCACCCCTAGAGAAAGGTTCTTATGAATTTTTTCAAATTTCTTCATCCAGCCAATCGGGAGATATGATTTTTTTTAAATTTCGCAGATTTTTTTTTAAATAGCCATAACCTAGTGGAAAATTGTCCAATTTTGGTCTTTTTTCGTTTTAAATTCGTCTTTTTTGATGAATTTTGTAAAAAATTTATGCAAAACATTATTCATTATAAATTTGATTGTTTTTTTTCATTTTCAACTCAAAACAGCGATTTTGAGATTGTTTGTATCGTTGGATTTTTTCGGTGAATTTTTCAAAAATTTTACTCCCTAAAACACGAATTTTGAGCCTAGTCTCGTGATGGGATAATGATTTTCAGATCATAAATCCGAGTTTTTTGAATTTTTTTAAATTTTTTTCCAAATTTTTGTGTTACAAATGATAACTAATATTATTCTAGTGTGCCAACCAGCCAAAAAAAAAAATTGAATGAAAAACAAATTTTTACTACCATAAACTAAAAGAAATAATTAATTTACATAATTGGCACATTACGATACTATCAGTTATTATTCTTTATATTAAAATTTCTGTAGGAAATCGCCAATAATACATAAATAGTGAAGAATAGTATATTGTGTACCAAGGAGGCAAAGAAGGTCTTTTAACGACGAGCGTAAATTTGCAATACGAGTCGTAGACGAGTATTGCAAATACGCTCGGAGTAAAAGACCTTCGCCTCCTTGGTGCACACAATATTTTATACAACAAAAGTATGTTTTACAAGTTCATGCTCGATTCGGTACACAAAGTCGACGGATACACACACGCATAGCAACGCATAATAACGCGGTGTTATGCATAACAGCGCGTACTTCAGAGACCACTTTTAACTCCTAGGACTCAAAAGTAGCTGAAAGTGAACTATTCGCATGCACATTCACAGACCCGCTCAACTTTCTCTGAAACGCCTCCTTTGTGTACCGAAATCGAGCATGAAAAACGCGTAAAACATGCCTGCGTTGTATAAAAACATTTAAAAAAAAATAATTAATTTCGAATTAAAAAAAAATTATAACCCATCATTATCCCATTACGAGACTAGGCTCAAAATTCGTGTTTTGAGGAGTAATATTTTTGAAAAATTCAACATAAAACTCGAAGGATACAAACAATCTTAAAATCGCTGTTTTAAGTTTAAAATGAAAAAAAAAACATTCAGATTCATAATGAATAATTTTTTGCATGAATTTTTTAGAAAATTCATCTAAAAACACGAATTTAAAAAAAAAGACCCAAATCGGACAATTTTCCGCTAAGTTATGGCTATTTAAAAAAAAAAAACGCGAAATCTTAAAAAATTCATATCTCCCGATTGGCTGAATGAAAGAATTTGAAAAAATTCATAAAAACCTTTCTCTAGGGGTGCAAAAAAGTGCTGCAATTTCAGCGAAATCGGAAATGCAAGACCCATTGGTAGGACGAGTTAGCATGGATTGCCCCATATATAATAGATAACATATCATCAATCTCAAAACGTACATAGGCAGAATGGTATGCAATGTTGTCTACCTTTACTCTTGAATATACTCATTGTTATTAGCAGTAACATAAATATCGAAGAACCTGCGGAAATGCAATGAAGTGCATGGAGAAGAATTATGAATGAGAAATCTTGCTATTATAGGAAAAATGCAATTCTGTTACTCAATCCAAGTCTGAAATCTGGATGTGTATTATTTATTTTGTGCTTTGGTTAAAGCTGATCCTGATTACGATCATGGAATATTCCAAAGAATCAATTATTTTGGGCATGAGAATGCAGAAGGACCAGTTGACGCTGATGCACCAGATGCAAATATTGCACCATTTGAAGCTGATGCAGCAGTTAAAGCCGATGCACCACTTCAAGCTAACAATCATGGTAAATTATTAAATATATTGTTATCATGTCGGGTAAAGACTATGCTATCGATGATTATTCAAATACTGTAACGTGTGTAAACATATTGTAATTTTTGGGTTAGCACCTTGTATAATATATCTCACAGTGTTATTCAATATTTCGTCATTTGCTTGATGCAGCGTGATTAATTATGAATACGTACCAATAAACTTACGATTTGCAGCAAAAAATGACATGTCCGATATTGAAACGGAGAAAGAGATGGACGCTGAATTAGGTAACGTTTGTCTTTTTTCCAACGGGGGAATTATTATGAATATAGAATTATTACTCTGTTTGCAAAATGATGTTCATTTTTATTTCTATCCTAGCAGATATTATACACAATGCCCGCCCGGGAGAAGAAGGGGTACCCCCTGTAACAGAACTCGAATCTTCGATCGAAGATTCAGGTAACTGTGGTTTCCTGAGATGATTGAATTTCACCATTAAATTGCACAACCAAGCGTTGGAAGACGTTACTGAAAGTTTGCATAATCGATTATCCTTCTTTCGAATGATCAAAAATCTCCAATTAAAAAATGCATACTACAAATTTCAGATTATGGTAGTATTTGTATTAAAAAAAAAGGCAATCTTCTGCCATGAAACTAAGTGCGCAGGAAATTTTCCGCAGAGGTACGCAGCTGGGAACCTTCCATAGCAGCAATAGTATATTACATACCTAGGGCAGTAAAATAAGGAAGGTCCCAGATCACATGTAATTGTCGTCCGAGGCGAAGTCGAGATCGACAAACATGTGATCTGGGGCTTTCTTATTTACTGCCCGAGGAGTGTATACGATTTTTCGCATCGACGGAGCCGAAAAACGGGAACTTCGTTCCGCGCAGCGGGACGAAAGTTGTCGCTTTCGGCCCGGAGGTGAGAAAAAGAATTTTCCTACGCATATATAATTTCATCACAAAATAGACATCTTTCTACCATATGCATACCATCATCCAAAAATTGTAGTATGCGCTGTTCGATTGAACCTTTTTCAAGCATTTGAAAAACGAAATCATGGTTCATGTCAAAACTTCAGTACCATCTTCTCTTGAGATTTAATAATATTATTTTTTCCTGAATACCATCATGTCATTCCTCCAGAAACTGAACCGGAGGAAATGATACAGGTGGACATTGATCCTGTTAACGGCGTATATACACCTTTAAATGGGTTGAATTTCTGAAAAACAATTTTCCATTTTTTTTCAACTTGAAGACTCTGATAAAATTCAAAAAAATCATTATGTTTGGGAAGGGTTTGACCTTCATTATCCATATCTTACATCATGTATTACTTCCAGTCTAATAGTGGCTGCGCTGAAGACAGGAAAATACAAAATCACTCGGTTGCCGCAAAGAATCAGACCCAGCGTTGGACCGATCTTGGAATTTTTGGTTCTCAATTTTTCATAACACATGCCTCTATCAGATGAACATAGAACTTTTTGATATTGCAAGAATTACTTGAGTTATTGAATTTTTTCGATTTTTTTTCTGAATTTGAAAAAAAAAATTTGCTTATTTTTCTAATATTTCAACTAAAAATGGGTTTATCAAAAAGTTCTATGTTCATCTGATAAAGGCATGTCTTATGAACAATTGAGAACCAAAAATTCGAAGATCAGTCAAACGCTGGGTCTGATTCTTTGCGGCAACCGAGTGATTTCGTATTTTCCTGTCTTCAGCGCAGCCACTATTAAACTGGAAGTAATACATGATGTAAGATATGGATAATGAAGGTCAAACCCTACCCAAACACGATGATTTTTTTTGAATTTGATCAGAGTCTTCAAGTTGAAAAAAAAAGGAAAATTGTTTCTCAGAAATTCAAGCCATTTAAAGGTGTATACCCAATAAACACTAGTTCGTATAAAAAACGTATAAATAGGTCATATACTCTACGTTTATTCCGAGGAAAAATGTTCCTCAGTTAAACGCATAAGCAGCGTTGATTGAAAACGTTACGTCTATACGTTTAACTTTACGCAATAAACAACGTTTAATACACGTGTACCACTTGAATTTTGACCAAATAATTGTTAGCTCAAAAAAAAATTGAGATATACGTAAAATGAATTAATTACAATATATGAGGCGTTGATCAACAACTACTAATCGTAAACAATCGCACTTTGTTACAAAGTAAGAATTTTGAGATTAGAAAAACTTCGCATTATTGTTGTGGTCGGGATTCGATCCGGGGACGCTCGCATTCGCTTGTATTACTGTTCGCACGCTCTATCGACTACGCCAAACTACTCATTGACAAAGTCAGTCACTTTCTCGTAATTACTCTGGATTTTGCATCTGTCTTAGTGATATCAGTGTTTTAATGTAGCTGAGATGTCTTAACTAAACATCCGAGTGGCAAGTAGGTTTTTTTAATTTAATTTCTTGCCTAGAATTCCACACATTCTCACTCGATTTCATTATATTGCACGTTCATTATTATATTGGAAAAAACGTTTAAATGACGTGTAGTTCCGAGCGTATAATTATTGAAGGAACTGAACATTGTTATAGTGTAACTCAAAATCCGCGAGGTATTCGTTGATTTTTTGGTTTTCGAAGACGTTTTGAGGAAACGTACGCAATACGTATATGATATGTGTAACAGTATACGTACATTAGAGCGTTTCGTACACGTAATTAAATACACGCATTCTTGTCCAGTCTGATAAACGTATAAACAACGTGTGAACGACAGGTTTCGAGGAAACGTTCGTAATACGTATATGATATGTGTAACAGTATACGTACATTAGAGCGTTTCGTACGCGCAATTAAATACACGTATTGTTGTCCAGTCTGATAAACGTATAAATAACGTTCAAACGACAGGTTTCGAGGAAACGTCTGCAATACGTATATGATATGTATAACAGTATACGTATGTTGGATCGTATCGTACGTGCAGTTGAATACACGTATCCGGGTGCAGTTTAACAAACGTATAAATAACGTGTGAACGACAGGTTTCGCGGAAACGTACGTGATACGTATATGATATGTATAACAGTATACGTACATTAGAGCGTGTCGTACGCGCAGTTGATTACACGTCTACTTGTCCGGGTTGATGAACGTATAAATCACGTAAATTTTCAACGTATTCGTTGTCCGAATCATACGTGTATATTAAAGGTACACTAAACGTGTTGGATGTTGACCGGTTCAAGGCCACGCATATTTTCGACAAATGCGAATTTAGATGAGAACCGCTTGATTCGTCTGTAGCGCCCCTAGTGGCCTCGGAGGGTATCTCGCCCCAATAAAGATTTCGACTCGCTGTTATATCGATATTGTTTTAAAGGGCTTGACACCGATAAATTCAGCTAAACAGAAGAAAAACAGCTATTGATATCTTTATCAGCACGAGATTCCCTCAGAGGCCACTAGGGGCGCTACCGACGAATCAAGCGGTTCTCATCTAAATTCGCATTTGTCGAAAATATCCGTGGCCTTGAACCGGTCAACATCCAACACGTTTAGTGTACAAGAAGTTATTTCTTCGTTTAAAAAGCGTGATTAATAAACGGATAATATTGGACCACTTATAAACGTGTATGATATACGTTTTATAATAGTATGATGATATATGGATACCAAAAATCAACGAAAAAGACGTGTATAATACGTATAATATACGAACTGGTGTTTATTGGGTGTTATGGGAATTTTTAACTTAGTGTATGAATTTGGCATCTGAAATAGGAATATGTAACAAATGAAATACGCTATCCTGCATTTTACAAATTTTGTTGCACAGAGCTAGAAATAGTCTGGGACGGTCAGCCACGATTGAAGAAAAAGTATTAAAAGACGGTTCGAGCAAATTTCTTCTGACACAGAATAAATTTCACATATTTCCAATATGTATTTTTTACAACGTGAACCACTGTTAATTACGTAAACGATTATTATACGAAGGCTTTGCCATTAGCCTAACAAGTCGGGCAACCTAACCTGAAAATTTGATTTTCCAATGAACCTGCAACTCTCAATTACCATACGGTAGAGCTGAACACGTGAATTCAGTTCAAAATTTCATTTTCATTTCACTATTTGGGTAATGATTCTCATATCACATATAATACCCTCATAATATCATGTAGCTATAACGAGCGGAATAATAAAATGTTTGCGGTCAGCGACGAGCTGCCATCCATAGCAGCCGACATCCGTAACAACAGAGACCTTGTACGACAACCAATCACAGCCGATTTGTCCACCATAGACGGCGATGTATGTTACAAGACGGGTGAACTCGCTCTGTTTCAGTATGCATGTAATTTCCCTATTCAGGGCGAGCGACTCTCGCTTAGAGATGTAAAATTACCGGTATTAAGATTCTCGGTAAAATTACCAAAAAAATACCGTAATTTTACCGTAAATTGACTTCATTTTCTTTCTGCTTTAACCACGCGCCAGGTGAATCAAGCTTCCTGATTGGTCAATCTTTAAATCAAGTCAAGTCACGGTGCTGCGTAAACCAGGAATCGAAGCCGATTTATTGTGATTTGTGACCTTAGGCTACATTCTTTGATAGGAGATAAGCTAAAACGGCAATGAAAAAAAAAAATTGTGATTTGTGACCAATGTGGTAATTTATTCGCCGTCACGTCACCAGTTTGTGACGGTAAAAATACGGTAAATTGACCGGTCACGTTTACCATTTACATCTCCACTCTCGCTGTCGGGAGAGCGACTCTAGGTATATTACATAGTTAGAATACAATTTGGCTGGAGACGAAGAAAATTTACCACATATATAATTTGAGCAAATAATTTAATCGGATAATTCATATCTCAGCTCTCGGAAATAATAGATGCCAAAATAAATCATTGAATCCCGGACATGTTGCCGAACGAAAGATATTAAGAGTTAACAGTCACGGTATAGGCCCGTAGAGCTCCCGTTCGGGTAAAGAGACTCGGTCTCGCGCGGTTATATATATTTTTTTTTTCTCCTGTACTTGGCGCGAAACTCTACCGAGTCTCTTGATTCTTCTTTCCTAGACCTCCTCAGCAATGTATGTAGAACATTCTTTAGGTTTCGTAGGTCAAAAACAACACCTCAGGAGGTGTTTCTTTTTCACCTGAGGAGGTATTTTTTTCACCTACAAAACCCAAATAATGTTCTACATTCTTACGTACAAGCCTAGAAGTTAGATGTAACCTTAATTCATCTGTCTCGGTAAAATATTTTTTCTACTCTGTAAGAATGCCGAGTTCCAGGATGCTCATTTTTTTAAACGTTCCCAATACACTGCTCAATACCCTGTCAAACTTACAGCGAAATCATAGGTATCGCATTGAGAGAAAAAATTCTTAATTTTTTTGGTTGAAAAATGCAAATATCGGAGGCCCCGACCCCGTTAGCATATGATTCAAAACACGAAGTTTTTTTTACAGAGGTGACAATTTCTGCCACTAGAGTGCGAACTGGCATGTGAGCGTCGGAACCACATCGGAACATTCAAATTTTGGTACGGCAATGGTGCTGCCATCTCGTCGTGTTGAGTCAACTACACGCTGTGCCTGAACTGGTTTTTTGGAATTTTGGTCGTTCGTACCTAAAATTGTCGCAGTTTTGCGGTTCGCAAAGTTAACTGTTCGGTATATTTATCTGTCGTTTGCGTACTCTTTCGGTATAATACCCTGTATGTTAAATGATTTTCGTATTAATGGTATTCGGCACTTAGACCATTCTACGTTCTTGATTGTCGGCTTCTTGACCGTTCGTTTTAAAAAACTGTACGAAAATTTAAGTTCGGTATTTTGAAATTCGGTATTTTACGCTCTCGGCACTTTCAACATTCGGAATTCCGACCCGGCCCCGACCAAGAATGATGTAGAATCTCAATAATTCAAATGGAATACATGTGGTAGAATTATCCTAAAAAAAATATGCATTGCATTCGTTGGAACTACGAGGTGATATATCATGTGACGGTCAATTCGAGGAAACATCATTTTTTGTAGAACGATGTTTCGATCAAAAATCATAGCTGGATTTTATTTAGATAATTAGCAACTTTTGTTATTTGAAATATTACTTCTTATTCATTGGAACGTGAAATTTATGAGTAGTTATCGAAAAAGCTAATGTGGTTGAAAAGGCAGGTGAAACGTTTTTTCGGGAAGATTGAGGAAGTTTGGGGAAATTTGAGAAATAATAATGCACACGATGTTGTATATATAATGTTATTGTTACAAGTTTCCCTGTCAACTAATCGCCCACGGGTTCAGTGCATGCCACAGCACCTCTTCGCTTCATTTTGATTTCGCAAGAACTGGAGCATCTCCAGGACAGACATGATGTGCCTGCACATTTTTACACTGTGAAATAAAAAATTGTTAGCGTATGTTATACTGTCTTGGAAATATCAATTATGAAGTGCATTATGACTTCATTGTTCACGAGCCAAAAATATCAAAGAGTTTTTATTTTCAAATTTCTGGATTCTTCAAATGATTTAACTTGCTCTAGTTTCTTTTTTCCTAACTATTAAATATTTGTATTAACTACACCTGTGTACAGGTAACCGTGATTGCTTCTAGAGGATTTATAATACTTTACTCAAACACTAAATTATCTGACTTTAATAATGAGTAAATAAATATTTACGTCTCTAATATGGAATAAATTCAAAACAACAATATTTATAAAAAAAAAAGTGCATATTTAACTCCAAACGTTCACCGGGCACGTTCAACACTGTCAACACATCCACGCCTTGGAAGGCGCAGGCAGAAGCCCACAATCCACCGTGCTGATAGCATGGTGGACACATGCTTTCGGCTGCATTTCTGCATGCGTACGACAGAAACCGGTAAACTGATGAAGAGCCTTACTGATACATGCAATCGCTTATTGTACGTCTTATCACAATAAAAAAAATGGGTTTCCTATGAAATTGACAACAAAGAGTGCATATTTGACTCCAATCGTCCACCGGGCACGTTCAACACTGTCAACACATCCACGCCTTGGAGGGCGCAGGCAAAAGCCCACAATCCACTGTGCTGATAGCATGGTGGACACGTGCTCTCGGCTGCACTTCTGCATGCGTACGACAGAAACCGGTAGACTGATGAAAAGCCTTACTCATATATGCACCTATTGTATGTCATGCTAAAATAAAAAGGATAAGTTTTCCATTAAGAAGTATTGCATCGAAAATAATAATTTGTCTCTGTATATATGCTTCTAAGCTTCTATGTAATTATCTTTCTATGTCATTGCTTACTTTGCATGTCATTTGGTTGTAAATGCAAAGTATTGTTGCCCAATATTGCGATGGACGAATAAATCAATCTATCTATCTATCTATCTATCTGAGCTCATACAAACAATGAAGTTATATAAAATATAAATTATCATCACACTATAAGTTAGTATGAATTTTGCGTTTTTATAACATACACTAGTAACATTACAAGAGGTGCAAAATAGATTTAATACACTATCTACGTAACATTAGTTGGTAAGTTGTACACTCGGTTGTACATTTACAATTTGGAATAAAATACAAACAAAAAGTGGACCTGATCGACGATTCTCAATTTATCAATTCTTTTTTTCCAAACCAATTTGAAACAAGTCGAACGTTTCGTATCCACAATATGACAGTGTTCAATAGCCAGGGTGAGTCAAGTGAGCAAACGCAAATGAAAATAAGGTGTTTCCTAGAAAAATGTTTTCGACAAAAGTCTCTCCTTTTCGAGACCGAGATGTAATGGCTATTTTTTCACTTTGGTGGAGGACTTCACAGTCACTTGAAGGTCAGCTCTATTTCCTTTTTCCTTAAAATTGTACAAATTCGTATTCTGGGCCAAAAATAAATAATTTCAGTTTCAACCATTTCTCTGTTTGGTTAGTAACGAACAAATAATGATATTCGGGTTTTCTTGTCACCAATAAATGATCATTAGCACAAAGTTCTTGTACAAGGAAATGAATGAAATAATTTCACACCCAAAGTGGTGCAAGATGCAAGGTGATTATGCTGTTCATTATGCATTTTAGGAACTTTCTCCAAAAAAACAATTGTTTGTGACAATAAAACTCAATTACCTTCATTTTTTCATTTCTTTATTTGCCATATACGGCCGTACTAAGCACAAAGGTGGTAACTGACTTTTTCGTCAAAACCGAGTTATGACTCTATGATGGTATAATAACAATCGATGAATAGTTTCATCATATTATTAAACATTTTAATTCATTTTTTCATAATAAAATTACTAGAACAATTAGCCATATTTATCAGTAATATTGATACAACAGTAACGAATAACATAAGCTTTTATCTTTTCGATTCAAATCAAATTTTAAAATCGTTTGACTTTGAATATAATTCTTAATTACTGTGAAAATTGAAAATTGAAAACTGTCAATATCTCAAGATGGCCAAAAATGCAGTTACCACCTTTGTGCTTAGCACGGCAATACAAACAATCGGTAAAAAAAAGAGCATCTTATTTTTTAACGATTCACATTTACAACAAAGAATTTTAACTTCCAACGACCGTGAACTTCCCCCGACCGGACTAAAAAGAATGTAGTCGTCGGATCTTGCACATAAAGTAAAGGCTTTATTGTCAAGGTATTCGCGCCTGCAAACTTAAATGCGTAGACTTCTACAACCTCGATTCCTACAAATTTATATATAGATGATCCGTAAAGGCAAATTATCGACTTTGGAGTCTAATTTTTGGAAATTGAAATACTTTTACAAAGATTCATCGAAGCCGATATTAGTTTCATCAAACTACGTCAAATATAATTAATTATAGCAAGAAATTAAATGAAATCTATTTTGCACCCCTAGACAACCACGTAATGTTAACTTCCGTAATCTGTTTCCTACAGCGCCTCCAATGCCCATAGGGTCGTGTTTACCAGTCTCTGTCTCGGGCCTTCAGCTGAAGCCTCCTCTTTTCGCACAAGTTTCATTCTCCGCTCGAAGGTGCTGTAATAGATCATTCAACGTTAATAACCACACTTAATATTGTTATATTATGATAATGGCTGATTTACAAGGTGACTCAGATGTTAGATACGCTCACAAACAGCAGCTTTGCTGGAACTAGAGTAACTATTATGCATGCAACTCGGATAAAAGTAACCGATGTGATAAGATGACTTATCTACCGTGTAAACAAAGCGTATACCCCTGATTCTACATACGGCAACAATGATTGCCATCAAGTTGGACACTCGGTGGTTCCTGGTCTCCTGCAGCTGATACTCCTAAGATTTAAAATAACAATTATTCAAATTTCAAATTTATTTCTTCACTTCAAAACAGTTCTGAATTCTTTAATTACGTTTTCGCATAGTAATAAATATAATTCTCATGTATATTCGTATTGATCGGTCTTATTATTGCAAACTCCGGCTATGTTCGAAATGAACCACAATCAGAGGCATTCAGTGCGATTTCCTCTGCTTTGATTCATCAAATGAAAGATATCGAAATTGAAGCCAAGAAACAAGTTGATTTAATATTACCAATTACAGTGTACAGCCTTATTCTGAGATTTATCCTTTTCAAAGAAGTACAAGCACACAATTTTTCATTCAAAGCTTGCGGTGGCTCGTATAGGATAGGTTCGGAGGTAGCTGACGGTGCATCTGGATTGCCATTGGGCTATTTGTAAAATTCTGGCAATCCAATATGTAAATGGTATCAACATTTACCTCTACTTCTGGAATAAGAGAATTGGTGAGATCAATTTGTGCAAAAAAAGCAAATGATACATAGTTTTCACAATATTTATGAATAATTATTAAGATGAGGGTGGTCAATCAATATGTCGAAAAAAATTTCTAACTGATTACGAGGTATCCCAGTTGAAAATGATTTTGTTTTCAGTTTAGTGTTCCAAATATCCTTTGGTTTAAAACATCTGCATTGCCATTTAGCGCAAGATAAGACAAATTTATACTATAGAAATTCTCGTCAAATAATAAAACAGGTGATAAAGTGTAAAATTGTAACTATAAAATTGAATGAATGTGTGTGCCAATAGCGGCGCTGCACGTGTTGACTATGAAAATTGAATAATAATTCACCGTCAGAAATTTCCCGAGAAAGGGCGAAGGACGCAGATGAAATGCATAAGAACTACAATCCGCGCTCTGTTAATCCAGATCAAAGTGATTCGTCAAAAGAAATGTATATCCTCCACGTGGCATGATTTTTCATGCGGCTGAAAAAAACATGAGTACGGTATCGTGTACACCCGCGATATATATATGTTTACATCGAATCTTTTTCTCACATTACCTTCTCGTTTTGTCAAGTTCGCAGCCATCTGTCACGACACATTTATTTCGTTCATTCTTCGGTCTCGCAGAGTCACGCTGATTTTTTTTCTTCCGGTTATCCCACGCTGATTTCTCTGTTATCACTCTGCCATTAAGGTCTCACACATTTCTACTTCGCCGATTCTGGGTTTCGGTCGAAATCGGGGAACACCCTGGCCACAGCCTTCTAAACTTGTTTCACGGCGCCCTCTCACGTCGATTGATACGTCACCAATCACGTGAAAGCATAGACATAGAGCATGGACTGCGCATTCGGGCCGAAAATCGCTCGGTCGGTAGAAAGAGATAGCATATACACGTGGCCAAATCCGTTTCTTTCTAACCAACAACGTCGAATGCATAGAAAGAGACAGAGTTGGCTGCATGTATATTAGGGTGTGTCAGAAAAAAAAATTTTTTTTTGCTACCTTCTGAACGGATAGTTCTCGTCAAGACAGAGAGATTCCCCGCTGGAAAATGTCCTATGTCAAGGCTAAGTGGTTCCGAAACTTTTTTTTAGTTTTCCGTTTGACATAGGAATTGGAATCTTCCATAGGAAAATGGAAAAATAAAAAAAAGTTTCGGAACCACTTAGCCTTGACATAGCACATTTTCCAGCGGGGAATCTCTCTGTCTTGACGAGAACCATCCGTTCAGAAGGTAGCAAAAAAAATAATTTTTTTCTGACACACCCTAATGTATATGCTGTCTCTCTCACTTTTCGGTTACCATAGGCAGTATAGGGAATGCGCAGTCCATGCTCTATGTCTATGGCTGGATTTTCACGGCAGCAAATTACTGCGGCAGCAAATTACTGCGGCAGCAAAATACTGCCGTAGCGCTATTGGTTGGGTTGCCTACGCTATTGGTTGTTAATCACGTGGTTGCAGTTGTTGATCACGTGGTGGCAGGTAATCACATGACTAGGGCCAGGAATTTGGTTTCGTTAAAAGAGAGAGATGAAAGATGGGAGGAGCTAAAACTTTTTGTTTGTTTTAATTGGTTGAATTTTTATATATTTGCATTTGTTTATTTGAATCGAGTGAAGCGAGCAATGAAGTAAAAATAAGTTTTATCAATCCAAAACGAATATACTATTCACATAACTATATATACCGTGAATATTCGTATCTGCGGGGTTTTTTGAGATTCTAAAATATGCACTTAATAATATTTTGAATGATTTTGAACTGAGGATATTATTTGAGAATATTTTAGGTGATATTTACTTTCAGTCTTACTTTATGTCTTGAAATGAAGTCTTATTTTTTGTCTTAAAATAAAGTCTTATTTTTTGTCTTAAAATATAGTATAAATCGAGAAAAATCGAGCCGAAATCAAATTATGAGAATAGGAGATGAAGATATCGATAAAGTTGAAGTATGGTTTTCTGAACATAATATGATCAGTTTTTAGTTTCTCAAGTGAATTAGTGATGTTCTAGCTGAGTTTGAAATGAAGATCTCCATCGGCCCAGTTTATCAACTTTATCAACTCTCATAATTTGATTTCGGCTTGATTTTTCTCGATTTATACTATATTATAAGACAAAAAATAAGACTTTATTTTAAGACAAAAAATAAGACTTCATTTCAAGACATAAAGTAAGACTTCATTTTAAGACATAAAGTAAGACTGAAAGTAAATATCACCTAAAATATTCTCAAATAATATCCTCAGTTCAAAATCATTCAAAATATTATTAAGTGGATATTTTAGAATCTCAAACAACCCCGCAGATACGAATATTCACGGTATACAGGGCGACCCAGGTTGAGCGCACCATATTTGGTGGGTGTACTCCTCCCGAAAATCTAAGACTAAAGTTCCTTTACCAAAACTCCCAGGGTCTAATAATTCAGGAGCTACAGGAGATCTTAGTCGACCAATCAGAGGGCTTATGATGGACCAAGACAGGGCCGGTTCAAGAGTGTAAGGCGAGCAGTGCCCGCGTCGGATCAATTTAGGTGGTTCGCTAAGTATTTCTCGTAGTCTAGGTCCTCGGCTTCGTAGTTCTCGTAGTCCAGGTCGTTCGCTAAGTATTTCTCGTAGTCCAGGTCCTCGGCTTCGTAGTTCTCGTAGTCCAGGTCGTTCGCTAAGTATTTCTCGTAGTCCAGGTCCTCGGCTACGAAGAACCACGAAGCCGCGGACCTAGACTACGAGAAATACTTAGCTAACGACCTGGACTACGAGAAATACTTAGCGAACCACCTGGACTACGAGAAATACCTAGCGAACCACCTGGACTACGAGAAATACTCAGCGAACGACCTGGACTACGAGAACTACGAAGCCGATGACCTGGACAGCGAAAACTACGAAGCCGAGGACCTGGACTACGAGAAATACTTAGCGAACGACCTGGACTACGAGAACTACGAAGCCGAGGACCTGGACAGCGAGACCTACGAAGCCGAGGACCTGGACTACGCGAAATACTTAGCGAACCACCTAAATTGATCCGACGCGGGCACTGCTCGCCTTACACTCTTGAACCGGCCCTGTCTTGGTCCATCATAAGCCCTCTGATTGGTCGACTAAGATCTCCTGTAGCTCCTGAATTATTAGACCCTGGGAGTTTTGGTAAAGGAACTTTAGTCTTAGATTTTCGGGAGGAGTACACCCACCAAATATGGTGCGCTCAACCTGGGTCGCCCTGTATATAGTTATGTGAATAGTATATTCGTTTTGGATTGATAAAACTTATTTTTACTTCATTGCTCGCTTCACTCGATTCAAATAAACAAATGCAAATGTATAAAAATTCAACCAATTAAAACAAACAAAAAGTTTTAGCTCCTCCCATCTTTCATCTCTCTCTTTTAACGAAACCAAATTCCTGGCCCTACACATGACTAACAGTGAATCACGTAGGTAACCACGTAATTAACAACCAGTAGCGCTACGGCAGTATTTTGCGGCCGCAGTAATTTGCTGCCGTGAAAATCCAGCCTATGACGTGAGAGGATCTACATTCATAACGCGCAAATGCAGAGTCACTTAAATTTTAGGGAGATAACTGACGTGTTGAGGAAGAAATTCCCTACTACATTGTAAGTAAATAAGAATATTTTCTTTTTTCGAAAGAAATCAGGGGCTGTATTATGAAATTTTTATCAGGGGTGACAAAGATGATCAACACTGTTCGGACCAATCAGGTAGTAGCTTTAAGTGGAAAATCCGCTTATCCGCTTTTTCACATGTGAAACAATTCAGAACAAGGCCCCAGCCTCACAAGTTAACTTCACAAGCTACGCCTAGATTTTTTCTAAATTTGTCTATTTATTTCTTCTACTACTACACGATGAATTCACACGATGATATCAAAGAATTGTGATAGGAATATGTTATTCACGATACGAAGGTGATTAATACGTAACTACAGTCATGTTGAAACTGAAAAAAGAAATTTTTTTTTATAATAAGTGCATGAAGGTGGGCAAAACCGGGTCCTGCAAAACAGGGACAAAAGTGAATTGTGAACTGCGCATGCCTCCACCTTACTTTGCAGTCCTGGTATCCATTCGGCCGCTTTCGTCCCACTAAACTGACATTTTTTCAAATTATTTTTTCAAATCATTTCTTTAATTGGAGTTACGATTATTGGAACAAGAAAAAAACAAAAATGAGAACGACTGGCAATAAAGATGTGAAAAAATCACAAATGTCCTTTTCAGTGATAACAACGATACGAAATAATATTAAGCCAATTGGAAACGGTCGGGTTTATACTGTTTGAATCAACATGGAATTCCCCATATATATACCTTTACCCACCATCAATGAAAATTCTCAATTTTTAAAAAAACTTCCGGATAGTTCCACTCACAAATGTGTAGTTCTGAAGACGTCAGCAATTGCAGAACATTTTTTTGCATAACATCATTTTCGCAGGTAATAAATAATGCTTTAAAAATGACTATAGGTGACATACAATCCCATCCCCAAGATTAGGAATTCGGACTACTATTATTACTACATCATTACTACTAATATTGTTTTCCATTGTATTCGTTACAACAAAAAACTTGCGATTACCCACCGGAACTGCTATAAAGATGCTGAAAATGGCCTCGATACTTACTGAGGAAGAATAGGGGAATTTGAGACAATATTAAGAATGATAATGCACAGAAATTTTGCGGATATGAGTAGATAGGGTGCAGTATGGCTCCTATTTTATTGCCCCCCATAAAACGGCCCCCCGCTGGGAGGGGGGTGGGGAGGGGGGAAGGTAGTGGGGGGGGGGGGTCGCCAGTTCTTGCCGCCGCCATTTTTTTTTTGTCTCCAAAAGTAGACCAACCTATGGATTCAACCCTAAGTAAGTTTTTATATTGTAACCTAGGTGAACTCTGTCGATTCTAGTCTAAGTTCTAATTCACTGGTCTGGTATATATATAGATATAGAGACCCATGCTTCTCTTTGCTTCGGCAGTATGGGTCCGTTTCTTTGGTCAGGTATATATAGATATAGTCCCATGGTTATTTTGCTTCGGCAGTATGGGTCCGTTTCTTTGGTCAGGTATATATAGATATAGTCCCATGGTTATTTTTGCTTCGGCAGTATGGATCCGTCGCTTTCACTAAATATATATGAGGTATTCCACGTGAAACCAAAAGTGATTTGACTTTCGGGTTTTTGATTTCGATCGAAATTTTTTTTCGGATCACTTTTTGCAAGCTAAAACGATACCCCGAAGGGTTTTTCGATTGCAGCTGTTTATTTCGATTTATCAATTAATGAAAATATCCCAGAGTTACCATTTGACCAAGTTTTCCATTTTTTCCTCCGAAACCTCGTGCCTTGGGGTGAAAATGACCCGGATACGAAATGTTCATTCTTGATCGAACTTTCCGAAAAACATTTTTTCGAACCTCCGGCATTAACGATCATAGAAGATATTCGAGTGTAAACACTAAATTTGAAATTCCAAAAAAAGGCCATTTTTGATTTTGAATTTTTTTTTTTGAAAAAAAAGTAGACAAAAAAACGAAACTTTTGAGCCCCTAATCAAGGTGGGACGAATTTTTCTTATATTTTTTTCTAGGGTATAAAGCTTGTTTTCCTGGAAAAAAAATTTAATTTTCGAAATATTTTTATGAGTGGTCTATTGGATCGCCCAATCATTTGTTTTTTTTTCGTTTTCCAAGCTGAACAAAAAGTGATTGGCAAGAAAAGAATCATTGAAAAAAAAAATTCAATTTTTTTCGCCAATAACTATTTTTCAGCGCTGAAAACAGAAAAAAAAAGAATAATTAAGCGATCCAATAGACCACTCATAAAAATATTTGTAAAATGAAATTTTTTTTCCAGAAAAACAAGCTTTAGACCCTAGAAAAAAATATAAGAAAAATTCGTCCCATCTTGATTAGGGGCTTGAAAGTTTCGTTTTTTTGTCTACTTTAAAAAAAAAAAAAAAAATCAAAATTAAAAATGGCCTTTTTTTGGAATTTTAAATTTAGTGTTTACACTCGAATATCTTCTATGATCGTTAATGGCGGAGGTTCGAAAAAATGTTTTTCGGAAAGTTTGATCAAGAATGAACATTTCGTATCCGGGTCATTTTCACCCCAAGGCACGAGGTTTCGGAGGAAAAAATGGAAAACTTGGTCAAATGGTAACTCTGGGATATTTTCATTAATTGATAAATCGAAATAAACAGCTGCAATCGAAAAACCCTTCGGGGTATCGTTTTAGCTTGCAAAAAGTGATCCGAAAAAAAATTTCGATCGAAATCAAAAACCCGAAAGTCAAATCACTTTTGGTTTCACGTGGAATACCTCATATATATTTCGGATTATTACTAGGGGATGCAGGTATAAGGGTTACCATCTTTCGAAGGTAGGGATTATGACGGGACAGTCTGCGGACTCGGAGGTGACCATGGTTATGATTCATGAAAAAAGGACACTTGTTTATGGTTTCAGCTCGTGTTTATTGATGCAGATAAATTCAAATACAGACAACATAGGTTTCAATCTAACTAAAACGAGAGATATATCGCTAATTGAATATCGTATATTGATGAAATCAGATTATTACTTATAGCGAACAGGAACTAGATATAAGAATCCTATTTTTTTAAAACCCTGGTGAACATTGAAACACTTTGAATCTCCTCGGCAAGAGCACGGGGGCACAAGACCTTTATTTCGAGCATGGTCAGTTTGGAATAGTTTTTCACAAAACTTGCTTTGACGGCATTCTTGATGGTCCCTAACGTCTCGTCTCGAGTTGGCTAGCGAGGCGAGTTCTTTAACCAACTCGTTTTTACACAGAGTCGTTGTAGAAGAGCGATTCGAGAGAGTGGTCGGATACTCGGTAATGCAGGGTGCAACAGCCACAAGACCTTCAAATGTTGCCGGCTGCATCAGGATACCGGGGGCTGATGTTGATTTCGACTTCTTAGGCAAGGGCTCGTCCCGCTCGTGTTCGCGCCATAATCCCTCTGGCTCTGTCAGAACAATTGTTTTCAACCCGAAAGAGGTTGTAAACGCTATGTCTGATCCGCCCAGGTCCAGTGGTTCGTTCTTTGAGCCTTCCTCATGGGTACACTCCGCAGATTCGGAGTATGCAGAGATGTTTTCGAAATTCCTTTTTAAATTCAGCCATGTCGGCATTCGCAGGGTAACACAGTTAACACCAGTTCCGTTAAATTGTACAACAGGTTCAAAGTTGTAATCACTGGTTAATTTATACCCGACCAACGCCGTATTAGAGGAGGAATTATTCAATCCATACGCAGTTGACTGTAGTAGTGCTCTACGCTCTCTCAGCCGTTTAGAGGATGTCCCGGTGGGGTCGGTGCTTCCGAGCAGGGATACGTTAGAAGCCATGATTATTACACGTTACGTAGCACACAGGTTCAGAGATGTTTGCCTCTCGAAGTTCGGGATGTTTTTGGGTAACGTAAGAGAAAATAGGGTCTTATTTGAAGGGTTTCCTCCTCCAGGCTCCAGTACGAACCGGCTGGGCCGTGAAGTGGTGGTAGTTTTTCCGACGGTTTCCTCCGGGTCCGAGGTCTGATCTGCGGTGCCAGCTTTCCGAAAGAAGGTACTGGGACAAGTCCTATCCTGCCAGAGAGCCTCCAGAGAATCTAAAACAAGTCCTATCCTGCCAGAGAGTCTCCAGAGAATACTTGTCTCGACAATACCATCCCAGGTACAGAAAGTAGGATTTTGGGCCGACCGTAAAATAGGTACTTTGCAGAATAGCGAGAGCGGAGGCCTTCTGGGGCAATAAAATGCAATTACCGTTGAATACTCCGTGTGTTTGACGGATTTCGAGAATTCTGGCCGGGTAAAAAAAAAGGTCAAGACATAGCTGATCCCTATAGTACCGAAGAACAAACCGGGAAAGCTACGATGACACGTCCTGTCCTATCTGCGACCCGCCCGGGTTACCATATTCTAGCAATCTTATTCCAGCCATAAAAAATGTAGCGAACTGCTCCTAGACACCGAGTTGTACAGAACAGTGTGGAGTAAGCGAGTCCACCATTAGACAATGAAATGTTATTAGACTCTGAATAACCAACGCCTGTTTATGACCTTTTCAAAATTTCGACTGATTGAAAAAAGAGTCCACCCTTGGACAATAAAATGTAATTAGTCTCTGAGTAACCAACGCCTGTTTATGACCTGTTCAAAACTTTAACTGATTGGAAAAAAAAAAGGTCCAGCGTACAACTAACCCCCCATCGTGTCGAAAAAGAAAGTCGCCACTATAAGCAAGAAGGACTTAGTGTGCAAGTCTTGTCGTGTTTAATAAACGTGCATAGACAAGTCGCTAAGTGAAAAGAAGGATACAGTTTATAACTATCCTGCAATGGTTTGGCTGGAGTTTTATACGCTCGCCTCACAGGTAACCGCGCTGTTCAATGAAGAGTCGCATACCTGGGATTCGCCTACGTACAGCGAGTGTGTCACGGGGGTAGGGGTTTACCCTCGCCCATGCGAGACAGAACTATTTTGCACTATGAACAATAGGGATTACCTCTGGGCCGTGGCACCGAGGTGTACAAGGCTTGCTAATTAAAGCCATTTCTATGTGCTGAAAAACGAAAATAGCTTGTAAATGATTACAGTAGAACCTCGATTATCAGGCCTTCGATCAACCGAGTCGCCGTGTTATCCGAGGCAGCGGAATCATCCGAGCACTCCGCATTGACAGAGGTATATGCTCGGAAAATACGGAAAAACTCGGATAAAACCGATAAAGCCGCTATACCTATGTTGTACGCGCGGAGTATCTTGAGTTCGCTGCTATGACGGTTATAGTTATGTAAATACTTTCGTGATTACATTTCATTCTACCCTTTCAAATACAAAAAAAATGATTGAAATTTTCAAATTTTTACTTCTTCTGTGTTATCCGAGTTTTCGCTCATTCGAGGTACCTCCTCCTCGCATTACCTCGGATAAACGAGGTTCTACTGTACTTACTTCGTAGGTTTTACTAGACCACCTTAGTCACGATTGATACAATAGAGCGCAGAAAACAGTCAAGGGTAGCTAAGGGGTAAAACCGTCGACCACCCACTCCCTCCAACTGTTTGTGGGTGGTGGTGGTGGAACTGACCGATAGGCTGCATAAAGAGGAGTGTCAAATGTAAACTTGTACCAGAACTCTAAACTCCTCAGAGCCGAAAACTTCGTTCGTTCTTTGAAGTGCATTTTGGATTTTTTTACTTCGGTTTTTTTTTTACCTATTTTTACTACGTGAAAATGTCGCGAACCGTAGTCGGAATCAGGAGAGCCTCCTTGGCGGTGTTGCGGCACCTGATCCGCCACCACTCGATTATCGTTAACAGGCGGATAGCAGCCCTTATAAAAGTTATACCGCGTGCAACCGATGTCGAGGTGTTACTGATGATGTTCCGCCAAATAATAAATCTGTGTTCGGTGGAAGTGCTCGCCACGATTCACCGCGGAAACTGTTTGAGTGGCAGCTTAGACTACATGCGAGTGATGGTGGATCAGGTGCGATTTTGGAGGGCCGAGAAAGATGCGTTGATGCAGCCGTTCCTCCAAAGCGTCAGAGTTTTAGAGGAGGAGGCTCGTTCCGCTGTCCCCGGTAAGTAAAATCAGCTAATTGACTTTCATATTATATTACGACAATGTTATAATCGTATCTCATCTAGATCTGTTATTTCCAGAGCTAGCTATGTTCATACAGGGGGGTGTTGATGATGGGATGCTTCTCGAGGCGGCCGAGGCGTATGACCTGTCAGTGACTAGCAATGGAGCTGCTTTCACCTGTAAGTACCTCTTTCGCGTCAAAAATTCCTTGTCCGTATCTCGGAGCTGGGTATAATAACAGAATCATAATATTGTAGCGAGCGCGGAAAAGGTCGCAGGTGATTGCGTGGCGGACACGACGGTCACGCGTGCGGTATCCGGTGAGCCTCTCCTGCTACACCGCTCAGTATCCCAGGGTGGAATCCCGGCGGGTAGCGAGGAGGAAAGCGAGACGGTCGAGCGTCTCTCCCAGGTCTCGATCATCGAAGTGACGAATTCGCCGATACCAGCCTCGCAGAGCGAAACGGAGCGTTCACGGGCCCGGATTATCGAAGAATCCGAATCGGACGAGTCATTGCCCGCTTCCCCCGTCTTTAGCTTTGAAGAAGGTGAGTAATAATAATTTCGTAACCTTGGCTAACGATGTTATTGCGAGGTCGCTTATTCTGATAGGCTTTCTAAAAGTTTCTTAACCTCTTATTTTCTACATTTTATCTCATAACAGCAGTGGAGAATGAACCGTGGGAGCAGGATGGTCAGGTATGGGATCTCTCACCACCCGTCGATCCCGAAGTCTTTAGCCAGCTGCAGGAACGTAGGTATTCTTAACTTTGAATAATAATTCTCCAGTTCCTTTTTCCCGATCATCTCTGCAAAATCCTTCTCAATCTGTAACAGCGGCTGCAATTGAGAACTCTGCTGAGGAGTTTCAAATCTCCATGATTGCAAACACCAGCTCGGAAGTTATCCGGGAAAATCTTCCATCGGATTTCGATTCGTTGGAGACTTTAATAATACCATCCCCGCGTGGGGAACTTCCTGCAGGATTTCTCCCAGCTTCCGAGGAAGAGTAGTTCTGATTGTACGTCTCCTTACTCTAGCGCATAGTTTGATGTATATTGTTTCAACGAGAAAAGATAATTCAACGTTTTTACTCGATCTCCGCAGGTGCTCAACCAACCCTTAGGGTTCGCTCGTCTAGCTGGCTATTCGGGGTGAACAACGGCGCCAGTACCTCGAGGTCGCAGACGGGCGGGGCTTCGTCGACGAACACCGGTACCTGTGTGACTGGATCCTCCCGCTGACGAGGCTGAGCACCAGGATGAAAACATCGACGAACACGATGAAAGGGTGGAGCAGGCAGAGGTGGGACACCGATTCCAAATCACGCAGCGGATAAATCGCCGCTACCAGCGTTTCGGTCTAGGAGGGTGCCAGGTAACCGTAAGAATCGGTGTTCCACCCGAATCTGCGAATCCAATCGCCTGGTTAGAAGAGGTTTTCCGCTAGCTTTACAGATATTTCTTCTCGCTCTGCACTCCAAACGATATCATGGGCATTAGTTTCATCACAGAGGGTTTCACGAGGGGTTCTGCGGGGTTAAGCTTGCGGCCGGCTCGCGATTTTCGCTTTGAGGATTTATGGGGACTTGTATTTCGGGTTACACAGAGCGCAAGTGAGTTTTCAATCGATCAGCCGATTACGGTAAACATAACAACTATTGCTGTTCCGGCAGGTCAAGGAAGACGCTTAGCCCTGAACGGGGAGCAACTAGTTGGTAAACGCTCTATCCTGACTATAACGAACAGTGATAATTTATGTTTACCGAGGGCGTTGTTCGTCGCAGGAGTGCATGCGAGAAGAGGTTCTGTACGGGATGGACCCTTACAGGCGGAGTGGAACAGGGCTAGGGCGTCAGGGAAAAAATACCAGATTGAGAAAGCTCGTCAGCTGGTAGTAGAAGCGGGTGTCATCATACCCGAGGAGGGTTGCGGTATCGAGGAAGTTGCGCGGTTTCAGCAATATTTGGCACGGGAAGGGTTTGCAATTCTAGTTTACAACAGCAAGACGATAGGTAAAGGCGGCCGGCCGCTTTTTAACGGAGAGGATATTGTGCTGGGTATCGCGGTAGAGGAAATGTGGGAGTGCGAGTTTTCAGGTTTAGTGGATGCAAGGGTAGAAGTGCGGGCACATTTCGAACGTAGCGGCTTTTTACCGAGTGTGGAGAATGCTAAGCTGAACCTGCGTGATGCATTCTACGGTGGCCGGACGGGTAACACGTCGAGGTTTCGCGAGGTAGACGAGATGACAGTGGTGAAAAAGGCCGTGGCAATGGGTTATAGGGTTATATCGGTGTCAGAAATCTGGCAGTGCGAGGTGACGGTGTTTGATCCCTCTACCCGGGAAGGCGGACATTTTGCTCGGTATATTGATACTTTTTTGAAAATAAAACAGGAGGCTAGCGGCTGGCCCTCTGCCTGTAGTAGCGAAGAGAGCCGGTCTCGCTGTATCGAAGAATACTCCCGGGTAGAGGAAATCAAACTAGATAAGATTAAAATAGAAAAAAATCCAGGGCTGCGTTCTGTGTCGAAGCTATGTCTCAATTCCTTTTAGGATAAGTTTGGCCAGCGAGACAACCTCTCAAAAACCAGCGTGGTCAAGACCAGAGAGGAGCTGCTAGGTCTGGTGACAAGCCCGTCGATTCTGCTGGAGGACCTAGTAGCCGTGAACGATGACGTCCTGTACGCTCGCTGGTCATACAAGAACGAGAGCGTGGAGGCCTCGAGTCTTGCGAACGTGGTCATAGCTGCGTATACTACGGCACAGGCGCGGCTCAAAATGTATAGTTATTCGGAGAAACAGGATCGTAGGGTATTATATTATGACACGGACTCGGTCATCTACGTGCGGTCAGCCGCAGCCGGAGAGTACGAGCCGCCAGTAGGCAGTTTTCTGGGTGACCTGACCGACGAGCTAGAAAAATACGGCGAAGGCAGTTACATACAGGCCTTTGTATCCGGCGGGGCGAAGTTTTACGCTTTCATAGTAGTATGCCCGGATGGGAGGGAAATAGAAATTTGCAAGGTCAAGGGCATAACCCTCAATTATACGACGCGACTTAAAATAAATTTCAATTCTATACAGGAAATGGTAGTTGAGGAGGGGGAAAGTATCCATCTTAGGTATCGCGCGATCCGACGAACCGCAATGCATGATGTGGTGACTCGCGATCAGACGAAAACATGTCGTCCGGTTTTTGTCAAAACACGTTGTTGCAGGGATAGTTTTGATACCCTCCCATACGGGCATACAGAGGCGTAACCGCCTCCATCCCTAGTCCGTATGTAACGATAACCGGAAGAAACCAGGAAACAGCACCCTACATCCAGTTTAGGTTTGAGTTAGTTTTTCACTGTATTTTGGTTGTACAACTTTTGTAAATTTATCTTATAATTAGGACTTTAAGCTATTAGGAGTAGAATAATCTAGTCTAGTCTAGTATGTAATACTATACTATTGAGTGCCTGCTTTTTAAAAAATAAAATTACTATTCGCAATAAGAAAATGTATGTACACCAGAACGGTTGAACATGGTCTAGTCTCTGCTCAGGTAATATACACAGTATACATCATTAACGACAACTGTGGTCTTCATAATAAAAGCATCTATGAAGTAAAATCTATCAATTTCACTTGGTTAACCCTTCCCACATACACTCTGTTACCTGGATCTCGACCCTGAATAAAACTATTACGAAATTAACTATTATTTCTGTGTCTCTGTATACCTTTTATTATCACCTTCCTCGAAATACCTGTGACCAGGTTACAGAAAATGAGCCTAGATTGGAAATAGAACCTGTTAAAACCATTTTATCTGTACATGAAATAAGATAAATAAAAATATATTTCAAAATAAAACGAGTAGAATAAATCTCGAAATCTCGTTGATTTCAGTTAGTTGAATAGTTGCTGAGTTGTTACAAGGGATAGCTTGACTTGGTCATGGTCGGCCAGCCGTCCGGTAAGTTTTCATCTTCCTTACGTTTTTAAATGCGCAAAATCAGCTAGCTTAAGCGCATAGTCTAGATGAGCGGCTCACACGCTGACTATAAGCTGATTACCGTCCGGAATGCCGAGTCTGTGAGCACGCCCGCTATTAGCTAAGAGACGGTGTGCACCGCACTGCTATTAGCTAAAAGATGGCGCGCACCGCGCCGCCGGGGAGGCCCCACCGCGGAATAGAAAATTTATTCTAGACGTATGTAGTAGCTTTTGTTATCCTGATTTCTCCATATCTCTCGGAGTATTCGTTGGAAAAGGTTCAGGTCTTAGTGTTCTATTCACGACAGAAAATGAATACTCGCTGGAATCACCCGTTTCCCGCCATAATAGCCGGTCCCTCTGGATGTGGAAAATCAATCTTTGTTAAGAAGTTTCTGCGTCATATCGGCGAGATGTGCGATACTCGCTTCAGTCGTATAATCTGGTATTACGCCGAGCAGCAATCCCTCCATAGTACAGAAAACGGAGCCAGAGCAACTCTTAGCGACATCGAGTATCAGGAAGGCCTTCCCCAAGAATCTGACTATGACTCGAACACGCTGCCCAAACTGCTTATAATAGATGATCTCATGCGAGAGGCCCCCGGTAATATAATAGTTGATCTTTTCACCAAGGGGTGTCATCATAAGAATCTAAGCGTGTTCTTCATCACACAGAACCTGTTTCATCAGGGACGCTGTCAACGCGATATTTCGCTCAACGCGAATTATATCATATTTTTCAAGAACCCGCGAGATCGCGCTCAGGTACAACATCTAGCTCGACAAGTCTGCCCGGAGGATCCACGATTTGTCCAGGAAGCCTACCACGATGCAACAGCTCGGCCACACGGTTATCTTTTACTTGATCTGAAACAAAGCACCCCCGAAAACTGTCGCTACCGTAGCAATATATTTTCCAGCGACAAACACCAGGATGTATATGTCCCGAGGAAAGATATAAAGTCACGCACTCAGCACGGTTTACCAGTCGTTCGTTTGTAATGTCACGCGTTGTACAAACGGTCGGGAGCGCGGGCTCCGTACAACGTGGAGGTGGTTCTAGACGTGGTGCTGAGGCACGAAGACGATTCGGAAGTGCAAATACGCTGACTCCAAAGGCCCTGTGCAGTCTGAAACCGCAACAGAGACTAGCTTTACTACGCACTGCCGATAATACTCTCGTGAAAAATATATGTGAATGTGCTTTGAACACTGTGCGCGGTAACATCATACTCACTAGGCAGGAATAAGCTCGACTAGGCAAACATAAACATCTTCTTCGTAAACTGGCTGCTAGCAAAGGAAGCTGAAAAAGCAAGAAGAAATTACTGGTTTGAATCGGTAGCGGGTTTCTGCCTATGCTAATAGCTCCCATTCCCGGGACACTTTTCACTCAGCTGTTCAGTCAATAATTACGAGAATAACGATGGAGCATGCAAAGAAGATGGTACTAATACCGTCGGACACCGTAGAACGTTTTCAACGTGGTATAACCTCCTCAGCAGCAGCTTCCGCGGGTGACGCCGAGAACAGCGAACAGAGCACAAGTTCCCCAGCATCCAGACTCGACAGAGAGATGGGCGCTATTCTGAACTTTCCCGAGCTGGATGATGCAGCGAAATGGGAGCTTTATCAACAGCTATTACAGCGTTGCCTATATTTCGCCGAGGAGTCCAGAAAACCGCTCGGCGTGGATCTTCACTCCGTTCCTGATAAAACTAATCCTGCGGAACTCTTACAAGGAAAAGAAGAAGAAAGCTCCGCTGACAAACAACAACGGAAATCGAGGATTGCCTCGACAGTACCAAAAAAATACCAGTCGAAGGCGGAACTTCTCCTCAAGCATCCGGCGGAGTTTCCCTCACGTTTTTCCTGGGATAACCAAGGCGTCGTAAGCATAGACAACAAACCTCTCCCGGGTTCAAATATTGTCGATCTAGTTAACGACACCGTGCGTTCTAGAAAAAGCTTTCAACTGCATGGTAGACATGCGTACGCACGTCTTCTCCGGAGCATCAATATACGACGGGAATATGTCGGAAATCTTAATGTCTGGAAGAATGCTCAATCGACCTCACCACCGGCCGCAGTAACCCCTGTGACACGAAGTCAGGCTCAAGGTCACCGAGCAGCGCACAGATCCAGGAACAGCGGGACCGGTAGTGGCGATCATCCAGACAGGGAGCCGAGTGCCGGTTCTGGTAACACAGACGACGAAACCTTCTTTTCACCGTCGAAATTTCGACGAATGGAAAAAATACCCGGAAAATCACCACAGCACTCGCCGAAACAAGGCTGGTTGTCATTCGCATTACGAAAATGAGAGAGTTAGAACGGATATACTACGATCCCTCCGACCCAGCTGGTTATGCCGGGGCTAGGAAGTTGAGGAGGGCTGTTCGGAATGTGAAGGCTAGTGCCATAGAAAACTGGCTAGGTATTCAGGATCCCTATACTCTACACAAACCGGTACGACGAAAGTTCCAGAGACTGTGGTACAACGTTGCAAATATAGACGATCTCTGGGAAGCTGATTTGGTAGAACTGGGTTCTATAAAGGAGCATAATGACGATTTCCGTTACCTACTGGTTGTCATCGATGTTCTGAGTAAATTTGTATGGGTGATCCCTCTATATCGTAAATCGACCAGCGACGTAGCTGCTGGCTTCAAACAGATATTGTCTTCTACGGAGCGTCGACCGGTAACCCTACAGAGCGACAAGGGTAAAGAGTTCGTGGGTGGATCGTTCCAAAAACTCCTCACCGAGAATGATATACGTTTTCGCGTGACACGTAACCCTGATATGAAAGCGGCCGTTGTCGAGCGATTCAACCGTACTCTGAAGGAACGGATGTGGAGATATTTTACTCATAAAAACACCCACCGTTACATCGATATCCTGCAAAAGCTCGTTAGCTCGTATAACAACACCGTACACTCGAGTATCAAAATGGCTCCTTCTGCCGTGACCCTCTTCAACGCAGCGGAGGCACGCGCAAACATTCAACGTCACCATCAACCACGCAGGGCACGGAAGCCAAAATTCGCCAAGGACGATCTTGTGCGTATAAGTAAGACGAAGGGTACTTTCGCGAAGGGATACGAGGCTAATTGGAGCGAGGAACTCTTCAAGATTCGACGAGTTGTAACAGGTTTACCGAACGTTTACGAATTAGAGGACCTTTCGGGAGAGGAAATCGACGGATATTTCTATGAACCTGAACTACAGCGCGTGACCAAGGACCTTGACAACGCCGAGTTCCAAATTGATAAAATCATTCGCAGCAAGGGTCGGGGACCCAGTAAGAAAGTTCTTGTCAGCTGGAAAGGTTACCCCGAAAAGTTCAACAGCTGGATTCCGGCTGCCGGCCTTCAAGATATTGCATCATAATGAAGTCGCAGTTCTACATAACCCTACCCAGCAATAGCTCGATGCGGATTTTTCCCGATAACAGGACCTGTTGCTATATCACACAGCTACCACGGACAATCGAGCTCTCTGGCGAGTGGGAAGTCGCTATTGTTGAGATACAGTATCCCTTGACGTATCTGGCTAGCGAGAAAGAGGAGTTAAATCGTAAACTAGTCGAGACGGGATCTAGTACAAATGCTGCTGACGATGGGATTACGGCTGGAGACGAAGTTTTGCAACCACCCATTACACCAGAGGTTCGCATGTTACCGTTGAAATCCGGTGAAGAGGAGGAAGAGCTGCTCCCTACACCAGAGGCTCGAATGTTACCGTTGGCATCCGGTAAAGAGGCCCAAGACCTCCCATCTCTCATGTTCGTCTATTGTGACATCGTAGAACCACGTATCGTAGGAGACGTCTATGCGCCGCTTCTGCGTATACTTCAACTGAGACAAAGGGTCGGTACCGCGGGTGTGGAAGTCAAAACATTTTCTCCGCCACACTATCTTCCTTTGCTTCTTTCGAGTTTCCGGACGATCGAAATATCTATAAGAGACCACCAGGGTAAATCTATACCATTTGACCACGGAACCTTGACAGTCACACTACACTTCAAGAAAATATACTAGTTTGATGCCGGTATTGAGAATAACAGGGAAAACGAGTTAATACCATGGCACAGTACATTAGAGTATGACGAGTCGCAAATAGGCGGGGGGATTGATCGCGTTTTTGTCCGAGCACCCAATCAACGGGGTCATGGTATCGGTAGTTTTCTGGGTGGCCTATTCAGACGGGCTATTCCACTGTTGAAAAGAGGAGCACGTGTACTCGGTAAAGAAGTTCTGCGTAGTGGTATGAATTTCATGTCGGACCTGGACAATGACGTACCGTGGAAACAGGCGTTTCAGACACGCGCCAGCGAGACAGGTCAGAACCTGAAGCGGAAGGCCCAGGATGGGCTTGAAAAGATTATGAAAGAAGAGGGCTATAAACTCAGGTACGGGGGAGCGTTGGCTCAGTCTGGCCTTGCCCTTCCACCGATGCTATCCGTACCAGCTACGAGGTCTAAATTGCGCAGAAGACGTAAAACCCCTACTAAGACAAAGAAAAGGAAAACGAGCAAGTCCACCTCGAAGAAGAAGAAGAAGAAGACGACGACGAGTACTAAAGGATCTGCTAGGAAAGCTAGAAAGAAAAAGTGTTGCAAGAAAAGACCCGTTACGGATATTTTCGGAGCTGCGTAAAGACAAAACCTTGAGCGAATAGTCTTACTGGACCACACTGCAAAAATGGCCTACCTACATGCCCGCTTCTGTGAATGCTTGAAATCCGAACTGGACCTCTTTACTTTACCTCCTACACAGACATCGGAGGTGGTCAATGGGTGCAGTACAAACCTGTGTCTGCACTCACCGATGACTCACCGATTGAATTCGCTGTACCGGGCCAGGGTGATGAGTACTTAGATCTCTCACACACGATGCTCCGGGTATGTGCACGTGCAAAGAGAATGCGGGTCGATACAATCGTTAAAGATTCTTCAGGTGTAGCCCCTGTGAACAATTCCCTGCATAGTATGTTTAATCAAGCGGATGTGTAATTCAATCGAAAACTGGTTTCACTGAGTAACAATTCATACGCATACAGAGCCTACATCGAGACTTTGCTGAATTATCGCGACGCAGCTAAGAATTCGCATCTCACTTACGGCTTATGGTATTCTGATACACCAGGCCACTTTGACGACACCACGACCAGCACCAATGAGGGATTTAGAAGGAGAAATAAATATTTCGCTGAAAACAAACCTGTCGATATGCTCGGGCGTTTGCATTGCGATGTCTTCAATCAGGAAAAATTTCTGTTAAACGGTGTGGAACTCCGATTGCGACTCGTCAGATCCAGGGATGCCTTTTGCATGATGGAAGCTGGCGATTATCATCAATTGGAAGTTACGGACGTGACCTTACTCATACGACGTGTCAAAATCAGTCCCGGTATTCTGTTGGCACATGCACGAACCCTTGCCAAAACAACTGCGAAATACCCGATGACGCGCGTTGAGGTCAAGACAATGACAATACATAGCGGCGTGCAAGCCGAGACACTCGATAATGTTTTCCTTGGTCAACTACCGAAACGTTTAATCATCGGATTTGTCGATAACAAAGCGTATAACGGTGACAGAAAACGCAACCCGTTCAATTTCGCATCTTTCGGGTTGAACCACCTATCCTTTTATATCGAGGGCACCCAGATTCCGTCGAAACCGTTACAGCCAGATTTCACGAACAAATTATTTGTGGATTCCTACAACACCCTGTTCACGGGAACCGGTATACATTTCCTGAACGAGGGGAACTCGATTTCTCGTCAGGACTATGCGGACGGATACTGTCTCACAGCATTCGATCTTACTCCTGACCTCTCAGCCAGTGATAACGGACACTGGAACCTCATCAAGCATGGCAGTATTCGAATCGAAACACGTTTTGAGAATCCTCTGACCACGACTATAAACTGTATCGTCTACGCAGAATTCGATAACGTGATTGAGATTGATTCTATGCGACAAGTCATCACAGACTTTGGTAATTGAACGAGAATATTAGCTAGCTCAGGTCACGGAATCCTGTTGGAACCTGTACACCATAAACCTGCAGTTGCACCATCCCTTGCGGGCAACGACCTGTGAGCATTATAGAACCTGCTAGAACCTGCTCATCCCTTCCATCTCGGCAAATACGGAGAGGGCTAGTTAAGACCATAAAACAGGGATGCTTAAATACCTGAGCCAGTCTAACCCTCGCCATAGTCTGCCAGTAGTGATCCAAACCTTCTCGAGTAACAGTCGTTCAGTTTTTCAAGCAACCATGAACTACATCATCGATATACAAAGCTTCTGCACTGAGAGCGGGCAGTTCATGCCGAAAGAGGTTGCCGTCGTCGTCTACGAGAATAAGGCTCTGGCCCACTGGATCATCACACATCCTCACTCCATCAGCTAGCTATCCCCATCAAGGCGTTCGCAGAACAATTGGTTGACAAGTAACCACCATGGTATAGAATGGTTTGAGGGCGATGTGACGCATAAACAACTGAATGCGAATTTACGGGGTATCACGCATATGGCAAAGAAGATCTTCTGTCGTGGGGTGCAGAAAGCTAAATTTCTTCAAGAGGTGATGGCGAGAGAAATCGTCAACCTGGAACGTGGTGAGTTCGAGTGCCCGGCGTTCAGAGACCTGTCATCGGACAAGTCATGTCTTCTACACATCGGTGCTCGTAAGAACTTCAACTGTGCACTGCGTAACGCCATGAAACTGAAAAAGTGGCTGCAGTCACATGGACTGTCCGAAAAAAGCTTGTCTTCAATCCCTTTCCGGACTAGTCTGCTAAACTCACCCGAACAATCTGCTGATATCGAGAGAGAAACCCCGAACAATCCGCTCGAGCAAGGAGAGGATCAGTGTGGTCCCAACGGTATAGAAGAGAAATCTGCACGCATGAAGACAGCCTGCCGGAGCCTGTGACTGAGGATTTCACAGATTTTCTACCAAATTTATCAGTGAGTCCACGACAAGCAAAGAGAATGGATACTTTCCAAATTCTGAGTGCACTGGAACAAGCACCTGCTCGGACGAAGGAAGTTTACCCAGCCGATCAGATCCCGCTGCACTGGACATACCCGACCGCTATCGCAGCGAATACAGATATCCATACACGCTCCGGGACACACTGGGTTGCTTTCCATGTGACAGCCACCGGACAAGCCGTATATTTCGATAGTTTTGGTCTACCACCCGTTATACCCCAACACATCAGGGCTCTGCGTCGGAACTGTAAAGCCTACCGTTGGAATGATAAACAGCTGCAGAGCTCTTCCTCTCTGGTATGTGGTAAGTTCTGCATCATGTTCTTGTATTATATGACGCAGGGGTTCACTCTCGACCAGTTCACAAGTATGTTTACTCAGAATTCGAAGAAAAACGATAGAATAGTCAGTTCATTTTACAGACACTTGAGACTAACCAAGCTCAAGCGTAGAATACAGAACGGTATCAACCGTGTAAATTGTATCCAGTGTTGTCGCCGTGAGAAAGACTAAGTGTTTGTCACGTGTATGCCTCTTCTTTTTTTCTGTATCATCATTGGAAATAAGTATTTTCTGTTCACTAGTAATAATCTGATTTCATTATTATACGATATTCAATGTGTATTTCTTTTCTTTTTTTTTTTGTATCATCGTTAGAAATAAGTATTTTCTGTTCACTAGTAATAATCTGATTTCATCATTATACGATATTCAATTAGCGACATATCTCTCGTTTTAGTTAGATTTAAACCTATGTTGTCTGTATTCGAATTTATCTGCATGAATAAACACGAGCTGAAACCATAAACAAGTGTCCTTTTTTCATGAATCATAACCATGGTCACCTCCGAGTCCGCAGACTGTCCCGTCATAATCCCTACCTTCGAAAGACGGTAACCCTTATACCTGCATCCCCTAGTAATAAACCGGAATATATATATATATTTAGTGGAAGCGACGGATCCATACTGCCGGAGCAAAAATAACCATGGGACTATATCTATATATACCTGACCAAAGAAACGGACCCATACTGCCGAAGCAAAGAGAAGCATGGGTCTCTATATCTATATATATACCAGACCAGCGAATTAGAACTTAGACTAGAATCGACAGAGTTCACCTAGGTTACAATATAAAAACTTACTTAGGGTTGAATCCATAGGTTGGTCTACTTTTAAAGAAAAAAAAAAAAAAAAATGGCGGCCGCAAGAACCGACGACCCCCCCCCCCCTTCCCTCCTCAAAGCGGGGGGCCGTTTATGGGGGGCAATAAAATAGGAGCCATACTGCACCCTATCTACTGATATGATTTTATTAAGACTCTACGACTCGTTATAAATAGCGATGTACACTCACGGAATCTGAACCTGAAGCGCCGTTGGTAAGGTGATCGAGCAACCCGTACGTACATGTTGATACACTTCGTTTTTAATTGTCTTCAAATTGTCAAAGACAATTAAAAACAACGTGTATCAACGTGTATGTACGGGTTGCTCGATCACCTTACCGACGGCGCTTCAGGTTCAGTTTCCGTGAGTGTACTGCGTGAAATTTGATCTGCATTTTGGGCACCTCTTTATCGTCTCGGCCGCGAGGATCAAGGCGCATCGAAGGCAGCTACACTCGTGCCCGCAAGGGAAAAACCCGTGTGTTATGGGGTTTACGTAGCATATACGACATGTAAGTGCTATAAAATATAAACTCATTAGCGTATGTATAATTCTGGAGCGACCTCGACAAGTTTTTTAATTGACTTCAAACTTAAAGAGGGCTCTTAAAATGCATGAAACTAACAAATTTGCATGTAAGCTTTAGAAAGGAAAAAAAGTAGAAAAAATATTGTCGCCCTAATATATACCTATGACACAAAATTTATTTTCAATGATTTGCATACTAAAGATCCCTAATGCCAATCAAACCACTTGTACAGCAATTTATGATTATTTACATCATTATTTTTACAAATGAACATTTTTTCTGTAACACTTCTACATAGACAACAGGCTGTGCCAAAAAGGAGTAATATTTTCCTTGGCACGCTCACCACTGTAACCGTTAGCTTCTACATAAAACTAATCCTTCTCAAAGATGACCCCTGTAGTTCAAGTTATATATTTTTTGGATAAAAATTATTCATATCTAAATAACCATCGTGTGAAATAATAGTGAATCTATATTATGTCACGTGAGGGTTAACCCCGAGCGGATGGAAAATTGATTCACGCAACCAAGAGATAATTTATCTTTTTGACTTACCTTCCAATAAGTCGGTGAATGGGATCTTGCTTTCCTAGCTCTATACAGAGCGTTATGAATTTCGTCGTATAAGCACATGTTTAACTTTGAATGAGTGAGTGAGCACACGGGCTCACTAACACTTGTAAGGTAAGACTTACGTCTTTTTACCTATTATTTTGTTGGTTATATTTAATTAAATATAACCAATGCCACAGAAAGTGGTGTAATTCGCCGAAGAATGATTTTTAAGCTAGAAGACTTAAAATTTTTGACGAGAAAAATTTATCCGGTGTCTCGGGAATCGAACCCGAGCCTACTGGCTGCCAATCCGGGGGCTTACACCCACTAGACCACCTGGCCACCTTCAAATTTAACTCGTCATTTTTCAAGTCTAGTTCGTGTGCTTGGTTTGTACGTTATGAATTTCGTCGTATAAGCACATGTTTAACTTTGAATGAGTGAGTGAGCACACGGGCTCACTAACACTTGTAAGGTAAGACTTACGTCTTTTTACCTATTATTTTGTTGGTTATATTTAATTAAATATAACCAATGCCACAGAAAGTGGTGTAATTCGCCGAAGAATGATTTTTAAGCTAGAAGACTTAAAATTTTTGACGAGAAAAATTTATCGGCAGCCAGTAGGCTCGGGTTCGATTCCCGAGACACCGGATAAATTTTTCTCGTCAAAAATTTTAAGTCTTCTAGCTTCTATACAGAGCCGTACGTCTATTTAAATATTCTAATTATGAGGCCAATTACTAGGATTAGGATCAGTTGTATGGAGGATAAAACTCAAATGAAAATGATTCATTAACTGGTAAAAGCAAACTATATTCTACAAACGATTTCGGAAAATATATGCAAATCAATGGTTAACAAAAATGGGATTAAAAATGAACCTATGATTAGCCGTTGTGAACTATGGTTATTAATGCGTCTAGGAAATACTATACTGAAGTCGGTTCTCTGTCGTTACAACTCTCTCTCTCTCTCTATTATGTTTATATAAAGATAACGTACTTTAATAAATAAGAAAATAGTAGCGGTGTGATTCTCTAGGCAAGACTGATTTGTACACGAATGACTTATGTGCAAATCTGCCTTATGATCCCTTTCTGGTGATTTACCTAGTAATAGAAATTTTGGTATGGAAGACTTACACCAAAATCTATCTTTTGATCACTATTATTTAATGGTAAACAATCGGTAATTAAAATTAAAGACTTAGCGTTGCTGTCTGACTGTACTGAGGTTGGGTCCCGTCGGATAGAATCGGAGCTGTTGGGTGATAAGTACTCCAGTGGGTCTCACCTCGGCGTTAACACGTAGGCAACACTAAACCAGTCACTTGTGTTGAATTAAGTTTACGAACTGAAGCTATTAATCAATAAAATACTCGGAAACTTTAGGTTCGATTAATAATGTGAATGAGCGAACTGAATTATTATTCTAACTTGAAAGTATTAACAACTATTGAATATTGAATTTGATTTGAATTAAGTTGTTGAGATTTATAAATGTGTCCATGCACTTCAATTAGCTTTCGCTATTTGATGATTTATTTAACGAGATTAACTAAGTCCTTTAGTATCGTCACTTAGAAGATTTTCGATCACTAACTCTTGTTTGATTGTTAAACCTCGGGACACGTCCGTGCACTATGCAACTTTTTAGACGAAAGACAAGTAATTCAGTTTAGATGCAGCCACGAGGCCGCTGGTGCATTGCATAGGTGTTACTCCGCCGTGGTAATTAGCCAATCAGAGACCTGCGTCTTTACGCGGATGAGTCAACTCATCGCTCCTGGCCGTTTTGCCTAAGACAGCGTTCCGCGGTCCCAGCCTCAAGACAGTCTGTTTGCAATAACATTTAAAATTTCATGCATTCCAATTCTTAACAATTTTCCTCACACATCCTTCCATACGTTCTCATGACTAATTTGGTATCATCGAGAATTTCCTTAGTTGATTGGTTAAGCCTATTTGTTCTTGTAAAAATCAATTTATTGAGAGAGTAGTCACGACGAACCGACTATGCAGTACTGGGTCAGCAAAAAGCCCGGCACTGCATCCAACCTTAACTTACCTTATGGTATTAAATTCTTATCTCTTGGACTCGACCGGAGTTCGTGACTTTTAAGCAGAGAGGGTTTTGGATTTATGAAATATTATATTTTGGATTATAGTATATCTGAATTCTTCCCACGGTTATTTATCTATGGTTTATTTCATAATATGAAAAATGGAATTTTGAATAATGTGTAGTCGCACGTAACAATTACATCAACAACAAATATGTAATGTTACCTTGTTTATTTCTTCCATTCATCCGTCGTTTATGACCATAGGGTCGCACTTGCCTGTCACCCCTTTGGGCTTTCATTCGCCGTCTCATCTTCTTTTGCAGATTCTTCTTTCTGCTACTTGATGCTGTAAAAGTTAGATTAATCAGAAATTATGCACACACAGCAATTTACTATACTTCATTTTCAGTTATAACACCTCTTATATTACCTCTTGCATCTGCTTGATCCTGTTGTGCTGCAGCAGGTACTTCTACATCACGAAATAAAAATTTGTTTTCAAATTTGTTACCTTCAGCATTCATATATTCGCAAACAAAAGGAAACCCTCTAATTTCCTGTTTAATATAAACTTCAGATATTCATTCTTACCAACATTGGCAGCTCGAACTATATCGGCCATGTCGAAGTTGTTAAGGGGGTATACCCAATAAACACCAGTTCGTATATTATACGTATTATACACGTCTTCTTCGTTGATTTTTGGTATCCATATATTATCATACTATTATAAAACGTATATCATACACGTTTATAAGTGATCCAATATTATCCGTTTATTAATTTCGCTTTTTAAACGAAGAAATAACTTCTTGTACCTTTAATATACACGTATGATTCGGACAACGAATACGTTGAAAATTTACGTGATTTATATGTTCATCAACCCGGACAAGTATACGTGTATCCAACGGCGCGTACGAAACGCTCTAATGTACGTATACTGTTATACATATCATATACGTATTACGTACGTTTCCGCGAAACCTGTCGTTCACACGTTATTTATACGTTTGTTAAACTGCACCCGGATACGTGTATTCAACTGCACGTACGAAACGATCCAAGATACGTATACTGTTATGCATATCATATACGTATTGCAGACGTTTCCTCGAAACCTGTCGCTCACACGTTATTTATACGTTTATCAGACTGGACAAGAATACGTGTATTTAATTGCGCGTACGAAACGCTCTAATGTACGTGTACTGTTACACATATCATATACGTATTACGTACGTTTCCTCGAAACCCGTCGTTCAAACGTTATTTATACGTTTATTAGACTGGACAACAATACGTGTATTTAATTGCGCGTACGAAACGCTTCAGCATACGTATACTGCTACACACATCATAGACGCATATCATACATGTGCTTGAAATATCCATAGCGGTGTATGATACGCGCACGCTTGATACCTATATATTTCACGCATTTTTTATCATCACTGTAAAAACGTGAATCACACGTATGTTAAACGACTTTGCATTCATTGAAAACTTCATAAACTTAAAAATTATTTACTAAAAGTTTTCGGATCACTGAATTTGAATTCCGATATATGCTTTGCGAATTCGCCTATTCCGCGTTCTTATCCGCAACATTGCATTGACTATTCTAAATTTGAGATTTTTTACTTCTGATTCATAATCAACAGAGACCCACAAAATAACTAAATTATAATCCCACTCTGATCGTTAGTGTGGAGAAGCTATAAGAATTTCACTCCTCCCATATACATACATACACATATAATCTAAAAAATATTCATTTAAGTCTAATGCAAGCGAGAAAATTCGACGAAAAATAAGGTTCTACATCACAATGTATTCATGTAGATTGTAGGGGAACCCGGGGCAAAATAAAACATCATAATTCTCGAGATGAAGAAAATGTTTTTCGTTCAAAAATGCTTAGTTATATATGGTTTGTAGAAAAGAATGGGGCAAGTTGATCAGCCCGGGCAGTGCAGCGAATTTAAAATGTGCAGTAAAAAAAAAAAAAAATATTATTACGACGTGTTCGCTATCTGAATTATTTTATTGAGAACTGGAAAAAGCTGACTCTGATGTAAAATGGGCCACCATTGGAAAAAAAATGTTTTTTGCTTTAATTTTTTCACAAACTGTATAAATGTTTCTAAAATATTTTCAGATTAGACAACATGAGTGATGACTTGATTATATCGATATTAAATTTATTTCTCGGAATTATTTGTAATTTAAACAAAAAATGTAAAATATTGTCTCTTATTTTGCCCCGGATTCCCCTATAATACTCTTGCATTTAAATTTTAATATCATTAACAGTTGATATTATATTATCAAAAATATGTTCGTCGAACCATTTGGGCCTCGCGGGCCTATATAAGCCTGTATCCGTCACTGGGCATTAGACGGTTGCTCTTCTCACACTTTGAGATTGAATTGTAATGGCAGTACAATTGATACAATGATGTCTTCACTCATGACTATTGGCGACAAAAATATTACCTAACAGAGTTTAAAATGTTCATATGTAGATATATGTATTGCAGTCGATACATTATAGTATAATATACGTATAATACGCACAATATACTTGCCGGGTTGCCTTGAAAACGTTGCAGTCTTTTGAGACGGCCGTGAATCATTTCACTCTGAAGAGTAAAAATATGAGTCTGCGGTCTTTCAATCGACAAGGTGGATGTAATTGTACCATAAATTTCGCAGAGAAGTATTTTGTACCGATTCACTACATGAAATAATAGCTGACAAGATTTTAGATTACGTACATTGTAGTAAACCACTCGTTACGTGCCCAAGTGCCCAAATTACTACTTTCATGAATCAAATATCCCACAGTCAGGGCTGATGAATGATGAGCGATCATGTGTGTGTGAAGAAATTTGTGTATCATGCAAGTACAGTATATTCTTGGTACGGGTACATATACGTATATTGTACATAATATACGTATATTGTTTACTGCACAAAAACGTGTTATATACGTTATCAGCACGCGATAGCGTATATATAAGAGGTGGCAGTGAATCAACACGAGCTATAATATACTACATAACCGTTACCATTATTCCGTTGAAAATAATTATACATGTTCATAATCATATCGAACATCCAGGTTCTGAATATTTATTGAATTTGTGATGATTGGCAACCAATGTCTGATTTGGAAGAATAATCGTAAAACAAAATGATTCAGATAGATTAAACCGAGTTCCGAACAGAGCGCGATATGTAGGGAATTCCGAGGGGAATTCTGCGTCAATTTCACATTTCCAAACTCTTGCATTTTTTAATTTGTTTTCATAAGTTATTTTATACTGTAAATGAGTGGACACGTGTTTTTGAATTTCTCGATGTAATGATTTTTTCGATGTTTTACTGCTGGGTCGAATTCTAGGTTTTTTCAAATTGACGTTTATTCAACTAATTAGGTATATATCTCGAAATCGGGTAATCTGATAAAAAAATGAACAAAATCAATTTGTTCATTTTGAAGTGTACACATAGAAAAGTGTATCGTAAATTTTCTCATACTGTATAGTAATGGTTGGATATACTGTAAAATATGACGATCATTCCTATACTGTATACCAAATGGCACCATTCATAATAGAAACGAGTACAACGTTATGTAGTTTGAACAAATTTTTCAATTCCAAACTTTTATTATTCTACAGGTACTCGGCAGTTGTATCTGATTTCAATGCTTTTGTATGTTGATAATGATTTCAATGCTTTTGTATGTTGATAATCATCAACCAATTGAGTGAGCGAGCGCAGCGAGCGAACAAGCACAACCTTTGATTATTTTTTGGTGGAGTGATCTACACATTAGAGTCAGTCCACGTCAAGCGGGACGGATTTGGCCAAAAATATTCCTCGATGTTTCTGATTCTCTTGTAATTTTTTTTACATATTCTCTGGGTAAAATGAATGCATGAAACATTTTTTGTTTTTTTTTTAACTCAAAGGGCTAAGAAGATACAAGGGGTTGAATTTTCGAAAAAAACACCAAAAATCGGAATCGCGCTCTTCTTTAGACGTTAATATCTCCGGTTCCCTTGGTCGTACAGACATCGTAAACAACTCATTTTGAAGCGCTTGAATCGCACTTTCATGTTATGAATTTTTAATTCATGTCATAAACAATTTTCTATTTGTTATTAACAATTATATTTTTTAAACGTGATTTTCGAGATGATTACACCCTTTGAAAATTCTGAAAAAAATATGAGCGTGTTCCTTGATTAATTCTCTACAAAATCTGTAATTTTCAAAATGGAACTCCGATGGAAACTATATTTAAAAAGCGATTGAACCGTGCGGGACGTCGCGCGCGGCTGTATACGCGGGCGCGCCGAGACCGAGGCTTGTTCGCTTTACACGTGAAGAATATAGGGGGGCATATTACGATGAAATTCATCAAATCCAATAATTTACCGAATTATTTATTCCATTTCATGCTGAATACTCGACTTGAAACTATAAAAATTATAGAGATACAAACTCAACTAAAATCTTGACAATAACTGGTAAACATAACGTACTTTTTGATTCCATCACACGGAATACGTCATGGTATCATTCGATCGATTACGTACTAAATTAATGAATCTAAAATTACTCAATCATTAACCACGAGAACTCTACATTTCACTGGAATCTTAAGGGGGGACTATTATACCTCCAAAAATAATTTTTTTCGAGTCACTTGTACACTGTAGGTATTAAAATTTCAAATTCATTAATTGAGTACGTAATCGATCGAATAATACGGTGTCGTATTCCGATGGATGGGATCGAAACGTACGTTATGTTCAGCAGTTTTTTTCAAGATTTTAGTCAAGTTTGTATCTCTATACTAATATTTTTATAGTTTCAAGTCGAGTATTCAGCATGAAATGGAATAAATAATTCGGTAAATTATTGGATTTGATGAATTTCATCGTAATATGCCCCCCTGTATTCTCTACGTGTGAAGCGAACAAGCCTCGGTCTCGGCACGCCCGCGTAGACAGCCGCGCGCGACATCCCGCACGGTTCAATCGTTTTTTAAATATAGTTTCCATCGGAGTTCCATTTTGAAAATTACAGATTGTGTAGAGAATTAATCAAGGAACACGCTCATATTTTTTTCAGAATTTTCAAAGGGTGTAATCATCTCGAAAATCACGTTTAAAAAATATAATTGTTAATAACAAATAGAAAATTGTTTATGACATGAATTAAAAATTCATAACATGAAAGTGCGATTCAAGAGCTTCGAAATGAGTTATTCACGATGTCTGTACGACCAAGGGAACCGGAGATATTAACGTCTAAAGAAGAGCGCGATTCCGATTTTTGGTGTTTTATTCGAAAATTCAACCCCTTGTATCTTCTAAGCCCTTCAGGTTAAAAAAAAAAAAAAAAAATGTTTCATCCATTCATTTTACCCAGAGAATATGTAAAAAAAATTACGACGATTTTCAAGAACATGCGGTCAAAAAGGTGTCCCGGTTGACGTGGACTGACTCATTAATGGACTGGGCGAAAGGTTTTTGCACCAAAGGTGCTTTTTGGGGTTTAATAGAAATATTCTTAAATTCATTGTGACATTTAGTATACAGTATAGGAATGATAGTCATATTTTACAGTATATCCAACCATTACTATACAGTATGAGAAAATTTACTATACACTTTTCTCCGTGTACTTCGCGCGAAACAAAATAGTTTCGAATCTTTGTAATGTTCTGAGTGTGAGTCTTGAAGTGGGTACTAAAAGAGCATTTCCACACGCATTCTGTCATTTATACTGCAAACTTTTTTCTCAGGAACTAGGGGGAACAAAAAAATCTCGATCCATATTAAGGTTGTGCGCGCATTAAAGCAAAGTATAGATCACGAGCTGAATTTTTAGTATATTATTAACCGATATCAAATATACATCATTTAATTTTTTGAGTAAGATCTGACGTGCAGTTTTTGCATAATTGATTTTTGAAAACTGAATATTTAACATGTCGCGTGTCTAATGGTATAAGGTCGTATCCGCCAAAATAGCGATTTTGGTGGTAAAAGGTCGTATATTTTTTTCGGTGGTGAAAGGTCGTATCACTGTAAAAGTACCCGAAACACATAGATTCATTGAAATTACATGAAAAAAAAAATAAAGGTAAAAGGTCGTATGTTTGGTGGATCCGACCTTTTTCCACCAACTTATTTTCTTTTCCATCACATTTATTAATGGTATAAGGTCGTATCCACCATTTTTTTTTTTTTCGCAAACGCTCCAAAAATTTCTGAAACGCAAAAATACATCAATATTTCAGATAAGTTAGAAATTTTTTTATTTTCAAAAAAAAAAATTGAAGACTAATGGTATAAGGTCGTATTCGCGATTTTATTTTTTTTTTCGGAAACGCTCCAAAAACTTCTGAAACACAAAAATACATCGATATTTCAGAAGAGTTGGAAATTTTTTTATTTTCAAAAAAAAAAAAATTGAAGACTAATGGTGTAAGGTCGTATTCGCCATTTTTTTTTTTCGGAAACGCTCCAAAAACTTCTGAAACGCAAAAATACATCGATATTTCAGAAAAGTCGGAAATTTTATTATTGAAAAAAAAAAAGAAAAATTGCGAATGCGACCTTATACCATTTTTTTGAATAAAAAAATTTTCAACTTTTCTGAAATATCGATGTATTTTTGCGTTTCAGAAGTTTTTGGAGCGTTTGCACTAAAAAACAGATTTTGGCGGATACGACCTTATACCGTTAGTTAACAAGATCTTTTCTCACAAATTTAGAGATGAAAGGGCGTAACCACCAGTATTTACGACCTTTCACCGTTAATTGAAAAATTTTTCAAATCCGTCTTTGTTGAACGCATTTTGCCATTTTCGGCGGAAATAGGGCAAAAAAAAAGATATGCCCTTTTACTTTTATACGTGGTAAAAGGTCGTATATTGGCGCATACGGCCTTATACCGTTACACACGCGATGTGAACTATAGGCAATCCGTTTGAATCACACATTTTTCATATAATTCAACCATAACTGCTATAGATCAAAATTTAGAAAACTGAAGTTCATGTTATTCAATTCTTGTAGATTATGTAAAAATTTAAAAAAAAGTATTCTACCGTATAAGTTTGGAGATATTTCAATTCAAATAATCAAAAATGAACTAAATTATCGGTCCGACATGATTAAAAATGAATGATATAGATGGGTTGCGGAAGTTTGGCAACGTTGAACGAAAAGTGACGCGCACTTTGAAATTAAATAATTATTACTTGCTTCAGTAGGTGTTTTTTTTCATACTATCCCTGATATTTTTTTGTTGCAAACTGCCCGTTGTGTCTGAATTGATGTTGTTGATCACTCGTTTAAAAAAAATAATTTTTAGGGTTATAACCAAACACTGCATGACTACAACAACACACACAACTGTCAGATGCGGTGTTTCCAGATGCATTTCTTGCAAACAAATACCGAAGTCGGATAAAATCTGATTTTTTTAAAAATAATTGTATAATTAACTTGAGCGGACTTTAAATGGTCTTAAATAAGATATAAACTAAATATATTAATGTATACAATTATTTTTTTTATTTGAAGGATAAAAAAAATTTAGATTTTATTTCGACTCGTTACGTCGTGCGCGTACAACCTTAAAAGACGGCTCGAATTTTTTTAATAGATACCTAATACATCTTGAGCTGGGTACACACCTGGGTTGCGATTCTGTAACTCTCCGCTAACTCCGCTAACTGCGCTAACTCAGCGGAAACCGTTGGTTGGCTGAGGAGCGTCCAATCGGAGACCTTTTCGGATCGATAGTCGTACGGCGCCGTGGGCTTTGCCCGGCCGCTAGTCGTAACAAACGCGAAGCCCTAATTTTTTATTTTTAATAATAATTCATAAATATATTATAATATAGATTGTACTATTTATTTTAGTGAGAAAGATATTATTTGATATTGAATATAATATTTTATTAATTAAATTCAATATTGATATAGATTTACTAAGTTTATTTTAGTATTGATTTTTACGCGCGAGAGAACTAGGCGGTAATGCTTTAAAGTATTAACAATTTTCTAACCATTTATTCGATTGAAGTGAAACTTTCCAGAAAACTTATTTGGACCTTGATGAACAACTTTCTCACTGGAAGTTTTCGGTTGCTCGAAATTCGTTCGACTCCCGAAGCCCTTTAAGATATTCATAACTGATTTTTGCAATGTCGCGGAAAAAAATTAATAACTTTCTTGGTAATAATAATATAAACCTTTTTATTTTTTAACCAATTCTGAAACACTATAATACATGATTCCTGCAAATTTCGTTCAAAAATTCCGAAAATTGAGTCAGCTAAAGCGAGTTGAAGTCAAAATAGACGAGAATTAAAGTAATAGACCGATAAAAATAATAAACAGACCGATCCGAAACGATCTCTGATTGGACGCTCCTCAGCCAACCAATGGTCTCCGCTGAGTGAGCGGAGTTAGCGGAGTTAGCGGAGTTAGCGGAGTAAACGGAGAGTTACAGAATCGCAACCCTGAGCATATTTGCGCGCACGCACATCTTTTGTCTCCTTTCTTCCTTCTGGGAGCAAGAAGGAAAAAGATGGTTCGTGTGCGCAAATCTGGTCAAATATGCTCAAGTGTGTACCCAGCTTTACGAGGGCTTGGAAATATAAAACTAACGCTGAATTCCCCATAATAATATACCTGTTTTCCAGCATATCTTTGAATTTACCTTCATATTTCTACTTTTAATCATTTCTTCGATTATTCTCAAAATACGGCAAAGAGTGTCATGCTCTGGATTAATTTTTTTTTTTTTTTAGATTTTATGATAATATTCAATTGGAACCTATCTGGAATAATATAAAGTATCCATGCAATGCCTCATTTGGGTAAAAAAGTGTACTCCCATAAATATTTTCGCCGTATACACCGTCGTCAAATAATTGAATCTTTGTCGGCAACAACCGAACCAGGCGAACAAAATCTTCGTGCGGAATGCGAGTTGGTCGAAAATAATGAAGACACGAATAGTCCTCACGAGAACATCGATTTATCAAATCACCCTCATTCCATCGCTACCGAAAGTGACCCATCGGTTATTAATTTTGAAATCAACTCACAGCGAACTACCAATGTTCCAAAGGCAGTTCCCAATAGCGAAAATGATATTTTCATTAACGAATTACGTAAAATATCCTACTCCAATAATGTAACTCAAACAACATTGCAACAAATAATGAATTTGATACGACCTCAATTTCCATTCTTACCCGAATCTAGCAGGACTGTTCTAGGAACTCCAAAGGCTAGAAAGAAAATTAAATTGAATACAGGAGATATGATCTATTTTGGAATAGAAGGTGGTCTTGTACGGAAATTGCAATTTCAAACTACTAACCATCCGCAAGAAGTCTTTCATTTATCACTTGATTGCAATATAGATGGGTTGCCCATATTTAAGAGTAGTAAGACTCAGTTTTGGCCTATTCTAGTTAGAAGCACATCGTTGGAGGATAAAAGACCATTCGTAGTAGCAATTTTTTGCGGAACAGACAAACCAGAACCATTAAATTTGTATCTTAAGAATTTCATTGAGGAGGCAGAGGTTTTGAGAGAGGAAGGGTTTCTATACAATAACCAGTCCTATCGTGTAAAAATCCGATGTTTCTCGTGTGATGCGCCCGCGAGAGCGATGTTGAAATCAGTATCATCCCATGCTAGCTTCCACGGGTGTGAAAGGTGCAAGCATAAAGCCGTGAAAGTTAATTACAACCTATATTATCCAGTAACAGAGAAGAAATTCGGTAAAAGGAAAGACGAACATTTTCACTCGAAAAAATCATCAAAGCATATAAAGGATGATAAGTCCCCTTTGCTTGCTTTGAAACTCGGGCTTGTATCGCAGTTTGTTCTAGATCCGATGCATCTGATTTATCTTGGCGTTGTTAAAAGATTAATAAAAAAATGCTGGTTAGCTGGGATCCGTAAGTTCCGATTGTCAAAATTAACTGTACAAAGGCTCGTAGACGCAGAATCGCTGAAGTTGAAAGACTATATTCCAAACGATTTTGGTCGTAAGTGTCGCGGGTTTTCGGATGTAGATAGGTGGAAAGCCACTGAATTTAGACTATTTGTGCTTTATACCGGTCCAGTTTTAATGCGCGATGTTTTAAGCGAGGAACAGTATTCACATTTTATGTTATTACATACGGCCGTTTTCATCTTGAGTAACGAGATTCTCATTCCTCATTATTTAGAGGTTGCTAAAAACTCTTTGTCAGATTTCGTATCACAAGCCGCGGAACTCTATGGCCCAGAATTTGTGGTTTACAACGTTCATTCCCTTTTACATGTTTGCGATGATGTAGTTTTGTACGGCACCTTAGAAGAATACAGTTGTTTCCCTTACGAAAACTGCCTTGGGCATTTGAAAAGACGCATTCGCTCTCGAAAGCAGCCACTTTCACAAAGCAACCGTTTGAATGAAGAAAGTCTGATTTTTACTTCTGAGAAAGCCGAAAGTCCTGAGTATACTGCAAAAGGCATCCAGTACACAGCAAACGATTGTAGATCATTCAACTGCAAGTCTCTGATTACTAGAAGATTTAAAATTTCCACTGAAACACCAGATAATGTCGTCGTGGTAAACAGGCAAATTTGTCGTATAAAAACAATCAGCTTTATTGCTGGAGAGTACAAGTTTGTTGGAATACCCTTTATGTACATTCAAGATCTATACGAACAACCACTCCGTTCATCTAAATTGGGGATTTATTTTGCAAGGAGTTACCGCAATCCTGTTACATTTCCTGTTAGTGACATTTCACACAAATGCCTTTGTTTTCCGCAAAAAAATGGTTTTGCTATATTGCCGTTACTGCATCAAAAAGAATAGATGTTCTTATATCCGATTTACAGCATATTACAATACCAGCTTCTATTCATAAGTTTACGTAGTTTTTTTTTTTTTTTTTTTTAAGAGTATCATTACATTCTTGGTATACCTATAAATGTCAATTTTTCATAATATATCCCGATCAAAATAGACAACGCAGTAATATCTCTGTATACTTTAATGAGGTGCTAAATAGTGAATACATGAAACGCTATAATCAATGTAAAGTAAATAGAGCCCTTGTATATACGAATAATATATTACATAATTTGAAATATCTTATGGTAATAGTAATATTAACCATGGAATCAGAATATATGCAAAATGCATCAATCGAACAGGTACAACACACTTTATTTATATATACATATACTGTTAGAGCAATAAAATCGGCTAATCTCTAATGAATGTTGAAAAAAAAGAATAGATGTTTGGTACTAATCAGGCATTTTTGTGTAGGTTGTCAGATTAGGACTTGATACTACACAATTTTAATTCTCACATAAATATTTGACCAAGAAATATAAGGATCACACCTGATTTTCATTTATGGTGTTCTAGATTTCACAAGTATGTATGCGATAGTGCAGTTTTTGAGAGGCAGCAATAAAGAATATACCGTGGTGCCAATAATATGGCTGTCTGACAATAACAGAATGTGTTATTGGCCTCGGGTAAAAAATGAAGAAGAGCTCACAAAGCTCGTGAAAGAAAATTCCCCATATGATAAGAAGTGGCCAAAGTATAAGGTCCATTAAGTCGTCAAATCATCAGGTAAAAATATTTACTATATTCCCACCAGAATTTGGATTCCATTAATGTCTATAATAGTTTTCAAAAATCACTCGTAGATTTATCAATAGACGATAATAAAATAGTATGCATAGATTTGCTTTTAATTTCTCGACACACGTAATAACATTCCATCCTAAGCTGTTTTCAATTTCTAAAATACATGTTTCGTATATCTCAAGTCTGGTGTCCCACATCTGGGTATATCAACAATATATACGAATAGATATCACCAAATAAGCGAGGGAAAAATAACTCAAACCTGGATTGACACATTAATCTCTAGTTTGAATTAATTCGCATTAATCTTTGCAGTAATTCGCGTTAATTCGCCTTAATCTTTGCAGTTAATTCGCGTTAATTCGCGTTAATTTCGATTAATTTGTATTAATTTACCAAATATTGGCACGTCAATTCAAGGAGTTATTTTCCCCTCGCAAATAAGTTCGTCTAATATATGCGATGATATTTCGATCAACGTTACTAATCACTGACATCAATGAGCGTCGAGTTATATATACAGAGTGAATTGCTAACGTTTGGGCAGGTGGAATTAACCCGAATTTCCATGTGCAAGCTCAGAGCGCAGGCAAATTTTCAATGCGGTTTACGGTCGAAAATATGAGATTTTCGATTCAGAGATGAGATTTATACATGACAGATCGCCGCGGTGTGTATAACCCCCAAACATTTTGACAGTTCCCCTAGGTAGGAAGTTGGCCGCACTGAAAATTTCAATGCGCTCGGAGCTTGCGCATGCGCACTGGAAATTCAGGTGAATTCCACCTGTCTGAACGTTAGCGATTCACTCTGTATACTTGAAAATATATATTTTCAATTTACATTTTTAATTAAATTTCCATCTACATCCAATTTGAAATATACGAAGCTCACGTGATCTTCGCGAACTTATGTCATCTGTCAAAAAAAAATATAAGATAAACGTTGTCGTGCTACAAAGTTTTTTTCCTTCATATTACGTAGGTTTCAATGGCCTCATTGTAATAACAGTGGATAATCGTTTCTGTTTCTCAGACGATTGTGATATCCTTCAGCAAGATTTAACTGATCTCCTCGAACAAAGTACAACTGATAGTAACACGTCTAGTGCTTTACAGCTCGCAATGTCAACTAATAAATCGTCACGTGTGTCGGATATATCTGAAAGTGACGATTCGCCAAAAATTTCCACGCGCGAGCATAAATCAAAAAACAAAACCCAGAAACGCAAGCGTAAGAGCAAAAGAAATGAGTACGAAAAGCCTCGATCTAGTAAAGGCCAGTCTCCGAAAAAAAAGAAACCAAGATCATCATCCAGTAGTGACACATCCGAAGCCGGCGATAAGGAGAACGAGTCTATTAATCCCATCGCAGAATCTCCAGCAATAAACAATAAATCTCCGATGGATAATAGTCGTGAATCGTCGCCAAATTTCCTGCCACCCGGTTCTTCAACTCTGCTAAGAAGTGTTACTGGTCTGGAATCGGTGACGCATCGTTCGAAAAGTCCCTCTTCACCCAAATCTTCAGCTCCACTCGGACCTATCATCACTAATGTAGAACGCCTGGCTCTTCCTACTGGGTCTTCTGTATTCATCGATTCGCGACCTACTGATGATCAAAGTATTGATCAAAGAACAATAATTACCGGACCTTCGACCTCGCGAGTACTCCAATCCAAGCCTCGCAAACTTCCGCATTTAATGTCACAACAAGATTTCCAAGCAGAAGTGCTGACACGATTTTCGACATTGGATAGTGAAATATCTCAAATGAATACTTCGATTAGTCAATTGGCAAGATCGGCTCAATTCGGACATTTACAAACAGCTGTACAACCAGACGGTTTTCCTACTCTACCCATAGAAACCATCAGAGATTTCCGCAGTTTTGATTCGCTTCTCAAATTGGAAGTCTATGCAACTTATTTCGTAAGAATTTTCAATTTGTTCGCTCTTCAAGCTATTTTGTCGCATATCGGCACATTGAACAATTTCGTGTACATTTTTAGAAAGGTCGCTGGACAACCTCCACCTTTAGAATACTCTTCAGCTTCCTTCCTGTATATAATCAAAATTCTCAAGTTATTTCAGTTAACTGTGACGATAGAAATGTTAGTAGCTACGAAATTTAACATATTATACCCTTGATACGGATATAAAATTCATATTCTTTCGAGAAAAATATTGCTTCTACTCAAATTCGATTTTGTAATGTCAATTCGAAAAAAAAATCATGAAATCCTTTGCGAAATATAATTCGTTTTATTTTTTGGTATAAGCAGACAAATCGACTGGCCGCTATTGGAGGCATCAACGTCCGTCAAAGCGTCATGCACATACTGAAATTTGCTATGACAAACAGAGTCGCCATCGAGTTCAACTGGGTGGGACGAGAGAAAGAGCACCCTTTCCAGAGTACTGAAATGATTAAAATAATTACAGGTATGCGAAAAATATAATTGTCTATCCGGGTCTAACACGCTTATTTTGAGCATGACCGACTACTCGTTTTCTAAAAAACACATTTATTCAAAGTTCGATGTCTGCCTCAAAAACCATTCATGCACTGTTAAAACCTTCATTCATTATTTAAAAATACATATACTCGCGTTTATTCTCCCATGAGAAACGAGACTTCAATCAACATAAAAGAAGACGAGGGTTTTTGGAACGTATTATCAACTGCTAATGGAATAAACGTGAATGGGAAACGCCACTGGAACTTGAAAAGTAGCCAGACTTAATTTTGTTATTCCAAATACTACCAAAATGACGCTTCCTACAAATTGTAGATTATGGCAGTTTATACAATCTAAAAATCGTATGAAGGGTTCTCTGATTAAATCTTTATATTAGTAATTCTAAACAATAAAATATAGTTTTTGTCAGAGTTTCAGTTGCGTCTTCACTGAAATATAATTGACATGTAACCATATACTATAAATTAGCATATCTGATTGATCGTGTACGGCCTATGTAATATAGCAGTCGTTAAATGAAATGTGCGTTTATTAAAATATACTACGCTTTTACAGCTGCCGTGAAACTCCGATTCGCGGATTCACCAGAAGCTACCGACGTACAAATTTCTTCAGCTATCAAGGATTGGCTCAAACAAGCAAAGCATAGGCTGGCATGTCAGGAGAAGAGTCTCAGGGGAACTCCATGATTCATATGGAATCATTTCTAAATAGTCCTCGTTTTCCAATTTTTTTATATTCCTCAAAATGTTTTTTTTATTACGTATGTATTAAGTCTTTCTCTCTTAATTATAAGTTCCTCTCAATTTTTTTCGTTGTCAACGACATTTTAGGCGCTAGATGCTATATCTACTCATATGTTGTGCTTACATGTATTATTTAAGTTTACCTGAATACCAGAAGGGAGAAAATGTACTGTGATATGTTATCTTGGACTAAATGTATCTCGTATTATAAGTTATTTTTTCAGGTTTTTAGTTTTTATTAGTATAGTTTTCGAGACAAGTGGAGATACTATAGGAAGTTAGTATAGTTATCAATCCACCATCTTGATTCAGTGATGTACTACTGTAGATGATTGAAGCGATACCAATATTGTTCGGTGCCATTGTGCTATATTATTGTGAAAAAATGTTTTTATGTGATGAAGACACACGAAAGAGGGTAGAATTTATATCGAAAACGATAAACGGTGGCAGTAAAGCTACTAATTTCGTTTGGTTCTTTGATTTTACGGGCTGTGTATTTCGTACTTTTGCAAATAAAAATAATTAATACTTGAAATGACATGACTTTCCAACATTTATACCCACATACGTTCCTATAAATAATTTCCACGTATTGTTGGAGCATAATTGATAAACGTCCTATTCATGTTATGATAATCCCAATAAACCACGACGTTTAAAAATAGGACTATAATGTCCAGCCAAAAAACGTATATTTCCTTTAATATACGTTTTTCGGCCGGACATTAGTCCTATTTTTATACGTTGTGGTTCATTGGGAAGTACACATTTTCACGCGTAGACATTATCATATATTACGTGTCGAATATAATTATGTGTAAAAATGAATGGAACAGGAATTTCTAGAGTTCCAACACGCGTGCAATCCCAATAAACCACAACGTATAAAATATAGGACAAATGTCCGCCCGAAACACGTATATTAAACGGGTATAGGTGAAATATACGTTTTTTGGCCGGACATTGTAGTCCTATTTTTATACGTTGTGGTTTATTGGGATGTATACGTATAACAATCACGGATACCTATTCGAAAGTGAGATATTCCTTGATTAACCGTATATTGAGAGTGTCCAGAAAACGTTTTTATACGTATAACATTCATCAATAAATGTTGAATAAACGTTTCTCATTATCAAATAGAGAGAAATATTAAACGTATAATACTTACTTATGTACAAACGTATATTTCGCGCGAGCGTTGAATGAGATACTATACGTATACGTGAAACGTATAATATAGGTGAATATGATCAGTCATTATTATGTAGATATGCTTTCACCAATATACGTACATTATACCTTATATAATCAGTAAAATTAAACGTATAAATGACACGTTATTTACAAGCGCCGATTATACGTTTAACTGAGGAACATTTTTCCTCTGAATAAACGTAGAGTATATGACCTTTTTATACGTTTTTTATACGGACTGGTGTTTATTGGGATATGTTCTCTCCAATTTCTCTCTCTCTCTCTCTCTCTCTCTCTGGCGCAGGCGCCGTACTGCTGACACACATGCTAGTTTCAAGCACTTCCGTAATCGCGTACAGGATATGATTAGGGTGGCGAAAATTGCTTATTTTAATCGTATCTTCTCTGATAAAACGAATCCCAAATCCACCTGGGAGAAACTGCGTAAGCTAGGCCTGGTAAAATCACGACGTGACAGTTTGCCTCTGGCTACTTCGGTTAAAAGTCTGAATGACTTCTTTGCATCTGCTGGCGTGGATCCGACCTATACACCTCCGCCTGCGCTCTACGTGGGGGAGAGCACGTACAGCGATGACCGTTTCTATTTCCAAGACATTAGCTACGCTGCACTCAACAAAGCTATTGATCACTCCAAATCTTCTGCTATAGGGGTTGACGGACTCTCAATTAGAATGATCAAACTCGCCCTTCCGTGCGTACAGCACGCGATTCACCATCTCATGTCCTGCTCTCTTCTATCTGGCTGCTATCCTACCCTGTGGAAGCAGGCTCTCGTTACGCCTTTGGCGAAGGTTAGAACTCCGTCTGGTCCAAATGAATACCGTCCCATCTCGATCATGTGTGCTCTCTCCAAGTGTCTGGAACGAATCGTAGTGGACCAAATGTCAAAGCATTTACTCGCGCAGAACCTTCTCGATCCTTGTCAATCCGCCTATCGCACCGGGCATAATACACAGACAGCTCTCCTTCGGATACTAGAGGATGTTCGGCAGGCTAGTGACTCACGTAAAGTCACTATACTAGTACTATTTGATTTTTCTAAGGCCTTCGACCGTGTCAGACATGAGAAACTTGTGGACTAACTTCGAGAACTAAAGTTCTCACAATCCTCTATGCACTGGTTCTGTTCGTACCTCACTGGGAGACAGCAATCCACGCGGGACCACCTGACTGGTGACTCATCCGAATGGGTTAATATCAATAACGGCGTACCACAGGGCTCTGTACTCGGGCCACTACTCTTCGTTCTTTATATACACGGTCTACGCAACGTCCTCAAGTATTGTAGCTATAACCTCTACGCTGATGACTTGCAAATATATTATCACTGTAAGCCGGACGACCTGGCAGAAGGTATCAGAGCTGTTAACGACGACATCGCTGCGATCACAAACTGGGCAGCAGGTTTGGGACTTCTGCTCAATAATGATAAAACCAAAGCTATGGTCATTGGCACCAGCCGTTTCATCGCCAACCTTCAGCTCGACGACCTTCCATCTGTGTCGGTTGGTGACGCTATCATACCTTTTTCGTCGGAAGTGACCTGCCTTGGTGTAACTCTGACTAGCACCCTATCGTGGACTCCTAACACCAGCAGAATTGCAAAGAAAATTAACAGTATAGTCTATCAACTGAAGCTATGCAGAGATATCCTCCCGCAAGAGCTCAGAGTGCAGTTGGTCATGTCACTAGTCTTCCCACACCTAGACTACTGTTGTCTATCTTATCTAGACCTACCTGATGAACAGGAACTAACCCTGTGTCGCTCGGTAAATGCGTGCATTCGTTTCGCGCTAGATGTTAGGCGTGATGCTCACATCACAGAGTTTTACGTGAAACTAAACTGGCTCAAACCTAAGGAAAGGAGGTTGTATTTTCTCGGGTGTCTGACTTACAAAGTACCCGTTTCTCACACCCCTAAGTTTCTGTTTGACAGGCTGGAAGTACAGGAAGCACTTCAACACCGGAACTTCAGACGACCAAAAGATTGGCTTCTACCCCCTTTCTGCAGGACGGAACTTTTTAAACACTCTTTCGCAGGTGCTGCCCCAGCTTTCTGGAACAACATACCATGTGCTACGCGCCAAGCCAGTACGATTGAAGCGTTTAAAAAACTACTGTATGTTCACCTACTGTCCACATATACAAAATGAATGACGCCTCCGCACACTTTCGTGGCACTCAGCGGGTGGATCGAGTAGCTCGCTGCTGGGTCATGTGGGTCCTTGCGGAAGGAGTCTTCTCCATGACAGTTTCTCATTAGGACTTTTCGCTTACATGTTTATTTTCGTATTTTTGTAGTTTGGCTATCTGTTGTATTCGTGCGGATTTTATTGGTTGACTGACTGTTAAGTTTACATAGGACTATTTTTTATCCAACACTTATTTACTGAGTTAAGTTTGCATGGTTACCTATTTACGCATTTGACTACTATTTTACTATTTCTACCTGTACCTTACTAGCAACACAACATTATACATCAATTTATTTATTCATTTATCTATATCTATATCTATATCTATATCTATATCTATATCTATCCTACTATCGTTCTTAAGAGTTCTTAATCTCCTTAGGTTTTTAAGCTCACCTGTTTTAATATAAATTGTAATGTATGTACTATCTATCTATGATGCTTGGCGCTTGAGGGGACCCCGTCCCAGAGCGCGTAATAAATATCGCTTTCTCTCTCTCTCTCTCTCTCTCTCTCTCTCTCTCTCTCTCTCTCTGTGAAGTGCCGGCTGTGTTCTTCTTTTGCTCCTCAAATTTGCGCTTGTATAAGTGTTTATTCTGGTTCTTCTTCATACTTAGTGGCACTCATTTAAGTGGTTTTCACGGTGGTCTTCGTTGATATTGAGAGATAGTGTTTTCCTCCACTCATTTGTACAAAAATCAGGTATTTAATGCACGTTTTATTCTAACCTTTTCTTCGATTGACAGTTGGTTTTCCAACACGCAGCCTGGCTTGCGCATGCCAGTGCTGTCTCTGGTGTTATCTTGCGCTATCTTCGTTTGTTCACTCGGCTCTCAAGCCTAATTACCGACGGCGAATATGGCATCAGCTGCGAGGAGCCGCACGGGTAGCCAGGGATCAGGCGCGAATATCAGTTCTATGTCTTTTCTGGACAATTCGGTTTTTTCGAGTCCAAACGCGTCGAAGGCGGATTGTGAGATCTATCTCCCAATTGTTAATGAGGAAATGAACGAACTGCGGTCAAACCTGCTTAAACAGGACAACATAGTCATGAAACACATTAGGGCGTGCAAAGAAACGGTAGAAAAGAAAACAGCGCTTCAGGAGGCATTCTTAATGTATCAGACGTCCTTTAGTAAGTTGATGAGTGCATATCTAACTTTAGCTGCTCAAATGACGACCGCAAATGAATGCAAAAAAGCAGTCATCAAAGCATGCGCGGGCATAACCAGAAACTGCACTACCGGGGTGATTGAGGCCTTGAATAAGCATCCCGTTGCACAGAAATCGGTCCAAGAAAAAAATTTTGCCGCCGTAGTGAAGCAAAACAAAGTTCATGTACCGAAAGGACCCACGGTAGAGGTTAAAAAATCAGTTAACTTCATTATCGCGCCTAAAGCCGACTCTGCCACCAAATATGAATCGTCGAGTGCGACCAAAAAGGCTGTAACAAATCTTGTCAAGCCAGCTGAGGTCGGATTACAAGTCGAAAGGATCAGTGGATCCAGAAACAACGGCATACGTATTCAGGCCAACAAAGTCGATCTCGATAAAGTCCGGGCGCATCCAGCTCTTGCAAAGGCAGGACTCGAGGTTGTTGAAGACCTCAGATATAATCCGCGAGTCATAATTTACGGCGTCTCTAAAGATCTCACGAAGGAGGAAATTCGGTCGGACTTTATCAATTTGAATTTGAGTGGCACGGACGATAAACTCGCTAAGGTTGTTTACATATATCCTCCGCGAGATGGTAAGGCTTACACAAACTGTGTCCTTGAGGTATCTCCCAAAACTCGGGTTGCGATTAAAGACGAGCAGAGAATTTATATCGGTCTCTCGGCATGTAGATTTGACGACCACGTTAAAGTAGCGCAATGCTACAAATGTCTCGGATATGGACACCAAGCACGCGACTGCAGATCGGCAGCCTGCTGCGGGCACTGTTCGGGCGATCACGAAATGCGCGATTGTAATAAAAGGGATAAGCCTCCTTGTTGCCGAAACTGCAAGTCCGCCGGTACAGACTCCGCGCATACCGCGTTAGACGGCACGAAATGTCCGATTCTTAAGAGGCGCATACTGGATAAAGTCAGAATGACTAATTATGGATAATTCGGATAGATACTCCTGCGGCGCCCTCAGGCTGTGCCACGTAAACTGTCAGTCGCTCGTCGGTCACCTTGACGAATTTCGTATGTTCTTTGAAGCTGCAGACTACGACGTCATCTGTATGTCTGAGACGTGGCTGAAACCACCCACATCTGATGATTTTATTGCACTGCATGGGTACAAAGTTTTTCGCTGTTATAGGCTAGGAAAAAATGGCGGAGGTGTAGGCTTCTACATCCGCGAAAATTTTCAAGTTCAGGTGCTGGGTGACTCGGGAGGTTCATATCAGGGTAAACCTGAATACGTGATAGCCGAATTCTCGCCAGGCTATGGTTCTAAAGTCCTCCTGGCAGTGGTTTATCGACCACCTCACCTAGGCTTTCTCGACCTCTTCGAAAATGCATTTCTTAGACTATACCCTATGTTTAGTAATCAAATCATCTGTGGAGATTTCAATACAGACCTATTGAATGCAAACCACGATAGCAATCACCTAAGGCGGTTCATAAGCAGCTCAAACCTACATCTGGTTCCTTCTGAACCGACGCACCACCTCCAGAACTCTTCTACGCTGATCGATCTTTGTATCGTAGACGATCTTGATAAGGTAACAGACCGCGGACAACATGAAGTCCCCTTCCTCTCTGCGCACGATCTAATATACATAACCTACGATCTGAAGGTAGTAAGGCAAGCTCTCCGCACATTCTCTTGTCGCTCATTGCAGAAGATTAACCTTGAATTGTTCCACAGGGATCTGGAAGAGGCAGATTGGAGTGAATTCTTCGAAGTTCGCTCAATTGACTCCAAAGTCGAAATCTTCAATTGTCTTGTGACTGATTGTCTAGACCGACATGCTCCTATTCGTCAGGTTAGCGCTAAAAACGCACCCGCGCCTTGGCTCACTCCCGATATAAGGGAAGTGATGGCGAAGCGCGACAGGGCACGCAGGGCCTGAAAGAAAAATCGTGGAAATTCGTCGCTTCACTTCAATTTCCGAAGATTACGAAACGAAGCGCAGAGAATGGTCAAGGACGCGAAATCGAGCCATTATATCCAAGTGTTTAGGTCGGCGGGAGACGTTAGAGAAATCTGGTCTGAGCTTCGCAAATTTGGGCTGATTCCCACAAGGAAGACAAATACTTTGATAGACCTCCCTCTATCTGAGTTAAATGCATATTTTGTGAAAATGGGTGGCGAGGGAGAGGGCGTCTCTGTTGCTCCCTACTATCTAGGGCAAGTCGAATATGACGATAGTAAGTTCTATTTTAAAGACATCTCTATTAGGGTACTAGACAAGGCACTGAATCACTCCAGGTCGAACGCTACAGGCGTTGATGGTATAGCTATAAGTGTCATTAAACTGGCCCTTCCAAGTCTGAGGACACAAATTCATCATCTTTTTACCTTCTCCTTAATGCAGGGCATCTTCCCGGAAAACTGGAAATATTCGCTCGTCACTCCCCTACCCAAAGTTAAAACACCTACCTCATGCGGAGATTACCGACCAATTTCTATACTTCCTTCGCTCTCTAAAGCCCTTGAAAGGATTGTAACAGAGCAAATCATGGAATTTCTTGACAAAAATGGCCTTCATGATCCCTCTCAATCTGCGTATCGTAAGGGTTTTAGCACGCACACTGCTCTACTCCGGCTGACGGACGATATTCGCAAGGCTGCAGATCTTAGAATGGTTACAGTGGCGGTCTTCTTCGACTTCTCAAAAGCTTTTGACAGAGTTCGACACGATGTGCTACTCTCACTACTCAGGGAGTTAAATTTCTCAAACTCGGCCCTCAGATGGCTATGCTCGTACCTCATTGGCAGAAAACAGGCGGTCCGGGACGGACAAGAAAACATTTCAGATTGGCTTCAGGTCGAGAATGGAGTTCCTCAGGGTTCGGTTCTCGGACCCCTCCTATTCTCCATTCATGTTTCAGATCTCAGGAAAAGGATACGGCATTGCAGTCACAGTATCTTCGCGGACGACACGGTTTTCTATCTCCACTGTGCACCATCGGAACTCGAAACTGGCATACGACAGGTCAACGAAGACGTAGCATCATTCTACGTATGGGCGCTTGAGAAAGGGCTTCTACTAAACGCAGATAAGACAAAGGTCATGGTCATAGGAACAACTAGGCATATAAATACGATCAACCTTATCAGCCTAGCTCCAGTCACTGTTCATGGGCAGCCGCTTCAATATTCGACGAACACAAAGTGTCTTGGGGTCACTATAACGAACAAACTACAGTGGCATGAACACACCGACTCCACGGTCAGAAAGATCTTCGGCACACTTCACCAGCTGCGGATAAATAGAAGAAACATCCCGAAAGAACTTAGGGTTCTTCTCATAACCACACTAGTGTTCCCACATATTGACTACTGCTGCCTCGTTTACCTGGACTTGACGAGCGAACTGAATCTTCTCCTGGAAAGAGCCCTAAACGCATGTGTGAGGTTCATCTTCGATCTGAAACGAGATGAACATATCACACCTTACTACAAACAGCTTGGATGGCTCAAGATCAGCGACAGACGCAAATATTTCCTCGGGTGTATGATTTTCAATATACTTAGGACCAAAACACCTCTCTACCTATCGCAGCACCTTGTCTTCAGGGATCGAACGTTATCACGCGACACAAGAGCACAAACTGACCATCTCACTGTGCCAATCTGCAGAACCGAACTGTTAAAGAAGTCTTTTCGATCAGCAGCACCACAATTCTGGAATTCACTGCCCACGGAGATTCGGAACATGAACAGTCTCAACTCATTCAAAGCCAAACTCTTTACCCATCTCTTCAAACTGGCATATACTGGCCCTAGCTCAGAAGCGAGTTGAGGTCTTTTTTTTTTTTCTCTTTTATTTTTCATGTACCCGGCATAGGTTTTTCTGCAGTTTTCCCTATAGCCACGTTACCAAATGGGGGTACTCCTCTGAATTTATCTGCAGATTAAATTCTTGTGATCCACCTTATAATAAGTTTCTGCCTCTCATACTGCAAATCTCTATACTATCTCAGTACTCTTTTGTTACTTCTGCTTGAATCTATGTTTTTGTAGTTTTTATTTTCTTTAATTTGTCTCACCTATATCCTTTCATGTAATTTTTCTATATTCTTTCATCTAATTTTACTCTTTTTCGTTTGTTTATACATATGATAATTACTATTACTACCACCATCACTACTTAATTATCTTTATGATTCTTTATGCTGTATCGTTAATGCGCTTGAGGGGACCTCTCCCAGAGCGCCAAATAAAGCTTACTCTTACTCTTACTCTCTCTCTCTCTGCCTGTAAGTACGCTCTCACGCTCTTTTCTTGCTCCTGCCTTTTTGAGCTCTCTCTGCCGCCTCTTGCCTTCGGGCTTTTTCTTGCAGATCCTATTGCATGCGCCTTTTTGCAAGCTTTCTCCGGCTTGCTGTATCTCTCCTGGCTTTCCACCTTATTGGCTTCTATCTGGATTTTCTTGGTCATCGAGGCCAAACATAACCTCTGCTGTCTCTGGTTTTGCGCATGCCCGAGTGTCCTTACGCCTGCGCGTGCCTGTACCTGCTCTACGTCACGCTGGCCTTCGATCCTCCTGCGCATGCCTGTACCTGCTACTACGTCACGCCTGGCTTCGATTCACCTGTCGACCGTTTCACCGCTGATCGCTGATTGCGTAAGAGGTGACATCTCTCGGGATCTGCACATACACTTACCGACACTTATGCTTATATATATAGATATATATATTTACCTGTATAAGACTTTTCGGTCGGTCGGTAACTCATGGCTCCCATCTGCTCTAGATGTAGCAAATCCATAGCCACGGAGGCTGTTAATTGCACTGGTTGCAGTTCTGTCTTCCACCCCGGGTGCCTTAAAACGAGGGCCTCTCAAAGTGGTGCCTTTCGTTGTTGCCGAGACACTGCGCGGCAGTATGCTAGTCGCGACTTGCCGCTCTCGTCTTCGTCTCAACCGCCATCCGTGCCCGGCGCTTTTGCCCTGCTACCGGACCCCGCTGCGCCACCCTCACCCTTGGAACAGCTGTTAAATCGTAGATTCGATGCGCTTGAACGCCGCCTAGATTGCCTGCCGGCCATGCAGGCTGAGATCGAGTCTAACTCCGCGCGGATCGCCCATCTCGAGCAATTGAATCTTGCAGAGGAGCTCACTCAGCTCCGATCCACCGTTTCTCAACTCCTGCGTTCGCGTGACGCCAGTCAATCTGAGCTACGACGTACCTCTGCCCGCCTTTGCGAGGCTCAGCTTATAATCTCCGGAGCCCCCTGCACATCGCAGGATGGCACCCAGGCCGTCGTTATACAGGTTGCTGCCGCTACTGGCCTCACCCTCGATGCTAGCGACGTTGTGTCCTCGCGCTTTCTTATCCCTCGATCCCGGGCCCGCAAAAGGGATGCCCCGCTTCCCATCATCGCTGAATTGCGCACGCCTGATCTCTGCCATCGCTTCATAGCTGCCAAGAAGGGTCTCGGTCACCTTCGCTCTTCTAGTCTTGCCCCTCCGCCGTCTGGTCCTGTTTTTTCTATTAACGTCAATCAGGCGCTCCCTGCCGATGTTTATAAACTGTTGCTGGCCGCTAAATCTATGGCTAAAACCCGGGGTTTTAAGTACGTATGGCACAATGATGGCGTGGTCCTCTTGAAGAAAGCAGATGGCTCGCGAACGCTTCGGATTCTCTCCGTTGAAGACCTCGAGGCTCTGGAAGCTGAACCCCCGATTGCCGGTTCTGCGTCTCGATCGTTTTTCGATCTCTCGTCTCAGCCCGGACCCTCCGCTCCGCGCGTCTCAGCCCGTGGCTTTGCTTCTACTTCTGCTCGGTCTCGCCCGGGCACTCGGTCTTCTCATCGTGGCACCTCTCGCGGCAGCCAGCATGGTCCTAGTGGCCCTAATCCTCCGCTCGCTGGTACGGAACCCCCGGACCGGTCTTCGACCCCTACGCTCGATCTTGCTACTGGAGCGTGCTCCGCCGATTTATCGGCTTCTCGGGCCTCGTCATCTGATTGACGCCATTCCGCCGGGCCAGCTCCTCCGTCTCCTTCATTGAACCTGTGTCATCTCAACGCAACCTCTATCCGCGGCCATATAGATTACCTGCGCTTCCACCTGGTCAACTCCCGCTTCCACTTAATAGCGGTTAGCGAATCGTGGCTCACCCCAGAGATCCCTGATTCCTCTGTCTCGCTGCCGGGCTTTTCCCTGCTGCGCAAAGACCGTGTAGGCAAGACTGGTGGGGGGGTTGCCCTGTATTTCTCTGCCTCTCTTAGTGCTAAAATTTTAGCTGCCTCTCCTCTCCCATATGCCGCTGCGCCCGAGTTTCTTATTGCCGAGGTCAGGTCTCCTAACTCTCCACCTCTTATGGTGTCAGTCGTCTACCGGCCGCCTAAAACGGCTAACCTGGCTAGCTTTGAAGAGGACTACGATCGTTTTTCGTGTAACTATCCCCTCTCCCTTGTCGTGGGGGACCTTAACGCCAATCAACTCTCTCGCCTCTACGAGGCTGAGAATGTACGCGAATTCTGTCTTACTCGTGCTCTTCACATGGTGCCGTTCGCCCCTACATACCATACTCATACGTCGGACTCGCTGCTTGACCTCTGCTTAGTCAGTGATATGGATCTCGTCTCCGACTATGGACAGTCTCGGGTCCCTTTTATCGGGGGTCATGATCTTATTTTTATCCGCCTGGCTCTACCGACCCCCTCGCCCCCCCCCCCCCCCCCCGCGCATTATGGCGCGTCCTACGCTCACTTCTCTCAGGACGAATTCGCCTCCCAGCTCGCTCGCTCGCCCTGGCCGGCCTCTGATTCGGTCGACGACATGCTGCAGTGTCTGCAGGAAAATCTCATTTCCGCGCTTGATGCTCATGCCCCCGTCCGCTCCTTTACTCCTAAGCGGGCCAGCCTGCCGTGGGTCACGCCTGCGCTCCGAGATCGGATTCGGGCTAGGGATGCGTTATATCGGCGCTACAAACGAACTCGGTCACCTGCCGCCCTCTTGCATTTCCGCGATGCCAGGGACGCTCTTCACCGCGCGATTTCCGATGCCCGTTCTGCCTTCTACGCCACCCGTTTGGCCGGCGCACCTGGTGCTCGCGCTCTCTGGAATGAGCTTCGCTCCCTCGGGCTCGCTCGTTCTCAAAAATCGGATTGCGCTGGCTTTCCGCTCGAAGACCTGAACCTGCAATTCGCTTCGGTTTGTCGCCGCCCTTCTGCTGCTCAAGAGGTGGCTGACTTTCTTCTTGAACTACCCCCGCCTGCGTACGATGACGCCTTGTTCTACTTTCGAGATATCTCTCCGCGTGCGCTCCACGATGCCATTTCTCACTTCTCGTCGCAATCCCGTGGGGTCGATGACGTCTCGTTGCGTAATGTTAGGGATGCTCTTCCTGCCATCTTTCCTTTCCTGCTGCATCTTCTCAATCTCTCGCTCATGTCGGGCGTTTTCCCCGCTCTCTGGAAAAAGGCTAGAGTCGTCCCCCTTGCTAAGGTCAAGTCACCCACTTCGCTTGAGCAAATGCGACCGATCTCCAATCTCTCTCTCCTTTCCAAGGTTCTTGAGCGCATTGTGCTTGTGCAGCTCTTGTCGTTCCTCGAGGATCGGTCCTTGCTTGATCCTCGGCAGTCGGGTTTCCGCTGGGGCATGAACACCCAAACTGCGCTGCTCAAACTTACCGAGGATGTTCGTCGTGGCATAGATACTCGCCTGGTTACTGTATTAGTCTTGTTTGATTTCAGTAAGGCTTTTGATTCTATCCCGCACTTTCTTCTCCTGTCTAAGCTTCGTGCTCTCGGTATCTCTCAACACGTGTTGCGCTGGATAGCTAGCTACCTTCAAGGTCGCACGCAGGCCGTTGTTGGTCCTTCCGGTCAGCTCTCCTCTTGGGTCTCGCTCGATCAGGGCGTCCCTCAAGGCTCCGTTCTGGGCCCGCTCTTGTTCCTTGCTTTCATCAATGACCTATGCGCGGTCCTTCGGCACACCGATCACTTGCTTTATGCTGATGATCTGCAAATATACATTCAGTGTCCCGTCTACGAGGTCCCTGAGGCCATTAGCAGGCTAAATCTCGACATCGCGGCCGTCTACGACTGGTCCCTCGATAACTGTCTTCGCCTCAATCCTACTAAGACACAGGCAATTATCATTGGGAGCTCCCCTCTCATCTCGCGGCTGCATGATACTGCTCTCCCCCCGGTCTTACTCGCGGGTGTTCCCATCCCTTACTCCCAGACCGTCCGTGATTTGGGGCTTCTCCTCGACAGTAAGCTCACGTGGGCACCTCAGATTGATGCAGTCTCCAACCGCGTCCATTGCACGCTTCGGCAGCTGTCGATGTCTCGTCGTATGCTCTCCCTGCCTCTGCGTACTCTTTTGGTTACCGCTCTCATTTTTCCTCTGCTGGATTATTGTTCAGTTGTATACCATGGTGTCTCCGATGTTCTTGATAGCCGATTGCAGCGACTGTACAACTGCTGTACCCGCTTTATCTGCGGTTTCCCCAGGGATGAGCATGTCACCCCCTTCCGTCGGGATTTGCTCTGGCTCACTGCCCCTGACCGTAGGCTCTATTTTCTCGGATGCCTCTTTTTCTCAGTCATCCGGTCTGGCAAGCCCACTTACCTTCGGGCCCTTTTCGTGGACCGTGCTCCCGCCTCCCCCGGGCCCTCTCGTCGCGAAAGAGGAGATTTTCTCATCCCCCGTTTCGCCACTGAGGCCTATCGGAGGTCTTTCACCGTCGGCGCCCTCTACCTCTAGGAATCTCTTCCGTCGGACGTTCGGTCCGTCCGCTCTCTCCCGGTTTTTCGGTCCCGCCTGCGGCAATATCTTTTTGATACCGAGGCCACGCGTGCGCTCTCCACCTCTTAGCCTCCTCGCTTTAGTTTCGCTTCTTTTCTTTACCTTACTCACCGTAGCCTAATTTAATTTAATTTAGCTTAAGTACCTATTTTTAAGTTTTCTATTGTTCTCATGCTTGCTCTGAATACGATTGTATTATTAGCCAAAATTGTCATGGTTATAATAAATATATCTATCTATCTATCTATCTATCTCGTTCTCTCCAATATATCAAAAAACTGAAAACTCTGCTATAACAATGAAGTACGTCGCTAATTTTGCCTTGGGTTTAGATAATTATTCTGTTGGATGAGTATTTGTATGTCTACCTAAGAAGTTGTGTACAACGTAGATCAGCGTTCTATTAATATATTTCGAAATTTGAGTCGCTGATTATGCTGTGACAGGGTAGTTTATTCTCCATTAGTACCCAACTTTTCATTGTTATTTCTAGCTTTGTAAATTATGCTTTTACACTAATTTTTATGAAAATTCAATCGACCGAGCGTAGCCAGCGAGTACAATTTTCAGGTGGTCCAGCGAAATTTGACAAACAGTCGTGATATCCCCCAAAAAGCACCTCTGGTGCAAAAACCTTCGCCAAGTACATTAGTGTGGTCTCCACAAAAATCTACCAACAAAAAGTCTTACTCCAAAAATACCTACCAACAAAAATTTGGATTCCACAAAAAGTCGTCTTCCAAAAATTCGTGTTCAACAAAACTAGTTCTTCAAAAACATCTCTATAAAACGATTGAAATCAGATACAACTACTAAGTACAACAGGTGAAAATGAAATGAAACTATATAGCAGTGTGCTCGTTCGCTCACTACGCTCGCTCACTCGGTTAGGTTTTAATAATTAATGAGAAACAAAATTTGAAATTGAAATTTCGGCAAAAAAAATTTGAAAAAAAATTTAGGGCGTGGTACTTGGCGGGCCGCATCATAGCGAAACATAAAAATGTTGCGTAAAGACCACTCTCCCATTTACCTACACCTGGCCCGCCAAGTACTACGGATTAAATTTTTTTTCAAATTTTTTTTGTCCGAAATTTCAATTTCAAATTTTTTTTCTTACTAATTATTAAAACCTAATCGAGTGAGCGAGCGTAGCGAGAGAACGGGCACAACGCTATATAGTTTGATTTTATTACTAATACGTAAGAATGCTGAGTTCCACGATGCCAATTTTCTTATCCCGTCGGGCTCTCGGGCTTTTCAATAAGAGCGCCCGCGGGGCTGTAGGAGAAGGAATTTCCGAGAAGTGTGGTACCCCCAGTCTCTATCGCTCGCTCGCTTGAAACGTAAGCGCGTCTCTCAATAAGAACGCTTCGATTCTCCTCGATTTTTCTTGCTAGTATAGCGCGTAAACGTTTGTTTCATACGTGGAATTAATGAGTACACGATTTCTGCAGGTAATTATTGAATATATAACATTGAAACTCACTCACATTATTCACAGAATATGAGAAAGTCATCAATAATAAAACCTCACCGAACGCTCTGATTGAAAAGCCTTGAAATGAATCCGGTGGCATTCAAAACAAGCACGGTAGTTGGCGGTACTGCTCGACCACGGATGAGGGGAAGCGCTCTTATTGAGAATCCTCTTATTGAGAAGCCCGACTGTACCTTGTAAGATTTACAGCGGAATCGAAGGTGTTGCATTGAAAGAAAAAAAGAATCCATTTTTCTCGCTATATCTAGCCTTTTTGATGCCATCAAAAATATCATATAAATTATCTTTGCATCGAATAGTTCATGGAAAAACAAAACTTTTTCATGTTGACATTTTTTTTTGCCTGGCCTTAATCTTCTATAATATACGGGTTTGAAAAAAAATATTTTCCGGAACGAGTAAACTAGAACATCTGAAAAATACTACAATATAACCAATTATGGAACAGATCCGATAGATTACAAAATGAATTGGCGGAGAACGCCTCATTTAGGAAATTTTTAATAACTGTGAGTAGACTTTAAATACCTAAATATGTACGGGTGAGGTCCACCATATAACAGGGACTTTGGAGGTATTTTTCAAGAGCGTGCTTTCCAGCATCACGTACTTGGGCAAGTAAAAACATGATTTTAAAAAATCCCAATTGAAAACCGAAATTGAGTACGCGGAACTTGCCGGGCTTCTTCGTACTTAATTAGGTCCGCATAACAGACCCACCCGGATTGAAAGATCTTCAAGGTAAGTAAGATTCGAATATTAAAAATCTACAGATCTTGCGTGTAACGCAAGCATCCGAGGCATTGAAAATGTCCCCTGTTTTATCGGCTTTGTGCATTATGTTTCAATGATTTTTGTATCGTTTCATTTTGATTTTACGTAGACCGTTCAGAGTTCTCTCACATCCGCTCCGCGAACTTCACTTTTCATCACGCTGGGCGTAAAGTACGATTCTAAAGTACGCTTGCGTGCGTAAAATCGGATTTTACGCCCGGCGTGATGAAAATTACTATACTATGTATTTGTGGTAGCCACGGAGAGCAATACATAATTGTAAAGTGACTGTGGTTAAGGTGTATCAAAATGTGCCCCACTGACGTGACTACAAAGTAGGTTCGAGTTATGTAATTGTGATCTTTCACTTGATCGTCTTCAACTGCTTTTTGTATGTGATTGTACGTTTACAGACATGTGTTCTGAACGATAGCCTGAGGTGTTGCTGATAAAATATTGAGGCCTATGAAAAAATCGCAATTTTTTTCTTGAAAAATGTATTTTGAAGACAGATCTGGAGGAGCTCATGTGAAATGGATAATTCATTCGGAGAGCTGACAATTTTTTACATATGAAATGTATTTTTTTACATTTTTATTGTGACGCTAAAGATATGATAAAAATACACCTTTAAATCTTGTCCTTAAAATTGGATATCGCATTCCTCGTGAACGGCACGTCCTATTTGGCTGAAACTTGGAGAATTTACTCATCTTAGTGCACACAATGTGAAAAAAATTTTGAAGCCAATAAATTTTCATGGTCCAAACATTGGTTGATAATTGGTGGAATTGGTCATATATTAATTCATTACTACCGTAAGGAAAATAATTTCGACAAATGGTCAAATACGCGTCATCTTTTCTTCATCTGTCACGTAAAAAAAATTTCAACTGATCAAAAAAATACGCGGTCAAAAAACTGTCAAGCTCGGCCGATTTGAAGTGGAATAGCCCATATATCGTATCGTATGCATATCAACGACACCTTCCATTCTTAACTAATTGATTTCTTATACTACTTTGGATTTTTTGTAGATAATTCGTTCATAGACAAATTTGTTCATCGACAATTTTTCTCTATGTGGTTTAGTCTTCGTGCAGGTTTGAGTTGAAGTTTGAACAGTGGATCTGTATCTGACCAGCAGTCGACGCTGACTATAGACGGATGTTTGGCACGCGTGGAGGGGCACCAAGATGTCAAAGTAAGTTTTCCCGCTACCCTTCTTCTCTCGTTATTATTTGAGCTATATTATCCACTGCTATCCATAAAAATTCTGTGGGGTGAACCAATTTACATATTAACGTGAAGTGCGACCCCTCAATAAGAACGCTAAAGCTCCCAAGGGGAAGAGTGTTACCGAGAATTCGAGTACCAGGCGCGCACTCTATTCACACGGACCTCTCTGTGTCGCTCCGTCTCTCTCTCTCGAGCACGGAGTTAGAGTCGGAGTGGCGGATTGTAGTCTGGTCGAAAAGTGAGTTTCCTGAGAAAAATAGTTCCAAGTCTCTTAAAAATATGAGCAATAGCTCATTCGATTCGGATTGCGATCCTGAAAAAGACGTTTTTTTTTTTCCCCGGAAACAAAAATTGTAATTGTTATTAACAAAAAACAAAAAAAAAAAGACGTCTCCGGTTTTTGACTATAACTAAAAAACTTGAAGAGATAACGAGAATTGGAGAAAAGTATCTTGAAGAGGAGGAAATTTCCAATAAAAAAGTTACGCTCCCGGAACTCCATCTCCATTATTTATAATTTTAATTTGACGCTGAAAATAGGGTTCCGCGCGGCCGTTTTAGCACTGACGCGTCGCCGCTGAACAGAGAGCGCAATAGAAATTATTTTTCATTTACTATTAAATAATAATTTTTAAATTTTTAAAAATTATGCTATTATCAGAACACTCCAAAGAATCTAGCCCCGCAGAGGAAAAATTTTTAACTTCATTTTTCTAAAAGCTATACAATTATTAATTAACTAATTTTTTTCGGACTTCTGTTTTCATAAATGGCGACATAAAAGTTTAAATAATTGGCCTAAAATTTTTTTACTTCTTGGGAGCCCTTCTTATATGTATACTCAACAAGATTACGTAATAAAAGATCCGGAAAGTTTTTTCATTCGTTCATAATGAATTTATCAAGTTCCAAAAAAAATGATGAATGAAAAAAATTATGGTGAAAAAATTTATTTGAAGGAAAATTATGTTATGGCGGTTTTCACATCTAACAATGACATTAATAAATGTTACAGCAAAATTTTTTACCTTATTTGTTGACAAATTTTTCATAAACAAATGGTCAAATTGAATATTTTCGAAAACAAAAATTTGTTTTTCCATTGAGAACAGTCAATCATAATTAAAAAAAAAAAAAAATTGCTTAAAAAAATTTTTCAATTGATTATAATCGTTTTTTTCATTTATCTAACATTTAAATTATTAGTTAAGGAATAATTTTTTTTTCTAAAATCATAGTTGGCAGTTCTCTATATAGTAACAAAAACAAAATTTTTTTTTAGCAACAATTTGATTGTTTATTGAGTTATCAATTTGTTATAAAGAAATTCTGATTTTCAGTTTATTTTTTTTATTTTCAAATTAATATTTAATAGTAAAAAAAAAATAATTTCTACGGTACTCTCTGTTCAGCGGCGACGCGTCAGTGCTAAAACGGCCGCGCGGAACCCTATTTTCAGCGTCAAATTAAAATTATAAATAATGGAGATGGAGTTCCGGGAGCCGGGACGTTTTTATTGGAAATTTCCTCCTCTTTAAGATGCTTTTTTCCAATTTTCGTTATCTCTTCAAGTTTTTTAGTTATAGTCAAAAACCGGAGACGTCTTTTTTTTTCTTGTTTTTTCTTAATAACAATTACAATTTTTGTTTCCGGGGGAAAAAAAAATACGTCTTTTTCAGGATCGCATTCCGAATCGAATGAGCTATTGCTCATATTTTTAAGAGACTTGGAACTATTTTTCTCAGGAAAGTCACTTCTTGACTAGACTATTGCTCGAGCCAGAAATAGGGAAAGCGTTCTTATCGAGAGGTCGCACTGTAGCACGCGTACTCTTTACCCAGCGCGGCCGCGGCGGAACCGGGCTAACACCTCTCACGCGTTTTCTCTCTCTTGCTAAAATCGCAGAGTTCATCGTTGATTCCCGACCGTTCCAGAACGTCGCGAGTCTATTTTCACAGAACGCGCGAGCCGAGACGAGAAGGTGTCATTTTGTACCGTGTATTTATTTGACTGCTTTTCTCCCCATTGAAGCAGCTCGTGTTCTATTTTCGAATATTTATTATTCCGTACACTCTTGATGAGCATATTTTTACTATTAATGTACTATTTCCGTAACGTTAACCCTGTTGATGGTTAAATATTGTGTGTGATATTGTGTGAGCTTTCATTATTGTGATATTCTTTAAACTATTTTTCCAAACTATGAACTTCTAATAGACTAATACTAGCTTTGTGCCGTGAACTTATTGTGAACGAAGTGATTTTTTTTTATCAAAATGCCCCCTCAGCCGCTTGCTCGACGGCCGCGGCCTCGTGGAAACGAAAGAACGACGCTCCCTCAACGCCAGCGTATACTGGATGGGAGGATATTCAGAATTAATAAAATAGGAAGAACAGGCGTTATGTAAGGATTACACGTATTTAAAACAGAAATCTATAGACGACGGTTATTGGCTTTCATAATTTTAGAATATTTCAAGGTCTTTTATCGCTTGTACATTGTCACGAAAGATTGTTTTTCTACTTGTTTTTCATGAATTCAATCGTTTATGACAACGGTATATCATACAATGTAATACGCATTCTATTCTAGGGTTTATATGAAAAATGTTTCAACCGCGAAAAATTAGGCTTTGGTTGCTCTTTGTCGGCATCATGCCGCACAGAACGGTGGAAGGTTATCAACACCCAGAAAAATACGCCATACAGTATTTTCAGTCATTCGACTATTCTTTATTTTCGTTCAGTTGAACACAAATTATGTCCATGATCGACCAAGCAAAAATGCGCGATAATTTGGACCTTGAATGTATGATAACGGCTGATTTTGCTGCTGTGTTGAATATCGTTTTTTGTAACGGTGAATTACATTTGATAACTCATTCGTACTACAGTAGAACCTCGATTATCCGAACCAATTGGGACCGGACCTAGTTCGGATAATCGAAAGTTCGGATAATGGAACAGTAATGTTAGGTGACACGACGTTCAGCGCTGGTAAATATTTAGGAAATATGTAAGACAAATATATGTTATGATGTTTTTTTTGCTTTGTTTGCAACATTGTAATTGCGCGCAGTTCTTTGAAGTGCGTATAAATTTCGCGCCGTTGTTCAAATAAATAAATACTTTGTAATAAAACGTGAAAAATGCGCGCATGGATATAAAAAACAAAAAAAATGAGCTGAGGTTCGGATAATAGAGCGTTCGGTTAAAGCGATCGTGGTTCGGATAACAGAGGGTTCGGATGACAGGGGTTCGTATAATCGAGGTTCTACTGTATTATATACGTACGGTATAACTGATGATTTTTATTTCATTTTTAGACGTGCTATCCAAACAATTGAAATGTAGATCGAAGAGTTTGTCCGAAAATTTGTCAATGTTTGTCACCTTTACCCTAATTTTTGCTCTGAGCTCCTTGGTTGTGGATATTTCTGTGCTATTTTGGATCGGTTTGGAAAACTGTAAAGTTTATCAGTTCACTGAGCCTTAAGCGTAGTGAATAACAACTTAACGTAGTAAGTAAGTATGTATACCTATATTACATCCAAACTGAATTTTTTACAGTTACTTGACATGCTGCACACCATTTTGCAAAGGGACTGCGAAAAAGTTACCCAACGCTCCCAATCTGGTTGCCTTAAAGGACCATGCTCCATCCTGCTTTCACACTTGTCTGGCCTTGAATATGGCTAATTTCCGAGAATCTCTGAAAACCTCTCTTGGACAACAGTATTGGAGGCTCAAGGAATTGTACGACTCGATTGCACTAATGTGAGTATTAGTTTCAATATTAATTTTCGTACATTTTTGTTAATAATCATGGTAGAATGTTCATCGCTGTCTCGACTGGTTCATAGTCTTGCTTAACAAGATAGATATGCCATTTGTTGAACGAGTAAACTCTAGAATGAACAATATTCACTTTTATTATTATTATTATTATTATTGTTTTTATCATAGGTATCCACCCGAAGTCAAGATACGAATTCCTTATAACAGTATCGTCAACTCTATGAAACGATGGAGAAGGGCTACATATCCACCGTGCCCCAATACCTTGGAACTTATGGCTCATCAACTCGAAGATCCAGCATACGAGCGAATGTTGCAGTACGATCATTGCCAGCTGACCACCAAGACGATCTACGATCGGCAACGAAACTTACATCTATTGCTCTACGATGCCCCGTTCGTGACGAATAAATTTCATGGTGTGGATCGATTGTTTATCGATGGAACTTTCCAAACAACCCCTCGAGTGGCAGGCGTGTATCAGCTTGTCACACTTATGGCCGTTAGATATGATCATGTAAGCCAGATGAAACTGATATACTCTCCTTCAATGCGAATCCCTTCATTCGTTTGTAATTAATTCAAATATTTTCAGGCCATTCCATTCGCTCATGTCCTGATGTCCAAGAAAACTGAGAGCAGCTATAAGGCTGTTTTGAATGAAGTTAGAAGAAGTCTGATCAATCCTGCATCGGTACAAGTCGTTATGACCGACTTCGAGTTGGGTCTGCGTAACGCCTGCAGAGACGTTTTCGATAATGCAGTAATTGCAGGCTGCAGCGTACATTACGACCGGGTACGTCACATTTCTTATCACACCGTCGTCAAGTACATGGGGCTGGTCATTTCTATTGAATGCACAAACAGATTTCCTTACTACACTCCAAATAATCATTACTCATCGTTGTTCACTTTTCTTGAGTAAATGTCAAATTTCAATAAACTTGAATGTTTGAAATCCGAAAGGGCTATTCACTTCAATTTTAGGTGTACAAGTGGCTACAGACTTCTGAAGACTTGTAAGAACCTTAGAGACCACTAGGAATATCCAAGTGAATAGCCCCTCGTTGACATTTTATTGATTTCCATGAAATCTTGTAACATCTGATGTGAAACGGGATCAACACATCAACTCCTCGTTTGATTGTTAAGTTTACTCAATATTACGTTTGCTTTTCAGGCTCTGATGAAGAAAATGAAAACCCTTAGGCTGTCACACTTACTAAGGGACAGTGTAGATGCAAAGGTGTTCGTGAAAAAAATCATGGCCTTGGCATATTTGCCCAAAGAAATGATTGAGACAGAATACACTGCTCTAGTGGACAGTTTGGAAGCACCATTGCGGCAGTCGTTGGAGCCGTTCCTAACTTATTACAGTCGTCAGTGGTTGGGAATCGTCACACCAGCTGGATTCAGCGTTTTTGGATTATCCAAACGAACCAACAACGTAATCGAATCCTACAATAGCATACTGGCGACTGAGCTTGGAAGACATGCGAGCGCTTGGACTTTTCTCGGTGAGTTGATTTCATGAATCTATCTGCTTCTATATCAGTACAAGGTGCATCCTACTGTTCGTTGAAAATTGATGATTCACTACCCTCACAGAATAAGGATTCACTAAATATAATATTAAGGACGTTGTTTTTCATCATTACTATATGTTCGTTTTACAGATATATGAATCATCAATATCCTTGAAAGCTTGGTTTAACTTCTCCCTCCAACTTATTCATGGTTTGTTTTCTGTTAAGGGGAGACGTCGGTTTTTCAATCAATATTTTTCAAATTTGGACCACTTGTCTAGAACCCTTAGACTAGAATCTGATCCAAATTTCAACTCAATTGATTGGTCAGTATTCAAGTTATGAACATTCTTCCAAGGTTTCTTCGAAACGTTCCTTGCGTCTCAGTTTTGGTCCAATCGATTTTTCCTTCAGCAGACATATTCTTAGGGATGTTATCTTGGAATTGCTGGAAGGAATTTTCGATCAGAAATTTCCAAGTCATTTGGATTGATACCAGAACTGGCTGAATTTTTATCTCTTACAATTTTTGGTATATCTCATGCAGCGAAACGCGTAAGATTCATCGGAGCTCAAATTCCTTCCAGCAATTTCAAGATAATATGCCTAAGACTATGTCTGCGAAGGGCAAATCGATTGGACCAGAACTGAGACGCAAGGAATTTTTTGAATATCCAAAAACATAGTTCTGAGATAAACGCATTTTAGTGAATTTCTGTAAAATGATTTCTAAGAAGCAAATAATTAGTAGGCAAAAGATGAGTTATTTACTGTAAAGATAATTAGACTTGGACAAGTTGAATTTGAAGTTGCTCACTATCAAAAATTGGGTGAAAAAATGCACAGATCGGTATTATTAATTTAAAAAATTCAAAGCAAATTAATAAAACAAAGACAAAGTAAATCTTTGGATTCACAAAACAATAGTTGGTGCCTATCACTGTTTCAATTCATCTCCCAGTCAGCTCAGAAACTCATCCCTCACTATAATTTAAGTTTAGAGACCTCCCATAGACTTGACCGCAGCTCAGAAACTCATCGCTCACTATAGTTCCAATTCGGAGACCTCCGATAGACCTAAGCGTGGGTCAGGACCCATCGATAAACTCAATACCAGCAAAGCCGTAGCAAGGCCCTGGTCTAGCTTCCCGGACAGAATTTCTTCATAAGGGCGTCACATGCCTGGACGACGACTGTCATAGATACTTTGATATCTAGATGGTAAAAGTATACCATCGAATAATTGGTACACAAATCATTCACGATTATCCCGACCGCTGGCGCCACAGCGCCTTTGTATCTTTATTGTGCGAAAAGACACCTTTAAAAAATTTTTTTACGACAATGTCATATTTTTCATAGATGGGGGAAGGATCAAAGAACATTTTTGTGCAAGAAACGAAAAATCGATTTTTTGGTCATTTGGGACAAAAGTTTCGCCGAAGTCTCCCCTGAAATAAATAATATGATTTTTTATTTCAGTCAAGTTGGCAAAGCTGACATCCAACGCCAAAGACGATATCGCCAGCCTAGAGCGAGACGTACGTATCAGCCGTCATCCTCGCTACAGAACAGGTCACCGAAAAAGGAAAATTGAAAGCGGTATATAATTGATATTTTGTTTTAATTGAGAATTGAGAATATACCTGTAGCAGTTGTGACTGAAGATTAATTTTTATGTCCTCAAATACTGGTTCATCATTCAATCATTCTTCGGAGCGTAAACTATACTGTACAATACAATAATATACTTATCTTGCAACTTATTAAAAATCATGATTTGGAGAACTCGAAATTAGGACTACTAGTTTGGTTTTCCATATAGTTTGACAACATTATCTTTCATGATTTCTCCTCAAAAATGATTACGATAATACCGAATACATGGATAATATAAAAATCTATTCATGTTCAAATAGCATGGCAAAAGTTACTGGCAGGAGATCTGACAGCAGAGGAATTCTTGACCATGGTAGCGAATCTAAAACGCCATATGACCCAACGTATGGTTCAGTTGGAGAACGCTTCGTCAGAGGAAGAGATGGAATTGGACGAAGACCGGTATGACATTCCAGCAGGTAAATGACTTAATTGAGAATTCAAATCAAGGAAATTCGCAAATTAAAGATGTAGAAACCTTATGTCAAGGCTGTTTAGGACCTGCATATCGTACTTCCAGAATCAAACTCGAACAATTCAAATAAATATGTATTCTTTATGTATATATCTGCTCTAAAAACTCATGTAATACCATTTACTTAGATTTTAACGTAAATGTGAACAAAAAAAATGGTGAGATGTTACAGTCTTGTTCTAGGCGTGCGATACAAGTAGTTGAAGTACTCGTTGAGTTCTACCCAGAAATGCCCGACTCAAGTATTACAGTTTCATATTCACTTAACTTTGTTCAAGCCTTTGGAACGATCAACTATAGCCATTAGTCAATCAATATGAGAGAGTTATTATGCAATAAGATTATGTGTATGTGGAACTCTGGTTTTTGGCAGACAGTTTTAAGAATCCTTCATTCTAATTCCCATTGCAAAAGAAAACGTTCTGCTCTTGAATTGAAACATCAACTAGTTTATGGACATGCTTGTAATACACACATTTTCCTATATCATTGACCCCTTTCAGATAGACAGTGTTCTTATGAACTTATTCATTTTTTCCTTCCTAGAGCTTGATCCTGATTATGATCGGCAGCTTTTGGATGCAGTACGTGTGCGAGTACCACAGGCTCACGGTCCAGCACCTGAACAGGTACTCCAGCAGGAGCCTGAACAAGTACTCCGGCCGGCACCTCGACGACTACCTCGGCAGGCACCGCGACGACTACCCCGGCAAGCACCTGAACAGGTACTCCAGCAGGAACTTGAACAGGGACAGCCTCAAAGTGATGGTAATGAGTAGAATATACCTCGTATGGGTAGACGATAGTAAAACTAGGCCAAATAGTCGATTTTTTATGCGTCAAATGACTATATAAAGCTCACAGGTCTCCTTGGGAGAATACCTTATGACGTAAAAGTGTTATAGTCGAATTCAAGAGTATCAAAGTAATTCAGCTTTTTGATGAAATTATTGAAATTTAGTAGAACTAAAAATGCATTGTGAAATGTGCGTACAACGAAAGCGACTACACAGCCTAATATTCACAATTCAGCTATTGGAATTTTTCAAATTGAAACCTTCGACCACACCCTCTTCATTTGAATCGTAACTAAAGATTTATATTTTGCAGAAGGTGATACTGACGAGCCAGAGCAGGAAAACGCATGTATAGAAGCGAATGAGGGATCAGGTGAACTTCCTAATATTTTTGTACATTTTTTGTATATTTTTTGTATATTTTTTGTAATCCGATTGTGACGTGATATAGTTTTCACCTTAAGGCTACTCATTCATGATTGATGAAATTCAAGATACAAAGTACAATGAATAGACATCTCAACATATAATTTTATTTTTCCGTGGGGGAAAACATAGAGTCAGGTGATGAATCGGTGGATGAAGATGAGGCGGCAGGTATCGAATCAGGTCAGTTACGTAATATTTCCATGTTCAAAGAATGTGAGTCAACTGTGAAATATACTTTCAAACGTATGAGTTGGCATTTGTGCTTAATAAATCTCAAGATATAAAGTACAATGAAAGGGCATCGCAACATACATATATTTTAATTTTCTAGAGGGGAATGACATAGAGTTAGGTGCAGAAATAGCTGACGAAGTCGATGAATCCGTGGATGAGGATGAGAAAGCAGGTATCGGATCAGGTTAATTACATAATGTTCCATGTCGAAGAAGAAATATGTGAGGAATCTCAAGATATAAAGTACAATGAGTAGGCATCGCAACGGATATATTTATTTTCCAGATGGGGATAACATAGAGCCAGGTGTTAGAGCGGTGCACGAAGACAATGAACCAGTGGACGAAGGTGTGGAGACAGGTATCTTGCCTGCTACTACTGAGCTTTGCCAGGTCATCAATGATGAGACGGGTAATTATAATTCATTTAATAATGGGTAATTATTTTGTAAGAGAGAACTGTGGGGCCTCATTTTGAAGATCTATTTCCTGTTCCTAACTATTATTGCCCAATTTAGGAGAAATGGAAGTGGATGCGAGGAAACTGGATAATGTCAATTGTGCTGTGACCCCGCAAGATCTGGGTGCAGAAGAACAAACATTTAACAAGGGTAATAATAATAATATGAACATTATATCACAGAATTGCAAGGAGTGTCATAGCGACTGAAAAAATTACAGGTGAAAATTAGTACTTCATTATTTTGTTTCAGTAGTAGCAGCTGCACCGCAAGCAGACTCGCAACCAGCTGTGGCAGGTAATGATAATCATTGACTAGCATTGAAGTTTAAAAGTTCTCCTACGATGGACGTAGCCTTTATGGGAGTCACCACTAATTCTTATGGATTCTGGGTCCTCGTAGTAAGGCTGGATTTGAAAGATGCGTAGGATTTGTGACAGATTCGATCGTCTCAGCCACATCTTGACAAGTTTTTCGCTCCCAAAGAATACACACAGTTTCGTTCCTATCGCATTCTATTTGTTTATGCATATTCAAATAGTCCGAATTAGTAAATACATGTGGACCCGAACGGAACAGCTTAGCTTCATACAGACCTTTGAATTTTGTAATAAATACTTTGCCATAGGACAAAGTTTGTCAACACTCTGTGTCGTGAGTGAAAAATAATAATTTCTTTGCTTCGCGTCTGCTCTGTACGGATTCTTCAACGTTCATTGAGTCAGTATACAATTGTTATTATGCTACTGCTGGCTTTACTACTTATATTGGGTATCATCCTAGCGATGATGACCAAATGGTTCAAGTTAAATTCACTTCTTGCAGTGTCCAAGTCCCGGAAAAAAAAACCTACGCCGCAAAAGGAAACGGCTGGAGCTAAAGGGTGACACAATTACTGATGGAGAACTGCGACCGCCCAGCCCTAAGAGAATAGAAGGTAACTACCGGTATAATCGCACAATGGTGTATAATAGATTTACTGCACCTCCTTGACTGTCGATTGAATATTTCAATATTGATGAAATAATTTATGTGCAAAAATGGAAAATGGAAAATTGCTTCAGTATTAGAAAACAAAAAGAACGCAAATAAAAGCTGCAGATACTTTGAAGGTTTTTCAAAAGACTCAATCAAACACACGTAACTCTGGAATTTAAATTTCTGATATTTGAAATATCTACATATCAAAGAGCATGTAATGTAATTTATATTCAAAATCGTAGCGTGATTTTGAATGAGAATGCAGCTTAGTAGTACATAAAATCTATTTTTCATCTTTCGTAATTTTTTCTACGAGGATTAATTGTTATCATATTGTACAGGCATGAAGCACACTTTTATTCTTTACATAACTCAATTCTATATATAGAGAGATGTAGATGTAGTTTACACAAGTTCTTATCAGTTACTTATCGGTCATGTAGGTGATGAGTTTCATTCTCTCCCTCATTGATACATTCCAAAAGTGAATCCTTGAATGAACTTTTGATAGCCAGCCAGGTTTAGATACGTCGTACGTGTGTATTCAATTAATGTTGGACGTAACTGTGTTTAGAGATAAAACTGTCGTGCCTAATTTTGAAGATGTATTTTCCGTTTCTAACTATTGTTACCCAATTGAGGGGAAAAAAAATCGAATGACAGAGAATTGGGTGTCGTTGATCCTGCTGTGACCCCACAAAGTCTGGGTGGCGTCGATCGTGCTGTGACCCCACAAAGTCCAGGTGCGGCAGACGTTACACGAAACAGCGATAAGGATAAAAATATAAACTTTGTACCACGATATTGCAAAAAGTATTGCAGCGACCGAAAAATTCACAAGAGTTATTTTTTATTTTCGTTTCAGGAGAAGCAGGTACGGCACAGACAGGTACAGCACCAGATGTGGCAGGTAACGACAGTCATTGGCTGATAAAAGAATTGAAATTTCCGTCTATGACGGAGGTGGTGTTCACTCAATGGGAATCGATGGGTCTTTGGTGCTTGATTAATTCTCAGAGGCACAGAGAGGACTTGCAACAGATTCACTTGTCTTAGCCACATCTCTACAAGTTTCTCACTCCCAAAGAATACATATAATTTCGATTCGGCCCCATTCTATTTAATAAGTATCCGAATTTATTATTTGAATTCAAAGACCAGTTCAATAATACATGTAAAAAATGAGTCGATAAAGGTCTGAGTCAAAGAGCAAAATTTGTACACATACTGAAGTTTCGTAGTAAATACTTTGCGATTGGATTGAGTTCGCCAACACTCTACGTGACAGATGCAAGTAAATTATTGCAGTGGTCTGAATATGGACCGACCTAGCTTCTATGATAATAATTTGCTCATAATATTTGCATTTTATTGGTCAAATTCTATGGCAATCGGTCGATAACAAAGTTCATTCACTGCATGCAGCTAATTTCTTAAAAAAAAATCAAAACTTCTGCAACTCTAGTATTTATATAATGTATTATACTAGCCATAATGGCCGAATTGTTCAAGTTAGATTTACATCTTACAGTGTCCAAATCCCGAAAAAAAAATCTACGCCGCAAAAGGAAACGGCTGGAAATAAGAGGGAGGACATGATGATGGAGGGAGGAGATGATACCGGTGAACAAGTGTGGCCGCCTAGCTGGAAAAGAAGAGAAGGTAACATTTCGTAAAATGGCTCAAAGGTGGAAAATGGAATTACTGCGATTCCTTAACTTTGTTCATGAATATTTCGGTTTTCATTAAATATGATTTGTGTGCAAAAATGTAAAATAGAAAATTGGTTCAGTAGGTATTGGAAATCAAAATGAAACATAAGTCTTATCTGCACAATCTTGTAAGCTTAGCTTTGTTACAAAGGAGTTATTCAAACAGACGCAACTTTGGAATTTCAATCTCTAATATTTGAAGTTTATACATATTGTAGATGATAAAAAATCAATTACAATCCAAAGTAACGTGATTATGATTGCACAAATACAGGCTAATAGGTAGTGGCGCAGTAAATCTATTTTGCATCTTTCGAAATGTTACTACCGGCATATGTAATAAATTACACAATTAGAATTCGTCATTTATTCTACGATGATTGGTTGTCATTATATGAATATAAGTATAGGAAAAAGTTCTACTCTATAACTTCATTGTCTATACAAGGGTATCGTTATAATTCACGTGGATTTTCATTATCAATCACCCATTCGTCGCAAAATATGAGTTTCATTTTCACTCTCAATAATACCTTGAATAAATGAATGTCGGAATAAACTTTCAAGTGGCCAACCATGTTTGGATGCGTCGTACGCGTGCGCTCATGTAGGCAAGGGCATGCGTCCACTTTGAACGGTTTTTTGTGGAATTGTGTGCCTTTGCTTTATGGATGCAGTGTTGACAGTATTCGAACTATGACTTTGCGTGTAGCGACAAATTACAGGGACCACTTTTGATTATTGGAGCCCATGTTTGGATGCGTCGTACGCGTGCGTTCATGTAGGCAAGAGCATGCGTCCACTTTGAACGGTTTTTTGTGGAATTGTGTGCCTTTGCTTTATGGATGCGGTGTTGACAGTATTCGAACTATGACTTTGCGTGTAGCGACAAATTACAGGGACCACTTTTGATTATTGGAGCCCATGTTTGGATGCGTCGTACGCGTGCATTCATGTAGGCAAGGGCATGCGTCCACTTTGAACGGTTTTCTGTGGAATTGTGCGCCTTTGCTTTATGGATGCGGTGTTGACAGTATTCGAACTATGACTTTGCGTGTAGCTACAAATCACAGGAACTACTTTTGATTATTGGAGCTCATGTTTGGATGCGTCGTACGCGTGCATTCATGTAGGCAAGGGCATGCGTCCACTTTGAACGGTTTTTTGTGGAATTGTGTGCCTTTGCTTTATGGATGCGGTGTTGACAGTATTCGAACTATGACTTTGCGTGTAGCTACAAATCACAAGGACTACTTTTGATTATTGGAGCTCATGTTTGGATGCGTCGTACGCGTGCATTGATGTAGGCAAGGGCATGCGTCCATCTTGAACGGTTTTTTTTTGGACTTGTGTGCCTTCGCTTTATGGGTGCCGGCATTGACAGCGTTTGAACTATGGTTCATAATCGGAGTACGAGATACATTTCGATTTTTTGTTACATATTCCTTATTTTATGTTTATATTGATCGTTTGGCTAAAGCAACTACAAGAAGCATTGGTCATGAACAGTTGTCGATTTTCGTATGCACCAATCTTCCGAACAAGTTCTCTAAATTCTTATAAATATAAGAGTACCCACCTAGGACAGACACAGGTTTCTTGAGGTAGAAAGACAGTTCAAGCAGAGGCCACATCACAAATCTAACGTGAGCTTATAATCATATAAAATTAGTAGAGCTTTACTGAAATAATTTCAAATTCTAGCCGTAACATATTTGAGACAGTTTGAAGTAGCTAATAATAGCTGTTTTTTACGCGGTGATTTTAAGACATACAATCTAAAAATGCTTGCAAAATACAGAAAAACTGAATTAATTTGTGAAATTTTTTTACCTTGTCAACAATGAAGTTATACTATATATTTCCCATTTTTCATTCGAAAAACCTGTTTATTGCATACGCTGAAGATTTTTTTTTATCTTACAGGACCAAAATGTATAGTGCGTGAAAGCTGAGGGCCTCCAAATCAAGGTTTTGTTTTATGCGGAGGCCCGTGGAAGAGTGCCTGAAATGCTCGAAGCCCCCCCACAACATATACCTATAGCTATCCTAACTGAATAGTTGCAATAAATCAATACAATAAAGATTAAAAAAATTTAACAAAATTTTACCTGCGTTATAATTTTAAAAATTCCCTCAGCCCCGAGAAAAAATGGTTTTTGACAATCCAATTCCAGTTTTGGTTCTGTACAATTATTTTGAATTCCAGGTATATTAATTTGATGAAATTTTATCTGTTGATACCGAAACATTTTTCCTATAACTACTTTTAAAGCTGATTTGAAAGAATTATACACAGATGGGAGTGAGGTAAACAGATGGTGCAATTTTTCACATCAGTAATTTTCAATAATTTTTCGTGGCAAATTGTACGCACAAAAGTGATTTCGTGAAAGCTCTCACTTTCACTTGATCACTTACACTTAATGAGTCAATTAACGTGAACATTACTAAAGTTGTATATTCGAAAAATGTAGCTCCCCCCACTCCTAACATTGCCAAACCGGAACTTGAGACAAATTGATATGTATATGTTGCATTCCATGCCAACCCGTCCTACCAATGGATTTTGCATCTCCGATTTCGCTGAAATTGGGGCACTTTTTTGTACCCCTAGAGAAAAGTTTTTATGATTTTTTTCAGATTTTTTCATCTAGCCAATCGGGAGATATGAATTTTTTAAGATTTTGTGGATTTTTTTTTTAAATAGCCATAACTTAGTGGAAAATTGTCCGATTTGGGTTTTCTTTTTTTCAAAATTCGTGTTTCTTGATGAATTTTCTGAAAAGTTTGTGCAAAAAATTATTCATCATGAATTCGATTGTTTTTTTTTTTCATTTTAAACTTAAAACAGCGATTTTAAGATTGTTTGTATCCTTCGTTTTTTTTGTTAAATTTTTCAAAAATATTACTCCGCAAAGCACGAATTTTGAGCCTAGTCTCGTAATAGGATAATGATGGGTTATAATTTTATTTAAATTTTGAAATTGATTTTTTTATCATGTTTTTTTTCTATTATTTAACATTTTTTATCCACACAATTTTTCATTCACCGTTATTTTTCAATATTTAACTGATATTTTGACTCTGTTGAAATATCTCTTGCAAATATCTTCGATTCTTTAACTCACATTTTCGTATTTTTTAAATCATAAATCCGAGTTTTTTGAAAATTTTCAAATTTTTTTCCGAAATTTTCATATTAAGAATAATAACTAATATTATTCTAGTGTGCCAACTAGCCAAAAAAAAAATTGAATGAAAAACAAATTTTTATTGCTATAAACTACAAAAAAATAATTAATTTACAGAATTAGCACATTAGGATACTATCAGTTATTATTCTTTATAATAAAATTTCTGTAGGAAATCGCCAATAATACATAAATAGTGAAAAAAAAACATAAAAAAAAACTTAATTAATTTCAAAATTAAGAAAAAATTATAGCCCATCATTATCCCATTACGAGACTAGGCTCAAAATTTGTGTTTTGTGGAGTCATATTTTTGAAAAATTCAACAAAATAATCGAAGGATACAAACAATCTTAAAATCGCTGTTTTAAGTTTAAAATGAAAAGAGAACAATCAAATTCATGATGAATAATTTTTTGCATAAATTTTTCAGAAAATTCATCAAAAAACACGAATTTTGAAAAAAAAAAACAAATTGGACATTTTTCCACTAAGTTATGGCTATTTAAAAAAAAAATCCGCGAAATCTTAGAAAATTCATATCTCCCGATTAGCTAGATGAAAAAATCTGAAAAAAATCATAAAAACCTTTCTCTAGGGGTACAAAAAAGTGCCCCAATTTCAGCGAAATCGAAGATGCAAAATCCATTGGTAGGACGGGTTGACATGGAATGCCCCATATACAAATGTATATACAAATATATATATATTCAAATATATCCGAATATGTATAAGTATTAAGCATTGAAGAGCTGATATTCGTTGAACAATTATGGATATTTTGGCATTTCAACATTACATTTTTTGGGATTTTTCAGATTTCGGTATATTACGCGTTCGGAACTTTGAGCTTTCGGACTATTTATATTCGATCTGTTGAAAAGTCGGTATTTTTTTTGTCGGTATTATGCTAGTCTGTTCAGACATCTTTTGGAAATTTTACCTATTCGATATTATGCTGTGCGGTATTCGATGGTTCTGTTATATAAATGTTGGAATTTTCATTTTCGATAAATTTAGCAATCGTAACATAAAAATTCGGTATTTCACGCTTTCGGCACTATCAACATTCGGAATTCCGACCCGGCCCCTCTTGGTCCTTGTTCGAACATATCTCATTGCTCCCAGTTCAGCTCACGTGTATATTTTCTAGGCGTGCTCATCAATGAAACAATAACAAATTATTATTGAGAGAAGGTATCAGCCGATACACTCAGTGAAATTATTACTGTCAAATTATTAACTGTGTGACTTTTTGCCACCCCAAGGAAATAACTACAGTTAACTCCATTATTCTCGTTGCTTCATTTTCAGTCATATTTTAATGAATAATATGATGAGAAAAAATTATGGACGATCCGGGAATCGAACCCGGGCCTACCGCAGCCTATCCGTGGACTTATGCCAATAGACCACCTTGCTCGCCCACGGACCGCCGTAATCTTTCTCATCACTTTGTCTCTATCGTGTACTATTTACATTATTATTGAGAGAATATACTTATGCGTGGCATAAGTCCACGGATAGGCTGCGGTAGGCCCGGGTTCGATTCCCGGATCGTCCGTAATTTTTTCTCATCATATTATTCATTAAAATATGACTGAAAATGAAGCAACGAGAATAATGGAGTTAACTGTAGTTATTTCCTTGGTGTGGCAAAAAGTCACACAGTTAATAATTTGACAGTAATAATTTCACTGAGTGTATCGGCTGATACCTTCTCTCAATAATAATGTAAATAGTACACGATAGAGTCAAAGTGATGAGAGAGATTAAGGCGGTCCGTGGGCGAGCAAGGTGGTCTATTGGCATAAGTCCACGGATAGGCTGCGGTAGGCCCGGGTTCGATTCCCGGATCGTCCGTAATTTTTTCTCATCATATTATTCATCAAAAAAAAAACAAATTATATCTCTATTCGAAAGAAACGTTTCAAAAATGTGAAAAATAACTTCAAAAAATGAATTCCAAATTCAAATATTTTTGATCATACAGTGAAAAAAAAAGGATTTTTTTGACAATTACTTTGTTACGCGACTCTTGCCTACGAAACGTAGAATAATGCCTTAGCTCAAGAAATTAGGAGTTTCGGATTTTCGGAATTCTTGACTTTCGGAGTTTTGAACTTTCGAAATTCTGACCTTTCTGATCCATACGCCGTCGGTTCTTCGACCATTCGTCATTTGACTGTTCTGAATATATCTTTTATATCCTCTGGGCTATCGAAATTTTTTTCTGATCATTTTCTCTTCATAACCTTCACCATTCGTGAACTCAATTCTTTCAATACCATTATTTATCAGAGCTCTACGCTTTCTGATTGTTGAAATACGTTTTCGCGTTATGTAGGTATAGTTATATTCTCTACTTTTTCAGTCGGTCCATTGCTCTATCTGACATTTCATCTTTTGAGTTGTACTGCGTTAGAGACTTTGACATTTCTTTTTGAAAAATTTCGGGACTTCACATTTTCGAAGGATTTTGGTTATACGCAAATAAATTCGGAATTTCGACCGTTCGGAGCTTTGACAATTCGAAACTTCGACCCGGCCCCAGATCTATGTAGATAATCAAGCTGCAATGAATCTGGGGAATAGCCCTGAAAATCATAAGAGAATCAAACACATCGACATCAAGTTGAAATACGTCAAACAGAAAATAGAAGACGGAGAAGTCAAGCTCGAGTACTTAAATACCGAAGAACAACCAGCAGATATACTCACCAAACCCTTGTGTAAGGAAAAATTCATGAAATTTAGAAAAATGTTGAATCTTGTTTGAGGTGTTTATTGGAGGGGGGTGTGAGCATATATGCACCCATAGATAAGTTTACATGTTCGTAACAGAAAGTCACTAGTTTTAAGTTGGCAACCAAACTGTAGCTAGTTTTAGGTTGGCAGCGGAATCTTTCCTGTGAATATAACCAGTCCTGTAAGAACCACAAATGGTGGAACATGTAAAGCGAAGCATGAGTATAGCATATAAAAGAAAACAATGAAAGCACTCAAACAATTACTAAAAAAAAACAAACGCAATTGATTTTCACCCAAACCCTAAATCCACGGAACCTATAGAAAACAAAAACGAAGTGATTGAAATATTTTAATTATGATAATAATAAATATAATAAATTTACCAACCATGGAATAAAATTTGAACCTCTTGCTCGAAAAACATACGAAGAAAAGTTAGGAATCAAAGTATTTGAGTGTGTTCTCATTATTTCAAGCATAAATCCGTGGCTCGGATATTCTTCCGATGGGATAGTATTTGAAAATAAGGTACCGGTCAAATTATTCGAAATTAAATGTCCGTATCCGTAACAAGTAATATCGATATCGTGATTGAAAATATTGATTATATTGTAAAAGACCAAGATAATAATCTAGTTTTGAAACAAAACCATACTCATTATGCCCAAATACAATTGGGAATGGCTTTATTAAATTTGAGTGAAACAGATTTTATACTATTTGCGTCATTTAATACAAGTATGAAAATAATTACCGTTGAATATGATACAAAGTTTGCTGAGGAGTTGTTACTGTCTTTGAAATCAGTATTTTTTAATAATATGCTGCATTATCTTTGTACAGCACAAAAAACTACTTGAAAAAAGACTCGATTACTTTTTAAGTTTTAACTATTTTTGTAATTTATAACTTGTTGCTAAACATATTGAATTTTTATTGTGTTGATAAGTAATAATTATTTTATAACGATAAATTGTGTTTAATTGAACTGTGTTAATTTCTGCTATTATAATTTTGACAAAACATAATTCATTCGATATTTATTATCAAGTAAGTACGTATAATTGTGAATATGATAAAATAAATTAACAGTGAAACTTGTCGTTGTTCAGAATGGGTGAACTCATATTGACAATTGCAGTTATCACTGTCATTACTTTATCAGCATGAGCAACTAGATCACTTGGCATTTTTGATCCCAAAACTTTGAAGACCTTCAATCTTTGATTTGAACGTTCAATATGGATTCTTGCTCTAGCAATCTTGGCACTCTTTCGAGCTTATTTCCGTGAGAATTGTTTCTTATCTTCATTAAATGGTGATCAAATAAGTTAGATATAATTTCTTATGCATAAATTTTCTCCTCGTAATCCTTTATCAACCATTATCGCGTCTCCTTTTTCTAGCAAATCCGATATCTTTGATTGTTCAAAAATAGCATCATCCGAAAGTTTACCACCATATGCTTTGCTCACAAATGATATCATACCTCCAGGAGTAACTCCAGTTATAAACTTGATTATGAAATCACTTTTGTAACGAGAGTATGTAGCTTGTTGACAGCAGAGTTCATTTGGTCTTTGAATATGTATTTCGGTACAATCCAAGACTACCTCATTAACATCATTAAATTCTGCGAAGCATAATGGAATATTTTCAGATATTTCTTCTTTCGACGGAAAATATACCGCACTCTTTAGACAAAAATGTAATTTAATTATCATCCCAAGGATAATTTTTCGGCATTGTGATATTGATCTATATTTAAATAGTGCTTTGAGAATTGCATAAGATACATTATGTTTTAATTTCATAAAGGTCATTGTAATTTTACTTTTAAGGTTCATAGTTCGTAACTTATATACTGGATAAGCACACTCAACAAGCTGTATTCGTTTATTCAAAATTTTGAAATTTCTAATTCCAGTTAACGTATTCAGTTCAGAATCAGTGTTGATCGTTTCAAAATAATCATGAATGAAGTCTCCGCTCGATACTTGTGTGCCAAAATCAATTAATTTTTTTTCCAAAGGTACAGAGAAGTTAGATTCATTCGGAGTAGTCTCATTTGATTGAGATTCCTTTATGTCATTAACACTAACTTGATGGAAAGATTCAAGATTTACTGGATCCACACAATTTTCTATCCCAGAATCACTCTGTGATTTTTTATTTTCTCTTTCCAAGTATCGTGTTCTTCTTAAATTAGTTTTAACTAACTCTTCTTTCACATTCGCCACTGCATTTGGTAAATTACACGATGGTACTGCATTTTTTTTTTTAAATGATGCTGGTGTGTAGAATCCATATATTAAAGTACGTGACGGGTGTTCGGATGTCCCGAATTTTTGAAATTTAGTTCGTTATTTTGAATTTTGATTCGTTATATGGGTGCTACTTTATTTTCTGATTTGAATTCCGAGGCTTCGTTACTTTCCAGGTCGTTCTTCTCGGGGATTTCGATTTCCAGGAGTCGCAATACGTGGTTCTCGCGCTCCAGGTCATTTTCTTCGGGGATTACCATGCCCAGGAGTCGCGACACGTGGTTCTCGCACGCCAGGTCGTTCTCTTCGGGGATTACGATGTAATCCTTGTCTCTGGTGGACGGTAAGGACATTTCAGTGACTTTTGGTGAAATAACGTGTATAATTTCTTGATTCCGGGCCATGCGTTATATGCCTCTAGTGCAGGATATTATAAAGAGTCTGTTGGTCACAATAGTTTGTCATATTTTATAATTTGAGTCCCTCAAAAGGCCAAGGGACACGCTTTTTGAAGTTCTATTTGGATTTGCCCATACACGTATATATATTCATCATAAACCGTCGAAGAGTTACGTATTTGAATCAAATATATCGCGTTTAATATGTAATCCATCTGTGTGAAAATAACAAGTGTCAAAAAACATGGGAATCTATAGGAGAAAGAAGACAAAATATTATTATTAGGGGTGTGCGGGTAGACCTTTTTTCGGGTCGGGTCGAGTCGAGCAAATTTTATTTGTGTCGGGTCGAATACCCGAAACTTTCGGGTACTCGAATCGACCCGAATACTCGAACGGTTTCGGGTACTCGAACATTTTCGGGTACTCGAACATTTTCGGGTACTCGAACGTTGCGGGGTACACAAATTTTTTCGGGTACTAACATGTTTCGGAGTACTCGCATATTTACCGGCACTTAGCTCGGATACCTATCGGGTTTTAGAAAAATGTCTCTATGCATCCATGTCTTTGGGAAATTCAAATGTAGTCGATATTGATGTCATTTTAAACCTAGTAATTTAATTAATAATTACTAATCTAGGCAGTATAGTTAGTAGTGAACAATGAGGACCAAGATGCGGGATGTATTTAAAAAATGTATTAATCTGTTCATAAATTTAATGAATTATATGACCAGTCTTGAATAGTAGTTCTTCTAAAACTTCACAGTTATCCGAGCTGAGTGCCGGTAAACATATTAGAGTACCCGAAAACATTCGAGTACCCGAAAACATTCGAGTACCCGAAAACATTCGAGTACCCGAAAACAGTCGAGTACCCGAAAACATTCGAGTACCCGAAGACATTCGCGTACCCGAAGGTATTCGGGTACCCGATATCACGGGTAACGAAAGAATCTCGACTCGACGAGTACTCGACCCGACCCGAGCACCGAGTATCCGAGTAAATCGGGTACCCGCACACCCCTAATTATTTTGTTTTACTTCACTAAGTTACTATCAGAATCATATTAATTGATCGATATAATGTCAAAATTCCAAGGAATTGGAGTGGAATATCTGAGTGTTGACACAGGTGAAGATGGGGATAATACAGATATGAGCAACATACTTCAGATCGAATTCATGAATTCATTGACACCTAATGGTCTTCCACCTCATAACCTAACGTTAAAAGTGGGAAGTATCGTTGTTCTGTTACGTAACCTATACCTCTCACAGGGACTATGCAACGGCACTAGACTGGTTGTCAAAAAGCTGAATCAGTATCTGATCTGTACAAAAATTATGAGCGGAAATTGTGCCGGAGTAACTGTACTGATACCACGAATAGACTTATCACCGAGCGAAGAGGATGTACCATTCAGGATGGTGAGAAGACAGTTTCTAGTGAGATTAGGGTTTGCGATGACAATCAATAAGTCACAAGGCCAATTTTCCGATGGCGTTGTAGTGTATTTACCAAATCCCGTGTTCAGTCATGGTCAACTCTACGTTGCTTTATCCAGAGTTAAGTCAAATATCAATTCAATAGTGTTGCTGATAAAGGAATCGATCGAAAAATCAAATGGTAAGGTGTGTACAAGAAATACTATGTAGAAAGAAATCCTCTCAATTTGTTCCGGGGAATATGCAATGGCACTAGATTGGTTGTAACAAAATTGAACCAGTATTCAATGAGTTGCACAAATTGAAAGTGTTGTTGACACAGAAATCTGTCACTGTTAATCGTGAAAAATCTAATATTCAATCATGTACAAGAAATATTGTCTACAAAGAGGTTCCAGGTGCCTCGTAAGTCAATCGATTCAGTAGCAAATGAACAATAATGATAACGGAATGTCGAACATGACTAGCTGCTAATCCTGTTTGTCTGGACAACAGCGCTCTAAAAATTAGCTGCTCAAATATCCTCTGGGTACGAGCGCTACAAAAGTTAGCTGCTAAAGCCTCGTCTGGGCATGAGCACTACAAAAATTAGCTGCTAAAACCTCGTCTGGGTATGAGCGCTACAAAAACTAGCTGCTCGCTACTAGGATTGGCTTAACAAAGTATCACAGCAATTGTAGTATCCAAGTGAAATAGTAGTCATAGGAATGCAGTAGTTTTTGTTTTCATTTTTTTGTTCCGAAGTCATTCAACCCTCAATCATTCAGTCTCCAAAGTTTGTGACGATATAGTGGTCGTTCAGATGACAGAGGCCCTTTCCCACGACCCTGTGTGTCCCGAAACTACAATGACGCGCAGAACCATAATGAGGTGGTGCATCACCGCGGTGCAGGATGTCAATAACAATAAATTTTTCGTCGAGGCATCTGCTGCAATTGAATGTCAGAGAAGCGACTGACCGAAAGCATCGCGAGAAACTGAAATTTCGAAATTATGTCGATAAATCATAATATATCGACCGGCCCCAATAGAAAAAGGCTATTACGATGCGTAGGTTCAGCCCAGTGGTATCTCGCGGTGGAGGCTAGAACAAGGCAAACTCCGAAAACGCCAGAGGACGTGTATACAGAGCTCCGTATACGCCTTATAGAGTTCAGTCGGCCTAGGCACTTCATAGTTACCAGCTGAATGTTGTGCGCGCTCGCGAGCTAAATCTCGCTCACTCGATCACTGACAACCTAGCGAGCGTAGCGAGTAAGGAACAACGCTCAACTAACCAAGTGAGCGAGCGAACGAGTGATCTCTTAATAGTAGAAATATAATATTATTATATATTCAAAAAAATACACAGATAATAGTAGACGTTTAAAAACTTTCGGAATTAAATGAAAGAATTAAATATTTATAGAGTAAAGGCTTGAAAAAAGAAATGAGTCATTGAAACTTGAAAAAATGGAGAATGTACTTAAAAAATTTCTTTTAATCCAAATATTCTCAAATGCTTACTACTTTCAGTATCTGGTTAAGAATATATAAATGACTTTTATATAACGAAAGCATGTTTTCCTCGCTTTTTGATGCCTCTGTATGGGACCTAAAGTAGTACTTTTAAGTCCTAGGACTTTTCGTGCCACATTTAGGTCCTAGGACTCAAAAGTACTACTTTAGGTCCTATACAGGACTCAAATGTGCCACATTTAAGTCCTAGGACTTAAAAGTACTACTTTAGATCCTATACAGAAACATCAGAAAGTCGCTAAACATGGCTTTGTTGTATAAAATATGGTGTGTACCAAGGCTAAGTGGGCTCTTCGACCTTGTGTGGTTGCAGTACTCGTCTTCGGCTCGCAACGCACTCGTCTTCGACTCGTGCTAGCTCGCCTCTGACTCGTACTGCAATCTCCACACTCGGTGTAAAAAAGCCCACTTTACGCCCTTGGTACACAACATACTATTTGGATTCGACTCGCAAATTTATTAAATTATTAATTTACCTGTTAAAATGTAATCACTTTTTATAAAATGCAAAGAGCAAACTACCATGTGTTCTGTTACATTTCTTCCAATTTTTAAAACTTGCTGCCACATTTTTCTACAATCCACTTTTTCATGTTCACCAAAATAATTTTGAATTTTCGCGAAATTATCATTTGGTTTGGGAAAATGGTAAAATCTAACGTCTGGATTACTATATGCTCTACTACTGTCGGCGCGTAAAGGTTTGGCGCTTCTGTTTGAGTGATCATAACTTCTACAGGAAAATTGGTAGAGCATCGAGTCTGGTAAGATCGGAAAGCGCCAGGTTTTCTGCGTCTAATGGTAGCTCGCAAATTTCCGTGTAAAAATCCTGAAAACCGTTATGATCTCCGAAAAGTCAAAAAACGTAGTTTTTCGGAGTCCATCGCCGTACGTCATTTTAAACTCGTCACCGTTTATCTGAAATGAGTGTAAAAAATCTTGAAAAATTTAGAAATATTCCCTGAACATTGACGAACATGATAGAGTTTGGTAATTCCAAAAATATTCAAAAACCTGGACGCCAGGTGCAAAAAGGTCCAATGGTGCGATTTCGAGAACGGATCGGTACGGGCGAACCTGAGCTGGCTCAAAATTTTCGTCGGGATGTACACATTTTGATTCCGTAATCAGTTTTTGGTTCCCAATAGTGAACTTCCAGTAATCGACGTCAACAATTTTTCAAATTTGCGCGGGGCCGCGTGCATCCCAGCCGCGATAGTCGTCGCTGCATTTCCCCCCACGCCCCACCCGTCGCAAACTCTATTGTTACTCGCAGCTTATGCGGCCACTGATATACAATGTGTATGCAGTCGTGAATATCGATTTTAATACCGAAAAATCTCTTGGCGATTGAAATGAATTAAATTAAATCGATGTAAATTATAATTTTTTAATGACGGAACGCATTTTTGGCGAGCTTTTGGTGTACGTATCAAATTGTGCAGAAATTGAAGAACATTTTATATAACCGTCGAAAAAAAAATTAAATTACTAACAATTTCCAGAATGTATATATTTTTTCATTGCGATTGATTCGAATATTTTTTTTCAACGGGTTATTCAAATAGCCCAATGAACTATAGCAAATGTTATTATACGACTTTTCCACTTCACAAGTTATCTATTAGTTTTTCCATATTCGAAATCGACGAAATTCAATTTCAAATAAATAATGAGGATACCTGTAACAAATAATCGGCACATAATGATGGTTGGCTTAATTCAATGCTCATGTTATGTGTATAATGAACACTTTTCATAGTTGTTCTTTAAACATCTAATAATAAAAAATTAAAAAAGTATTTCAAGGTACAGAGAACAAGCTTTCGAAAAGAACTTCGTAATATTTTTTCAAAAGATCTTTTCAACAGAACTTTATACCAGTTTTTTTCCGAACGCGCACAGATTTCCGGGAAGTGATTGGGCAAAAAAATTCTCCGGAAGTATTTTTAAGTGAAAGAAAAAAACTACGATCCGGCCTCTCAAAAATTTTGTTACGTAGGTTTTTAGCGCAGTTAGTCAACTATTAGTATGGAATATTGTTCATTATCTGAATATATTACATAGTTTGATATTTTTATTCGTATCCTATCCATTCATATTTTTTAAGAATTAAAATATTTTTTTCAAAGGATTATTCAAATAGCTCAATGAACTATAGCAAATGTTATTATACAACTCTTCCACTTCACAAGTTATCTATTAGTTTTTCCATAGTCGAAATTGACGAGATTCAATTTCAAATAAATAATGAGGATACCTGTAACAAATAATCGGCACATAATGATGGTTGGCTTAACTCAATGCTTATTATATGTGTGTAATGAACATTTTTCAGGGTTCTTTAAACTAATAAAACACTATGTTTATCTATAAAATAATTTATTTTGCTGAGAGCATAAAAAAGGGTTTAATAACGTTAAATTAATACTTCCCTCTTCAGCACATTGATATAAAAATCTCAAGAAAAAACAAATCTCGAACCATTCCTTCACCAGAAAGTACAATAAAATAAGACAAAATAAATCAATTCGAATGAACAATTCCACGTATTAATCTTATCAGATTTCACTCGAAATGGAATATAATATATATTTTGTATATATTGAAAACTTTTGTTTTCTACTCACTCTTTCTGGAAGAGAAAGAGTGATGGTTTTGGCGAGGGTTTTGGCAGGGATGAGGTTAAGAGTTCAGTTCTAAGCCTTCGATATTTTAGAATTCCTCAGATGACAATTTTCTCGTATTTGACGAGATAGAGGTCTTTCATCACTGGAATTAGCGTTGTTGTAATCGGGAGTCTGGTGTTATCGGAGGGCTAATAAAAATATAATATAATAATAATAATAATAATAATAGTTTTTCAAAAGATCTTTTCAAAAGAACTTTATACCAGTTTTTTTTTCCGACCGCGCACAGATTTCCGGGAAGTGATTGGGCAAAAAAAATCTCCGAAGTATATAGGTATATAAGATTTATAAGTCATGAAAGAAAAAAAAAAAACTACGATTCGGCTACTCAAAAATTTTTTTACGTTGGTTTTTCGCACAGTTATTCAATACTATTAGTATGAAATAAAAATTCATCATCTGAATATATATATATTTTGATATTTTTATTCGTATCCTATCCATTCATATTTTTTGATAATTAAAATATATTTTTTTAAAGTATTATTCAAATAGCTCAATGAACTATAGCATATCATACGACTTTTTCACTTCACAAGTTATCTATTAGTTTTTCCATGTCCGAAATTGACGAGATTCAATTTTGAATAAATAATGAGGATACCTGTAAAAAATAATCGGCTTATAATGATGGTTGGCTTAACTCAATGCTTATGTTATGTGTGTAATGAACATTTTTCAGGGTTGTTTTTCAAGATCATGAAACACGATGTTTATCTATATAAAATAATTTGTGTATATTGAAACGTTTTGTTTTCTACTCACCCTTTCTGGAAGAGAAAGAGTGATGGTTCTGGCAGGGATAAGGTTCAGAGTTCAGTTCTAAGCCTTCGATATTTTAGAATTCCTCAGATGACAATTTTCTCGTATTTGACGAGATAGAGGTCTCTCATCACTGGAATTAGCGTTGTTGTAATCGGGAGTCTGGTGTTATCGGGGGACTAACTTTATTTTGTGTGAATGTGAGTATGTCAAGTGTAAATATCGCGTGTGTCTGAATACGTGGCGTATAAATATTGTATGAATGTCCAACTATTCTGTTGCCAGGTAAACCCACTTCTTAAGACTTATCTGCCTGACAGCTAAACGGATATTCTCCAGAATTCTAAGTGAATTTAGTTTCATATTTCTACTGACTCTAATGAAGTTGAATTTCGTGATAAATTATTCTAAGAGGTAATTTCTTAAACGGTTATGCAATGGGTAGGATACTCGCAATGGAATACGGCTATTGAGCCTGGCTTATACTCAGAGGATCAACTGTGTCACCCCATTCTCAACATGCTTCATTCAATCGTAGTCTCATCGTCAGATTCGAAGTCAATATCTGTTTCTGATTCTGTATCTTCATTGACGTCGATTATCATTGGCTCGACAGCCATTGCCATTGCCGACTCGCTATCAATGTACTTTTGTTGAATGTTCTCTGCATGCCTGACACAGTTTGGCCATAGATCTGAGGGAATATTGTTCATGATATCCACACATAATCGATGAACGTCATTTATTTTAAAAGTTTTGTTTTGTGTAGCGACTTTATTTTTCACGTATGCCCATATCAGTTCAATAGCATTGAACTCGCAATGAGCAACAGGAAGCCACAACAATTTCACGCTGTCGCCCCTCAGTTCTTCAATAATTTTTTCCAGGAGATATTTTTTTGGATAGTGATATGGACGAGACTGAAGGAGCAAATTTGCTTTCGTCAAATCGTTAAATGATGTTGCATATTCTGGCAATGGTATGTTCCTGTTATCCATCCATTCAATTATTTTTGCCTTTCTCCATGCTGTCGTGGGATTCCGATAGTCCGGATCAAGCATGGTGTGGTATGGAGCTTGATCTATCACGATAACTGATTTCTCTGGTATGACTGACAATACATGGCGGAACCATTCTTCGTAATGCTCAGCATTCATTTCGTCGTGATAGTCCATACTTCCCTTCTTTCCAACGAAGCACTTCATGCAGTTATCCGCTAGGAATCCCTCTTTGCTCCCAATATGCAAAATGATCACTCTCCTGCCAGAACCAGAAGGTGTTACGAAACCCCCACGAAATCCCATGACCAGCTGAACTCCGCTGCGATATTCATCGAAATTATCACGATGATTATCGTTAGGTTGTACGCATTCAACCCATCCATGCGTACGAGACTGATTAGCCCCGCTCCATGTCTCATCGGTATAGTAAATTTTCCAATCGTTATTTCTGTAATGTTGTATCAATCTTAAAAATTCCGACCTCTTCCCAGCAATGACTTGACTCTCCATTAGAACCGGCCTCTTGTTTAGTCTTTTGTATTTAAATTTCATTTTTTTAAGTTGCTTCCTCAATGTGGTTTCGCAAAAATCCGGCAAATCTTCAACATCTTGTCTCAACTGCTTCATTAAATTTTCAACAGTGGGATACTCTTTCCTCATGTAGAAATCCATAATTTTTCTCCGAATAACACCCTGCAAGAATTCATCAAATTCAACTGATGGTCTCCCCGGTGCGTCCTCATATGGTTTTTTCCACACACCGCTATTCCCTTCATTTGTTACTCGATTTACTGTCCTTTTAGATATACCGAGACAAGATGCGGTCCTCTCTATGACTTTTTTAACATTCAGAACATGTCCCACAATTTTCTCCATTTCAAAATATGAACGCACCCTGTAAATCGTTTGCTTCATACGCACGCTCAAGGCCCCTGTGCGCGATGTTTTCAGTTGCTCCGCTTGATCAGATCTTCCAATTTCGTTTTTCACGCTAATAAAATCATTGTCAGATGTAGTATCAGAACTTTCTTCTGACATCGACATTTCAGATAAATTTCCAATGGTTTCGCCGGATTGGTCTGAGGCAGTATTTTTTACAGACATCTCATCATATTCATGCACTGCAGCTTCGTTTGGTTTGTCAAAATTCGCAATACCGTTGAGGTTATTCGTACAATCAGTTTCACATAATTCCACTTCCATTGTATCCGTCGTATTACAGTCGATAATAGTATTATCGGCTGTACTTTCGTGAGAAATGTTATCAACCTCCAGTTTAATTAATAATTGAAAGTGTCCATCTCTGTGCGATTCATTTTGCTGTCCAGTGAACAAGAGATAAATGGATGTCAGATTTCCGTTCTCTACCAAATTCTCATCCTTAAAATAGGTTCCATCAGGTAACATTCTAACGATGATAACATTCGCTTTGTAATATTCCGACGCTGCACGGCACTCGACCAATGAGCCAAACTCTCCGGATCTCCCCATTTGTGAACGGTATTTGTGCTTCGTATTTATGTCCAATCCATATTTCACCCAAACTTCATATTGCGACCATCGTTGAACTACATGTGCGACGACTTCTTGGCGTACAACATGGTGACTCCTCTTGTTCAAAGCTAAAGCAAGTGATTTGAATAAGCAATCCCCGCCACCCCCGCGTCTTTGATTTCAAAATTTTCCCCGTTAATATTGATGACAGTCGGCGCCATTTTTCAAAACGTTAGATAAAAAACAGTGAGTGCAAGAATTGATTGGCTATTATTATAATTTATGGAAAACACGATAAAAAAATATACCTATATATCTATGCGTCAATGAGAAAAAAAATTAATACAAGGCTTATCATTTACGGAAACAGCAATGAAAATGAAAATGTTCGTAGGATAATATTGAACGATAGAATTCGCGGAAACCACGATTTGAAAAATATATCTATGCGTAAGGAAAAAAAAATTTAATACCAGGCTTATGATTTACGGAAACGACAATGGAAATGAAAATATTCGTAGGATAATATTGAACGATAGAATTCGCGGAAACCACAATTTGAAAAATATACCTATGCGTAAGGAAAAAAAATTAATACAAGGCTTATGATTTACGGAAACAGCAATGAAAATGAAAATGTTCGTAGGATAATATTGAACGATAGAATTCGCGGAAACCACGATTTGAAAAATATATCTATGCGTAAGGAAAAAAAAAATTTAATACCAGGCTTATGATTTACGGAAACGACAATAAAAATGAAAATATTCGTAGGATAATATTGAACGATAGAATTCGCGGAAACCACAATTTGAAAAATATACCTATGCGTAAGGAAAAAAAAATTAATACAAGGCTTATGATTTACGGAAACAGCAATGAAAATGAAAATGTTCGTAAGATAATATGAATGATAAGGAACGTACGTGACTGTCCTGAAAAGGGCAAGAAGAGGAGTTTGTGAGTAGGAAGTAATTATTTCGATCAACTGTTGGAATTGCGGGAGTATCGTTTAATTCGTATCGTGTTGTCAGTTTGGATGCTAGTTAAACAATGAATTCCGCTAAGAAAATCAGTGAAACAATTGCCATCCTGTAGAGGATGGGGAAGAGCGAGAGCGAATACACGACGTTTTCTTTTTTTTATTCAATAATCATCCGTTCGCCTACAATGTTGCGGATTGTAAACACAGCAAAAAAATTCTTAGTTTCAAGAAAAAGATTTCTTGTTTTGACAAACTATAGTTTCTTGAATGTTTTTTGGATTAAATCAAGGAAGTATGTTCTTAATCCGAATTAATATCGACAGTTTGATAACATAGTCGCGTAAGCGCCGAAAATGGCCGAATTCGAGGTCAGACAGACGTATCTGAGTCAGTCCACGTCAAGCGGGACGGATTTGGCCAAAAATATTCGTCGATGTTTCTGATTCTCTCGTAATTTTTCTTACGTATGCTCTGGGGAAAATAAATGGATGAAACATTTTTTTTTTACTCGAAGGGCTTAGAAGCTGCAAGGGGTTGAATTTTAGAAAAAAACACCGAAAATCGGAATCGCGCTCTATATGTTTCGCGTTTTATACGTTGATATCTCCGGTTCCCTTTGTCGTACAGACATCGTCAAAAACTCATGTTGAAGCTCTTGAATCGCACTTTCATGTTATGAATTTTCAATTTATGTAATGAACAATTTTATATTTGTTATCGACAATTGAATTTTTTAAACGTGACTTTCGAGATGATTACACCCTTCGAAAATTCTAAAAAAAAATATGAGCGTGTTCCTTGATTAATTCCCTACAAAATCTGTAATTTTCAAAATGGAACTCCGATGGAAACTATATTTAAAAAGCGATTGAACCGTGCGGGACGTCGCGCGCGGCTGTCTACGCGGGCGCACCGATACCGAGGCTTGTTCGCTTTACATGTAAAGAATATAGGGGGGCATATTACGATGAAATTCATCAAATCCAATAATTTACCGAATTATTTATTCCATTTCATGCTGAATACTCGACTTGAAACTATAAAAATATTAGTATAGAGATACAAACTTGACTAAAATCTTGAAAATAACTGCTGAACATAACGTACTTTTTGATCCCATCAAACAGAATACGTCATGGTATCATTCGATCGATTACGTACTAAATTATTGAATTTATCTCATGAAATGGGATAAATAATTCCGTAAATTATTGGATTTGATGACCTTGATCACACGCGATATTTACACTTGACATACTCACATTCACACAAAATAAAGTTAGTCATCCGATAACACCAGACTCCCGATTACAACAACGCTAATTCCAGTGATGAAAGACCTCTATCTCGTCAAATACGAGAAAATTGTCATCTGAGGAATTCTAAAATATCGAAGGCTTAGAACTGAACTCTTAACCTCATCCCTGCCAAAACCCTCGCCAAAACCATCACTCTTTCTCTTCCAGAAAGAGTGAGTAGAAAACAAAAGTTTTCAATATATACAAAATATATATTATATTCCATTTCGAGTGAAATCTGATAAGATTAATACGTGGAATTGTTCATTCGAATTGATTTATTTTGTCTTATTTTATTGTACTTTCTGGTGAAGGAATGGTTCGAGATTTGTTTTTTCTTGAGATTTTTATATCAATGTGCTGAAGAGGGAAGTATTAATTTAACGTTATTAAACCCTTTTTTATGCTCTCAGCAAAATAAATTATTTTATAGATAAACATAGTGTTTTATTAGTTTAAAGAACCCTGAAAAATGTTCATTACACACATATAATAAGCATTGAGTTAAGCCAACCATCATTATGTGCCGATTATTTGTTACAGGTATCCTCATTATTTATTTGAAATTGAATCTCGTCAATTTCGACTATGGAAAAACTAATAGATAACTTGTGAAGTGGAAGAGTTGTATAATAACATTTGCTATAGTTCATTGAGCTATTTGAATAATCCTTTGAAAAAAATATTTTAATTCTTAAAAAATATGAATGGATAGGATACGAATAAAAATATCAAACTATGTAATATATTCAGATAATGAACAATATTCCATACTAATAGTTGACTAACTGCGCTAAAAACCTACGTAACAAAATTTTTGAGAGGCCGGATCGTAGTTTTTTTCTTTCACTTAAAAATACTTCCGGAGAATTTTTTTGCCCAATCACTTCCCGGAAATCTGTGCGCGTTCGGAAAAAAACTGGTATAAAGTTCTGTTGAAAAGATCTTTTGAAAAAATATTACGAAGTTCTTTTCGAAAGCTTGTTCTCTGTACCTTGAAATACTTTTTTAATTTTTTATTATTAGATGTTTAAAGAACAACTATGAAAAGTGTTCATTATACACATAACATGAGCATTGAATTAAGCCAACCATCATTATGTGCCGATTATTTGTTACAGGTATCCTCATTATTTATTTGAAATTGAATTTCGTCGATTTCGAATATGGAAAAACTAATAGATAACTTGTGAAGTGGAAAAGTCGTATAATAACATTTGCTATAGTTCATTGGGCTATTTGAATAACCCGTTGAAAAAAAATATTCGAATCAATCGCAATGAAAAAATATATACATTCTGGAAATTGTTAGTAATTTAATTTTTTTTTCGACGGTTATATAAAATGTTCTTCAATTTCTGCACAATTTGATACGTACACCAAAAGCTCGCCAAAAATGCGTTCCGTCATTAAAAAATTATAATTTACATCGATTTAATTTAATTCATTTCAATCGCCAAGAGATTTTTCGGTATTAAAATCGATATTCACGACTGCATACACATTGTATATCAGTGGCCGCATAAGCTGCGAGTAACAATAGAGTTTGCGACGGGTGGGGCGTGGGGGGAAATGCAGCGACGACTATCGCGGCTGGGATGCACGCGGCCCCGCGCAAATTTGAAAAATTGTTGACGTCGATTACTGGAAGTTCACTATTGGGAACCAAAAACTGATTACGGAATCAAAATGTGTACATCCCGACGAAAATTTTGAGCCAGCTCAGGTTCGCCCGTACCGATCCGTTCTCGAAATCGCACCATTGGACCTTTTTGCACCTGGCGTCCAGGTTTTTGAATATTTTTGGAATTACCAAACTCTATCATGTTCGTCAATGTTCAGGGAATATTTCTAAATTTTTCAAGATTTTTTACACTCATTTCAGATAAACGGTGACGAGTTTAAAATGACGTACGGCGATGGACTCCGAAAAACTACGTTTTTTGACTTTTCGGAGATCATAACGGTTTTCAGGATTTTTACACGGAAATTTGCGAGCTACCATTAGACGCAGAAAACCTGGCGCTTTCCGATCTTACCAGACTCGATGCTCTACCAATTTTCCTGTAGAAGTTATGATCACTCAAACAGAAGCGCCAAACCTTTACGCGCCGACAGTAGTACATCCATAAACAAAACAACATTTCCTACTACTTGTTTTTCTTGGCGAAAACCTCATACCAAGATCCTTTGAAGTATCAAACTCCATTATTAATTAATTAATTGAACTCACAAAAACTTTTTTTAAATAGTTCCAATGAAACAATATAAATAAACGTAAGTTTGATTAGGTGTCTATCCTATGTGTTTTGTATGTATAACTGACAGCTGACACCAGTGTTGCCAGGTGTGATGATTTTTCACCACATGTGGTGATTTTATTGTTCGTGTGCGAATAAGTGGTGATGTGGTGAAAATCACCAAGATGTGGTGATTTTTTTGTAACACTGAATGTTACAACTTCAAGGTTGATAAAAGTTTAATAAGAGCTCATAAGGGGCCGTTCAGATATCACGTGAGACAAAATGCTACAATGTAGTATAGGGAACGCCGTGCACGCACTATCCCAAAATGTATCACGTGATTTCTGGACAGCCCCTAACAACAAAATGTACGAGTGAGTTTACTCAAAACTAATACTAATGTTTACTTACTCAAACATAACATTAAATAACGTGCAATACCGCAAAACGAATGTGATAAGACTATAGATAAGAATGAGTATATTTTTATAAAATACTCTAATATATGTTTTGTAACCATGAAAGTATAAATAAAATATTTGATATGACTCAAAATTGTTGAGTCAGTGGAAACCTACTTTTTCCAACGAATTATTGTAGGAAATTTTGTAAAAGGGTCGTAAATATAAAATTCTAATTTGATGTATAAACTGGTTTTTTTCGGGTTCAACTGGCTACTATCGTTTGAATTAAAAAAAACCGCGCGCGCGCCTGAATCTATGCAATCACATTGCATGTCTGGGCCGCAGGTCCGGAAGTGGTGAAAGTGGTGATTTTTTCATGTTGGCAGTGGTGAAAACTGATTTCCAAACCTGGCAACGCTGGCTGACACCCTGGCGCTAGTTCGCAATGTGACCACCAGTCAGCGCAACGTGTCTACTGACACATACCAATTGAGGATGAAGGGATCTTAGGGATTGACTTTCTTTCAGCCCATACTTCTGTAATTCCTACCGGAAGGGAACTTATTAACATCGGGTCGACACGAGATAACTCTTGTAACTAACTGAAAGAAAACTTTTGAATTCCCTCAGGTTCAGGTCATACACCTTTTTAGGAAAGAAATAGATCCTTTCGCTCACCATTTACAGAACCTTTTAGAAAGATCTTCTTCAAGCTTAGACTCCGTAAAAAAAGAAAAATTTGAAAGTTCAATTGAGGAATATGAGTCAGTCCACGTCAAGCGGGACGGATTTGGCCAAAAATATTCGCCGATGTTTCTGATTCTCTTGTAATTTTTTTAACATATTCTCTGGGCAAAATGAATGAGAGAAGCATTTTTTTTTTTCCAACTCGAAGGGCTTAGAAGATACGAGGGGTTGAATTTTCGAAAATAAACACCAAAAATCGGAATCGCGCTCTCCTTTGAACGTTGATAGCTCCGGTTCCCTTTGTCGTAAAGACATCGCCAAAAACTCACTTTGAAGCTCTTGAATCGCACTTTCATGTTATGAATTTTCAATTCATGTGATAAACAATTTTCCATTTGTTAATAACAATTATATTTTTCAAACGTGATTTTCGAGGTACACCCTTCGAAAATTCTGAAAAAAATATAAGCGTGTTTCTTGATTAATTCTCTACAAAATCTGTAATTTTCAAAATGGAACTCCGATGCAAACTATATTTAAAAAGCGATTGACCCGTGCGGGACGTCGCGCGCGACTGTCTACGCGGGCGCGCCGAGACCGAGGCTTGTTTGCTTTGAATGTAAAGAATGTAGGGGGGCATATTACGATGAAATTCATCAAATCCAATAATTTACCGAATTATTTATTCCATTTTATGCTGAATACTCGACTTTAAACTATAAAAATATTAGTATAGAGATACAAACTTGACGAAAATCTTGAAAGTAACTGGTAAACATAACGTACTTTTTTATTCCATCAAAAGGAATACGTCATGGTATCATTCGATCGATTACGTACTAAATTAACGAATTTAGAATTACTCAATTATTAAGGGGACCAGTACAGCTTGAATTTTCGAAAAAATTGGTTTTTCGTTTTTTGCAGTTTATGTTACCGAAAGATCTTCTACGTCTGTGAAAAAATCGAGTTTGACGAAATCGTCACGGTTTAGAAGTTACGGTCAAAAGTTCGTTATTTGGCTATCGCGATTTGGCGCAAGTGGCGCTGGCGCTTGATTTCGATATTGATCACATGGTGTATGATCGCCATTACTTGTGCAATACTTTTCGAGGTTGCGTGAGCGTCTGCTCGATTTCCAGTGTTTCAGAATTGAAATAGATAAATAAAAACAGTACTTTTCAGTACTAAATAATTATAAATTTACCTAATATCTATAGCGCGTAATCGTTGTACGGGTGTTGTGACTTGGTGATTCGAAAACTATAACCTAAAAGTAAGTATTCAATCAAAATAGTAATATCTACACTAAGCTTCTGCCGAACTGTGTGTGCGGTCGAAGTTTTTTTGCTTTTTGTTCACAGATTTTTTAATAAAACAGAACGGAAATATATAAAATATATCCAATATATTCAATATGAAAAGAAGAGAGAGGAGTTCTGGTGTTGGCACAAAAGGATGCATTGGCCGGTCAAAGAAGAGGGCGAAAACATTTCCGCAGAAGCAAACAGCGGCTGATGGACAGAGCACTCATGTTTCAACAGCTTCGGATAGAAAAATCAGTGGCGACTACGAGGCTAGCGATTCTGCTGGCTATAGGCTGTTTCACGTGAAACACTATTCCGTGCTCTGCGGGAGCATTTATCTTGCAAGACATGTGGTGGGTCGATAGTTATGACTGAAGTTAGCTTGAGAGGACTGGGTGGAACATACGGTATCTCTTGTGAAAATTGTGTCCAGCTAAAAACCTTCAAAAGTAGCCCTATGATTGATGATACACGAAGCGCGTATGAAATCAATAGGCGATGCATACTAGCGATGCGTTGTATTGGGCAATGCAATGAGTCTGCGGAGGATGCAGCAGGGCCCTCATATGCTGCTGGAGCTTTTTAAAGAAGTGAGTAAAAGAAAGAAGCATGTATGGAACAAAAAAATACATGGGAAAAAAAAGTTCTGAGAAAATAGTTTGCAGAAAAGAAAAAGGAAAAATTAAATTTCCAATAAAAAAAAAAATTCTTTTTGAAAATTGAAAATTAAAAAAAAAAAAATTTCATTCAACTTTGGTACAACAAACTTTTTGATGTATGAGCCTCCGGAGGAGTATATACCAATTTTTCTGCAAAAACTTCAAACTCGTTTATCTCATAACTATGTTTTTGGCGCTGTGTCGTAAGGTTTTTGGAGCACCGATCGTCCGATCTGGGTCTTTAATGGCTCATTTTCTTCAGAAAATGAATCCTCATGATATGACTGAGGGAATTTTTGAATGTTTTTTTTTTGGCCAAGTTATTTGCAAATTAGTGGCTCAAATTTTTGAAATTTTGGATAATTGACTGTAAGTTTTCACATGTTTTCTTCTTTTCAGATCCCCGCATTCATAAGATGTAGGACCGCTGTCTGAAGAAAGTGAGACGTCGAGACGATGAATTAGATCAACGGTGTGACTAAAACCTTACGACACAGTTTTTTTAAGAAACATTTTTTTTGATGTAAAATAAACTTTGATTAACAAATAAAGTCATTCTGGAGTACTTGAAATATCTTAAACCAAGCTGTACTGGTCCCCTCAACCACGAGAACTATACATTTCACTGGAATCTTGAGGGGGGACTATTATACCTTCAGAATAATTTCTTTCGAATCACTTGTTCACTGTAGGTATTAAGATTTCAAATTCAATAATTGAGTACGTAATCGATCGAATAATACGGTGTCGTATTCCGTTTGACGGGATCAAAACGTACGTTATGTTCAGCAGTTATTTTCAAGATTTTAGTCAAGTTTGTATCTCCATACTAATATTTTTATAGTTTCAAGTCGAGTATTCAGCATAAAATGGAATAAATAATTCGGTAAATCATTGGATTTGATGAATTTCATCATAATATGCCTCCCTATATTCTTTACATTCAAAGCGAACATGCCTCGGTCTCGGCGCGCCCGCGTAGACAGCCGCGCGCGACGTCCCGCACAGGTCAATCGATTTTTAAATATAGTTTCCATCGGAGTTCCATTTTGAAAATTACAGATTTTGTAGAGAATTAATCAAGAAACACGCTCATATTTTTCATGCAACGCAAGCATGTTTTACGCGTTTTTCATGCTCGATTTCGGTACACAAAGTTGGCGTTTTAGAGACAGTTGAGCGAGTCTGCGAATGCGCATGCGGACAGTTCACTTTTGGCTACTCTTGAGTCCTAGGAGTTAAAGCCTAGAGCACAGACTTTTCGTCATGCTGTGTTCGTCGTTCGGAACACGTACACGCTCGGCAAGCACTCACACACAGCGGCGACCAATCACGCGCTTCTATACAGTCGTAGGTGTACGAACGCGTTTGTTCGGATGGCGGCGCAGTTCGTGGCGGGGTCTGCTACGATTTTAAACTGTTGCTACGCTACGTATAAACATTTCCGCGATTCAAATTTTCAAAACGAGACGCACGTGGTAGAGCAACAGTTCGTGACAGGATATTCGTAATTTTTGTGTGCCGAATATTGAATTTATGCAACAAGGAAAGAGGTGGTGCTGACCAATAGAAGTAAGTAATAAATACAATATTGTATAATCGATATGATGTAGAAGAATTGGATCAGAATAATAAAGGATGAATCCGTTGATGTATACATACATCAAGCGTGTTTGATCTTGATCGGTATGAAGTTGGATTCCGCTCCGCGTGGAATCCATCATATAGGTAGAATTACAAAATAAATTTATATTCCAGCAACTACAATGAATTTTCACTTCCTTACGGACGAAAATTCTGCGCCAAATGGGGAATTCCCACAACAAGACTATATGTCAGATATTGCTACCACTCAGGTACCAGTGGACAGTGACGCATTATTAGTGGAAACAGTAGCGCACTACCCTGCGTTGTTTGATAAACAGTTAAAAGAGTATCATAATGCTCAAATACGCGAAAATTGCTGGTTAATGATTGCATCGGTATTGAATAAATCAGGTGAAATAAAATAATTATGTAGTTGACAAGCACATATTTCAAATGCAAAGTATAATATATTCTAACGTATAGTATATTCTAACGTATACGTTACATAAAAAAATGTTTAGTTGCTGACTGTCAAAGAAGATAGGGCCAGTTAAAGGACAGCTTCAACGTTGAACGAAGGCGAAGAGAAAAGGAGGAGAGCAGTGGAAGTGGCGCATCGAAACGCAAGGGGTTCGCCTTGTATAATGATATGGGATTTCTCCATAAGTACATGAAAAAAAAAAAGTACGTATTCACAGTATTAATCGTTTCACGTTGGACAAAAACTGCGTAAAAGATTATTGTGGAAAATGCTTATGGGTATAAATTCATTGTCGACCAATAATTTCACGTGAATTTTATGTTTTAGCACATTCACAAATGTAGCATTGACATCAACAGTGTCCTCAACCTCATTGCTATCAACAACACGTCCTCCGCTGATGACAATCCAAGGAAACTTAGTGATACCTCCAATGCGCCAGCCACTATCAACATCCACTCTACAAAGATTGACTTGTCATTCTGAAATAGATTCACCTGTAAGAACAGAATCGTCAAGTGCAAGAATATCTTCATTAATTAATAATCAATCACCCTGCTCAGAAACATCCTTACAAAACGAATTTGACAATTCGAACGATATCACTAACTCAAGTCGTCAACCTCCAATAACACCGACGTCAGTACAGTTTATTCCTAGAACAGCAACTTCTACTCCGTCAATACCTCGTAGTAGTTCAGCATCACTATCACCGCAGTCACCATACTCACCATGTGTAGATACTTCATCTACATTCGGTATGGATGATAGTTCAACATTATTTACACCCTCTAGAAGAAATCCACTACCAGAGAAAACTTCGTATACAGAAACAAGACTCACTCAACCAAGGTCCGGTTTTGCTAAAGACAGCGTGAAATCTAAAAAAGTTGATCCTGTTGAAGCGTCATTTCTAAGCCTGTCTGCAGCTTCACAGAATCATTTTCAAAATAAATCTCTTGAAAAGCCTGAGGTCAATAAACCGAATAATGACGAACAAGCATTTGCAAACCTAATTTCAAGTGAACTTGAAAAATTGGACGAAGAACAGAAAATTAAAAAAAAAACGCTTAATACAAGTACTTTACGAGTAGCTGAGCACTCTCGATTTTTCTTAAGGGTGGCACCGGTGAAATTTTTATGAAAGTATTTTTTTCGCGTTTTTTTCAACTCGTTTTCATAAAAAAATCACTGAAATCCCACCGTAAGCCAAAAATAAACAGTATTTTTTCCTAATTGATACCCATCTCATATTTAATTTTGTTCAAAACCTTTCATTTGAAATGATGCTAGACTTATATTTATACCTATACGTTAAATAAAAAGATATAAATACCCAGATATATCGACATAATGTGACCGATCTACTATTTTACATTAGTTTTATTTGAATGTATTTTTTTGGATGGAACCACGGAAATTCGAACTCGAACGTATATTTAACAGTAAACAGACTAAAGTAGATTCAGCGAAACAATCACAGAATTATCGAGTATTATGAAAATTTACTAAACTATTAAAGCTCAATGCTCGGAGATACAATGAAGAACAGTTCTTGAAAGAGCATGATTATTCTGGTGGGTTTCCGGTGCGCCGTATATACTCATATTGCCACAGTACTTCACGTTCTGGTGTTGTAAAGTATTCCTTGAGTACATTTCTCATTTCAATTGCGTTGAGAAGTGCAATTTGTGCCGGAGCAGGATCTATGTTTCTAAAGTCGTCTTGTTGCTCTCTCCATCTACCAAGATGCAAAACTCCATCTCGATCTTCCCGGTCGACAAAATTTGGTGGAGCATAGAGTCTTCTTGGTGGCTATAGTGCTTGGTCCAGTGATCTCAAAAAATTATGTAAGCATACGGTAGCTACGATTATCTTATCAACTGCTTCGGGATGTACAGTAATCGCCTTCCTGTAAATGCGCCAACGCGAAGACAGGATTCCGAATGCATTTTCTTTGACTCGACGAGCCCTAGATAGTCGATAGTAGAATATGCGTTTGCTTTCATTCAAGCCACGTCCTGGATAAGGCCTCATCATCCTTGTGGAAAGCGGGAATGCTTCATCACCAACAAAAAAGCAAGGTGTATGTATATTGCTTCCAGGTAGCTGAGCGACACCTGCAGGTAATCCGAGCAGGTCTTCCTTTAATAGCTGTCCTATCGAACAGTCGGCGAATATACCGGCATCGCTATTACTTCCCATTTCACCAATGTGTACTAGTGTAAACTTGTAGTCTGCATCGCAGACCGCAAGAAGTACGACACTGAACGTTTTCTTGTAATTAAAGAATAAGCTGCCAGAGTTTGGAGGTACCTGTACTTGTAAGTGTTTTCCATCAATAGCGCCCATGCAGTTGGGGAAATTCCATTTCTGTAGGAAAGAAGATGCGATATTTTTCCATTCAGCTTCTGTCGGCGGTTTTAAGTACAGTGGTGAAAGTACACGCGCAAGCACCTCGGTTACTTCTTTGATAATTATTCGAGCTGTTGATTCACCAATTCTGTACGCTAATGCGATAGACAAAATTTGGTCACCAGTCGCAAGGTATCTACGAGTCACAAGTATTATCAGTTTTGACGGGAATATGATACTCGTTTTTTAAATATAACATTCACTCCTTATTGTATCACATGTACCTACGTCAGTGTTAATGAAAGTCTTTCTTGAGGACTCAGCGCTCTCGGATGAAATTTCAATAAATAGGGTCTAACAAGATGTAGTAGATAATCAAATGTCTGGACATTTATTCTCGTGTATCTATAAAACAGCGTTTCGTCTTCTCGCAACTCTTGAAATAAATTGTTGTGATGGCCTTGAGCTATTCGGTTCTGATTCACCGGCCTCACCCACCGACGTCGATTTCTCCATCGCAGATTTCGTCTCCTTCGACGTAGAATTATATAAGTCATCATCCAAACTAATATTACCAACTCATCGACATCCATATTGGTGTAAAGAAGGAACTACTGGTATTAATTTCGCAGCAAAGTATAACGATTGCGATAAGATAGCTTTCACCACTATTCAGCATACAAAAATTACGAATATCCTGTCACGAACTGTTGCTCTACCACGTGCGTCTCGTTTTGAAAATTTGAATCGCGGAAATGTTTATACATAGCGTAGCGACAGTTTAAAATCGTAGCAGACCCCGCCACGAACTGCGCCGCCATCCGAACAAACGCGTTCGTACACCTACGACTGTATAGAAGCGCGAGATTGGTCGCCGCTGTGTGTGAGTGCTTGCCGAGCGTGTACGTGTTCCGAACGACGAACACGGCATGACGAAAAGTCTGTGCTCTAGGCTTAAAAGTGGTCTCTAACGTACGCGCCGTAGCCTTCAAATCGCGTTGTTATGCGTTGCTATGCGTGTATGTCCGTCGACTTTGTGTACCGGATCGAGCATGAACTTGTAAAACATACTTTTGCTGTATAAAATATCGTGTGTACCAAGGAGGCGAAGGTCTTTTACGCCGAGCGTATTTGCAATACTCGTCTTCGACTCGTATTGCAAATATACGCTCGGCGTTAAGAGACCTTCTTTGCCTCCTTGGTATACAATATACTATTTTAGAATTTTCGAAGGTGGTAGTCATCTCGAAAATCACGTTTGAAGAATATAATTGTTAATAACAAATGGAGAATTATTTATTCCATGAATTAAAAATTCGTACCATGAAAGTGCGATCCAAGAGCTTCAAAATGAGTTTCTGCTGATGTCTGGACGACAAAGGAATCCGGAGATATTAACGTTCAAAGGAGAACGCGATTCCGATTTTTGGTGGTTTTTTCGAAAATTCAACCCCTTGTAGCTTCTGATCCCTTTGAGTTGAAATAAAAAAAAAAATGTTTCATTCATTTATTTTATCCACAGAATATGTGAAAAAAATTGCAGAAGAATCAGAAAGATTTAGGTAAATTTTTGGCCAAATCCGTTCCGCTTGACGTGGACTGACTCATATGCTGTTTGACTGGTGATAGCGTTCCACAATTGGTAGTCTAGCTGTCGCACTACTGGTCCCCCACCCATTCGGCTGTTTCACTTCTGTTCCGAAAATCTCGAGTCTTTGGAATCCTTTTAAAAATTCAATATGAGCTAATATAGACCTAATATTAGTTAGTTTACAGCTCCAAAACTTGAATGTGATCCCTGTATGAAAATTTCTCCAGAAATTGCAAAATTATCATTCTTATCGCCGTTAATAATCGAGACACAGTGGTGGGCGTTTCACTATTGGTGCGCTTACCTTATGTGTTCAGAATTGAAATAGAAGTTGCGCTAAGCATCTCTTTTCTGCAGTTTTGACGCCTGGGCTCAGATAGTAATCGATATGTTTTTCCCCCCAACCCCTTTTTCGACAAAAAAGAAGTGGGCGGAGGTGGGCGACTAAGGATAGGACTTACGATAATAGTGTATTACGTATCTAGGGAGGGAAAGTAGGGATGACCTTTTTCACTCCCGTGTGACGTATACTATTTCTCACCTTCCCCAGGCAACGGAAAGTACGACTTCCCGCTCACGCGAGGGGTTTATTCAATATACACCGGATAGGCCCACCGTATAACCTCAGTTCACACCACACCGAATTTACATCGAATTCACACCGAGTATTCACGGTGTATACGGATCCGCTAGGGGATCTTAAAAGTCGTAGTGGCCCGAGAACATCCATAAAGCCACTCTCTCAAAGGTGGGGCTCCGACGTTATACAGTGACAATCAGGTGAAACCGAATGGTCCATTGGCGTAGTCGCCAAATATTTCGTATGGGGGATAGCCACTCGTTGTGCTGAAAAATGCCTAGTGATTTTGGCGCACGGTCGATGCAACTCGGCAGCCATTGTTGATACAAGCTGGCTGACTGTCAATACATCGCGGAAGGTAGACATGTGTGGTTATGTTCGCTTATTTGAAGCAAATGATAAATAAAGTGAATAAAACCTACGTGAATCAGCTAAGGATATTTATTGAAGCCTCAACCCCAGGATACAATTCATAATTTCGTTCGACCTTTTTTCGCTATGCAGACTTCACATAACATACACCAATCATCCACATCCATCCTACTACGAGCCGAGAAGAATCGTTCCCTAATCCGACCTAAGGTTTCATTAGAGGCGAAATGACCACTTGTAGGAGAATCATGATATTGCTTGAGGATCTCTTCTGTCCTGCTCTTTGGTACTAATAGCTGCCATCTAATTTCTTCCATATCTGGAGATTCCCATTTTCGATATAATATTCCATTGAATAAAAAGAGAGAATCATCCCATTGAGTCCAATAAATTTTCAACTCTTGACTTTTGGCAGAAACATCTTGCCACTCAGGACTCTTTCCAAGTCTCAATCTGTAATAGAATCTTATCTTCTTGTTGAGCCTTTTTCCATGACTTTAATTCTCCTTCGAAAGTAATCGATCGGATTTGATAGGGTTCGTCCTGTTGTTCATCTAATCTGGTGCATTGTCTGCATTCTATAGGTCCTTCGCAGGGTCTTCTGGATAAGGCATCTGCATTACCATGAAGTAATCCAGCACGATGTTGAATGTCGAAGTCATATTGGCTCAGTCTTTCTATCCACCTAGCTACCTGTCCTTCTGGAGATTTAAAAGAAAGCAACTACTTAAAAGAAGCATGATCTGTCCTAATCAAAAACTTTCTCCCGTACAATCAATGTGTTACTGTTTTTACCACACCTAAAAGTTCTCTACGAGTGACGCAATAGTTTCTCTCCGTTTTACTAAGAACACGACTGTAATAACTAACTACCCTCTCATTACCATCCTGGATTTGAGATAATACTCCACCTATTCCTGAAAGCAGAGCGTCTGAATCTAGAATTAATGGATGTTTTACTTGAGGATAAGCAAGAATAGGAGACGACATTAAATAAGTTTTTAATTTGACAAAAGCTTCCTCGTATTCCTAAGACCACTCAAATTGAATCTTATTCCCTGTCAAATTATGAAGAGGCCTAGCTATGGTGGCGAACCCTTTTACAAAACGGCGATAATAAGTACAGAGCCCTATGAAACTTTGAACACCTTCCTTGTCTACAGGACGGGGCCAATCTGATACTTTTTCTATTTTTGCAGGGTCCGTCTTCACTACTTCTGCGGAGACTATATTTTCAAGGAAATGTACTTTTTGCTGTAGTAGATGATATTTCTTTGGGCTCATTTTGAGTCCAGCTGTGATTCCTCGTAGAATGGTTCTAATAGTTCTTTCAAAAGTCGCAGGAGCATTGCATAACCCAAACAGCATAACCTTGAAATGCCACGATCCTCCTAGTCCTGTTACAAAGGCGGTCTTTTTTTTTATCCTTTTCGTTCATCTCCACTTGTCAATATCCACTCTGTGGATCAATAGTGCTGAACCATTCTGCTCCAGCTATCAAATCAAGGGTTTTTTCTATCCTCGGCAAATGGGACGAATCTTTCTTGGTTATGTCATTTAACCTCCTGTAGTCAACACAAAATCTTCTGGTTCCTTCTTCGTGACTAGAACGATAGGTGAAGCCCAAGGACTTGAAGATGGTTCTATTACTTTGATGGCGAACATTTCGTTTACCATCTTCTCTACTTTTTCTCGACCATTCAATGGCAGTCTTCTAGCCGCTTGTTTAATTGGCGCGTCATCTCCTACGTCGATGGTATGAGTTGTTAACGTACTTCTTCCTTTATCGTTGCTATTTTTAACTGAAGCATCTTGATATGAGTCAGTCCACGTCAACACACCCAGCCTGAAGCCAACTTAACATTTATGAAAATGGTGACGCATACGGCTTGCGTGGGTCAATTAAGTATGTCAAATGAATGAAAAATCCACCGACACGAAAATCCTAGCTGATCCTTTTTTTGAGTTATGAGTAATTGAAACAAAAAATTCATAATACGTTGAAAAAAAGTCTGATAGATTATATATAGTACAGGGCAGGGCGTTTAAAACGGACCAGAAGGGCAAAGCAGACCGAGAGGACACAACGGACCACACGAAAATTGTCTTTTGAATTATTTAAAAAAATTGAATGACTCATTGTAAAGGTAACCCTCGAACTTAGTAATTGTTTGAGGAAGGTCTCAGTCAATCAAGTCTAGTCAGACTCAGTGAAGTCATCGCAAACGATTAAAAAAGAAAAATTGACTCGACTTGATTGACTAAGACCTTCCTAAAAAAATTACTAAGTTCGAGGGTTACCTTCAATTCACGATAAATCATTCAATTTTTGAAAATAATTATAATTAGACTGACTACTATCCACAGAATGGCTCTGTATGTATATTAGACAAAAGATTTTAACGGATTTTTTAGCTTTTTTTTTTAGCTTCAGTTGCCATAGCGACAGTGTGTTAATAGTTTCGGAATGTATTGTGAGAAGCGTACGCGAAATGTCTTTCTCCCATGTCATGCATTCATGCGACCACGAAGAGAATCGTGAAAAAGTCTGTGCACCATGTGGAAGAAAAATAGTGTTTGGGAAAAAAAACTCAAGTTTCTTTGAAATCAATTCACATCTTGAAGAACTGATTCGGAAATTCGTACACAAACAATTTGACACAATTAATTCGAAATATCCTTTGAGTATTTGTAACACTTGTGGCAATACACTCAATGAACACTATAAAGAACACTGCAAAAGGCCTTTGCCGAAGATGCCTAACTACGCGGAGATGTATTGTAACGTATTCGGCCTATAGACAAATAGCCGAACAGTTCATATTATAGCGAAATCACCAGAATCAGGTATACTCTAGTATTCAAGGTATCACGAGAAAATCGCAGCCTTATAGCACGCAATAGCGTTCGCGCATCACCGCACAGTGACGATAACGTCACAACTAATATAAAAGGCAACCGTCTCACGGCTCGTGAGCGGACTTGTGCCAAAGCGGCCAACCGACTCATAACGATTATTGAATTCTCTTTTCTTTAATTCATAAACTCCATAAGCATAGCAAGACCCAAAGCGGGCACATTTATAGATTCAATTATTTCGGATAGTTTGCCAAAGCGGCAACTATACCATTAAATTCAAAATATAATAAATAGTCTTAGCCAAAGCGGCATTTCTATAAAATCAAACAATAATAAAAATCAGAAAAACAAAAGCAAACACACAAAGTCCGGCACATTGTACCAGCGCGCGTTAGCATTAAGAAGTTAGGTTAAGTAAAATCGATCATTCATTCCAAGATCATTCATTCATTATTATTATTTTATGTTCAGCATTTTCTTTCTTTATTTTTGTTTTATATTATTTTTGTGAAAACCGAAAGTTCCTTGGGAACAACGTTATTCTTTTGATAAATAAAATAGGAATGATTTAATAATCATTAAATTATCAGGAATCTGATCCTTCGTTTCTATTTTCTTATTAATTGGTTTTTTTAATAATTTCTTTATTCTTCAGTAAACCTAAAATCATTAGCTAGATATCAGTATCGGTGCGTTGATCTCACCCAGCACGGTAGCTCTATAGCACCTACCCTAGTCTGGTGAGTGATACATATCCCAGATCTGATCAAAACGGTATCGGTGAGTCAAATTCAACAGCACGATAGCTCTATAGCACCTATGACTGTCTGGCAAATTTGACATATCCCACATCCGTAGGGAAGCAGCTCTGGTAGTGAAAAATCTATCCGAGTCTGTATTAGGGTAATTTGAGGGTTTTTTCAACTTTTCCCAGAGGAGCTCCAAATTTCATAACCCGTGACACTGTACTCACGCGAACTAGTATAATTTCACCAGCCTTCTGCTGGTGAAACATATGCAATAAGTTACAGTATTTACCTAGAAATACCAGAAATAAAAAAATTGAGTGTAACTGCCACATTTGTCGTACAGCAAGATATAAAGGTCATATGAAAACTGAGAAAGGTGAAGGCCATATAATACGTGATATGGAAATTAAAATAGATAAAAAGAACGGTATATTCGCTAGTTCCGAAAGTTCAACAAGCATTTTGTCCCGCGAGAATAAATCTGTAAACGACAATAAAACAATGTTAATCTGTAAAACATGTTTTTGTGAAATCGGTAAAGGAAAATAGTATATTGTGATACAAGTGCGGAAGGTAGGCAATATCCGACGAGTGTCGTTTGTAGCACGAGCCGAAGGCGAGTGCTGTAAATGACACGAGACAGATATTGCCTATCCGCACGTGTATCACACGATATTTTTTGTAACTCCCTGCGAAGAAAGTTTGATTTGAGAGACAGATTGATTAATCAATATAACCTCACATCGTGACTGTCCACCGCCATGACACAGTGCACGAAGAAAGCACTAGTGCGCGAAGTAGAGTATTCGCGATATGCGCATGCGCGACAAAAGCACTAGTGCGCAAAGTAGAGTATCTGCGGTGTGCGCATGCGCCAACTCTGTCTTTACCTCACCCCTCGGAAATAAGGTATTTTGCGCTCGCTACACAGCCCTCGAAAATCAAACTTTCGAAGCAGGTGTTGCAAAGAATCATGTATGTAATGTAAAACGTCATAGTCACAATAATTTGATATCTATAATTGATAAATCTGAAGAAAGTGTTCAGTAAAACGTTACTACAACTTTGCTGAAAATGAAAGCAAATATGACTTTTTCAAATTGTATTGAAAATGCGAGAAAAGACATTAAGGGGGTATATACTAGGGCTGTAAGGTTTAACCGGTTGAACCGGCCAAGGTGGTTAACTTTAATAATTGACGGACGGTTTAACCGGTTAACCGGTTAACCAGCTAAGGTGGTTAAGCTGGTTAATGAGAATAAAGGTTTATCCGGTTAACCAGGTTGAGGGTTTAATCGGCCATAAAGCGAATCGGCTAATCACTGTCTATCTAGATTTTTCTTGTCTCATATACTGTAATGAATAAATAAAAATAATCAGACGTTAAAGAATAATAGTTAGATAAGAATAGTACATTAAGGTGAAGTGAAACGTTTCAAGGCCACGGCCGGGTACCTTTCACCGCGGTAAGGCAGATTACCAAACGTGAGTATCTTTGCCCAACGCTAGATGGTGCAGACACCGGAACGTTTGGTACCTCGGCCTACCGCTAGATGGCGCAGCGCGCAGCTTCCGATGCGCGCTACGTCAGTATATATATACGTACACTAATGATCGCGATTATTTCGCGGCAGTGTCTATAAACACAGCAAGGCATACTGCCAATGATTGCACTGAATAACAACCCGAACAAATCGAGAATTATTTAAGTACATCACGTGTACCAACACTGTGTTGGACAAACGTCGCAGTGTCAAGCAACAAAAGTGGCTTATATTCTCGCTCTGGTGCAGAGCGATTGATAAAAGTTGAAACTAATCAACTATGATATTTCCAACTTAGAGGTTAGACATGATAAATTCAGAGAAAATCCCTGTTTGAAAACCACATCGGTATGACGAGCAAACCTTAGTTTTCTCCCTCGCTCTTGTGCAGAGCGATAGATATGCGTGAAAACGAATTCACTATAATGTATCTAATCCGTTAGGATTCCTTCGACAATCAGTCGAGTGGCTCTCCGTTGGAGAGACTTATTCTCGCTCTTGTGCAGAGCGGTTCATAGGAGTGAAACTAGTTCACAATGATATTTCTAACTTATAATTAGACATGATTAATAAACACAAAGAAAATCCCTGTTTGGAAACCCCATCGGTATGACAAGCAAACCTTGGTTGTTCCCCTCGCTCTTGTGCAGAGCAGTTGATATAAGTAAAATTATTTCACTCTAATATTTCTAACTTATATTCAGATGTGAATAATAAATACAAAGAAAATCCCTGTTCAGAATCGCCATTGGTTTTACAACCAACCTTTGTGCCCCTCGCTCTTGTGCGAAGCGGTTGATAAAAGTGGAACTAGTTCACAATGATATTTCTAAAACATAAAGTCAGACATGATTAATGAATACAGAGAAAAGCGCCGTTCACAATCCCCATTGATTTGATAAGCAACCTAAGTTGTTCCCCTCGCTCTTGTGCAGAGCGGTTGATATAAGTGAAAACTAATTCACTATAATGTACATAATCCGCTGGGATTCCTTCGACAATTAGTCAAGTCGCTCTCCTATTGGAGAGACTGGAAGAAAAATATTCCTTCATGCAGTTTCTACGACTAGATATATATTCTATAAATCAATATTCTATAAATTCATATACTAAATCCGTTTGGATTCTATCGACAAATAGTCGAGTGGCTCTCCATTGGAGAAACTAAAAGAAAAACATCAATTTATGCAGGTTCCATGACTAGATATATGTTCTATAAATCAATAATCTAAATCCGTTTGGATTCTATCGACCATCAGTCGAGTGGCTCTCCGCTGGAGAGACTGAAAGCAAAACATTTCTGTATGCCATTTCTATGACTAGTTTGATATTCTCTAGATCATTATTCTAAATCCGTTTGGATTCTATCGACAATCAGTCGAGTGGCTCTCCACTGGAGAGACTTATTCTCGCTGCTGTGCAGAGCGGTTCATAAGAGTGAAACTAGTTCACAATGATATTTCTAGCTTATAATTAGACATGATTAATAAACACAAAAAAAATCCCTGTGTGGAAACTCCATCGGTATGACAAGCAAACCTTGGTTGTTCCCCTCGTTCTTGTGCAGAGCGGTTGATATGAGTGATATCGGAATTCCCTGAATTATTACTCAGAGCAAATTAAAATACTAAAATTAAATGAGTAAGTATAGCTAATGCACTGTGTCTACTGTCTAATTTCACAAACACTTAGTCGAGCTGTATAGCAACAAGAGTTGAGTCAAAGTTAGTAAGGGATAAATTCGTAAATATGAGTTACTGACAGGTCGGGATCTAGCGGAATGATAGGAGGAAAATGTTTACTTCTGTCTTTCGTTGTATACATACCAGCACGGTTGTTCATAACCCTACTTGCAATGAGTAAGAAGCACATGCGCGCAAAAAGATTTTGAGGTTAGCGTGAGATGTGGCAGAATAAGCACTTTCACACGCGTAGACACTGGAAATAAACTCAGTACGAATAGTAATGAGGTGAACTAACATATTAGCACACGCTTTGTTCGGAAACTTAGTATCCAATTATTTTTTCATTATCATCTTTCACTACAAGCTCTGACCGCTCTGACTGATCTTTGAAGCTCACGTGTTTCCATGTCTCCTAGCGTCGGCTAGTGCGAACTGGTGCGAACGAAGACGAAGGCGGGCAAAATGCGTTTATTGCAACTGGTAGAGACTCTCGCTATTTGTTCTTATCGTATTTTCAATTTCCCTAGATCTGTCGGAAGACAATAAAAATAATGAAAGTTAATTGGAATGACGGATACGACGGATACAAGCAGACAACATGATCTCAGACTTTTGACAGCTAGCCTAACAGCCGAACCATGGAGTAGAAGGAGACCTATTTTCGAATTGAAAATGGGTTTACGCAATAGGTGGCACTGTTGTGAGTAACCAGTCTCGAACTTCCTGCAAACGCTTGCGCGCACACTCCAAGGTATATTATGACGTCACCAACTGTATGGTAAATTTTTCCACTAACAGGAAGTCCGCGTTGGCTCGCTGGTAACAGCGCCATCCATTACGTGCAGAATTCGTGCCACTTTTTCAATAGAGCGTGTATAGGGAGATATGTCTTCTTCTACTCCATGAGCCGAACATATAGGACTTTATTTCAGATTTGAGGTTAAGGGAGAGATCAATTCGTTGGACAAAAATCCAAACAACACAAGCATACGGCATAACCTCACTCGTCAGACAGTTAGCCAAACATAGGGACTCTATTTCAGGATAAAGTCGTTGGACAAAAATCTCCAAATCCCCATACTACAAGCAGACGACATAACCTCACTAGACTGACAGTTAGCCAAACATAGGGAGTCTATTTCAGAATCGATTCGTTGGACAAAAATCTCCAATTCCCCATACTACAAGCAGACGGCATAATCTCACTAGACTGACAGTTAGCCAAACATAGGAACTCTATTTCAGGATCAAGTCGTTGGACGAAAATCAGAATAATCAAAATAAATTCGAATGATTATGTACATTTCAGTGGACGGATACAACCATAGGATACAACTAGCAGACGAGACATATCCTCACATTTCTGACAGATAGCCTAGCATAGGACTTCATCTCAGATTTGTGGTTACGGAGAGAATCTTGCTCGTATATCTATTCCATGCGTTCGACTTCATTTTGATTATTTCGATTTTTGTCCAACGAATTGATCTCTCCGCTAACCTCAAATCTAAAAGAGTCCTATGCTCGGCTAACTGTTAGTCGTGTGAGGTTATGTCGTCTGCTTGTATTATGTGGATTGTTGTCGAACAAATTGATCCTCCATAACCTCAAATCTGAAATGAACTTCTAGGTTAGACTAGCTGTCGAAAGTGTGAGGTTATGTCTCGTCTGCTTGTATACGTCGTTTGAATATACTTTTAGTATTCAGATACTAGACTAACAAATCGATCCCTCCATAACCTCAAATCTGAAATGAACTTCTAGGTTAGACTAGCTGTCAAAAGAGTGAGGTTATGTCTCGTCTGCTTGTATACGTCATTTGAATATACTTTTATTCTTTTAATCTTTGGCCACGAAATCGATTGTTCCATAACCTCAAATCTGAAATGAACTTCTAGGTTAGACTAGCTGTCGAAAGTGCGAGGTTATGTCTCGTCTGCATGCATACGTCATTTGAATGTATTTTCATTATTTCGATTGTTGTCTCACAAATCGATCCCTCCATAACCTCAACTCTGAAATAAACTCCTGAGTTAGACTAGCTGTCAAAAAAGTGAGGTTATAACCTCTGGGATCTTGTATCTGTTATTCGAATTTATTTTCAGTATATGCGTATGTTTTCAACAAATTCAGCGTAATGAAAAATACGCATGAAATAAATCAACGATAAATACAATTTTCTCTATCCTATATTCGAGTCTCAGGTTAGCTGTGGGACGAGTGAGGTTATGACGTCTGGGGTCCGATATCGACTGTTCATATACGTTACTCATTTTTTGACACATTAGTACGAAAGAAAGGAGTAGATTAAATAAACGAGCAATAATATTTTCTCGTAACGCAAATTTCGAACACGATTTTAACTATCGATTGTTCGTATTTTAGGTTAGCTGTCAGTCAGGTGAGGTTAGTCGTGTGCGATCCGATATTCAATATTTGTGTTCCTTGCCAATCGCCGTCAAGCGGGAGCAGCAGGAACCAACATCTCATACGTAGGGTGGCATAGGAAACCTTCACTAGCGCTGCTGCTCGGCTTGCAAGTAAACTGGCTACAATTACGGTACAGCTGTTGTGATCTCAACTAAATGTCGATACGGGTAGTGATCTCGACTGAATGTCGGTTCTTTTAGTTTTGAGTAACGGAGAAACGTCAATTCTCAGCCATTTCTCCATCAAATGACACGGGATTGGGCTCAAAGTGTGTGGTTTTTCATTGCGGAGTGGCTAAATGTCAGGAAAATGCGATTATCTACGGCAACAGTGAATAATCTCGCGATTTATGTGGTCGGTACGTCAATCTGTAGAAATTTTTGTCGAATTTTGGAAAAGTGAAATAATCAGCCACTTTCTGCCACAATTGTGTGTAATCTCTCAAAATTTCATTGAGATCGATTCAGTAGTTCCGGAGAATTCACGATTCCCGTTTTCGAGGTTCTGATAAACGTTTCACTTCACCTCAAGCTGTTAGGGAGAGAGGTGAGCGATTTTGATGAGGGTGAAGCTTGCTGCGCGAGCGAAGCGAGGGCAGCTTCACCCGAATCAAAATCGCGGCTGTCTCCCGAACTACCTACGATACTTTTTTCATACATGCATCAAACTAACCCCATTTCAAGCATGTCTTACGAGAGAGAAGACTCACATATTTCATTCGGCCGTAATATGTGGTCGTCGCATGCGCTCTCACGCGATTTGGTTAGGTATGAAGCCTAAGAAGCTTCACCCGAATCAAAATCGCGCCTGTCGCCCCGACAGCTTCATGTAATGCGTTCATATCATGCCTATGACGCGCACTTTTGCTCCCTAGGTTTGATAAGTAATTAAATCGCGTGACTGCGCATGCGTCGACAACATATCACGGCCGAGGAAGATATGTGCGTCTTCTGTCCCGTAAGACACGCTCGATATGGGGTTATTTTGACGCATGTAGGATAAAATAGTACATCATGCTACTAGGGTGAAAATCACGTACCTCCCGTGTAACATATATTACTTTTTACCCGACTAGATAAAATGACCATATTGCATCCACTAGTCAAACACAGAAATTTAATCAAACAAACCTAGAATCGGTCAAACTTGGAGTTTTTTCTTCCCGAAAAATTTACTTTTTCGCCCGCTAATTCCCTTTTTTGCCCGCTAATTTACTTTTTTGCCCGCTAAATTTACTTTTTTGCCCGCTAATTTACTTTTTTGCGCGCTAAATTTACTTTTTTGCCCGCTAATTTACTTTTTTGCCCGCTAATTTACTTTTTTGCCCGCAAATCGCCTTTTACTTCCCTCTAGTCAAAAATCGCTTACTTTCCTCCCGTATTTCAGGGATGGAATATGGTCATTTCATCGTAGTCGGGTAAAAAAGAATTTTCCTAACAGCGTGCGCAAAATTCGATTTTGCGCACGGGTTTGCGTGCGCAAAGTGCCTCAGTCCCGCATTGTTGAACTGGTAACGCCATCCAGTCGTGTAGGCTACAGCCGTAATTCCATTTGCTAGTTAGAGTTATCATAGAGTCGAGTTTTGCTTGAGTTCAATTGTTGATTGTTGATAATAAACGTTCAAGTTGCTTAGCGACCTTGTACTTGGTTGTTTTTCATTGCTCTTGTGATCAAACTTCGCACAATTTTTTTTTCTTTCAATTATGCATTTTTAATTTATTTCTAATCGTTTAATATTACATACGAGTTACCGATGTTGTCAAATTTTGCGCAGCTTGTTAGGAAAAATAGTATACGCAACTAGTGCGCATAGGTGTCTCCCACACTCGTCTTTTTTGTCGCCCTCGCTGCGCTCAGGCGACAAATCTGACTCGTGCGGGATTCACCTATTTTGCGCACTAGTTGCGTAATGTACTATTTTATCATTCTTTTTTTCATGTTTATATATTTATTTAAAAATTGACACTCTAACCTAAAAATGCTGGACAATATAATGAGAATGTGCGATCAAGAAATTTCGCCGAATTCACGACTGTGTTGTGAACCGAACCGAAATTTCCTATCTTATATCATGTATCTTATAGTGAATAGCTATGAAAGAGAATGCTGTGAATATTAACGAACAAAATTTGCATGCGACTCAATGCAACTCGATTCATAATTTCGGCCGCGCTTCGCCTCCGTTTGCCGTAGCGCGCTTACAATCGTAATGGCTCGTCTACAATGGTCGCTAAAACGCAACTCGTGATCGACCAGCGACTTGCGTTTTAGCGACCATTGTAGATGAGCCATAAAGTTTCGGCACGCTCCGCCGACATTGGGCTAGGTTCGGTTCGATTCGAAACGCTTCCGAATAGTGCGTGCGTTCAACGTGCTTTCTGGATTTCAAAGTTGGAGTTAAACTGTATACGCCGCTTTCAAATATTCAAAAACGAGTCCACTTATAAAGTAAGCAATGACATCTTTTCTGTGGGATCATTTTGTGCTCATTGATGATAAAGAAGCGCAGTGCAAATACTGTTCAGCAGTGTATAACACGAAAAAAACGACCTCTTCATTGAGGTATCATTTAAAGGCTCAAGATCCGCAATATTTTCCATCAGAACCAGTTGATGATGATTTAGATAGTGACGAAACGTATGTTTTCTTCCAATACAATCGTTATTTAGAATCACAATTTTTTTTTTTGTGATACTATTATTTAAATACGTTTCGGATTATTGAATCGTTACAGCAATTGTTTTTATGTTTTCTACACTGAAGCTTATCCGCGTTTGTTATTAGTCAATTCATTTTGAATGACTACGCGATGTTTTTGCGATTAAACAGTTGTATACTATATAGTCTAGAAGACCATAAATATAGACAAAAAATGTACAATTATTACATAATTTTTGTATAGAATACTCATCAGCTCAGTGTTATATGCTGTGACGTGGATTTTATTTGATCCTCGGATCTGGACCGCATAGCCAGTCTCCGAGAACCATCCACTCGACAATTGGCCAAAAACTGAGAATAAAAAAAGATATTGGGCGCCAGGCGGGTAACCGCCACTTTCAAAAATCTAAACAAAATAATAACCGTCGGCTAGCTACAGTACCGCGGAGAGGGGTCAGGATTGAATGAAGGATTAGCGGGACGTTAAATAACGACTCGAGCGATTGAATTTAATAACAGAAAAATAGAATTTATTCAATGAAAATTATAGAAAAGAAATAGAAATAATGATTTGAACACTCGGGGAGAATTGCCCTCGTATAAAGGACAGCCACAGGCCGTGTATAGGCGACCTGGCCACGTCTGACGAGCTTTACAATATCTAATAAACTACTAGCTTCCACGTAGGACAGCAATAACAAGGAAAATCATGCAAAATGATTCAATAGCTCGACAAACTAGGTCCTCGTGGGACAATATCCCAACGGGAACGCTAAATAAACTCCACGAGTAGAACTTACAACTAATGAACAGGCTAGTATTTACAATGGGTAAGCCTTCGGCTCATAATAAAGAATAGAAAATAAGAAATTGATTGAAGAAGTAATATTTACAAGAGCTTACTAAAACTAACTTAACCTAACTCTGCAAATAACGCGATAATTATTTAATTAGAATTCTTTATGGACTCGAACCCGAAAAACAGAGACTCGGAATCTAAACACTAACTAGCTGTGTCTCTCCCTACAGGAGGAAGAGAGAGCGACAGTGACTGACTAGGACTATCTCTGTCGCACTCGTGTGCGACAGGTAGCACACCCGAATTTAATAAACCATACAGTACTCGATATTTCTCTACCAAATATTGACTCGAACGATATTCTCTAATACACGGGGACACTGGTGACGGCCTACCTCTCGGAAATCGGTTTAATTCGATTCCAAAAATTATCTAGCCTCGTGGCTGCTCAAAGGCAATATGGCTGACGGCCGTTGCCGAATTCAAATTAACATGGGTGAGAATGGCTAACGCTTACCGTCTTCCAGCCACCTGAGGAAAGAAAGCTTTTCGCGGCCACAATCCATGGCCCTGGCTAACGAGAGTACCCTCGAAGGCAATCCTCCACACTCCTCACAATCACTCAGACAATAACAAAAAAACTAAACGGCCCACGGGGCTAAAATGCAAGAAGATACTTTCACGATAAACAGTTGCCAATACGCCAACACACAAGTGTCACGGACGCTAGTCTAACGCAGAGTGACTAGACCGCATGGCGCCGGTAATCAGCGCCCTCGTGTTACGGCTAAATATCGATTTTTGTATCGACCGAAGGATCCCTTAAGTATGGCGACCGGGGGTCGCCACGCGCGTAATTCGAAGTTCGCCACGATGATTTTAGCTCGCTACGTCGGAGGCTCACGAATTGTAGGCTCTTCTTGGTGGCGGGAATCTCTTCCACCACCGATCTCCCCCGTTGCGGAATGCCCTTGGCACTCCCCCGTGTCCTCTAGATTAATAGCAGGAGGTAGCATGGCCACTACTATCCTCCGAAGCTTTTGGGTGGCGTTCGTTGAGTAGGATCCAAACAGTCGATACTGGAACGTATTGTGTCGGTAGTGGTGGGTCTGTGTCACAGTCTCTTAGCCGTCGGCTGGGCCTCGTCTCCCACATATTAGAGAAAAGTCGTAAAACAAACCAAAAGAATAAATAATATGTTGAACAGTCTTTAGTCGGTCACGGTCGCCTCTCGGAAATTCTGTCGGACCTCGGGGTCTACTTATTCATTTTCTCATCTTCATCCACTCCGCTAAGGTCGTTTAAGGGGTGAGGAGCCTGTCGTAACATGCAATGTTACAACTCCCCCCCCCCTTAGACGGACCACTGGGGCGGAAGCGCTTGCAAAACTGACCCATGGACCGAACTCCGAGTGGCGGCCGCACACCGCGTCTTACGTCTACAGATCCGTCTGGATCTGATGGCTTAAACGTAACTCTTTTTTTTTTTTTTTTAACAAACTAAACTTTCCCCCGGGGAGGGAATACGAAGGTAATTTTATGAAAACCCCCGGTTAAACTCTCAAGTCATCACACGCTACTCTCCCCCTGCAGAAGGCAAAAAGACAAAAACTTAGAGAAGGGTTCGACTTCCCAACCAAAGAAAAAAAAAATCAAAATAAAAGTCTAATATCTGAAGGCTCGAAACTAACGAATCAAAAAAAAATAGCAAAATAAATGATTATTGTAATTTCATTACCCATAATTTTGACCAAAAACACACGACAAAACGAACAAAAAAAAACAAATAGAATAAGAGACTACGAACCAACGAAACAAAACGAAACTCAATACAAGGCGTCAATGCCTGAGTCCGAAGACAAGAAAAAAAAACAAAAAAAAAACGAACAACACCCCCACGAAAAGGGAAAGACCAAAACAAAAAAAAAAAGAACAAAAAGAATATATTTCATGGTAACCCCTCGGGGTGAAACAAACGCAAAACAAATGGGGATTTACCCCCGACTTAATCTCAAAATTAATATATTGCCACGCGAAGCAAACCGAGGGAACAAACAAAGAGAAAACAAAAAAAAACAAGACAGCAGAACGTCCCCGAAAGACAACAAAAACCAAAAAAAAAATCCATAGGAGTGGTGGATATCCCCACGATACTTTTGGGGAAAGGTAGCCCAACGGAAAAGGAAAAAGAAATAAAAGCAAAACGACAAACGCCAAAAAGACAAACAGCAAGACTCCGATACGCGGTCGTCTGGGAGGCTTTATTGCCTCTTGCCGGGGTTTCCGCGCGCGGCCTCGGGGTAATACCCTCGACGGGCCTGTTCTCTGGCTCTCTGCGCCGCTAGCTCCAGGTGCCAGGCTTGGTCGCGGCAGGGACAAGTTTCTGCTAGGACCCCATCCCTAGAGCACAGATTGCAAAAGAGCCTCTTTGGCCGATCGCAGTAGCGAGATTTGTGACCCGCGCGGCCACAATTCCAGCAATTGCTCTGGCTCCGGCGGTACTCTAGGAGGGCAGCTTCTCGTGCCTCTCTCTCTCTCCGTGCCCGACCAACCTCCTCCTGGTTCTGTCGGGCCCTGACGGCGGCTTCGTAGGCTTGTCGGGCCCGCATTGCCTCGTTGTGGGTCTCGACCGCCAGTCTCGTCGCCTCCCGCACTGCCCTCCGGGCTTCTTCGGCTCGTCGGTCGGCCTCTCGGACATCTCCCTCGAGGCGATCGACCTCGGGCTGTTGCCGGGGTCTCGTGAGGGGTTGGGGTGCGGGCATATATCGCGGGTCCCTCGGCACCGGCTCTATGGGCTTCCGTATACGCGGTATGGCCCCCTGGGTGGTGGGTTCGGGCGACCTCGGGTCAGACGTCGCCTCCGGCAAGGCACTCGCCCGCGGTTCGGGAGGTAACTCGCCCGCGGCGTCTTCTATCGGCTCCGCGTTGTCCTCGAGTACCCATAACTCCACTAAGTCGCTACAGGCCACTCGGACCTGCTCCTCGTAGGCTGCGCCTGTCTGGACTGTGGAGAACCAAAAACCCTCCTAATGAGCTTCAGATAACGTGGAGTATTTTCTCACTACGAATTGGCTGGCGCAGTCGACTCAAAAAAAATAAAGAAAAGCTAATTCGCCGAACGGACCGATAATTTCACCAAAGTTTCCTAAAATCCTATTGCCCTAACTCAAAAAAAAAAGAACCAAAAAAAAAATTTACAAAACACTCGAATCCAATAGCACTCGAATACTTAATACAGAAACTCGGCGTACACGAACGCGAACCATCGTCTCAGGCCTCGTCGGAAGATGCCTCGTCCTCCTCGGATTCGCTGAGATTCACGTCTACCTCGGGGGCGACGTACGGTTTAAAATCTTTTATATGGTGTCGACCGAGTGTCCTACCGGTTTCATCTTCTAGCTCGTACACGACGGGTGATACTACCTTCGTTACGACATACGGTCCCGCGAATTTGGGAGCTAATTTCGCAGCTACGAAGTTCGCAGCTGATGATAAGACGCGGTTTCGCTTCCAGACTCGGTCTCCTACCTTATAGTGACCGTCCCGGTGACGTCGATTATAATATTGTGCCTGCCTAGTGCGTGCATTTTGTAAGTGACGGGTCGCGAGATCTCGTAATTCCTGCAGGCGGGTCATTCTTTCTGCCCACTTCGCGGGACACGGTTCCGGAATTGTCGCCGGACCGTCTTCCGCGCGTCGTAGTTGCACTCGAGGCCGCGGTTCGCGACCTAAGTTCAAAAACGCTAGGCTCACTTTCAGTGAACTATGCACCGCCGAATTATACGCGAACCGAAATTCATGCAAATGAATGTCCCAATCTCGATGATCCGTCTCAATATATGTCGTGATCATAGTCTTCAGGACTCGGTTCACCCTCTCTACAGGATTTGCCTGCGCGTGATACGGGGGTACGTGGGCGTGTACGATGTTGTACTCGGCGCACATCTCATCGACGGCTTTGTTCGCGAATTCGGTGCCATTATCAGTGAGGAATACTTCCGGAGTACCCCACCAAGACAAAATCAAATCCTCGAACGCCGCGATAATGTTTTTCCCAGTGGCCTTACGCAACGGAATGCACTCGACCCACTTCGTAAATAAGTCCTCGAAGACTAACAAATATTCGTATCCTGATCGACTACGAGGAAACGGACCCATTATGTCAGCTGCGACTACTGTCCACGGCTGATTTACTACGCGATCTCCCATCAGACCAGCTGGCGTAGCCTGTTCGACTTTGCACTGTTGGCATTGCTGACATCGTCGTACCGCGACTACGATATCCCTAAACATGCCAGGCCAATAATAATCCTCGCGGATTCTCGCATAAGTCTTTTCGACTCCGAGATGCCCAGCCTGCGGGTCTTCGTGCGCTTCGATAAACGCTCGGTCGCGATGTTCGGCGGGCAATACTAATTTCCACGGATTCAGTTCTTCCATAATCGGTTCTGTCACCGGATTCGGCCGCAAATAATACAGTCGGCCTTCGAACACCGACCATCCTCTATACTTTTTCGGGGCCTCTGAAACTTCTTGTACGCGCTTAGTGTACCACGGATCTTGGGCCTCATTAATCGCGGCTACATGTACGGCTGCTAGGTCTTCTACCTCGTCTTCGTACATTCGCGATAATGCATCGGGGACATGATGCATAGCTCCTTTCCGGTGTACGACCTCGGAGTCTTACTCCACGAGCTCTAATGCCCACCTAGCTAGCCGACCTGTCGGATTATGCAAATTATGCAACCATCGGAGGCTGCTGTGATCCGTTATCACCGTGAAATGATACCCCTCGAGGTACGCGCGAAATTTCTTTATGGCCCAAATTACAGCTAACACTCTTTTTCTGTCACCGAATATTTTCTCTCAGCTTCAGAAAGAGTGCGGCTCGCATACGCGATGACACGTTCGACCTCGTCGATGGTCTGAGTCAAGACGGTGCCGATTCCAAAATCGCTGGCATCCGTCTGCGCTACGAAAGGTACTCGAAAATCAGGACACGATAATACCGGGGCTGAGGTTAACGCGGATTTTAATTCGTCGAACGCTTGTTCTTGTTCTTTACCCCATTCCCACCGTCTATCTTTGCGTAAAAGCCGCGTTAATGGCTCCGAGGAGCCCGCGAACGCTGGAATAAATCGGCGGTACCACGAGGCCATTCCTCAAAATCGTGGCAATTGTTTCAAGTTCCGGGGTTCCGGATAACTAACAATCGGTTCGATCTTGTCGGGGTCTATTTGCAATCCCTCGTTATTCACCCCGAACCCCAAGTATCTCACTTCATCTCTACAAAATTCACATTTATCGGGATTTAACGTTAGACCAGCCCTCGCTATTTGATCAGAAACGCGTTTGAGCCAGTCTATATGTTTCACGAAATTATCCGTAACTACAATAATGTCATCCAAATACGCGAAAACGTGTGGTTCCATATCCGGGGTAATTAATTTGTCAACTAATCTTTGAAACGTGGCAGGGGCTCCGGTGAGTCCGTATGGCCTCCTCGTGAAGTGAAATAAGCCTCTGCCCGGTGCAGTGAACGCAGTGACTTCGCGACTATCTGGGTGCAAGGGAATCTGATGATACGCTTGACTCAGATCTATTGTCGAAATATACCTCGCGGCACGTAGTTGATCTAAAATTCCGTTAATATAAGGAATCGGGTAGGCATCCTCCTTCGTGACGCTATTCACTTTACGGAAATCCAAACAAAAACGATAACTGCCATTCGGCTTTTTAACCATTACTATGGGACTCGACCACGCGCTTTGTGAAGGCTCAATGACGCCTTCGGCTAACATACGATCAACTTCAGCATGGATCGCGGCTTGTACCACCGGTGATACTAAATAATATCTTTGTTTAATCGGCGAGTTTCCCTGCGTATCTGAGGTATGCTCAGCTAGGCTTGTTAATCCTAGTGGGCCCGTGACCGCAGGTAGCTCGTTCTCTAAAAACTCTTCCAGTACCGTTTTCTCCGCTGAAGTTAACTCTGCTATGCCGTAGCACGCGTTGGTTGACCCCGTGGTCGCTGCCAATGACTGGAAAAACGGATTAGTTTCCGTCGGTCCCTCCTTTAGACGCCACGTATCGTCTCCGCCATACATTTCTAACTCAAATAATCTAATAAAATACATACCGAGGATGCAATCCCACGCTACAGACGGGAGTATTCGAATCGCGAGTTCGTGGGTTATTCCTGCCAATTCAATCGGCACGATAAATTCCCCTAAGACTGCTTCGGTGTCGCCGTTTGCCAGTATAACCCGTTCAAAAGCTGGTTTGCTTAAGGCCCGACCATTTTCTTCGGCGATTTTCTTTCCCCAAGCTCCTAAAAAACTTCAGAAAGACCCGGTGTCTATTCAAGCGCGAACCGTCGAATTCCCGATTTTGATTGTTAAAAACCAGCGTGGCTGCAGTTCAAGGGTCTGCATCGGAAAGCATTCTGCATCCGGCTCGGTATAAGGATTATTTGGGCTCGGGTTTTCTATTGGGGGTGACTCCCTTGCCCTGTTCGCGAGCCCCCTGTACCGTTTCCCGGATGGCAACGCGAACACGTAGTCGCGATTTCGCCTTTCCTACCACAATGGTAGCAAAAACGAACCCTCGGCGCTGGGCAATCCCTCCATATGTGACCTCGGCGATCACAGTTAAAGCAGGTGACCGCTGGTCCACCATCCATTGCTGGCATGGTGTTTTCGGCTACCCTCGCGTCTACGGGGTATGTTGGAGCGTTTTGATTGGCCTGCCGAGGCTGTATTTTCGCGGTCACGGTCTCGATTTTTTTTTCTATACTTGACTGGATTGCCGCGAGCTGCTCTGTTATGGCCTTTTCCAAGGCCATCTTCCCCCCCCCTTGACCCTTACCGCCCGTCTTTTTCGCTTTCGGAGCCGATTTGGCCTTCGGCGCCTCCGGTGCTTCTTTAGTCTCGACCGACTCATCCACGACCGCGAGTGCCTGGGCCTTCTTCGTTTGCTTGGCCTTAGCCTTACATGCTATCTCCGACATGTACGACTCGTCGGCGTCAGCGGGTGGGGGTGGCTTGTACGCCCGCGAGGATGCTAAATTTCTTTTCTTAGCAGTGGCAGCCCGAGCTAATTCTTCAAAACTGGATATTTGATTCCGGTCTAATAAGTTCAGAATCTCCGGCTTAAGGTTCTCAAATGCTCAGTCTAGTTGGTCCTCCAACGCGTATGGCCTAGTCATTCGATTTAACAACCCCCGGATGCAGGTTAAATAGTCGGTCACCGACTCGTTTTCGCCCTGCGTACGCGACGCGGCCTGCTGACGGAATCTTTTATTTACCGTTTCGTCGCCGAACCAGCTTCTAAATTCTTGACGGAAATCCTCGTAGCTCGACCAGCTATCTCGTTCGAGTCGTAGCCATTCCGAAGCGATCCCCGTAAATACTATCGGCAGAGACTGTATCACTTCTTTGCCGCTTAATGGAGTGAACCTCTTACAATCATCGAGACGGCTTAAAAAGTCCTCCGCGCTTTGTTCACTGCTACCTCCGAACCTTATGTTCCACCTTCGTAACGCTTCGACCACTTCTTTGGCTCGGTCTCTACAATGAGAGCGCGCGGGTGTCGTCACGTCTTCCCAACCGGAGTGCGGTTCGTCCCACACGCTCGTATTGGGTTCGTTACCGCGGGAGGGTGGGTGGGTAATTATCGGTTGAGGATTTATCGGCGACAGGGTTCGGTTTCGCCTGAAGTCGACCTCTCGGCGGGTGTGACCTTCCGCTGGCCGTGTTTCCGCGCGCGATTGTCGATCCCTATCTTCCCGGGGTCCTACGGTTCTTCTCGGAAGAGATTCTCGCGGTAATCTCCTTAGTACTTCTTGTACTAAGTCCTCGAGATTTGGTTGGTCCCGGCTATCACTCATTTTCACCGTTTCGGGCCTTACTCTCGTTCGGTCGTACGCTACCCTCTCGGGCCCACGATATCGGTCCTCTAGCTCTAGCTGTGGGGGCCTGTTATCGTGCCGGGCCTCAACCTGTGCGCCGCGTAGGTACTCGTGGCCATAGGCAGCTAACGCTCGCGGGTTAGCCGTAGATCGGCGCGGCATCACTTCGGGTCTCTCCTCGGCCATGATTTCCCCGAGTGCTGCATAGTCGCGATAAAAATCTCTGTATGCGTCGCTCGCATCTGGCGCGACGCGTGTAGGGATCGGCCTCTGGGGTGAGCTCGCTACGCTCACCGACGGCCTTGGATCGGCGATCGTTGACATGACCGGTTGGGCTATCGTGTAGATGATGCTCGTGGTCGTTGTCGTCACTGGGCGTGACTCGAAATTGGTCGCGAAGGAAACCCGGGTCGGCGAGGGGTTTCTCTGGTGCTCCTGGCTACCACCCGGTCGCGATCCACCGTCTGAGGCGAAAATCGTTTCATCCTCGGGCTCCCAAGGGATCGTAAGCTCGCCCTGACGTCGTCGCCAATGCCGCAAATACCGATCTCTAAGCTCAACGATTGAGCCCGTGGTACTCACGTTTAGCGAACTGAGTAATTGGGATAACTCCGCGTGATCTGAATCCCACAAAGCGCATCCGTACGGGGTATCTATTGACGCCATGACTCGATGAGGAAACTAGGACTCGGTCGACACCACAAAGAAATATTCCGAACGAAGCGAAAAACACGAACGCAAAAAAAAATACGCAGAATAACTGAAAACGCGGAAATCGAACTCGAACCTCCAGGTAAAAAAAAAAACGACATCCAAAACAAAAAAAAAAAAAGCAAATCACTGACTGAACGCGATACTTGTTCTGAAAGTGCACTTGGACGTGCGTGAAGAAATCACTCGATTTAAATTCAATCTCGAAAATCAACGCGAACTCGAAACTAAAGATCAAAAGTCCCGAACTAAACTCAATACTTATTCCGAGAGTGCACTCGAACGTGCGTAATGAAATTACTCGATTTAAAGTCACTCTCGAAAATCAACTCGAACTCGAACTCGAACTCGAAAGATAACCCGAACCCGAACCCGAACCCGAAAGAAAAAAAAAAACTCAAAACATATTCAATGCGCTCGCTTCTATCTTCTCGACGAGTCCACTCGTCGAGGTAGCCGTGAGTTGATAACCACTGCTATCATATGGTCCTCAGAACCCACGCCTGAGCACCACTGCTACAGCCAGAACGAAAAATGTGAATTTACGCGACATCTACGATTGTCGAGCTGACTTTCGGTGACGACACGTAAATATTCCCCTCGGTGCGGGGTGTGCTAAGAGTCGGCCGAGTTTGGACTTTGATCTCCCCTACGTTAGAGAATATTTTAACGAACCCGAGATATAGAATACGTTAGCCGTTGGATTCTAGACGATACCCTCGCTAGCTAGCTATTCGAGATTATTTATTTGAAAATTAAATGTTGTTTCCCCCGGTGATCGTTGTGGTAGGACTTCGCTGGTACTCAATAGGTTTCGTTACAGCGGTTCGTCTCTGTTCGATCACCTAGTACAATTTATCCACCACCACAAGGCATGCACAGGGAAATTTACCACAAAAAAAAATAACAAAAAAAAACAATTCAATAGCAAGCAGGTCATATATAATAGCGAATAGTTCTTAATATTAATCTAGGGGTCCGTATCCAGTGTCCCTGCGCATTGAACGTGTTTTAGCACGCTCTAGTCGAGTATAATACTCTAGTGGAGAAGACACGGCAAAAAACAAAATTAACTAAACAAAACGCAATAACTCGAAAGAATCAGATTCTCTCAAAAGAATTCAACAATTCCCGAATGCGAAGTCGTTACAAAAATCGAAAAAGACTAATGGAAAAATAAAAGAAAAGGATTCGAACGCTATAATAAACAAAAGAATTGCCGCGGTACGGCTTCAATACAAAGTCGCTGCGAGCGTACGCGCCGCTATTCCTTCTCCGGTAGATAGAGAAAACAAATGTTTGACCCGAAGACCTTTGGCAACAGTGTCACCGTTACACGTAAGCGAATAATTATTTAACGAAACTATAATTTAATTTTCTCAGGGCCCCACGTTGGGCGCCAATTTGTGACGTGGATTTTATTTAATCCTCGGATCTGGACCGGATAGCCAGTCTCCGAGAACCATCCACTCGACAATTGGCCAAAAACTGAGAATAAAAAAAGATATTGGGCGCCAGGCGGGTAACCGCCACTTTCAAAAATCTAAACAAAATAATAACCGTCGGCTAGCTACAGTACCGCGGAGAGGGGTCAGGATTAAATGAAGGATTAGCGGGACGTTAAATAACGACTCGAGCGATTGAATTTAATAACAGAAAAATAGAATTTATTCAATGAAAATTATAGAAAAGAAATAGAAATAATAATTTGAACACTCGGGGAGAATTCCCCTCGTATAAAGGACAGCCACAGGCCGTGTATAGGCGACCTGGCCACGTCTGACGAGCTTTACAATATCTAATAAACTACTAGCTTCCACGTAGGATAGCAATAACAAGGAAAATCATGCAGAATGATTAAATAGCTCGACAAACTAGGTCCTCGTGGGACAATATCCCAACGGCAACGCTAAATAAACTCCACGAGTAGAACTTACAACTAATGAACAGGCTAGTATTTACAATGGGTAAGCCTTCGGCTCATAATAAAGAATAGAAAATAAGAAATTGATTAAAGAAGTAATATTTACAGGAGCTTACTAAAACTAACTTAACCCAACTCTGCGAATAACGCGATAATTATTTGATTAGAATTCTTTATTGACTCGAACCCGGAAAACAAAGACTCGAAATCTAAACACTAACTAGCTGTGTCTCTCCCTACAGGAGGAAGAGAGAGCGACAGTGACTGACTAGGACTATCTCTGTCGCACTCGTGTGCGACAGGTAGCACACCCGAATTTAATAAACCATACAATACTCGATATTTCTCTACCAAATATTGACTCGAACGATATTCTCTAATACACGGGGACACTGGTGACGGCCTACCTCTCGGAAATCGGTTTAATTCGATTCCAAAAATTATCTAGCCTCGTGGCTGCTCAAAGGCAATATGGCTGACGGCCGTTGCCGAATTCAAATTAACATGGGTGAGAATGGCTAACGCTTACCGTCTTCCAGCCACCTGAGGAAAGAAAGCTTTTCGCGGCCACAATCCATGGCCCTGGCTAACGAGAGTACCCTCGAAGGCAGTCCTCCACACTCCTCACAATCACTCAGACAATAACAAGAAAACTAAACGGCCCACGGGGCTAAAATGCAAGACGATACTTTTACGATAAACAGTTGCCAATACGCCAACACGCAAGTGTCACGGACGCTAGTCTAACGCAGAGTGACTAGACCGCATGGCGCCGGTAATCAGCGCCCTCGTGTTACGGCTAAATATCGATTTTTGTATCGACCGAAGGATCCCTTAAGTATGGCGACCGGGGGTCGCCACGCGCGTAATTCAAAGTTCGCCACGATGATTTTAGCTCGCTACGTCGGAGGCTCACGGGTTGTAGGCTCTTCTTGGTGGCGGGAATCTCTTCCACCACCGATCTTCCCCGTTGCGGAATGCCCTTGGCACTCCCCCGTGTCCTCTAGATTAATAGCAGGAGGTAGCATGGCCACTACTATCCTCCGAAGCTTTTGGGTGGCGTTCGTTGAGTAGGATCCAAACAGTCGATACTGGAACGTATTGTGTCGGTAGTGGTGGGTCTGTGTCACAGTCTCTTAGCCGTCGGCTGGGCCTCGTCTCCCACATATTAGAGAAAAGTCGTAAAACAAACCAAAAGAATAAATAATATGTTTAACAGTCTTTAGTCGGTCACGGTCGCCTCTCGGAAATTCTGTCGGACCTCGGGGTCTACTTATTCATTTTCTCATCTTCATCCACTCCGCTAAGGTCGTTTAAGGGGTGAGGAGCCTGTCGTAACATGCAATGTTACAATGCATACATAGATTGTACACATATAAATTATATATTTATTATGTCATCATCTTTATAGTGATTGTAACGATGAGACTGCGGATACGTCAGAGTTGAAAAGAAAATCCACAACGCATGAAATGGAGCAACCACCTCCGAAACGTGCATCTCGCATGCATTTTCGTGCCCGAAGAGTGAGTTTATATTCATTCATCTTATTTTTTACCCGACTACGATAAAATGACCATTATTCCATCCCTGGAACACGGGTGGAAAGTAAGCAATTTTTGACTAGAGGGAAGAAAAAGTGGATTTGCGGGCAAAAAAGTAAATTACCGGGCAAAAAAGTAAATTTACGGAAAGAAGAGTGAATTTTGCGGGAAGAAAAGAACTCCAAGTTTGACCGATTCTAGGTTTGATTGATTAAATTTCTGTGTTTGACTAGTGGATGCAATATGGTCATTTTATCTAGTCAGGTAAAAAGTAATATGCCACACGGGAGGTGCGTGATTTTCACCTCGTGCTCGAGCAGCAAACCTCGCACTCGGAAAAAATCACGCACTTTCCGTCCTAGTAGCATAATGTACTATTTGCGTGTAGTTTCGAATACTTTTCGTAAACAATCACGTATTTTGAAGACAATATTATTAATGGTTAATGATAAATTGAATAAATAAATCAATTAAATGATTAAATCAATTTCTATAGAACTCGCAGTCGGAGATAGTTACGCAAGCATATACAAAAATGATTGCCTTTGATATGCTTCCATTGTCATTTGGCGAAGGTGGAGGTTTCCAGCAATTTATGGCAGTGGTATTACCTGATTACACGATCCCTAGTCGACCAGCGGTGACTGATCGCCTCCAAAAAATGTATGATCGTGTGAAGCAGAAGATTTTGGAAATTCTCAGTACCTACCCATCAGTTGCCTTGACCACAGATGCATGGTCATCACGAACGGCGACATCGTTCGTAACTGTTACAGTTCATGCGATCGATGACAATTGTAATCTCCGATGTTTCACATTGGATACACTGGAACTAGCTGAGCGGCATACGGGTGAAAATTTGAGATTCCACATTATGAAAATGCTGGCCGATTGGAAAATCAACGATAAAGTTATTGCTATTGTCCATGATAATGCCGCGAATATCATATCAGCGATGCGATCAAGTTTACAGCTGGGAAAAACCGTTCGTTGTTTTGCACACACTTTACAATGTGCTTTGAATAAAACATTAGAAAATGATAATATCAAAGAATTGATTAGCAAGCTGAGCTCAATTGTTTCTCATTCTAAACATTCGAATTTGGCTACAAAAGCACTCTACTGCGCTCAACGTCAGTTCAATTTACCAGACCACCGCCTTATAAATCGTTGTAACACGCGGTGGAATTCAACGTTCGAGATGGGAGAACGATGAATTGAGCAACGTAAAGCAGTCGTGGAAGTTTTGAATGATTCAGAATGCACATCAAGAGGAACAAGTAGTAAATTGTCCATTACTGATGAAGAATGGCAATATCTTGAAAAAATTGTAAACATTCTACGTCCCTTCCATGTAGCTACAAACGTAATGTCCTCTGAATCTACATCAACAATAGCAATGGTGCGACCACTCATATTCAGCCTCTTACATAAATTTCTGATGGAAGAGGAAGACGATAATGACGATATTAGGTGGATTAAGGCATCTATTGCTGATCAATTGCGGAAACGTTTTTTGAAAGACGACAAGGTGGATATGACTGCTGTAGCTTGCGCTTTAGATCCCAGGTAAATCTCTTTCTTCTTTTGTTCCTTCAATATTTTTCATGATCATTTCTTATTATAGCTTTGTCATAGTCATATGTGATGGGAATATGTTTATCATTCGGCATCATTTTTATAGATACAAAGATCTAGTGAACGAATCATCAGAATTCCGTACAGATATTCACCGCCATATAACTGATGTCATGGCAGAAGAGTTGTATTCTCATGGACACCCCATAAACACGACGAAAAAAGATGAGACGGCCAAAGAATTGGAATATCTATTTGACGAAGAGACAACAAGCCTTTCGCAGGATTTTGAACGCAGTGCAAGTATCTTGGGTGAAGAACATTATACGGAGTTGAAAAAATTTCTAGCTCTGCCGATTCTCGCACGAACAGAAAACCCGTTATTGTGGTGGAATACTCAACGTCGAAAGTTCCCGATACTTGCGCGGATCGCAGAAAAATATTTGGCAATACCGGCATCAAGTACACCATCCAAACGTGTGTTTTCGACAGCTGGCAATATTATCTCCAACAAAAGAAGTTCATTACTACCTCAAAATGCAAATATGCTGATATTCTTATATCAAAACCGCAATCTGATTGATTGATTATTAAATATATGCTCGAATTATATATTTGATATCATCGAGCTCAATTGAAGAAAAATTATTAATTAATTGTAATCTCGGTATAATAATCGATTGTAATACTGTCTTCAAATAATTAAAAAAGTGAATTTGGCTAATTTCTGATTTTTTTCATACTAATTATACTATTTGCGATGCAGAAATATTAATTCACTTTATGGCCGGTTAAACCTTTAAACTGGTTAACCGGTTAACCGGTTGAACCTTTATTCTCATTAACCAGCTTAACCACATTAGCCGGTTAACCGGTTAACCGGTTAAACCATCGGTTAATTATTACAGTTAACCACCTTGGCCGGTTAAATCGGTTAAACCTTACAGCCCTAGTATATACACTGTAACAGCGATTCCCGCGGGCTCGGGTGTTACCCGCAGGAACTACGATCAGTTATCAAATTAGCACCAACGCTTTACCTCCTGCGACTAGCTCTAGGATGTAGGTTGGGCGCCAGACTCCGGGCTCAGAGTCCTCTCTCTCTCTCTCTCTTGCATTGGCTAGCTATCGGTAGAGGGATAGTTCGTGGGGGCGAGAAATAAAAACACTTGACACAATACGAATTAGATTGGAATATTATTTATTAATTAAAAAGAAAAAAAGAAAAAGGTGATATTAATTTGTCCAGCCTATCACCTGGCTTCGGCTTTTCTCGCCGCTATTTTATGTTGTACAATCTAAATAAACGATAAACTAAATTGAATAAAATAAACGACCAGAACAAAATTAAATGACTCGACTATACTATTTAATACTCAAAAGTGGCTCTACTCTAATATATAAATTCTCTCAAAAAAAAATAACAATTATACTAAAGCTAGAAAAAGGTACGGTTCAGTTATCACAGGCGTAGGGGAATAGCCTTCCTCGCTACCACCAGCTGGAGGCTTGGCTGTCAAGTTGATTTCGAGGCGGCTGCCTCTAGTCTCTAACTGACAGCTGATCACTCAACAGCTGGGAGGGGAAGGGAAGCGGTACTCACTCGGAACTCGGCCACGAGAGTGCTCTGACACGCAGCAGACGATCTGTGACGCGTGACGTCAGAGACTCGGGCAATATGGCGTCAACTCTGCCTAGGCGAATTTCTGCGCAGCGGCGATGCAAGCCGGAACGCTTACGCGCAGAATCGACAGCCACCGAGAACAACAACAAGTTCAAACTTACCGGCTCTCAGCTCACACGCGGTACTCGGGGGACTCGATACTAATGACCGTACTGGGGAACGAAGAGCTTCCTGACTCTAACTCGAGACTCAAAAGGGACCTTAGGGACTCTAGGGGAAGAATGAAAGCGATCTGGAAAGATCTGGACTGGATAGATCCTACCTGATCTGATACGTTGGCTCGGCCCCGTGTTCGGCTCGTGTCCGTGGGCAGGCGAGGGTCGTATATATCCAAATCAAAAGTAGTCAAGTCCAAAAATCCAAATCAAGTCCAATAAACGATAGCAGGGGTCACAATTAACAAAATCACCTCACACAACAAACTCTAACACCTCAAAACACGCTATAAACTCTCTCTCTCGGCTCACTGAAATAATGGCACGTCTTATTCGCAACGGCTAGACAATGAGTGGCTCTTCGTTTCCGGAATGCTAATTGCTGCTTATCGCCGTTCGTCCTGCTAGCGCCAGCCGCCATCGATAGACCAATCCGAGGATCTACGGTCGATAAGGCGTCGCTAGGACGAAGGGCGGCAGTATTCAAATTAGCTAACGGGACTTTTGGGCTCTCGGGGATACATACGCTCGGTTAGGCTGGTACGGAGGAGGTCTAAACGTTTGCCACGTTACAACACCTTTAAATGGGTTGAATTTCTGAAAAACAATTTTTCTTTTTTTTTCAACTTGAAGACTCTGATAGAATTGAACAAAATCATCATGTTTAAGGAGGGTTTGACCTTCATTATCCATATCTTACATCATGTATTACTTCCAGTCTAATAGTGGCCGCGCTGAAGACAGGAAAATACAAAATCACTCGGTTGCCGTAAAGAATCAGACCCAGCGTTGGACCAATCTTGGAATTTTTGGTTCTCAATTGTTCATAAGACCTGCCTCTATCAGATGAACATAGAACTTTTTGATATTGCAAGAATTACTTGAGTGATTGAATTTTGTCGATTTTTTTTCTGAATTTAAAAAAAAATTTTGCTTATTTTTCTAACATTTCAACTAAACATGGGTTTATCAGAAAGTTCTATGTTCATCTGATAGAGGTTTCGATTCTACAAATTTGAAGACCACAAACGCTAGAATCGGTCCAGCGATGCTCCTGATTCTTTACGACAACCGTTCAAAATATTCATTCTCCAGTTAGGTGTCCGATGAGGCTGTTAGAAAAATAATGAATTGCTTCAGAAAAAATCTGATCAAAATTGTTCAAAACATAAAAATTCTGTAAAATTTTTTATCTTCAATATTTTTGAGATTCAGAAGATGCTAGCACAATTTTGTCAAAACTACGAAAATTCTTTCATCTTTCATCAATCATACCTTTTTTCTATTCGTAATGAAAGCACGATAATATTTACAAACAAGTGGACACCTAACCTTGAAAAAATGTAGATCGCAGCCATGTGTTCTGTCAATGATCACAATTCAAAAGAATATTGGAAATTAAATATGTGTAAGAATGATAATTACGAAGAATTAAAAGATCACAGAATCAAATTCAAAATCGAAATATATAAAAACGTCATAAAATTAAGCAGTGGTGTACGTGGTGTTGGCGGTGTTGTACAATACTTATGGCACCAATCTGAGGGTTCGCGCGCCGCGCCGCGGCGCGGCGCTTTTTCGCAATCTGGCACTGTCATGGCTATAACTTTTTAAATCCTCTAGATATTTTGACACCGATTTATTTGCAGGTACAGTCGGTCACTAGCATTCCAAATAAATTATAAAAAAAAAAACGATTTTTTGAAAATTCAAAGGTGTCGATACCCCCTTAACGTTTAAAGGAGAGCGCGATTCCGATTTTTGGTGTTTTTTTTTTCGAAAATTCAACCCCTTGTAACTTCTAAGCCCTTCGAGTTAGAAAAAGAAATAAAAAATTGTCTCATTCATCAAGAGACTCGGTAGAGTCTCGCGCCAAGTACATTAAAAAAAAACAATTTTCAAGCGCGAGACTCAACGAGTCTATATACCCGAGAGGCAACTACCCTAACCTATATCGCGAACTATATACTTCGTTTTCTTTCACCTCACAACAGACACGAATTGGAACTAATTTAATCTAGGATGTGGGCACGAAAAGCTTTCATTTCAGCTTTAGATCGAATAAATCGGTGTCCGGAGTGCTGAGATATGAATAACTACGAATTCTGATACCCCGTTTCCTCGTACAATTTTTCTCTTTCTCTTTAGTGTTCTTCAGACCAAGATTCAGATTGAAACCATTCCCATATAAAATCACTAGACGGGAATCCACACAAAAGTTGTATAGAGTGACGTCAGTACGACATAGATCCGACGTAGATAGCGCCAGTATCGCAGACAGAAACCGTCCGCTACACTAGCAGACGCGTGTTGTCATTTGAGGTTTTCAAGTAGTGATAAAGGAAATGAGAGAAAGTACGAGCAATGCTTAATACAAAATCTGAACGTACTAAAACTAGTGAATACCCACCAAAAGCCCCTCAGGTGTAAAAATCTTACGCCAAGTACATTAATGTGATAGTCACCAACAAAAATGTTTCGATAGGTAACGTTGTACTCGTTCGCTCGCTGCGCTCGCTCACTCTATTGGCTTATGATTATTGGTTGAAGAAACAATTCGGATGAAGAAATTGAAGATGTCAACATTCATCTAAAAATATTCATAACGAGAAAGTAATTTAAACAAAATTGTAAAAAACATTTGGAGGTAGTGGTACCTGGGGGGCCTTTTGTAGAAAAATAAATATGAAATGTCGATCGCGAACCATGTCAATGTCATCTGATAGATATTCAAACATTGGCCCGCCAACGTACCACGGACTCCAATTTTTTTTGACAATTTTGTTCAAATTACTTTCTCGTTATGAATATTTTTAGATAAATGTTGACATATATAGGTACCAATCGCCGCACGAGACTCAACGAGTCTTTATAACCAATGTGAGCTGAACGGCGTGGTGGAAATACATCATTTCTATCATTTCTTTCGCTTCGTGATATGCAAGCGATTGATTAAATGAAAGTCACAAACCTCGTGGACCATGACGTAACCCGCCAAACTGTTTTAATCTCTAACATTACAACCAATTGTGCACAAATCAAATAAATAAAGGAATATTCTCGTATATTTAGTCCAATTATTGAAATCTATTCATATTCATTAATCGATCATCTTAAAATATAATGACAAACTCTGGAACAATTAAAACTCAAAAAAAGAGGCACAATGTTGTTTTGTCATTCGGATTTATTAATTGTTGAACTTAAATTATTGATTATATCTTATTTTTATACATGGGCAGACTTTGAAACAATTAAAATCTAAAAGCGGAGGCATAATGCTTGAAAAAAAATAAAAATTACTCAAATCAGCAATTATTTATTTGTTAGAACGTCAAGGAGAACAATACCCGGAGAAAATTTTACTGGAGATTCCCATACTACGTATAGTAATTTTGAATCATACATTCAATATGACGATCATTCTTATACTTTTACCAAATGTCACCATGAATATAGGAATGTCTCTTATATTCATGGAAGATTATGTAGTACAAGTATAAGAACGATCGTCATATTGAAAGTATGGTCCAAAATTACTATACGTAGTATGGGAATCTATCCAATAAAGTTTTCTCCGTGTATTGTTCTCCTTGACGTTCCAACAAATAAGTCATTGTTGATTTAGGTAATTTTGATTTTTTTTATTAAGCATTATGCCTCCGCTTTTACATCACGAACGTAAAATATGTTCAATAAAAAAAACCCAACAAACAAGAAATAATAATAAAAAAGGTTTGTGATAAGAGGAGATTATATATATATACATAGGTATACTTTGAAACAACTGAAATCTAAAAGCGGAGGCATAATGCTTAAAAAAAAATCAGCAATTACTTATTTGTTGGAACGTCAAGGAGAACAATACACGGAGAAAACTTCATTGGAGAGATTCCCATACTACGTATAGTGATGTTGGACCATACTTTCAATATGACGATCGTTCTTATACTTTTACCAAATGTCACAATGAATATAGGAATGTTTCTCATATTCATGGAAGATTATGTAGTACAAGTATCGGAACGATCGTCATATTGAAAGTATGGTCCAAAATTACTATACGTAGTATGGGAATCTCCAATAAAGTTTTCTCCGTGTATTGTTCTCCTTGACGTTCCAACAAATAAGTAATTGTTGATTTAAGTGATTTTGATTTTTTTTATCAAGCAGTATGCCTCCGCTTTTGCATTACATTTACACGTGGATATAATACGAGTAGAGAACTTCAATCAGGAAACGAAAACATTGCTCTTCGTCATAAATCGTACGTATCATGTATGCGTGGATATTCAAGTATTCATCTTTGACTACAATAGATAGGTCCAGATACTTGCATGATAAGATAAGGAAGTCCCGACCCTTTTGTCACTTGTTACGCCCCTTTTCCTTTAATCCCGAACAATGATAGGAGTTCAACATTTTATTACGTTTGGATTAATTCTTGCGGATTAAGTAAATCCACTTGTCGAGGATTAATTTTCTCCATTATTGAAGTTTAATCAGCGATACCGACTTTTTTTTCTTTGCATTTCAAAGCGCGTCCTGTTTTTTCTTCAAAATATATTTATTAAGAACGTAAAATATGTTCGATAAAAAAAAAAAAAAAAACCAAACAAACAAACAAAAAATAATAATAAAAAAGGTTTGTGATGAGAGAAGAAGGACCATGTGCAGATGAAATCCTGGGCCCTCAAATCAGTTATATAATCCGAAACAATGAAAAATCAAAATAGAGGCTACAATGCCTCATGGAGTTATTAATTAATTAAATGATTTAAACTAACGATATACTTAAAAACAATGCAAAAATTTGAAATAGAAAGTACAATGCTTTTTTTCAAGAGAATTATTGATTGAATTGATCAAATCGATTATATAATCTAAAACAATGAAAACTCAAAATAGAGGGCACGATGCTCTGTCTCATTGAGACTTATTGATTAAATGACTCAAATCGACAATAAACTTAGAAATAATAAAAATGTGAAATTATAGAACGTACAGTTTTGTTAATAAGGAGCGCCTCTTCCACCTCTGCCCCGGCCTCTCCCGCGGCCTCTGTCTTCGCCCACAACCCTGCCTTCGGCGTTGGGTCCAGGTTCTTGGTTGTTTTTTTTTTTAACTTCTTTTGGTTTTCTGCCCCCCCCCCCCCCCCCCTGGTTGGGGCATAATCGGGTTCGCCAACATATGTAATAAATGAGCGACATTCCTCTGTCTCTGGAAATAATTGGGCCTTCTGCCTCGGCCAGCCCGCTCATGCTGCGGCGCTTGTTGTTCTGAAATGGTTTGCACTACACTGTCGATTTTCACAATACATATCGACGTTCTAATTAGCAAATTGTCTAACTCCATTTTTGTAAATTTTTCAGGAGAGCCAAAAAACGTATGAAGAATGATATTTCTCAACATGACGTACAAAAAAATGCCTTTTGAACAAAAGTGGAGTTAGACACTTTTTTACCGAGAGCATCGATATTATAGTTCGAGCAATATCAAACGCTGAAAGATCTGAATGAACACGACCAACAACTGGAAAGGGCAATTATCGTTATATCGAAAAAAGATCAACAACCGTATGTAACGGATCCATTAGGGGTGTGAAACGAGATAGCCAACTACGGCGGAACATGAAGTGAAGAAAAAACAGGGGATTATAATCATAGCAAGAATCTGAGTACGCAACATTTCAATCATACCGTTGTCTGACGGGTGACCCGCCCCTCCTCCTTCTTCAGCGACATGTCCGTCATCGTGTGGTACCCATTGTGCGTACCCATGTATCAATTAATGAATAAATAAGTGAAGAAATGAAAGGAAAGAAAAGAAAAATAATTAGGTGAATAAATTAAAGAAAAGAAAAACAATTTGGTGGATAGATGAAAGAAAAATAATAATAATAAATTGGTAAATAAATAAAATAAAAGAAATATAAATAAATGATGATCAAAATACAAGACAAATATATCGAAAAAAAATATACGAGCGACTGATATCCTACCGTTTACACGTGGTTGATCCCCGTTGTTTTCCGTAGCATCGGCCATCGTGGTGAGATTATTTAGACGTGCTGAGGCAGAAAATTACAGCAATTGAGAAGAATTTTATGTCAATCCTTCCTTGAGCAACGAAATAATATTATTATGTTGAGATTTTATACGTACTATCACCAGCGTCGACACGTGGTTCGTCCAATTGGACTCGTGGAAATTGGCGGTCGAACTCCGATGCCGGCGTGAAATTAATATTTAATAGTAGCGATTCCTCTTCTTCTACCCCGCTACCAATATTCATTTTCCGGTGCTGAAAGTTTTTAAAGTTGACTGTTAAGTTGATCAATTATTATTCGTTTAATTCAAACACCTTGTACCTTTTAATAGTGATGGATGTAAGTTTCGTCGAGACTAGCACGTGCAGAGACCAAGGTGGAGTGAACGTTAGCACTGGTATTCCGCAAACCACCATGATCTGTCTTAAGACAATGATTATACGAATATCGCAAAGTCGAATGGAGTTAGCCAATCGGAAATAAAATTTGAAGAGAAATTCCCAGTTTCTCCTCGAATCTCGTTCCTGATTCGTTTACCTCGTTTGAATTCTGCCTCGGTGGAATCATCTCGTTCTGTGATTGGTGCTTTACTGACATACAGATACAGTAGAAATATATCAGTTTTGAATACGCTAGTTGGGTACCTCATTGTCCGATCGTCGCGCTACCTGACGGGCGCAACAGGCGTATAGATGTGATGAGCAAAGCACCAATCACAGCACTAGGTCATGAAAGCCTATCCCAGTTCACAATAGTATATTGTGTACCAAGGGCGTAAAGTGGGCTTTTTTAGACCGAGTGTGGAGTTTGCAGTACGAGTCAGAGGCGAGGTAACACGAGTCGAAGACGAGTGCGTTGCGAGCCGAAGATGAGTACTGCAACCACACAAGGTCAAAAAGCCCACTTAGCATTGGTACACACCATATTTTATATAACAAAGCCATGTTTAGCGACTTTTTGATGTTTCTGTATAGGATCTGAAGTAGTACTTTTAAGTCCTAGGACCTAAATGTGGCACGAAAAGTCCTAGGACTTGAAAGTACTACTTTAGGTCCCATACAGAGGCATCAAAAGGCGAGGAAAACATGCTTTCGTTATATAAAGTAATAATTATGAGAGAGACCGAATTTCTGATACTTAACCCATTCTCTTAATACTAACGCGCGCTGGCTCAATGTGCCGGACTTTGTGTTTGATTTTTGTTCTTTTAAATTTTGAATTGATTTTATAGAAATGCCGCTTTGGCTAAGACTATCAAGTTTCGATTTCATTTTCGTATAATTGCCGCTTTGACTAATTATCCGATTCCATTCGATTTTATGAAATTGTGCCTGCTTTGGGTCTTTCTATGTTTGATAAGAGAATTTACGAATTTTGAAGCTAAATGATAATATGAGTCGGTTGGCCGCTTTGGCACAAGTCCGCTCACGAGCCGTGAGACGGTCACCTTTTATATTCGCTGTGACGTCATAGCTGGTGTTCGGTTATGCGTAAACTACCTTGCGCGCTACAACGCTGCTCTGTATTATGATGTTAGTGATTTGATGTGTGTATCGCCTAATGGCCTATACTATGATACGTTTCGGCTATTCAACTATAGGCCGAATACGTTACAATATTCATAAATATATGTGCTCTTATAGTAAAAATAGATTGCGTCATAGATTCGTGAATACAGTTAATAATATATTTTCACGCAAAAAAAGTGGTCGTCGACATATGGGCGTTTCCAGCGAAAATGTCATTTTTGTTCTAAAAAAAGTGCTGTTAAAGATTTTGAGGCACATCATCCAAATTTTTTTGGTAGTCTACTTGAATGTTGATCAGTGCATTCCATAGGTTGGCCCATTTTATTTAGCTTGCGCACGCGGCACGGATTAAAAAAAATATATATATATCATTCAGAACGGATAAAAAAAAAAAAAAAAAAAAAAAAAAAAAGCACAACACGTAGGTCACGAAAAATACGAAGCGGAATACCCGGTGGGATATTTTTCCGTGAAATCATCACTTTCAGAGAGACATTAAAACAAAAATCGAATTTTCGATGGTAAAAACGCGTGTGAATATCTCAAATTTTGAGGCACACTGTTGAAATTTTTTTTGTACGACATTTTTATGGTAACGCTTTCAAATAAAAATTGCAGTATTTTCCTTGCCCTTGCGCACGACGAGTAGGAATACGAGCATGTCGGTCGTGACATTATCGGTCGTGACATTTTTGCCCTAAAACAGCAATAAAAAGTGTGCGCAGTTCAAAAATGACTCATAATGATTTCGTACTTCTTGTGAACACGGTTTCAATTGAGTCACTCATAAATTTTCCGGTGTGCCTGTTGGAGGAATAGAAATAAATGCTCTTTTGGTCGTGACATATTCCGAGAAATATTTAGTTTCACGAACTTTATGTCTGTATTAGTCGTCAAATATTGTTAGCACATCGATGCCCTTCATCCACAGTATTTCTAACGCCAAACTGAACTAATGTAGACTATGATAAAGAACGAATTGCATTGCGCACAACTGTGGCATACGATTATGTCGGTCGTGACAAGTATATCCCAAAAGCTCGGGACACACGTTCCATCCTTTATTTTGAGGGTGTAAGACTTGGCACATCATTAGATCATATAATTCCACATTCTGTATGGTTAGCTGAGGCCACCCGAATTTTATGCGGTTTTTTTGAAGCTGCGCACAAGTTCCGCAAACAGCAGAAGCAATAAATCTGAGCGTCGGGACATACGTTGCTCAGGAACACTTCGCGTCTTTCCGAGAGACGCTGTAATGTGAGGTAGCTAGAAATCATTATGAAAAGTTGTTTTCCGGGTACATTACACTCATATGTAACAGCTCATGCTATAGGAATTCAAATTCATACGTTGGCACGGGTTAAAAAACTCGAGGGACCGAAAAATGACATTTTCGCTAGAAACGCCCATATATGTATTATATATACGAAATGTATTTTTATGAACGTGACATATATGTCAAATATATATTTGCATATAATTTTGACATATATATCATTCTATGCGGGGGGACACGTGGATTCCTCTTTTTCTTCTATCGTATAGATCAGCTGTACACGAGACTACAAAACAGTCTCCAGCATCCATGCTTATGGGGAGGGACCTCCGTTTACCTTCGGATTTGGATAAGGGACCTATCCATTCTACAGATCCTCTTCAAAGTGACTTCGTGTCTACTTTGAGGGACAGATTAGAACAAATATATAATTTTGCGAGAGGTAGAATTCAACTTGTTTCAGATAGAACAAAAGCCCATTACGATATCGGAGCTGGGGATCTTGAATTTAAAACAGAAGATTTCGTATGGCTCTTCCAGCCGAGGAGAGAAAAAGGACGTTGTCCAACATTACAATCAGATTGGGAGGGCCTTTACACAATAATTGATAAAATAAATAACGTGGTTTATCGAATACATCGTTCTACACGTGCAAGACCTGAGGTGGTTTACTTGGATCGCCTGACTCCTTATGAATCAGATGAACTTACTTATGATAACAGAATCAAAAATCTTCGTTCTTTGAATATAGATAAAAGCCAAACTGTAGATAATGACTTCTCGCTACAACGGGATGACCAAACCTTTTCATTGGATTCTTCCAGGTGGTCTGAGGAACTGCCTCATGGAATTAAACGAAGAAATTATAGGCCCTTAACAATAATCATTGAGGGAAATATCGGATGTGGTGAAACAACTTTTACTAAACGATTTTTAAAAGACAAAAATATTCTTACACTATTAGAGCCATTAGATGAATATCGAAACGTAGCTGAAGAGGAGCTACTAGTCAAAATGTATAAAGATCCTAACAAATATGCATATCATTTCCAGCATCACGCCGCAATGACGATGAGGAATAGACATTTAGTTCAGACCGCGTTGCCTAATAAAATCATGGAGAGGTCGATGTTTAGTTGTAATTGCTTTGTAGAGGCACGTAGAAGAATGGGAGATTTTGAAAATCTTGAGGCTCACTTACTATTACAAAATGTTAGGGTTTTAATTAACGAATCTCCGGCATACGAAGTAGATCTGATCATTTATTTGAGGTTATCTCCAGAAGTACACAAAGGCGTTACACGAAGTGCACGAAGATTGGTTGGTTAAAAAGAAATTTGCGACTCTTCCAGCACCAGTTTTGATATTAGGCGCTGAAGCCTCGGCAGACGATGTATACATGAATTTCTGCGAGGTTATGAAGCCATATGATTTATAGTTTGGGCTCAGAGGGAACTCGGAACGATTCGGACAAACTCGGAATTAAACGCGAAGCGATCTAGATCGAGTCAGAAAAATAAAAGATAATAACTATCACGAATAATACCTAATAAAATAGATGAAACAAATGAATGACAAGAAAATAAATAAAATTTATTTCAACAAGTAACAGAGAAAGAGAATACAATCTTAATGATGGTTAAATTTTAATAACGGTTAGTTACAATTTTCTCCACCACATGTTTGGTGAGGACTTCCAATTTTGCGCATTTGGCACATTTTAATTCTTCGTTTAATGTTAAGAGCGGGGTTTTACACACATAGCACGCTGCATAGCCTCCTCTCATCGCACCTTGGCGACGAAAGTGACACAACTCAAAATATGTCATTCTTCGATACGGACAAATACAGAAAATTGGAGAGTTTGCAAAATCATTCCATTGATTTCTGGAGGGAACAATTTATGGCAAACAATCAGTTAAATCCCGTTGGGATTACACGAATGAAAGTTCGGATTTGTTCGATTTTACTAGAGAGCCCTTGATGACCGCAACTGAGGGTGCATTCGATTGTGTCACATTTGCTTTTTTTTTTCGTTCCAGGCGACTTTGGCTACTGCAGAAATGACATTGTGCTGGGTTGTAGAATCGAACCTTGCCAGTGTGAATATGGTATCATCTCAAAAACGCCATATTTTGAGTTGTGTCACTTTCGTCGCCAAGGTGCGTTATATCCAATTCATTGACAAAGCAACGATGTTGTTGCCAAGAGACTATTCTTCTGGAATCCTAACGAATAGAGAATAATTTTTTTTTTTTTTTAGTCACATTGAAATTGTATTAACTCGTGAATCTCATATAAAAAAATAAATAAATGAATGACAATATTTACTTACTTTGTGACGAAATAGATTATGCAGGCAGAATGCGGAGAATTTGTAGTTTTTACAGCTGAACCTTTGGCACATTTTACTCTGCTCCATTCATTTACGAACCAGGCTTGAATCTAGGTTATATTAGTTTCTGGGATATTTCCCAATTGAGGTGGGTCAATAAAATTCCAAAACGGACAACGTCCTCGTTTAGTAGCTCCATTTTTGCTAATGACGCTATCTTTATGCTTCTCTGTTGTAGCATTTGTTTCTCTTCATTTGTTTAAACAATTCTTCATTGGTTTGGAGATATTTCATTAAAACATTCGATATAGGTCGACTGATAGATTGTTCCTACGGACAATAAGCTAATGGCTAGTTTAATCTTAAGTAGACAATTAAGTGCATGTTTACTATATTCCTTTCAAGGAGTCTGTTCGCAGAAGGACGCATTTTAGGCGGACTTCTTTAACAACTCAAACGAATCCTTAAAAATTAGTTAAAAACACGTATCTGTACGTTCGCGATTTATGACTGGAAAGTACACATCGCTGTTCGCCAGATTTTTTATGACACATAGAACTTTCACTACCTTCTGCAAGCCAGATGTTATATGACCGGCACGGTCAAGCTTTCGCGGAACCGGGGTTCTTCTACCCTAGGTAAATGAGCATCGTTGGGTCAGCCCTGCAGGCTGCCTAGTGACGCCCTGGCTATTGTCTATCGATAATAACTTCACCAATCACAAGTTTCAAAATGTCATTTTGACACCCATTTCTTTCCCACTCTGCCGGATTATGTATTACTTGCTATGTATTCGGTTCATCAAAACTAGCACCCTCGCAACAAACCGGCAGTGTCACAACGTCTATAACGCAAAGAAGTCATCTTCTACTAGCTGTCACAATCCGCAAACTTAGACTTGTACTCTCCGCGAAGTCAACAGACATTCGTGTAACCATTCTTTTAATCAATTCAATCTTATCTCAGTACTTAATCAAGTCCTGTAACTACCGTTTATATTTATTTAAATACATCAGTTATTTAGTGTTGTAAATGGTATCATTTCATTTCGCAATATAAATTCCCTGCATTCCTTTAATTAGTAGTGTAGGAGTTCACTAGATATCCACGTCGATACAAGGCACAAGGATACGCGTGAACATAATTTTGGTCCTTCGAGCCGGATATTCAACAAAACCAGTAATACTCAAACCGCGTAAAGCAGTCTGAACCGCGATACAGTGACTCTAGTTCAGAGTAAGCTATCCTCCGTATAGCGAATACAGTGCAACAAACGCAATAGAATACCACGCAGTCGGTATACAGTGCATTAGACACAGTCAGGACAAATAACCGCAATCTCAAAGTATAAGATCGAGCTACAACAAGGATCATAGTCAACAGGAAGGTCCGAACAACTACGTTCATCAACAAGGTAGGTTCGTCAAATAACCGTATCGTCAATCTCCTTTCAAACCACACGGTCCTTTTCCAATTCCAATAAGATGACTGAGATCTCAACGTTACGTCGAAGACGCGGTAGCATTCAAGGTTCGATTACCACGTTAACTAAAATCCTAGATGATTGGGTAGCAAATGTAGAGACACGCAATCCAGATTTCCTACAAGCGTCGCTCGAAACCACGCAGAAAACGTTTCTTAATTTCGACACTATACAAGACGAACTTGAGGAAATGGACAAAACAGAGATTTCTAAACGAGAACCCCTGATTATGAGTTACAACGTGGCCGTCGGACGAGCCCGAAAATATTTGCGCGAGGATGGGCAAACTATGCCAGACAACAGCGGAAGATCTTCCGTATCAATCAGGCAATCACCATTGGCAGTCAAGCTACCGCAGATCACCTTACCGCAATTCGACGGAACAGTCGAGGGATGGAACTCGTTCTTTGACATTTTCAGCTCGTTAATCCACGAAAAGGAAGACTTAACGCCAATCCGCAAGTTGCAGTACTTGCGATTATCGTTGACCGGAAAAGCGGCGAGCGCAATTCAATCTCTCGAGACTACAGATCAAAACTACGAGGCCGCGTTATCCATCCTAAAAAAGAAATTCGCAAGCACTCGACGAACACTGCGTCGGCACATGGCAATCCTTCGCGAATACCCCTGCCTGCAACGGGATACGCCAGCTGCACTCAACAGTTTAATAGATACCGTGTACCAATACGTTCGAGCCCTCGAAAACCTCGGCGCACCGGTAGAACACTGGGATATCCCATTAGTAGATTTAATTTTATCTAAGATCAACGCAACTACGGCATGGCATTGGGAGCTTAGTTTAGTCGACGATAATATGCCTACCTACGATCACCTTCTTCAGTTTTTAGAAAAAAGAGCCAACTGCGACAATTTTGCGACGTCGAAAGAATCGCAGCCGTCAACAAACTCTAACCCGCAAAGGCAAGACAAACCAAGGAATCGTAGAAGTGGACAAGCCCATAGTCAGCCACAGGTACAAACCTTTATCACGAACGCAAACCTAGGTTGCCCGATTCGTTCCGAAAACCACCGTATTTATCAATCCGAAACTTTCCGCAAACTCTCGGTGGAAAATCGAGAAAAGGCCTGTGTCAATGCAAGCCTTTGTTTCAATTGCCTTTCACGTAGTCATAGTTGCAAGGAATGCAAATCGACGAGCACCTGCCATAAATGCAAGAAGCGGCACCACACGTTTCTACACAAACAAGCGACGGTCACACAACCGATCCCGCCAGCAAGTCAATCTACGGGTGGGACAACCCAAGCCGAGCCGCCAGGGCAAGCATGACTAGAGCAGGCAGAAAACGTGATTGAGACGCCCAGGCCCATTACCTTAGTGGTCAACTCTGCGACAAGTGTACTGATGGTCACCGCAGTCATCGATGTACTCGATTGTCATAACCAACCAGTCTTAGGACGGACACTAATCGACACCTGTTCTACAACCAATTTTATGACGAACAGCTTAGCAAATACCCTTGGCTTAGAGAGAAAGGAATGTCATATTCCCATTGGCGCACTCAACGCACTCACAACGATATCAAAGAACATCGTCACCGCGACAATACGCTCTAGAAACAGTTCTTACGAGAGAACCTTAACTTTCCTCACGGTTCCAACCATATCCCAAGAAGTTCCGGATCAACCAATTTACCGAGGTATCATCAAAATTTCTCCAAACATCAATCTTGCCGATCCGGAATTTCATCGCCCAGCCCCAGTCGATATATTATTAGGCGCCGGAGTCGCACTTTCAATGTTATGTGTAGGTCAGCTGGACTTATCGCCACCCAGAGGTCCGGACCTGATTGTACAAAAGACAAGACTTGGATGGGTCATCGGGGGGAGTGCACCTTTTCCCAAATCAACACAGAAACGCATTTGCCACGTCACCAACGAGCTTCAATTCGACATGACACGATTTTGGGAAATTGAAGAAGGAGTTTCCACCCACCAATTGACAAAGGAAGAAGCCGCGTGTGAGGAGCATTTTCGCCAACATATAAGCCGCAATCAAGAAGGACGCTATATAGTCGCATTGCCCGGTAATGAACGAATCCGCGAACTTGGCGAATCACGAGCCCAAGCTACAAATCGTCTCAAGGGTATCGAGAGAAAACTGACTCGAGATCCCGAACTACAAAGACAATATAAAGCCGTGCTTCAGGAATACATCGACCTGGGACACATGTCGGAAGTTTCAGCAAGTCAAGCGAGCCGCCCAGGTTATTATCTTCCGCACCATGCAGTGATCAAGGAGGGCAGTCTCACCACCAAGGTCCGGGTCGTGTTCGATGGATCGGCAAAGAGTCATACTGGCATTTCATTGAACGACACACTGATGGTTGGACCTACAATTCAAACTGATCTTTTCTCGCTACTACTTCGCTGTAGAGCGAATTACTACATGTTGTAGTAATTTCAGGGGACATCGAAAAAATGTATCGCCAATTTCTCGTTCGTGCAGAAGACCGGCGATATCAACGCATCATCTGGAAAAACTCCGCTGGACAGGAGCAAACTTACGAGTTGAAAACCGTTACCTTCGGCTTAGCACCATCACCATACCTCGCGATAAGATGCCTCCATCAACTGGCTCACGACGAAGGCAAAGATTTTCCAATAGCAGCAAAGGCCTTAAAGGAAGATCTGTATGTCGACGACGCACTCACCGGAGCGCCAACCAAGGAGCAGGCCATCGTATTGCGTGACCAACTCATACAACTGCTTAATCGCGGTTGTCTCAAGATTCGACAATGGGCATCAAATGACCCCGACCTCCTGAAGGGGCTCCCAGCAAGCAGCATCAACATGCACCTGCAGCTGGGCGAGTCATCGACTATAAAGACACTCGGCATCTCTTGGGATGCAAGCTCAGATTCAATTGTCTACAGGGTTAAAGCACCCTGCGTGAATTCACGAATCAGCAAACGTCACATTTTATCCGAAACTGCAAGAATATTCGACCCGTTAGGACTGTTGGCTCCAGTGATCATCATTGCCAAGATATTGATGCAGAAACTGTGGAGCCTCAAACTCGATTGGGACGAATCGCTGCCGACCAGCATCCACACAGAATGGTGCGAATATTACAACGAACTGCAAGCACTAAACAATCCTAAATTTCATCGGAAAATCGTAATTCAAGATGCTTGCACGATCCAATTACATGGATTTTGCGACGCTAGTGAATAGGCGTATGGAGCATGTGTCTATCTTCGGGCAATTAACGAAGATGGAGAAATTCAAACCGAACTGGTGTGTGCCAAGTCACGAGTCGCACCGCTGAAAACAACAACAATTCCACGTTTAGAGTTGTGCGGAGCGGTCTTACTGTCGTCACTTGTCAACACCGTCCAGCAAGCTCTCCCGTGCAAAATCGACGAATCATTCTTCTGGACGGATTCAATGATCGTACTTCATTGGTTGAGAAATCCATCGCAACGACTGAAGACGTTTGTCTCCAACAGGGTCGCAGAAATTCAACGTACAACCAATATCAAGAATTGGTATCATGTACGGACGCATGAAAATCCCGCAGACCCCGTGTCAAGAGGTCAACAACCAAGGGAATTCATACAACCCTCCATATGGCAACATGGGCCCAAATGGCTCAGCGACGGAAATACCTGGCCAATCACAGAACTACCCTCAATGGGAGAAGTACCAGAGATGCGATCAGCAACGTGTCTCATCACACGCATCGCTATCGACGAAAACATTTCCAATTTGCTCAATCGCTACTCATCGTTTGCCAAATTACAACGAGTCATCGCATATTGTTTTCGATTTAAAGGCACCAACAGACAGAGAGGCCCGCTTACGATGCCAGAATTGCGAGCTGCTCATCAGGTAATCATTCGACTGACCCAAAAATCCGAGTTCGCGAAGGAGCGAGCCGATCTCGAACGGAACCTGACGCTCAACACGAAAAACAAATTAACGCGCCTCAATCCCTTCATTGACAAGGAAGGAATCATGCGAGTAGGCGGTCGGCTGGTTAATGCTACAATACCATTCGCCGAACGTCATCCAATTATACTCCCAAAAAATAATTGCATCACGTCGCTCATAATACGGAATGAACACCGAGTTCACTTTCATGCAGGAGTCCAGGCCACGTTATACGCCATACGACGCCGCTACTGGCCATTGGATGGTCGAAGTCAGGTATGGAAGGTCATAAAACCCTGCATCAGGTGCTGCAAGGCAAAGCCACCCTCAGCAGATTACATCATGGGAAATCTGCCTCAAGCACGAGTCACCGAATCACGCCCATTTTCGCACGTGGGAGTCGATTATTGCGGACCATTTCTCATCAAGGAGAAGAAACATCCCAATCGCAACAAAATAAAGGCGTATGTCGCCGTTTTCGTATGTTTGGCAGTCAAGGCCATTCATCTAGAAATTGTAAGTGATCTCACCAGCGATGGTTTCATTGCCGCTCTCCGTAGATTCATTGCCAGAAGAGGGATGTGTGCTCACCTATATTCGGACAACGGGAGCAACTTCGTTGGTGCAAACAATGACCTGAGAGAACTGATGAACCTTCTCAAGTCAGATGATTGTCAAAGCCAGGTGCAAGACTTCCTGTCAAGCAAATCAATCGAATGGCATTTCATGCCACCTAGATCACCGCATTTTGGGGGATTGTGGGAAGCTTCTGTAAAATCTTTTAAATATCATCTTCGACGCGTAGCCGGTATAGAACTGCTTTTCACATTCGAAGAATTTAATACATTAATAATCGAGATTGAAGATATCTTAAACTCACGCCCCCTAACTCCTATATCCTCCGATCCTAACGACCTGTTAGTTTTAACTCCTGGCCACTTCCGAATTGGCGATTCGTTGACGAACCTCCGTGAACGAGATTACCAAGAGGTGCCATCAAATCGTTTGTCTACCTGGCAACACTTACAAAAGATGAAACGAGATTTTTGGACTCGCTGGCAACGCGAGTACCTGAACGAATTGACCTGTCGCAACAAATGGAATAAAGGCCAACACGCTAAAGCCATAGACACTCTGGTATTACTGAAGGAGGATAATCTTCCGCCATTACACTGGCCTATGGGTCGAGTGACCGAAGTGCATCCAGGTAAGGATGGCATTATCCGAGCTGTCACGATCAAAACAGCCCGTGGTGTGTTTAAACGCAATGTCAAAATGCTGGCACCCCTTCCTATTGCAACTAATCCAGAGGAGTTACCATCCAGCAATGCCACAGCAAGTGAAACTGATCCCCTTGATTAAACCATTGTAATGTGGAGGTGATGTGTTTAGAGTAATAACAAATTATAGCATAATTGAACTATTGAACTTTGAATCGTGTAGCAATTAAGTTACCTTAAGCTTAATCCTTAAGATAGACTCAATAAGCATTTCTATTTAGCAAAACTAAGTGTATCTTTAGCAATTTCACATATCTACTCTTGATCAGGCTGCACCCTCTCAACGGGGGGAGTATGTTCCTACGGACAATAAGCTAATGGCTAGTTTAATCTTAAGTAGACAATTAAGTGCATGTTTACTATATTCCTCTCAAGGAGTCTGTTCGCAGAAGGACGCATTTTAGGCGGACTGCTTTAACAACTCAAACGAATCCTCAAAAATTAGTCAAAAACACGTATCTGTACGTTCGCGATTTATGACTGGAAAGTACACATCGCTGTTCGCCAGATTTTTTATGACACATAGAACTTTCACTACCTTCTGCAAGCCAGATGTTATATGACCGGCACGGTCAAGCTTTCGCGGAACCGGGGTTCTTCTACCCTAGGTAAATGAGCATCGTTGGGTCAGCCCTGCAGGCTGCCTAGTGACGCCCTGGCTATTGTCTATCGATAATAACTTCACCAATCACAAGTTTCAAAATGTCATTTTGACACCCATTTCTTTCCCACTCTGCCGGATTATGTATTACTTGCTATGTACTCGGTTCATCAAAACTAGCACCCTCGCAACAAACCGGCAGTGTCACAACGTCTATCACGCAAAGAAGTCATCTTCTACTAGCTGTCACAATCCGCAAACTTAGACTTGTACTCTCCGCGAAGTCAACAGACATTCGTGTAACCATTCTTTTAATCAATTCAATCTTATCTCAGTACTTAATCAATTCCTGTAACTACCGTTTATATTTATTTAAATACATCAGTTATTTAGTGTTGTAAATGGTATCATTTCATTTCGCAATATAAATTCCCTGCATTCCTTTAATTAGTAGTGTAGGAGTTCACTAGATATCCACGTCGATACAAGGCACAAGGATACGCGTGAACATAGATCACCTTTTATTTCCTATCGAATCCCGCTGAAAATACTACGTAAAAATAACGCTAGGCGTCGCTGTAGTATAATTGATTGATAATGGAGCCTAGATAAAAAGTGATCCGAGCGGGAAACTCTAAATATAGGTTATGTTCTGGTTAACAAATAATAACCCAAGTTTTTCAGCTCCCGATATTCCGATAGTAGGATTTTCTATTGAAATGATGAAAATAATATTCTGAGACGGAAATAACGAAGCCTAACCCATCCCATCCTGACCGATTAATCCGGTTTTCCAACTCCCTCTCGGATCAGATTGCTCGAATTTATATTTATTTCACTTATGTAAGGGGGTCTTCTGGTTTAGAAATTTGGAGAATTCGATTTTTCTTCATTTCCATATTTTTAAAGTTTAGACCTTTAAGAATATGTCCTCCAAAGGATGTTTCGAAATTCGAATTATTTTCGGAGTTACAGCAACTTTTGTGACGTGGCGACTAAACCGGTCGGCCACTACATGAGGACGAGTCCCCTCGAGATACTCGTTTATACTCCATATTATATACTTAGAAATCTATTAACCGAAGGTCATTGTCACGTATTTTGTTGTAAGGCCCAATGTACACTAAAAAGTCTCTCGAGCAGCCAGCAATATCGTCGAGAGTAGTAGCCGCTCTAAAGCCAGCACAGCTACTGCGCTCGCCAGAGCAGCTACTACACTCGCGCGTAGAGCTACTATACTCGAATCGAGTTTAGTCGCTACACTCGGCTACTTCCTATTGGAGGAGATAAGCCATTAGAAGGTTAGTCGCTACACTCAACTCCCAGCGCAGCTACTACTCTCAAACTTGCATTAGCCACTATACTAAGACTCAGCGTAATAGCTGCGCCCTTAGAGTAGTGGCTGCTCCAGAGACTTTTCAGTGTATGGATCAGGGATCGCCGAATAACCAAATGTGAGTATTAAGTACCATTATCTGAGTTACGCTGCCCGAAACTTTGTCTCAAACTTCAAACGAGTTTTTCTCGAAACTACGTTTTTCGACCTGGTTGACATGATATCTCAAGTTCTACTTGACCGATTGACTTCAAATTTGATTGACATCTTCTTTATATACTTCTCTATGGTAGATAGCACGGATGTTCTGAAAAAAAAATTTTTACTACTTTTTAAAAATTGGGAAAGGTCAAAAGACAGGGTAAAAATAATATTTTTTTTCAAAACGTTGTCATATCACGAGAAATTTTTTTAATTTTTTGTCCGAGGTATGGACCATGCGACGTCTTTGCTGATCCAGAATATTTTTGATTTTTTCGTTTCAGAACACCACACGGGCCAGAATCGTGACAACCAGGAAGGACCGTTTTTTTCACCGCCCCCACTTTAGGAGCCAATAACTTTTGCAATTTTTGATCCCTACGGTGTTGAATTTTTTCCGGGAGGTTTGAAGATGAATAAACAACTCATGAAAAAATGGAATGCAAACATGTTTTCAATCTTCTTTTTATCCTACTTGGAAAATCGACTGAAATTCAGGCCTCTAGACCAGCAGAATAGAATTTTATTTTATCCATAGCAATATCGGACAATCCTACCTTGCATTTACAATGCAGTATGCAAGGCAGGCAGAAAAGGAATCTTAACCTAGCTTACAACTAGATTGAGAGAGAGAGAGGGTACATCGATACAGAGTAAGCAGACAGGTTGTATATATAGGTATATGAATATACCTATATATGGGGAATTCCACGTGAATTCGGTAAATGTTTGACCCTGACACCTTCCGATTGGGGCCATGATTTTTTATGTTGTCGTACCTGATCGAAGAGACGCTCCGAATTTTTTTCAGATTTTTTCGAACGGCCGCCATTTTTAACAACATAAGAGCCCCAATTTAAAAATCTGAAAAAATTCTCAAAAATCCTCTGCCAGGTAACAAAATTTCTCAGCCTTGAGCCAAAGTGGGCAAACGTTTGCTTCCATTCCTTTTCGTGCTTTTTTCGAAAAAAAATTATGAAAAAGAACAGCAGCAGTTGCCAGTCCACTGTGAACTGTTGCTTGAACGTTTTTATACGTCACGCACGATTTTTGGAAATTTTATCAGATTTTTCCCATGCGATTTTTTTTTATCCGATCTGAATCCAAAAATATGAGAAAAAATATAATCGCTTCGGAAAAATCAGCGAAAATTCCCAAAAATCGTGCGTGACGTATAAAAACGTTCAAGCAATAGTTCACAGTGGACTGGCATCTGCTGTTATTCTTTTTCATAATTTTTTTCGAAAAAATCACGAAAAAGAATGGAAGCAAACGTTTGCCCACTCTGACTCAAGGCTGGAAAATTTTGATATCTGACAGAGGATTTTTGAGAATTTTTTCAGATTTTTAAATTGGGGCTCTTATGTTGGCGTTTTGTGCATTTTTAAAAAAATTGCGGCGTTTCGAAAAAATCTGAAAAAAAATCGGTGCGTCTCTTCGGTCAGGTATAATAACATAAAAAATCATGGCCCGAATCGGAAGGTGTCAGGGTCAAACATTTACCGAGTTCACGTGGAATTCCCCATATATAGAAACACCCGCATTCGCACGAGAGACAAGGGAAACCGCCGGAAAACCTTGTCCAGGTGTAGCCGGATGCAAGCTCAAACCACCGTGAGTGAAGCCGGCGCCTGAACGGCGTGACCCGTCTTACATTTTTTGCAGGCTGCCGCTCAGGCCTTCCTTGACTCGTGTGGGGATTTGAACTCAGGTCCACCCGCTCCATAGTCTCGAGTGCTATCACTACGCTACCACTGTTGGTAGAAGACCCCCTTAATAGAATGATTTGATTCATCTATTTATTATATTTGACAATCATTTATCACATGATCAAAAGTTTAATCGATTACGTCGAAAAAGAGATTCAGAAAAACTCTAACTTATGACCTATTATTTCGAGAGATCAATATTTGTCCTTCCGTCTAGATCGTTTTTGATTTATTTCGAAGAGGTTTGGAGTTGGACGCCCACTGGAGTTTAGAATCGGACTTCTTGGAAATCCTCGAGTCCTCTTGTCTTGGTCCTTCCCAGCAAACCAAAATATGTATCAAATACGTATATATTATGTAACGAATGTTACACGTTATGTATCAAACTCATAAGAAAGTATGTTACTGGTACAGCACGATGTCAGCAACATTGGATGTATCATCAATGTATTAGATATGTGCTGGTGATACATATCAGCGACGGCTCACCGATATATCATAGACATATCAAAGATATGTCAAAGACATGTTGAAAGATGTATCAGATACATATTGGAGATGCATCTGATACAATTAACTATCACACTGGAAAAGCTAAATAAAAAGCCGTTAACATTACTAATTTCCATCATCTATGGTGTATATATGACATGGTAACAATTTATAATCAACCAGAGATAGATTAAAACGCATTTTTAGTTCATTCAAGACGACATCATTATTTTGACCTAACCCGGGCTCGAACCATGATCGCTCGGACTCGCTTGGATTAGTAGTCGCACGCTCTCGCCACTACACCACAGTATCGTGTAGTGAATACTGCCATATTTCTCGATATTTTCGATCTCGCTATCTAACAGCTCTGAAGCGTTTATGCCTCGATTGATGCGTACTATCATGTTAGTCACTTACATACGTTTCAGAAATTATCGCCAGCAGATACGGATATCCTATTTTGCGATGTTTTAATTGCAGAACTAAAGATATTGCACGTATCATAGATGTTATTATGTTATGTGACTCTGTTCCCTGGTGTTGCCATCTCTGTTACGTATCATCCATGGGTCTGATGTTATATATACGACACATGTCATATTTGCAGAAATGTTATGTCCCATGTATGTAACTATGTTATATTTCCGGATCCCTGAAGATGCTTTCAATTTTATGTATCACTTGTGGGTCTCATGTAATGTACATGATACATCACGGAATTGTAGTTATGTTATTTCTCCTCCACGTAACTTTGTTATATTACATTGTTACTTCGTGATGCCCTCAATATTACGTATCATTCATGCATCTTATGTTATGTAAACAATATGTTACATTCTAAAGATATATCGCATATCAGAGACATAACTATGTTACATTACTCCGATCTCTAGATGTGCTCTTACAGTTATGTATCAGTTATGTATTGGTTTGCTGGGTTACACCCCTCGAACCGCTTCCTGTTCCAGTATGCAGGACTTTCCTCACAGCTACCAAGGAGTTCTTCACCTTGTTCCTGATCATCCTTCCTGTTCCTGTTTTCTGATCCTCCATTCAAGATCGGAAGAACATTTTATACATATTACACTGTACACTTTTGGTTTGGTTAGACTCACTATCATCTCAAGGTTTTCTGTGGTTTACCTTGAGACGGAGGGCGAATGCCGGATAGTATTAGAGGAAACTTTCAACTTTTTGAGCCACAGCTCCAATTCTCCCAAATAGAACACATAGATTTTGCAATTTGTTGATCCTTATGATGATTTCACACACATACGAATTTAATTATACTTACCTCGAGGGTCTGGATGACTCTTTTACTCGGGAGCGGGGGGGGGGGGGGGGAGGGGGGGGGGTAGTAGTGTTACATTGGGTAAAATCACCCATATTCTATTACTTTCATGAACAACATCTAGTAGCCTATATGACAAAAGATATCTTTTAAAATATAAGAATCTCGGTTGCTGCGTCAACAACTATTATTGTGAAACAAAGCAGTCTTGCTCTAGCTTGCTAACGGTATACAGACTTGTATTTCAGAATACACAACCTATTATCTCAAAGCATATAATTTTCACCTTCATTCGCTTTGTTCCGCTTGGGAACCTACTTTAAATAACTTATTATCACTGCAAATCACATTTTGCAACAATATTCATTGTGTATTTACAAAATAACTTCATTTTCATTAGTTGCGTCTATGGTACGACCATTGTTAAGGTGGAAATTCGGCAATACACAACTCGGATCTGTCTGAGCCAGTGCTGCCTAGACTCGACAATGTATCATTCTTTATGAATCTTGAAAAAATGTTTAAAATAATTTCGTATTATGTGTATGAAATTGAATAATGTAATCGTGATATCTCAATCAAGAGAAATAAAAATGTTATCGCTCCATTGAATGGATGATTATGTTTTGGAAATGTAAAGAATATTTTCCTAATATATTTCAGGTAATGGCAACAACTTTCGTCTCATGGTTTTTTTTTATTTGGGGCTTCTATGAGAAGTTAAAAAGCATCAAATGTTGAATCAGTTCGGTTCGGGATGTCCCAATGAGAGCGAGAAAGACCGAGCGCGCAGGAGAGAGAGGGAACGACCCCGTTCTCTTGCGCCCAGCCGAATAATGCTTCCGACCGCACAAATCTATCATTGATTAGAGCAGCTTATTTAAGAATGCATGGCATATCTTCCGACCAAATATCTTTACTACTAAATTATATGTATTCAAGAAGCTGCATGTGAAGTTTCAAGTTGAAATATTCATTACTTTCACTGTTATCAGCCAAATCGCGTTATCGTCCATATCTCTAAAATCTACGATAGTGTTGGGCGCCAGACACGTAAGTGTCGTTTTCACAGAAATCTAAACAAATTACAGCGATACTCAACAAACTAATATATTGCCGGAACGACGGCCTTGAAGCTTCGGTTAGCTCAGATTTACGAAGATAAGGGTAGAGTGGGTGGATTCACCGTTTCAACTAACTAAATGAAATATAGAACACCAGATATAAATTCCTTCAATGAAATCTGCGATTTCGTATATTGTTCTATATTTAGTGCGATAACAGATTTACCAGCGATAACAAAGAGATTCGACTATAATCGGAATATCAAATTACAGAGCGATAGTCATCAAATTAATCGTTACGAATAATAAATGAATATAACAGTTGGAATAATACTTAGAAAAATACGAATTTAACAGAACAACGCATATCATATTATTGAGTCTTACCGTGACGCAGCGGTATAAAAAACGTAAACACGCCGGTCAGCTAGCTAGTGCCTTAGAAGCGATATAATACAAGCTACGCTACTTTCCAGACTACGTATCACCGAGCGATACGATACTCTATAGCAAATTTTCTAACGCGGCACGCTAGCGTTATTAATTATTTATTGGACGATATAAGAACTCAATAAATAATTTCGGAAGAATCTAAGAAACGCAAAAAACTAAATTAGCAACGGATTTATACCACAATATTCAAGATATTAGATCAAAGATATTACTTAAAGATTGCAAACTTATCATAACGCAATATAGCGAAAATCAGAGTATTATATAGCGCAAATAAATCTCAAAAATCAGATATATCATATAGAACATAAGAATCAGATAGAATGAACAGAATAATAGAGATCGAATAGAATAATAGATAATAAAGCAGAATAAAAAATGAACAACTTAAAACTATGACTAACTACGTTCAGCCAACCTCGGGGAGTTAGAATGACAAGCGACACACCATGCGATATTATTTAATTAATTACTAATGAACTACCAAATCAAAGATAGCAAATAAGCAAAGCACAAGATATTCTCAAAGCGAGAATGAAAGCAAGAACAAGCTCTTAAATAATATTCGTAAATCAAAAGCAAATATAGCAAAGAAATCAGACTAATAACCGGAAAATAATCAAGTCAAAAAGATATTCAAAATTACTACAGCCAACTATAAAGAGCTTTCACTGAATTTCTGTAACGGACGAAATAGGCGACAGCGTGGCCCGTAGGCGGCACGCGGTACAAAGAAAATCTACGATAAATGAACAAATAGAAATTCAGATCAGTTTTGTGGCTTTTCTAGCAGATCATGAAGACCTTACCTTTAGTTGAGCTGCTCGAAGCACAACACTTAACTTCAACTTCACTTCAACTTAGCGAAAACTATGGGCGAGAGAGAGCTTTGGTTTGGAAACGCGTCTAATTGCTTCAAAGCGAAACGTAGAAGTGATGCCTCCTTGCGACAATTCGGTACGTCTCGACGATTCTTCCTGGATTTGAAATCGAGAGCCTATCAGGACCGGCCAATTAGTTGATTGGTCGCGCGAAAAACGTACTGCGAACGACCAGCTCGTCAGCTGGTCGGCTCGAGGCGTCATCTTGTTGCCTGATACCGTCCAAGTCATACCAATCACATGGGATGTACTCCACAGCGGTTATCTCGTCATCAGATAACCCGACTGCAAACTTCTGGTAGGCCTAGGTGTTCCATCTGGACCTCCACCTCTTCTGACCTAGCCAGGGGACGCAGGACACTATTCTTGCCCACTCTTACGGCATACATCTTTCAGCGATAACGATTCTCCACGGGTCCTTATGCCGGGCCTTCTCGTGAGCCGGTAATGGTAGCCCAACAGCGGGTGATGGAGCTGGTTGTACTTTATGTGATAGCCAGATGCTGGGTGGCAAGATGCATCAGCTGGCAGGAGGCTTTGGGTGAACCCCATTCACTGCCTAGCGATATTCGACCAAGGTCGACATCCCTCCTCGTAGATGCTGCGATACTATCCGTGGTACTGGATCCTGTACCGGATGTCATACCGTCGTTGTCATCTCTCGAGCGGAAGTTCTTGTTGCGGAAGCTCGGGATCGTCGTCTTCATTACTTTCCTTCTCTCTCTCTCTCTCTCGCGGTACATTAACAGAAAAACACTTCAAATTAGTCTGGCTCTATTGCTTATTCTAGGTGTGTCACTTGTATCCCGAGGGTGTAGACGGCGGAAAATCTCTCTCTCGGGGTGATTTTTGCGTGCCCCATGCTAGCACAGCGGCTTTTGCATCCTTCTTTTCAGATCTAGGGGCTCGACTATGGCACTCGCTGCCTGCTGAACTGAAGGCGGTCAGAACGCTCGGGCTGTTCAAGCGCGGGCTGTATAAGTTTCTACTCGACACTGAACTCTCGCGGGCCTGAGCGCTAGCAGACACTGGTATTCACCTCACCTTTCTCTACTAACTACCAGCCCATCCAACCTGCTATCTACCAGCACTCACTCGCGTCTCCCTTATATCCGCTTGCTTTGTCTCACTGTTCTCACTGGGCACTGAACTGTCGCGCATTGCTCACTACCTGCTCTTCCTAAACTCAGCTTGCTCAGCGCCTGTTTTCTGTCCCTTTAACCTCAGGTTACTCACCCGCTGTCTCTGCTTAAGGTGAAGTGAAACGTTTCAAGGCCACGGCTGGGTGCTTTTCACCGCGGTAAGGCAGATTACCAAACGTTGGTACCTGTGCCCGCCGATAGATGGCGCAGAGACCGAACGTTTGGTACGTCTGCCTACCGCTAGATGGCGCAGCGTGCATCTTCGGATGCGCGCTACGTCAGTATATATATACGTACACTTATGATCGCCATTATTTCGCGGCAGTCTCCATAAACACAGCAAGGCATATTGCAAATGATTGGTTTGAATATTAACCCGAACATATCGAGAATTATTTGAGTACATCACGTGTACCAACACTGTGTTGGACAAACGTCGCAGTGTCAAGCAGCAAAGGTAGCTTATATTCTCGCTCTGGTGCAGAGCGATTGATAAAAGTTGAAACTAATCAACTATGATATTTCTAGCTTAGAGGTTTCTAACATGATAAATTCAGAGAAAATCCCTGTTTGAAAACCACATCGGTATGACAAGCAAACCTTGGTTTTTTCCCTCGCTCTTCTGCAGAGCGATAGATATGCGTGAAAACTCGTTCACTATAATGTATCTAATCCGTTAGGATTCCTTTGACAATCAGTCGAGTGGCTCTCCCTTGGAGAGACTTATTCTCGCTCTTGTGCAGAGTGGTTTATAAGAGTAAAACTAGTTCACAATGATATTTCCAACTTATAATTGGACATGATCAATAAACACAAAGAAAATCCCTATTTGGAAACCCCATCGGTATGACAAGCAAGCCTTGGTTGTTCCCCTCGCTCTTGTGCAGAGCAGTTGATATAAGTAAAATTATTTCACTCTAATATTTCTAACTTATATTCAGATGTGAATAATAAATACAAAGAAAATCCCTGTTCAGAATCGCCATTGGTTTTACAACCAACCTTTGTGCCCCTCGCTCTTGTGCGAAGCGGTTGATAAAAGTGGAACTAGTTCACAATGATATTTCTAAAACATAAAGTCAGACATGATTAATGAATACAGAGAAAAGCGCCGTTCACAATCCCCATTGATTTGATAAGCAACCTAAGTTGTTCCCCTCGCTCTTGTGCAGAGCGGTTGATATAAGTGAAAACTAATTCACTATAATGTACATAATCCGCTGGGATTCCTTCGACAATTAGTCAAGTCGCTCTCCTATTGGAGAGACTGGAAGAAAAATATTCCTTCATGCAGTTTCTACGACTAGATATATATTCTATAAATCAATATTCTATAAATTCATATACTAAATCCGTTTGGATTCTATCGACAAATAGTCGAGTGGCTCTCCATTGGAGAAACTAAAAGAAAAACATCAATTTATGCAGGTTCCATGACTAGATATATGTTCTATAAATCAATAATCTAAATCCGTTTGGATTCTATCGACAATCAGTCGAGTGGCTCTCCGCTGGAGAGACTCATTCTCGCTCTTGTGCAGAGCGGTTCATAAGAGTGAAACTGGTTCACAATGATATTTCTGACTTATAATTCGACATGATTAATAAACACAAAGAAAATCCCCGTTTGGAAACCCCATCGGTATGACAAGCGAACCTTGGTTGTTTCCCTCACTCTTGTGCAGAGCGGTTAATATGAGTGATATCTGAATTCACTGAATTATTACTCGGAGCAAATTGAAATAGTGAAATTTGATGAGTAAGTATAGCTAATGCGCTGTGTCTATTGTCTAGTTCCACAACCACTTAGTCGAGCTGAATGGCAAAAGAGTTGAGTAAAAGTTCGTAAGGGATCAATTCTTAAATATGAGTTACTGACAGGTCGGGATCTGGCGGAATGATAGAAGGAAAATGTTTTGTGACATAGCAAGTCACAAGTCTCCCCAAGCCACGCGGGGAAACCGAAATATTCAAAATTAGCCGAAACAAATCGAAGATAGCCGAGGATGATCGGACACGAGGTCCGATCGCCACTCAAGTACGTAACGTCTTAGCGACTAGTGCCTAAGTAAATTCCACAGCAAAGTATTTTGTGATATATCCGAACCCCAATTGATCTAAGGTCAGTACCTTCACCCAATATAACGAATCCTAATTAGTAATTTCATTCACCCTCACACGACACTCTACACACACGCACCTGTATTAGATTTAAGAACCTTGAATAAATCTCAATTATAATTATCCAAACTCAGATCACCCGACTCGACCACGTTACTCTCCCTTCACACCCCGTCCTATCCCACCATTTATTTCTAATCGGCTATCCAGCCCGTTACAAATTGGGGCCCAACGTAAAAATCCACACTTCCACACACACTAATAGGACGTTCAACAAATTGAAACAGTAAAAGATAGCACATAGAATAGACAAATTCAAACAGAAACGGTGAAACACACATACACACATACATAGAAATGGCGAAAAGACGATAGAGCGAACCTCTGTTACCATGCGGCACACAGCCACAAGGTCCTGTACGTGCGAACTTTATGAACAACACGGTAGACATAGAAGGACAAAATAGACAACGCACATTTAGATACGCGAAAATAGAGCACGCGCAACCACACTTACAAGTACATGAACCATTTGGAGACGACAGACAGTGAGAGATAGGAAACACACGAAACGAACACAACGACATAAGCGCATTTAGAGATAATAGACAGATGCAGGCAGAACATGCACAAAATGATCAGTTATACTCGAATAGAGCAACGCAACACACGCTGCACAGTACACACATACATAACACAACACCCATACATTTCGAACTAAACGAGAACGTATACAACATATCACTAAACCCCACACACGCGAACATAAGTAGACGAACAATGCCTGAGAATCAGCGAAGAGACGAAACAGGCGTGGACACATTCATAGGCACAAACATTCGAAACATACAACCAATGCGCAACCTAATAGACTTAGACCCACCAACAACATACCCGACACACTACGACACGGAGACGGTACTACCACAGAACACGCAACGCTTTAACAACAGTCAAACACCAAAACAGATAATCCCGATCAAAGCAATACAATCGTGAAACATAAAATACACCGGAGAACCTAACGAAGATCTATACGAATTTTTACAAAATTCAAGCGACTTACAAATAGGATATGACATACAAAACAAACAACTAATGGACAATCTCATACCAATACTAGACGGAAAAGCAAAACAATGGTATATAATACACAGAGGAAGATGGAACACACTACAAGAATTCGCAGAACACATACGACACACATTCACAGACACACGGCGTAGAGATAGGATTGAGGAAGAAATAAGAAACAGCGTTCAGGAAGAAAATAAGCTGATTTCAGAATTTGTAATTAGAATGAGGATTCTAATCACGCAATTAGACCCGCCATACACACCGACACAAGAAATAGAAATAACATACAGAAAATTAAAGTTAGAATATACACAATACATAGGAAGATACGAAATAATAACATTTGAGCAATTATAAGACGCCGGCAAACAATGGGAAAAAGATAGATCATGGGAAGAAACGAGACAGAGCATGATTAAGAAACAGAATACACCACAAATAGAATACACACACACACAACGCCACAGATTCAAACACAACAACGTAGAGTCTTACCAACGACACCGAACGTACAGCCGACATACACATACACAGACGAGCCCGCAGATACAGCCACCCACACGCCCAGCGATTACATATCCAGCACCGCTATACACACGACAGACAAACACACAGACAGACACAACAAAGAGACGCTGTTATAACTGCAATACATCAGGCCACGTGACATGGCAATGCACAAAACCGCAGCAGTCGGAAAATGAGTAAGGGAACAACCATCACGGGTGGAGGCAGTTCCCCAAACACAACACATATACACACCCGAACATGCGACATACACTATTACACACAATCCGCGAGATCCGAGATTTCACATAAAATTAGGCATGGACGGATTAGAATTCAATGCACTAGTAGACACGGGAGCGACACACTCATACCTAGGACAAAACATCGGAGAAATACTAAGCGAAAGACACACAGACATACAAGACACACCCAACACCACTGTACTAGTAGCGAACGGCTCAAGCGCCGGAATAGGAGGAATCACAACACGCTTAATCAGAATAGGACACACAATTAGATTGGTAGAGTTCGGAATAATCCCAACACTTGCATGGGCATGTATTCTCGGAATAGATGCAATAAGGCAGTTCGGAATGAGATGAGACTTCGTAGACAACACATGGTCCATGAAGGAAAAGCCAACATTAACATACATAATGGAACGATGGCCACAAACAACTCCAGTCCTAATTCAGTATCCGATTGAACAAAAAGATAACGTAGAACAAGAAAACGAAAAACACGAAGAAGGAAAAACAGAAATGGAAACAGAGAAACCTAAAGAAACTAGGGAACAGGAAACACAGACACACACAAAACAAGCAAATGCAGCAGCATTACAAGAGAAATTAGAAAGAAAAGCGTAAGAACAGTCGCAAAACACAGACACACAGGAACAAACACACACAACCATACCTGCACCAAAAAAAAAAGTCCTACTACCGACTGCAAAATTCCCACCGAATCCAAACTTGTATAAAAATACACAAAACCAAAACATAGATAGAGTAGAGAAGACACAATCCCAAAACGAAAAGTCCTACTACCAACTCCAAATTTTCTACCGAATCCAAACCTATATCCCAGATACCAAATACCGTGAATCTGCAGCGGGATACAACAACTCACAGACATACAACACACAGAACTACAGACACTCCTAAAAAATAAAATCACATCACTACCAGGCCAACCAGGCTTAACACACTTAACATCACACAAAATAGATACACAGGGACACGCCCCCATAAAACAAAGCTATTACGTGGTATCACCCAAAATAAAAGACGCGATTCACACAGAAGTAGAGAAAATGATCGCAGAAGATGTGATAGAACCATCGGAAAGCGAATGGTCAAGCCGAATCGTGATGATTAAAAAACCGAACAACACTTACAGATTTTGTCTCGATTTTAGGAAAGTAAATTCAGTATCACGCAAAGACGCATATCCACTACCATACATGACAGCAATACTAGACAAATTACGCGCCGCACAATACATATCCAAACTCGATCTCAGCCAAGCATACTTCCAAATACCACTAGACACAGACAGCAGACACGTAACAGCATTTACAGTACCGGGAAAAGGATGATACCAATTCAAAAGGATGGCATATGGTCTCACGGGAGCACCAGCGACCTTCCAAAAACTACTAGACAAAATAATTGGACCGAAATCAGAACCATACACATTTTCATACTTAGACGACATTATGATAGTTACACAGACATTCGAAGAACACATACACTGGCTAGGAAAAATATTAGATAAAATCTCACACGCAGGACTCACTATTCACCCAGACAAATGTGAATTTGGCTGCTCACAAGTTAAATACCTCGGTTACATAGTAGACAAACACGGATTACACGTAGACCCAGACAAAGTACAACCACTGACAGACTACCCAGAACCGAAAACAATTAAACAATCAAGAAGATTAATAGGAATGGTCTCTTGGTACAGAAGATTCATCCCAAATTTCGCACACATAACAGAACCACTCACACGACTATTAAAAAACGAACAGAAATGGACCTGGGAAGAAGAACAACAACACGCGACGAATACAATCAAACAGATACTCACAACACCACCACCCACACTAACATGTCCCGATCACACACTACCATTCCAAGTACAAACAGACGCAAGCGGCACAGGTATAGGCGCAGTACTCACACAAACAGAACAAATCACAGAACAAGTAATTGCATACGCCAGCCGTGCATTGAGCGATGCAGAACGAAAATACACAACGACAGAAAGAGAATGCCTAGCAGTAATCTGGTCGATACAAAAATTTAGACCAGACCTAGAGGGATACCATTTGACAGTCATCACGGATCACAGCGCATTGAGATGGCTACACAACCTAAAAAACCCGACAGGTAGACTAGCGAGATGGGCACTCGAACTACTCGAATACGACTTCGAAATAATACACAGAAAAGGCTCAGCCCACCACGTACCTGACGCACTATCACGATTACACGCAGACAAAGAACAACCACACTTAGGCGCAATAGAAAACACAACAGATAAATGGTACATATACAAAAAGACACAAGTACAGACACGACCAAAGAAAAACGACTCATGGAGAATACGCGACACACACCTATACTTCCATAGACCCGATCCTCTACACTGAAACTTATTACCCGACACAAATCCATGGAAACTAGTAATTCCCAAAGAGAAAATCACACAAGTACTACACGAAAATCACGACACAACACAATCAGGACATTCAAGAATAGAAAAAACATACCAGAGAATAGCTAAAGAATATGACTGGCCCGGGATGTACAGAGATACTGTAAATTACGTAAGAAAATGCGAGATTTGCCAAAAAACAATAGTAGAACAAAGACAGCCAGCAGGTCTCATGGGACACAGAATCATAGAAAAGCCATGGACAGTAGTAGCTTCAGATATTATGGGTCTACTACCTATATCTAAAACACGACACCAATACATAATAGTTTTCCAGGACCTATACACAAAATGGAGCATACGTCGAAAAAGATCACAAAGAATGGGATATACACTTACAAAATTTACAATTCGCATTAAACACAAGTACACACACATCAACAAATCACACACCAGCATTCCTGAACCTGGGAAGAGAACTAAAGTCGACACAATGCCTACGAGATCAACTAGAAAACGAGGGAGACATCGAGATGCAGGACACAGACAAATGGACAGACCACTTACGCAGACTACAGATTATCAGAGAAGAAGTACAAATACATCTAACGGAAGCAAACGACAGACAGGCACACTATTACAATTTAAGACACAGAAACAAGGAATTCAAGGTAGGAGATAGGGTTCTCAAAAAGAACCACACATTCTCATCAAAGGTAGATCACATAGCAGCTAAATTAACACACAAATATTCTGGACCATACATAATAACTAAGAAAATCTCATCGACTATTTATGAGCTAACAACAGAAAGCGGAAAAAATATCGAAAAATGGCACATTGACAACCTGAAACTATAGATTTAAGAATACCAGTAACTAATTCTACATTCGATATATTACAGAAACAAGGACAATGGACAAAACACGAAAGACGCCACAATTACAGACGCCTGGACAGCTGACGTACTCACATCAACACACAAGGACAGACGCCACGCAGACAAATACAGTAATGACAAGACACACACTACTACCGACAAAAAAGATACCACTGTTACAGACACCAGGACTACCACCACACGCGCACAGGTACCCAAACACACGACGCACACTAAGACAGACAACCCCATACACACGAACCACAAGACAAGCTACGGACTTACGAGACAAATTGATAAAATTAGCGGACAAAATAAAAACAGGACTCCAATTGACTAAAGAGACGAACAGAAATAACAAAGACAAAACCAATAACGAGAAAAAACAAAACGACACACACACACACATATCACAGATCGACTCGACAGACTCAGACACAGAAAACGACATATACGAGACTGCAGACGAAATGGAGACAGACACAGACACACTAATAATCGAGATAGACGACACAGACACCACATTTGACACCGCACAATACGAAGAAGAAGATGAACAAAACAGGGAGAGAGACGACACGGACACAACAGCAGGATAGACCGAAAAAGGGAGTAACATAAATGCAACAGGACACCATTACGACACGACGACGAAACTACACGACAAGGAAACGACACGATACCAGAAGAAGACAGACAACGAAACGACCAAACACCAGGAAAAGACAACGAACACGACACACATTAGTAAATAATGTATCAACAACAGTACAAAATAGAAAACGAGTCACAAAGAAAATAGAGTCGAAGAATTAACACAAAGTAGACAAGAGATGAAAATGACAAGTAAAAATAAAGAAGAAGTCCATTAAAAATATAGGATAAAAGCTAGAGACAAAAGAGATGAGAGCACATAGAGAATAAGCTAGTATAAGAAACGTATGAAATATGAAATCGTAGTAAATAAGTACACTCAACACATAACACCTAACACTAACGAAACGGTTCACCCTATAGGCTTCACCCCGCGTGGGGAGGGGGGAGTTGTGACATAGCAAGTCACAAGTCACCCAAAGCCACGCGGGGAAACTGAAATATTGAAAATTAGCCGAAATGAATCGAAGTAGCCGAGGACGATCGGACACGAGGTCCGATCGTCACTCAAGTACGTAACGTCTTAGCGACTAGTGCCTAAGTAAATTCTACAACAAAGTATTTTATGATATCTCCAAACCCCAATTGATCTAAGGTCAGTACCTTCACCAATATTACGAAACCTAATTAGTAATTTCATTCACCCTCACACGACACTCTACACACACGCACCTGTATTAGATTTAAGAACCTTGAATAAATCTTAATTATAATTATCTAAACTCAGATCACCCGACTCGACCACGTTACTCTCCCTTCACACCCCGTCCTATCTCACCATTTATTTCTAATCGGCCATCCAGCCCGTTACAGTTTACTTCTATCGTTCGTTGTATACATACCAGCACGGTGCTCATAACTCTACTTGCAATGAGTAAAAAGCACATGCGCGCAAAAAAATGTTGCGGTTAGCGTGAGATCTGGCGAAATGAACACTATCGCACCCGTAGACACTAGAAATAAATTCAGTACGAATAGTAATGAGGTGAACTAACATATTAGCACACGCTGTGTTCGGAAACTTAGTATCCAATTATTGTTTGATTATCATCTTTCACTACAAGCTCTGACTGATCTTTGAAGCGCACGTGTTTCCATGTCTCCTAGCGTCGGCCGGTGCAAACGAACACGGAGGCGGTCAAAACGCGTTTATTGCAACTAGGAGAGACTCTCGCTATTTGTTCTTATTGTATTTTTGATTTCCCTAGATCTGTCGCAAAACAATGAAAATAATGAAAGTTATTCGAAATGATGGATACGACGGATACAAACAGACAACATAACCTCAGACTTTTGATAGCTAGCCTAACAGCCAAACATAGGTATAGGACTTTATTTCGGATTTGAGGTTAATGGAGAGATCGATTCGTTGGACAAATTTTCGAATGACACAAGCATACGGCATAACCTCACTCGTCAGACAGTTAGCCAAACATAGGGACTCTATTTCAGAATCGATTTGTTGGACAAAAATCCCCAATTCCCATACTGCAAGCTGCTACAAGCAGACGACATAACCTCACTAGACTGACAGTTAACCAAACATAGGGACTCTATTGCAGGATTAAGTCGTTGGACAAAAATCAGAATAATAAAAATAAATTGGAATGACTATCTACATTTCAGTGGACGGACACAATCATAGGATACAACTAGCAGACGAGACATAACCTCACATTTTTCACAGAAAGCCTAGCATAGGACTTCAACTCAGATTTGAGGTTATGGAAAGATCGATTTCTTGGTCGAAAATCGGAATGATGAAAATAAATTAGAATGACGCATACAAGCAGACAATACATAACCTCACACTCTTGACAAATACCCTAACAGCCGAACAAAGGACTTCATTTCAGATTTGAGGTTAATGGAGAGGTCGATTCGTTGGACGAAAATCCAAATTATACAAGCATACGACATAACCTCACTCGTCAGAGAGTTGAGGTTATGGAGAGAATCTCGCTCGTATATCTATTCTATGCGTTTGACTTCATTCTTATTATTTCGATTCTCGTCCAACAAATTGATCTCTCCGCTAACCTCAAATCTGAAAGAGTTCCATGTTCGGCTCACTGTCAGTCGAGTGAGGTTATGTCGTCTGCTTGTATTATGTGGATTGTTGTCGAACAAATCAAACTCTCCATAACCTTAAATCTGAAATAAACTTCTAGGTTAGACTAGCTGTCAAAAAAGTAAGGTTATGTCTCGTCTGCTTGTATACGTCATTTGAATATACTTTTATCATCCAGATAATAGACTAACCAATCGATCCCTCTATAACCTCAAGTCCGAATTAAAATCTCATTTCCTATGTTCGGTTTTCAGGCTAGCTGCCAGAAATGTGAGATTATAACGTCTGGGATCTTGTATCTGTTATTCGAATTTATTTTCAGTATATGCATATGTTTTCAACAAATTTAGCGTAATGAAAAATACGCACGAAATAAATCAACGATAAATACAATTTTCTCTATCCTATATTCGAGTCTCAGGTTAGCTGTGAGACGAGTGAGGTTATGACGTCTGGGATCCGATATCGATTGTTCATATACCATACTCATTTTTAGACACATTAGTACGAGAGAAAGGAGTAGATTAAATAAACGAGCAATAATATTTTCTCGTAACGCAAATTTCGAACACGATTCTACCTATCGTTTGTTCGTATTTTAGGTTAGCTGTCAGTCAGGTGAGGTCAGTCGTGTGCGATCCGATATTCAATATTTGTGTTTCTTGCCAAGCGCCGTCAAGCGGGAGCAGCAGGAACCAACATCTTATACGTAGAGTGGCATAGGAAACCTCCACTAGCGCTACTGCTCGGCTTGCAAGTAAACTGGCTGCAATTTCGGTACAGCTGCTGTGATCTCAACTAAATGTCGATACGGGTAGTGATCTCAACTGACTGTCGGTTCTTTTAGTTTTGAGTAAAGGAGAATCGTCAATTCTCAGCCATTTCTTCATCAAATGACACGAGTTTGGGCTCAAAGTGTGTGGATTTTCATTGTGGAGTGGCTAAATATCGGGAAAATGCCATTATCTACGGCAACAGTGAATAATCTCGCGATTTATGTGGTCGGTACGCCAATCTGTAGAAATTTTTGTCGAATTTTGGAAAAGTGAAATAATCAGCCACTTTCTTCCACAATTGTGTGTAATCCCTCAAAATTTCATTACGATCGATTCAGTAGTTCCGGAGAATTCACGATTCCCGTTTTCGAGGTTCTGACAAACGTTTCACTTCACCTTAATATCTAATACCTAATACTAAATATCATAACCCCGAATGAGTTAAAATGGCCTATATCTTATTTAGGACTCCTATATCTAATTATGCTTTTATCTTAATAACTAATACCTACACTAAATGACTCTGAGTGAGTTGGATCTGCCCTTATCTTATTAGGACTTCAATATCCAATTATGGTTTCTCTGGAAACCGTGACTTATCTGACTATCACCTATACTAAATTAAATGACTGTTGAGAGATTGAATTCGCCTACCGCTGATTGGGACTTGTATATTATGTGTTCTACCTGAATTGATCTAAGTAGTTATTGACTTATGCTAGATAAAATGACTTTCATTGAATCACTTTGCCTACAAGTAACTAGGACTTTTATATAATGTTTGATACCATAAGTTATCTGAATATTTATTAAGACTCTAATGCCTATGCTAAGTGATTTGACTACAAGTGATTTGACTTCATAATTGATTTGATATTTCCGACACGATGAAATGTTCAAAGGAATAATTTAATTACAAGAAAAGTTTTACTGATTTGACTCCCACGATTATGTCTAAAAAATAGAATAAAAAACAGGTGGTGTGCCGAAGCGATCCCTCGCTAGCTATCCTCCACTTCTCAAACGTGTCCGTGTACTTAAAAATGCAATAGATATGCCAGGACGAGAAGACAGGCAAAGAGGACGAATCGACCTCGCTAGCTTCTCACTCTGCTATATCCAGAGAGATGCCTTTTTCTCTGATTAAATGCTGTTTTATTGCCGAACTTATTGAAATCAGATAGTTACTTTAGGCATTTTTTGGCGAGCCTCGAAATACTACCGCGGTAGGTAATGGTATGGGCGGTGCCTAAAGTTGGTACTACTACCAGGTTGTACCAATTTAAGCAACGCGAAAACGTTTATCCGCTCAGGTAGTACCAGTCTTACGACGCCAAAACACTTATTAGCCGCGAAAGTTGAATTTGAATATCATTCACATCTACATTACAAACAGTTATTCAGTGCACAGACACAGGTAGGTTCAAAACATCGCTTTTATATCAAATGCTGCACGTCATTCTCACGAAATACTCACGAAATAAATTGAATTGAAATTGAATTGAATTCGTACTGTGCACTTTATGAGTAAATATTTAGTGTTTTGTGGCAAAGTATATGCTTGTACTCTACATTGTCGAAAAAAGTTTTATTCACGCCATCATTTCCTTCAAATAGAGCGAAATGAATTTGAAGCGACAATTCATCGTCATGATATCAGAAATTTTCTATACCAATGATGAACAGAATACTTTGAGCATTATACAACTGTATAAACACTGGGAAAATACTGCAAAGCGAAGAAAACTTTATGGGATTGCAGCATGTTTTTATTGAGAATATCATTCGAGGCCTGATGCATATCCAGAATTATGGATAGAATTGTATACCGAGTACGACTTCTTCATGCACTTTCGAATGCAGCGCATAACATTCGAAAGTTTACTGCAGATGATTATGAGAACTCCTGTTATTCAAAAGGTATTTTTCATCAAGTAGATTATCTAAGTTGAGAAGACTGTCTCATGTCACATAAATAGCTGCAACAGCAATACAGGGGAGGATTTTTTCCACTAACACCGCGAAAGATACAGCAAGTTAGCATATACTACTTAGCGCACAACATATCTTTATTGCTAATTGGAGACAAATTCAACATAGCAACGTCTACGGTACTGAGTTCAGTTAGTCTATGGATAAAGGGATGCATCTAACAAGCATCGACGATTATAAGTTGGCCCACTGCAGCAGAAAGAAGGGTCGTTGAAGCAAGATCCCGAGACTTGGCTGGTTGTCCAGGTGAATTCATATTTTCTAACTATTCATTCATTATGTTATCAATGAATTTTATTTCAGGTGTGATTGGAGCGATAGACGGATGCCATATGAACGTGATAGCTCCAGCGGATCAACAAAGATGTTATCAAAATAGATACTCAACGCACTCAATAATTTTGCAAGGCATTTGTACAGCAGATTGCTTACTAACAAATGTATATGTGGGTCATCCTGGTTCTGCAAATGATTGTAGAGTTCTCTCGAATTCTGTATTATTTAGAAAGGTGGATGTTCAGGGTCCCTTGATATTCTTTTTACCTGACCAACATCTGCTTGGTGACAAGATCTATCCAATAAAAGAGTGGCTCATACCACCATTCAAAGACTATGGAAATATTGAAAGGATGCAATCAAGATTCAACACTCTACACAGCTGAACAAGAGTCCGAATAGAAAACTGTTTTGCTTTGTTAAAAGGTAGATGGCGAAGGATGAAACACATTCATGTGTACAAAATTGATAAGGCGTCTAGAATAGTTATGGCTTGTTGCGTCCTCCACAATTTTTGTTTGATGAGTAATGATTTTGCTGAGTCATTAATTGTTGAGCCAAATGAAGTGCACAGAATCAATGATGCACAATTACTTGGAAGAAACGAAAACCGGATAGCTGCAGTACATAAAAGAAATGAAATAATGAGGAGAATTGTACACGAGTGAAAAAATCAGAAATCAAAACTTTTCATCAGCATATAGTTTTAATAAGGTCTCTGATGTACGTCACATACATGTCAAACATATTTTATAGTTATTAAAAATGAAGGAACTTCTTTTTCTATCACAATATACAGATACATAGTTTTAATAAGGTCTCTGGCGTACATCACATATATGTCAAACATTTGATAGTTATATTTGTTACGATATCTGAGTATGGATAAGAATAAAAAATAAAGGAACTTCTTTTTTTATCGCAGTATAAAAATGATTATGATGATGTATAATTATAACATAAAGATGTATTTAAATACAAAACACTCAAAAATATTCATCAGCTGAATTTCAACCTGAATAAGTTGACTGAGCAGCTCGTCTTGGGTTTTTTAAATTTTTTCATTCGGAGTTATCTGAACTGTGTCTCCTTTTCTTTGATTTTTTCCCAGTATTTTCTGATGCAACGAACTTCTGCATCATTGCAAGGAATGCATCACGTTGATCTAGTTCTCTCGATTTCAAATCATTTTGTTGTGTCAGGTAGCTTTCCAGTTTTTTGAAGGATGTCTCGTGTACTTCAATATCCTTCTTATTTAGTTCTTTGAGAACTGCGGTCAAATTTTCTTTTTTTGGGCGGACCGAGGTTTTAACACTATTGAAAACACTGTCGCGACTTTTTTTTACCTTTCTCGTGTCGTTGAGGGTAGTTTTCCTCGTCAGACAAATCGAAATCTTCTTTGGGATTATCTTTAATTTGGTACTTTGTAGCACATTGAGTGTTCTGCAACACAGTGTTTTCTGCATCATTTTCATAGTTCTCTTGATCACTGCTCATACTTGTAGCAGTGCTTGTCGATGCTTTACTATTAGTGGGTACTTTGCTGGCATCTTCGATCGAATCTAATACCAATACTGGCTCACTACTATGCCTGTTGCCAATAACTTCATGCACTTCTGCAAAATAGATGGGTTCTTTTTTTTTTCCTTTACCAGTGGACTTGATATAATTGCGATGACCATGGTACATCTTCTCTAGATTTCTCCATCGCTGGTGACATTTGTCCCCAGCCTTTTTTTTCGCAATATTCTGTATTGAACCCTTTTTTTGAATTTCCAAGGCAATCATTTCCCAGACTGTCTTTTGGCAATGTTTCTTGTCATTCAGGAAAGTGAATTTCTCCTTGACTATCTCAATGAGCTGCAATGTCATTCGATGAGTAAATCCTGAAAATCAATAATAATCTCATTCCTCTATTTTAATGATGAAATCCTTCCTGATAATCATTGCAATTTTTGTTATAGTTAATGAGATGGTAAATTCAAACTTGTGTCAGATGGCGCGTGGAATATGGTAGAGGCAAAATCCACTGGTAAATTTCCTTGGCTATAAGTCTGTTCTGCGTCATCCATGGCATCCGCTGCAAATTGTTCACAAAAAATACATGATTGTTCAAACTACAAGGACAAAAATATTTGGTATCGCCTTGACTGCTTGGTGTTATAGCTTAAAGTGATATCTACCATCATAAATATCCTGCTCCAGGTCATCATCGCTAGGAACAAGTGTTGAACTGTGATCCTCATTGTCATTTTCCAAGACCAAATACCCACCAGCTATATTATTAAAAAGCATCAAATTTATACATGAACATGGAAAAGGATGAATCGATCTGTCGATCAACTAAACCCATGCTGAATTCGACAAAAAATAGTACTCACTCTGGGTGTTGTAATAAACGAATCTTCCGTGTTCGTCAGTAACAGGCTGTTTATTGACGTCTGTACACTGAAGCAAATGATCACTCATTTCGTTATTTCGTTTATATTATTTGTTCGAATGACTGAAAGATGCGTCAGTTATCACGACTAGCCCGTGTTTGGAGTGTTTGGACTTGGGATATTTCAAATATCGCGTGGAAACCGCAATACCACAGGTTGATACCAGACAGTACCAAGCGACAGACTAGGGTATAGCGTGGTACCAACCTGGTACATACCAAGATCCGTTGTCACGCCCCTACCACACTGAACCAAACTCACCAAAACGTTGTGGTATAGGTTGGTATGCTTTGGTAGGTATACCACTCGCTCGCCAAAAAACGCCTTTTGTATGCGAGAGAAATTTTAGGCAATATGGCTATTTGTCGTAAGTTGACCGCGCTTGCGGTAGATGGCTCCTTGAAATGATTGACCGCGCTAACGACAGATGGCGCGCGCTATACGCCTTGTTGTATTACTATTTATACTAAGAGGTTTCCTTGAAACATCGCAGTCGGTCACCGCCAACTCGGCACCACCCAAGATTTTCGTTTGTTTTTCGCAGGTTGGCCATCCTCTTTATAATTTTAAACTTTCAAAGGCCAAAAAATGATTAAATATGAATGTATGGATGAATAAATAGATAAATAATTGAATGAATAAATGAATAATCAGATGAATGAGTAGATGATCAGATAAATAATTAAATGAATAATTAAATAATTGGATGAATAATTGAATGAATAAATGAATAAATAGATGAATAATCGAATGAATAAATAAATAATTAGATAAATAATTGAATAATCAGATGAATATCTAAATGAATGAATGAATAATCATAAGTATGAATAATTAAATGAATAAAGAGAGTTCCGGTTGACACGCGATAAGTGACAGGCAGAAAACAGCAGGTTGCGATCCTAAAGAATTAGTGCGTAAACTAACTAGAAGTAAGAGAGATAAAGTGCGGGGATTTACCGGGAAACACAAGCGAACGCGTAGAAAGAGTGCAAGTGCAGTGCGAAGAGTGAATGCGAAGTAAACTGCATGAGAAAGGACAATAAGAAAGAGAGTCACGTGACGTGAAAAGAGAGAAAGACAGAGACACGAAGTGAGTGGAAGTCAACACGCACTGAGCGACAGAAAGCAGAAGGCGAGTTCGCGGACGCACCGCCGAGTGACGTCAGAAGCAAGGCGCCACAGGTACCGCTCAATAGGCAGAGAGCCAGGCGAAGGCAACAGGAACAGCATGAGAAGAAGAAAACAGGTAATACAAAGAAATGGAGGAAGAGAAGGGTCTAGAAAAAAAGAAAATAAGCAGACAAGAGAACAGTGAAGCAGAAAAGGGAAAGGAAAGTGACGAAGAAAGCGAGACAAGAGACAATTGGTCTACCCCAAGTGGAAAACCGGAACGAATAGCGAAAAGAGCAGGAAGGCCATCCAACGTAGAAATGCTCAGCAAGATAAAATCATGTTCAATGGAAATCCTAGATGACGAAAATACGTTACGAAAATTCACGTTCTCTCCCGTTATTCGGACGATATCTGGCCAACCGATTCTAATGAACTCATAAAATTAATTTAACTCGCCCTATACGCGTTCCAGGTATAATGGAGTTCAGTGCATTTTCCTCATAACTATAAGTTATATCATACCATTTAACGGAGAAGTATTGTTTTAGCTGAACGATTACACAGCGTTTGGAACTAATCGATAATTTCAATTGTTATGTTGAATTGATTCAGTTTTCGCAATTACTCAATTTCATTTGTCAATAACAGGTTTGGAAAACTGTTACGTTCAATCTGTGCAGGAACTTGGTTATGTGTTTGTTCACTACTGACAACACGGACCACACGACTGCAGCGCCTCAGCACCCGTGGCAAGTCGCAAAAACACACTTGGCTTCATTAAGGGACCTACCCCCACCGTTGGAGTTTCCGGACCTGTATAATCGACCGTGGTTGAGAGTTATAAATAATGTGTTTCAGGTTTATATGCGGAATATAATTACAGTCGGGACTCCCAATGAGAGCGCTACGGGGCTGTAGGAGAAGGAATTTCTGAGAAATGAAAACCCCCACTCTCTATTGAAAAGCTCGCTCGCTCGGAACGTAAACCGGTCTCTCAATAAACAAGCACGGTAGTGGGGGTACTGTTCGGCCACGGATAAGGGGAAGCGCTCTTATTGAGAGCCGTCTTATTGGGAGTCCCGACTGTATCTTTATTCAACAGTCTGTTATCGGGTTATGAGGATACAAGGTTGCGACATGCACCTTATTATCAGTGTTGTGAAAATTGTGATGACATTTTTTTTTAATTACCCATTACTTTCTTAATGTGTAATTGAATTTTCATTTAATCACACATGAGTTTGGTAATGCGTACACAGCCACGGAGTAGAATAAGGAGTGCAGACTTGGGAACTCAAATTGACCCCGCTTTTCGGAACACTATAAACCGTGTTAGCTGAATACGATTTGAACGCTACGGCCGGAGAATCCCGAAAGTTGACGATATGAAAGCTAGGGCACAAATTTCTGAAATCGGCGCGACATATTAGTCCGGGAGCCAGTAAATATTTTCGCACGCAGCAAACAAGTTTTCTTCGGTTCAATTATTGATGCTGATCAAAAAATCTGATAGTCTTTTCATTCAGTCCCGATAGATTCAGCGCAGGGCGTGGGAGGGGGGGGGGGGGGGGGGCGGCGGCGGCAGCGTTTGGAAAAGTGACAAAAACCTAAGTGCATTGAACTTATCTTCGCAAGAATGCTACCTATGGTACCAATGAAGGTGATCATGAAAACTTAGTTGAAGGGCAGTCTGGCTGATTTATGGAGATGGAAACTTAGTCTGGCACCAGAAAAACCGGAAAAAACTCATGTCGCTTATTTTAGAATTTTTGAAAATTTGTCAGGTGGTTGAATTCGTTGTATAATCATCGAAAAACGCAGTCTGCCTATTATGTGAGGTCACCTAAGTCTTGCCAGACTGACTGGAAGATGCGTAACCTGGTAACTTATAGGCGATCATTGTACTAACGTTTGTGCCGGAAACATTTTTCTCCCATGATAGTTGACACTCTAACGCGAATACACAGGTCAGTCTGGATAGTATTCTGATTGTAGAGCAAAAAATTAAAATTAAAAAAATAATTTACTTTTTCCATTTGGTGCATGTCGAAATGTATCGGAATTAGAAAAATTAATGGTCATTGGAAGAAATCATTCCTTTTCACATTTCACAATATTCTGATGTAATGATTAAGGGGATATATACACCTTTAAATGGGATGAATTTCTGAAAAATAATTTTCCTTTTCTTTTCAACTTGAAGACTCTGATAAAATTTAAAAAAACCATCATGTTTGGGGAGGGTTTGACCTTCATTATCCATATCTTACATCATGTATTACTTCCAGTCTAATAGTGGCTGTGCTGAAGACAGGAAAATACAAAATCACTCGGTTGAACATAGAACTTTTTGATAAACCCATTTTTAGTTGAAATAATAGAAAAATAAGCAAATTTTTTTTTCAAATTCAGAGAAAAAATCGAACAAATTCAATAACTCAAGTAATTCTTGATATATCAAAAAGTTCTATGTTCATCTGATAGAGGCATGTCTTATGAACAATTGAGAACCAAAAATTCCAAGATCGGTCCAACGCTGGGTCTGATTCTTTGCGGCAACCGAGTGATTTTGTATTTTCCTGTCTTCAGCGCAGCCACTATTAGACCGGAAGTAGTACATGATGTAAGATATGGATAATGAAGGTCAAACCCTCTCCAAACATGATGATTTTTTTAAATTTTATCCGAGTCTTCAAGTTGAAAAAAAAAGGAAAATTGTTTTTCAGAAATTCAACCCATTTAAAGGTGTATATACCCCCTTAATTCGCTCAATTCATGTTATGAAAATATGCTACATTAGGGTGGTCGTTAAAAAAAAGTTATGTTGGATGGTCTTCAATCAGTTCTAAATGTGGGAAAAAATAATTCTCTTATTTTTTCAGATTTTTGTTTTGACTCCCTATGGGCCCTATTTTCACATGAAATTTTTTTAATCCGTAGAAATCTTAATTTGAGTTGGTCTAATTTAAATCAGCAAGACTGCATCGGATACGTTTTATTATTGTATATTTCACACAGCTCGCGTAATAAAATTGAAATGATTATTTTACATTTGTGAATAAATCGATTGATCAATTATTTTCTATTGATTTTTCTTTCGTTAAAGATTTGATTTTTAATTTTATCATTTTTTCATACAGCTCATCTTCTTGTATTGGTAAACTTGATGTTACATTGGGCCCCCGTTTTAAGTCTTTCTCATGTGTGCTAGATATTTCAATGCCATAGTTCTGCAGCTGATTCTGTCATTAATTTTTTTCGTAAATAGTTTGAAATTCCTGCATTACAACATTATAAAGCCATCGTTAGAGATTCGATCAACGTGTATGTTGTACTTGAATTCATATTGCTTAATTCGAATTCAGGCTTCTTCGCGCCAAGCTTAGATAGTGATATCACTGAAAAAAAACGGATAAAAAATATTCAACTGAATCAAAACACCCACGACTCGTATGAAATAACCCATCTACGATTTTTGACTATGTTTTACAGAAATATGAATAATATCGTTCATCAATCGATTCAGCTTTGTGGATTAGAATTTTAAACTAAAAATTACTTGAATCAGGATTTTCAGGAATTGTAAAAAGTTCACGTGAAAATAGGGCCCATAGGGAGTCAAAATAACAATCTGAAAAAATTGAGAGAATTACTTTTTTCACATTTAGAACCGATTGAAGGCCATCCAAGATAACTTTTTTTTTAACGACCACTCTAATGCTACGTGGCATTGCTTGCGTGAGAATACATGCACATGCTCATTCTGAAGATGTCGATTAGGACGAAAAAATTAAGAATAGCGAATAGAACGCGAGTCATCCCTGTATCGTCGGAGATGAGATTCAGAACGCTCGAGAACTAGCAATTTCAGAGTCTGGCGAGGCTTTGGTCATTCAGAATATTAGCCAGACTGTCTTTTTTATTAGCGTTAGAGTTTGAGGTATAACTGGATAGATAATCAGAAATCGCCAAAATTCTTCAACATTTCGTGAATGACAGCTGTGCTTGATAGAATAATGATACATGAATTATTTCAGAATTTTACACTACATAATTTAGTAGTTATGAATTTTTTAAATCTACGAATTCAACCCTAATTTCGTAAGATTTCGCTTCAATTGATACTAAAAAATTGCAAATTAACACTTATAAGTGTTCATTCATAACTAATTTATCTATTTGTCAGGCCAAACATCGACTATACGATCGAGACCTGGAAAGACAAGATTTGCCCATTTCGGACTCACTTTTTCACCTGACTGTCTATCCAGTGATGCCTCAAACTGTCATGTGGAAAAAATGTATTAAATTGAAATTAAGACCACTCATTGTATGGGCGAAAACGTTAGTGTAACGATCGCTTGTAAGTTACCAGGTTACACATCTTCCGGTCACTCTGGCAAGGCTCAAGTGACCTCGAATGATAGCCAGCCTGCTTTTTCCGATAATTGTACAGCGCATTTAACCATGTGACAAATTTTCGAAAATGCGAGAAGAAGTTATACTAGCTTTTTTTTCAACGATTTTCGAGTGTCTGCCAGACTCATTTTCCAACTCCGGAAACTAGCCAGACTGCTTTTGTGCTGAGTTTTGTTATAATGCTAACTAGGACGAGTTTCGTCTATACTAAAATAAGTTTCGGGCGTTTGAAAAAATTCCCGATTTTTGGAAATGAAAAAGACCCTGCCAGACTGACTTTCCAACTCCTGAAACCAGCCAGACTGCGTTTTAAGGGGGTAGCTACAGCTTTGAATTTTCAAGAAATCGTTTTTTTTTTTATAATTCATTCGGAATGCTAGTGACCTACTCTACCTGCAAATGAATCGGTGTCAAAATATCTAGAGGATTTGAAAAGTTACAGCCATGACAGTGTCAAATTACGAAAAAGCGCCGCGGCGCGGCGCGCGAACCCTCAGATTGGTGCCATTAGTATTGTACAACACCGCCAACACCACTGCTTACTTTTATGACGGTTTTATATATTCGGATTTTGAACTCGATTTTGTGATCTTTGAATTCTGTGTAATTATCATTCTTACACATATTTAATTTTCAATATTCTTTTCAATTGTGATCATTGACAGAACACATGGCTGCGATCTACATTTTTTCGAGGTTAGGTGTCCACTTGTTTGTAAATATTGTCGTGCTTTCATTACGAATTCAAACCAATAGTAATTTCCATTATTGAATAAACGCAGTGTATATGTATCTGGAATGAGACTTTGGAATCGAGAGAAGATGATCCATCAAAAAGTGCGTTTGAAATCGATGCCAGGAGACTACACATTTGGATTTCTGAAAAGATGAGTATTTCTACAATACATATATTAATTGCAAGAGTTTAATAAATATGATAAGAAAAAAGGTATGATTGATGAAATATGAAAGAATTTTCGTAGTATTGATAAAAATTGTGCTAGCATCTTCTGAATCTCAAAAATATTGAAGATCAAAAATTTTAGAGAATTTTTATGTTAAAAAATTTTGATCAGCTTTTTTCTAAAGCAATTCATTATTTTTCCAACAGCCTCACCGGACACCTAACGGACACTGTTGTTGTACAGAACAGGTCAAAACTCACTACGAACCTCCCCCTGGCACATGTGTCTAGACTCGACTCGACTCATAACTCATCGATACGAGAGCAGCTGCGGATCCAGCATATTAGTCCTAAGCAGAATCTTAAAACTTAATTTCCTGTAACTATATTTTCTTCTCTTGGAAAAGTATGAAATAAAAAAAAAAATTTTGATAAAAAAGTTTAAAAGTTGATTTCTGGATAATGAATATTTTGAACGGTTGTCGTAAAGAATCAGGAGCATCGCTGGACCGATTCTGGCGTTTGTGGTCTTCAAATTTGTAGAATCGAAACCTCTATCAGATGGACATAGAACTTTCTAATAAACCCATTTTTAGTTGAAATATTAGAAAAATAAGCAAAATTTTTTTCAAATTCAGAAAAAAAATCGAAAAAATTCAATAACTCAAGTAATTCTTGCAATATCAAAAAGTTCCATGTTCATCTGATACAGGCATGTCTTATGAACAATTAAGAACCAAAAATTCCAAGATTGGTCCAACGCTGCGTCTGATTCTTTACGGCAACCGAGTGATTTTGTATTTTCCTGTCTTCAGCGCAACCACTATTAGACTGGAAGTAATACATGATGTAAGATATGTATAATGAAGGTCAAACCCTCCCCAAACATGATGATTTTTTTCAATTTTATCAGAGTATTCAAGTTGAAAAAAAAAGGAAAATTGTTTTTCAGAAATTCAACCCATTTAAAGGTGTATATACCCCCCTTAATAAAGTTTTATCAACTCCGGATTTTCGCTTAGGCCTTGGCCTAGGGGCGCCGGTGTAAATGGGGCGCCACGCAGTGACGGTTTTTTTTTTCCAAAGCGAAATAATTGAGACAAACACGGACGAGAAGTTGAATTTGCAAAGGGTGATGATAATACGAGAGTAGCAGAGTTTTTCAGTAAAACCTGTAGCAATGAATAGCAAAATTTCAAACATGCAGAAATTCGCACTAGTAAGATGTACAACTCAGCTCGTAAGGGCAAACAATCGACGTAGATTTTCTCCGTTGATGTTTAATATTGACGATAAGTCTGTGACGGACGGTATGGGTAGAGTGTTAATAATCCCTCCAGGGAAAAAAAAATTTTATATGATCATATTGTAACGTTACAGGCTGTATAGGCCTGGCCGTTAGCATTCAAATATCAGCCGTTGCGAACATTCGAGTAGATCTAGAATATTCGGCGAACCACGCATTCGGCGTGACGTCATAACGAGTATATAAGGGACGTCGATAGACAGACAGTCAGCAATCTCGAGCAAAGCGCTGAGTTGACTCATCCATATTACTTCTCATCAGACGCTAAAGGCAAAGCGCCTAGCGATCTGCCTAGCCAACTATTTTTGTTATTTTAGAAAATTCAGAATTCTTTATAATTTCAATACCAAATTTCACTAGATTATTGCTGATATACAAAAATCATCGTCATTCGAAAAATTATATCAACTTCTTGCATAAAGTCGTGAGACATAGATCTCACACATTAGATAAAACTATTATAGGAAATTAGTAGATAAGTATTGCTGTAAATATTCTTAAATTTGATTGCAATCGTTAGAACCTAGGCTATTCAATAAATATTCATATGTTCATTTCCAATGCTCTGATTTGATGCTGCTTCCCTAGTCCGCCATTTTCCGGTCGTAGTTAACTATTTATTTAGCTAGGAATACGGCTGCGAACGCCTTGCGTTCAAGGTGCGGTGGTAGACTAGAATACGGCTGCGTGCACTTTGTGCACAAGGTCCGTGCAACGGGGAGACGGCTGCGAATGCACGGCGTTCAAGGTCCGTAATTAGGCATATTAGCAACAAATGAGATAGAGGTCCCGAAAATTATAACGAGTAAAGAACTCACGATAACTGTCAGTTTCGCGTAGCCGCTAAACTGCCGTAAAGTTACATTACGCGCCCAACGTGGAGCTTCTCTATTCAAAATTTCGTTCAAATCTTTGCATAAATTATCTTAGAGTCATTGTTCAACTTAGCTTCTTTCACGTTTCAATCAGTTTGAGTTCTTTACCAATAGAGTCAATCTTGCATACATGGCAGAGTCCAGTGTCGTGACCAGGCAAATGGCAGGCAAGGGAACCAGCATCAACATGGCGTCAGAGCCAGCTGTAGGTGAAAAAGGGCAAGGTAGACATAATAAAGATAGAGGTAGTTCACATTTAGACACAGCTTTTATTGATAAGGAATAAGATACAGATGAACGTAAGCCAAGCAGCTTCGATCCCATGACAGCCCTAGAACAATTAAGTAAGAAACTAGATGAAAAATTTGCAAAAATAGAACAAACGATTCTTGAATCTGAGTCAGAAAATGTCGATAATTTGTTAAATAGTGAAGATAACTTCAGAAAAAGATTGGAAGAAGAATCTGCCAAATATAAAAAACAATTAGAAGCATTGAATAATCGAATAGAAAATTCATATGATAAGTTCGATGAAAAATTAATGAAACGTCAAGATAACTTTCAACAGTTACATAAAGATATTCGCGAAGAGTTCGGTGACAGCTTGATATGTTTGGAAAACAAAATGGATAAAAACCAAAAAGGTTGTTCAGATAAAATAGCCGAATTAGAAGAAAATCAAGAAAAAATCAGAGTCAGTCTAAATTCTGAAATTAGAAAGATAAAATCTAATAATTCTAGCCAAGGCTGTGAATACAGTCATATTCTTTCCAAGCATGTCAGGTTGCCATCATACTCGGGAAAAAACTGGGAAAGACCAGCTAATTACATTAAAGAATTAGAAGATTACTTTATCTTTATCGATGCTCAGCAACAAGATGATATCCGTTTAAAACTCGTAGGGCAAAGTCTCACACATGATGCCAAGGATTGGTGGATCGCGCGTCGCGAGGTTATCAGGTCCTGGGAAGAGTTTGAAAAACGATTTTTAAATAGATATTGGGGAGTTGAAATTCAAAGAGAATTACGCAGAGATATTGAGTTTGGTTACTATATTCCCGACTCGAGAGTAACTTGGTCGGAATACGCCAATAGGAAATTTGCATCGGCAGCAGGGTTAAGTCCACAAATGTCCGAAATCGAGATTGTTAGAAATCTTATACGCCACTTCGAAGAGTCGATAGTAGAAGCCGCAAAATGCCGTGATATCCGCGACATCGACGCACTTCTAGAGTTTCTCGATGAGATGCAATTCGGGAGTAAATCTAATGCACCGAAACAAAAAGTCACTTACGCGAATAGGCAGGGTCCAACTGTTAATCGCGTAACTGAAAATCGTGACAAGCATGTGTCATGGCGTCAGGATAGCTCAAGCCAAATTTTCAAACCTATAACCGACGAGACAGATCCGCGTTATAAGAACGGCCAAGCAAATAACATAAGTAATAGGTCGAATCCAAATTGGACAACAAGTCATGTAAACGCAACTATCATAAACATAGATAGTTCGTCAATAGATGAGACGATTCAGGGTCAAACGGTTACGGAAAACTGATAGGCGCTGTACTGGACAATTCAGAAATGAGCCCAGTACAGCATGAAGTCAATATTTTCGCGGCACAATTTGAAACTGAAATTACAAATGATACGTTTGAAAATCCATTTAATTATCTTATTAAGGAAAATACAGAAAACGGTCAGCATTTAGTACAATGTCCGGAGGTTCTCCTTCGTATTGAAGACATCGACGCCAAAGCACTAATAGATACTGGCAGCCAAATAACGTGCGTGTCAGGTGATTGGTACGATCGGCACGAAAAGTCGCTGGATAAATGCGCTAAGTTACCCGTAGCAAATTTTCAAGTTTTAGGAGTAGTTAAAGGCAAGCCGACTCGGGTTAAAAAACAAATTCTTGCCAAAATCGATATAAGGTCGTTATCCGATGAGGTATGTTTTCTCGTCGTACATGGTTTAAGACGCGACATAATCATAGGAATCGACACACTACATCGATGGAAAACGGATTTAGATCTTGAGATAAATAAATTAAGAATTCAAACTAAAATCAATAATGAAGAAGTTGAGGTGATGAGACCTGAAGGTATTAGCGACAAAAGCGAAGATCTAACAGAAATAGCTAATATCGATTCAGTTAGTCATAATCAGATTGGACATAATCCGGGATTAACTGATGATGAGATTAACTGCAAGTTGTCGGAGTGTCAGGTACTTAAAGCTTGTGAAGTAGTTGCCTTTTCAAACTTATTAAAAAAGTATCGCGACATATTTTCCAAAATACCAGGTCGAGTCACAGTTTATGAACATAAAATAAAAATATATGAGGATAGACCATTCGTTAGACGGTCATATCCAATTCCGATCATGCATCGAGATAAGGTTAGACAAGAGATAATCAAAATGCCAAATCTTGGTATAATTGAACGATCGTATAGCAAATACATCAACCCATTGGTTGTAGTTGCTAAAAAATCAGGAGACGTTAAGTTGGTATTAGACGCAAGGTATATAAACAAGCTAATAGTACCTGACTGCGACTGTGCACAATCTACTGAAGTTTTGTTTCAGAAATGCGGGAACGCTTCGGTAATGTCCAGTCTCGATTTAACTGCGGGCTTTTGGCAGGTTCCGCTACATAAAGATTCCAGAAAATATACGGCGTTTATGTACGAGGGGAAGACATACCAATTCGCGGTGACACCCTACGGTTTAAATACTAGTTTAGCAAGTTTAATTAGAACATTAGATTTGGTTTCAAAAGAGACAGATAGTTTCACCATCAACTTTGTTGATGATATACTGTGTCTATCTGATTCGTTCCAGTCTCATTTAGCACATCTTGAATTACTTTTTGCGGTTTTTAGAAAGCATCATATGACTATAAATTTCAATAAGTCAAAGTTTTTTCGAGAAGAAATAGATTTTTTGGGCCACAGGATTACCAAAAACGGAATCTTACCGCAACCGGAAAAAATAGACGCTATACAGCGTTTTCCTGAACCAAAAAATGTAAAACAGTTAAAAGGATTTTTGGGATTAACTAATTATTATAGTAAATTTACGAAATACTATTCAGATGCTACATCGCCACTATTAAATCTAGTAAAGAAAGATGCTAAATGAGAGTGGAACGAAGAAATGATAACACATTTCAATCATGTAAAACAGTTATTCTGTAAAACGATGATTATCCATCATCCCGACCCGAAAAAACGGTATTACTTACAATGTGATGCAAGTAACTTCGCGATCGGTGCCGTATTGTATCAATTATCTGATACAAACGAAGAGCTAATTATCGGATTCGCTAGCCGCACCCTAAAGGGAGCCGAATTAAATTATTTTACGTCGGAAAAAGAATTATTGGCTATTGTTTTCGCGTTGGAGAAGTTCCGGACATTTATTATCGGAGCGCAGTTAACAATTCGCACAGACCATCGAGCGCTAACATTCATTTCCACTTGCAAGTTAGTAAGTTCGCGTTTGGCACGTTGGATCCTGTTTATTCAAACATACGACTTTGATATCGAGTTCATCAAAGGAAAGGATAATATCGTCGCGGATACGCTCAGTAGATATCCTCCTAAAACAGAAGAAAAACAGTTACAGATTAATAATTTGCAAATAATAGCACCATTAGTTAGAGACGTTACAGAAGAAGTAACAAAAGATTTAGATGCATTCGGAATGCACCAAGCTCAGGATGAACGTATAATCGATTTAATCAATAAGGATATCTTAAGAACAAAGAAAAGATTAAAACAGTCTAAAGGGGATTTGGTCCCACCTGGAGCCAGGGGACACCAAAAGGGCTTATCTCCCTGAGAGATTAATCAAAGGATTAGTAACCGAAACACATGAAATATACGGTCATCTTGGTGCAACCAAATGTTATAAATTGTTAAAAGAAAATTTCTATTACCCGAAGTTTGCACGTCGCATCAGACGAATTTTAGCAAGTTGCGATCGATGTCAACGATGCAAGGTACCAAACATGTACAGCTATGCACGAATGCAAAATATCACGCCAACCGAGGTCGGTGAATTAGTCTCGATAGATTTTCTAGGCCCGTTACCCTCGAGTCGAGAAAATTATAAATGGTTGCTAGTAACCATCGATACATTCAGTAAATTCGTACGACTATATCCACTGAAAACGGCGGACGCGCGTTCCACCATCAAATGCATCTTTGAAAAGTACATTCCATAGCTAGGGAAACCGCGCAAAATCCAGTTCGACCATGGGACACAGTTCACGTCAGCACAATGGTTGAACAAACTCGAGGAAGAAGGAATTATTCCGATATTCTCATCAATAAGACACCCTCAAGGGAATATGGTCGAAAGAGTTAATAGAGAGTTAGGTAGATTTTTTAGAACCTTTTTAACTGACAAGCATACAGCTTGGATTAAATGGTTGCCGGTAATCGAGTGCTGCGTGAACGAGGTGCACCGTGAGTCGACTGGATTTTGTCCATGCGAAATTCAGCTTGGTGAACAACCCACCAGATTCTGGAAAAATTGGTTTGACATCGATAAAGATAACGTATCACAAGAATTAAAGTTAATATTAGTTAAAAATAATATAATAATGACTGGAGCGCTTCAGGGGATGCAAAATTACAAGATCCCACGGCTAGGGAAAAGCACTGCCGATCCGGAACCAACCGCCACCGCCACTACACCCGGCAACAAACGATCAAGGCTCGTGGATTTCGATCGTCGAAAGGACCGTAAACCGGAGGACTTGATAACAATGCTGAGGGTTTTTGGGACGTTAGATCTATCTGACGATGAGGACGAGATGACACAAACACGGAAACGACAAAAATCAGCTGTGGTAGCCAGCAGGCCACCGGCCAACCGCCGTACCAATGTCAGCCAACAGTCGGTAAGGGAGGTAATCGAAATACCGCGACTGATCGATCCGACTGATCCATTGGGGTTGACGAGTGGATAACTGGACCACAGCAGGATGAAGAAAAGACAAAATGAGGTCGAGCATCGAGATCCCGAGAAGATCAAGATCATCACAACATCCGATGATCGAAGGGGGCAGATTGGGGGGGAGGGCCCCACGTTGGGCGCCAAATGTAACTTTACGGCAGTTTAGCGGCGACGCGAAAACTGGCAGTTATCGTGAGTTCTTTACTCGTTATAATTTTCGGGACCTCTCTATCTCATTTGTATGCTTAATTACGGACCTTGAACGCCGTGCGTTCGCAGCCGTCTCCCCGTTGCACGGACCTTGTGCACAAAGTGCACGCAGCCGTATTCTAGTCTACCACCGGACCTTGAACGCAAGGCGTTTGCAGCCGTATTCCTAGCTAAATAAATAGTTAACTACGACCGGGAAATGGCGGACTAGGGAAGCAGCATCAAATCAGAGCATTGGAAATGAACATATGAATATTTATTGAATAGCCTAGGTTCTAACGATTGCAATCAAATTTAAGAATATTTACAGCAATACTTATCTACTAATTTCCTATAATAGTTTTATCTAATGCGTGAGTTCTATGTCTCACGACTTTATGCAAGAAGTTGATATAATTTTTCGAATAATGATGATTTTTGTATATTAGCAATAATCTAGTGAAATTTGGTATTGAAATTATAAAGAATTCTGAATTTTCTAAAATAACAAAAATAGTTGGCTAGGCAGATCGCTAGGCGCTTTGCCTTTAGCGTCTGATGAGAAGTAATATGGATGAGTCAACTCAGCGCTTTGCTCGAGATTGCTGACTGTCTGTCTATCGACGTCCCTTATATACTCGTTATGACGTCACGCCGAATGCGTGGTTCGCCGAATATTCTAGATCTACTCGAATGTTCGCAACGGCTGATATTTGAATGCTAACGGCCAGGCCTATACAGCCTGTAACGTTACAATATATAATCATATATAATTATGTATAAGTTTATACAATTAAATATAGTTTTATATAGTTATGTATAATTTTTACATAAAATTATATATATTTATATATAAATATGTATAAATATATACAAGTTTATATGATTATATAAAACTATATAAAATTTTATATAACAGCGTATCGCATGGCTTTATGTTACCATTTAAAATTATATGTATTTATATATAAATATGTATAAATATATATAAGTTGATATAATTATATAAAACTATATAAAATTTCATATGATAGCGTATCGCATGGCTTTATGTTACTATATAAAATCATATATATTTATATATAAATATATATAAATATATATAAGTTTATATGATTATATAAAACTATATAAAATTTTATATGTTGGCGTATCGCATGGCTTTATATTACTGTATAAAACGATACATTGTTATACATTAAAATATATAATGATTATTGTCATATAATCATATAGTTTTTTGTCATTACATATAAATACTTACAGTATATGAACGTGAATGGTGACAGATAATCGATGATCGTCAAGTCATCTTTCACTTAAGTGTATATTCTTTCTCTAATTTTGACGCAAAAATGTGCACTTTGTGAATAAATGCATTCAATAAATATTACAATTCGCAAATATTAAGTAAACTTGATCCATTTTAAAACTCAACTTTTATATATTTATACAAAATTTGTAAAAAAATGAACAGTCACGCGTTGATCATTGAAGGTATACTTTATATTTATTATCATAGAAAAAGTAAATATATAATTTAAAAATTCAATCATAGAAGAACGCTTCTCCATGATTGTTTTTATTACTTGATTAATTTTCAGGTTCTAATGAAGGAAATCGAAGTTACCAAATATTGAATAATTTTGACATCGTTTCAATTGATAATTGTTACAGAAAATTTTTCTTTGAAAGAATGCACTGCCAGGAGATCAAAAAAATTACTGGTGCATTTTTGTCATGTTTTTTTTTTATTAACATAATTGATTATCAGCATTCATGTAAATTAACTCTGAATTCATCAAATTACTTGAATGCTTATTTAATCGATTTAATTTCGCTAACTCAATTTATGTTCCACACAATATCATTTAATGATAACTGCGTGTTTGTTGCATTCAATTACCATGAAATTGATAATTAATACGTCAGATGTAAAATTTTGTTCAATAAGAATTGGAATATATGACATTTGTATATTTCATATTCGCTTAAGCTCATCATTTCAATAACAGATCTTGGGTCAGTCGGTAGCGGGTAGAGTTGGCGAGTGCACGGTTCACGGATCAATCCCCGGCCGGGACCAGATTTTTTTTTTTTTCCTTTTCTGAGCCAATACCAGTAATTATATAAAATAAAATAATAATTATATAAAACTATATAAGATTATATATGACCAAAACTCATATATAATTTTATATAGTCAGTTATATATAATTTTATATAATTATATAAAAAAAAAATTTCCCGGGCTATGGTTTAATCACAAGAGAACCCGAGAATAGAATTCGTCATCCCGTCACATCCACATATGAATAATTATAAAAGAGATCTATCCTGCGATAGATCGGTGAATAGGATTCGTTGCCGCCCAGTCCTATACAGGTCTCAATTGATTTGTTTAAATTGTTGTGAGGCTAATTGATATAGAAATAATAATAATATAATCAACGTAAAATAAAATAAAGTAAATGAATAAAACGTAATTCAAATGATAGTGGGAATTGACTGGTAAAATCGAATATATATTCTTGAACGATTATGGATATGAAAATATAATTCAAGCGACTAACAAATGATTGTCGGTTGAACAAATGAATAACATGAAATAATGAATTCACAAAATAATGAAATAATGATATAATATAATGATCTCCGACGTGGGGATCGTGAAGGCTTGTTACTATATAAGAATTATTATTAATGAAAAATAGTAATGAATTTAATAAAAGGCTCTTCACGATTCACACGCGTTTATATAATGAATATAATGAAATACTGAAAGAATCAAATGGGAACTACTGAAATAGGAATTCTCTCTCTCTGGGATAGAAATAATATGAATCTATAACGTGGTATATTATATCTGTATGAACCGAGATCGGTATTCTTTTGTAGAATAACTGAATCAAATACAAGTTATTCAGAAAGTGATTCTCTATAGTTAGATAAGAGATTAAACCGACGGGATTAGGGTTGTACCCGAAATTCTATGAATTATTCCAGGCGATTTGTTGGATTAGCAATGATTCCGATCTTGGTTCAAATAAAATAATAATAATTTAATTTCCCAATAAGGAAATTGAATATAGATAAATATACGCGTAGATATATATATATATAAGCTGAATTATAGTAATATTATAACGAGATATATGATTCGAGATCGGTAGTCAGGATCTTGATGAGTCTTATGGATCTAATAATAAAAAAAAAGAAACCCACTGGGATTAGGGTGGAACCTGAAATTCTGTAGAATAATCCCAGTTGGTTCATCAGGCTAATTATCATATCGATCTGAATTCATGTATCGTGAAAATTAGGTATTCCCGAATAAATGAAATATATCTATATATGTCGAGATTGGTATATTGAGTCCTAATGACTTGAATTAGAACTAATATTTATTCACTTAAGCTTCTATATTGTTTGAACAGGAATACAATACGGGATTAGGGAATTACCCGAAATCCTAAGAGATTATCCCAGTAGGTTTTGAAATTTATTATAATACCAATCTTGATCTATTATTATAGTGTAATCCTTAACTATATATTATATGGTTATTTGGTAAAGAGATATAAAATTCAGAATTGGAACAATGAGTGATAGTCAAGCTCGTCGGGTGGTCTCGTTGATGAGCAAGGGGTAGCCCCGAAATACCTGTGAGTATTAGCTTAGAACGATATTCCTGTTCCCTTATTACTCATTTAATTTATTCAATATATTTATAGTCATGCAAAATCCTTATAATTAGAGAATTCTGGAAAACGGTTTAGCGATTTTTAAATACAAAAATATAATTATAAATGAGCGAATTTGTGTGAGCGATCGTGGTTTCTTATCTTTGGCTGAGATGGCGTAGCATGGGGCTACTTTCGATATTTAGATATTCGCCTCCCTCACTTTGAGAACCTAGAAGTCTTTGATTAGCGTAGAATTTAGAATTTAGTTTACTATGGTTTTGAATGTTTATTATGGATTTAGATGTTCTAACTGAAGCTAATATAATGATCAAATGTCTATTGTTCGTAATCGGTTCGATGCACAGATTTGAATGACTCTAGATTTATAAATAAGTGAAATTTTAGAATAGTGAATGAAGTTGTTAAGAGTCAATGTGAAATAGTAATGATGAAAGTGAAATTGATTTGTTTCTTAGAGATTTGAAGTTATCTTAATATTACAAATACTCAGAGTGAGTATAAGGCAGAACATGAAGTCACGGTTTTAATATTGAAAATATTAAATTGTTCAAAGGTGATTATTGAAGATAATCAACTTGTGTCTCTGCACTGAATTTAATGATGGATAATCAGACCACCACGCTGTGGATTATGTCACGATTATTACTTCAGATTTAACGGGTGTAGAGTCCTTTGTATTACCACTTGACTTTAGATTTGAATTTTAAGAGAAAATTGAATACAACTTGTGGCTCGAATTTACACACGGTTCTTTACGACCACGCACTTCGCGACTTGACAGAAGAAAGACGCTAGTTCAAGTTCAAAGGCGATGAGGTCCCCGCGGTTGCAACAATGTATGTATTACTACGCGCGTGGCTTAGCCAATTAGGGCCTTGCTTAGTGGCTAATTGTCGCCTGATTGGTTTGAGGGACTACTTGCAGTTATGCGTAGGAGTGCGGCCCTGGTAACGTTACGCGGTCCCATGCTACTCCATGCCTCACCTATAGTCTACTCACACTAGCTCAGTTTGAAGCTTCAAACTGCATTATTAAATTGATCGTATACTCGAATTATGGCTCATTCGATTGCTCTTTAAATTCTAGTAATGCCCAATTTAGTATCTTATTATTCTACTTATCATATAGCTTAATTTTCCTATTTCAATGAAAAATTAGAGAGAGAGCAAATTACATCTACGTACACTAGCTTAGTAGTGTGAAATCGAAGGGTCAGCAATACTGGGGTTCCAGTCTTGCCTCGCCGTTATCTACTCCTACGTGACTTATAGCCGTTTCAAGAAGGGATAAATATTCGTTACATTAAAATATGATATTTCATTATGGTCTGCTTTTACGTTCTAAATCACGTTCGATAATAAAAAGAGTAACCATTGCGCGTTTAAAAGAAATGAAGTTAGTTTATGAAAGCAAAGAATATTTCCTGATTTTAAAGGATAAAAGTGAATCATTGAAAAAGAATTTTAGACTTTTGGTGATATCAAAAGTTACGCACGTAACAAGTCCAATAAGGACTTATCAAGGGCGTAAAATTTTATTTAAGGGCGAACAAATGAATATTCGTTAATAGTTAACGAACCGCTAGTTGATGCAATCTATGATGGTTATTTCCTAGAGATGACAATCATTTGTTGAGTTAAGAAAATGATTTCACAGAATAAGTCCTTATAATTATAAGAAGCGTGTAATTAATTAAGAATTAATTAATTGGTATGAGAGTCAAATAAATGAAGGTCTGATTAATTAGCGTCTTGTCGATAAGTAATTTCTAATCAATAAAAATAAAAGGTCGAAATATTGCGAATAACATCGGAGGGGTGAAAAAATAAACAATTAGATGGGGTTGTAGGCAAAGTAATTTCTTTTTTGTAACACACGCACGATTTTTGCGTTTTTTGACCCATTAGGCGGGCCTAAAGTGATAGTTTTCAGACCAGCGGGCGTTTTTATTCTATTAGCGCCCGCTACGTCAAGCAGCGGGCGTTTTTATTATATTAGCGCCCGCTACTCGAGCATAAGCGGGCGCTAATAACCTGAAAACGCCCGCTGAAATATTTTTCAATATTTGCCAGAAAATTATGATTCATGAAGAAAAAACGCGAAAATCGTGCTGTCACAAAAAATATGGTGTGCACCAAGGGCTAACTAGGCTTTTCGACCTTGTGTGGTCGCAGTACTCGTCTTCGGCTTGCAGACGCACTCGTCTTCGGCTTGCAGACGCACTCGTCTTTGCCTTGTGCTACCTCGCCTCCGACTCATACTGCAAACTCCACACTCGGTCTAAAAAAGCCCACTTTACGCCCTTGGTACACAATAGTATATTGTGTACCAAGGGCGTAAAGTGGGCTTTTTTAGACCGAGTGTGGAGTTTGCAGTACGAGTCGGAGGTGAGCTAGCACGAGTCGAAGACGAGTGCATTTGCGAGCCGAAGACGAGTACTGCAACCACACAAGGTCAAAAAGCCCACTTAGCCCTTGGTGCACACCATATTTTTTGTGACACGCGCGATTTTCGCGTTTTTGAGCGATTTCAAAGAAGCGGGCGCTAAAAACTCAAAAACGCCCGCTGCTCGATTTAGCGGGCGTTAAAAACTGAAAAACGCCCGCTGCTCAATTTAGCGGGCGATAAAAACTGAAAAACGCCCGCTGATCGATTTAGCGGGCGATAAAAACTGAAAAACGCCCGCTGCGCGATTGAGCGGGCGTTTTTGAGTTTTTAGCGCCCGCTCGTCTGAAAATTGGCACTTTACGCCCGCATAATAGGTCAAAAAAACGCGAAGATCGTGCATGTGTTACAAAAGTTATTTTTCATACAACCCTATACTTATTAAAAAGTTCTTGAATCTCAGCAGAAACAAACCATGATACGCATGAGGCTTTCCACGTCAACTGGGCCACTCTGTCAGTTGGGTTTTTCGAATTTCATGAGAATGTTATGGTATACTCAGAAGACCTGAGAAACATGTTAAAAACACTTGACAATGTCAAAAGTCAAAATTTTGCAGAGCTACGCTTTATTTTCGAAATTGATCATTTTCCACAGTTATTCTTTTCGGATAATTATGTCGCAGTGGGTACAGGTGGAAACGGTAGGGAACAAATTGGTAGATATACCTGGATGAATTGTGAAGAATTTTTTCCGTACTTTCACACGAAAATCACTGTTTCATTCCAAACGTAGCGCATAATCGTGAAAATGCAGTTTCAAATTTCAATCACATTTTGTCAAATTTCGGCCCGGTTTGGAAATTTTGGAAAATTCCTGAAAATTATCTAATTACTTTAACTTCATCCTCCGAAAGGTAATTACACTGTAAAAAATGTGGTGTTTAATTGAACACCGATTCAACACAGCTCACAGATTCTATAGTGGTCCACCCCGTTCTGTGTGACCTGCTAGTGTTAATCGTCTAATGTTAAGATAGTGTTAAAAAGTAATACATCATTAGTTACTCCATTCGCTGCATCAATGTTTGACATCAGAGTCCCGAGTAGAAATTCACGTCGGGCGCAGATCAGGCCCTGCAGGGAAATGCCTGACTGCCTGATCAGGCTGCCGTCAGGCTCGCTGATAAGGCCCTGATTGAGAATGTAATGCTGCGTTCTAGAATCACCTGATCAGTCTGTATTTGTCAGGCCCCAATCAGATTCGGTGGTCAGGGCCTGATCAGATTTAATGGTCAGGCCCTGGCCAGGGTTCTAGACCAGGCCCTGATAAAGGAAGAAAAACCAACCGTAAAAAACAAAACCAAAAAACTGACGTACGTGTGAATATTCGAATTTGCAGTTCATAACTATCCACATGTACATCGAGAAGCATCACCAATTCGTTGAGAAAAACGACATGCTATTTTTTCGACCATACCGGGATTTGAACCCAAGTCCGCTCGCATTTGTTGTATTACTAGTCGCACGCCCTACCTACTACGCCAAACTACCCTATGGGTATCAGTCTGATATTTTCCTACTTGTCGAAACTTATGATTTAGATGTCGGAGTGAGAGTTTATGGTCATTTTCATGTGACCCACCAGACTCATGATTTTCAAGGTGAGATCACGCCTGGAGAATGTTGTAAAAAAATATGTGCTGGAACATGACTGCAGGGGCGCATCAGGCTTGCCGTAATAGGAACTGCTTATGCCAACCTGGTCGGGGGCGTGACAGGCAAACCTTGGGGAGGATCACCGGGTGGTAGCCTTAACAGGGCCATATCAGGTTTGCTTCAACACGGACTGACTGATGGCAACCGTGCTAAAGTTATATCAGGTTTGCCTCAATGAGGACTAGCCTATGTCAGCCTGACCATGGACACATTGGGGTTGCCTCAAATACGGAGTGCCTGAACAAAACCTGGCCAGGGCCACCTCAGGCTTACCTCAATAAAGACTTGTTGATGCCAACCTGACCAGCGCCGCAACAGGCACACCTCATTAAGGGATGATCCAGGCTATCTTGACCAGGAGCTCAACAGGCGCGCCTCACTCAGAAATATCAGGGTCGATTGAGGCCATACTGACCAGGGCCCCAACGAACACTGCTTAGTAATAGCGCCTGATCATTGCCTGACCAGGGGCTCAACAGGCGTAGTTTCGTAAGGGATGATCCAGGCAATCCTGACCAGGAATCCATCAGGCGTTACTTAGTAATGCACGCCTGATGTTAACCTGACCAGGGCCCCAACAGGTACACCTTGGTGACGGATGCCTGATGATGACCTGGTCAGAGCCGCATCCGGTGTGCTCTATCAGGCACGCCTGAGTTAAACCTCATCAGGGCCTGATGGAACGTCAGGCTGGCCTTATCAAATTTCTACTCGGGGTGTGGTTAATTAGAATGACACCAGAATGTGGTTGATTAGAAAGACACCAGGAGGTGGTTAGTTAGAATAACACCAGAATGTGGCTGCTCTGATTTGACACCAGAATGTGATTACTCCGATTTGACACCAGGACATATTCTATAGCGGTCCAAAAATAGCATTCGGTGCTGGGAAGTTGGTGTTGAAAGCGTCTGAATCATCAAGCTCACAACACCAAACTGTGATATTTTTCTACTCTATATGTGGTTCAATTTTATCGTATTGGTAAAAAGGGTAAAACCCGGTATATTAGCGCATACGGTCTAGTAGTCTCAAACATACGAATTGTACTTTACACTGACAAATGATAACGGTTGCTAGATGAACTTCTGTTTTGTAAATAGTCTTGTTCTAGACCAAAAACAGAACAGTTGTATTTTTCTCAAATATTAATAATTCTCTTCCAACCATTTTATTTGCACTTTGAGTCGCTTTATTTCCCTCGGGAATCCACGTATTCTTCTCGTTGTATCTCAGTTTTACAACATTTGGTGTCCAAAGTGCGATTTTCCAACATTTTTCCGAGTTCGATAAAGTGATTTTTCTTCGGTGCTTTTCTTGTGGTTGATTTGAGTTATTAACGTTTGAATTTGCAAAAAAAAAAAAAGAATTTCCTAATCTTCGATAATCGCTTGAATATTACTTGAATATTGAATATTACTTCAATTTAAAAATGAGCAATCGACGAAATGTCCGCTCTTGCCGTCAAAGCTCGCCAGCTGCTAACCAGCCAGACTAGGCACCACGGGCTCCAGAACCCGAACCCGAACCAGCGGTCCCTACTTTTGCCCTGCTAGAGCTACTCCAACAGCAACAGCAACAACAGCAACAACAACAGGCTGCCCGTATTCAACTTGTCCAGAGTCAACAACAACAACAGGAACGACTGGTCCAGGTTTTCCAAGATCAACAGCGGAATTCGCGAGAGTCCTTGACCCAGTTGTTCTCGGCCCTTCGGGAAGACCGACGAGGATCTGGCGACGAACCCCTGCGAATCCTGCCTCAACCAGCCCCTACCCCTTCGACATCCTCTTGCCAGTTGACCTCAGCCCCCGAAACTATAAGGTCTGTGCCTTTAACTAGGGAAGTTGAATCCTTCCCAATTTTAATTCCCCCTCAAATTACAATTCCTCAATTTCCGAGCACCAATTCAAGTGCTAACTTTACCTCGGACGGTATTCCTTCTTGCGGACAAAATAATAACATCACGAGACGTCTAGCTACTGAACACAGCACTGAGCCTCTTGAAAAACGTGCAAACTATATAAAGCCTCCAATTTTCGAAGGTGACAGACCCTAGGCCGAATTTGAGTGCCAATTTTTAGTAGTCGCTAAACTTAACAATTAGGATTCCACGACTAAGGCGGGAAATTTAGCTACAAGCTTGAGAGGCCCGGCTGCTGGTGTTTATCGACTCTGACACAGACAGAAATTTATAATTATGACAGGCTTAGCTCAGCTTTAAAATTGAGGTTCGGGAATGAGCATTTGACTAAATTATTCTTAACTCAGTTCGAAACGAGACGTCAACGCCGCGATGAAGATATCGCCACCCTTGGGCATGACATTGAACGCCTTTCTAGAATCGCTATGCCTACTTGCGACGAAAATACTCGCGAAACTTTTGCTACAGATAGATTTATTAATTCTGTTCTTGACTCCGAACTCAAACATGCCTTGAGCGTGGCGGGACCTTCTAGTTTACGCGAAGCTATAATAAAAGCACTCGAATTGAAGGCCCTCAATAAGCAATATTTAGGTGCTGGACGAATTCGACAGGTCGAGACAGCTGAACTCACCCTCAAAACTCCGCGAGAGCCCGAAAATAGTAAATCCCCTCCCCAACAAAACCGCCGAAATAATTCTGATAGAGATTCAAACAACGCTAATTTAGTGTGCCGGTATTGTAAAAAATCCGGACACGATATCGAGCACTGCTTTATTCTAAAACGGAAAAATCAATCTAATCAATCAAACGACAATTCAAATAACTATAGACCTTCAGGTCAAACTTCGTGGCGGTGCCAATCGTAGGCGCTATTAGTTATTCGAATTTCACGACTCTCTTAATGTCCTCTCGATCTTATTCTTTTGTTTTGTTCTCTCCTGTCGGCTGGTTCAGATCCCTTTTGCTCCTTTCATTAGTAAGACCAGAGCCGATCTTTATTTTTGTTCTTTGACATTTAGGCTTAAGTTTTAATGAATTTTGAGTTTTCAGATTTTTTTTTCTGATTGATTTGGAGAGATAGATAGGTTGCCAGCAACCGCAAGGAATATGGATTAGGATAGAGAGCCTACAGTCCGTCCCTATGCCACTTCCCAAGAAACTTAAAATGACCAGATAAGATCGTTCCAATTTTATCCTTCCATTTCCATTTATCATTTTCCCTATATTTAACTAGGCCTTCAGCAAACCCGTACTTTGACCTCTTTCCCTTTTTTCCATGAAATTAACATTTGTCCTCCACTCTAGGGTGTGCAGCTTTCCTGTAATTTTTGGGAATCCTCCTAGGAGCGGTTCATGGTTTTGGGTTCCCGTATCCCGCCTTCCTGCCTCCTGACGTCTCCCGATCGTGAACCGGTCTTACCCCCCCAGGCGGTTTCCAGTGTTCTAGATATTCCCACTAGGTTGGATTTTACCGACGACTCTACAAGACGGAGAATTAAACACTTTTGATACTAAAATTACTCATTTTGATAAGCTATACTATCCCCTCAAGGTCTTCTGTGGTTTCCCTTGAGAGTAGGGACAAATGTCGGATAGTTTTTAGGAAATTTTTGAATTCTCGAGCCACAGCTCCCACTCTCCCAAAATAATTCTCACACCCACTCATTTTGCGACTACTGGACCGGTTATTTCTCTTTAAACCTTTTTTTTGCATTTTTTTTATTTGAAGAGTCGGGTCGACTCTTTCTCTGGGGGGGGGGGGGGGGAATAGTGTTAAAAAGGGTGAAACCCGGTATATTAGCGCATACGGTCTAGTAGTCTCAAACATACGAATTGTACTTTACACTGACAAATGATAACGGTTGCTAGACGAACTTCTGTTTTGTAAATAGTCTTGTTCTAGACCAAAAACAGAACAGTTGTATTTTTCTCAAATATTAATAATTCTCTTCCAACCATTTTATTTGCACTTTGAGTCGCTTTATTTCCCTCGGGAATCCACGTATTCTTCTCGTTGTATCTCAGTTTTACAACAGTATCAACACCAAACAGAACGCACGGTTGCCTTCATATGATGTTGAAGGTGACACACGGTGGTGTGGCGAAGTACTTTGAACGGACTTGTTGCAAAATATATAGCACTCTCTGGTGTTGTCGCTTGTACACTGTTCGATGTTACATCGACCACCATTAACTTCACGAAACACCATGCAGTGTTTCTTACGATTCCAACCAGATGAAAATTCCAATTGAATGGAATTTGATTGGAGTCGTACAAAGTACAACAGCCTGGTACAAACTAGAGTCTACACATCTAGAAATGAAATGCTCATCCAGTAGCATACAGCCTCATCCAATAAACCAAAATGAAACAATGTGAAATCAGTATGTGAAATACGGAATTCGCGCGAATGCAATCGAAGTGAACGGAATTATGTGCTAATTTTATGATTATAAAAAACTGGCACACAATTTTCATTCAAGTTCTATTCAATGTGCCATCTGTTCATACTTATGAAAATATTGGCACACAAATCCTTCTAATTCCAATCAATTCGCATTAATTCCATTATTCACGCGTACTTGATTCGTTTCAATTCAATGCTTACAAATATCCATGATTGAAGATCGTATAAATTCAGTACCAATTTCATAGTTTTTAGTTGGTGAAGTAATCAGAAACAAATCAAATACCCTTACAGTAGCTTGCGGCCTCATGAATATCTAGAATTATAGCTTATCTAAATCTATTATCAGTCTCATAGTTTACGACTAAAACAGTTCTCAGGAACAAATCAAATGGTATTACAGTAGCTTGCAGCCTTATAAATATATAGCATCACAGCTTATGTGAACTTAGTATCGGTCGTGTATTCACGATTAGAACAGTTCTCAGGAACAAAACAAATGATAATCTGGTAGTAATTAGTACATGGGCTTAGAAACGAATTAAATGAGAAACCAGCAGCTCACAGCCTCACACATATTTACCCGGGGAAAAAAGATTATATATAATTATACAGAATTATATAGAATTTATATATACACTCGGGCCTCCGCTATTTGACCGAGTCAGGACCGAGCGTTTCTGCTATTTGACGAAAGTAGGGGTCCCCCACTCCTTGTGGACGGTTTACTGCGCAGCCAGTTCACGCCACTCCGTGTCACTCACGGCCCCGATGTTAAGGGGAACGCTGCCGAATAGTGGGGGTAACGCCCGTCAAATAGCGGGTGTTCAAATAGCGGAGGCCCGAGTGTAATTATATTAAAAAAATGGCCCGATATAATTATATAGAATGATATATAATTATATATAATTATATTCAGGTGCCATTCTCAACAAAAAAAAAAAATCCCTCACTGAGATTTGAACCGAAGTCCTCTCGCACATTTATTATTGGTAGTCGCACGCTCTACCGACTACGCCAAATTACCCTATTGATTTAGATATCATATTTTCCGATTTGTCGAAACCTATGATCAAGCTGTCGAATTCAGAGTGAATAGACATTCAATTGAATGAATTGTTTGGTTAACAATCATATAATAATATTGACTCAGTACAATAATGATTTATTATAATCATTTTTATAAATTGATGAGAATAATAAAACTCCACGAAACAAATCCAAAATTCTACTCCCGACTCATCATAAAAAATAAATCCTCATCACCTACATAAGATTATAAACATTCTTGACTTTTTGCGAATCAAAATCCTCAACCAATTGAAAAGTTTTTCAAGGCCCTGGATAATTTTATGTTATTGTTTTATATAATTTTATACAATTTTATACAATTTTATATAATTCTATATACATTCTATATAATTCTATATAAATTCTATATAATTGTAAATAAATTCTATATAATCGTATATATTTGTACATAATTATATATAATCTTTTTTCCCCGGGTAGAATCACCAGCGCTGGCGACTTTTGTGTGGATGGTGTGGAGCATTCCACACCTGGAATGCCCACCGTGTGGATATTTGACACCCTGACGGCCTTGTTTCCACATTAAAATTTTTGAATGGATTTTGAAAATCTTTCTATTAAAACAAGTATCCAAAATTTTCAGAAAATTACCATATTATATTTGTCTATATGATTATAGACAAATGTTGATACACTTGCGAGCCCCACTTCAGTGCCCCCCCCCCCCCCCGTCACCTGAGCTCCTTCACACCCTGAAATTTCCCAAGTCGCCGGCCTTGAGAATAGCAGCTTATAGATACATTAGGGTGCTTTTTTTTTTGGGACTTTTTTTTTTTCTTTGCTCCCGTTATGAAATTTTGTTGGAAATGAAAAAAAAAAATTTTCCCTAAAATATAAGCCCTTAATATTAATGTTAAGTACTCGCCCAGAACGTGAGAAGATTTCCCATTTGAATAACACGTGAATTTACATTTTTTTCTTCAAATTTCTATAACTCAGCCGCATTTCAAGCTATTACATTGGTCTTGATCTTGATTTACTCAGAATAGAATACTCTACAAAACTGCCAATTGCGGCCAAAGTGTAACTTGTACTGGTGAGTTGGTACGGGTCGCTGAAGTTGATTTTTACCCGAAATTCTCGGTTTTTTGTACAAGTTACACTTTGGCCGCAATGGGCACTTCGTAGAGGATTTTATTCTGAGCAAATCAAGATCAAGACCAATGTAATAGCTTGAAATGCGGCTGAGTTATAGAAATTTGAAGAAAAAAAATCTCGATTTACGTGTATTTTCAATAGGAAATCTTTACACGCCTTGGTCCAGCACTTAATATTAATATTAACACGGGGAGAACTCCGGGAACTGTGGCGCCTCCGCGCGGGAATCTCTTCTGCCTACTTTTTCGGTGCCTTTTCATATCCGTTCCGGGCGCTCTAACTTCCCGCGCGCGCAAGAAGTCTGGGCACCCGATCAGCGGGTACAATGGTACACCGAAATGAGTTCGGAATTACTCTTTGAATAATTTTAGAATGAGAGAAAGCAATGGAAGTCTTTATTCATAATATGAGTTTAAAACACTCTAACCACGTACTTTCTATATAATTATTACAATATTAAGAATATTAAACGTTATTAAGGTAGTTGACTTTTTTATTATTTGTCAAAGATTAAAGTCAACAAAAGATAATTATTGACCAGCAATTTTTTTAGAATCTATATAAATATTCATGGTAGTAAAAACACCAAAGGTATACAAACAGAGTTATTTTTATTATTTTTAACACCGATTTAACATTGATCATGCTTCAACATAGTGAAAAGATTTTACATTGCGTATGGCGTTATTACATAATATTTGTCTTATTTTTTTTGAAGGGTACAAGGTGCAAAATCCGGAAGATCGTTCAATGCAATTGTCTTCAACTTTTTTTTTTCATTGACTAAATATGCTTGCAAGGCGTCATCGAAATAATCCTCTTTATACAACGTGAATGTAAAAAATATGTTTTTATCTTTTTTGATAATTTTTTCAATTTTTCCAAATGTTACTTCGGCCGACTCCATGTCAATAATATGAACATCGTCTATTTTAAATCTTGCACCTTGTATTTCAACGCTTTCAAAAAATGTACAGTCGTTGATCATATTCGCATCAATAGAAGATAGCACTTTAGCATCACAAGAACTACAGTCTGGTTTTCGAAATTTAATTTTTTAAATAGTATTTATTACAATCTTTCTCATAACATAATTTCAACATTTCGTTGATACCAATGGATAGGAGGGAATTCTGATTCCCACTGATTGCGTTAGCAGCAGCTTTCAATATTCGGTGTCTACTTTCGCATCTCATGCACCAAAAGTGTACCAAAGGTCCATTTTTTAATAGAATGATTGGGTAGTGGACTAAAAAGTGATACTTAGGCTCTAATTCTCTAAAGTATTTTTTGTACAATTTGTGGTGTTTCTTAATAATTTGTTTTAACTGTAGTGCTGTGGCTTTAGTTGCAATTGAAGAGTGAAGTAGATTCATAATAGTTCTTAAGCTTGTATAAATTTCCCAGATTTCAGCGTCTTGTTCTGTCTCTTTTCTTATTTCATCACTAATTATGAAAGCAAAATTATGCACAAAACATTTCAACTCCGCAGCAGACATTTTGATTTTTATGCTTTTTTTTATCGGATTCTAGTTTTATTGCTGGTGGCTTACTACTTTCACAATGATAATTCATTTTTTTGATTCGTGTATTCAAAAATTCTAACGAAAAGCATTTTCTTTCAAATATGTAATAATTTAATATAGCTGTCATGTCATATATGGCAACACATTCTCACAAGTTCTGCATAAAATTTGCAGTAATATTCACAGCTACGTGGTAACGATGAAGCATATCAAAAACATTAGATGTATTGAAGTCCTTCGAGTAGTTTAAAGGATTTCTCAATAAACTCTCACTTTCTTCTACCATTTCTCGCATTTGAGTTATTGTTGCTCTACAGATCCTACAACAATTATTTTGCTGAAAACTTGCAGAAAAATTGAAAATGCTATTCAACCCTAAGTTATCTCCAATTATCATAACACATTGGAAATATACATGTTTCACAACACCATCGACAGTAATTCTTATACCGTTCTTCGCTAAATGATTGATATCAGAAACTAATTTCAAAAATATATTATTATACCCACAAATTGTCAAGTCTTTCGCATAGAAAAGAGTGGAAAAAAGAATGCTCGTAAGTTCAGATGCGAGAAATGGAAGTAAGCGAAGGATAAATGCATAAACTGCCCCAAACTTTGTTGAAGCTGCATGGGCACCTAAAACTGCACCTGATACAAATTCATCAAAGTATACGACAAGAGGCAAAGTTATACTGTTAAGATCTTTTTTACTCAATTGTTTATCAATTTCCTCTTGCGGTAAATAATATTCACGCCATAAAGAGCCTTGAATGAAATTTCGAATAAAAGTTTCGTCCTGATACAGCTCTTCCATGTGCTCTATAATGCTATTGAATACCCCGGGATTTTCAAGGAAAAATTTTAAGCTGTATTTTAAAAGTATGTACACTGCATGCTTTTGTTCATCTGTCAACCTGCTACCTTCACCTTCGATATCTTTTTCCACTAAAGCTGTACCAATGTAAAACTCCTGTGGGTACCGAAATCCATATTTGTTCAAAATATCAAATCTTTTATGTTCATTATCAAATGGTAGAAAAATTTCACTGAAAGTTTTGAAATGCTTTTCTATTTCTATTTCTGTTTCTACTATCGTAATGTCTTTTTTCAAAGTTTTTAATAATTCACTTTTTAACCACGGTAAAAGAATATTTTTCACAAGACTATTGACTTTTTCAACAATATCCTTGACAATACTCCTTGGCAAATCAGGATTACCATACAAAAATAGAATTAAAGAAACGATGTGACAGAAAATGAATTTCTCAATATCTGCATCAACCATTTTAGAAAATGAAGAAATGGAAAACTTTTTACAAAAAAAAAATAGAAGAAATGCAGTTATCAATGCTCTGGAATAATTATTTTTGAATTTATTGTAATTTTTAATTTATTTTTAAGTTATAAATATTAAAACACGTATACCAAAGATTTTTTACCGAAAAGTTACTTATTTTTTAGACTATGAAATCCATTTATTGTCAAATTTATTGTTGATTTGTAAATAGTTAACAACTTACCAAAGATTGACAAAAAGGAAAAACAATTATCAATTACTAAAACCAAATTATTATTGCATTAGAAATTGTAAATTCAAAAATTCAAGATTTTCTTACCGAAAATGAAAAAGTCAAGTAATCTACACCAGAAAAAAAGTAATATATATCAGAAATAGAGTTATCTATTTTTCATACGACAAACAATCAATTTATTCTTGAACCAGCAGTATTGAAAATAAAAAAACTGCACGAAGTAACGATAAAACTCTTAATCAATCTTAACATCTACGAGAAACAACTAAGTTATTGGTAATTAAAATATTAAAAAATGAAACATTTCTGTAAAAGTAAATAACACTTTAGTTTTCAATTTTTCTAATTATGTTTTGTTTTTGTCAGAACCTTTGCTTGATGACTGCACTTTTCTTTTATTGCTTATTCCTAATCTTTTCACCAAATCATCAACGCAGCTTATTCCTCTGGATAATTGGATTTTAAAAATCCTTCTCTGAATGAATGACCAAGCTGGTTTACATAACTCTGGAAAATCAATTGACAAAGCTTTATAAGCTACGAAACAAAATTGGACAGCTTGAAGAATATTATTGAATTGGTGCTTATAATTATTCATAAGCACATAACACTTTCTTGTATCCTCAATAATTCCCCACAATATAACTGAAGGTGGAAGAGGTAATGCAAGCTGATGGTCTTTATAAAACTTTTCTAATTTTTTTATTCTTTTGTCAATTTCTCTCTCATCGGGGTCTTCGACAACTAGTATAAAAGAATCCAATATGTTTGATTTGGTTATGACGTCTTGTACTCCACTGGAGAAAATATTTGGTTTGTGTGTCAAGAAAATTGGTAGGAGCAGAAGAGATGAAGTAACGATTTGATTTGTTAGATCTGAAGAAAGAAGAAATAAACAAAAATTAATATTATGATAAAGTTGTATAAATAAAATGATTAGTTGGATGCTAACCGTTTTCTATGATGATTGGAAGCCTGTCGTCAAATTGTTTTAGAAATTTGTCAACTTCAGGTCTTGATTTTCTACTGTTAATAAAAACATCGAGTAACTCTTTACTAACTAGGAGACGATCAGGCTTCCGGGTCATCGATCTTGACCAAACTTATAGGGGTGATTCCTCGAGCCAAAATAATAATTATCTGCTGAATAACTCTCCGGAATAGGCCTTTACTCTATCAATTTACCTAAATGTACAATAGAAATGAGCGTAACCCGGGTTTGGTAAATTGCCATGAAATAATTAGTTTTTGTGCTACGTTATGAGATTCTACATTGCACTGGATATTTATACATTGAATACAGTCATTATTGTACATCAAATAGTTGAAATTTAATATCCCAGCTATAAAAAATCACTTTATTCTGCGGCTATTGACACATTGCTTCTCGTCGGTTATCGCTCGTACAACATTCATTTCGTGAATTTGAAGACTTCTTCCCACTCGAAAGATGTTGAATGCGTAGTCCGTCTTGATACTTCCACTGGCAGCATACAAGGTTCTGTAATTCGCCATAAAGCATCAATTTTATTGCAATATTATATTTATTATCTCAGAAGGCTATATTATATACTTATCTAATGAAATGGCATTATGTCACCATAAGTGAGGTTAAATTGTCCGGCCGATAAAACCATCATAGGCGACTGCCCGATTTGAAAAGATTCTGCTGCGAAAAAACATTTTCTAATGCGATTTGGCAACTACTCTTCACTATATATGACTCTCTATAATTATTCATTCTTGAATATTTTCACCAGCACTTACAGCTCCCGACTATATAGTACTCTACATATTTGACAAATCTCAATCAATCAGATCCTTCAATGGCCGAAACCCTATCGGGTAAGTAGCCTAATTTGACAGATCTCGATCGATAAACGATGACTCTGTAATGTTCAATAATGGCTTCGCGGTGTCTAACTGTTTTTTTCGGACTTTTTCGGATACAATCAATAAAATAATATTATATTATTTTTATAAGGGGTCATAATCATTAATATTATTATTTCGACTATCGGCATATGAAATACGACGAGAAATGGAGTCTTGTTTCCGAAAAAGTAAAAAAAAAAAAACAGTTAGCTACCGTGAAGCCATTATCTCAACAAATACTGACTTTCCATTGGTCCCGGTTTAGACAATTCGTATCAACAGCCAATGGAAATGCGACATTCCATCTGTTTGGGTTTCGGTTCACGATTCGAATTTACAACTCTTATTCTGTGCCTCTGCGACTATTGGATTGCCCTTCGGATCATTACGAATATTGTTAATTTATCGTTGTTAATTGGTTAAACTTGTTATTATTATTGTTATTATTGTTGTTATTTTTCCATTGTTTTTGTTATTGTTGACTTTTTGTTGGTAATTTCTCGTATATCGAGAAAGATGGCTAGTGGGCCGAGCGCTGGCCCTTCAAATGAAGATTTGAATGAATCTTCAGGACAATTGCTCAGCGAAATTCTATACGCTTGCATTGAGATCCTTAAGCGTAAGGGAATTATCACCAAAAAAGTTGTAACAGATATTTCTGATGAAGCTTGGCTTTTGGGTGATGAGATGGCGAACTCATTAATTGAGATAGTTGAGGACCATGAGCTGGTCGGAGTAGAAGAATTGTTTCGGGAGGAGGAATCTGTGGAAGCTGTCTCTCAGGATTGCGGAAGTGTTGGAAGTCAAGAATGTAGTCAAGAAACATCTCTGTCAGGTAAAAATTTAGAATTCATTTCATCTATTTTCTGAATACAATGGAAATAGAAAACAATAATTAAACTAAAATTAATCGATAGACCCTAACTTAACTTAACGAACAGTAAAAAAAAAAAAAAAACGAATTAACAGACGCTAAATGTGTAAAAAAAATAATTAATGAATTAACTACTACTAATAAATAACTAATAAACTACTTCGAAATAAATAAATAAATGAATAAATAAATGAATGAATAAATAAATGAATAAATAAATAAATGAATAAACAAATAAATGAATGAATAAATAAATACATGTACTCTTAACTAACGATGAATAACTAAAATAATGTGAAACTGTTTTTTTCAATAGGATCATCTACATCGATCAGCCAGCCGATGTCAAGTGATTACGAGCCGGAAGAGAAGAAAGCTAAATATCAGACCGTTGACCTGGAAAAAAAAATCAAAGTTGTAAATCTTGCTCGAGAACACCCCAAGTGGTCATTTAAAACTCTGAAAGCTAAGGGCGCTGCTTGTTTGACAAGAATGGATGAACTGTCGAGATGGAAGAAAGAAATTCTGAAAGGGGGGACACATTTTGATAAAAGCAGTGCAATAAAAAAATGGGCCTACAAAAGATTTTGTGAAGCTCGTCAAAAACATTTACCTGTCACCACTAGAAACATACAGGAGTGGGCTATGCAGGCTGCTATGCAGTACAGGTCTGAAGATTTTAATTTCACCGCCTCAACACCCTGGACGACTCGATTCAAACGAGAATTTCGCATTAGTCAGCGAAAAGTGACCAGACGTGTCAAATCTACGGAGAATCGATCGTTGGAGGAACTGCTACAGTCAGCGGAGCAATTTCAGACTGACTGCGTGAATTCGATCTGCGGAATTGATCCCAAGTATATATTAAATACAGATCAAATGGGCTGTGAGTACCGAACTGATGTGCATCGCACAATGGAGCACACTGGGCAAAAAAGTGTTGAGGTATATTTAGGCGATCTGAATAAAGTGACTCATACTTACACTGTCCAATACACCATTACTGCTGCTGGAAAACTGCTGCCAAAAGCGTTCATCTGTCTGCAAGAGCCCAAAGGCACATTCGGTCCCAGAGTCAGTCAACAGGTCGAGGCACTCACCAGTGAGTACAAAAATGTTCATGTGACTTGCTCTAAATCGGGAAAGATGACCACAGCTTTATTCGACTCCTACACGATCCACGTTCTGCAGCCGTATGTAGAAGGCAATAACTTTTGTCTCATAGTAGACAGCTGGGGTGGTCAATCCCATCAGAACTTGTTCAGAAAATTCGAGGATCAGTACGGGGAATCGACTTGTAATTTGAAAGTGATTCCACCTGGCTGCACACCATATTGTCAGCCTCTAGATGTATACTTCCACAGGCAAGCCAAAATTCTCATCAAGGAGCTTCAAAACAGCACGTACTTGTTACAAGAGCAACGGCAAATTAATAGTCGGGAAGATGCGATCAAAATTCAGTCCCTCGTGGTGAACCAACTCTGTGCTCCTATTTTCAATCAGATGATAGAGTACGCCTGGTTTGCCTCCAAGTTGATCCAAAACAGAGACATCTTCATGAATGTCAAGGAGGTGTGTTTTCCAGAAAAGCCCTTCAAAAGTAGGTGCAAGTGCGCGTTAGCTACAGGCGATTGCAGTGGAAAGTACGTTACTTTCATCAAGTGTTCTTGGTGTCGGGAATACTTGTGCTTCCACTGCTTTTACGAGTTGTATCATCCTCGTCAATGCACAAAATATTTCACGAACGTGTAAAAATCGACAATATAGTAATAATAATAATAACAATCACACAATAACAACAATAAGGTAATAATAACTGTCAGTGGCATGAATACATGGCGCCAAAAATAATCAGCACTTTTCAGAGCTACCAAGAACCTTTCACAAGAACGTATCAATCATAAGCCAATAGGTATTTGATTCTATCGGCCCCATGGTCTGCTGTCTCTTTTCTTCTCTATGTAATCATGAAGGTCGGAAGGAGACAGAAGACTGGTACCAACTTCATAACAGACAGAATCAAATACGCAGACTTGAGCGTACATTGAAAAAATCGATTCTACTGTAACATCATTAAACACGATGCAGCTACAGATTCACGCATCGATCTGAAAACAAAACTCCTAGTTGTTTATTAGTTGACCAATCTGTCGGTATTCAGAGCGTGATTCGACACGTACCATCAGCTTCTTCTTCCGTTTCATTTCTTCTTATTCTCTCGTTCTGTCGTTCTTCTTCAACTGAACTTTAGGCTCACATGTCATTGTTTTTATAACCAACACTTTCTTTTCTTGTTAAATATCAGCCTCGGATACGAGACCATGTACAGTAATGTTCATCGATGGTGTCCCTGTGACTCACTATTTTTCCTAGCTTTCTTTCAAATCAAATTTCCCTTCTACAAATATTTTATTCGCCAATGACCGGTGGCTTACTTCGTGACTCTGCTGCAACACGCAGCTGTCATATTCTTAACAACTTGAAGGTTCCACTGGTCACGGGTAAATAAAATGTTCATAGAAGTAAAACTCGATTCTGGAGAAAATAGTGAGCCACGGGGACACCATCGATGAACATTACTGTACCACATAACCAACACTTTGTTTTGCATCTGGGAATATGACATAGAAGAGAAAATCCACACAAAAGTTGTATAGAGTGGCGTAAGTATGAGAGTCACGAGTAGATGGCGCTGACTTCGGCGAGATTTCGGCTGACTCCCGTACTCTATTCTTATATCTCTATGGCTAAACTAGCAGACGCGTGTTGTCATTTAAATCCAAATCACGGATCCAAATAAAGGAAATAAAATAAAGTACAAGCAATGATTATTACAAAATTTGAAGGTACGAAAACTAGTGAATACCCACTAAAAGCCCCTCAGGTGCGAAAACTTTACGCCAAGTACATTTAAGTGATAGCCACCAACAAAAATGTTTTGGTAGGTTAATTATCTTAAATTCTACGATCTTGAGCTTTTGAGGTTATGCGAATCGACTGACGTGTAAAATTCATGGTGATAAATGAAATAACAATTGTGAACGGATAATTTTACGATTAGGTTTACCCCGCATGACACAAGACTGTTAGATGACTATAAGTGAGTATTACCTCTAAATTTTATTCACTCATACATTGTAGATTTGACTTATTTTCATTCATGAATGCAATTATCGGAGGAAACGGTTTTTTGAGGACGCTATCCCGATATTTTTCAACTTCAACATTTTTTCTCAAATAAAACTAACTTTCTAAAATAATAAATATAATATTGCAATAAAATTGATGCTTTATGGCGAATTACAGAACCTTGTATGCTGCCAGTGGAAGTATCAAGACTGACTACGCATTCAACATCTTTCGAGTGGGAAGAAGTCTTCAAATTCACGAAATGAATGTTGTACGAGCGATAACCGACGAGAAGCAATGTGTCAATAGCCGCAGAATAAAGTGATTTTTTATCGCTGGGATCCTCAATTTCAACTATTTGATGTACATTAATGACTGTATTCAATGTATAAATATCAAGTGCAATGTAGAATCTCATAACGCAGCACAAAAACTAATTATTTCATGGCAATTTGCCAAACCCAGGTTACGCTGATTTCTATTGTACATTTAGGTGAATTGATCGAGTAAAGGCCTATTCCGGAGAGTTATTCAGCAGATAATTATTATTTTGGCTCGAGGAATCACCCCTATAAGTTTGGTCAAGATCGATGACCCGGAAGCCTGATCGTCTCCTAGTAAGAGATGTCCACTGCACTTCAATTATGTTATAAAATTTATTCTCTGGATCTTTATGTTTGTACAGTTTGTTAAAATCAGACTGTAACAACAGTGGTCCCATAGATAAATTTAGGCAAGTCAAACTTGACAAATAGACATCCACTGATGTTACTTGTTTTAAAGCGCTTTGTCTCGATTGGTAATGTTGATCCCAACACTTTATTATTTCTGTAGGATCTGCTTTTTTCATAATTTCTAATATGTATTCGCTCTGCAATAAACCTAGAAACAGATGTGATCGATTTTATTTGTTTTGAATCTGAATTTTTTTGATTTTAAATTTATCAAGTGGTCTGTAAAAAAATAAAGAACTACTAATTTGAAGTAATGTACCTGAATTACTATCATCGCCTGCATCAGAATCTCTATCATCATCGGAATCTTTACAGTTTTCAGATTGTCCGCTGTCTTTGAAAAATTTCCTTCATTGTTCGTAGTAAGAATATAATAGCCCACGATTGCCTAGTGCACTTTGTCGCTTTTCTGCAGTTTTGATCAGACTGTTTTTCTGCTTATTTTTACACGTTTGGGAGGGCTCGTACCATATCAAAGCTAAGTCACGCTGACTAGGGAAAGCTTCTACTATCAATTCCCTGAGTTTCATGAATCTCTCTTGATTTATCCTATAAAATGAAAGTTGCTTTTACAATTTCATATGAAACAATAATATCCGAAAAACTAAGTTGTTCCATCTATAAATGAATAATTCAACATAATTAATTTTCTATTATAAACTTATGAACAGAAAACTTTTTGATGCACACACTCAACCAACATGCTATTATCCTTACTTGCAATTTTTTAAATCCGTTTTCAATTCGTTAACAATAACAAGGTCCTTTAAGAGGCGTTCTTTCAAATTTCCAGTGCGTTTATATATGCCGATCACACCTGCACCTATCTCAGTTGTTAGCAAAAATTTGGTCAACTCGTTTTCAACCACATCTATACAATACTATTACAAAATGTTCTTATTCATTCAAAAGGATAGAAGAGTATGAGAGATATTGCATGCAATTATTTGATTAGGTCGTATGAAAGTTAGAAGGTTAATCAGAAGACAACATGAAGTGAAAGCATTATTGAAGCAAAACATATTATTGAAGCAAAATAACAACCAAAAGAAACACCGATAACATTCTCTTCGGCTTCTTCAGTGGGATTGATGCAATTCTTATCAATAATAGGGTCTGGATCTAGTGAATTATTTTCCTCTACAGACACTGTTTTTTCTGCTCAACTTTTAGCATGATGAAAAGCTCTTGAGAATTTGTCGATGACACTATTTTCTTTGATTAAGGTATTAATGAGACTTTGGCCCATTGTAAAAAAATTACTTTCTGTTATCCCATGAGCTGTCACAAAATAAATTCTATTCGATTTTATGTATTACAATAAAGAGAAAATTGAGAAAAGATGCACATGTCTGTAGACTTATTTTAGGTCCTGTTATATTGAGGTTAATTATTTGGTTTCATGTGATGAATTTAATGAAATTGCCTTAAATTTAGTAACACAAGTCATGAACCCAATCTATTCAATCACGTGCACATTGCAGAAACATACACGAATACTTTATTTATTAGCACTTACCTTTTAGAAGATTGCTTAAATAACCGAAATTGTTTTCTAACAGAAATTTGTCCATTTTAGCTGCCACAATATTAATAATAATATTAACATCCTATCTATTTGAAAGAGGTATAACAGAGGTATCCGTTTGGCACGTTTACGGTTGATCAGGGCAATCACTCGTCACCGCATGTGTGAGACCGCGTCTCACTCTTAGCAGAACCAATAGTTCGCCGTATATGAGGAAGGTGGCGTCACCGAAAATAAAAAAACGGGAGGTTGGCCTTCTCGCGCGGGCAGATTTTTCGGCCGCATTTATGGTGAGAAAATTCTCTCTCTTGCGAGGAGTCTGTGATACCGGCGGGAACATATACTGGCCGGAGTTCTCCTCGTGAAGGGCTCAACTTTCAGGGAATTTTTTTTTTGTATTTCCAACAAAATTTCACGATGGGACCGAAAAAAAAATAAATAGTCGAAAAAAAAAGCACCTTGAGATACATGCAGTACGAACATTGGAGCAGAGTTTATAATACAGAATAAAGTATAGAGCAACTTCCCAATGAACCATAGCGTATATCGTCGGTACTCTAACGTAACCTCATAACTCGATTTTTGGGAGATTCTGGTTAAAACCGGAATAATGATCAGAAGATGGTTCTACATAACTGTATAAAATTTCAAATAAAAATAACGACCCGTTAATTGTTTATTTGAAAAAATAGAACCGCGTATCTCAGGAGTCAAATTCTTAAGGCACCAGACCACGGTAAATTTTTTTTTTTTCATTCTCTGAAAGATGCATTTGTTAAGAATGAACTTTGAACGCGTTTTCCTCGAAACTACGTTTTTTAACCTAGTTGACAACATAATTGAAAAACCATTCATCCAATTTGCATGTACCGAGTCCCAAAATATTTGCGAATGCAATCTCTATGGCACCATGTAGGGATTTTTTTATAAAGGGCGCCCTATGATTTTTTTTTTCATAAACGATAAAAATTTTCTGTGAAAATGGGAAATAAAATTCGCTTATCCGCCATTTTTTTTTGTCTTCGGACCTCGAAATTCCCCTACGTGATGCTATAAACCTATATGTCCAGTTTATAAATTTGGGTGATTCTACAGAAAGTGGAATTTCTTGCATTTCTCGATTTTATAGGTATTTGAAACATGAAATCAAATTTTTCTTGTACCGAAGCGAAAGAATCTAAACTGAGCTACGTAGGCAATGAAAAAAAATTGTGGAATTTTATATTTTTCTTCATAGGAATCACTCGTATTTGTCCAAAATCTCAGTCCCCTGGCTTGTCACCGACACAAAATTCAGTTAACTGAACGTATTCACGAGCATAAGATTACATTTCCACCTATTTTTGTTCAAGACTCTCTATACTACATACATTGTAGAAGATGATTCTGATATTGTTCGCTGTTTCTGTTGTTGTTTTTTATATAAAAATCGATCGTGAACTTTGTCATCAATTTCGAGACTTCAGTCCCCTGGCTTCAAACAAATTCAAATATTTCGATATTCTTTATCTCGGAGAATCAAGTGCTTCCACCTAAGAATAATCTTCAAACTAAAGTTAGCGAAAATGTGCCCGTGCCCATGTGCATCGGTTTTGGTCAGTAGCAATCGCGACTCGATCAAGGGAAGACGTGGTGGTGCCAGTAAATTTATCAGTCCCCTGGTAAGTATTATTGTTTGAATTTTAATATTTGTCTTATGTTTATTGAATACAATGAAATTCTAAAATCGGTCCTGAACTGAGTGTATAATGATGAAATTCAATAATAATTTAGTTCGGAGTTATAATTACAATTTTCGTGAAGAATCTCAGTCCCCTGGTCTCAGTCCCCTGCAACAAACTGTTGCAGGGGATTGAGAATTTTTCCAGGGGACTGATAAAGCTGTACAACAAATCCGTTTTTCGTCGCTTGCTGACCACCTACGTTTATACAAGTTCTACTTCTAAGTACATTCAACAAATATACGATGATTATGATTATATAATATTTATATTCACAGTCGGAAGCGAAATAAGAATGGCACCAACCAGGGGACTGATAAGGTGTACCAGGGGACTGAGAAATCAATACCAAGTCCAAATAGAACGAATATTTTATTGAAAATAACATTTTTTTTAAATCGAAAAAGTAAAAATTATTATCACATACCTATTATTAACTTATGTACGTAGTACGTTTTTTTTTTAAGCGAGTTCTTATGATATAGCACTTCTTATATAATTTTATAAAATATTATAGTCTTTCTTTTGCGGTAACTTTTCCCATGATATTATCATGGGAAATATATTAATATAGATAATATAATATGATATAGATAATATAGATAATCAGATATTAAATGAAATATAACAGCCTTTGTTGCTCACACATTCTACCTATACCATAATATTGAATATTCCTATTCAACTCATACCGTGAAGTTAAAAGGAAACGGAACGATGGCCGCACTATAGTTTGACCAACACAAGCTCGCGTTGCGTACATGAGCTTCTGCTGGCAGTCACTGTCAGCAAGTAGACGCTCACGTACGCAACGCGAGCGTGTGTTGGTCGAACTATAGTGCGGCCATCGTTCCGTTTCCTTTTAACTTCACGGTATAAGTTGAATAAGAATATTCAATATTATGGTATAGGTAGAATGTGTGAGCAACAAAGGCTGTTATATATCATTTAATATCTGATTATCTATATTATCTATATCATATTATATTATGTATATTAATATATTTCCCATGATAATATCATGGGAAAAGTTACCGCAAAAGAAAGACTATAATATTCTATCAAATTATACAAGAAGTGCTATATCATAAGAACTCGCTTAAAAAAAAAACGTACTACGTACATAAGTTAATAATAGGTATGTGATAATAATTTTTACTTTTTCGATTAAAAAGAAATGTTATTGTCAATAAAATATTCGTTCTATTTGGACTTGGTATTGATTTCTCAGTCCCCTGGTACACCTTATCAGTCCCCTGGAAGCATTTTTTCGAAAAATGCTAATAAAAGTTGAAATACTTATTAAATTTACTGGCCCTTTTTGTAGCATTAATAATTCATCTTCTGCCATTAGGAAAGCAAGTTTTTGTTTCATATTTACAAGAAAAAGTATGTTAACATTTTTGATGTCGAAAAATTCCACTTTCTGTAGAATTACCCAAATATATTTTTTTGGTATTTTTCAAATGAACCGTATGGCTTAATTGCTGTCAACTACTAAGCAGCAACTTCGTCGGAGTGTCCTTTTGCAAGCGACGTACACCGCAAACTATTCTTAAGATTTGAATAAAAAAATTTGTGTAATGTCTTCTGTATCGAATATTAGTATCAATAAATAAAAAAACATTCATCGTTTGCTCGAAAAAAATTATTAAAAATACACCCTCGTGCCGCGCGCGCACCGTGGTCTGGTGCCTTAAAACACCTAACTCATGGCATGCAGTCACGCGCTCGGGATTGACTGGGAAATACACAATATCATGACTTCTGTTTCTCTTAGATTTTTTATCATTTGATGTATCATTCTATACAGCATGATTTGTAAATCGCGGAAAAGATTTCACATGCAGATTCCTTGTCGAAATCTTAAAAAAAAGTTCCTTATCAAAAACTTCAAGGGTTCGGTCGTTCCGGATGACTGACGTTGCCCAGGTCGTCCGCCTCGTAGTTTTCACTCTTTGTTGTCTTCGAGTTGTAAATCTCCGTGCTCCAGGACTTTTGACCCGTAGTTAACGTTGTCCAGGTGTTCAAACTGATGACTTATGTTACTCAGGTCGTCCGCTTCATAGTTTCCACTCTCTTTGTGATCGGGCTGTTGATTTCCGTCCTCCAGGACTTTCGCCACGTAGCTTACGTTGTCCAGGTGTTCAGACTGATGACCTACGTTGCCCAGGTTAGCCGCTTCGTAGTTTTCACTTTTTATTGTCTTCGAGTTGTTGATCTCCGTGCTCCAGGAAGAAAACAAAGATTGAAGACTACGAAGCGGACGAACTGGGCAACGTCAGTCATCGTTTTGAACACCTGGACAACGTAAACTACGCGGTGAAAGTCCTAGAGTAAGAAAATCACTAGCATGACAATTTGGATAACGAACGCTACGGAGCGAAAGACCTAGGGAATGTAAGTCACCAGTTTGACCACCTGGACAACGTAAACTACGTGGCAAAGGTCCAGGAGGACGGAAATCAACAACCCGATGACAACGATAGTGAAAACTACGAAGTGGACGATCTAGGCAACGTAAGTCATCAGTTTGACCACCTGGACAACGTAATCTACGGGGCGAAAGTCCTGGAGTACGGAAATCACTAGCCTATCGACCTGGATAAGGAACGCTACGAAGCAAAAGACATGGGGAATGTAAATCACCAGTTTGACCACCTGCCCTCACAAAAAAAAAACCCTCAAAATATCACCGTCAACTGAGCCCTCAACTTTCAGGGTGATTTCGTACCCTCAACTTGAGGGTTAAACCTGAATTGAGGGGTACCTTCAACTTGAGGAGCAACCGTCAAATGAGGGTCCCTTCAACTTCAGGGTTAACCATTGAATGAGGGTAACCCCCAAATTGAGGATTGCCCTCGATTTGAGGGTTTGAATTTCAGAACCCGTAGACTTGAAGAATTATTATAGCTCTAAATCTTTGGACTCAACTCTCAATATACGCTTCCAGGTATTAAGGTCGACGCCCACAACAGCGCACCGAACCGAATGGATCCGCAGCGAACCGATCGGCATCGCACCGATCGGCACTGAACCGATCGTCAACGAACCGATCGGCATCAAATTTCATTGTTTAAACAATAAAATTCAGTGTGGATCGCTTCGTTGGCGATCGGTTCGCTGCCGATCGGTTCGCTGCCGATCGGTTCGCTGCCAATCGGTTTGGTTCGGTGCGGTGTAGTGGGCGTTGGCCTTTAACTGTTAATATTGCAAGTAATTACTCTTAATTGTAAGGCGACCCACTAAAACTTTTTGAAGTGACCTACCACTTTTCAGGGTTGACCCCTAACTATTCAGGGTCATCCCTCAATTTTCAGAGTTATCCCAGAACGTCTCAGGGTTATCCCTCAATTGTTGGAGGTTGTCCCGCACTTCTTGGGGGTTTACCCTCAATTTTTAGTATTGACCTCCAACTATTCAGGGTTATCCCTCAATTGTTGGAGGTTTTCCCTCGATGTTTGACGGATCCCGTAGGAAAAAGTTACATTGGTTACCATTGGCGCCAAAATGGGACTTCAATGGTACTGTCACCCAAACCAATGGTACTGAATGTCAAGGTCTGGCATGAATGGTATTTTCACTTTTCATCCAAAGGCAAAGTATGGTAAAATTCACTCCAAATTGCAAAGTGTAATGGCAAAAACTAAACCATTTGAGTACCATTCGAATGGAATTATGAAAACTCCATTGTTGAATGGTAATGCCCAATGGAATTAATGCGTCATTGGTTTGCCAGTGCAATGGAGTTATGAAGACTCCATTGTTGAATGGTAATGTCCAATGGAATTGAGTGCTTCATTGGTTTTCCAGTGCAATGGAGTTATGAAGACTCCATTGTTGAATGGTAATGTCTAATGGAATCAAGTGTCCCTTGGTTTGCCAGTGCAATGGAGTTATGAAAACTCCATTGTTGAATGGTGATGTCTAATGGAATTAAGTGCTCTATTGGTTTGCCAGTGCAATGGAGTTATGAAGGCTCCATTGTTAAATGGTAATGTCCAGCGCCGGCGGAATACAATTTTCCGAGGTCTGGAGGCAGGATTCTGGGGGGAGGGGCAAATGAAATTTTTCTGAAGAACGTGCATCCGTGTATTTTTAAAGAATGAAGGTATAGATTTTCTGACATAAGAGCTGAAAAAAGTGGATACAGACTCAAAATTTGAGATATGGAATTCCATACCCGCCACACTTCGAGGTCTGGAACGACCAGACCTACCAGACACGTTTCGCCGGCCCTGGTAATGTCTAATATAACTATATTGTGCCATTGGTTTAACATCTGTACGTGCATATCTAATGCCATCATGAAAATCGAAATAGCAAGTGGTGAACGCATATAGAATAATGTGAAGATTATCTTTATTAGTCTCAATTATTAATCATGTGGGATACAAAAAAAAAAAAATTGAAGAAAAATGAAATTTCTGAGTTTTTTTTTTTATCATACTCTTTTGATTTGGATGATGCTCACTATCGGAATTCGATCATTTTACTACAAATTAGTAGTTGTGAAAAGATCAAGTCTCAATATTGAGATTGAGAGGTCGCTCAGACGATTGAAAATTCATTAAATTTTTTTTGTTTAATTCTTGAGCGACCTTCAGATATTAATATTTTTACTTGAATATTCAGTATGTTTCTGTACAATCAACCCAGAACAGATTAGATTAGTGAGCAAGTGGAAAATATAAAAAAAAAAGTCGATTTCGTTCAAGTTTGACATTTTCAAAATTCTTGAGCGACCTCTACGAAATTTTTAATTTAGCTGAAATTTGGAGACGGCTCTCAAAATGTATCAAACTAACAAATTTTCACGTGAGCTCGAGAAAACAAAAAAAGGCGGAAAAATATTGCCACCCTAATATATTATATATTATAGTACAAAAATTATCATACTAATATTGTAACATTGCATGTTACGACAGGCTCCTCACCCCTTAAACGACCGTAGCGGAGTGGATAAAGATGAGAAAATGAATAGGTAGACCCCGAGGTCCGACAGAATTTCCGAGAGGCGACCGTGACCGACTAAAGACTGTTAAACATATTATTTATTCTTTTGTTTTGTATTACGACTTTTCTCTAACATGTGGGAGACGAGGCTCAGCCGACGGCTAAGAGACTGTGACACAGACACACCACTACCGACGCAAGACGTTCCAGTATCGACTGTTTGGATCCTACTCGACGAACGCCACCCAAAAGCTTCGGAGGATAGTAGTGGCCACGCTACGTCCTGCTATTAATCTAGAGGACACGGGGGAGTGCCAAGGGCAATCTACAACGGGGGATATCGGTGGCGGAAGAGATTCCCGCCACCAAGAAGAGCCTGCAACCCGTGAGCCTCCGACGTAGCGAGCTAAAATCATCGTGGCGAACTTTGAATTACGCGCGTGGCGACCACCGGTCGCCATGCTTAAGAGATCCTTCGGTCGATACAAAAATCGATATTTAGCCGTAACACGAGGGCGCTGATTATCGGCGCCATGCGGTCTAGAAACACTCTGCGTTAGACTAGCGTCATAAGTACTCGTGCCCTAGATTGTCGCTTGGTTATTCTTATTGAGACATTGCGTTTAAGCCCCGTGAGCAGTTTGGTTCTTTTGTTTTATTGAATCGTGTGGGTGTCTGAGAAGAGTGTGCGATCACCTTCGAGGGTGTTTTGTCGAGCCGAAGATGGATTTCAGCCGGGAGAAGGCTTCCTTTCTCGCGTGGCTGGACGACGGTAAGCGTTAGCCATTCTTACCCATGCTAATTTGAATTCGGCAACGGCCGTCAGCCATATTGCCTTGAGCAGCCACGAGGCTAATTAATATTTTTGGAATCGAATTAAACCGATCTCCGAAGGCTAGGCCGTCACCAGTGTCCCCGTATAGTAGAGATTATCGTTCGAGTCATTATTTCGTAGAGAAATATCGAGCATTGTATGGATTATTAAGTTCGGGTTTGATGCCGGTCGTACACGAGTGCGACAAGGGGTACGTTCCGTTATTTGCTGCCAGGACTGAACAGTACTGAAGAGCGTTCCGAAATGAGTTTCAGTCCGCTGGCAGTCACTGCAAGTTATTACCATTTCGTGCAACATTGACCCTAGGGGAATACTGATTTCCGGATAGCTCTGCTGAGTTCGGAAGGGTAGTGTCCAGTCAGTATTGCATATGGCAGCGTCCATCAGTGATCCAGAATGGATATCACTAATAAGAATCCGTACACCTTCATTGATTCGGCGCACAAAGAATTCGTCATTTATTTAACAGTGGAAGATTTTCAAATAGCTGAACGCGGTAAGTAATTGAATTTCACAATTTCAAAATAAGGTTATGAAACATGACTACGACGTGCATTTCACTTGAATAATGGATACATTGATACATGAGTAAAAGTGCAATATGATTACTTATAATTTCGAAGATTTGGAATACGCCACTGGAATTTTGAATAACTTCCGAAGCTTGAATGCTAGTCAAAAATTTGATGACAAAGCGAGCAATGAAAAGATTCAAAACTCTGGATCACAAAATCAGCAACAGGAAAAAGAAAATAGCAGCAGCGTGAACAGAAAGACTGCCAACGATACACCAAACTTAACAGTAGATGATGATCGTGCCGATACTGGTGAGTAGTCGAACATTTTAATAATCCTACAAATCATGAGACTCAAGCATATTAGGGAACAGCGAGTGCAGCAGTCTAAAAATTATTTAACATTTTTAGATTCATTATTGTGGTCCAGACCAGTCACGCTAAACTTTTTAAGTCTTTTCAAAGACTATGAAGAAGACCTTTCTAACGGCCGAATTACCCAAAAAACAGTTTTTGATACAATTTCCAAAAAGATGTCCGACAAAAAATATTTTGTAACAGCTAAACAATGTGCGTCTAAAATGACATCATTAAAAAGAATGTACAAAAAAATTAAAGACCACAATGGCAAATCTGGGAATGACAGGCAAACCTGGCAATATTATGAGGTAAAGTATATCATAATAGTATATTACGTATCTAGGGAGGGAAAGTAGGCTATGCCAAACTGCGTATGAGATACCGAACACTCTTCACTCCCGTGTGACGTATACTATTTTTTACCACCCCCTGGCATCGGAAAGTACGACTTTCCACTCACGCGAGGGGCCGAAGGTTGCACTTTTCGTGAACGTGTGGTGAAAAAAATATAACCCGACCCCTCCGAAACGACCTCAATAACATGTAATTGTAATAGTTGTATACAGAAGACGAAAGTTTCCAATAAGTGCTAGGAAATATCAAATTTACTCCTATATTTCGTATTAAAAACAAATTTCAAATGTCTAGAACTCATAGCCAAACTCAAACACATTTGTGCTCTACGAAATTAAACACCAGAGTCTTGAATAAGATTGTAATGACAATCTTTTAGTAGTAATGCACTATATACCCACTAAAACGGTTTGATTACAAATATTTTGAGTAACATGAATTTTGATCAACACGTAGGAAGTAGATGCAATGTTCGGCACAAAGCCATGGGTAGAACCCCTCTCAACAGCATCGTCAACCCCAGGAAATGTTGAAAGTCAGAGATCAACAGGAGCAATTCAACCCTCGACAGAAAGTAGTAATCTAGCAGAATTCTACTAGTCACTAATAGAAATGTATTTATTCAGTATATTATCATCACACTTCATTCTTCTCATAGACCCAAGAAAAAGAAAAATAGAAAAAGCACTCGAGCAGTACTTTGATAAGAATTTAAACGAGAAAAAGGAACAACGTGCTGAAAAAGAGGCCCAGCACCGTGAAAAAATGGGCAAACTTGACCAAATGAACGACTTATTGAATAATCTCATTCAGTTGAATAAGAAGTAAACTGAATAACGGAAAAAAATTTCATTCACTTTACGCAAGTACCTGATTCAATATTTTCAAGAAGTGCATAAATAGTAGCCAACTTATCCGTTTTGCTGTGAAAGTGCCATAACATAGTTTTGATTTTGAATACCTGTTTAGTATAAAAGTTTAATATAAAGTTAATAAAGCAAACTGTATTACCTATTATTTTAGATTTGTTAGTTATTTAAATATAAAAAAAATCGAATAATTTAAAATCGTATGATTTCACATGATTCTAGCGTTGACATATCTTTATTCCACAATACGTGTTCATATATTTAGGATAATACTGCTAAGTCTTGAATTGTAATGCTAATTTTAATTAACCCATGAAAGTCTGAGTATTGTGTACTTTAACAACAATACAGTTTTACTATTGTTAAATTAATATATAATTCCTTAGAAACGTACAGGTCATGTGAACAACGGTACCACATAACATTCTATATCAATATTCAAATGAGGACTGATATTAGTAAATTAATATAACATTTATGTCTGTTCATGTTTGTATTAATGAAATATAAAAAAATATTATAAGTTTTCTACATTGAGTATTACATTTAATTCAGATCTTGAATAACCTAACACTGCACAAAATACAATATTTTATATCCTTATATCAAGCGTATCTGTAATTCTTGCACGTTTCCTTATACCATCGAGACGTAAGGCTGGGTCTACATTGTCCAGCGCACCATCATTGTTCAACTGATGTTCAAAGATTGGTATTTCGACTAAGTCGTTTCTAATTATGCACACGTTGTGTAAAACGCAGCACGCCATTATATAATCTGGAATGAGATCTGTACGTGTCATGGGTAGCTTGTCTAGCAGGCTACGGAATCTCCCTTTCAAGAGAGCAAGTGATCGCTCAACTACCATTCGCGTTGAGGATAAACAGAAGTTAAAATTCTTTTGGGGCGCAGTCAGGTGCCCATTATCTTTATAGGGTACCAGTACATGCTGTTGAATAGTATATGCTGCATCACCAATCAAATGACTGTCATTTGGAAATTTGCCATGATCGCTGCAAATATCCAGCATACCAGAGAGTCTAAACACTCTTTGATCATGTACTGATCCAGGATGTCCTACAAAGCAATGCAGGAACTTCAAATTATTATCGCATACAACCTGAAACAATCAAATACTTTTATTGAACTTAGTTATGGAAAGTATTTTTCGTCATGGTAGGGGTAAAGTACGCTTGAATATGTATGTTTTGCGGGTGTAAAGTTGTACTTTATGCCTACTAGGCGTAACCACAAAACAAGCATATTCAAGCATATACTTTACGCCTACTATGACGAAAAATATTGTTCGCACCTTGGGCGTAATTAAACTTGACGCACTAGGTACAAAAACTACCATTTGGTGTATTGGTTTGTTGTCAAAATTAAACTTCAACACGGGATATTTACAAATATGGTGGGATAAACTACTTGTAATTGAATGGAATGGAACCCTTTCCGATTGATGTATGCAGCTGGATTCATTTTTGGCGCAGCTATTTTTATGTGGGTTCCGTCTATTGCTCCTAATACATTAGGAACACCTTTTTGCATCTCAAACGCCACATTAATGCGTATGGCTTCTTCTTCGGATGGCCATTTGATAAAACGTGGCAAAACATGTAAAAGGGCATTCGTCACACGACGTACTATTCTGATTGCTGTTGCTCGTCCAATGTTAAATCTATCACAAACGGAGCTGAAAGAAAATGAAGTATTTAGAATTCAATATGGCAGTATAATATCAATATAAGATAAATTTCAAAAGAATACACAACCGATACGAATCTGGTGTTGCCATTGTCCAAATGGCTATTAATAATTGTTGTGCAGGATCTATCGGTTGCCGACCTGGTCCGTCATTACGGATGTCAAGATTTAATTTTTTGGCAAGATATGGCGAAATCATATTTAGTAAGAAATGAAAGGTTTCTCGCCTCATTCTGTAAGATATGTTTTGAAGCAAAGAGACAATTACTTTGGTCATAAATACTAATTCCGTAATATAGGTTAAATAACTTACCGAAAGTGACTTTTAAACTCCGCATCTGTATATAGCGGAACTACGTTTGAGACGTAATCTTCAACTCGTGGTCGGAGTTCTTGATGTCCTCTAACGCGACAAATATTCAAGACGTTGATGATATTTTCATCATCACTGTCCGATGAGCTTTCGTCCGTATTTAGTAACTCAATTACGTTTCGAACAATCAATGGGACTATTTGAAATGCTTCCATTATCATGTCCAAGGCTCGAGGTTGATATTTATTACTTATAAACAAGTTGGGTTATGGCAGCTAATCGTCGGTTGTCAAACATTCAACCATTGCTGTAAAAACATTCCGTTTTACAAGTATTGCCAGTACTGACAAGTAATTCGGAACAGGTGATATCAGCTTTTGCAGTATCAGTACTGATCAGTACCGACAGCAAATAACGGAACGTACCCAAGGATAGTCTCAGTCAGTCACTGTCGCTCTCTCTTCCTCCTGTGGGGAGGGACGCAGCGAGAAATTATTGAAACTTCGAGTCTTTGTTTTTCGGGTTCGAGTCAATGAATAAATTCTGTTAATTATTAGTCGCGTTATTCGCAGAGTTAGGTTAAGTTAGTCTTAGTAAGATCTTGTGAATATTACTACTTTAATCAATTTCATATTTTCTATTCTTTAGTAAGAGCCGAAGGCTCACCCCTTGTAAATAATAGCCTGTTAATTAGCTGTAAGTTCTACTCGTGGAGTATATTTAGCGTTTTAGTTGAGATATTGTACCACGAGGACCTAGTTTGTCGAGTTATTTAACTTTTGCATGATTTTTCCTTGTTATTGCTATTCTACGTGGAAGCTAGTAGTTTATTAGATATTGTAAAGCTCGTCGACGTGGCCAGGTCGCCTATACACGGACTGTGGCTGTCCTTTATACGAGGGGAATTCTCCCCGATTGTTCAAATTATTATTTCTATTTCTTTTCTATTATTTTTTTTTATTATTGAATAAATTCTATTTTTCTTCTATTAAATTTACACGTTCGAGTCGTTATTTTACGTCCCGCTAATTCTTCACATAATCCCGACCCCTCTCCGCGGTACTGTAGCTAGCCGACGGTTATTATTTAGTTGAGATTTTTGAAATCGGCGGTTATCCGCCTGGCGCCCAACTTTTGCTATTTCTTTGTTTTCTTTTGGCCAATTGTCGAGTTGATTGATCTCGGAGGCTGGCTATCCGGTCCAGATCCGAGGTCTGAATGAAATCCACGTCACAAATTGGCGCCCAACGTGGGGCTCTGAGAAAATTAAATTATAGTTTCGTTAAATAATTATTCGCTTGCGTGTAACGGTTACACTGTTGCCAAAGGACTTCGGGCAAATAGTTGTTTTCTCTGTCTACCGGAAAAGGATTAGCGGCGCGTACGCTCGCAGCGACTTTGTATCGAAGCCGTACCGCGGCGATTCTTTTGTTTATCAGAACGTACGAATTCTTCTATTTTATTTTTCGGGTAGTTCTTTTGCGATTTTCGAAACGATTTTGCGTCCGAGAATTGTTGAATTCTTTTGGGGGATTCTGATTCGTTGGAATCAATAAGTTCTGTTTGAGTTTATTTTTGTTTTTTTCTTCGTTTTGTTTTTGCCGTGTCTTCTCCACTAGAGTATTATACTCGACTAGAGCGTGCTAAAACACGTTAAATGCGCAGGGACACTGGATACGGACCCCTTAACTAATATTAAGAGCTATTCGCTGTGTGACGGACGGTATGGGTAAAGTGTTATTAATCCCTATGGTTTATTCACAACGAGAACCCATGTAATTGATCATCCCGTCACATCTACATATAAATAATTATAAAGAGATCTATTCTGAAATAGATCGGTAAATAGGATTCGTTGCCGCCTAGTCCTATACAGGTATCAATTGATTTGTTTAAATATTGTCGTGAGGCTAATTGATATAGAAATAATAATAATATAATTGAAATAAAATAAAATTGAATAAATGAATAAAAGGTAATTCAAATGATTATGGGAAATTGACTGGTAAAATCATATATATATTCTTTAACGATTAAGGATATGAATTATATAGTTCAAGCGACTAACAAATGATTGTCGGTTGAACAAATGAATAACATAAAATAATGAATTCACAACATAATGAAACAATATGATAATATAATGATCTCCGACGTGGGGATCGTGAAGGCTTGTCACTATATAAGAATTATTCATGAAAAATAATAATGAATTTAATAAAAGGCTCTTCACGATTCACACGCGTTGATATGAAGAATATAATGAAATACTGAAATAGGAACTCTCTCTCTCGGACAGGAATAATATAAATTGAGTCAAGATCAGCGACTACGTATTGGAGTAAAGTCTCGATACTATTATAGAGGAAATCTTGCACTGGAATTAGGGTGGTACCCGAAATTCTAGGAATTATTCCAGGCGATTTATTGAATTAGCAATGATTCTGATCTTGGCTCAAAATGAAAGAATAATAATTTAATTTTCCCATAGGGAAATTGAATATAGATAGATATATGCGTGTATATATATATTGTCCTGAATTATAGTAATATTATAATGAGATACATGATTCAAGATCGGTAGTCAGGATCTTATTGAGTCTTATGAATCTAATAATAAAAAGAAAGAAACCCAATGGGATTAGGGTGGAACCCGAAATTCTATAGAATTATCCCAGTTGGTCTATCAGGCTAATTATCATACCGATCTGAATCCATGTATCGTGAAAATTAGGTATTCCCGAATAAAGGAAATATATGAATATATGTCGAGATTGGTATATTGAGTCCTAGTGACTTGAATTAGAACAAATATTTATTCACTTAAGCTTCTATACTGTTTGAACAGGGAGACTCTACGGGATCAGGGTATAACCCGAAATTCTAGGAATTATCACAGTAGGTTTTCCAATTTATTATTATACCAATCTTGACCTAGTATTATAGTGTAATCCCTAACTACATTATATGGTTATTTGGTAAAGAGATATAAGATTCAGAATTGGAATAATGAGTGATAGTCAAGCTCGACGGGTGGTCTCGTTAATAAGCAAGGGATATCCCCGTAATACCTGTGGGTATTAGCTTAGAACGATATTCCCGTTCCCTTATTACTCATTCAATTTATTCAATGTGTTTATAGCCATGCAAAATCCTTATAATTAGAGAATTCTGGAAAACAATATAACGGTCTTTGAATATGAAAAGTAAATTATAAATGAGCGAATTTGTGAGCGACTGTGGTTACTTATCCTTGGCTGAGATGGCGTAGCATGGGGCTACTTTCGATATTTAGGTATATGCCTCCCTCACCTTGAGAACCTCGAAGCCTTTTACTAGCGTAGAATTTAAATTTTGTTTTTAATGTTTATAACTGTTTTAAGCGTCCTGAACTGAAGCTAGTGTTATTTGCTCAAATGTCTATTGTTCGTAAACGGATCGATGCACAGATTTGAGTGACTCTAGATTTATAAATAAGTGAAATTTTAGAACAGGGAATGAAGTTGCTAGGAGTCAATGTGAAATAGTAATGATGAAAGTGAAATTGATTCGTTTCTTAGAGATTTGAAGTTATCTTAATATTACAAATACTCAGAGTGAGTATAAGGCAGAACGTGAAGTTACGGTTTTAATACAGAAAACATTAAATTGTTCAAAGGTGATTAATAAAGATAATCAACTTGTGTCTCTGCACTGAATTTAAGGATGGATAATCAGACCACCACGCTGTGGATTATGTCACGATTATCACTTTTGGTTTAACGGGTGTAGAGTCCTTTGTATTACCACTTGACTTTAGATTTGAATTTTAAGAGAAGATTGAATACAACTCGTGGCTCGAATTCACACACGGTTCTTTACGACCACGCACTTCGCGACTTGACAGAAGAAAGACGCTAGTTCAAGTTCAAAGGCGAAGAGGTCCCCGCGGTTGCAACAATGTATGTATTACTACGCGCGTGGCTTAGCCAATTAGGGCCTTGCTTAGTGGCTAATTGTCGCCTGATTGGTTTGAGGGACTACTTGCAGTTATGCGTAGGAGTGCGGCCCTGGTAACGTTACGCGGTCCCATGCTACTCCATGCCTCACCTATAGTCTACTCACACTAGCTCATATAATAATATATTCAAACTGCGTTATTAATTTAATCTTATACTCGAATTATGGCTCATTCAATTGCTCTTGAGATTCTGATAATGCCCAATTTAATATCTTATTATTCTATTTGCCATATAGCTTAATTTTCCCATTTCTTTGGAAAATTAGAGAGAGAGAAAATTACATCTACGTACACTACTTGAGTAGTGTAAAATCGAAGGGTCAGCAATACTGGGGTTCCCGTCTTGCCTCGCCGTTATCTACACCTACGTGACTTATAGCCGTTTCAAGAAGGGATGAATATTCGTTACATTGAAATATTATATTTCGTTATGCTTTGCCTTTTTGCTCTAAATCACGTTCAGAAATAAAAAGAGTAACTATTGCGCGTTTAAAATAATAAAATTAGTTTATGAAGCAAAGAATATTTATCTGATTTCGAAGGATAATCTAAAAATGAATTAATAGAGTTTTGAAGGATTTTAAAAGTTGCGCACGTAACATCCTACCCTTCTTAAAATTTATCAACGTCCTCGTTGATTAGCTTGCTATAGCCCTTAACTGCTATGTTAAGGATAACATATGCAACTGTCTTAATAATAGCGATTAGCCTATTTCCTAAGTAAGCGGTAGTTCCCCAATAGATGAGTTCATAACCATGCTGCTGATTAGGATCCCGGATCCAGGATCCACGGGTACGTGGAACTCCAAGTGAGCGTCTCAGTCAGGAAAGGTCCGAATTGCAGGCATTGCAATACCAAGCGTATATCTCGAGGTGCTCCACGCACCGTGTCTCCCTTCACCATGTCCATTGCCAGCATCGTTCTGAAAACTCACAATCTATTATCATCTATTCCAATCCTTACTAGGGTTGTTAATACTAAATTAATATTGGTAATACCTAAGATATTCCGGAAGGTTATTCTAACCTTGATCTTATACTGTCATGTCAATGTAATCCAACGGGATTAGGGTTTTAACCAGAAATTCTAACGAATTATCCCAGTTGGCTTAATAAGTTCATATTAATGTTATATGTATTTTTATGGATACTAATACTTATGAATCATTATGATCAGTACCTTTAGGACAAGGTACCAGAGGTTCTATTCTAATATATATATCAATCAGGGTACGGTCCGACTAGAGAAACCTCGAAGTGTATTGCTACACTGCCGGCCGTGTTACCTGGATTTTAAAACAACAATGGGGTGGTCCTCTGGTAACTTATCTTTAAGTACCGATTCATCATGTCCCGCCGGAATGATCGAGCTCCCGTATCTCCCAGATACAAGCTCAATACTCTCGAATTTGCCCGTCCCCTGACGACTTCATAGGCACAGTCGACAGTTGGTCTGCCCACGTTCTGACATCCTTCTGCGTTGATGAAGGTCACGGATGCAATTTGACGTAATACTCCACAGACATCCTCGTCTGTGATTCCGGGGTTGTCTCGGCATTCCACGTGCTCCAGGGCCCTCATCAATTGCAGGAAGTTTCCTCCCACGGTTGGATGCATGTTACAGATATATACATGCGTACAGACCCTCAGTGCTTCTAAGGGGTCCAGGGAGAATTGGTCTCTGATGTTGGTGCAGGCCGATAGATTCAATAGTGTCAACTGCTTCATGTGGAAAGCGATCCCCTTCACTATCGTTCGGTCGGCCCAACCACAGAACGTCAGCTCCAATTCTCTCACTGCTCTGATGGACATCGGTAATCTCTGCCACCATTGCAATATGACCTCCTCAACCCTGAGCTCCACAAAGTTTCCTCGCTCGTCATCGTCGTCGTCGTCGCTGTTTTCGACAGGGCCTTCCTCGATGCTACCATGCAGTTTGAGTCTTCTCAGAGTGGAATTTATTCTTTGATTCCTCATTAAAGCCTGGAGAACTGGTGAATGCCTCATTTTTCTGCAATTACTTATTTTTAGTGTTTGTAACCATTTTTGTTTATCTATAAAGGCCGCCACTGTTTCTCCTTTCAAATTTTCACAGTCTTTCAAGATTATTTGGGTGAAGCCCTCTCCGTACTTCAGACACTTTCCAGTCAGTGGGTTATCATAGAGCTCCAGCTTGGTTAAGTTCTTATTGTTATCTATTAGTACCTTTAGATCTGGGTCTACTGGTCCCAGAACCTGTCCTAATTTCATATTTTCTAATTTTGTTAAATTTGATAATTCTCGAAGAGACGCCTCGCGAATTATCAGTGGGTGGGTGATTAAATTTCGTAAGTTCGGGCGGTACTTAGCTGCTATGGTTACTATAGTACTCCGCAGGATTGTATCTCCTCCCGAGAAATCTAGGGTATGGAGATAAAATCCGCCTCGTCTGATTACCCAATTGAACTTATCCACGTTGACTTTTCCCATCCAATCTGTAGCTTGCTGCTTCCACCTCCAGTCTGTGGTCCTTAGTGTCTTGATGTTTATGTGTCTCATTCGGCATCCTTCTTTCCAATTTCTGCACACCAGTTCCACCTTTGCCTGCTCAGCATATGTCAGGTACGAGGCGATGTGGGCCACACATTCAGGTGGTAGTAATGGGGCCAACACTGGCTCGTATCCTGGTAAAGCTTGAGCTTGAATCGGGATTGGTGTTTCCACCGCTCTACGTTTGTTTGGTCGTCCATTCCACAAGTCGCAGAATGAGGCTCGTATTTTCCTCCCTCTCAGAGTTAAGTTTTGGGATCCAGCCAGTGCCCTTTCCGCATCCTCTGGAGTTTCGAAGGTCACGAACGCTGTCACTGCTGCCCCCCATCGAACAATTGCCTCCACTGGTTTGGAGTCCTGAAAAATCCTCATCAAGTACTTCTTCTTCGTCCCTTTAGGCAGACTTGAAATGTGTAGTCTTGATGTTCGTGCGACGCCACTCGTTCCTTCCATTATACCTGTTATTTGCAACAACCACAAAAATAATTTTCTAGACTAGGGTAAACCCGAAGTGCTCTCACACTGTCTAGTAGCTATTGTTTGGTAGAAAACGAGGTTACAAATTTTGAGTTCATTGATGTTAATATTGTCTTTGAAATTTTGAGTGTGTTATTCGATTTGGTTGGAGGTAAATTTAGTTTGTCTGAGCCTCTTGGTTAGACAACACGCGAGGTTTTGGTTTAATTTCCCCGGAATCTTTTGATGTAGTGGTTTCCTTTATTTCCGAATATAGAACACCCCTCTCTGCATCTGATGGTTTCGTGTGGGATGAAATTTCTTCCTTGTCGTCATTCATCCTGCTTCTTCGTTTTTCTTAGTTGGTTGATTTGCGTTTGCATCGTTTGCAAAGCCTCTTACGGCAGCAAATAACGATGATTATTGTTACCATACCAATCTCCAGCAGGTATCCTCCGTAGACCAGGTGTTCTTGATGTTGCTGTCCTCTGCGTCGGCTCCCTAATTCCTCCAGCTGGTTTTCCACTTCGTATAAGGATTTTCCTAGGTCTATCTCCTCCTTATGCTGCTTAGGCTCATCCTTCAGATATTCCAGAAGATGGTAATTACTTATTATTGGTGATATTTGGCTGAGATTCATACTAAGTTCGGGTTGATAGAGATACTGTTGCTGTTGCGAGAAAATCTCAATTTCGGGTAGGGTTACATAGTGCGTCTTTGCCATACATTTTTCTTTCAGGTAGAGTATACCTGATCCTGTAAGCGAGATCAGCTGATCCCTGGTGTTAGTGCAGATAACTTGGATATCTTCAGGCTTCTCCAATGAATAGAGCCAAGCCCCTATCGAATTTAATCGTGTCCAGAAGGGCTCATGTCCGTCCTTTATCCTTATGTCGCATTGTCGCAGCATCTTCACGTTTGGCCGTATTAACAAGGATACTTCACAGGCTGTTGATGTTGCCGTTCCAATTAAGGGTAGCTGTAGCGGGCACATATGACAATACCAAGTTACTATACATTCTTTCAGGTAGTTTGCATCTGCAAGGAAATATGTTTGGTGGTCATTGCTTAGCCCTAAGTGGGATCTTTGTGGTATGATCTGAGCTGAAACCGTTATATTGCCTGCTTTTTGTGGGGTTGGCCATGTGTGCAATTGGTACAAATGGTACGTCATTCTTTCTATTAGGGGAATTCGCAATATTATCATGATTTTCCCCCTGTAATAACCTAATTCAGATATGGCCAACTTTGTGATCTCCTCGCCGCGATACGAATGATGCAGAAGCGGTAGCTCATATTTGTTAACACTTTCATGAATTTCCCTGATTATAGATTTAAATTGTCTATCTGTTACCAGCAATCGGTCCACCTTCCCTTCTCGAGCTTTCTGTATCACCTGTATGAACTGCTCAGCACTTTCTATATAATGTTGAAGTGATTTATCCAGTTTCCAGCTGTAGTCACGTAACGCCATTCTGTAATCGTTCTTTGTCTGAGTGGTTTTCATCTCGTTAAGGACTTTAATGACCTTGTTAATGTTGTTCTTGTTATTGATTATCTTTTCACGATGATCTGCCATCTCATCATGTAGGTCATGTAGTCTACTCGAGATCAAGTGAGTTTGATTCTTAAGGATTTTAGTTAATCTATTCTGGCCTTCGTACAGCTTATCTATTTCAGAGACAAAATAGTCTCCATCCTCCCTTGTCAATGTTCCGAATAGAAACTTGCTTACTGTGCCCATGAATTCGGATGGGGCTCCCCTTCGTACTATGGAGTGTGGCACGTCATCTATGTCGGTTACTGCGATTCCTTCGCTGAGTTCGCTTATCTCTGCTCTTAATTCCTCTGCGGTTCGAAAAGCCTCATCGATATAATCCTTTCGCAGCATACCCTCACAGGATGTTTCTTCCGGCTCAATGGTCTTGCATGCGTTGTACGTTCGTGAGTATGCTTTCAGTTCCCCCAGGGTTTGTCGCTTCATCCTATCCACATCCAGGTGAAGTACTAGTCTCCATTCTGCTCGCTTGAAACGTATGTTATGTAGTTTCTCAAAATATAATCCTGGGCTGGAATCGATTTGTGCCACCACGTAGCCCTTATCTTCAGCGGTTGCCAAGCTGATCTTCATGAGGCAAATGATGATACAGATGATCTTCATTGTTGTTTTTATTATTTAACCGAACTTGATTTATTGATTTTTCGAAATTATAAACTTATTGAACCGTGAGATGAATTATTAATACTGAAATTTATTGAACCGCGTTATAAGTTAAGTCTTCTATAGATGTCGAGAATTTACTTGAGGTAGGACCGTCTACCATTAACCTCTGCCTCAATATACCGTTGACTTGTATGGTTTCCCGATATTCTCATGCAGTGTAGATGCGTCCGATACTACTCCCAAAGTAACCTGTGTTGAATAAATATAACGTCCATCATTTAATTTTCCACTCCGGATTATAAAATCAATAATGTCTTTTTTACCACTGAGTTAACGGATTATTATGTTTAACTACTGTTCCCGATTCCGTAGGACGTATATCAATGAACGGTTCTGAACTACGTATGGCTTGATAAAAGTCGTTCCTGGCTCTGGCATTTCCCTAGGTGAGTTTAGCTTGACCTTTACTTTTAAATTCCTTTGATTTGATCGGATAGGGTTACCCCGGAATATCTACAATATTGTCGTTCAAATGATAGGTTATAGTAGTGTAATTGTTATTGTGTATAAATCTGGTACGCCAGTTCAACCTTATCGACATGCTTCACAAATCGCTCACCACTCTCCTTCTGTAAAATAATGTTATTGTTTTCCAGAATTCCCGTAATTTTATAAGGACCTTGGTATCTCTTACCAAACTTACCCTTCCGAACTTCCACTGCTACACGTGCCATGTCTCCAATTTTTCCTGTAAATGGGCGGACCTTTCGGTCGTAAAACTCTTTGGATTTTTGTTTAGATAGCTTTAGTTGTTGCGCAGCTATATCCTGCATTTCACTTAACCGAGTTATTAGATCACCCAGATAGGAGTTGTACGTGGCTAGATTATCATCTGTCGGAAAAGAGCTAGGTGTTCGTGCTATTTTACCGAATATTAATTCGTGTGGTGTGAAGTTTGTGCCTTCGTGAACTGAAGTATTATACGAAAACATTGCAAAGGGTACTATTTCGTCCCAGTCATCGAACTCTTCCATATAATGTTTTATATAATCAGCTAACACCATATGGCTTCTTTCTAGAGCTCCATTTGATTGTGGTCTATAGCTCGAGGTGGTGATATGTTTAGTTTCAAATATTTTCCCTAATTCCGCGAACAAGTTATTAACGAAACTAGTTCCCCTATCAGTGAGGATTACGCGTGGTGCGCCAAATTTCAATATAAAGTTCGTTACTAACGCGTGAGCTATAGTTTCTGCTTTGATATTCGGGACTGGTACTGCTATGCAATATTTCGTTAAGTTATCTTGAATAGTTAATATGTGTTCGTTGTTTCTAGGGGTAGTCGGTAGGGGACCTACTGTATCTAGAGCGATTTTCTCGAACGGTTCGGTTGCAGTGTCCGTAATCAACATCGGCTCTCTAGTTTTAACGCGGACTAATTTATGTTCTTGGCAACTTTTACACTTCCGTATAAAGTCCTTAATGTCATCGCGCATTTTTGGCCAATAAAATCTTTCTCTCACTCTACGATACGTCTTAGTTACGCCTTCATGTCCTCCTACTAAGCTATCATGCATTTCGGAAATAATATCTTCTCGAATCTCCAACGGCGGAACTTCTGTTATTCCCGTGCAAATAATTATATTAATGTAACTATCATCAAAAGCTTCTTTTGATAATTCGGGCCAAATTTGAGGAGATAGTTCATCCGTGAAATCTCCTGTTTTTGAGATTCTGAATTGTTGTATTTGCAATTTTGTCAAAATGATTTTAAGGTTTTCTAAACCGAGTTTTAAGTCTTCATTAGAAATTTCGTCAAAGTATTTATCTTTGATGACTACACTGAAAATTTTGTTTCTACCTCGGTTTGTAACTATTATCTGTCCGATTTTTGGTTTTCCTTTTATTTGCTCATCTACGTTTATTATCTCTGAGTCTGATAGTAACCTACTAACGGGTGTCGCTAACTCTGCATCAACCGATGTGAAGTGAACGTAATTATCTTTAAGGGGGTATCTACACCTTTGAATTTTCGAAAAATCGATTTTTGCTTTTTTGCGTTTTTGGAACACTATTGGCCCAAACTATCTGTAAAAAAATCGGCGTATCGAATTTCGTAAAAATAAAGAAGTTACAGCCATTCAAATGACTGAGTGCTGGCGCGCGCCGTGCGGCGCGCAACCGGCACAACCCGTGAGCGAATATCACGCGGGTTTCACGAATCCCGCCATTCTCTTGTTGTCTGCTAGCATTTACGCGTCTCCGACAATTTAACTTGAGAATAAAATCTTTGATTCACTGGAAAATTTCGATTGACTTGACAATCATGAGTAACCGAAGTGATAGGAGCACCTTCATTGACGTGAAACGTTCAGTTGGGCGGTCTAGGAAGAGAAAAAGATCTTTCCCAGGGCAACAGCGACACTCCGTCGTGCCCGAGGATCCGTTCGAAAGACCTTCAAGTGCATCGTCGAGTAAAATCAGCGATGACGAGTATTTCGACAGCGATGAGCAAGGGTACATGCTCTTCGATTTAGGTATTCTTTTTCAAAGTTTACAGGATAACCTCTGTTGCAACAAATGCGGCAGTGCTTTCCGAATCAGAGAGGTTAGGGTTCACGGCTTAGGTGGAACCTACGAAATCAAGTGCCGGAAGTATCCTTTCAGCCCGAAGTTCAACACCTGCAGAATGATAGGTAAAAAGAATAACGTTTTTGAAATAAATCGAAGGTCGATACTGGCAAGCAGGTGCATCGGTCAGGGCAGCGTAGGTCTCGCCAAATTCTGTGGAATGATGGACCTTCCACCGCCTGTCGGGGATTCGACATATCGAAAAGTTCTAAAACAGGTAGTCAAGGCAACAACTGATGTGGCGAGCTCGATGATGCATGAGGCTGCAGAAGAAGAGATAGAAGCCTCAAAGAACCCGGAAGCCCGAGAAATAGTCGTGCAGTGTGACGGTACCTGGCAGAAGCGTGGATTCAGCTCTCTAAATGGTGTATGTGCTGTCATTGGCACGGAGACAGGTAAGGTTTTGGACATTGAAGTCTTATCTAGGTTCTGCAAGGCGTGTGCTAGCTGGAAGGGGAAGCAGTCAGGGGATCGGTGGAATTCTTGGTACCAGAACCACAAGAGCAGCTGCCAGGCTAATCACCAAGGTTCGTCCGGAGCAATGGAAGTCACCGGCATGGTAAGAATTTTTAAAAGATCGGAGCAACTTCATGCAGCAAAGTACGTTGGGTACATTGGTGACGGCGATACGAAGAGCTATGCCAGCGTCGTGAAAGCAGAGCCCTACGGACCGAACACGAAGATCGAGAAACTCGAGTGCTGTGGCCACGTACAAAAAAGGTTAGGATCACGCATGAGAAAACTAAAGACAAGACTCAGGGGACAGAAGTTGGCGGACGGCAAGACCATCGGAGGCAAAGGTAGACTCACGGACAACGTCATCGATCAGATCCAGTCGTACTATGGAAACGCCATAAGGAACAACGCAAATTCGGTCGAAGGTATGAAAAAAGCTATATGGGCTATATGGCACCACAAGTCCTCGACTGACGATGAGCCGCAACATCATCTCTGCCCGGAGGGTCAGAGATCCTGGTGTAAGTACCAACAGGCGGTTGCAGCTGGAACTGTTGGTACGTTTAAACACCGAGCTGTTCTCCCGAAGGCCGTCATGGACGTGATAAAACCAATCTTCGTTGACCTAAGCGACGATGCCTTGCTGAAGCGTTGTGTCGGAGGTAAGACACAGAATGCCAACGAGTCCCTGAACAGCGTGATATGGAAGCTTTGTCCGAAGACGTTATTTGCAGGGCGTGAAGTCGTTCAAGTTGCAGCCAACATCGCAGCGGTAACTTTTTCCAAAGGACAGCGAGGTATGTTAGAAATCATGCAAAAGCTTTCAATTGAGCCAAGACGCCACTCATTCGCTGCAGCAAAACACCAGGATTTGTCCCGGATCAAGTCAGCTGATAGGCGTGCAGAGCAGAGTACGAAGGAGGCACGTGTCGCTCTGAGGCAACTACATATGAATCAGCGAGAGGAGGCAGTCCAGATGGAAGGTAGTGGTTATGAGCGAGGAGCCTTCTAGAAGTAAGGTAGCTCACGACGTCGGCTAAGTCGAAAAACAAGCTTTTAACTTCGCCCGTGCCGGTCCAAAGCCCGGATCAAAAAGGAGGATGGAAAACTGTGTCGAAGTATTTTACTCCGATCGGTCTTAACCTACGTCGTGGAGAACCTTGCCGTCAAGTATAGCCCGAAGCCCAACCCTAGATTTTATCAAAAATGAATGAAAAAAAAACTCTGGAAAAAGTAGTAAATAAAAAAAAAAAAAAAAATGAAAAGTTTAAAAGTTGATTTCTGGAGAATGAATATTTTGACCGGTTGTCGTAAAGAATCAGGAGTATCGTTGGACCAATTCTGGAGTTTTTGGTCCTCAATTGCTCAGAAGAGATGCCTCTATGATGTGAATATAGAACTTTTTGATATTACTATTTTTGGTTGAGATAATAGAAAAAGTAGAGAAAAAAAATCGAAGAATTAGAAAAATCTCAGTAAAAATTAGGTGAGTCAGGCAATTTTTGTGATATCAAAAAGTTCTATGTTCACATCATAGAGGCATCTCTTCTGAGCAATTAAGGACCAAAAACTCCAGAATTGGTCCAACGATACTACTGATTCTTTACGACAACCGAGTGATTTTGTATTTTTCTATATTGAGCATAACTACTATTAGACTCAAAGTAATATCCAATGTTATATGAGGATAATGAGGGTCAAACCCCCCCTAAACTTCATGATTATTTTGGATTTGATCAGACTTTCAAATAAGATAAGTTAAGTTTTCGCGAGTTGTTTTTACATTGTCTTGATAACCAAATTTTTCCCTAGGTAAGTTTAAAGGTGAAGTCGGTTCTACGTCAGGAAGTATGCCCTCGGTAATCTGTATGCCGGTAGGTGCAGTTGGTAATATAAGACTCGGCTCTAGACGTCTCGGCAGTTTACTAGCCTTTGGTCTACCTACAGTATTCTCTGTCCCTGGGTATGGAGTAGAAAGCGCTATAGTCCGTGGGGCTACTATAGGTGTCGGAATCTCTACTCTCTCGTGGACCGGCTGACTGATAACCGATGTATCTTGGCTTATGCCAGCTATAGTCGAGGTATAGGGTGTCCCCGAAGTACTTTTAATACTGTCTCGACTAGCGGCTTTATCAGTTTCTGTTCTTTTAGTTTCATACTTCTCTAGTAACCTTCCTATTCTAGAAGTTAATTCTTCATCTTCTGTTTCATCATTATACGGATCCTTTACTGTAATTTCTTCACGTACCGATTCGTCAATTATCCTATCCGCGGAAATCGCTCTAGGTAAGCTTACTTTTTCCGGGTCATCTGGGTTTTCTTCAACTAAAGTTCTTTCGTGTATTGACCTATCGAATCGATTAAACGCTTCCTGCAATTCTTTGAGATCTATCGGTGGTTTAAAAACTAGCTTATTAGAGTTCTTCTGATATTTATCTTGATCAGGAGGAGATTGATTCAAAACTGTGGGTGGCTCAAAGGTAAACACGTCATCGTCTACATCGCTGTCCGTGTTTTGTACCGGTGGAGCTACTCCTATCGCTAAATTGTCTTGGTCTGACTCGAATTCTTCATCTGTGGCTAAATCAGTCTGTTCGTCAGTCTTTTTGTTTGTCTCGACTTGCGGTGCTGGCTGTGCGTCAAACCCTAAACTAGGTAAAACGCTTTTACGTTTCCTGTATTCTGGTGGCTCAGAAGCCTCGTCATCTGAAGAATCTTCAAAGGTTTTCTCTACAATTGGTTCTAACGGCTTTTTCGGTTTTAACGCGGGTTGTACCGTGATAGCGGGTTTTGTCTTAGATCGTGTTCTCATCGATATCGCGCTAGTGTTTAACGATGGCATAGTATTCAGCCTAGGTCTGGGTTTTGTACTACTTTGTTTTGGTTGATCTACTGAGATTGACCTACTTATAGTCTTTCCTTTAGGCGGTGCAGGGATTTTTGAGGGTTTAGTTGTTTTGCTACTCTGCCTAGTTATTGGATATAAATTTCCCATAATCTTTAAAACCTTTGTATCGTTGCCTGCATCCGTTCTAGTTCTAATATTTGTACAAACATAAATCTTTATCCCCGTTTCCTTGAAAAGGTGACGAAGCATTGTTCGTACTTTTCCCCAAGGTAGTCGATCTAAACCGCAACCAATTATCGGAATTCGAACTGATTTTACCGAATCTTTTATCAAGGTATCCCTAAGATTTACTAAGCTTAAATACATGTCTTCACATGTTGGTTTATCCCAAAAATTCTGTTTAGTCATGATATAATAAATGTTCTGATCTTCGAAAGTCAGTTTACCGATTTAATGTAATTTTGCCTGCTTCTCGAGTTCTTCCGGTACTCCGTATCTTTTCTTGAATTCTTCCGCAATACCTGCACTCATTTCTAGATCTACCGATACTGCATGTGCATAGTTATCTATTTTCTCGAAAAGTTCTTCATGTACTTCCTCAACGTCAGGATTCTCTACAGTAATTGACTTGGTTAATTTTACAAAATCTGTGTACTTTAATACCTCGGCTTCCTCTAACTCGACGCTACCTTGATCTGAACTATCCGAGCTTGAGTCATCTGAATCACCGGACTGATAACTCATTATAGGATTCCTAGATAGTGCGTCAGCGTTTGTATTCAGTTTGCCTGGTTTGTGTACAAATGTGTAATCGTAATTTTGCAATTTTAACCTCCACCTTACCAATCGTTGTCCAGGATCTTTGATAGAATTGATCCAGCGTAAGGGTTCGTGATCGCCAACTAGAGTGAATTTGCGACCGAATAAATAGGGTCTAAAATGCAAAATGGCACACAAGACTGCTAGGCATTCTTTTTCGGTTGTAAAATAATTTTGTTCCGCACTTATCAAAGCTCGAGATAAATAAGCTACAGGCATATCGTGACCGTCCACCTCCTGACTGAGGACCGCGCCTATCGCGTAATCTGATGCGTCTGTAGTTAAAGTGAAAGGTTTGTTAAAATCTGGATATTGCAGTACAGGTTTTCGGCATAAGGCTTTACGTAAAATTTTGAAACTATCGCGTTGTTCTTTTTGCCAAACAAAAGGGGTATTTTTCTTTAATAAATCGGTTAAAGGCTTAGCCTTAGCGGCAAAATTTTTGATGAATCTACGATAATATCTGACTAGTCCTAGAAATTGTCGAATATTCTTTTGAGTTTTTGGTCTTGGAAATTTCCTTACCGCTACAACCTTCTTGGGATCCGGTTTTACTCCCGTTCTACTGATTATATGACCTAGATAGGCTACTTCTGTTTTTAAAAACTCACATTTGTCAGGTTGTAGAGTTAAATTTGCATCGGACAATTTTTTGAATAATCTACGGATTTTCCTTTCATGTTCTTCTAAATCTTTAGCGAATACTACTATGTCGTCTAAGTACACAAATACTTCAGATCCCTGCAAGCCTCGCAAGACTTGGTCCATGAGTCTTTGGAAAGTGGCCGGTGCATTTTTTAATCCTTCTGGCATTCTTAAACATTCATGATGCCCGTTCGGTGTTGTGAACGCAGTTTTCGCGCGATCTCGTGGGTCCATTTCGATTTGTTGGAACCCACTAGCAAGATCAAAAGTGGAAAAATACACCGCTCCGCCTAAGGTGATCTAATGTATCGGTTATGTTAGGTAATGGATATGCATCACCTATAGTCTTATCATTTAAAGCTCGAAAATCCATAACTATTCTCCACCTCGGATTTCCTTTAGAATCAGGTTTCTTGGGGACTATCCAGAGTGGTGAATTATATGGTGAACTCGAGGGAGTTATCATTCCGTTTTCTAATTTAGTTTTCATTTGTTTTTCAATTTCTGCTTTATGAACCGGCGGGAAACGATATTGACGTGTATTGATCGGGATATCGTCTATGGTTGGTATTCGGTGTTTAACTGCGGATGTTGCTTTTAATTTGTTTCCCGGTAAATGGAAGATATCAGGATGTTCCTCGATCAAATCTAACACGTGAATTCGCTCCTCATCGTTCAAGTGATCTAATCGTAATTTTGATTCTATTTCAGCGACCCTATCCGTGGTCGTGAATTCTTGTTCTGAAAAGTCTGAACTCGAATCATACCCTACTTCTTCAGGAAAATTGTGGTACTCAAACGGTGTGACTTCCTGGGGAGAGATCTCTACCTCGATATCCTTCTCTAGCGTATTAATGGCCATTACACGGCAGGTGCCATTGCTAACGGTGACGGCAGCCTCGCCTATGTATAACCCTTCGACGATCGGGATTCTCGGCAGATACCCCTCCGTTAGGTCACAGTCTAATACTTCCACGAGTATTATTTGCCTAGTGCGTGCTTTTATTGTCCAGACACGTTTGTAAGGTAATTTAGTTTCCGAATCGGAATTTTCTTCGTTAATGAATCTAAAAGGCCTAATCGGTTCTGTTTTTGTAACGAGCGTATTATGTGAAAACGATATCTCTGCTTTTTCGCGCCTTAAATAATCTTTTCCTAAGATACCGTCGCTTTTTGAAGGAAAATTTGAACTTACTACGTGTAATTTAGTGAATTGATTTTGCAATGTTATTTCCGCTGTACCGAAGGTTTCGATTTTATCTGTGGTTATACCGGTAATTGTCGCGGACTCGTCGAGTGCAATTAATACATCCGGGTGTAAAACGTTTGCTTTTATCAAGCTTATGTCTGCCCCGGTATCAATCAAAAATACTCCGCATCCGGTTTTGAGCTCTGGTGCCTTAATCTGTATTAACGGCGATTCTCTATTTCCCCCGCACGTGAGAACCCGCGGCCCGGCTCTTCGAATCGGACGCTCCGACGCTCGCGGCTCGCGTGCCCCGTCGTCGCGTCTGGGCGACGGGACGCGTTCGCGTTTAAAGACTCCGTCGGTCTGGTTCTACTATTGTCTTGTGGGGATGGGGATCGAGATCTTGCCGTCGATTTTTGATCTGACTCTGTTTGTTTAGATTGAATAGAGAGAGGCGAGTTTGTTCTGAATGAACCGTTCGCTGATCTGTTAGATGGTGACGGTGACCTATGTCTATCGTCACGCGGTCTATGAATACCAGTATCCATTTGCGGAGGGTATCCAAAGGGTGGATAATAGGGAAACCCCATCGGTGGATACATATAAGGGTAAGGAGGATAGTAGGGATACGGACTCCTATCCTGATGTTGTGGGAATCTGTCATCTTGACTAATTCGTGGAGAAAAATCTCGCCATGAGACATCTCGCTGTTGGTTTCCTCTATGTTCTGAGGAAGACGTCTTCCGTAGGATTCCGGAACCCTGTCGTTCTGTACTAGGTGACGGGCTTCTATCCTTACTCCCGGATTTTCCCTGATTTTCACTCACAACGAAAGCGGAATGTCTTCGATCGGGTGAACTCAAGCTCTCGCGGTTTGGTGAAGGCGAGCGCGTACCATCGCGTGCGTTTGAAAACCGTAGCACATCCCCCGAGGGTATGATACCACTATTCATACGCGTTTCTATATTAACCGCGCTCTCGTGTGCTTTTTCCAAAGTTTTCGGATCCCGTGCATCTACCGCTCGCGACAGTTCGTCTGGTAAACCCCGTATAAATGCATCTAACGCGCATTCCCGTACTGGTTTCATCATTTCTTTCACGGCTTCTTCTCCATATTTATCTTTTACACAAACTTTAGCCCCGCTAATTAGGATATCTAAGCGGTCATAGAATCCGCTGACTGACTCGTGTCTTCTCATCCTAATATCTTTTATTTCATGATGGTAATACGGATAATTTTTCCCCGGAGCAAACCTACTCTTTAAGTGCTTAGTAAGTTCATCTACGGTTTTGAAGCTCTTCCCATAGGTGCTATCGCGCGCAGGACCCTTTAACTTCCCGAGTACCGCCTTTACATAAGAACCTTCCGAGTCTGGTGACACGTAGACGGATCCATTATGGACGTCTTGCAAGAAGTCTTTAAGGGGAACGTTCGTCCCATCGAAATATGGAACACCCAGGGTGCTATGCTGCAACGCGACGCACTCCGCCATTGACGTGAGCATCCTCTCACTAGCGGTCGTGTTAACGGTGTCGTCGCCAGGCATTTTGGGTGAAAGTTGGGTGTAGAAGTTTAATGGGGTGGTCTCAGAGGCCAAGGGTTAGAACTCTATATTTCGAAAGCTAATTTCGAAACACAAAGTGTGCGTTTCATGGAAACTATGGAATATACTTATTTGCCCTTACACTCCTATTGATTTGGAAACCTTCAGACAGTGACGCCTCTAATTTTCCTCAATTAAGGGAAAGGCCAATGGTACCACAGTCTAGTTTAATTCCAGGAGCGTATGGCTTTGGGAATATGGTGACTAATGAAACGAACGCGGCGCGATTATCTTCTTTCTGCGGTACGCAGGGACAAGGACACAGTCCGTTGGACGAAGACCAAGTAGAATATCTCAGTATTATTGAAATACTGGAAGACCGAACAGAATATCTCAGTATTATTGAATACATGGACATTCACGCTGATGGGAGGGCTGTGGTCGGGCTAGCGTTCGACCGGGACAAAAAGGGGGTGGGCGATTTATGACAGGGCGCCCGAACAGTACACGACCGTAGGCTAGGGGAGTTTATGGTTGGTAGAATAGAAAGTTTTTAAGTGGAAGGTCTGGTTTTTGCCAATCGACCAAGGTTATCGTGGAAAATGTCAATAACACTTAATATTTCTTAGGAGTATACACATATACATTATTCCGTGGCGGGAAATTCCATATCCCGCTGAGGAATTGACAAAGGGGAAAGAGAGCTACGATTTCATTTTATGTTTGGAAATATATAATTTTGAAAGATTTAGAAAAGTTAAAATAAAAAAAATTTTTTTTTTTTTTTTTATTATTTAAACAAAATCAATTGTTTAACGGCAGGATCCCACCGCTGCCACCAATTCGTATGTGACAGACGGTATGGGTAGAGTGTTATTAATCCCTATGGTTTATTCACAACGAGAACCCATGTAATTGATCATCCCGTCACATCTACATATAAATAATTATAAAAAGATCTATTCTGAAATAGATCGGTAAATAGGATTCGTTGCCGCCTAGTCCTATACAGGTCTCAATTGATTTGTTTGAATATTATCGTGAGGCTAATTGATATAGAAATAATAATAATATAATTGAAATAAAATAAAATTAAATAAATGAATAAAAGGTAATTCAAATGATAATGGGAAATTGACTGGTAAAATCATATATATATTCTTTAACGATTATGGATATGAATTATATAGTTCAAGCGACTAACAAATGATTGTCGGTTGAACAAATGGATAACATAAAATAATGAATTCACAAAATAATGAAACAATATGATAATATAATGATCTCCGACGTGGGGATCGTGAAGGCTTGTCACTATATAAGAATTATTCATGAAAAATAATAATGAATTTAATAAAAGGCTCTTCACGATTCACACGCGTTGATATGAAGAATATAATGAAATACTGAAATAGGAACTCTCTCTCTCGGACAGGAATAATATAAATTGAGTCAAGATCAGCGACTACGTATTGGAGTAAAGTCTCGATACTATTATAGAGGAAATCTTGCACTGGAATTAGGGTGGTACCCGAAATTCTAGGAATTATTCCAGGCGATTTATTGAATTAGCAATGATTCTGATCTTGGCTCAAAATGAAAGAATAATAATTTAATTTTCCCATAGGGAAATTGAATATAGATAGATATATGCGTGTATATATATATTGTCCTGAATTATAGTAATATTATAATGAGATACATGATTCAAGATCGGTAGTCAGGATCTTATTGAGTCTTATGAATCTAATAATAAAAAGAAAGAAACCCAATGGGATTAGGGTGGAACCCGAAATTCTATAGAATTATCCCAGTTGGTCTATCAGGCTAATTATCATACCGATCTGAATCCATGTATCGTGAAAATTAGGTATTCCCGAATAAAGGAAATATATGAATATATGTCGAGATTGGTATATTGAGTCCTAGTGACTTGAATTAGAACAAATATTTATTCACTTAAGCTTCTATACTGTTTGAACAGGGAGACTCTACGGGATCAGGGAATTACCCGAAATTCTAGGAATTATCACAGTAGGTTTTCCAATTTATTATTATACTAATCTTGACCTATTATTATAGTGTAATCCCTAACTATATTATATGGTTATTTGGTAAAGAGATATAAGATTCAGAATTGGAATAATGAGTGATAGTCAAGCTCGACGGGTGGTCTCGTTAATAAGCAAGGGATATCCCCGTAATACCTGTGGGTATTAGCTTAGAACGATATTCCCGTTCCCTTATTACTCATTCAATTTATTCAATGTGTTTATAGCCATGCAAAATCCTTATAATTAGAGAATTCTGGAAAACAATATAACGGTCTTTGAATATGAAAAGTAAATTATAAATGAGCGAATTTGTGAGCGACTGTGGTTACTTATCCTTGGCTGAGATGGCGTAGCATGGGGCTACTTTCGATATTTAGGTATATGCCTCCCTCACCTTGAGAACCTCGAAGCCTTTTTCTAGCGTAGAATTTAAATTTTTGCTTTTAATGTTTATAACTGTTTTAAGCGTCCTGAACTGAAGCTAGTGTTATTTGCTCAAATGTCTATTGTTCGTAAACGGATCGATGCACAGATTTGAGTGACTCTAGATTTATAAATAAGTGAAATTTTAGAACAGTGAATGAAGTTGCTAGGAGTCAATGTGAAATAGTAATGATGAAAGTGAAATTGATTCGTTTCTTAGAGAGTTGAAGTTATCTTAATATTACAAATACTCAGAGTGAGTATAAGGCAGAACGTGAAGTTACGGTTTTAATATTGAAAACATTAAATTGTTCAAAAGTGATTAATAAAGATAATCAACTTGTGTCTCTGCACTGAATTTAAGGATGGATAATCAGACCACCACGCTGTGCATTATGTCACGATTATCACTTTAGGTTTAACGGGTGTAGAGTCCTTTGTATTACCACTTGACTTTAGATTTGAATTTTAAGAGAAGATTGAATACAACTCGTGGCTCGAATTTACACACGGTTCTTTACGACCACGCACTTCGCGACTTGACAGAAGAAAGACGCTAGTTCAAGTTCAAAGGCGACGAGGTCCCCGCGGTTGCAACAATGTATGTATTACTACGCGCGTGGCTTAGCCAATTAGGGCCTTGCTTAGTGGCTAATTGTCGCCTGATTGGTTTGAGGGACTACTTGCAGTTAGGCGTAGGAGTGGGGCCCTGGTGACGTTACGCGGTCCCATGCTATTCCATGCCTCACCTATAGTCTACTCACACCAGCTCATATAATAATATATTCAAACTGCGTTATTATTTTAATCTTATACTCGAATTATGGCTCATCCAATTGCTGTTGAGATTCTGATAATGCCCAATTTAATATCTTATTATTCTATTTGCCATATAGCTTAACTTTCCTATTTCTTTGGAAAATTAGAGAGAGAGAAAATTACATCCACGTACACTACTTTAGTAGTGTGAAATCGAAGGGTCAGCAATACTGGGGTTCCCGTCTTGCCTCGCCGTTATCTACACCTACGTGACTTATAGCCGTTTCAAGAAGGGATAAATATTCGTTACATTGAAATATTATATCTCGTTATGCTTTGCCTTTGTGCTCTGAATCACGTTCAGAAATAAAAAGAGTAACTATTGCGCGTTTAAAATAATAAAATTAGTTCATGAAGCAAAGAATATTTATCTGATTTCGAAGGATAATCTAAAAATGAATTAATAGAGTTTTGATGGATTTTAAAAGTTGCGCACGTAACAGCTGTTAGAACATATTACCTGCTTGTTTTATTGAATTGTGTTTTTTTGTTTTTTTTTGTGTGCAATATTTCCTTGTGCATGCCTGGTGGTGCATAAATTGTACTAGGTGATCGAACAGAGACAAACTGCTGTAAAAATTAATATTGAGTACCAGCGGAGTCCAACCATCGCGATCGCCGGGGGAAAAACAACATTTAATTTGCAAATGAACAATCTCAGATAGCTAGCTAGCGAGGGTATTGTCTAGAATCCAACGGCTATTGTTTGAAAAATCTTATTAATAAAGACCCTATCGCCATCTATAGTTTTGATATCTGCCTCCCTTGACTAATTAGGTATCCTCTATAGCAGCGCCATCCATGGCCCTGAGTATAAACTCATTTGTAACTAGAACTCGAGATCGTCTGGGAAACCCGCGCTTTTGTTTTTAAAATAACTAACAAGGTTTTTGGATCGCTTCTGTTCAGATAGCATCTCTCTTCTCTCTAAAAAGGTATGTTCTCTAAATCAAAGATATTCTCAATCTCACACATAGCGATATGTGCCGGCCTGTAGGGCAATATTATCAATCTCACTCACAGAAATATGTGTATGCCAGAAAGGCTAGTTATCTATCGCCATAAGTCACAGGAGTTCGATGTGCGTCTCTCTCGTTCTCTTGCAAACTCGCATTGGTTGTATCTCTCTCTATCTCGGCTTCAAAAAGCCAATAAACTTCATTTAATAACAACTCTCATTTTCACCTATCAAATCATGATTGGGTCTAAGGGCGGAGTTATCAATATCAAACAAGATTAGCATCTGTCTCCTATCATTTTTACATAGAAATATGTGAGCCTTCAGAGCACAGGTTGGTATCGTTCTGAGGATACAAATTCTCTTTTATATCAACTACGGAGAATGACCTCCATTAATATTACCAATCCCTCAACATGGAATCAACGTTATTCACTATAATCGAAACGAATTTACTCTTTAGTGATTTGATAAAATTAAAGCGAATATAAATCATCAGTTAACAATTGTATTAACAAAAGTGAGCTTAGCGAGCTCACCCCAGAGGCCGATCTCTACACGCGTCGCGCCTGATGCGAGCGACGCATACAGAGATTTTTATCGCGACTATGCAGCACTCGGGGAAATCCTGGCCGAGGAGAGACCCGAAGTGATGCCGCGCCGATCTACGGCTAACCCGCGAGCGTTGGCTGCCTACGGCCACGAATAGCTACGCGGTACACAGGTCGAGGTTCTGCGCGATAACAGGCCCCGACAGCTAGAGCTAGAGGACCGATATCGTAGACCCGAGAGGGTAGCGTCCGACCGAACGAGGGTGAGGCCCGAAACGGTGGAAATTAGCGATAGCCGAGACCAACCAAACCTCGAGGACTTAGTGCAAGAAGTACTAAGGAGATTACCGCGAGAATCTGTTCCAAGAGGAATCGTAGGATCCCGGGAAGATAGGGATCAACAATCGCGCGCGGCAACACGGCCAACGGAAGGCGACACCCGCCGAGAGGTCTACTTCAGACAAAACCGAAGTCTGTCGCCGATAAATCCTCAACCAATAATTACCCACCCACCCTCCCAAGGTAGGCACCCCGGCACAGGCGTGTGGGAAGAACCGCGATCCAGCTGGGAAGACGTGACGGAACCCGCGCGTTCTCACTGTAGAGACCGAGCTAAAGAGGTGGTAGAGGCGTTACGGAGGTGGAATGTGAAATTCGGAGGTAGCGGCGAACAAAGTGCGGAGGAATTTTTGAGCCGTCTAGACGATTGTAAGCGGTTCACCCCCTTGACCGGCAAAGAGGTATTACAATCCTTGCCAATAGTTATTACGGGGATCGCCTCGGAATGGCTACGAATCGAGCGAGACAGTCGGTCAAGCTACGAGGATTTCCGTCAGGCCTTTAGAGGCTCGTTCGGCGACGAGACGGTAAATAAAAGATTCCACCAACAAGCCGCGTCGCGTACTCAGGGCGAGAACGAGTCGGTAACCGAATACCTGACCTGCATTCAGGGGTTGCTGAATCGAATGACTAGGCCATACACGTTGGAAGACCAACTAGACCTAGCATTCGAGAACTTGAGGCCGGAGATTTTGAATTTAATAGACCGGAACCAAATCACCAACTTTAAGGAATTAGCTCGGGCCGCGACAGCTGAAGAAAGAAATTTAGCGTTATCACGGGCGTACAAGCCACCCCCACCCGCCGACGCCGACGATTCGTATATGTCGGAGCTAGCTTGCAAGGCAAAAGCCAAACAAACAAAGAAAGCTCAGGCACTCGCGGCCATAGATGACGCGGGTGAAACTACGAAGCCATCGGTAGCGCCGAAGGCCACAGCCGCCCCCAAGTCGAAGAAGAAGGGCAGTAACGGTCAAGGGGGGGGGGGGATGGCCTTGGAAAAGTCCATAAAGGAGCAACTCGCGGCAATACAGTCGAGTTTAGAAAAAAAAATCCAGACCGCGACCGCGAATATACAGCCTCAGCAGGCTAATCAAAACGCTCCGACATACCCCGTAGACGCGAGGGTAGCCGAAAACACCATGCCAGCAATGGATGGCGGACCAGCGGTCACCTGCTTTAACTGTGATCGCAGAGGTCACATATGGAGGGATTGCCCAGCGCCGAGGGTTCGTTTTTGCTACCATTGTGGTAGGAAAGGCGAAATCGCGACTACGTGTTCGCGTTGCCATCCGGGAAACTGAACAGGGGGCTCGCGAACAGGGTGGGGGAGTCACCCCCAATAGAAAATCCGAGCTCAAATCATCCTACCGAGCCAGAGGTGGAATGCTTTCCGATGCAGACCCTCGAGCTGCAACCACGCTGGTTCTTAACAGTAAAAATCGGAAATTCGAATGTGCGAGCTCTCATAGACACGGGTCTTCCAGAAGCTTTTTAGGGGCTTCGGGTAAGAAAATCGCCGAAGCAAATGGTCGGGCAGTAAACCAACCAGCTTTCAAACAGGTAATACTAGCGAACGGCGATACCGAAGAGGTAACAGGGGAATTTGTCGTGCCGATAGAGCTGGCAGGAATAACCCACGAACTCGCGATTCGAATACTCCCGTCTGTAGCGTGGGATTGCATCCTCGGTATGGATTTTATTAGATTATTCGAGTTAGAAATGTATGGCGGAGACGATACGTGGCGTCTAAAAGAGGGACCGACGGAAACTAATCCGTTTTTCGAGTCATTGGCAGCGACCACGGGGTCAACCAACGCGTGCTACGGCATAGCAGAGTCAACTTCAGCGGAGAAAACGGTACTGGAAGAGTTTTCAGAGAACGAGCTACCTGCGGTCACGGGCCCACTAGGATTAACAAGCCTAGCTGAGCATACCTTAGATACGCAGGGAAACTCGCCGATTAAACAAAGATATTATTTAGTATCACCGGTGGTACAAGCCGCGATCCATGCTGAAGTTGATCGTATGTTAGCCGAAGGCGTCATTGAGCCTTCACAAACCGCGTGGTCGAGTCCCATAGTAATGGTTAAAAAGCCGAATGGCAGTTATCGTTTTCGTTTGGATTTCCGTAAAGTAAATAGCGTCACGAAGAAGGATGCCTACCCGATTCCTTATATTAACGGAATTTTACATAAACTACGTGCCGCGAGGTATATTTCGACGATAGATCTGAGTCAAGCGTATCATCAGATTCCCTTGCACCCAGATAGTCGCGAAGTCACTGCGTTCACTGCACCGGGCAGGGGCTTATTTCACTTCACGAGGATGCCATACGGACTCACCGGAGCTCCTGCCACGTTTCAAAGATTAGTTGACAAATTAATTACCCCGGATATGGAACCACACGTTTTCGCGTATTTGGATGACATTATTGTAGTTACGGATAATTTCGTGAAACATATAGACTGGCTCAAACGCGTTTTTGATCAAATAGCGAGGGCTGGTCTAACGTTAAATCCCGATAAATGTGAATTTTGTAGAGAAGAAGTAAGATATTTGGGGTTCAGGGTGAATAACGAGGGATTGCAAATAGACCCCGACAAGATCGAACCGATTGTTAGTTATCCGGCACCCCGGAACTTGAAACAATTGCGACGATTTTTAGGCATGGCCTCGTGGTACCGCCGATTTATCCCAGCGTTCGCGGGCTCCTCGGAGCCATTAACGCGGCTTTTACGCAAAGATAGACGGTGGGAATGGGGCAAAGAACAAGAACAAGCGTTCAACGAATTAAAATCCGCGTTAACCTCAGCCCTGGTATTATCGTGTCGTGATTTTCGAGTACCTTTCGTAGTGCAGACGGATGCCTGCGATTTTGGAATCGGCACCGTCTTGACTCAGACCATCGACGAGGTCGAACGAGTCATCGCATATGCGAGTCGCACTCTCTCTGAAGCCGAGAGAAAATATTCGGTGACAGAAAAAGAGTGTTTAGCTGTAATTTGGGCTATAAAGAAATTTCGCGCATACCTTGAGGGGTATCATTTTACGGTGATCACGGATCACAGCAGCCTCCGGTGGTTGCATAATTTGCATAATCCGACAGGTCGGCTTGCTAGGTGGGCATTAGAGCTCCTGGAGTATGACTTCGAGATCGTACACCGGAAAGGAGCTATGCATCATGTCGCCGATGCATTATCGCGAATGTACGAAGACGAGGTAGAAGACCTCGCAGCCGTACATGTAGCCGCGATTAATGAGGCCCAAGATCCGTGGTACACTAAGCGCGTACAAGAAGTTTTAGAGGCCCCGAAAAAGTATAGAGAATGGTCGGTATTCGAAGGCCGACTGTATTATTTGCGGCCGAATCCGGTGACAGAACCGATTATGCAAGAACTGAATTCGTGGAAATTAGTATTGCCCGCCGAACATCGCGACCGAGCGTTTATCGAAGCGCACGAAGACCCGCAGGCTGGGCATCTCGGAGTCGAACAGACTTATGCGAGAATCCGCGAGCATTATTATTGGCCTGGCATGTTTAGAGATATCGTAGTCGCGGTCCGACGCTGTCAGCAATGTTAACAGTGCAAAGTCGAGCAGGCTACGCCAGCTGGTCTGATGGGAGATCGCGTAGTAAATCAGCCGTGGACAGTAGTCGCAGCCGACATAATGGGTCCGTTTCCTCGTAGTCGATCAGGATATGAATATTTGTTAGTCTTCGAGGACTTATTCACGAAGTGGGTCGAGTGCATTCCGATGTGTAAGGCCACTGGGAAAAACATTATCGCGGCGTTCGAGGATTTAATTTTGTCTAGGTGGGGTACTCCGGAAGTATTCCTCACTGATAATGGCACCGAATTCGCGAACAAAGCCGTCGATGAGATGTGCGCCGAGTACAACATCGTACACGCCCACGTACCCCCGTATCACGCGCAGGCAAATCCTGTAGAGAGGGTAAACCGAGTCCTAAAGACTATGATCACGACATATATTGAGACGGATCATCGAGATTGGGACATTCATTTGCATGAATTTCGGTTCGCGTATAATTCTGCGGTGCATAGTTCACTGAAAGTGAGCCCAGCGTTTTTAAACTTAGGTCGCGAACCGCGGCCTCGAGTGCAACTACGACGCGCGGAAGAAGGTCCGGCGACAATTCCGGAACCGTGTCCCGCGAAGTGGGCGGAAAGACTGACCCGCCTGCAGGAATTACGAGATCTCGCGACCCGTCACTTACAAAATGCACGCACTAGGCAGGCACAATATTATAATCGACGTCACCGAGACGGTCACTATAAGGTAGGAGACCGAGTCTGGAAGCGAAACCGCATCTTATCATCAGCTGCGAACTTCGTAGCTGCGAAATTAGCTCCTAAATTCGCAGGACCATATATTGTGACGAAGGTAGTATCGCCCGTAGTATACGAGCTAGAAGATGAGACAGGTAGGACCCTCGGTCGACACCATATTAAAGATTTTAAACCGTACGTCGCCCCCGAAGTAGACGTCAATCTCAGCGAATCCGAGGTGGAAGACGCATCTTCCGACGAGGCCTGAGAAAACCGTTTGCGTTCGTGTGTTCTGAGTTTTGTGCTAAGTATTCGAGTGTTTTGTTCTTTTTTTTTGGTGGATTTGCTGGGTGTGGCGAGCTATCCACTTCCAGTTAAGAGTCGTGGGGATGTTACCCCCCAATATAGTGTGGTTTTTTTTTTGTTTTGTCGGAGAGTGAGCATTTTTTTTTTCACCCCGAGGGGTTGCCAGGAAATATATTCTTTTTGTTTTTTTTTGTCTTTCCCTTTTCGTGGGGGATTTTGGTTTTTTTTTTCTTCTGGGTTGGGAAGTCGAACCCTTCCCTAAGTTTTTGTCTTTCTGCCTTCTGCATGGGGAGAGTAGCGTGTGATGACTTAAGAATTTAACCGGGGGTTTTCATAAAATTATCTTCGTATTCCCTCCCCGGGGGAAAGTTTAGTTTGTTGAAAAGTTACGTTTAAGCCATCAGATCCAGACGGATCTGTAGACGTAAGACGCGGTGTGCGGCCGCCACTCGGAGTTCGGTCCATGGGTCAGTTTTGCAAGCGCTTCCGCCCCAGTGGTCCGTCTAAGGGCCCCCCCCCCCCCTTGTAGTGCCGGATCAATCGAGGGCAGTGTATGAGAACAGCTACGATCGGTTCCTTAACTGGCAAAAAGAACATCACACGACATCATTTTCACAGAGAGTTCTCCTGGCATATTTTTCGGGGTTATCAAAGAAATGGAAAGCGTCTACGATGTGGAGCGAATTCTCTAAGTTGGCCAAAATGTTGAAGGTTAAGAAAAATGTTGATATCACAGAGTATCTGGAACTCAAATCATTTTTGAAAAAACAGTCTGTCGGATACAGACCTAAGAAATCTAAAACTCTCACCGCAAAAAACGTGAAACAGTATTTGAATGAGGCCCCAGATGAGACATGTTTGGGAACAAAGGTGAGAATCCTAAATAAACTGTGACTACTATTTATATTATTCTTTTGTCACAATTTTAATCGACTTATATTTTTTTAATCCCAGGTTGCTGTGATTTTCGGCGTTTTGGGCGCATGCCGAAAAGATGAACTTATAAAAATAGAGACTACTCATCTCAAATCGTATTATGCGCCCGAAGATACTGAGAAGACAGAGCCGATGCTACTTGTCCGTCTACCGGATACCAAAACTCACCAGGAAAGAGAATTTACTATAAAAGGAAGAATCTACGAATTTTATAAGCGATACAATGATCTTAGACCAGCAAAGACTCCTCACAATCAATTCTTCGTTAATTATCAGAAAGGCAAATGTACGTTGCAACCGGTTGGTGAGAAAAAATTTGGTTCGTTGCCGAAACAAGTAGCAGAATTCTTGAAGTTGCCAGATGCTAGATTATACACCGGTCATGCGTTTCGCCGAACGTCGGCAACATTACTGGCAGAAGGTGGGGCGGATATCACAACCCTAAAGCGACATGGGGGTTGGAAATCAACTTCAGTCGCTGAAGGCTATATTGAAAATTCATTGCTGAGTAAGGGAAAGATTAGCGACCAGATAACAAGCTCGATTAACCTGGGTCCATCTTCTACAAATCAAGCTCCGTTAAAGGAGAATCAACGAGAGCGCAAACTGGAGGTTTTGAATCTGCCGTCATCGTCCAGAGACAAAGAAAACTCAGAATCAACAGTCTACAATACAACCGTTGAATTAAAAACTACAGATGAGCGGATTATTCTAAACATAAGTGGGTGTTCAAACTGCACATTCAACATCCTCGATAAGAAATAATGTGATCAGAGGTATGCGTGTACTATGTGGACGCAAAGTGCAAGAAAGCAAGATTAAGTAATAGTAATCTCAAATCTCTTACTTTTATGTTTATATTTTAAGAATACTTACACTTTTCTGTGATTTTAATTATATAAGTGAAATACAAATGATACCAAAATACTTTCAATTAGTCAAATATATTAGTATAATATGGGAAAAAACCGAAAATAATATAGACGATTCAATTTTTTTTATAATCATAGTCAAATAAGTTAAAAACCAAAAGTGATATAAACGTACTTCTAACTTCTATAGTGATTTTAGTGGATTAAGGCTGAAATCGTAATAATATAAACATACTACTCATAACTTTTCTCGTGACTTTAGTAAATAAGTGGAAAACTAAATAAAAAAAATTTCTGACCATGTTGTCTTACCTTCAATTATAAAACCTAACCTTTTGTTCGTAATATTTAGGTGAATCTAATTTTAAACATACTTCAAACTGTAGATATTATTTTCTGATATTTTTCAATTCTAGTGAGATGACTATTTATAACGAAAAAAAAATTACCAAACATTTGAAACTATTTCTATTTGCTCTTTGGGGGGCTCCGCCCCCCAAACCCCCCGCCGGGGCTCCGCCCCTGGACCCCGTCAGTGATCTGCCAAATCATTCGTTTATTTGGGAATACGATTCGTGTAAATTACTAGCTTTTATTTTGGGACTTTTTCATACCAATGTCGTAAAAAATAATGTATGGGGCGCGCCCATAAACTGTTTGCGCCTCAAATGGTGTTTTCGTACTCGCCGTCGGCTGTGCCTTCGGCTCGTCGAAGACAAGCCGACGGCTCGTCCGAAAACACCATCCTCGCCCGCAAACACACGGTTTACAGGCATGCCACATAAAGTACTATTTTAGTCTCTTTGCCGTAAAATTCGCAACTGTTCACGCTTTTCATAAAAACATAGGACAATGCGACGATGAAAATCGTCAAAAATACATATCTTTGTGTGACGAGTTACGCAAAATTCGACAGTATTAAAAAACCATTGAGTAGATCTCACCCCTGTGAGGGGTCCAGGGGCATAGCCCCTGGTGGGGTCCAGGGGCGAAGCCCCTGGTCGGGTCCAGGGGCGAAGCCCCCCCGAGTACCGAAAAATAAATTTCATTTGATACAATAAGAATAGTCAACGTGTTGAGAATAAAATCTTTAAAAAAAAATTGAATCTTGTGCACTTAGTTAGGAAAAATATTATCAAGAAATACATACAAATAATATATGAATAATTGAATAAAAAAATGAAAAAAAAATTGAAGAATGAATTGGATTAAAAAAAAAAGAATAGATGCATAAATGAATAAAAGAATACACAGTAATTCAAACTCAATCTGTTTTATTTAACGTTTTTTAAGAAATTCATCAAAACATAATTTGTTATATTTATATTTATCTTATCAAAATACACTTTGTGTTGTTGAATATTTGGATCAAAATATTAACTGATCAAATATTTAGTTACTTTTGTCAATAATTATAACTTGATTATCGTTAACAATTAAGTTATAGTTAGATATAGTTAAGACATTAATGAAGAAATCGAATGAAATGTTTAAAAAAAATTTCATGATTATCAATCTTATAATTATAATAAAATACTATATAATATCTAAATTTTCTCACTTTTAGAAGTTTGAAGTAAAATGAAAATTATTTTGTTTCTGATTAGACGAACACGACTGTTTTACTTTTCGAAATTAAAAGTGAAATTGACAGTATTTCGATTTTGACCAGAAGAACACGACTGTGTTGCATCATTTATTGTCATCTCTTGCTTACGTTTCTCACTCAGAATCATAGAATCGATGTCGTCGGTATCATTTGTATCTGGAGAGCTTTCATTAACGGCATTCATAATTTGTTTGGAGATTTTTCTTTTGTTGTTCACTGAATCTTCTATATAACCTTCTGCCACTGTTGACGATTTCCATCCGCCGTGTCGTTTTAATGTGGTCATATCCGTTCCCGAGTCGACTAAAAGCGTGGCGGACGTTCTCCGAAAACTATGCCCAGTATACAAATTCGAAGCAGGTAAATTCAGAAATATTGCAGCGACTTGAGGCATACTTCTTATCTTATGTATACCCATTAGGGCGGTTCAAAAAAACGCTACTTCTTTTCCCAGTGTTGCTCATCGATATTTTTGTTCCTCTTCATAGAAAAATGGCTGTCGCACAAGCTGAGGCCCGTACGATTTTTTTTACTACTGCCGCATCGATATTGAAATTTCGTGAAAATGCAGGTTTTCGGGCATTTCAAAGTTCGATTATCGGAGCGCTGTTCGGGGTTCTCGTTCATCTCAACGTGCAAAGAAATCCTGTGCAAGCGGGGATCTGGCGGATGATATTCAGTACTGCCGCATTGATATTGAAATTTCAAAAATCGTAAAACTAAGTTCGTTAATAATTGAGATGCGCAGCTGCTCATTGAATTCCTCGTTGAATTTGTCTCAAGTATACGTCACGTGAAAGCGGAGAGTTGCCGGACAATATTTAGTGCTGCCGCAGCTGGAATAAAGTTTTCGACATTTCAAATTCATCCAATATATGTTGTTATTGAAATGTCTGATTGCTCATCGATTGTATGGCTCCTCCTACGCAAAAAATCTAACACGCGAAATTTGGAGCACGTACGATATCAATTACTACTGCCGCATCGTTGAAACGGTCATTTCCTTGGCACGAAAATGTAATTCATGCGGCAGTAGTAATTGATATCGTAAGTGCTCCAAATTTCGCGTGTTAGATTTTTTGCGTAGGAGGAGCCATACAATCGATGAGCAATCAGATATTTCAATAACAACATATATTGGATGAATTTCACATTTCGAAAACTTTATTCCAGCTGCGGCAGCACTAAATATTGTCCGGCAACTCTCCGCTTTCACGTGACGTATACTTGAGACAAAATCAACGAGGAATTCAATGAGCAGCTGCGCATCTCAATTATTAACGAACTTAGTTTTACGTTTTTTGAAATTTCGATATCAATGCGGCAGTACTAAATATCATCCGCCAGATCCCCGCTTGCACAGGATTTCTTTGCACGTTGAGTTGAACGAGAACCCCGAAGAGCGCTCCGATAATCGAACTTTGAAATGCCCGAAAACCTGCATTTTCACGAAATTTCAACATCGATGCGGCAGTAGTAAAAAGAATCGTACGGGCCTCAGCTTGTGCGACAGCCATTCTTCTATGAACAGGAACAAAAATATCGATGAGCAACACTGGGAAAAAAAGTAGCGTTTTTTTGAACCGCCCTAATACCCATAGCTTGATTGATGCAACGACCTTTGTGGTAGCCTAGGAAGAATTTATTCGAGTCTGTTTTCTTTGGTCTTAAATTGATATACATTTTGATGTAATTCAGATAATCTCCTTCAATTGTGAACTGTCTTGAGTAGTAGTAGATGCCAGCCATGGGCCGTCACAACAAATGACGTCATCAGGTCATTGACCCCGCGGAGTGGGGACTTGGCGTCAAAACAATGAGACCGTCCTATCTAAGATGGCGCCGCCCATGCACATTAAAACAATATGGCGCCCGTTTTTCAGAATTCAAGATGGCGGCCTTTTTTCCAAAATCCAATATGGCGCCCGTTTTCTGAATCCAACATGGCGGCCGTTTTTCAGAATTCAAGATGGCGGCCTTTTTTTCCAAAATCCAATATGGCGCCCGTTTTCTGAATCCAACATGGCGGCCGTTTTTCAGAATTCAAGATGGCGGCCTTTTTTTCCAAAATCCAAGATGGCGGTCGTTTTAAAATTAAAGATGGCGATTGTTATAAAATCAAATATGGCGACTGTTATATATATATATATACTAGCTATGACTTTACACCCGCTTCTCTCATGTCAGATCTTAAATAATAAATTCTTATCAGATATATATATATACTAGCTGGAATTGACAGAAAATGCTTGGGTATACGCAGGGAATGACGCGCAAATTAATTTTAAATATTTCTTTATTGTTTTTATAAAGTCAAAGAGCCTCCTCCTCCTCCACCGCCTCGCCCTCCTCGTCCTGCATCTCGTCTGAAACATACGAGTATCATTATTATTATTATCGCAATAATTCAACGAAATTCAATCAAAATTATTTATCAACCTACCGGTGACGTAGCCCTCCTCGTCCGATGGGAGCTACCACTCCTCGCCATCGGTGTCGGAGCCTTCCTCCCTCAGTCTTTCCCTCTCTCTCTCCTCGGCCTCGTAATCCCTTATTTCCTCTACCATCTCCTCCACTTCCCCGTCGTCCCACCCGTTGCCCATCCATGCCGCCACATCTACATTGGGCTCTTCCACCACATTCTCAATTATTATTCCACCCTCACCCCCGTGAACAATATGTTCCACGTCCTCCGGGATGCTCGGGCTCGCGGAGCTCATGTCCGAGCCGCTGCCGGCAAAGTCACTGTCGCTGCCCTCCTCCTCCTCCAGGGCAGCCAACTCTGCCCGCCGCGCCTTCAACTCGGCGTCGATTTCCGCGAGCCTCGCGATCAACCGTTCTCTGACCATCCACATGTCACGGGGGTCGGCGTGGATCAACAGCAACACTAGATCATTCTCCATTTCTGCAACCAAAAAAACTATTTTAATCACAAAACTTCTAATCACCAAACTCCTATCAAAGAACAATCACACTTACTTCTCAACCGACGTAGCAAAGCCTACTGCCGCGTCCTGCATAGAAATATGCCTCGCTGCATCGCGTACCTGGAGCAAGGGGGGTGGTGATAGAGGCACAATAGAGACACACGATTACCAAGAAACGTCTCTATGAACCGACTAGTGTCAACTTACCATCCTCACGTGCAAAACCGCTGTCGTTGCTGAAATATAGGTGGGATGCGCTTGCAATAAACGACACACGCTGTTTCGTTACAAAATTTTCGCTTCATTCAATATTGCTTAAAACTATAGCCTATAATTAACAACGTTTCCTTAAACATATCTGTACACAGGATAGACAAGAGGCGTCGAGTTTGTCGCAACTCTTCAATTTCTTGACCACGCAATTGTAAAACGACGCGGCGATCGCATCCTTTTTTACATAATCTGTCGTAAAATTATCGAGAAAATCATCAAGCGTGTAACCAAAATGCATATAATGAAGAAACATAACACAAAACTGACCACACACGTCTGAAAAGATACTCTGGAGCTGACGCGTGTTGTACCGGTAGCGGCGACAGTTTTTTCGCAGACGTTGCACGTGGTGTGGGATGAAGGGTGCGACTCCGTAACTGTCAAAGTAGACCCCGTTGCCGGACTCATCGTTGTAGAAAGCGACCCAGTGACTGCCGGGTTGTGTGTGGTCATCGGTGTTCGCGATAAGGGCCGCGGGGCGGGACCACCGCAAAGGAATACGATCAGCCGGGTAGACTCCACACGTAGCCGTCGGTATCAGCGCCAAAACCCTCCTCAGTTCCAGACTGTTCATCACACTCTTCGGCTGTAGAAAACCCGCTACCGTCCACCTCGTCAACCGTTCTTCTTCTTCTCCCCAACAGCCAAGATTTGAGCACAGCCGCGCGATTCAACGAGCAGACAAACTCCCCGGGATTAAACAGAGCGTGATGCATGTAGTACGTATCCGATGGTGGCAGCTTTCCGAATGCCGGGCAGTCCTCAAACTCCAGATTTGTCACCTGACGCGACATAACGTACCGCAACAATTTCGCCTTTTCCTCACCGCGTGTGTAAATCATGCGGGCCGAACGTGCCACGGCGCGCAGTTTTCTGTAGATTTGTTTCTCTTGAATATCACCGTCAAACCACTCTATACCGTGATACCTGCGCGAAAGATAGTTGTTCTGAGCACAAATAATCGTCGGGAGATCGGTGAAGGCACAGGGTGGAGTGGCTACCCAGTGCCCGATGTGGTTGCTATTCAAAGCCAACACGGAAACCTCCTTCACAGCGAAACCGTTTCGAGCGTCTCGAAAACCCTGCAAATCGACCACGTAGTCCACCATATCGCTAGAGACGTGTTCGCGGGTATACGGAAAACTGGATACTGGGCGTTTCGTTCGACCTTCCCTCGCTACGCAACGTCAGCTATCCTTTTGTTTTGCAATGGTGGGGGGGAGATGGTTCAGGTTTCACCTCGCTGTCTAGCCGCCAAAATCCACTATAACCTGGCGCGCCGCGTCGATTTCCAAGACGTTGTCAAACTCCGCGTACACGATGCAATTTATCGTCGTTGCCAGGGCAGCCTCGAAGCGCACCTCGATTCTAACGCTGCCGTGTCTGACCAAATTCCAGTGGGTGCCGCTGTTTGCCGACAGATCGGGGGTGAGGTCGAAGGCCGTCAAGCAATACCCGTGCGGGAAATCTTCACGACCTATACCATTGCCATCGTTTAGAAAATGTATACCGGTTCCGGAGAAAAGGGTGTGGTAGGTATCCACGTAGAGCTTGCTTCGCGTAAAGTCGGGTTGTAGCGGTTTCGAGGGGATCTGCGACCCGTCCACGTACAGCGACAGAAAGTTGATATTGAAATGTTGAAAGTTGAAGGGGTTGTAGGCTTTGTCACCGTTGAAGGCCTTGTTATCGACAAAACCCACTATCATTCTTTTCGGCAGCTGACCCAGAAATACATTGTCCAACGTATCACCCTGCACACCGCGGTGAATAGTCATAGCCTTCACCTCCACTCTGGTAAGAGGATACTTTGCGGTGCCTTTACCCAGAGCTCTGGCGTGAGCCAGCAGCACGCCGGGGTTTATCGTTACGCGTCGCATGAGCAGCGAGGCCTCTAGTATGTGTACGCCGTGTGTGTTGGTGCTCTCCATGAGGCAGAAGGCGTCCCGCGAGCGCACGAGGCGTACCCGTAACTCGACACCGTTTAGCAGAAACTTCTTCTGATTAAACACGTCGCAGTGAAGATGCCCGATCAAATCCACACTGGTTTCGCCGTTCAGAAATTTTTGCCGCTGGGCAAACCCTTTGTTAGCCGGTCCGACTTCATCCATCTTCCCCGCTGTATCCCCGTACCACAGGGTGGTGGTTAGGTGTGATTCTTTCGCAGCCGAATTGTAATTCAGCAACGTCTCTATGTAGGCTCGGTAGGCGTACGCGTTATTGGCCGGTGAAACCAGCTTCTGATTGAAGAACACGTCGGCCTGGCTGAACAGAGAGTGCAGCAGGTTGTTTACAGGGGCCACCACGGCCTTTGCCGCCCCCTTTGCCGCCGGTTCACTGCTAAGCGGTTGAAGACTCACACGCAGGCTGAGCATAGTGTGGGAGAGGTCGAGATACTCGTCGCTGAGGCCCGGCACCATAAACTCTATGGGTGAGTCATCCGTGAGCGACGACACAGGCTTGTAGTGGACCCACTGCCCGCTCTCGATCGTGGTTTGCGTCGGCGATAGAGAAAACAAATCCAGCTCCGATTTCAGACACTCGCAGGAGTGCGTGTGCAAGTACGCCATGGTCTATGTTTATTATTTTCGTTGTCAGCGAGCTCCGAAGATATCGGCAACACTTCTTTTTTTTCTCCCGCAACAGCTTTTCTTCTTCTTCTTTTTAATTCCGGCAAGCCCTGGTTTCTTCTTCTTCTTCTTACTCGCTTTGCTTTTCTTGACACCTTTCCTACGAGACCCGATCGATCCTGCACCGCGACCCCGCAGCAACTGTCCCCTCGGTCTGCCCCGCAGCGCTTTATATCCGGACCCCTTCATCAGATTGCCCAATTCATCTGTAGCTTGTCGCCTCAGATTGTAACCCGACTCGATGACGCGTTTCTTGAGAGCCTCTTTGAAGGGTGTGTTGGCGTCCATATCCTCCATGACGCCCACACCGGTCCGCAGAACCTCCTTGCCCAACACGCGCGCACCGCTCTTCAGAATGGGTATCACGCTGCGGAACAATACCCTCAGGAAGCTACCGATTCCGTTACCGCGCTGTAGCGGCGCACCGGAATAAACTCTGCTCACACCACCACCCACCTGATCGTCGTAATGTTCAAGGTAGTGAGCCATCAGTGCGACCTCTTGAAGTGCAACGTAGCCGTCAACGTCCCGCGCGTGAATGGCATGGGTCTACCCTGAGAGTCCCTTATATCGATTTCAATGGTTCGGAAATTGGTTAGAAGCAGAGGTACGTAGTGCGGAGGTGCCAGGGATTTGCTTTCCGAGACATCGTTGTGAAAATTTTTGCCAACCGTCCGCACTATACGCAGCAGCGGAGCGTAGACATCGCCCACTATTCTGGGCTCCGCGAGATCCGTGTAGACAAACATCTGCGAGGGTATCCCGCCGGGTAGGTTCAAAGGACGGTCGGCCACCAGCCTGTCGCGTATGTCGGTCGTGAGCTTTGGAAATCCGAGCTGTTGACGCAGACCGTCGCAAAACGAGAGGTAGTGACCGTCCTTGCAGCTGCATTTTCTGACCACGTCCAAGCGATCGTCCACGCTGTCGGCTCGTCCAAACTACAAATGTTCCTTGATGGTCGGAAAGCTGTTCAATGCTTGGATAATTTCCACAATATCTGTGTAAATACCAGGCTCGATGAGGAATCGACCATGCCCCACTCGTTTGTCCTCCGACAACGAAATATCGTGAAAATTCTCGGCTGGTGTCTCCGAACGATGCACGTGAAATCGCACACAGTTGTAGGGCTCGTTTATGTTCCGAAGCGTCAGCGGGTACTGGATCTCCACCAGGGCGACTTCCCACTCTCCGACAAGCTCGATCCGTCGCGGTAGCTGGGTGGTGTAGCGAGCCGTCGTGTTGTCGGGGAAAAATTTTATCGAACTGTTGCTGGGCAGCGTGATGTAAAACTGATCCTTCATGCCTGTTTTCGCACGCTGCTCGCAGCGATCCAAGAGTTGAACTTTTCCGGATAACCGCGCCAGCTGACAAACAGCTTCTTACTGGCCCCCTTTCCCCGCGTCCGTATTATTTTATCCACAGTCATAACATCGTCCTTGATCACACGCTGCAACTCAGCCTCGTAAAACAAACCGTCTATTTCCTCCCCCTCCAAATCCTCGAGCAGGTAGACGATCGGCGCGCGGTGCAGAACGCGTCGAATCTCAAACACCTCCTCGGTCCAGTTGGCCTCGTAACCCTTCTTGAAGGCACCCTTAGCCTTACTGATGCGAACCCGCTCCCCCACCCGAAAGCGTGGCTTAGCACCGGATCGCGGCAGGCCACCGCGTGCCGCTTCCATGTTGAAGCGGGCGGCTGCCGCATTTTCCAGAGTCACCATCGACGGAGCCATTTTAATGGTCGAGTGTGTGGTCGCGTTGTACCCCTCCACCAGCTGTCGCAGCACATCCAGGTAGCGATGGGTATTTTTGTGGGTGAAGTAACGCCACATTCTCTCCTTGAGAGTGCGATTGAAGCGTTCCACAACGGCGGCCTTTATGTCGGGGTTTCGCGTGACTCTGTACCGCACCCCTCTGGCAGCGAGCAGCTTCTGGAATTGAGCTCCTACAAACTCCTTTCCTTTGTCGGTCTGCAATTGGACAGGGCACCGTTCCGCGGAGGACAACACGCGCTCGAAAGCCCCGGCAACGGTGGCCGCGCTCTTGTCGGCGAGCGGCTCGACCCAGGCAAACTTGCTGAGCACGTCGATGATCACCAGCAGGTAGCCGTATCCGTCGTTGTACTGTTTGATCGATCTGAGATCCACCAGATCCGCCTCCCACAGGTCGTCTATATTCTGCACGTTGTATCTGGCTCGGGGAAATTTCCTACGTATGGACTTGTGCAGCGTGTACGCGTCCTGCGACGCCAACCATTCGACCACCGCGGCGCGAGGTATTTTTTTTCCCCTTTTTTTTCTTCCCACGCATCGAGTCAAGTTCCTGGCACCCGCGTAACCCGCCTCGTTGGCCGGATCGTAGTACAGTCCTTCGAGGATCTTCATTTCAACCTGAGTCTCAACCAAGCACCGTTTCCGGTTTGCCCCGGTCGTTGTCTGTTCTTGGGTGTGGCAAATATCGAGTCCGAATCCGTATCCTCCTCCTCCTCCTCCTCCTCGCCCGCCTCGTTCGTATCAACGTCACCGTCCACAGCCCGGTCCTCGTCGTTGATACGTCTCTGATGAGACGGGCCGGCCGTCGATCGTGACGCGTAGGTTTTTGAAAAACGGGATTACCTATGTACTCTTGCGGCGTGTTGATCGCGTGAAGGAGCCGCGCGAACTGTTCCCTCCCCCTGGCCTGCATAGATTTTCTCTCGCGTACCGCGTCGTTTATCAGATCGATGATGTTCGACCCGGCTATCTGAGCGCCCCTTATGGCTATCGTCCCCTTGTCGTCCCACGAGATCTCGGAGCGACCGTTGGTGGTCAAATAGTTCAGCAACAGCTCCGCTTTCCGCCGAAACTTGTCCGGCACGCTCAGCACGATGTTCTGTATAGCTACACCGCTGTTACCAGCTGCATTCCCCTCAGTCACCCCATCCATCTCTTCTTGTTCTTCTTCACCAGCAGCAGCAGCAGCAGCAGCAGCAGCAGCAGCAGCAGCAGCAGCAGCAGCAGCCTCGCCACCCACCCCTCGTATAGAGAATTGCAAAGGTTTTCGCGACTCGCCGGCAAAAAACAAGAAACGTCTCAGCACCTGTCGGTACAGCTTCCATTTTTCCCGATCGTTTTTCCCCGGGTCGTTGAGAATAGCGTGCATCTCGCTATCCAGACGGCTCGCGGGATCCGTATCGGGTCGCCGCTGCTGGATACGTTCGGTTGTCTCCTGCGGTATCAGGACCATTTTCTTGGCCCGCTCCATTTCCTCAATTTTTTTATCACCCGCCGATAATCGGCGCCAGTAGCAAGGGTAGAAATCCACCCCGTTGAAGCAGCGAACGCTTCTTACTTTTCCAGCTGCCCGTGTTGCAGGCCAGGCGACGTAAAGTTTTTCTGTGCTTGCTCAAACGTCTCTTCTGATCGACGCTCAGGCTCACGTTACCCCTGAGTGTGTTCAGAGCGCACTCGCAAATGTTTTCCACCAGAGCGTCGTCGGCCGTGCGTAGCAAAGCCCGTCTCCGAGCTAGGTCCGATTTACAGATAGCGTGCAAGATCGCGGCGTCGGAAGAGCCGAACCTGTTCGCCGAACCTCTTCTTCCTCCTGCTCCTCGTCTAGCTCCGGGTTTCATCACAGACGAAAGACTGGCGCCGCGTGCGATCCTCCACCCTTTATATCTCGGCGAGGCACGTAAACGTAGTGACGCGAATCCGAGGTAAATATATCGGTGCGAAAGCGGCAGTTCTCCGGGGTGGATTGTTTCAGATCGAGAAGCAGATAGCCGTGGGGGCGCGCTGTGGCGTCGTTGTAGGCCTCCTGCAGGAAGCGAGGGTCCTCGGGGTGCACCTGACGAGCCAGGTGATGTATCTGCGCGCGATCGCGCGGATTCTTGAAGAAAACTATATAATTGGCGTTCAGCGAGATATCCCTCTGCCCGCGTCCCTGGTGAAACAGATTCTGCGTGATCAGGAACACGCTCATGTTCTTGTGGTGGCATCCCTTGGTAAAGAGATCGATGACAACGCCGTTGGACGACTCGCGCATCAGATCGTCGATGACGAGCAGTTTGGGCCGGACGTCCGCGTCGTAGTCGGCCGGTTGCAGCAAACCCTCTCGATATTCCACGGAGCTCGATTCCCCGTACAACGGTTGCCACTCGGCGTAGTGCCAGACCACCCTCGCGAACTCCGTGTCGCACATCTCGCTCGCGTGTTGCAGAAAGTTTTTCACAAAGTTGGATTTACCGCAACCGGAAGGCCCGGCTACGATGGCGGAAAAGGGATGTTTCCAGCGCGTGTCCATCCTCGCGACTCACAGCTCCGTCGAATCTGCAATTAAATATATAAAAAAAATCATCGACGCGTGCTCGGTTTTGCGTCAAAGTCCCTGTCGCGATGGCTTGACCGCGGTGGGGCCCCCCGGGGTGCGCGCGTTACGTAAAAGCTTTTGGTAACGCGCGCGCGCGCGCGCGTCCGCCCCGTCTCTCTCACTTAACAGCTAAGAGCGAGAGAGACGGGACGCCGGCCGGGAAGCAGCTCCTAAAGCGGCAAAGGCAACCCGTATCAGCTTACTCGGGGGGTTGCCTCGCGGCGTGCGGCGACCTCAGCTTCTCAGACCGCCGCACACACTCCCCGCACCCGCCGTTTTACGCTCGGATTGATAAGCAAATACTACAGCTACTACTACTTCTACTACTACTACTACTACTACTGACCTACCGAGCCGATGAGTAACCGCCGCACACTTGTGTTCCCCGGTAGTCTGGCGAGTCGAGGTTTATCTCTGTTTACGCGCGTGTCGAATAACAGAGTATAAGCGTTGAAAGAAAGAGAGAGAGAGAGTCTCAACCTAGCTGCAGAGCGAGATGCACGGTAATTCAGTTGTGCGATTTGTAGCCGAAAGGAAGAGTGTCGTAGCCCGTGTCGCAGAGGCGTCTTTTCGTTTGAACGGGGTGGCATATCTTGTTCACGCTGCGGGTGACTACCCGATGCAGCGCCGTACGCTGAATAGCTCTTCGCTCGACGCGAATAGGTTCGTCAGCCTCGACCACCATGCCCCGGATCGAATCAAAATTTATCCTCATTCGAATCTGATAATTTAGAGTGACCCCCTTCACTTTGCAAACCTCGGCCACCTTCCCATTCCCCTTTTGTACCAGGTACGTGTAAAATTTCGGACCGCCGGAAACGAAGGATTTTATGTAACTCCCCTCGCCGTATTCCGCCAGCTCGTCCGTCAGATCGCCTAAAAAGTTACCCGTAGCCGGCTCCCACTCCCCGCTTCTCCTCACGTAAATAACAGAGTCCGTATCGTAATACAACACCCGGCGCCCGAGTCTCTCGAAATAGCTGTACAGCTTGAGGCGAGCCTGGGCAGTGGTGTAGGCGGCCAGCACAACGTTGGCCAGCGGAGACGGTACGATGCTCTCCTCCGTATTAATCCACCGCGCGTAGAGTATTTGCTCCGTCACAGGCAAGATATCGACCACCTCGCTCTCGGGCTCCGTCAACAGTTCCAGCAGACGTTGACGGTCTCTGATCACCTCGGTACGCGGCAGGTTTTCGCGCTGGCCAAATTTACCCCAGAACGAGTTCAGGCAGAGCTTGGATACGAAACGCAGGCCGGCGTTCTTTGTTATTTTCTCCCGCTGCAACCTGATACCCTCCACCTGCTCGTACTCCGCGAGATAACGGTCGCGGGACGCCTCGTCGGTGCACTCGCCGGGCGACCCGCTGGCTTCTTGCTTAATTTTCAGAAAAGTGTCTATGTAGGGAGCAAAGAGTCCCCCCTGACCGCTGGCCGGATCGTACACCGTGCTCTCGTATTGCTAGATCTCCGACACGTCGATCACGCTGTAGCCGACAGTCACGGCTTTCTGCAACTCGGCCGACACCCAGGTACCCGTGAGCCACCGATCGGCCTCCGACTCGTGCGGACAATCGATCTGCAGAGAAGCCTCGCAGCAGGAGCGACACAGAGGAAACATGAGTTTTCCGCGCATCCGGACCGGCAACACCGGATGATAAAGATTCCTGGGTGGCAGGATCACGCATTTCACGAGACCCTCGAGCCCGGAGATGTCTGTGTTGTAGGGACCGTTCAACGCTTTGCACTCCCCACCTACGTAGACTCGCGGGTGACCCACAGGGTAGCTACCGGTTTTGCACACCCAAGGGTACAGAGAGCATACGTCTACGTATCGGATCTCCTCCCCCGGGGCAGCCTCGTGATAACGCTTCGTGTTCCCCGTACGCCCTCCGAAAAACGCCTCTCGAGGATTCAACGAGTCGCGGGAGAGGACCAGCGGATGCTGTTCGATGTAATCGCGCATTTCAGGATCGGTATCCATCATCTCGTCGAACGCGCATTCACACATCTCCGTGACCCTGTAACCGAGCTCGATCATGCGTGCCGTTTTTGCCCCAGTCTCTTGCCAACGTCTGTCCATCGTATCCCCGCCCGCTAGCTCTTTGTCGCGATTATTCGTGTGACATCTCCGACACCCGTGCCAGTAGCATCCGTGAAATTCCAGCACGTGTCGCTCCCCACCCGCGTCTGTGTAATACCCGTCGACAACCCGCCTCGTCTCGGGGATCCTGTACTCGCGACCTCGCCCGGCGTGCCTCACCTCCGTCCCCAATTCCCTCTCCATCCAAACGAGCCATTTGACCGCTTTCGCCGATTGATTGTTGGCTAACCTGTACCCGCCGGCCGGTAGCACTCCTATGGTACGGGGTCTGAGGAAATTCTGTCGAAACACGACGGAACAGGCCGATGCTATGGTGGTGTTTCGCGAGAACGGACAAACATCGCCGCAATTCAGAAAAATATCTCTAAACGCGACGCATGCTCGGCGAAGGATGTCCACGTCGCTGCGACAGTATTCGACTAGCTCGCGGTTAAAATCGAACACGTACCCGCCGGCTGTGGCCTCCTCGTACCATTTGTAGAAAGCTTGCCTGTCCGAGGTCTTCATACTGTCGGGCGAGTAGAATTCCGCGGCTGGCAACGGACCTATGTAATCCCGATTCTCGGGTGTATTGAACAGATGTGGAAAGATACCCTTGCGCGATTCCACAGGTAGGCCGAATGCCTTGGGTAGCGCGGCTAGAGCCATAGGCATGTAGGCCAAAGAGTCCAGGAAACGCGTGTGACCCGTCTCCATCAGTATGATCTTGGTACCGTTCAGCATCACCTGCGGCGGATCTCTGTTATTTTCTACCAGGTAGCGCAGTATGAATTGCGAATCGAAACCGCTGGCGTTATGCGCTATACAGAAGATCTTTTTGAACCGGTGAACGTCCCGCGTGACAAAGTCCACCAGCTGTTTAACGGGGTTCTCTCGGAATACGAACTCGCGCACGAGACCGCAACTAGGACAGGGTGTACTTATATCGGGCTCGTGTATGCAGTTGGTGCACGTCTGCTGCACCACGCACAGGTTCGGCACGTGCAAATTGACATCTCCGCTGCCGGCCACTGGGGCGCACTGCTGGGTCTCGAAGTCATAGAATACGAATATATGTTCCGGATTTCCGGTGGGCGGCTTCAGAGGCTGCATGTAACAGTCGTGGTTTACCGCCTGCACGGATCCGCACGTGTTGCAGTACGCGTTGCCGCAAGAGTGAACCCTTTTCGTGCGATCGACGAACAGACCGCACCCACTGCACAACTGCAGGGTATCGCAGACGCTTCTGCGAGGATCGAACGACCCCGCGACGCGATGTCTCCGCAGACATTCCGCCCCAAAGAACCACCGGCCGCAGGCAACGCACGGCATCCGTACCCCCGCTCTGTCGCACTGCGGAACGGTGTTACACCCTGGACATCTGTTGGAGCACCTGTGATCGCCGGTATAACGATAGGCGACGTTGCAGGGCTCGCAGAAGCGTCTGTTGGCTACTGCGGCGGTAAGATTTAATATAGGCTTGTAATGACCGCCGCGAGGAAAGTAGAGTATGTTCAATGTGGCGCTGGGGTATTCACCCCGCTCAGCTAGTACGCGCGTCCCGTTGTAAACGACCTCACCCCCGCGGCCAAAGGTATTGAAATCGTATATCGCGATGGCTAGACCTAGAGGAGCCAGATATTCTTGGAATCTGACGATCTCTCGCATACCGCAGCCCTCTGGGGGGACTTCTACGCGCGCCTCTCTGCACAAAGCCAGGGCAGCCTCCCTCTGAAGTCTGGATTTCGCGCGACGTACGTCGGACCATCGAAGCGCGGGATCAGCGTCATTACCCCCGATACCCTCTCTGTTCAGGTAGGCGCGAGCAGAAATTATAGAGCGCGGTAGACAAAGATTGTCGCGTTCGACCTCGAGAAGCGACCGTTTGCTCACCTCCTCGTGGGTGAGAGGTCTGCTCTTTCGCCCGCGACCCACCGGAACGCTGACCCGGTTAACGGTGATTCTGAACGCGTCATTCAAACGAAATTCGGAGGCGCTTTGACTGAGACTGAACACTAGTCGCCAGAGATCCTCGTAGTGAGAGTCCCGAACCGGTCGAAACGACAAACCGGCCGTACCCAGAGCAAACGAGGGGGTGTCTAGTCCGAATCCGATATAATCGTTGGCGGCATCATCGACAGAGTCCGGGGCGGTGGTCGTGGCGTAATTGTGAATATCCCTGACGGCTTCTTCGAGCCAGGTAACAGGGTCGACTGTTTCCGGCGGTGTAATGATTTTCAACGTAAAGACGCTCCCCGTTACGGCGAATCTACGATAATATTTACGACTCTCGTCTACAATCAGAAATCTAACACCCGGAGGACGCGCAATGTGATCGTCCACAGCCGTGCCGGCGACTCTCTGTCTCTTCCCTCCACCCCGCTGTAGACAAGCGTCTTCGTTGTTACCTCCGGATCGTTTCGATACATCGTAGACAGCGCGGCGCCGCTCTGACGGCCAAGAGTAATGTCCCGGTTACACGAATCGTATCGAGAATTGGGAAAAAGGAGAATGCGGACTCTGGTGTACTCACCGGAAGATTCGTCGGAAAACACCACCTCCATCTCATCGTCTGTCGAGGAATTTTCAGGAGACGGTGCTCTCTTTCTCTTACCCCCACCATACTGTATGCCCGATGTACCGGCACCTTCGTTGATACCACCGACGTAGGCGGGGCGGCGTCGATCTGATAACCAAGAGTTAAAGACCGGGTTACACGAGACGTCTCGGAAAAAAAAAATGCATGCTCGCTCGTACTCACCGGCGGAATCGGGACACTGTGGCTGCTGTGCCGCGAGGGTAGTCGTTTTTTCGCTCCCAACAGAAGGTGTATCAACGACAGCCTCGGCTTGCTCCGTCACCCTTATCAATTCGAGCTCTTCTTCCTCTTCCTCCCGCGCGGCGAGCTCGTAACGACTCGCAGCATCGTACAGAAGTTGATCTTCGTCATCGAACTCATCCTCCTTTGCGTTTAACCACTCCGTCTCGGGTTCGCTGGTCGAGTTGTCTGGTGTGAAAAAAACACCGGGCGATACTATGAAGCGAGCTGTTGATAAAGTGTCTGTAAAACAGAGTTGTTACTTACCCTCGTGATCCGTGTACGCCCGTACCATCCTGGTGACTTCGGGGTATGACTGAGCACCGCGTTCGCGCACCACGTCGACAGCGATTTTCATACTTTCCCAAGACTGGTCAAACACGTGCTGATCGTACATACGGCCGATATCCGGCACGGCGCAAAACCATAAAAGACCTCTCAAGCGAAAGAGCAGCGCGGGTGCCGGAAGGTCGACCAGCTCGAGAAACCAATTATCGTCAAAATCGCGAACGAATCGAGGGGCGGACCTCCTGGCGTAATACAACACATCGCGTATAACGATTCGAATCACGCTGCTCCGGTAAATCGCCCGGTTAGCCCCCGTTAATTCGCGTTCAAATTTGTTATCTGTCATTTTTTTACCCTGTTTATGCTCAAAGTGAGCAAATTGCACAGGTGCTGTTGAATTTATAGATCTCGCTGATATGACACACACACACACTTACATCGGATCCGTCTCGTGTGCGAATCATATTCCCTCCCGCGTGCGTGTGTGTGTGAGACGAAGTAAATATATATATATGCTCTTATAGCTGGTGTAGTTTCCTACATCCGAGATATCACACACACACACACACACACACACACACACACCTATACCGGATCCTGCAGTATAGAGCAATAATTTTAACACCTCGTCAAGTCGTACGAGTGTCTGTGTATGAATAGAAATATAATACCTCACCGCTTACATATATATATATTTAACAAAAAATTAAAATAAATCTATTAAGATTTGGAAATTTGAATTTTTTTTTTTAAATATTATTATTTACTAAATTTAATTGTGGTATCAAGCAATTGAAGTATAGATATATATATTTGAACGTACAGTAGAACCTCGTTTATCCGGCCTTCGATCAACCGATTCTCCGCGTTATCCGAGGCAACGGACTCATCCGAGCACTCCGCATTAATCGAGGTGTATGCTCGGATATTACGGAAAAACTCGAATAAAACGGATAGAGCCGCTATGCCTATGCTGTACGCGCGAAGTATTTTGCGATCGCTACTATGGTGCTTATACATATGTAAATACTTTTGTGATTAAATTTCATTCTACCGTTTCAAATACATAAAGGATGATTGAAATTTTCGAATTTTCCACTTCCTTTGTGTTATCCGAGTTTTCGCTCATCCGAGGTACCTCCTCCCCACATTACCTCGGATAAACGAGGTTCTACTGTATATATTTATTTCATACATTTTTTTCTTAAATCGATATTTTGGAATGAATGAATATATATTAGATGTAAAAAATTATACCTACGATTATTATTATTTATAGTGTCTACGTTTTTTGATTAAATCTATCTATATATATATATATATATTACATGTACGGTTATTCTAAAATTAATATGATAGGATTAACGGCGGGTGATAAACAGGAGGGAAGGTGGTGGTGACGGGGAGGGAGGTATTGAGGCCGGGGAGGGTGGTATTGAGGCAGGGGATGGAGGTGGTGGTGACGGTGGGTGGTTCCGATGGTTCGGGACTTGTTGTAATTCTTCTTCTGCTTCTTCGTCTTCTTCTTCTTCTTCTTCTTCTTCTTTTTCGACTTCTTCGTCATTCTCGTGAATAATCACCAAACCGTCGTCGCGATCGTCGAACATTATGGTATCGTCATCGTCTTCTTCCGCCGATGTGTCTTCATCGACGGTTGAAGTGATTTCCTCGCTGTGCACGACGTTGGCGGCTCCGTTCGCGGCTCCGTTCGCAGCTCCAGCAGAAACAGCGGGATTTCTCTGGTAAACGAGGGAATCGTTGACCTCCCACTGCCTATTGAGGTGGGCCAGGAGTTCATAGTGAACGTTAAACGTCTGCGTTATGAACTCCTGGGCCACGTTGTTGTCTCGGAGGTGTTGAAGGAGTGCCCTAGCGTTGGCTAGAAACCTCTCCCTCAAGTCCCCCCTCATTTGCACAACTCGGGCGCGTACCGCGATTCTTCCATGCTCCATCTGAATTGTTTAAACTTTTTTTGTTCAGAATCTTTTAGAATTAGAGGGGTGTGGGGGTTGAACAAGAGATAGAGTGGTAAAGACATACCTTTTCTGTTTCTGACGATATACGATTCTTGACACGACGAACTGTTGGTTTGTCATGCGAATCTAACTCTATTCCTTTTCATAAGGATCGCTAGGGCTGTTATGAAAAATTGTGTGTGCGTGTGTGTGTGTGTGTGTGTGTGCATCGCGAATATGCAGGCCAGCTGGAGTGGCGTGATGCACCATCAGCGCTTTACGGAAGGTGAGGGTGACCGCTGTCGGGGTACGACTTTATTGTTGGGATAAACCGAAGAGCGTGTTAACGATACCTGGATGATAACGACGTCCGTTGCGCATCGGATTACGTGGTTATAGAAAAACCACGGTGGCTGTATGAGGTTACATTTTCTTTGAAGTCCGCTGCGCGATGCCGCCTGCGACTGTCGTACGATTGTCACGTGGTGCGTATTTTTTCAATTAGGGTGTGCAGAATGGTGGGGTAGCTCGGTCTCGGTGAAGACTAGATCGGGTGCCGAGCTTTCAGTTGCAACCGAACAGTCAAGAACTATGGCCACACCGAGAAGAGGCTCGTTGAAAGAGGGGTGTAGTCGGTTGTCGAAAACTTTTGACATAGCGCTGAAGAAATCCGAGCGTAACCTGCTACTGTCGAGGACGTACGGGCTCAACGGTTCGTGGTCGAAGAAGGTGAACATCGGTCTTCGTCTACGCTTAGATGGGACCTTCGAGCCTGTGGTGAAATTCCTAAATAATTACTCGAGCGGGGTATCCCTCAGCGTCGAAACATGGGAGGATCTGGCTGGAAGGCTCGAGGATATCGAAAAGTATTTCGAGAAAAGCGAGCGCCCCGCCGGTAGTATGAGCTCATTGCTGAGCGATACCGTCTCACTAGCCGTTGGGTGTACCTTCCGACTAACAACGGCTCACGGATCGAAAGTAGTTGCTTTCTATGCGAGCAATCCGGACGCAGCAAAAAGTCAGCAGGGGTACGAAGAGGAGGAGGAGGACGATAACGCTGGTGAACCTGGATGGAAGAAGCCGCGAAAGACCTATTCCCCCCTAATTGTGATGCAGAAGGTTACATTTGACGGCCTGCGTCATATAGCCACCTGTATAGACCAGTACATCGCTCACTTGGACCTGGTGGTAAAGGATGTCGACAAATGCAAGGAGATGCTGGTTCGTCAATTTGCCTCCGTCGTGCGATCCAGAAAGATGACGGCCCCCACTCTGCAGCAGATCGGTGTCGTGGTGTGCGAGGAGGCCTATGCAGCGAATGCTGCGCTACACAGGGACTTGGGGGACGTGAAAATCTGCGGGGACCATTTAGATGTCGTGTTTAACGAGTTGACGCGTTTGTTTTTACCCTATATCATAGCCGACATACGTCAGAGTGTTATAATTGATAAGTGAAGTGTGTGTGTGTGCGTATGTCGGCGTGATTTCGTTGTTAAGTGGTGTGTGTGTGTGTGAGAGAGAGAGTAATAAACTGTCAGCCCGCGTTGACCCTGGGGTTTCATCCCCGCGCGATTCGAATCACGAGACTTGAGCAAGTCCAAACATCGGTTATTCGCATTGTGCCAAGACGATGAACCGTCCGGCTTTCCTCCGCACGAGCTCAGCACAGGCGTCCCGACACCATCCTGGGGTATTCATTAATGAATAGGTCAAGATGGCGTCAGGACACTTGTGCTGGGTTGGCGCGGAGGAGGGCTGGCTGGTTCATCGTCTCGGTACGTTCCGGATAACCGATGTGAGGATGTGCTCCAGTCACGTGATTGCGAATGGCGGGTGATGCGAGCCCAGGGTCAGCGCGCTCTGTAGTTTAGACTGTTGGATATAAGGGATGAGTGTGAAAACTAGTCTTGTATGAATCTGACACGTATTTCGGATAGTGAGACTAGATAGTACCCAAGCATCGATCTCCGTGATCTACCGATCGATTAATCGGTGTGCTATTTTCCTCATGAAACTGGTATGATTCTCCCGACGCTATCCTGGGGCATTCATTAATGAATGGGTCAAGACAGCGTCAGGAGGATTGTACCGGGATCATGAGGAGAATAGCACTCCGATTAATCGATTCGTTAGATGTAGGAGATCGATGCGAGGGTGCGATCTCGTCTTGCGATCGCGAATAACGGGTCAGCGCGCTCTGTTGTACCTACTGTAAAACTGTTGTACCTGCTGTAGAAACTAGATTTAATGAAATAAGAAACAAATATTTGAACGAAACTGTTGTACCGACTAGGAAAATATAAAAAAAATTTGAAATAATTTTGGTGTCAATCCATGCATATACCCTGTCATTTTCTATCAATTTCAGCTAGTATATATATCGGATAAGAATTTATTTCTATTTCAGAGCTGACATCGGCAAAGCTGGTATAAGTCACAGCTATTATATACATATATATAGGGTAAGAATTCATTATTCAAGAGTCGGCGTCGGAGAAGCGGGTATTGGTATAAGTATAAGTTTTAAAACGGTAGTCATATTTGATTTTGAAAAAACAGTCGCCATCTTTAATTTGTAAAAACGGCCGTCATGTTGGATTCAGAAAACGGGCGCCATATTGGATTTTGGAAATAAAAGGCCGCCATCTTGAATTCTGAAAAACGGCCGCCATGTTGGATTCAGAAAACGGGCGCCATATTGGATTTTGGAAAAAAAAGGCCACCATCTTGAATTCTGAAAAACGGGCGCCATGTTGTTCTAATCTGCATAGGCGGCGCCATCTTGGATCGGACGGTCTCATTGTTTTGACGCCAAGTCCCCACTCCGCGGGGTCAATAACCTGGTGACGTCATTTGTTGTGACGGCCCATGGCTGGCATCTACTACTGTCTTGTACTGTGATTTTTTGTATTTCGTAAAGAGACGATGCACAATGAATTTTGAACTCTAACGTCATCTTCGGTTAATTTGTGGAGTTCGTCTCTACGGCAAGCTCCGATGATACCGAAAATCAATCTAACCTGTAAAAATCAAAGTAAAAACATATAAAAGCATACGTATGTGAGTCTATAAATCAATTTGAAAATATATGAATACAGAGATGTGAATATTTACCTTTGTAGCAAGATATTCAGAGTCCGGAGCAGTTTTCAAAAATTTATTCAGTTCACTCGATGAAAACACTTTGGCTTTTTTTGGTTGATAATTATTGTGTTGAACTTTAATGAAGCTATGTAATTTACTATATCTTTTTATGTCTATGCTCTTTTCAACCAGTATTTTTTTTTTTAACATGGCATATTTCGACCACAAAGATGCTGAGTTGAATGTTTCTGACAGCTTACGAAAATACGCCAATAATACGATTTCATCAAACGATTTCATTTTTTTTTTGTTTTTGCCACGTGTTGCAACCGGAGTATCAAGGTGTTGCAATCTAGATGTTTGAGCCACACTTTGGCAATACTATGGAATGTGCGAATACAAAGCCTTAGCGCAACCAACAACAAGTGCAGACGCAGCACGACCTCCTTAATGTAATAAATAAGCGATCACCGTAATACTCATGGTCAGAACATCGCGACCAGAAGCAAGACACGTTATATAGAGATTAGTACGATATTAGCAAAGCCTTTGTAAAAACTTCATATATTAAATAAACTTGAATTACTTTGTACGACTGAGTTCCAACTCTTAATTCGACAACGAACCTTCAAATAAATTAAAGTTGTATGAAACATCTCAGGATCCCGATTACAACAACTGGTGGCAGCGGCGGAGATCGTCGAATCGTGCAAATAAATCAAGTGTCAAGCTTCGAGCAAGTGAATTAAAAGAATAGTGATGGTGGCACCGGAAGTCACCGTGAAATCACATGTCAAAGAAAAGAATAGAACGTTCAGCATCCGTAGACTCTCCGACTAAACCTGAGTTACAAGGAGAAGTAAGCTTTGGGGATAATTCACCTTTGTTTGGCGTACTACCTCCCAGCCAGAGGCACGCCTTGCATTTATCACTGGCTGCAGCAGCACAAGAATCTTCGGAAAAGGAGCGAATGCCATTAAACAAAGACTTGGTGGAAAGACGCATTGCAGAAGGTAAAACCGCGTGGATTCAAGAATTACGAAGAGATCATCTTCTCCAAACCTGTGAGCATCTTGGCATAAACGTAAGCGAAGCAAATACAGTTGACGAACTTCGTGCGGCATTACGCGAATTTGTTAAAAGTAAGACTCGGGAGCAAGTACCACCACAACAGAATCAGAACACAGCAGCGAATCAACCTCCAATCGATATGACCGAAGACACCCCCACCGTGAGACAAGTGCTGAAGGACATCGAGATCTTCGATAGCAGTGACCGAGGAAAGGTTTGTGATTTTATTCGCTCTTGCAAGTATGCACGTGAGATAATACGACCTGTAGATACGGGAAATCTATTGAAAGCTGTTCTGAGCACCCGAATCAAAGGTGCTCCGGCACGAGCTTTAGAATACAAATCAATTGACACCTGGAATGCACTGGAGGAAGAGCTGAAGTCGATGAGCATCGATACACGGACATTAGCTTCGTTACAAGTGGAATTCAGTAGCTGTAGACAACGTCAGAACGAGGACGCGAGGTCATATGGAACACGAGTCGAGAAACTAACTGCACAGGTAATCGAAGTAACGATGAAGGAAGCCGCGGAAGAGGATTCGAAATCGACGCTGGAACGCCAGGTCAGAAAACAAGCTGTCAATATCTTCATCAGAGGCTTGAACGACAAGCTGAGGATATTGGTCAAGAGCCGACGGTGTGAAAATCTTAGAGAAGCCATATCACTCGCGATAGAAGAAGAACGAGATTTAGGCCCCATTCGTGGATCGGATCGGGAACATAATCAACCGCGCAACAGCAGAGAAGGTAACAGAGGAAATAATTGCTACAACTGTGGGAAGACAGGACACCTAGCACGAGACTGTCGCTCAGCGAAGACAGGATCCAGTTATCCACAACGATTGCCGACACCAAGTAACTACGTAAGAAAAATTCAGGTAATTTGTCACTTTTGTAAAAAACCAGGGCACGTTATTAGAGACTGCAGAACTAGATTAGCCGAAGAAAATAGACAAGGCTACGAGAGGAATCGGGGACCTCCTAGAAGAGAGGAACGGGTCCAGCCAGGTCCTTCTAGAGACGCCAGCAGGCGAGACGAAGAGACTCCGGGAAACGAGGAACAGGCGCGGCGGACAGGCAACCGTATCGCGTCGTACCAGTAAATTGCCTAATAAACGGATCTAAACAGAAAAACCACGCAACGATCAAGGCAGATGAATTCAAGACGAGACACGGAACTATGCTATTAGATTCAGGAGCTGAGGTAAGCTTAGTAAAAGTTGGAAAAATTGACGGCGAAGTTATGGCTGAAGACGGTGTGATCACGCTCAGAGGAATAGGCGGAACACCGGTTACGACCTTGTGTAAGGTCACGTTGAATATAAGGGTTGGTGATAGGCACATATCGCACCTTTTTCACGCAGTTAAAGATGATTTTCCACTAGGAGCAGACGGTCTCTTAGGAGGCGACTTCCTCGAGAAGCATGACGTCGAGCTTAGATCTGGGAAATTCGCAAGATTGTACGGAACTACATGGAATTTAGGAGCCACAGGAGCTCACATATCGCTTGAACGAAGAAGCGAGAAGATAATCCGTGCAAAGACACGCGATGACGCGGAAGGCATCGTCGAAGGAATCGAGTTACAGCCAGGAGTATACCTAGGGAGTTGCATCACCAACGCAGTCGACGGTGAGTGCAAAGTCAGCATTTTGAATACGAACGATTATAATGTAGAACTGGAACAGCCGTGTGTACAAATAGTAGCACTAGGCCAAGAGCACACAGATATGACGCAAATGTATGCATGCCGGACGATGACACCGAGTAACGCGAGCCGAATGCAACAGCTGAGAGACAACCTACGTACGAGTCATCTGAATCGAGAAGAAAAAGAGAGCTTGTTAGATATTTGTGAAAGATTTCATGATGTATTTCATTTAGAAGGAGACTATCTGGGTTACACGAACGCAGCTAGTCACAGAATTACAACGAATCCAGATATCGCACCTATAAATTTAAGACCTTATAGACTTCCAGAGAAGCATAAGCAGGAGATAAACGAGCAGGTAGATAAAATGCTTGCCGACGGAATAGTCAGACAAAGCAAAAGTCAATGGAACGCACCACTGCTAGTGGTACCAAAGAAGGCGGACGCATCAGGAAAAACAAAGATGAGAGTCGTAGTTGACTTCCGTAAGGTGAACGAGGTTACTGTAGGAGACTCCTTTCCACTGCCTAATATCACGGAAATATTGGACCAGTTGGGTAAGGCAAAATATTTCTCTACATTAGATCTAGCATCAGGATTTCACCAAATTCCAATGGAAGAAGAGGATAAGTGCAAGACGGCATTTTCCACTTCACACGGTCATTACGAATACAATCGCATGCCTTTTGGACTGAAGAACGCACCCGCTACGTTTCAACGATTAATGAATACTGTACTTTCAGGAATACAAGGCCTTAGATGTTATGTCTATCTCGACGATATTGTCATACATGCTCCTAGTTTGCAGGAACATAACAAACGACTGGAAGAGGTACTGGAACGCTTACGACAGAATTCATTGAAGCTACAACCTGACAAGTGTGAGTTTCTGAGGAAAGAGGTTAACTTCTTGGGACACGTCATCACTAGAGACGGGATAAAAGCAGATCCAGAGAAGATCCGAGCAGTAGAGGAATTTCCAATTCCAAAGACTGTAAAAGATGTTCAAGGATTTCTGGGTTTGGCCGGATACTACAGACGATTCATACAGAATTTCTCAAGTTTAGCAAAACCGCTAACACATTTGCTGAAGAAAGAGGTAAAATTTAGATGGACTTCGAGGGAACAAGAGGCTTTTGAAAATTTGAAGAAGACGTTGACGACAGCACCAATTCTACAATATCCAGATTTCGAACAACCGTTCATCGTGACGACAGACGCATCCGACAAAGCCATCGGAGCAGTCCTGTCGCAAGGCATAATAGGAAGTGACTTGCCAGTAGCATACGCAAGTAGAACTCTAAATTCAGCAGAAGGAAATTACAGCACCACGGAAAAAGAATTATTGGCCATAGTCTGGGCAGTTAATCATTTCAGACCGTATGTATATGGTACCAGATTTAAGATTGTTACAGATCACAAACCACTCACATGGTTATTCGGAGTCAAAGATCCAGGATCACGACTCATGAGATGGCGACTGAAGCTGGAAGAATATGACTACGAGATCGAGTACAAAGCAGGCAAGGCTAACACCAACGCAGATGCCTTGAGTCGCATGTACGCAGTGACCAGAAGTCAACAGAAAGAAGAAGATGAATCGAACAACCGAGAACAAGAATATTCGGAGGAAGATCGGAACAGGATCATCTATGAGTATCACGACACACCATTAGGAGCACATCAAGGAGTTAATCGAACGATCGAAAGAATTCGGTTAAAACACGATTGGCCAGGATTACGGAAGGACGTCGAAGAACACATCTCGAGATGCGAGAATTGCCAGAAGAACAAACTTAGCAAGAAGACGAAGGCACCAATGGTCATCACCGACACTCCAAATCAACCGTTTGAGAAATGTGCATTGGATATCGTAGGACCACTGACAGAAACGGAACAAGGAAATAAATATATCCTCACGTTTCAAGATTGTCTAACCAAATTCAGTAAGGCAATACCCATTCCGAACCAAGAAGCTGACACTGTAGCCAAGGAATTTGCGACCAGGATCGTATGCGAACACGGAATACCACAGAGAATACTCACCGATCAAGGTACGAACTTTTTGAGTAACGTTTTTAAAAATACCTGTAAACTGTTAAAGATCGACAAGATTCAAACGACGGCCTATCATCCTGAATCCAATGGAGCCTTGGAACGTTCACATAGGACGTTAGCTGAATATCTGAGACACTACATCAACGAGGAACAGAGCAACTGGGACGAATGGTTACCATATGCTATGTTTGCATATAACACGACGCCCCACACTGCAACGAGATTTACGCCATTCGAGCTGGTGTATGGGCACCCAGCTGAACTACCAACATCGCTGAAGAAGGATCCAGAAACGACGTACACCTATGACGACTACGCATGAGAACTACGAGAGAGATTGCGAGCCAGCAATCTCATAGCCAAAGAAAATCTGCAACAAGCCAAAGAGAGGTCAAAAATCGAGTACGACCGACGAACCAAAGAAAAAGGGTTCAAGGTTGGCGATAAGGTACTCCTGTACGACGAAACTATACGCAGAGGACGATCGAAGAAGCTATTATCTCAATGGATCGGTCCTTCCACAATTTTAGAGGTAAATTCAGAAGTAAACTGTACCATAAAGGTAAAGAAGAAAACTCTTAGAGTACATGTAAATCGATTGAAACCTTTTATTGAATAATATAACTTGAGTATGAAATTTGAAACAACTCAGCTGATAGAAAAATGATATAGTAAATTGATTATACTAACCTAGCCTAAGAAACGATTATATAAAAAATATGTTAACGGGATACACTATGTAAACTACTAACCTAGATATAGCATAATAGGCAAGCGTACGCACAACGACGCAAGCCAGCAGATTTGTCTGATTTCAGAAGAAAATCCTAAGGGCTTTTCTCTCTAAGGGGGGAGGGATGTTGCAACCGGAGTATCAAGGTGTTGCAATCTAGATGTTTGAGCCACACTTTGGCAATACTATGGAATGTGCGAATACAAAGCCTTAGCGCAACCAACAACAAGTGCAGACGCAGCACGACCTCCTTAATGTAATAAATAAGCGATCACCGTAATACTCATGGTCAGAACATCGCGACCAGAAGCAAGACACGTTATATAGAGATTAGTACGATATTAGCAAAGCCTTTGTAAAAACTTCATATATTAAATAAACTTGAATTACTTTGTACGACTGAGTTCCAACTCTTAATTCGACAACGAACCTTCAAATAAATTAAAGTTGTATGAAAGATCTCAGGATCCCGATTACAACACACGTACAGAAATCATTGTAGCATTTGTCGTAAATGTGTCTCGACTTAGCAGGCAGTGTATTATTTGTCGCGATTTGGGCAGATTCGATTAATTCCGTAGGAATGTAATCATCGTCTAATTCACTTCCACTCATAGTAAATATAATACGTGTCGTCGATCGGAGCTCATGAACTGTACTGACTGAAGTGTATTAGTATTAGTTATTATATGCTATGACCTATGTGAATAGTCAAAAGTGAATAGGAGCGAGAGAGGACGCCGTCCGAGTCGCGACGCGCAACGGCATGTTTTATCAGCGTTGTCAACAGATGTAAAAAGTTTTGTTATTGAGAAATAATTGACATAAATGATTATTATCGAAAAATGGCTCATTTTAGAAATTTTTCATTTGACGGACCTACGTTCGTAAAATGATTATTGTTACGGACATAGATCCGTAAAATAATCATTTTACGGACCTATGTCCGTAAAAAATATCATTTCACGGACCTATGTCCGTAATAAAAATTATTTTACGGACCTATGTCCGTGAAAAACTATTTTACGGACCTATGTCCGTAAAATAATTATTTTACGGACCTACGTTCGTGAAAAATCATTTTACGGACTGAAAACGGGCCGTAAAATTGAATTTTACGGCTATGATACCAAAAAACATATTATTTATTCTTTTGTTTTGTTTTGCGACTTTTCTCTAACATGTGGGAGACGAGGCCCAGCCGACGGCTAAGAGACTGTGACACAGACACACCACTACCGACGCAAGACGTTCCAGTATCGACTGTTTGGATCCTACTCGACGAACGCCACCCAAAAGCTTCGGAGGATAGTAGTGGCCACGCTACCTCCTGCTATTGATCTAGAGGACACGGGGGAGTGACAAGGGCATTCTACAACGGGGGATATCGGTGGTGGAAGAGATTCCCGCCACCAAGAAGAGCCTGCAACCCGTGAGCCTCCGACGTAGCGAGCTAAAATCATCGTGGCGAACTGTGAATTACGCGCGTGGCGACCACCGGTCGCCATGCTTAAGGGATCCTTCGGTCGATACAAAAATCGATATTTAGCCGTAACACGAGGGCGCTGATTATCGGCGCCATGCGGTCTAGAAACACTCTGCGTTAGACTAGCGTCATAAGCACTCGTGCACTAGATTGTCGCTTGGTTATTCTTATTGAGACATTTCGTTTAAGCCCCGTGGGCAGTTTAGTTCTTTTATTTTATTGAATCGTGTGGGTGTCTGAGGAGAGTGTGCGATCACCTTCGAGGGTGTTTTGTCGAGCCGAAGATGGATTTTAGCCAAGAGAAGGCTTCCTTTCTCGCGTGGCTGGAAGACGGTAAGCGTTAGCCATTCTTACCCATGCTAATTTGAATTCGGCAACGGCCGTCAGCCATATTGCCTTGAGCAGCCACGAGGCTAATTAATATTTTTGGAATCGAATTAAACCGATCTCCGAAGGGTAGGCCGTCACCAGTGTCCCCGTAGAGTAGAGATTATCGTTCGAGTCATTATTTTGTGGAGAAATATCGAGTATTGTATGGTTTATTAAGTTCGGGTTTGATGCCGGTCGTACACGAGTGCGACAAGAATAGTCTCAGTCAGTCACTGTCGCTCTCTCTTCCTCCTGTGGGGAGGGACGCAGCTAGATATTATTGAAACTTCGAGTGTTTGTTTTTCGGGTTCGAGTCAATGAATAAATTCTGTTAATTATTAGTCGCGTTATTCGCAGAGTTAGGTTAAGTTAGTCTTAGTAAGATCTTGTAAATATTACTACTTTGATCAATTTCATATTTTCTATTCTTTAGTAAGAACCGAAGGCTCACCCCTTGTAAATAATAGCCTGTTAATTAGCTGTAAGTTCTACTCGTGGAGTATATTTAGCGTTTTAGTTGAGATATTGTCCCACGAGGACCTAGTTTGTCGAGTTATTTAACTTTTGCATGATTTTTCCTTGTTATTGCTATCCGACGTGGAAGCTAGTAGTTTATTAGATATTGTAAAGCTCGTCAAACGTGGCCAGGTCGCCTATATACGGACTGTGGCTGTCCTTTATACGAGGGGAATTCTCCCTGATTGTTCAAATTATTATTTCTATTTCTTTTCTATTATTTTTTTTTATTATTGAATAAATTCTATTTTTCTTTTATTAAATTTACACGCCCGAGTCGTTATTTTACGTCCCGCTAATCCTTCACATAATCCCGACCCCTCTCCGCGGTACTGTAGCTAGCCGACGGTTATTATTTTGTTTAGATTTCTGAAATCGGCGGTTATCCGCCTGGCGCCCAACTTTTGCTGTTTCTTGGTTTTCTTTTGGCCAATTTTCGAGTGGATGGTTCTTGGAGGCTAGTATCCGGTCTGGTTTCGAGGACTAATATGGGGAACTCCACCAATTATAGGTAAACGATCCGGGGTCAAAAATTCGATTTGTCTGCAATTTTGATATCTCATAGTGTGTATTGAGATGTAAAATTCCACCAAGTTTTAGACCTTTAGGCCTTACCGTTCAGGAGAGACGCGTTGATTAGTCTTTCAACTTTGAGCACATTCACTTTTACATTCGAATTTTTATCCTATCTCTATCGCAAAAAAGAGAATTTGATCAAACGTGTTTTATATGTAAAAATGTCTGATCTTTCCGAATATCAAATTCATTTCAAGCTAGATTCTCAAAAATGGTGAAAAAAAACACGTTTTTTTGAAAAAAAAAACGTGTTTTTTCAATGTTTCCCATACTTTATTTCAAATTTGATATTTTGATCTGAAAGCTTGCAGTTTTTCATCAGAGAAACTGATTTCTATTTTGGGTGCTCGAAATGGGATCAGGCGGGAGCTGCATTTATATTTCAATATTTGTGGCAGAAGCCTCGAGCACAGACTTTTCGTGACGGCTCACCTACGGAGATCGTGACCAATGTACAGTCATCCACACGCAGCGCCGACCAATCACCGCTATGTGTGAGCGATCGTGGCGCCTGTAGGTGAGGCCGAACACGGCACACGGCAGTCTGTGCTCTATAGGCTTGGTTTGTCGTCTATCACGCAGCCTGCCGCGAGTGACAGCGGCACAGCGCATTGGATTCACCAGTGTATAGATGTCACTGCGATCTATAAGCAAAGCAACGCGCGCATTCTCGTGTACGGTTGTACAGTGTCAGTTTGAGATTCGAATGTATGTAATTACAGTGAATTTTTAGTTAGCAATGGCCAGCTTACCAAAGAAGAGAGTATGTTTTAATCCATTCGGATTACCTTCTTCACGTAAGTACTTGTATATGCTTTTACTAATAACTTACGAATAATGTCTGTTTCGAAATTCACTGTCATAGGGTAAGTCCGGTATAGTTTCCCCAGCGTGATAGTTTATAACTTCATGTTTTATTGTTATGTAATGACAAATTATATTACGCTTGCATAGGAATAATACTGTTCTAAACTTTTAATGTCCGTTTAATGCAAAAAAAAATGAACATATCAATATACTCAATACTCAAAATTGCTATTAAACTTCTTGCAAGCGTGGGGCAACTATATCGGACTTACCCTAAGTAAAATACCTTATTTAACTTATTTTTATCAATTGCTCAGGGTTCACCTTTGGTTTATTTCTCTAGATTGTACAAGTGTACAAGATTTGCGAAAATTTTCTCCAAATGAGCTTTGGAAATTTGAAACTGCTACTGAACAATCTTTTCTATGCTCGCAATGCAGAAAACAAGTCATTTCGTTTACGCCCATACTGAACGACGACGAGATTCAAAAGTCTACCTCACAATTGTCGTCTTTATTCGCAATGTCTAGTCAATCTGACGGGTTCAGTCCTAGTACCCAAGGGAGTGAGTCAATATGTGAAACCATCGATGTGACACTAGGAATAAGTCCTGTAAAACGAGCAAGGTAACATTCATAAATCAAACTGCATTCTTCTGCTACAATTTTTTACTCGTCCACACTTGCATGACAACTTATAGATTACGGATAAAACATTACGCTGTAACCAAGTTCAAAGAGATCGAAGGCGCCGTAAAGTCTAAATTTACAACTGATTTCGGAATCGCACCTGAAAGACCGGAAGACGAAGCTCTTGAAGAACACGCATATATGGTTTCAAAAATTAAAGAATCCATCGACGAAGAAACTTCGAGGTTTGGAAGCTTTGAAACTGGTTGCAATGAAATATTTTTATTTTAATTTTGATTTAAAGCAGTACATTTAACAATGCATTTGAAAATTCTCATTTTTATCACAGAGCCAGAAAAATAAAACTTCTAACACTTTTGCCACCAAAGTGGAGTGTTGATCGAGTTCAAAGCGAAACCGGGGCCTCACGTTATTTAATTAAAAAATCTGGACAACAAGATGGAATACAAGACGGGGAGACTTCACGAAAAGCTGGCCATGCGTCATTAGATACTAATACTCAATTGTTAGTACAGCAATTCTATGAGAATGATGAAAATTCTAGACAATTGGCAGGGATGAAAGACTGTATTTCAGTTAAAAACCCGGATGGTACGGAATCGAAAATGCAGAAAAGATTGGTTCTAAGTAATCTGAATGAGTTGCATGCTGAATTTAAAGAAAAAAATCCAGACATCAAAATAGGATTTTCTAAATTCGCAAGCTTGAGACCCAAATATTGTATCTTAGCAGGAGCCAGTGGTACACATTCCGTGTGCGTGTGTACTATTCACCAGAACATAAAACTGATGCTCGAAGGTAATTGCAACGTTTTATCATTTCAATTGTTTTTTCTTGTTTATTTTCTTTATTTCCTTGTTTATTTTCTTTTTTTCTTTTTTTTTTCTTTTTTTTCTTTTTTTTTTTCTTTTTTTTCTTCTTCATTCAGGTTGTGAGTTTTCTAAACTGTTCAATTATTGGGACAGCGAGACAATGGAAGTTCCAACTTATCGAAACCTACTTAAGAGTATGGTGTGTGAGAATTCAAAAGAGGACTGTTATAGCCAAAGATGCGAGTCTTGTCCAGGAGTGCACAAAATCTCAGAAGCTTTTTACAAAAAATTCGACGAAAATGGAATTGAAGAAGTTGAATATAAAATGTGGAAAACGGCTGACCGCTGTACGATAGTTTCCACTACATGCGCTGCGTATGAATTTATCGATAAATTATGCGAAAATTTGCAAAAGTTGTTGTACCATGATTTTATAGCAAAGGCTCAAAATCAATTTTATAGTAAACTGAAAAACAGTTTGGAAGCAGGGCAATTTGTGGTTGTACTAGACTTTTCAGAAAATTACGCATTCACTGTACAAGAAGCAGCTCAGGGCTTTCATTGGAATAATCAGCAGGCCACAGTTTTTCCAATAGTCGTTTATTACATAGCGGATGGAGTAACTCAACATTTGTCGTACGTGGGAATTTCCGATTGTTTGAAACATGACGCAATAGCTGTGTACATGTTTCAAACCGCACTCATTGAATTTTTGAAAACCGCATTTGCATCAGTGGATAAAATATTTTATTGCTCTGATGGCGCGCCTCAACAATTTAAAAACAAAAAAGCCTTTATAAATCTGGCCCATCACATGATAGATTTTGATGTTCGGGCAGAATGGCAATTTTTCGCTACCGCGCACGGTTAGGGTCCCTGTGACGGTCTTAGGGGTACGATCAAACGGCTTGCAAGACGTGCAAGTCTTCAGTCAGGGACCAGACAACAGATTTTGCAACCCCAAGAGTTATATGAATGGGGACGCTGCAATTTGAAAAACACAAGTTTCGTTTATTGCACTACAAATGACTACCAAAAATACGAAACAATCTTAGAACCAAGATTCACGAAAGCAGTAGGGGTGAAAGGCACTCAGTCGTTTTATCATGTAGCTCCAAGTGAGTCATTAAATATACTATTATGTAAAAAATTTAGCACTTCTACAAATGTAAATAAAATGAAAATACTTCGCTGAACAAAACAAAATTTTTTATACATTTAATAAACCTAAATGCAGCTCCCGCCTGATCCCATTTCGAGCACCGAAAATAAAAATCAGTTTCTCTAGTGAAAAACTGAAAGTTTTCAGATAAAAATATCAAATTTGAAATAAAGTTTGGGGAACGTTGAAAAAACACGTTTTTTTTCACCATTTTTGAGAATCTAGCTTGAAATGAATTTCATATTCGGAAAGATCAGACATTTTCACATAAAAAAACAGTTTGATCAAATTCTCTCTTTTGCGATAGAGATAGGATAAAAATTTGAATATAAAAGTGAATGTGCTCAAAGTTGAAAGACTAATCAACGCGTCTCTCCTGAACGGTAAGGCCTAGAGGTCTAAAACTTGGTGGAATTTTACATCTCAATACACACTATGAGATATCAAAATTGCAGACAAATTGAATTTTTGACCTCGGATCGTTTACCTATAATTGGTGGAGTTCCCCATATAATATAATACACGCGGTTAAATCATATGTTATTTATTTATGGTTATACTATACAGTGTTGAGTATTATACGTATATTCAGCAGCTATATGATCATTTCAATCTCTTTTAAAAGTATCAACTAAGGGACTAACATATATATTGATGTCAACGAACATGAGCATACATTTTGTGCAAATTTCACGAAGCGAGCAACATGTGATCGGACCTCTCTTAACTGCTGTTAGAAAATTGGAATGAGATATATTCAATGGACTGTTCTTCACTATAACATCGTTGCTTTGCATCAGTTCTTGTCCTAAAATAACAAAATGTTTCTCATCCAATCCTGCCAGCTGTACACATAATAACCGATCAATCTCTATAAATCTGCCATCTATTAATTTTGCTACACAATTCTCCCGCTTCTTTAGCCGTTGGTATGTTTTACAATGGTATATTATATTTTTCCATATAAATCGATTGAAACTTGTAGCTTGAATAGCCGAATTTCGAAGGATATCTCCAACTGTATCACGTCCCAAAATGTTTTCAATTATAATTAATATTTGTGGGGATGCTACAAACAGCTCTGCTACTCCGAAAATTACCAGGTCGTTATCTAATTCCCGAGAGCATTTTTGAATGCAATATTCGTCACCCATGAGTTTCCCAAAAAGCTTTACTGCAGGTGCAAATGAGTTCTCATTAAAAACTGTCGGCCATACTTTTTGAAGATAGCATGTCAGTTCGTATGTCCGGAAAATCTGATTTATAACAGATTGTGTTCCGTTGAAGAGTCGAACTAGCACTCCGTTGCCATGTTCATACATGAATGCCGAGCTCGCCCATGGCGAACCCCAATCCTCGACGTAAGTCGGCATATGCAACAGTAAGTGCACGTTAAAGGATAAATGTTCTTTTCCATATAAGAGTTCTGCCTGTTTCACAAATGTATGCAAGGCCAACTTTGACGTAGCAATATCCGATGAAGTTGCTTTATTCTTTAATGGTGACTGAAAAGCAAAAACTAGTAAGAACCAATGTTGAAAATACTTTTCTGGTAGAATTCCTCGTAAAACTGGCAACGAGTAGTACAGAAAAAACGTGCGCCACTCTGAAGCTTTCCATAAAGCTCGTTTATCTATCCTGGAGGGAGTTCTGCTGATTTCTGACGTTGGTGTCATGCTCATCAGGCGTTGCGATATTTCGTTTGATCTCAGACCTATATACCTCGGAGAATTAGAGTATTTACTGTTAAACCAAAGCTCGCATATAGCACGAACTACTCCTAGAAGAACGGCATGCATATAATCCGGAACAAATGATCGTATGATATCGAAAATTTGGAGCACTAGTAACACAGAAAACCCCTTGACTCCATTAACAGGTTTATTTTGCAGCAAAGCACTTTCAGCATACTCCTGAACCTGTCTCGCATTCCGCGATTCACCAATTACAGGTGTATAGATTCGAACAAAACCCTTTACCTTTTCAACTGTCTCACCTTCGTTAAGACAATATGGACATCCGAAACGGCCGTTGAATTGAACCATATTTTGTAACTGAAATTGGAATAGAAAATCACAAGGCTTTATTTACCAATCTGGTGAGTGACTGCACTGCCGTGCTAAGCACAAAGGTGGTGACTGCATTTTTGGCCATCTTGAGATATTGACAGTTTGCAATTTTCAATTTTCACAGAAATTAAGAATTATATTTAAAGTCGAATGGTTTTAAAATTTGATTTGAATCGAAAAGATGAAAGCTTATATTATTCGTTACTGTTGTATTAATATTACTAATAAATACGGCTAATTGTTCTAGTAATTGACAACTTCAACGAAGATACGGCAACTTTAATAGAGTAATTTTATTATGAAAAAATGAATTAGAATGTTCAATAATATGATGAAAATATTCATCGATTGTTATTATACCATCTCCCAGCAAACCAATACATAACTGATACATAACTGTAAGAGCACATCCAGAGATCGGAGTGATGTAACATAGTTATGTCTCTGATATGGGACATATCTTTAAAATGTAACATATCGTTTACATAACATAAGATGCATGAATGATACGTAATATTGAGGGCATCACGAAGTAACAATGTAATATAACAAAGTTACGTAGAGGAGAAATAACATAACTTCAATTCCGTGATGTATCATGTACACTTGGGGTCATTAATTATGAGACGGCTAGTTTTCTGGACAAAACATTTATGTTGGCAACACAAAATAAACTCACAGCGCTACATAGTAGGCCGATCGTGAAGCTTAGTCAATCTCACTAAATATCACATACCTCGTGACAGTCCCGATAGCCAAAAAAGGAGAGTAATAAATTATGACAGTCGAATCTAACCTAATACCTACTGTGACGTGGATTTTATTTGATCCTCGGATCTGGACCGGATAACCAGTCTCCGAGAACCATCCACTCGACAATTGGCCAAACACTGAGAATAAAAAAAAGATATTGGGCGCCAGGCGGGTAACCGCCACTTTCAAAAATCTAAACAAAATAACAACCGTCGGCTAGCTACAGTACCGCGGAGAGGGGTCAGGATTGAATGAAGGATTAGCGGGACGTTAAATAACGACTCGAGCGATTGAATTTAATAACAGGAAAATAGAATTTATTCAATCAAATAAATTATAGAACAGAAATAGAAATAATAATTTGAACAATCGGGGAGAATTCCCCTCGTATAAAGGACAGCCACAGGCCGTGTATAGGCGACCTGGCCACGTTTGACGAGCTTTACAATATCTAATACACTACTAGCTTCCACGTAGGATAGCAATAACAAGGAAAAATCATGCAAATGTTAACTAACTCGGAAAACTAAGTCCGCGTGGGACAATATCCCAACGGGAACGCTAAATAAACTACACGAGTAGAACTTACAACTAATTAACAGACTAGTATTTACAATGGGTGAGCCTTCGGCTCGTATTAAAGAATAGAAAATGAGAAATTGATCAGAGAAGTAATATTTACAGGAGCTTACTAAAACTAACTTAACCTAACTCTGCGAATAACGCGATAATTATTTAATTAGAATTCTTTATTGACTCGAACCCGAAAAACAAAGACTCGAAATCTAAACACTAACTAGCTGTGTCTCTCCCTACAGGAGGAAGAGAGAGCGACAGTGACTGACTAGGACTATCTCTGTCGCACTCGTGTGCGACACGTAGCACACCCGAACTTAATAAACCATACAATACTCGATATTTCTCTACAAAATAATGACTCGAACGATATTCTCTAATACACGGGGACACTGGTGACGGCCTACCCTTCGGAGATCGGTTCAATTCGATTCCAAAAATATTAATTAGCCTCGTGGCTGCTCAAAGGCAATATGGCTGACGGCCGTTGCCGAATTCAAATTATCCTGGGTAAGAATGGCTAACGCTTACCGTCTTCCAGCCACCTGAGAAAGGAAGCCTTCTCCTGGCTAAAGTCCATCGTCTACTCGACAAAACACCCTCGAAGGTGATCGTGCACTCTCCTCAGACACTCCCACGATAAAAAAAAAAGAACTAAACTGCCCACGGGGCTCAAAATGCAAAATAGTACATTACGTAACGAGTGCGGGAGACACCTATGCGCACGTGTTGCGTATACTATTTTCCCTGACGAGTTGTGCAAAATTCGACAACACCGGCAATCTGACGGGGGGTGCAGGGGGCGAAGCCCTCGCCGGGGGGTTGGGGTGGCGGAGCCCCCCCACTATATAAAATCGAATTAAAAATTCATAATTGAACAAAAAGACTTTCATTAAAAATAAGATTTCAGAGATTTATTCAGGAGTGCAATAGCAAGAAGTATATACCTATATGTACCTATATATACCTATATATACCTGTATATACCTATATGTACCTATATGTACCTATATATACCTATATATACCTGTATATACCTATATGTACCTATATGTACCTATATATACCTATTTGTACCTAAATATACCTAGATATACCTATACGAGGTATATATACCTATATGTACCTATATATACTTATATATACCTATACGAGGTATATATACCTATATATACCCATATACCTATATATACCTATATATACCTGTATATACCTATATATACCTGTATATACCTATATGTACCTATATGTACCTATATATACCTATATATACCTGTATATACCTATATGTACCTATATATACTTATATATACCTATACGAGGTATACATACCTATATATACCTATATATACCTATATATACCTATATATACCTATATATACCTATATATACCTATATATACCTATATGTACCTATATATACCTATACATACCTATATGTACATATACCTATATATACCTATATGTACCTATATATACCTATATATACCTAAATATACCTATATATACCTAAATATACCTATATATACCTATATATACCTATATATACCTTTATATACCTATATATACCTATATATACCTAATGTACCTATATGTACCTATATATACCTATATATATATAGATATATGAATATATGAAATATTTGTATTTTGCGCACGCGAAATTCATTTTGCGCACGCGAATTTCATTTTGCACCCGCGAACCTATTTTGCACCCGCGAATTCTATTTTGCACACGCGAACCGCATTTTGCGCACGCTAACGGAATGAGTGAGGGAATCTGGCATTTTGCGCACGCAAACGAGTACACAAAATCGAATTCTGCACACGGCGTTAGGGAAAGATACTTTACGAAACAGTTGTCAGTACGCAAACACACGAGTGCTTATGACGCTAGTCTAACGCAGAGTGACTAGACCGCATGGCGCCGGTAATCAGCGCCCTCGTGTTACGGTCAAATATCGATTTTTGTATCGACCGAAGGATCCCTTAAGCATGGCGACCGGTGGTCGCCACGCGCGTAATTCAAAGTTCGCCACGATGATTTTAGCTCGCTACGTCGGAGGCTCACGGGATGCAGGCTCTTCTTGGTGGCGGGAATCTCTTCCACCACCGATATCCCCCGTTGTAGAATGCCCTTGGCACTCCCCCGTGTCCTCTAGAGTAATAGCAGGAGGTAGCGTGGCCACTACTATCCTCCGAAGCTTTTGGGTGGCGTTCGACGATTAGGATCCAAACAGTCGATACTGGAACGTCTTGCGTCGATAGTTGTGTGTCTGTGTCACAGTCTCTTAGTCGTTGGCTAGGCCTCGTCTCCCACATGTTAGAGAAAAGTCGTAAAACAAAACGAAAGAATAAATCATATGTTCAACAGTCTTTAGTCGGTCACGGTCGCCTCTCGGAAATTCTGTCGGACCTCGGGGTCTATCTACGCATTTTCTCCTTTTCATTCACTCCGCTAAGGTCGTTTAAGGGGTGAGGAGCCTGTCGTAACATGCAATGTTACACTACTAACCTAATAACCTATAGATTGACGTGTGAATCAGTTGGAAAATAATTGTAATTCATAACTTCCCCCTCGAAGAATACAAACGGGCGAAAGTTTATGTTTTCAATCTTTTCAAGTGATGACAGAAGAAATTGTAACCTGAAAATTTACGGTAAGTTGATTTGATAAAAATACAATCGAATGAGAAATGCAAGTTACGCTGTCCCTGACAAACAAGATTCTTTGTTGATTTTGCGTGTGAAACCATATCCAGGACTAGATTCTAGATCATTGAGACTATCGTGTAACTCATTAATACTTCTTGACTGATACAATACATTTATCAAACACAGACTGAACCCTGCAAGAACCACCCGTCGAAACAGGCAAATAGAGGAAACATTCAGGTACAGAAAAACGGAAGGAGTCAGCTTGTACTAATCCAGAGATGAAAGGAGCTGGTTTTGGTCGACTTGTAGTGGGGAATTTGAATGCGTTCTGCGGCGACTACTTGTCTTTCACATTCTAAACTCTGGCCATTCTTAGACTGAGACTTAAAATACTATCGGAGACGACTGCTTGCTTCTTATAATGTAAAATTCAGGACTTTAATAATTCTTTGGACGCTGACTTGGAATACCTACTACGACGACTACTCGTCTATTACAGAATTACATTTTCAAAACAATTCTTAGATTATTAAATTTTAGACTCTATCAATACCTACATCACCGACTTTGAATACTCGCTCAGGCCGCTTTTAGCCTAAAATCATATGATAACATAATGTGCCAAAATATGCTGCAAGTTGACCGAGACTATCGTGTAACTCATTAACTACTACTTTACTGATACTAGACATTGACCAAACCTAGACTGAACTCCTGAAGAACCTGAACCTGCACACCCGTTGAAACAGTCAAAGAAAGGAAACAGAAGTGGATATACGCTTGAAGGCTGCAAGGAATTTGGTTAGTTTCTAGAAAGAGCCTTTTAAACAGCTCCAAAAATTGACTTGTGATTGGGCAGGGGGAGACCGCCGGAAGAAAGACATGAAAGAAAGCAGCCATTGGAACAAAGACCTGAAATAGCCATTTGGATTACTAAAATAATACTAAATAGCAATATAATAGCGTAATATTAGCAGCATCATATTAGCAGCGAGATTAGCAAAGCCACGAACCTAGTCGAGGTCATATCTCGTCATTGTTATTTATGACCAGCGTGTTGTCACGTGCACCAAAATTTTTTAACTTTTATTTTTATTAATAAGACATTAAAATAATAAATGTTTAGAATACTTATAATAATAATTCATGAATGTATGGTAATATAGATATATTATTTTCATTGACGAGAAAGATATGATTTGATATTGAATACAATATTCAATTAATTAAATAAAAAATTCAGATGACTAACTAATTTATTTTTATAATATTATCCAGATTATAATTTTTGAAGTTTTAATCTTTGAATAATAATTGAAGAACATGGACTGGTAGTAGGTATCCATTTCTATTGAAACGAATTGCAATAAGAAGAATCATCCATGTAAATATTTCAAATTTTCTAAATTCATGACTGTGAATAGTATATGTGATAATGAAGTGATAGTATTGAAATGTGATCGTCAACTTTGGAAAGTGAATAAATAATCAGCTGGAACATAAAATTTTCTTGCACGCATTTTTATTTATTCCGCTTATAGTTGAGGATTTTACATTATAAGGAGCGAGCAGTCGTCTCTGATAGTATTTTAAGTCTCAGTCTAAAAATGGTCAAAGTTTAGAATGTGAAAGACGAGTAGTCGCCGGAGAAGGCATTCAAAGTCCCCACTACGATTCTACCAAAACCAGCTCCTGTTATATCTGGATAAGTACGAGCTGACTCCTTCCGTTTCTCTGGAGCTGCATGTTTCCTTTCTGTGCCTGTTTCAAAGGGTGTGCAGGTTTAGGTTCTTCAGGAGTTCAGTCTGGGTTTGATCAATGTCTAGTATCAGTAAAGTAGTAGTTCATGAGTTACACGATAGTGTCGGTCAACTTGGAGCATATTTTGGCACATTATGTTATCATATGATTTTAGGCTAAAGGCGGCCTGAGCGAGTATTCAAAGTCGGTGATGTAGGTATTGATAAAGTCTCAAATTCAATAATCTAAAAATTGTTAGTTTTAAAAATGTAATTCTGTGATAGACGAGTAGTCGTCCTAGTAGGTATTCCAAGTCAGCGTCGAAAGAATCATTAAAGTCCTGAATTTTCCATTATAAGAAGCAAGCAGTCGTCTCCGATAGTATTTTAAGTCTCAGTCTAAGAATGGCCAAAGTTTAGAATGTGAAAGACGAGTAGTCGCCGCAGAACGCATTCAAATTCCCCACTACAAGTCGACCAAAACCAGCTCCTTTCATCTCTGGATTAGTACAAGCTGACTCCTTCCGTTTTTCTGTACCTGAATGTTTCCTCTATTTGCCTGTTTCGACGGGTGGTTCTTGCAGGGTTCAGTCTGTGTTTCATAAATGTCTTGTATCAGTCAAGAAGTATTAATGAGTTATACGATAGTCTCAATGATCTAGAATCTAGTCCTGAACATCGTTTCACACGCAAAATCAACAGTGAATCTTGTTCGTCAGGCACAGCGTAACTTGCATTTCCTAATTTAATTGTATTTTTATCAAATCAACTTACCGTAAATTTTCAGGTTACAATTTCTTCTGTCATCACTTGAAAAGATTGAAAACATAAACTTTCGCCCGTTTGTATTCTTCGAGGGGAAAGTTATGAATCACAATTATTTTCCAACTGATTCACACGTCAATCTATAGGTTATGAGGTTAGTAGGTATTAGGTTAGAATCGACTGTCATAATTTCTTCCTCTCCTTTTTTGGCTATCGGGACTGTCACGAGTTATGTGATATTTATTGAGATTGACTAAGCTTCACGATCGGCCCACTATGTAGCGCTGTGGGTTTATTTTGTGTTGCCAACATAAATGTTTTGTCCAGAAAACTAGCCGTCTCATAATTAATGACCCCAAGTGTACATTACATGAGACCCACAAGTGATACATAAAATTGAAAGCATCTTCAGGGATCCGGAAATATAACATAGTTACATACATGGGACATAATATTTCTGCAAATATGACATGTGTCGTATATATAACATCAGACCCATGGATGATACGTAACAGAGATGGCAACACCAGGGAACAGAGTCACATAACATAATAACATCTATGATACGTGCAATATCTTTAGTTCTGCAATTAAAACATCGCAAAATAGGATATCCGTATCTGCTGGCGATAATTTCTGAAACGTATGTAAGTGACTAACATGATAGTACGCATCAATCGAGGCATAAACGCTTCAGAGCTGTTAGATAGCGAGATCGAAAATATAGAGACATCTGGCAATATTCACTACACGATACTGTGGTGTAGTGGCGAGAGCGTGCGACTACTAATCCAATCGAGTCCGAGCGATCATGGTTCGAGCCCGGGTTAGGTCAAAATAATGATGTCGTCTTGAATGAACTAAAAATGCGTTTTAATCTATCTGTGGTTGATTATAAATTGTTACTATGTCATATATACACCATAGATGATGGAAATTAGTAATAATAACGGCTTTTTATTCAGCTTTTCCAGTGTGATAGTTAATTGTATCAGATGCATCTCCAATATGTATCTGATACATCTTTTAACATGTCTTTGATATATCTTTGATATGTGTATGATATATTGGTGAGCCGTCGCTGATATGTATCACCAGCACATATCTAATACATTGATGATACATCCAATGTTGCTGACATCGTGCTGTACCAGTCACATACTTTCTTATGAGTTTGATACATAACGTGTAACATTCGTTACATAATATATACGTATTTGATACATATTTTGGTTTGCTGGGCTTAGAGTCATAACTCGTTTTTGACGAAAAAGTCAGTTACCACCTTTGTGCTAAGCACGGCAGTGCACAGTGCCCATATTTTATGTTACAATTATACCTTTGGCCTAGCGACAGAGTCCACTGAAGCATTCAAACAGTGCACTTTCACAGTAACATTATCTTAGCCAAGAAAAGAACAAGTGATTCCCTCATTGTGCAAGACATTCAATTCTTCTATGAATGGCTTGAGAAAAACATCCATGCGAGGAGAGCCGTCACCAATCCAAAGACCTGCTAAAATCATATTGTTCTTTCGAACAGTATATGGCAGTTCGTTAATAGATATTTGTATCGGCCACAATGATTTGTTGGAAGATTTGAATACGCTTGCGCCGTCTGTATTCCACTGCAGCGTTATATCATTCTCTCCAAACATAGCGCTATTAACTAGGCGTTGATACAGTCTTCCAGATGTAACATCACTACTTCCATTTGGTCTTCGATTAAGGTGCTTGGCAACGTTATCATCAGTCAAAATATCTTTAATTCTTTCGGATATATTGTTGGTGAAAAAATATTTCCCTTCTCGATGCAGTTTCTTTCTAGTAGATGTAACTCCACATGCACAGTTGACTTCTTCATTCCTCAATATTCAAATATTCATCACAGGAACTGCAGAAAAAATGTTGCTGTTTTGATCCCTTAGGAAACTTCTTCTTAAACAAATACTTGGAACTGTAAACCATTTGAGGCATGTGACAGTTAACCAAATACAAAAGATCGTCCAAACTCTTATCAGGGAGAGAATATCACAGAAGAAAAGACATTATGAGGAGCTCGCTTTCACGTCGAGTAATTCTTGCACCATTGTAGAGTGGCTTTTGGTCTTGATCATCAACAGCCTCATCATCTGACTCGTCTTCTGTATCTTCATCTTGATCAATTTCATCGTTATCACCATCGTCCACCTTAATGTATATATATATGGGCAAATCTCTGAAACCTCGAATTTTTTCAAGGAATTTTTTTTCATATTTAATTCTTGAGTACATGCCTGAAATTTTGAGTGTACGTCCCGTCAGCTGTTAGAATACAGAATCTAACGTGGTGCAACGTTTTGAAGCAACGCACCAATCGTTATCAACGTTTTTTCAAGACATCTCCAAAACCATCGGAAAAAAATGAAAATAAACGTTTTTTCTTCTAATCAAATTTTTTGTATGAAAGCGCATTCTTTTAGGAGCAAAATGATTCCAGGATCGGTCTGCTCCGATGGATACTTGCGGAGATAAGAATTTTCAAACATAGCGATGCAACAGCGATTTACAAAAATTAACATAGCTCTAACTCCGCCATTTAAAAATTTTTTTCGAAATCTTTGAAGTTGTATTCTTTTTTTTATAGTACCAAAGATATTTTGAATTGCGCAAAGTTCCGTGACTTGACGGTTTTTTTTTTTGAGTGAGGTGACATGGATCCGCTCACCTAACGCGTGTAATTGAATGATCTTGGATGTTCCGCATTTACTTTTCGCTCTGTAACTTCTTGAATAATTGTTAAGGAGATGGTGCGGGTGATTTTTGATTCAATAGTATACTAAACAGTAGTGCACATATCGCGTCGCTAATGCCATAAGGTCGTAAGCGCCAAAAAAAAAAATTTCCCTATTTTTGGTATCAAAATCTTTTTCATGCCATATAACATCATTTGGTCATATCCGCAGAAAAAAATTTTTTTTGGCGCTTACGACCTTATGGCATTAGTGACGCGATATGTATTTGGCTAGATTTTTCATGAGCAAACGATGTGCCAATAAAAAGTATGCGTTTTTACTTCGGCGCACGTATTGTCTACTTTTCAATAAGTTGTATTTTAACTACCCCCTCATGCGAGCACATAATCCTGTCACGTCTAGATTTACTTCTTTTGTGCCCTAGAACACGATTGATGTTGTCTGATAACGATTTCAGGTACGCACCAACCACGATGCGCTATCAAAGTCATAAATATTACAAGTTCAAAAAAGTAGTGACACCACTTTGACTCTTCACAACTTTTCTCCTATTGTGAGCACATACTTCTAACATTTAGCATTTCATTCTGCTCTCTTAATGCTTTCAATTCATTAGCAATTCAAACATCGCCAACTAATGCACCAAATTTTACAGCATTAAACTAAAATAAAAATGAGGGAGTGACATCTTCAAATGTGCCAATTTCGCTATTTTATATGTATATTATATGCATTTTTGACTTGAAAATTTGAGCGCTAGGATTTTTTTTTGTATTCACATGAGCTATACAACATATACAACCAGATTTTCCACTGATCAATGATTAAAAATGATGTATTAGTCTAAAGAATGCGGAGTGACACAGAAATTCGAGGTTTCAGAGATTTGCCCACATATAAAACATGAATTATATTAGGATTTGGCATAATCTGATATTACATATTTTCTCTCGATAATTTCATATTCCATATGCATATGGGCGTTTCTAGCGAAAATGTCATTTTTCGGTCCCTCGAGGTTTTTAACCCGTGCCAACGTATGAATTTGAATTCCTACAGCATGAGCTGTTACATATGAGTGTAATGTGACCGGAAAACAACTCTTCATAATGATTCCTAGATACCTCACATTACAGCGTCTCTTGGAAAGACGCGAAGTGTTCTTGAGCAACGTATGTCCCGACGCACAGATTTATTGCTTCTGCTGTTTGCGGAACATGTGCGCAGCTTCAAAAAAACCGCATAAAATTCGAGTGGCCTCAGCTAACCATACAAAATGCGGAATCATTCGATCTAATGATGTGCCAAATCTTTCACCTTCAAAATAAAGGATGGAACGTGTGTCCCGAGCTTTTGGGATATATTTGTCACGGCCGACATAATCGTATGCCACAGTTGTGCGCAATGCAATTAGTTCTTTATCATAGTCTACCTTAGTTCAGTTTGGCGTTAGAAATACTGTGCATAAAGGGCAACGATGTGCTAAAAATATTTGACGAGTAATACAGACATGAAGTTCGTGGAAATAAATATTTCTTGGAAAATATCACGACCAAAAGAGCATTTATTTCTATTCCTCCAACAGGCACATCGGAAAATTTATGAGTGACTCAATGAAAACCGAGTTCACAAGAAGTACGAGATCATTACGAGTCATTTTTGAACTGCGCACACTTTTTATTGCTGTTATAGGGCAAAAATGTCACGACCGATAATGTCACGACCGACATGCTCGTATTCCTACTCATCGTGCGCAAGAGCAAGGAAAATACTGCAATTTTCATTCGAATGAGTTACCATAAAAATGTCGTCCAAAAAAATTTTCAACAGCGTGCCTTAAAATTTGAGATATTCACACGCGTTTTTACCACTGGAAATTCGATTTTTTGTTAATGTCTCTGAAACTAATGATTTCACGGAAAAATATCTCACCGGGTATTCCGCTTCGTACTTTTCGTGACCTACATATTGCGCTTTTTTTTTTTTTTATACGTTCTGAATGATATATTTTGTTTTTTTTCCAATTTGTACCGCGTGCGCAAGCTAAATAACATGGGCCAACCTATGGAATGCACTGATCAACATTCAACCCAGCAAACACAAACTGTTACGGTTATATAACCACGGTCTAACAAATAACATTACAGATGTTATCTTACAAAAATATAAATGTTATGTAACATGTAATAGTATCGCGCATGTAACAATAAATCATAACTATTATATACCATTGTTGCATGAAGGTTACATGGAAACGAACATTTCAGATGTTATCTAACGAAAACATAAATATTATATCACATTTAGGTATCGTGCATGTGACAATGAATTATAACTTTTATATACCATTGTTACATACAGGAATTCCACCCCAACCCGGCCTACGTCTGACCCTCACATTTTCCAATTAGGGTCATAATTTTTTATGTTGTTCCACCTTTTCGGAAGAACACTTTGTTTCCAGATTTGTTGGAAACCGAATTGAAAAATCTGAAAAAAATTCTCAAAAATCCTGCTTCAGTTAACAAAATTTTCAGGCCTTCAGCCAAAGTAGGCAGACGTTTGCTTCTCATATTATTTAACGTTGTTCTCGGAAAAAACTGTAAACATTATAGAAGCGAAGGTCTGCTGACTCTGGGTTAAGGCTTGAAAATTTTGATGAACAAAGCAGGATTTTTCAGACTTTTTCAGATTTTTTAATTGAGGCTATCGATGTGTTCATTTTCGAAGATCATAGGTAAATCGGACGGTTCCCAAAAAATCTGGAGAAAATACAGAGTTTTTTCGAAAAGTGTAAAAAATTATGACTCTAATCGGAAGGGTTGGGGGTCAGACGTAGGTCGGGTTGGGGTGGAATTCCCCATACATATAATTGTCACCCGCTAACGCCGGCAACCCGCATGCCAATCCCCCACGCGACCGAAGTTATTGGAGATGGGCCGGCGAGCGCTGCAGCGCCTCGCCCGAAAAACCTTTCTCGCAATAGAAGTAACATTTCTTCTCAATGAGACTCGACGATTTTTTGAGTAAAATCAGCAAACTACAGATATCAACGAAGCGGCTCAATCCACAGAAAAGACTACTTCATTGTTTTACAGAACATCCCAATAAACACCAGTTCGTATATTATACGTATTATACACGTCTCTTTCGTTGATTTTTGGTATCCATATATCATCATACTATTATAAAACGTATATCATACACGTTTATAAGTGGTCCAATATTATCCGTTTATTAATCACGCTTTTTAAACGAAGAAATAACTTCTTGTACCTTTAATATACACGTATGATTCGGACAACGAATACGTTGAAAATTTACGTGATTCATACGTTCATCAACCCGGACAAGTAGACGTGTAATCAACTGCGCGTACGAAACGCTCTAATGTACGTATACTGTTATACATATAATATACGTGTTACGTACGTTTCCGCGAAACCTGTCGTTCACACGTTATTTATACGTTTGTTAAACTGCACCCGGATACGTGTATTCAACTGCACGTACGAAACTATCCAACATACGTATACTGTTATACATATCATATACGTATTGCAGACGTTTCCTCGAAACCTGTCGTTCGAACGTTATTTATACGTTTATCAGACTGGACAACAATACGTGTATTTAATTGCGCGTACGAAACGCTCTAATGTACGTATACTGTTACACATATCATATACGTATTACGAACGTTTCCTCGAAACCTGTCGTTCACACGTTGTTTATACGTTTATCAGACTGGACAAGAATACGTGTATTCAATTGCATGTACGAAACGCTCTAATGTACGTATACTGTTACACATATCATATACGTATTGCGTACGTTTCCTCAAAACGTCTTCGAAAACCAAAAAATCAACGAATACCTCGCGGATTTTGAGTTACACTATAACAATGTTCAGTTCCTTCAATAATTATACGCTCGGAACTACACGTCATTTATACGTTTTTTCCAATATAATAATGAACGTGCAATATAATGAAATCGAGTGAGAATGTGTGGAACTCTAGGCAAGAAATTAAATTAAAAAAACCTACTTGCCACTCGGATGTTTAGTTAAGACATCTCAGCTACATTAAAACACTGATATCACTAAGACAGATGCAAAATCCAGAGTAATCACGAGAAAGTGACTGACTTTGTCAATGAGTAGTTTGGCGTAGTCCATAGAGCGTGCGAACAGTAATACAAGCGAATGCGAGCGTCCCCGGATCGAATCCCGACCACAACAATAATGCGAAGTTTTTCTAATCTCAAAATTCTTACTTTGTAACAAAGTGCGATTGTTTACGATTAGTAGTTGTTGATCAACGCCTCATATATTGTAATTAATTCATTTTACGTATATCTCAATTTTTTTTCGAGCTAACAATTATTTGGTCAAAATTCAAGTGGTACAGGTGTATTAAACGTTGTTTATTGCGTAAAGTCAAACGTATAGACGTAACGTTTTCAATCAACGCTGCTTATGCGTTTAACTGAGGAACATTTTTCCTCGGAATAAACGTAGAGTATATGACCTATTTATACGTTTTTTATACGAACTAGTGTTTATTGGGATTAGATCTAGTCGGAATATCATGCAATTGGGTTTATTGGAGTAGTGGCCTTAATTATTGAGAAATAGACCATTACGCTACCGATCAGTTACATGTATTCGGCGTTATTGTACGCAACATCAATATAACAAATACATAACGTACGTATAATCAACGGACGTAACTGTTATATAATGGTTACAGGCTTGAGTAGGAAATAACAACTTACCTGACCGTTACATGTAACGAACAGGTAATATTACACGTTATATTCGGTTATATAGCTGTTGCATAGCTGTTACATAACTGTGTTTGCTGGGAAGTAGTCTACCAAAGAAATTTGGATGATGTGCCTCAAAATCTTTTTCACAGCACTTTTTTTAGGACAAAAATGACATTTTCGCTAGAAACGCCCATATACGTGAATATATTATTATGTTCGTGGAGCTGTTCCTGTATTATGCTGCATTTGTGAACATAATATTTTCTTCAATCTCATTAGCCTGCGCGCAATAATGAATTAGGGAATTTAACACGAATGTGTAATTGAATAAGACCACATTGATGGTAAGACTCATTTTAAGAATCGTTGAGCCTGCACTTACAACGAGCCTCGCATATCACCAATGTGGTCAGACCTTTTGGCATTTAAGCCTTTACATCATATCAGATTTGTAGGATATAGATATGGGGTGTTCCATGCCAACTCACCGAGCCCGTGACCCTGACTAATTTTGATTTTTCTGATTCTTTTTTCATATTTAATCGACCTTCCTCCAAAAACCACAAAAAAGTGTTGACAATAATTTTTTTTCGACCCTTGTTTTTCTTTCGTTATTGAAGCTATCTATCAAAAACGCAATTTTTTTTTTACTTCGAAAAAATTCACACAAATTTCTGGGAATGTGACGATGATTTTAAGCCCAGAATGGAAATGTGATTCCGGTTTGTCTAGTTTTCTGGAGGGATTCGAACATTTAATTTCAACAATTTCAACGCAACTTGTACCATTTTTTTTATTTTGGCGCTTTTTCTTGGAAATTCCAAAAGATGGATAATAATGATACTCATCATTGTTCATCTTTTGAAGATTCCAAGAAAAAGCTCCAAAATAGAAAATGGTACAACTTGCTTTGAAATTGTTGAAATGAAATGTTTGAATCCCTCCGGAACACTATAGTCAAACCGGAATCACATTCCCATTCTGGGCTTGAAATCATCGTTTCACTTCAAGAAAGGACCCCGCACAAATCTTATGGAAATTGGATCCCGGTCAAATTGTCCAAAATTGTAGTATGTTGTGCTTCAGGTCATCCTGATCAAAAGTCATCATGGTCACAAATTTGACCGGGATCCAATTTCCATAAGATTTGTGCGGGGTCCTTTCTGTGAATTTTTTTGGAAATAAAAAAAATGGCGTTTTTGATAGATAGCTTCAATAACGAGAGACAAAAAGGGTCGAAAGAGACTTATTTTCAACACTTTCTCGTGGGTTTTGAAGGAAGATCGATTAGGGAAACGTGGGGCGAGTGGGCAGCAGGGCAGAACGGGCACCAAAATAAAAAAAAATAATGTGGTCGGAAATGATTTTTCATAAAATATGGCGACGTATCTTGGATCAATAATGAAAAAAAAAATGAATTTTTTTTCCGTTTTATTTTACTTTTTTTTTAATTTACAAAAATTTTTTCTTCCATTTTCATTATTGATCCAAAATAGGTCGCCATATTTTATAAAAAATCATTCCCGACTCCATTTTTTATTTTTTTTTGTTTTGGTGCCCGTTCTGCCCCACGTTCCCCTATATGGAAAAAGAGTCGAAGAAATCAAAATTGGTCGGGGTCACGGGCTCGGTGAGTTAGCATGGAATGCCCCCATATACTTGCCTGGACATGATCGTCAAGATGTCCCTCGACCTGTGCAGCCTCGACTGCAGGTCGTATGAAGTGTAACTCCTCGCCATACTCTTGGTTTGACAATTCGCTATCTTCTTGATATTCATTCTCATTTATTGAAAGGAAAGAATTATTGTCTCTGTGGTCGTTGATGCACTCGTTATCTGGGTGATCTGAAGTTTGAACCGTAGTGGCATCACTTTCTTGATCGTTTGAGTACTCTGCAGATCCTTCCGAGTCACTACTGCTATTATCAGTCATCATTGCATCTGAATCATTTGGAGCATCATCTCTTTCTCTTATGAGCAACTGCCTGCGAGCTTCGGTTCTTTTGGGCATTGGGACATCTTCAACAAGGTATTTTCTATATTACTTTTTATTATAATGAGCCATAATGAGCATAAACGGATGATCGTTCGTTTCATATTAAATCAACTGTTTACGTTTGGAAATAAGATTCCCGCTTTGATGAAACACGATCGATATATAAACTGCACTATATAAACCGTATACTTGTCAATTTTTCAAGGTATTAATATACTGCATCTAGCAGTGCGAGGCGTGTTCATATAGTTTAGTACCGCTACCAAACGCGCGTTCACTGCTTATCGTGATTGGTGGAATTCAAACGACGCGCAAGCGTAGTATATCTACTTGGCAAATGCGTGCATGAAGCCCACGCCGGCCTCGATTCGCCGTTGCCCGCCATAAACACATGGCTGTGATTTCACGTGTGTAGTGTCGCCGCCAAATTGATTCGTTTATCACATTAAGGTAAGAACACAAGAAAATTAGATAATAACTCTGTAGACATATAGTTCACAGGCCGTCTCCATTGATTCCTATAACCATAAATGTCTCAATACTCAATTGAGGTTATATCACTCATGAAATTTATCTGTGCGTGATTGAGGTGAGGTGTCGTTTTATGTATTGTGCCCCGACTGTATTGATATTTTTTTTCATTCGATTATGCGGAATCTTTTTTGAAATACAAATTGACAATATTTTACGTGCGGCATACTCATATAAGTATAAATTATCGTTTACTATAGAAATTATGCCATCTAAACAAGCAGGCCTCTTCGACTTCGTCGATGAGGCTACAGTGGGTGTGGGATATTTAGATTGGATTGAAGAGGAATTTTAGAGAGAATCAAAAGGAGATGTGACTTGTTTGCAAGATATCATATACAAGAAAACCGTCATTCACGTAAACTGGCCTTCTAATAGTAAAGACGCCAAGCTTAAAACCTCTGCGATCATAGTTTCGGCGACTCTGTTAGAAATAGGCAGTGAGTATTAAAGGGGTATTCCATCTCAACTCAACATGCCTCTAGACGTGATCCCTTCCGATCTTGTCGAAACTTTTTTCATGATTTACTCCATGTCCAAATCTGAACCTGTCATTTTTTAAGAATTTTTCGGACCCCCGATTCGGAGATCCCAAGACTCAGAATTGAGCTACTTATGAAATCCAAGAATTTTCGATCAATATAATTATCGATTAAACATTCTTGGATTTCATAAGTAGCCTAATTTTGAGTCTTGGGATCCCAAATTAGGGTTCCGAAAAATTCTTGAAAAATGACAGGTTCAGATTTAGAACTGGAGTAAATCATGAAAAAAGTTTCGATAAGATTCAAAGGTCCATAGGCATGTTGAGTTGAGATGGACTACGCCTTAAACACATAGGTATAATATGCTTGCTTATTAGTGTGGTAGCTATCCATAGCGCAGTAGCAATCACACTAAAACTCAATAACACTGCAGCCCCTGTCAGCTGAGATTAATAGATGGTATATTAGTATGCGTTGGATTCTGCTACTGAGCTATAGATAGGTCGATCAGCCTGTTCTAACAATTTTTTGGGATCTACGTCTGTCTGACCTCGAAAAAGGCAATTTTTGGCGCTTTAAGCGACTATATTATTAAGCTGTTGATATTGTTTTTTCTGATGCAATTTTTTGGGATTTGCTGTTACTACGCCACCTCATATCTTCAATTTCACTTAGGAGAAAAATAATAACACGAGAAAAGAAACATCTATACGAGAGTCGCAGCATTTGTTAAGGGAGCGTGTTAAAAAAGAAAACGAGACCAGGGAAACTATAGACGAGAACCCTGACTCTGACGATTCCATGATCGAACACAGTAATGTTAAATCTACTGGTTCACACAAAGCAACCGCAGGTCGTTCAAAATCTTATCCGCTAAGCAAAAAAGGAAACAAAACAAGGAAAACCATAGACAAGAACCCTGCCTCTGACGATTGCATGAATGAGCGGAGCAGTGATGAATATCCTCATTCACATAAAGTGATCACAGATCATTCAAAACCTTCTGATGATCTGTTAAGCATTGTATCTGATCAACTCTTTGATATAAAGGAGTCAACGAAAAATCTTTCAACTGATATTGAAACCGTAATTCAGAAAGAAATGTCTGTTCTCGTTCATAAACTGGACGATTTTTGGGGCAAGCTATGAGATATAGGGATCATCGTTAGCACCTATGACGGCAAACTTTCAGCTATTGAAAAAATAGTTCAGTCTTCTGTATCAAAAAACTTCCTGGCCTCTCCAGAGATCGCAATTGAAAGTATAGTGTCTGAAACAACTGTTAATTGTGAGAAACTGAGGGTAATTTCTGCCGGGGATGCTGCACAAACTACAAAGACCGATGAAACTACCAATGAAAACAATCTTTCGAAATCGATTGACAATGACAAGCCAACCAGCGGTTCGCCCAGTTCAAGCTCGAAGCTTGTATCACACTCTTTGGTGAAAAAACTTGTGACGCAGAAAAAAAGCAGTGATTCTGGCCCTGGCAAATCGTCTTTGATCAATACCAGCAACAGTATCCAATCATCCTCTCCAGTTGCAAGGTCTTATGATATAATGGAATTGGATGTAGACGTGCTCGATGACGAACCTAAGGATTGCGTTGACTTGCATTTTGACAAGTCATCATTAGCATCTCTTTTTGAGTTGAGAGATATTGAACACACTGTTGGCAGACCTCTAGATGGCGATAATAACCTGAAGACAAGGGAACGTATCCGATCTCCCATCTCTGTAACTACACATGTAACAGTCAAATCATCCACAACTCTTTCAAATGTAAGCAGTTCATATAATTTATGAAGGTTGAATCTAATTTCTGACAGAATTTAAGGTAGTACCTCCATGGAATCACTTTTTTAAGAAATCTGTGAAACTTTTTCTACGTATTAATTAAGATGATATCTAATTGCCTGTGAAATTTCAAAGTGATTGACCGTTTAAAACTGGAGATAATTGAAATTGAAGTTGGCCTGATGAGCATGTATCTTATGCATCAAACATACATTAATGACACGTACTTGATCGTAGCGTCCCAGCGTGATTTAAGAATTTGATAAAAAAACTACGGGAGACTAGAAAAGCATTATACAAATATATGAAGAAATCTGAAAACGATTTACCGTACAGTTTTTAAGATATAGCCGTGAGAAGAACGAAATTTTCGGTGATATTGGAGATATCAGAGTAGCGTACGATTGTTTTCACTCGTTCGCAACAGTATGCGTCTATGTGTATATGTTAGCTATTTCGTGTTGGTGCTCGGCACGGACAGTTAAAGCCAAGAGTTTTTTCTCGCCGGCATCATATTACTCACACTTCATACATTTGCATTGGGCAAAACTTTTGGCTGAGATTGTCGCATAGGTACTACCTTAATGAGCCTGATTGGCTGCGAGGCATGCGGTTCGATTATTAGCTTGAAAACTGTGCGAGTTTTCGTGAATATATCTTTAATTTCAGTTCTACTTCGTTTTTTGTTTTAGAAAAGTGAAACTACCGTAAATATTGGTGGACAGCTTATAGACAAGAATAAACTCGATTCGTGCGACGATTTAAAAATATCTAGACTAGTCAACGAGGTGATGGTTAGTCTATTTACTCCTGAAGAAATGGGTAATTCGTCACTTACAGGCAAAGTATCAAACATCCATTCGAAACGCAGTGCCTCAGAAATCAGGCCCAAAAAGCAGCTGGATCCTATTAAAATAAAGGGGCTTTACGGTGAATTTGAAACCATATCTTCATGCATATAATAAATATTTCGTATTTATTTCATAATTATTCCTATATTATATGTCTGTGGCAAATATCAAAATTCATGTTACGTAGTTTTTCGAACGTGCAAAATTTCTCACAGATTACATACTTGATCGGAAGCCGGACTGTGATAAGAAGGAAATCACCACTGCCATCCAGTTGAAACTGAAATATGAGGCTACGAAACTGCACGGAGTAGGATTTAAAAGAGCTAAACATTCTGATCAGTCTATACTAACTGATCTGAAATTATGATAAGAATATGTCCTCGCTACGTATGAAGAAATATGAATATTATATATACTGTTAGAATATGTTTGGACCTTTTATTTGTGAAATATCACATCACGTAACATGCTTATAAGCAGAAGAAGATAAACGTTTATGGTGGAAAAGTTTATATTGGTATGCCTGCATTTTAGAGATAAGGCATATATGTGCTTATGTGTTGGATATCTGTGATCCAATATTTTTTATATCATTTTAGGGCAGATATTGTTTTGATTGTTACAGTCTATTCGCCGTTGCGAATACTTTCACTCCATATACTAATGGACTCAAAAAAATATAGTATGTACAGTAATGTTCATTAATGGGTTCGCGGTGGTCAACTGTTTTTTTTTCGGACTTTTTCGGAAACGAGACTCCATTCTAGTCGTATTTCATGTGCCAATAGTCGAAATGATAATAATCATAATTATTACCCTTTATGAAAATGATATAATATTATTTTACTTTATTGATTGTATCCGGAAAAGTTCGAAAAAAATAGTTAGCTACCGCGAACCCATTCATGAACATTACTGTATGATTGCATCATTGCAGAGGTTCAAGAACATCCTTGTGTTAACCTTTTTTAAAGTTTTTAATAATATACCGTGAGTCAACGAGGAAACGGACTACTACCGGCGTTCCCCCCCACCCAGCCGAGGCAGGGTGCCGGAACTTGGCCGTGCAGATAGAGCCGCTGGTTCAGACTCGAGACCTGTCTTTCAAAATAATAATTTTAACGTGGAAATGATTTTGAAATAATTTCTTGTTATTTGTTAACATACTCATCCTGATGGTAGTAAAATCATTTCGACAATAAAATTATTATTACTGAAAAAATGGTCGAGTCCGAGCCTGCAGCGGCTCTCAAGTGCCGGCACCCTGCCTCTGTTGAGTGGGGCGAGCGCTGGTAGTGGTCCGTTTCCTTGTTTACTCACGGTACAATACATCCGCGTTCCAAAGATGAGAAATACAGCTATGAGTTCGATATTCAAGTGTACTAACTATTTTTTGATCTTACTATTAAATAATCGTGTCTGTAACAATTTGTTCACAGGTTTGAATAGTATTTCATTATACATTGATTAGTCAATTGAGGGATAAACGTTATTGTGCGCTATACTTATTATTTTGTCGTTTACATACAACAAAAGATTTTGAGTCATTCAAGAATAGTTTTTAAAATATACTATGTGATTTACATGTTCCTATTAGGCTATTACCTGTTATATAATATGTTCCTATTAGGCTATTACCTGTTATATAATATGTATCCATTATGAATATTTCCAATTGTGTATACTAGGGTGGTTCAAAAAAAAAAAAAGGAATTATTTTTCTTACTAACAGGCTCAAAAAATTCATTTGGGTATAAAATGATGCCTGTTAAAATATGAGCTCTCAATATTAATAATCAGATGGTGCGCATCGCATTTTTCGAGTTTCCATAAGAATAACATGTGATAGATTCTTTTTGCTTCTTCTGATTTTCATAACTAGCGAATGATACGTCACACAGAGAATCCACGAACACAGTTTTGTAGAGAATTAACCGCTCTACAAAAGAGTTCGAAGTGATTTTCTAATAAGTCCATTCGTTCAAAAGTTATTCAAGGTCAAAGTTTAATGTTATTAATCAATCAATCAATTAATTAATAAATTAATCATTTTTTTTCATTCAATTCTCTACACAAATATGTCTGTAGATTCTTTGTGTGACATATCATTTGCTAGTTATGAAAATTAGAAAAAGCAAAAATAATTTATCCCATGTTATATTCTTATGGAAAATCAAAAAGTACGACGCCCTTCAACTTGATATTAATATTAAGAGCTCATATTTTAACAGACTACATTTTATACTTGAATGAAACTTTTGAGCCTGTTAGTGAGAAAATTTTTTTTTTTTTTTTTTAATCACCCTAGTGTATAAGCCGTATAAATTCGGAGTTATACAACTGAAGCTGTGAAAAATGTTCGTATACAGAATAATTGATATGTGATTAAAGCTATGTGAAGAAAAAAAAATATACTATAATCTAATTAATGCGCAGCTATAAAAGCCTAATGAGTTATTACCATTCAGTACCATAAATAGAAAAAAGCCATTCGTGCCATACGGCACGAATAGCACAAAATGCTATGGCGAATACTACCTTTGGAAAATCGCCATTCATTCACCATTAATAGCAAAAGCCATTCTAATGGCGCGACATACAATGGCAAATATTACCCCTGGAAAATCGCCATTCATTTACCATTAATAGAAAAAGCCATTCGAATGGCGCGACATAGAATGGCAAATATTACCTTTGGCAAATCATCATTGATTTGCCATTATCCTTGCGGGAATGGTAATAAATGGAAAATTTTCGAATGGTCACCAATGTAACTTTTTCCTATGGGATATTCCTCAATTCTTAGGGGTTTTTTCTCGAATACCAGGATTAATCCACCAACTTTTCAGGGATGACCCTTCAATTAATGGTTTAACCATGAAAATTGAAGGTATAACCCTGAAGATTGGAGGTTAATCCCTGAAATTTCAGGGTTTCACCTTCAGAATGGAGGGTTTAACCCTGAAAGTTGAAGTTTCACCCTGAAACTTGAAGGATTTTTTCCGTAAGGGTGGACAACGTCAACTACGGGGCGAACGACGTAGGGCACGAGAATGACCGACTGGGCGACGTAAAGACTAAAAATTACGGAATAAAAGACCGAAATTTCGGAAAAAGTTCATACGACGCGGGCACTATCAGTTCGACAGAATTGCTACGAGACTGAAGCACGTCACGTTACGGCCGTCTTATTGGGTAGACTAAACCTTCTATAACTCCCCGGGTAACAATTTACATGGCCAGCCTACCAGCCACATTAATGCCATGTGGCATTAGCACGGCAATGCCGTCAGCCGGCCACATAGCAGGTCGATGTTCGATAACCATGCGGCGGCTATGTGGTTTCAACATGGCCTTTTCATATGGCGATAGTATGGCTAATTCAGCTGGGCTACCAATGTCGCGCCATCCTAGCAGCTACAAGGCTGGTTCATGTAGCTTTTGACTATCTATCCAATGTACACTGGCTACCTAGCATTGACCTGGCCGCCACCTTGCCCCACGACATTGATTTTATGTGAGCCCAGCTGGTACTGCCATGTCCCGTCACTACCTAGCATTGACCTGGCCGCCACCTCGCAATGCCATATGGCTTTCATGCGGGCTAAGCTGGCACTGCCATGTCCTGAAGTTAACTGGCAACTACCTGGCCGGCACCTCGCGATGCCATATGGCTTTCATATGGGCCGAACTGGCACTGCCGTGTCTTAACGGTAATTGGCAACTACCTGGCCGCCACCTCGCGATGCCATATGACTTTCATGTCAGCCAACTTGAGACTGTCATGTCTTAACGTTAACTGGCAACCACCTGGCCGCCACCTCGCGATGCCATATGACTTTCATGTGGGCCAACCTAGGACTGTCATGTCTTAACGTTACCTAGCGACTACCTGGCCGCCACCTCGCGATGCCATATGACTTTCATGTGGGCCAACCTGGGACTGTCATGTCTTAACGTTACCTGGCAACTACCTGGCCGCCACCTCGCGATGCCATATGGCTTATATGTGGGCTGAACTGGCGCTGCCTTGTCTTAACATTAACTGGCCACTACCTAGCCGCCACCTCGCGATACCACATGGCTTTTATGCTACAAGGCTAGTTCATGTAGCTTTCGACTATCTATCCAATGTACACTGGCTACCTAGCATTGACCTGGCCGCCACCTCGCAATGCCATATGGCTTTCATGCGGGCCAACCTGGCACTGCCGGGTCTTAACGTTAACTGGCGACTACCTGGCCGCCACCTCGCGATGCCATATGGCTTTTATGTCGGCCAACCTGGCACTGCCATGTCTCGAAGTAGCCTGCCATCAACCTGGTCCGTACATTGTGTTGCCACCTATTTAGTACCTCGCTATGCCGGTAGATGAGCGGCCACGCTCGCAAGCAAAGTAACACTGGGTTCGCTACATCTACCCGTTGCTGGCTGGCGGTAATTATAACTAACTTGCGAGTCAAGCGACTCATACCGCCTACCCGGCAGTATGTATCGCAAGAGTCTTTTGTAATTAAGGCTGTGTGGTATAAATTCGAATACTTTTTATTACTACTTTTTTCTTTTTTTTTCGATGCATACTTTTTTTTCATATCGCAATCATTCACAAATCAGGTAAGCTAGTGCAACTTCATGGTTTCTTGATGGTTTCTTCATTGCGTCTATATAGCAGCAAGTGATCTCCGCCATGTCGCTGCCAGGTCGCAACCACAAGTAAGCTATGCTGTCTAACCAGCTAGCTGCCATGAAGGAGCGACATAGTTTGGTCGTCGTTGCCAGGTACAAGCCAATATCAAACCGACTACGGCCCACATAAGCCGCTACATTTATCAATGGTTAGGTAAGCTGGCCACATAGCGGCTATATGGTTGGCATATCGGATTGTTACCTGGCAACTAGTTGGCATCCACATGGCAGCAAGGAAGCCCCGCCATATCGCTGCCAGGTCATAACCATAAGTAAGCTATGCTGTCTAACCAGCTAGCTGCCATGTAGGAGCGACATAGTTTGGTCGTCGTTGCCAGGTACTAGCCAGGTACCAGCCATGATAAAGCCCACATGGCGGCCTTATTGGCAGGTCAGTTGGCTATAAAGCGGCCGTATGGCTGCCACTTAAAATTGTTACCCGGGTCAGGAATGACCGCACCCTGGAAGTTTTTGATGAGGAACTTTATTCTTAGATTTCGACAAGAGATCTGCATGTGAAATCTTTCCCACGACCTGGGAATCATGCTTATAATAATTATATGAGTTATTAAAAATAAAAATATTTAAGAAAGATATTCGATATCTAATATGTTGCTTTGAGTAACTGATATTTAGTTCTGAAAAAATATTTGTACCTAATATTTCGAATAAAAAACTGCATTTGGCTAGCTGTTTTCAACTCAATTGATACATGTAAAAACTCGTAACTGACATTTTATCTCAAACTTAGCGGATTGTAAACTCGTATCTCAGAAATTCACTAAAAAACTACACTCAAAATATTTTCTACGGTATAATTATCATTGACATCTATAAAAAAACGATAAAACTTTCAAACTGGCAACAAATAATCAAAAGTTTTTGATTTGGTTTTCCAATAAAATGTTTTTTGGCTCTCGTGTGAAACAGTGTTTTTTTTAGATACGAGGTTACGTCAGAGTACCGACGATATAAAATAGGACTGATGTCCGGCCGAAAAACGTATATTTCACGTATATTCGTTTTACAACGTTTAATATACGTTTTTTGGCCGGACATTAGGCCTATTTTATATACGCTATGGTTTATTGGGTTAAAATGAGACAAATTAAAATAACTGTGATTGATTATAAAAATTAGAAATAATAATAATGCTTGCAATTTCTGTCATGACGGATCAACTATCAACGTTTCATTGAGAGAGCACGTGGATGTAATGTAATTGACAAAGTCCCACGAAAACTTATTGAGCCACAGAGAAACCATACACACTAGCGTGTGCGAAATAAAATTCTTTTTTGCAACACCTGCTTCGAAAGTTTGATTTTCGAGGGCTGTGTAGCGAGCGCAAAATACCTTATTTCCGAGGGGTGAAGTGAAGAGAGAGTTGGCGCATGCGCACACCGCAAATACTCTACTTTGAGCACTAGTGCTTTTGTCGCGCATGCGCACATCGTGAATACTCTACTTTGCGCACTAGTGCTTTCTTCGTGCACTGTGTCATGGCGGTGGACAGTCGCGATGTGAGGTTATATTGATTGATCAATCTGTCTCTCAAAACAAACTTTCTTCGCAGGGAGTTACAAAAAATATCGTGTGATACACGTGCGGATAGGCAATATCTGTCTCGTGTCATTTACAGCACTCGCCTTCGGCTCGTGCTACAAACGACACTCGTCGGATATTGCCTACCTTCCGCACTTGTATCACAATATACTATTTTTTTCATACGCGCATCAACATTTCGGTAGGGCATCTGAAACAGAATATCTCAACCAAATATGAGTTTTTAATATTGATATGCAGAACTGCCTATTTCAGTTTTTCCATTTTAAGGATTTTTTTAGAATGTTATTCAAATGGAAAATGGAAAAAATAAAATAGGCGGTGGGGGTCGAAATTTCGAAAGACTAACAATTGGAATGACCGAACGGTTCGAATATAAAAATGTACGAATTCCAAAATGTATAAGAAACAATATTTCGAAAGTCTATAAAATCGTGTAAAAAAAATAAAGAATATGAAAATGTGGAATTAAAATTCTTGTAAGATCAAACTTATAACGGGCAAGATAGCGAAAAGCCAAGTATAGAATTGGAAGAATATTTAACGCTTGAAAACTCGAATCGTTCAATATTTTTATCCGTCGATTCTTAGGAAGATGATCTATTCGAATTTATTCGAGCGAAAGGCCAAAAATTCTAAAGGCCAACATTTCGAATGGCCATATCTGAAGATGACCAAGATTTCGAAACTCCAGTATTAGAACGGATTGTGTCGTTCGGTGACGCTGCGAAACTGTTGAAGCTGGTAGATGACGCTGTCTGTTATTTACGCCAAACCAGCGCCGCATAAATTGCTCAAGGATGTATCGGAGACAGAATCGGAACCAAAAGTTCATGATTTAGGAAAGAATGAAAACATAGTAGTTTCAAAATTATACTGGTTTTAATCACGTTCAATAAGATACGTACAGTAATGTTCATTAATGGGTTCGCGGTGGCTAACTGTTTTTTTACGGACTTTTTCAGATACAATTAATGAAATGATATTATATTATTTTTATAAGGGGTCATAATTATTATTATTATAATTTCGGTTATCGGCACATGAAACACGACTAGAATGGAGTCTCGTGTCCGAAAAAGTCCGAAGAAAACAGCTAGCCACCGCGAACCCATTAATGAACATTACTGTACAATTGTTTATCATGTGAAAAATGAATAATGGAATTTTGATTTCAATTCACCTAGTTATTGCTGAAATTTTGTAGATACCGCATTTTTTTTTTTTTTTTTTTGATAGCTAACATTTACACCGTTCATCCGATTTCACTCTTTTATAGGCCAATTTGTTTGGGAATCGATTTTCTATAAATTCTGCAAGGAGAATTCCTAAAAAATATTTGAATATTTTATTATTTATTATTATTGAATTGAATATTTCTGTACAAAGCACTCGTTTCTTTCTATAAATTTATACTCTGTTTTAACAGACGGGAAACAATAGTACTTGATTCAAAAATATTCACAGTCTTATAGCAATTTTGCTTAGACGATTAATAGGGAATCTATTTTCAAATAAATCAGGCTATTACAAAATTAAATCGGATCAACGGTGTGGATTTTGGACCATTTCGCTCAAAAAGAAATGTAGTCTCTATAAGATTTTCGCGATAACTAAGGTATTTTGAATTGGAATCAGCTACCTCTTATTTATTTTCACGTGACAAAACATTGTATGTATGATCGACCAAAATCACATTGCAGTAGTATTATTATTCAGAGAAATTATCTGTAAGATCCCGAGTTCGCCTTTCTATCTCGTTGTTTCATCCGCATGGTTGTAAGGGCGACGGAGAAATCGAAGACGATAGGACCGAAATGATCTGTCGAAAAATTCAATCAATGATAGAATAAGTCTCCGTGCATTAATTGCATTCAAATTCAGCTCAAATCTAAGCTTTTTGGCACCAGATTCTATATACCGAAACTTTACGTGGATGCGGCCTACCACGGATACCAACCTAAAATTTGCCCGGCTAGTGACATTGCTTCAGCCATGCCCTGTTCAAGCTAACTTTATTCTGTTCGAACTCGAGAACAGCGCGCGTAATAGTTGAAGGTTAGGCGCCTAATATAAAATAAATCAGTAAATCGTACGATTGAGTGGAGTTGCGGGAAAATTGCACCGGGTGAGAAAGATGATTTAAATTAATCGATCAACAATATTTATTAATTAATGTGAAGTTTTACTTGCAATCAATTTATTATGAATAAAGCAATTTTTAAGATGTTTTTGTTGAATCTTTGGAACAATAAAATGGTTACTCATTATCTTATAACATAATAATTATTCATTAATGTAAAGTTTTATTTGCAATCGATTTATTAGGAATCTTCGTTGGACAATTCTCTGCGCCTTGGGACACCTTCGATGACCCACGATGAGTCTCAGCGAAGAGCAATCCTTGCTTCGTCGCCTCTCTGTGGCTGCATAATATCTTGACGGAGGCACTCTTTCGAAAGCAACAGTGCAGAACATCCTCGAATAATATCGTCTCCGTAGCGCTAAAACATTGAGGCAAAAGAGTGACGGATGGATCGTTGTTACACAGTATGCACTGCGTACAGCATGCACAGTAAACAGAAATTACCTGAGACGATTGACTTTGGAAAGTATCTAAGGATGATCGATTGTAGTTGGATGCCGCTTGAGTCGACCTCGAGGTGTATCGTTGCGGTTCATCAAGGGTGTTGATTGACTTTCATCGAGGTATTCAACTCCGGACAGCTGCTTCACTGCGACTCGAATGTGTCGTCGAAGCTTATCGAGGGACTCTTGCTAGCACTCTATGTACTCCCTACCGACCCACGGTTATCGCAGCGTTAGGGAGACTTAGCTGCAGTCACTGTTCGTCGACTACAATTACTGTTCGGTTTGAGGATTTTTATCTCTAACGCAGAAGCTCTGCAGAAGGGCACGTTTAATTCATCTCATCGGTGGTTTCGTGGAATGAACCAATAACCAAAATACATTTTGAGCACCTTCTTGGACGTCGAGCACGTTGAGCACATCTCGATATTGGTTCGTTCCACGACAACACCGATGAGATGAATTAAACATGCCCTTCTGCGGAGCTTCTGCGTTAACGATAAAGATTCTCAAGCCGAACAGTAATTGCAGTCGACGAACGGCGACTGCAGCTGAGACTCCTTAACGCTGCGATGACCGTAGGTCGGTAGGGAGTACAACGGGTGCTGGCAAGAGTCCCTCGATAAGCTTTGACGATACATTCGAGTCGCAGCGAAGCAGCTGTCCGGAGTTGGATACCTCGATGAAAGTCAACCAAGTCCCTCGATGAGAGTCAACGATGAGTCCCTTCATGAACCGCAACGATACACCTAGAGGTTGACTCAAGCGGCATCTAACTACAATCGATCATCCTTAGATACTTTCCAAGAATAAGGCAACTGTCTAAACTGACCAATTCCGACGAAAATTTCTCCCTATACTTTCCAAAGTCAACCCAACAAACGGAAAAGTATTGAAACGGATTGAGATTTTCCGATACGATTGAATCCGGTTTCTTTTTCCGATAATTCGTATAAGAACGAATTGGAAAATGGCAATCCGCATACGATCAAATAGAAACGAATAGAGAATAATTTTGGTATTATTTTTCAATACGATTTAATTCGATTCCTTAATACGTTGATTTGTATTGAACCGAATTGAAAAATGACATAATACATTTATTGTTTTTGTTTATTTTCGATATATTATCCGGACCAAAAATATTCTTTTCACCAATAGTTGATTCTCTTTCGAGTGGTAGAGCACAGTTGATACCTCCAGGATGGTGAAAATCATCTATCACGAAATAATTAAATTTATTCATGTGGGTCACCCATCCGAATTCTGCAAGCAGTTGAAATTGCTTAACTTGATTGATCATCTGATGTCCGGTGTCGATCTGGATCTATCGCCGCCTATTACAATTCTTAACACTTTTCGACTCGATAGGTAAACTTTGATCCGTGAGGATTTACATCAATATGTAGGGGAAGATGGCCCAAAGTGGATAGGTTAATGTTCAGCGGCGGATATTTTTGGGAAAAAAGCAAAAAATTGAGTGAACAACGACTGATTTTCTCAAGTTTGTCAATAAACTATGCAAAACATCAATAGAAGTTGTGAAATTATTCATGCTATAGCGAAACAATAACATAAAGTAAAAATGGAAAATTATTCACTTTGCCCGTAAGCTCGGGCAAAGTGAATGCTGATTCCGGGCAAAGTGAATATCAGTGATTTTTTTTCGCAATAGGCATGCATCACAAACGAATGCACCTTTTCCGCCATACGTAGTGCATCTCTCATGTCCCCAATGCTTACACATGTTGCACTAGATCCAATTTTCAATAGGCCTGCCGCCTACTTCAGAGTAGGTTTCGCTACCCACGATACCCATGCAGTCTTCGTATTGTTCTGCTGAGGCTCTACTAACTTTGTTTTTCTTATTGAGTGAATATCTATCCACTTTGCCCGGTTCACTTTGCCCGGCAGCACATTGAGAACAAATATGATTATTCTCTTTGAATATATTTGATTGTAAACAAATCGGCATATGGTGTTTTTCTCGAGAAAAGGACGCTATTTAATATAAAAAATACGACAATTAGACCGGAGCAATAATTAGGAGAAATACATCGCGATACATTCCTAAGAAAAATTTTAACAATTCGAAGTGCTTCAGTTAATTTTTTGCGTAGCTTTCGCACTAACACGTCCGAGCTCATTTGCCACTGTTTTTGACTGATATTCTGACGGAAGATGATACAATATATATGACAATACGCAGGCGACTTCAGACACCGAAATATACACCGAATTCGCTTTGCCCGGGGTATCCACTTTGGGCCATCTTCCCTTACTTTAAAAAAATAAATGATAGCAGAATTTCACAGTCACTTCGAAGATTTTTGATGATCAAATAATGTACTAGTAGTAAGTAAATTTAATATATTGAATGTGTCCCGAATTAAAACGAACTCATCAATAAGTTAATTCGTTAAAAAAATTGATTTGTACATTTCATGATTCAGTTCAATTCTAGATGAGAATATACCATTTTTAAGGCATTGATTCGGATTAAATGCAACGAAAAAAAACCAATCGCATTTCGTTTCTTATTTTCCGTGATTTTCTTAACAATTCACTCGGATCGAAACAATTATGCTGATTGATTCGGATTGATTCAGATGATGCGTATTCTTTTGAAAGAATTATTTCGGATGGAAAAACTGTGCTGATTGATTCGGTTGATCCGTATTCTTTCAAAAGAATTCATTTGGATAGAAAAAACTGTGCTGATTGATTCGAATCGATTCGAATAGCTCGTATTCTTTCCAGAGAATTCATTCGGATACAAAAAACTATGCCAATTGATTCGAATTGATTCGGACCATTTGTATTCTTTCAAAAGAATTCTTTCGGATTGAAAAACTATGCTGATTTATTCGGATGATTCGTATTCTATCAAAAGAATTCATTCGGAATCATATAACTGAATCGGATTCGGAATCGCAATAAGTTATTCTGAATACAAAATTGAATCGTATTGGCGACGAAAGTCAGCATTGCCGCGAATAGGACGGGATAAAACGAACGGATAGAACCGAATAGAATCGAATAGACGAATTGAAACGAATAGATTGTGATTAGAATAACCTATACTGAATTCGGCAATTCAAAGAAACGGAATTGAAAATTCTGAAATCGATTCCGTTTCAATACTTTTTCGTTTGTTGGGAATCGTCTCAGGTAATTTCTGATTACTGTGCACGCTATACAGGGCGTACTGTGTAACGACGATCCATCCATCAATCTTATGCTTTAATGTTCTAGCGTTACGGAGACGATATTATTCGAGGACGTTCTGCACTGTTGCTTTCGAAAGAGTGCCTCCGTCAAGATTTTATGCAGCCACAGAGAGGCGACGAAGCAAGGATTGCTCTTCGCTGAGACTCATCGTGGGTCATCGAAGGTGTCCCAAGGCGCAGAGAATTGTCCAACGAAGATTCCTAATAAATCGATTGCAAATAAAACTTTACATCAATGAATAATTATTATGTTATAAGATAATGAGTAACCATTTTATTGTTCCAAAGATTCAACAAAAACATCTTAAAAATTGCTTTATTCATAATAAATTGATTGCAAGTAAAACTTCACATTAATTAATAAATATTGTTGATCGATTAATTTAAATCATCTTTCTCACCCGGTGCAATTTTCCCGCAACTCCACTTAATTGTACGATTTACTGATTTATTTTATATTAGGCGCCTAACCTTCAACTATTACGCGCGCTGTTCTCGAGTTCGAACAGAATAAAGTTAGCTTGAACAGGGCATGGCTGAAGCAATGTCACTAGCCGGGCAAATTTTAGGTTGGTATCCGTGGTGGGCCGTATCCACGTAAAGTTTCGGTATAAAATAGTATAATATGTTTGCGGAACATATTATAATCGTGGCAAAATAAAATTCAAAGCATTCTGATGTATAGATGGAACTACTTTGTTTGTTAGGAACTGTGGAACTGTGTGAATTAGGATCTTCAACCGACTTCCTTGGTTTTTCGCTTACAAGTGGACAGAGGTGAAATGATCGCCGAAAAATTGAAATGTCAAAAACATTTTGAAATGTATTTCACCACAGCAGCCAAGCCATAACATATAGATATTATACAACATATTATACAACTCACTTGGATCCAAGAAAGTTTTCTTGGTTCGAGAAAATTTTGACTCGATTCAAGATAATTTCTGTTTCCAATGCGTTTGCAGAAAATTTTCTTGGGCCAAAAATAGTATATTATGTGGCATGCCCGTAAACCAAGTGTTTTTCGGCAAAAATAATGATTTCAGAACGAGCTAAAGGCGAGCCGGGCGCGAGTCCTAAAATCATTATTCGAGTCAAAAACGGTTTACGGGTGTGCCCCATACTTTATTATTTTCGAAATAGGCATGAAAAGTCACTTTGACGCCAGTTGAGATTCACAGACGAAGAGTCAGGTTATGATGCGATCTGTCACGCACTTCGAACCGCGCATCGAAACTGCGGTATGAAGACTTTATACGGCAGCTTTGGAATGCGCACTCCGAACTGCGCATCCAGACTGCCGTATAAAGACTTGTAACGTGGTGGATTTAGATCCGCCACTGACCAGCTCCTCCCTCCCCGCGGAACGTCCGAATATCTGTTCTGTGTTGTGTGCGTCTATTCTTTTTACCGACCCCAAGGCAAAAGGTCCATTGTTTAGTTTAATGCATTGTCTGCCGTAAGTCTTTTTGTATATTTCAAGGGATTCTCCATACACCAAGATCGCCGAGGGACGTCGAGGGAATGCTGTACGGGGAGGTACGCCCGTGAAGTCACGTCGGTAGTATCTGTACCGACGCTAATTATTGTCCGAAGACTGCCTGCCGATCGGGAGAGGGCCGCACCTCCCGGCCTGACGCTGCCTCCCGTCCCCGTACCTCCCGCAACGGTCATCTACTACCTGACAAGTGTCGGTACGGCGAACACGGCGTGTATGGAAAGGCTACCTCCCCCCAACTCTTACGGCGCCATCTGAACATGCCGAACTTTGAGCATGTTTCCGGAATCATCGGCTTCCTTCGCTTAGCTTATCGCCATTTTTGTGATCTGCACGCTTTTGCTTTACCTGTAGCTCTTATCTGCTATATCTTACGTTTTTCTTGCGCTTTTCCTATATCTAACCCTACGGTTTATCTTTATCTTACGTACTTCTTTACGTTTATACTATTACTTCGGCATCTGATTATTAAGTGGCCTAGTAATACCTAGTTTAAGTGAGTGCCGGTTAGTTGGTGCCTGTGTTCGGTGTCCTAACGGCCGCTAGCTTACGAGTGTGTGTGTACGTGTGGATCCTGCCGTACCGTACCGAGCCAGATAAAGGTAGGCTTTTTCGCTTAGGCTACGACCACCCGTCTCTGTGCTTTTCTGTAGTGAGAAGCATCGTGAATATTATTCAGTATTCCTTCGTTCTCAGAGATCTCTCTCAGTCCCTATATATCGTCGACGGGTTGTCGCAGTCCCCAGCATTACTGTTGTAGTGTGTAGAGTCGCTTACGTGGCCTCAACTTTATCAGCTGTTTCTATATTAATTTCCATTCGTATCTCTTTGCCTATTGCTTTGCCTGTACGCCTATCTTTAAATATTGTATCTTCCTATTTGCCTTGGGGTTACCTGCAATTCATTAGATTACGGAATCTCTCTTTACTCATGTAAACTTACTACGCGGTTGCAATCAATCTCCTGATTCGCAATAATTTAGTGTAAGCCACCGTCGGCTCATTCGTTGCGTGCGAGATATCGGCATATCGCCAGTCTACTTACGAGTGAGCCATAAGAGTGTGAGTGTCGACCGGCTAGAGTAGTAGCGACAGCGCGTCGGTGTGCGCATTGCCTCAGCTGCTCTAGCAACGGCTTAGTGTGTCGTCTGTGTGTGTCCTCCCCCCCCTGCCGTCTCGTCGCGAGCGTCGGCCGTACTCTACGGCGAGCCTGACGCACAGCTCCGGACCAGCTGTATATTCTGCCGTCCTGTCAACCGCCGCGTCGCAGGTTCAAGCCTGCCGCGTATCTCCGGAGCTAAATTCTTTTTTTTTAGTTTCTTTCTTTTCTACTTTCTTTTATCTTGTTATATTGACTTTATAATTTCTTTTTTTTTTTATTTAGTTTTTTTTTTCTCTGATTTTTTACTTTTTATAGTCTTTAGGTAATTCCCGTTGTGTATGAGTGAGTGAGACGCGGCTACCACGCCCGCTTAAATTGCGTATCGTGTAAGCTAAGTTAAGTTCTGCGCTCTCGAGTACCGTACTGACTAATATATTGATCTTGATTGTTACTAGAGGTTTCTTTTATTTTTTTTCCCTGTTACGTTCCGTACGTTTGTACTGTTCCGCTGCTGTAAGGACAATAAATTGGTTTACATTTACTGACTACCTTATACCGTATTGCGTAGTGTTTATTTCGACGCCCCCACGTTCCCCTCTACCTTAGACTAGCCGACCAATACCGTCTCTCGTGTTTTTTTTGTGGTTTCCGTTATCTCGGCACGTCGTCGTGCCTGGCGCCCAACCCTTTGGATTTCCTTTTCTAGGTAACTTCGCGACGTTGGGACGCTTTGTACGAGATAAGTAGATCTATTGTGTATTTCCCCGATAGAAAACTGCTCGTTACAGACTTTATAGGGCAGTTCTGAATTCAGCCGTATAAAGTGCTACTTTGTGGATCGAAAACAGGCGTCACAAAGTAACTTTTCAATGCCTATGCCGAAAGAAATTTTTTTGGACCAATTTCAATTGGTACGGCTCGATTTTTCTGTGCAGTTCGAAGAATTTTCAAAGGATTGTATCTTTGGACGCATGCATTGTATCACGAAAAAAAGCATATCAAATTATTCGTCTAGATACGCGGTTTCATATGCAAATATTGTCAAAATTTTCCGATCCCTTGCGATCGATATTTTTAACGTCAAAGTGGAAGAATCTTAATTTCGCAAAGTAGGACCATTTTGATATTATTGAAAAAAATTCCAAAAAATCTACTTTTGAAGACGAAACTTTTAAGCCTAACCCGAAACTATGACTCAGATGAATTGCTAAATAGCTCACGATTCGTATTTAGGGTAAGAACGTTAGTTATATCATAATAAAACGTTATGCCACAACGAGTGATTCGAATAATTTGCGAGAGTAAAAGTATCCTCACTATAAAAATGGAAGGATATGGGTGCGTAGGGTCACGTTCTTTTTCTGACCCGCCGGCTTGCACCGTTTCGGGAAGTAGCCAGACTCATTTTATATAAACCCCTCACTGTATTTATTCATATTATATTTCATCATAATCGGTCGAGGGATTCTTTTCACCTGCGTGCAACACAATGCCACTTCGCTTTTAGACTCTCCAGCTGATCAAACCAAAACGGCGTCACCCACCAGGTCACTTTCGACAAATGGAATGATGTACCAGTATTTTGGTCCGTTGGCTTTCGTTCTGTTCCAGCTAATTTCCCCATGACAAAAAAATATCTAACAATATTTATTATTACAATATTCAAATGTAATACATCTGTGCCGAAGTTGTGGCCAATGAACGTTTTTGAATACTTCACCTTGCAGCTCTGACAGGTGAGTATAAGTTTATATTCTTCAACTTATAATCACTCATGACATATCGCATACCATATCGCGCCGTTGTGTACATTCATAGTACCCGAGCGCTTTGCCGAGTGCTCAAATAAGTGCTACGCTACGGCTCACCTACGTTTACTCACACGTAGCCTCGACCAATCCGGCGTGCGCCCGCGCTGTGCGTGCGAGCGTGTGATACGTGAACGGACGCGCGTATAGTGGAAAACTTTGTGTACGAGCCTCGAGCGCAGACATTTCGGTATACTGTTACTCCTGTGTGAGTGATCTTGGATGAGTCAATCCACGTCAGACCGGACACCTTTTCGACATCATGTTCTTCAAACTTTACATAATTTTTTTTCACATATGATATGTGTCAAATGAATGTATCAAACGATTTCCAGATTTCTTCCATCTCCAATAGCTTAATAGTGTTCTTCGATACAAGTGCATAAAGGCGGCAATGTCGCATAGCGAGTGTGAAGGCGCAGGACGAGCCGAAATTCGAGTCGGAGGCGAGCCGTAGACGAGACTTCGGGCTCGTTCAGGCCTTCACACTCGTACGCGCGTTGCTGCTTTTGCGCTCTTATATCGAAAAGTACTATTTAAGTGCCTATAGACGGTGCATAAAACAGGACTTTTGATGGAGGTGTTGCAAAAAAAGTTACAGAGAGTTCAATTTTGCCAAACACGTGCAAAACACAGAGGCACGCCTCCTTTCGAATGCTCATATCTCCGCTTTTATTCAGCCTAGAGATTTGATATTGTGCTTGTTCCAAATCTCTTGAAACATACTTCCGTATTATATTTGTTTAATTTTGTTATAGCAACACTGACTATTTGTTATAAACAATTATTCTATCGAAATGCAATTTTCAAAGTGAGAACATACGTACACGGAGAGAAATTTATAGTAAATTTCCTCATACTCGTATAGTAATGATGGAATATACTTTCAATATGACGATCGTTCCTATACTTCATACCAAATGTCACCATGAACATAGGAATGTCTTTCTTATATCCTCGGAAAATTATGTACAAGTATCGGAACGATCGTCATATTAAAAGTATATTCCATCATTACTATACGAGTATGAGAAAATTGACTATAAATTTCTCTCCGTGTATGAAATTTCGAAAGAAGTCCGAGCGTGTTCATTGGACAATTTCATGAGAGATGAGTCAGTTTCAGAATATATGGATCAATGGAACTCAAATGAAAAGGATTTTTGAACAGCGATTGGTTAACCAACCGCGGCACGCATCGGCGCCGCGCGACTCTGCTGGCGCGCCTCTTACGTAGATCTACGCCTTTGCTTGATCAATCGCCGTTTGAAAAGACTGTTCATCCGAGTTGCATTTTGAAACTCATTCACCTTCTACAAAATTGTCCAAGGAACGCGCTAACAGTTTTTTCAACATTTGAACAGGCTGTTCTCACGTTGAAAATCGCATTTCAATAATATGCCTAATTGTTTATAACAAATAGTCCTTGCTGCTAGACCGAAATTGAAAAAATATAATGTGAAGGTATATTTCAAGATCTTCGAAACGAGCACAAGATCAAGGCAAAATTATCAGTACAGCGATTGACATACAAGCACGCGAACGGCAATTCCTCCCGCAAGGGAATTCATACGGGAAGGTTTTTAACATAGTTATGTGAAAATCACGGATCAGATCTCGAATTCTAGTTTGTACAGTTAAGTAAAATCAAGTTGTAAACTAAGATCATTTGGGTCTGCATTTAGCAGAACAAACCTTACGAATACCGCGGTAGCCGGGCTTTAATCCTTTTCTTTTCATCGACCATCGGCCAGGCAGTATAGGGTTATTTTCATCATAAAAAATGGGATCGAGAACGAGTCATGGTTTAGTTCCGACAAACAGCTAATATATTATTAGCTAGTATATTATGCAACAAGTGCGTAAAAACTTTTACGCACGAGTTTCATACGCTATTTTTCGACACAGTGTGCGTAAAATGAAATTTTACGCATACTATATCGAAAAAACCATATTGCATCTGTGCGCCTTATTCAAATTAAATGACACTCTTGTGACATGAAATACTATATACATAAGAAAAAGTCGGTAAGTATATATTTCGATTCGTCGGGATGTATGTTTCTGATGACCAATGCATAGCGCGCCAGTGCGCGCCTCCGAATAATAATTATTAATAATATTTTGACCAATGATAATTCTTCACATTCGTTTTTTCTTTTTTTTTAATGATATACCGAGATGTTCTGTGGATGCGGCCCAGCAAGCATGCCAATCTAAAACTCGTCAGCAGCAGTTTAGTAACTCACTAGATGTTTCTAGTTAAATCACTAATTAAAATTAAACGTGATACGACGACTTTTCATGCCCATCATTCGTAGGTACATCCCCATGAATTTTAAATTTTCATTGAGCGATTTTTCAAATCTCTAGGTGAGTTTGTCGGTCAGACTGACAGAAATATTCCTAATAACCTGTTTTCTGTATTGTAGAGGCCCAAAAACATGAAAACCCCTCAGAATAAGCATATAAGTCGTTTTTCGAACTGGACTAACACTTTTCTTTTATCGCCAAAGGTGATGGATAGTAAAAATCAAACTTTATCCCGTCTCCCGAATCAGCAGATCAAAGTTACTGCTTCTTTGTCTTAGGGTAATTAATTAATTAATTTATTTATTTTGATCGACGTATGGGCAAATATTTACAGGGTTACGACGTAAGGATAAAAGTGCAAACAGAAATTTTTCCGCCTGTTGATAAATAACTCTAAAGTCATTCTGTGATTTGTCCTTAAAAATCGTTATTGATCGTCTCTCTGGGTATCTTAATAATTGAAGTAATGTCATTTTGACAACGGCTAATTGAAAACTGATTCAACAACAGTATGGTATTTCACTTAACAACACGAAATTCTCTGCATAATCTATAAAAACAAAAATAGCCTCATAGCATTAATATTGGCGGAGATATTTAAAATTCGAAAAATATCTGGGTGATTCCTTCCCCGGTAAAACTCTCTATTCGTCTTGAAACTCTTGCTACCCCGCAGCATTTACCTTCCCCGCAAATAGTCCAGTCAAATTAGCAAAAATAGAAAAATTAACCGGTAAAAAGCTATGAATTCCTGGAGACCTTTATTTTTGTATACTTTTGAAAATGGTAGAAGTCCTGAGCTCTACCTCCACGACTCGATCCGCCATCTTGAAAATAAGGTGCTCCAAACCAGTTTTTTCATCATATCTCGGTAATCGTCAATCCGATCGCGATGAAGGTTATTATAAAAAATAAAGCTTATGAAATTATCTATAAAAAAGGTTCCGATCATTTTATTTATATCTTGTATAATTTTTCCGTTATACACTGTTGATACATGCGTAATTTTTGTTGATATTTTAAATGCGCAGAATCATAGATTCAAGAGCACAAAGTAGAAGTAAAAATTATTTCTGTATTTACCGGTGTATAACAAAGAAACTATTCAAGATATGAATAAAATGGATGAAATCTTTTTTATAGAGAATTTCATAAGCTTCATTTTTTACACTAACCTTCATCGCGATCGGCTCGACGATTACCGAGATATGATGAAAAAACTGGATTGGAGCACCTTTCTTTCAAGATGGCGGATCGAGCCTTGGAGTTGGAGCTCAGGATTTTTACTATGTTCAAAAGTATGCAAAAATGAAGGTCTTCAGTAATTTATAGCTTTATACCGGTTATTTTTTCTATTTGCCTCATTTTAATCTAATTTGACTGGACTAAAAACACACCTACCCCGCGCCTTGACAAGCCACTCGCGCGCTAGTATTTAGCTCGTACAGCCATAGTTTTCAAGATTCAAAGCAATCACGTGCTTCACCAGTCTTGCCATAGTCATTGTGCAATGCGCTACGGTTAAATAGGTGGATCAGTTTTTCAATTCTTGTTTCTCGTAGTGGTTGTTTCGATAAACCTATTATTACTGTTTTATTCTACTTTATTCTTAATCGTTTGAGGTGGTTATACTCATTGACAAAGTGCGCGAAGGGTGTCGTTCTTATTCGATACTTCTTCAGTAATTAAACTCGAAGACTTGGACGCAAAGTGAGCCATTATGACTCGATTTATATCAGCATTTCAGTGTTCCTTAATTACTCAATCTAAATACTAAATCTCTACTGTTTTATTAATCGTTTCGGGTAGCTATTCAGTAAAAAACAATCTGTGCGTGAAGGGTGTTGTTTTTATGTAATATAAGGTAGACGGCCCAGTTAGTGACACTTTAAGAGCGACGATGTCGGATTTTTAGCATTTAGTCACGCGTCATACAGTCAAACCGAAAACTAAAGGTTTCAACACGTACATTGAAGCCCTCCGAATGAGAGTCACCTATTGTAGAAGTGAAACAATCAAGATTTATTGATGAAATCTTTGTTTTAATAGCGCTTCTCTGCTGCCGGGGTTCCTGACACTGGAGAAACACCATTGCTGTAGTTTGTGACCCCTGCGCGTACCCACTTTCTGACACTTCCGAATATCCCCATACAAACGCGTCAAATTGCAATATATCTAATATCTCAGACACACATTAAGTATAAATAACGAAAAATGTTTAATTAGTGCACGACTATTTTATTTATTTTTTACATATTATGTATGTATGTGTAGAAAATAATGAACGAAATATCGTTAAATATCGAAGATTACTTTTGTTTTTTTTGTCTTTTTCTTTTTGGCTCGTTTTCCGAGCGCTCTAACTCTTCTTGGTTTATTCGAATCGCGACTTTTTCTTGTTCCTTTTGAATTTTCTTCTAAATTTTCGCAATTTTCAGCTGTTCTTTCTTCACCATCCTGGCTGCTTTCGCGATTTCTTGTTATTCCTTTTTCATCTGTGCTTTCCTCGCACGTTCTTCTTTTCTCGCGTTTTTTTCCTCTTCTTCTTTCCTTTTTTTCTCATCTTTCGCCTTGGTATATTCTATCCATTCGTCGGATGTAAGTACTGCTGGCACTTTCTGTATTGGTTTTTTTTTTTTCGGAAGCTCCTTCTTTTTGGGAGGCCAGAGAAAAACATGCTTGAATGGCGAATTGATACCGGGAGGAATATCAACTTCCAAAGTTGGCGTCGATGGCTTCGGAGAAGTCGGTTCCTCCGGCTTTTCGTCAATGCATTGACTTCCTGATTCTACCAGCTCCGTCTCTGCTTGAGCACTTTCGTTGACATTTTCCAACGGTACTAACGTGTCAGCTGCGTCGATTTCGTAGACAGTAATGTCGGTAGTTTGACATTCTGTATCGACTGCTGAAAGATTGTGAGAATTCTCGTCTCCGAGAATCAAAACGTTGTCTTCAACTGAAAGTAGCTCAGCCATTTTTGTGACGTTTAGGTCGTCACGGTTACCTTCTTTCTATTTATACAGAAATTAATAAGCTGGCATCAGCATAAAAAAATGCCTCAATATAAATCAAATGTAAAAATGAATCAAGTGTAAAAATAAATCAAGTGTAAACATAAATCAAATGTAAAATTGAATTGTGTAAAAAATTTCATAGTTACAATAGCAATCGATCTTTGAAACGACTCGAAGAAAAATATTGCGTTAATATACCGAAACTCCATTTTCGTCGTCTACGTGTCCTTCTTGGACACCGCTGTCGGCTGAAATAACGTGACTGACTTCGTTGGCATTGTTACCAATACCCTTAATTTTTCGCCAGAAGTAGAACAAACTTTGATGTGCCAGATCGCCACTCCATTCTGCTCCCTCTTCGACGTCTCCGAACATCTCCAGCACTTTGGCTTCAATATTATTCTCAACATACTCTAAAAAATTTTTATATCGAGGTCCTTCGCTTTAAGTCACCGGAGGGATCCTTTCGGAGCTATCGTCGTTCTTGAAAAACTTCTTGTAGTTAATGCCATCCGCCGAGAAAGGGTGGAGTCCAGTTGTTTTGAAACCGTTCTTCAGAATACTTTTTGCATCGAGAGTATCGATAGCTTTCTGAAGAAGCGGTGCAAAGTCTTCTCGCTTTAAGCGTTGACCATTATTTTCTAGTCGCCAATGACGAACTACATTCCCCCACACACCCTCGAGCGGATGAAAAAATGCCACGTCCATTGGCTGCAAGATGTGAGTTGCATTTGGGTATAGCGCCACGAGCTCGATGCCTTTTTTCCTACAAAAATCGCTTAATGCCATGGTCAAATGCGAAGCATGCCCGTCTACAAACAGTACGACTGGGAACACGATTTCATTCTTCAGCAACCATCTGTAAAAAACGTTTGCGACGGACTCGAAAAACGTTTCTCCAGTCATCCACCCACTGTCCGAGTGACCGATGCCCCAGTCTCTTGGCATTCGTGCAGCGATATATCCGGGCATTCGTTTGTAAGAAAAAAGTACCATCGTTGGAGCGAGTTCTCCGCTCGCACTTCCACACATGAGCGTAGTCAAGCACTCTTTTTCGTCATTATTAATGAAATTGTACACCGTTTTGTCACCTTTTTTGGTCAATACCGAGCCTCCCTTGGGACTAAAAAAAAAGGCGGATTCGTCGCAATTAAATACGCGAGAAGCGTCAATATCAAGGAGTAACTTCGATTCCAAATACTTATGTACCTCACTGAACCACCCTCGAAGCTTCTTCTCACTCAAATCAGCTCGACAGCGTGTCAAATTCTGCGACGTTCTTTCAGCTATTTCCTGGTGACGATTTCTGAAAGCGTCGTACCAATGTCTCCCAGGGCGATTATCCTTAAATTGAGTCTTGATCTTTTGATGTTTTAGAAGCAGTTGAACACTATCCACTAATTGGACCCGAGTTACAGGGAAGCCGCTTCGACTCATGTGCAAAATCCACAGAACGAGGTTCTGTTCATTTTCTTCGCCAAGTATGCATTCAGGTCCAGGAGATTTCATTACAGGTGGTAATTTACCACGCTTTTTGTAGAGCAAAGTCGTCTTCGGAATCTTGTAAAGACTCGATGCAGTCTTTACAGGCATTCCAGTTTTCACCGCGTCTAAGGCTTTCTCGAGATCAGCATTTGTGTATACCCGTTTAGCATTTTTCCTTTTCCTAATGAAATACAAAATTTATCATTGGTATTTGTAATACAATACAATAATTCATTTTAAAAAAGCCACTTATAGTAATAATGAAATGTATATTGTACCTTTTCGAAGCAGTCTGTGGAGTGATAGATGAGTCTGCAGTTTCTGTAGTCCCCATCAGTTCTTCGATGCTGTCTTCCGAAACAGTTTTTTCATGCCTATAATACATAGAATAAAGGACATAATAATAAATAGTTCAATCATACTTATTGAAAAAGCCATCCGTAGTGTGGAAAGAAGGATTTCATACCCTTTCGTTGAAGCTTCCGATGGAATCAATGGATCAGCTGCCACCGCAGTCTCCATTCTCTCTTCAATTTTGTTATTTGGAGCAGAGGCTGATTTACACCTAAAAATAAATATCATGAAGAACACCATACATGTTAGAATTAATCCTATTGTCAAACTATATATATTATAGGGAAAAAAAATGTTAAACTTACCCTTTTAATAGAGTTTTCGATGCAATTGCCAAGGCTGCTCTCTCTGCAGTTTCCTTTATCACCTCTTCGATACAGTCTTTCGGCGTAGACTTTTTTCTTACTATCAACATTCACAATGCATTATTATCTAAATATATACTATAAACGTATACTATAAACATTAAACAATAAAAAAAAAGAAATATATGCTAGCAGCGTGAAGTGAGAAAATATTTAAAATATTAGATTTCCACAAATTTTTATAGTCTCATTGTTGTAATTTTTTTTTTTCGTTTCTTTCATTGATGAAAACTTACTAATATCCTTTTTTTCAATTATTTCACGGAAAATTAAAATGAATAAACAAAGCAAATTGTTCGACGCAACAGGTGACGAATCGAGGGTCTACAACAGCGACATAACCTCAATTTTGTGACGCACTTATTGACCCTGCGAATTTGAACAAATACCTGACCAAAAGTTGAATCATTTCTTATCTCATCGATAGTCTGGTTCCTGCTGAAGATGTTGACACCATTTTTATATCGTTTTATACTTACATGGTAGACAAGATTCGTAATTCGTTGTACCTCGTCGCTAGTAAGTACCGTCTAGCACTGTCGCTGCGGAGCCACTGAGACGCGTGTTGCACTATTCACTGGTCAATTTCTATTCTAAATATTTCATGTACAAAAGGGGATTTCTTCAATAATTGAAAGTAAAACACGCTCTTTGATTAGCCGGTAATTGGATTATTATTTGACAAAAACTGTATTTATAGCAGTTAAAATTGTGCCGTCGGGGTCACAATCTGGGACAGGGTCACTAACTGGGCCGTTTACCTTAGTACTTATTCATTAATTAGACTTGAGAAATCGAACTCTACGCGAGCCATTTTTGTGTTTATTCCTTATTGTTAGGTTATTTTGTCAAGTGGTTGAATATGCCTTGACGACCACAAAGACGCTTACCTACGTCGGCGAGGATAAAAGACGGTAAAATATATAAAAAAAGTGGAACTTCGGCTACAGGAATTATGTAAGATAAAACCAATATGTTCACCATTTATGTGTTTGTGCTATTGAGGAAATCGGCCCGCTAGGTTTTTCTCAAAGACTATCCAGTCGGGAATCATATTTTTATATAATCGACTTTTCTTCACAAATTGATGAAACTTATATGAGCTATATGTTGACGGATTGTACGTCTTCTGTTAAAATATTTCGGCCTTTGACCGTTCTATTTCTGACAAAAAAGCATTTGAAGTTCGTTCTTATACACAGGCTGATTTGGAAAGTGTGGAAAAATATGTTCAAAAATTACCCCTCGACGAGAACAAATCTTAGCGTTTCAACAAAAAAATATCACATGGTGCATTGTAATCATCTGAATCGTTTGATTCATCATTCAGCGTTTTCGACCGTCTCGTTTAGATCTTATAGTAACTGAAACATAAAGCGGCGCGTATCTCTCTTGCTCTCGCGTGGATATCTCATAGCTCTCACTCTCACAGAGCCATACATTGTCGCTGACCAGTGTTGCGAGTCACTCATTACATTTTTAACCCTAGAACTACAAACCGGGGTATATATTTACCCCAGGCGAACTTTGAAAAATGACATTTTGGCCGTTTTCTTAGCATTTTCAGGGACTTAAATCGATTTTTCAACGATTAATCCTCAATGAAATGGAATTTGCTTTTTACCATTCTCTTTGACATGAAAAAACAAAGAGATTCGTGTACTTGCCAGTCTGCTTTCGGAACGATTTCACGAACAAGAAATGTTTGGAGTAAATATTTACCCCGGTTTGTAGTTCAATGATAGAAAAAATGGGCTTGTAGTTCTAGGGTTAATGAAATTACTGTTTCAACTACCAAAGTGATGGGTAATCAAATAAAAATTTAATTATACATTACGATTATTACATGCATATGATATACGGCATTCAATGTATATCACATACATGTAATAATTGTAATGTATAATTCAATTTTTATTCAATTACACATTACGAAAGTAATGAGGAATTAGAAAAAATTTAATTACAATTTTCACAATACTGTCGCTGACTAGTACGAAAATATGGGTTTTACGTTTTGGGTCGGACTGTAGCACGACAACTACCTTAAAGTAGTAATATAGTTAACTGGAAATCGTAACAAAGAAAGTGATCACTAAGTAGGTAGCTGCAGGTTCGAAAATTCTCGTTTTTTTTTAGTATGAATGCATAGACTAAAAAAATTGGTCACCATCGTTTTTTGTAATTGAGGGGCCGGAAACAAAAAAGGCGCGTAACTGCAATCGGCCGGCTCAGTTTCGTCCATAGAACCTCGGAATCGAGAAATTCGAATCTCGATTTTTCCTTGTGGGATCGATAGAGTAGATAATTCTGCACATTTTTTTGTTAGAACTATATGGAAATTCTTTTTTGTTTACGAGATACTAAGAGTTCGACTACATGCTCTAACGGGCGTTAAGTCATTGGAAGAAGAAGAAGACGAGATAATAAGAGGAAAATGTCAATTATTATGCTTAGCAATCGGAATACTTTTTCAGTTCAACTCGCTGCCATTCTTTTCTATTCATAATTTTGGTTTTAAATTTTTACGGAGCCTTCCAGAAAGCCTTCCGTGAGACACAGAACAAGGAAAAAGTCTTAATAATAAATCAGAAACAAATTGCCAATTTACCAACAATATAACTCTGAAAACCAGTCATCAACTTCCGAAACAAGAGTTATCGTACGAATTTTCGAATTCCACGGATGTAACCGTTGATTATTATTAAAATTTTACAACGAAATAAGTTTTTAAAAAAGATTTTAGATATAAAAATACCATGGAATTCGAATGGCAGCTACTTTTGTGAATGAAAAGTTCGCGCGGCGGCAGACCGTAGTGCGATAGGTACGTCCGGGTGCAACCGTGAACGAGTCACGATATTGAAAAAGAGTTGGTTTGTTCGAACGACTCGCAGAATACCTAATCTGAAAATCGGCTGAACGAAAAAATCGGAAATTTACAGGAATTGATACTCGTAGGCATGAAAAATTACCAGATCCCGTGTAACTCAAACGTTTGCTTCTGTTTAAAAATAAGAACAACCTTTCGTTCTTGACCTACGATCTAAATTTTTTTGATCTTTCGATATTAAAGATTCTGTTTTCACTAGTCCAAAACAGTAGTATTAAATAAATTTCTCAATCATCAAAAAATGTTCGACAGTTTTTCAATTTTAAAAATTAACCATATCTCAGAATCACAGAATTTTACACCGAATTTTATTCTACGATGTATTCCTATGGAGGTGTACATACCAGACGGCCGCGGATTTCGGTAAAGATCAAAGAAAGCGGCACCGGCGCTTGCCCATATTGCATTATTAAATGAGAAATTGTTGTCACCCATTTGATACTAGACCTTGCAATTTCAAAAAAAAAATTGTTATATTCGCAATATGCTGAACAAAAATCCTTATATTCTTGTGACGTGAGGGTAACCGAGCGGTAGTACTATTTTGTGTTTTCACGCCATATACATGATATTGATATTACTAATGATTAAAATTATAACTATGAGTTCTTTGTATCTTGTCTACCCCGACTGGGGCTACAAACCGTATGGTTTCCTACGTATCTGGAGTCATGGAAAGGTGTATGATGATATTGAATGTGATTCAGAATTCTGGTAAAAGATAACGTATATTCTTTCAAGATGTGTATATAGGTATCTTTCTAAAACGGTATACATACATGTATTATACGAAAGAGTTATATAATGCCAGAAGGAATATGTGAAATATAAAATATGATATCAAATATACCACAATCCACCATAAATCGAATATGGGCCCCACTATCCCACGTCCCTAGTATCAGGGTCCAGTTCCTCAAAACCCGGAGGGGTTTACTGAGAAACGGGGATGTTGGGGTTTCAAGAATTTATTCATATGGAAGCTACGACCGTAAGATAGTACAAATTAAATAAACTAACCAACCAGAAGCAAATATTGGATTCAATCTCAGAACCGTTTAGGTTTATTCGCGCCGGGCGGTTGTGGTTACGAGGCACTGCGGCATAGGGTGCCAAAACGCGCTTGGTTATAAAGGTCTACGCCGGTTGATGGTGGATTGGTTTTATCTATTAATTATTATATATTCGGGAACTAAGACAAGGGAAATATGAACCAGAACAGGATAACCAACCTAACGAATACCGAATGGTATAATCCCTAGAGGCCTGATGTAGATAGGTATCATAGTATACCTGTTGTTTATTGAAATAGGAAAACGGAGAAAGGTACTTTACGTTCTTTGAAGAGTGCGTTCAGGTTACCCAATAATAATTCTAACGTGGTTGAGGAAGTTTACACCCTCCGTGTTCCTGGTTCCAACTTAGGTTTCACTATGAATGTTGACGATTATTGTTTTTGAATAGTTAATGGACAATAGAATTATAGCATTAATGTAGTTGATTATGAATCAAGTTAAGTTTAAGATTTAGACGAGGAGCAAGAGCTCTGTTTGAATTATTATTATGATAGATTATTGAATTGAAATTTGAATTTACGAATATTATAAGTCCTCTTGTGCACAAACTTTAAGACACGTCACCCTGGCTCAATTCTAATATACGAACACACGTCTTTCCTTAATAAGGGTCGTCGCACGATTGCATCTTATTCAAGCTCTTGCTCCTACAGCTCCCTGATCTTACTTCGCCCCCATGGTCCTGAGGCCAGGGGACGTAGCCAACCAGGTTGCCCTTTTTCTTATTCTAATCGCTAATTGGTGGGGGCAACAAGTACGCATACTCGTTGCACTCCGCGACTGTTCTACGGCTTGGCTTTAGTATACTCAACCTGACGTCAACGGCATAGGCCCTTACTCCAGGCAACTCTCGGGGCGGCTCTATAGAACCTCAGTCAAACAGAGCTTACAGTTTTGAGTCAATTGAACGGTGTCGCTTTGCACAGCGATACGTACGTGACTTAGCTCTGGACTCTTAGGTGGTATTTGAAACTAAGCGTGGGAAAAACTCCGTCCCCAGAGTTCCCATAAGCAACATGATCTCTGTTCTGGTTTATAATATACAGAAAGAACAGAAAAGTTAGTTAAAGAAAGAGAAAGAAAAGGAAGTGCGCATAATCCCTAATATATATGGGCCATTACACGTGAAACGGATCAGTCAACTCTCGGATATTTTTTTAATTTTGCATGTTGATTGTCCTTGGGGAGTTAGATTTTTGTGCCAAAGGATTTTTCAATTAGTGCAAAATTCGTTGAGTTATTTGCATAAACAAATTCGTGCAAGGTTTTTTTCAAAAATTCATAACTCCGCCAAAAATGACACTAGACTCAATTTTTTTTTTTCAGTTCACGCGGAAAGATTCATAGAATGTATAAAAAAATATGTACTTCGAAAACAGTTTGTTTATCCATTGTTTATTTAACAATTAAGTTTTCAAAGATTTTTAAAACACACAGTGACACGATCAAAATTTTTTTTAAAAATACTGACATATACTTTGTACTATACTACAGCCTGTGAATTAATTTTAAGGACGTGTTATTTTTTGTTTTCGAGTAAAAAATCATTGAAGTTGGCGGCGCGTGCCAATTCCGGGTCGACCGACGCCGCGCCGCGTGGAACGTATAATGGCGTGCGTTAGACTGCTGTTCGCCGCTACTCGACGGACGCGTAGCAGCGGTATTCAAAAGTCATTTTCACAATGAAGGACACGATTTAAAAATCTGAAAAAAATACTGTAGCTTCCTAATGGCAACTATAAGCGACACGTTAAGTTTTGAGAACGTGTTCTTTTTCGTTCTTGAAATATTGCAGCTTGAAATTTTACCATACATGCTTAGCATACATATTAAGATTTTAAACTGCAATATTTCAAAAACGGAAAGAAATACGTTCTTGAAACTAAACGTGTCGCTTATAGTTGCCATTAGGAAACTACAGTATTTTTTTCAGATTTTTAAATGGTGTCCTTCATTGTGAAAATGACTCTTGAATACCGCTGCTACGCGTTCGTCGAGTATATGTATGCTAAGCATACATGCTAAAATTTCAAGCTGCAATATTCCAAGAACGAAAAAGAGCACGTTCTCAAAACTTAACGTGTCGCTTATAGTTGCCATTGGGATGCTACAGTATTTTTTTCAGATTTTTAAATCGTATCCTTCATTGTGAAAATGACTTTTGAATACCGCCGCTGCGCGTCCGTCGAGCAGCGGCGAACAGCAGTCTAACGCACGCCATTATACGTTTCACGCGGCGCGGCGTCGGTCGACCCGGAATTGGCACGCGCTGCCAACTTCAATGATTTTTTATTCGAAAACAAAAAATAACACGTCCTTAAAATTAATTCACAGGCTGTAGTATAGTACAAAGTATATGTCAGTATTTTTAAAAAATTTTTTGATCGTGTCACTGTGTGTTTTAAAAATCTTTGAAAACTTAATTATTAAATAAACAATGGATAAACAAACTTTTTTCGAAGTACATATTTTTTTATACATTCTATGAATCTTTCCGCGTAATCTGAAAAAAAAAATTGAGTCTAGTGTCATTTTTGGCGGAGTTATGAATTTTTGAAAAAAACCTTGCACGAATTTGTTTATGCAAATAACTCAACGAATTTTGCACTAATTGAAAAATCGTTAGGCACAAAAATCTAACTCCCCAAGGACAATCGACATGCAAAATTAAAAAAATATCCGAGAGTTGACTGATCCGGTTCACGTGGAATGGCCCATATATGGTAACTCAAATAATAATTGGTTACGGACAATTGGGCCGTAACATTCTTCTAAACTATCAATAATTTGTCGGTGTTTTTATTTCGTTCGTTATGCTTTCCAGATTCCCATGTGATTACATTTTTCAGATATTTGCGTTGTAGAAACTCAACCATTTGCCAGGGTACGGCGAAAATAGTTAATAACTCAATCCAGGATCTGAACCCTCATTCGCAATATTGTCTGCCAGATGGTCTTGCAGAATTCGGAGTGCGATTTAGAGAGGCTCTGGAGGAGGCTCTTGCGCGTCACTGGTACCGATTAAGGGGACCAGTACAGCTTGGTTTAAGATATTTCAAGTACTCCAGAATCACTTTATTTGTCAACCAAAGTTTATTTTACATCAAAAAGAATATTTCTGCAAAAAACTGTGTCGTAAGGTTTCAGGCACACCGTTGATCTAATCCAGTGTTTCGACGTCTCAACTTCTTCAGACAGGAGTTCCACATCTTATGAACGCGGGGATCTGAAAAGAAAAACACATGTGAAAACTTACAGTCATTTATCCAAAATTTCCAAAATTTGAGCCACTAATTTGCAAATAACTTGGCCAAAATAGACACATTCAAAAATTCCCTCGTTCATATCATGAGGATTTGTCGCCCGAACAAAATGAGCCGTCAAAGACCCCAATCGGAGCAACGGTGCTCCTAAAACCTTACGACACAGCTCCAAAAACATAGTTCTGAGATAAACGAGTTTGAAGTTTTTGCAGAAAAATTGGTATATACTCCTCCGGAGGCTCATACATTAAAAAGTTTGTTGTACCAAAGTTGAATGAAATTTTTTTTTTTTTAATTTTCAATTTTCAAAAAGAATTTTTTTTTTTATTGGAAATTTAATTTTTCCTTTTTCTTTTCTGCAAACTATTTTCTCAGAACTTTTTTTTCCCATGTATTTTTTTGTTCCATACATGCTTCTTTCTCTTACTCACTTCTTTAAAAAGCTCCAGCAGCATATGAGGGCCCTGCTGCATCCTCCGCAGACTCATTGCCTTGCCCAATACAACGCATCGCTAGTATGGATCGCCTATTGATTTCATACGCGCTTCGTGTATCATCAATCATAGGGCTACTTTTGAAGATTTTTAGCTGGACACAATTTTCACAAGAGATACCGTATGTTCCACCCAGTCCTCTCAAGCTAACTTCAGTCATAACTATCGACCCACCACATGTCTTGCAAGATAAATGCTCCCGCAGAGCACGGAATAGTGTTTCACGTGAAACAGCCTATAGCCAGCAGAATCGCTAGCCTCGTAGTCGCCACTGATTTTTCTATCCGAAGCTGTTGAAACATGAGTGCTCTGTCCATCAGCCGCTGTTTGCTTCTGCGGAAATGTTTTCGCCCTCTTCTTTGACCGGCCAATGCATCCTTTTGTGCCAACACCAGAACTCCTCTCTCTTCTTTTCATATTGAATATATTGGATATATTTTATATATTTCCTTTCTGTTTTATCAAAAAATCTGTGAACAAAAAGCAAAAAAACTTCGACCGCACACACAGTTCGGCAGAAGCTTAGTGTAGATATTACTATTTTGATTGAATACTTACTTTTAGGTTATAGTTTTCGAAGCACCAAGTCACAACACCCGTACAACGATTACGCGCTATAGATATTAGGTAAATTTATAATTATTTAGTACTGAAAAGTACTGTTTTTATTTATTTATTTCAATTCTGAAACACTGGAAATCGAGCAGACGCTCACGCAACCTCGAAAAGTATTGCACAAGTAATGGCGATCATACACCATGTGATCAATATCGAAATCAAGCGCCAGCGCCACTTGCACCAAATCGCGATAGCCAAATAACGAACTTTTGACCGTAACTTCTAAACCGTGACGATTTCGTCAAACTCGATTTTTTCACAGACGTAGAAGATCTTTAGGTAACATAAACTGCAAAAAACGAAAAACCAATTTTTTCGAAAATTCAAGCTGTACTGGTCCCCTTAAGGGACTTGTATGACTCGTTACAAGCCGTGTAAGTTTGATGATTCAATTATAATACAGCGTGATTCCCAAGTCGCGAAAAATATTTCACATGCAGATTCCTTGTCGAAATCTAAGAATAAAGTTCCTTATCAAAAACTTCCAGGGCCCGGTCGTTGCTGAGTTATAGAAGGTTTAGTCTAACCAATAATACGGCCGTAAAGTGACGTGCTCAGTCTCGTAGCAATTCTGTCAAACTGATAGTGCCTGCGTCGTATGAACTTTGCCCGAAATTTCGGTTTTACATTTCGTAAGTTTTAGTCTTTATGTCGGCCGGTCGGTCATTCTCGTGCCCTACGTCATTCGCCCCATAGTTGACGTTGTCCAGGTGGTCAAACTGGTGATTGACATTCCCCAGGTCTTTTGCTTCGTAGCGTTCGTTATCCAGGTCGCCAGGCTCGTGATTTCCGTACTCCAGCACTTTTGCCCCCTAGTTGACGTTATCTAGGTGGTCAAACTGATGATTTACATTCCCCAGGTCTTTCGCTTCGTAGTTTTCACTCTTTGTTGGCATCGGGTTGTTGATTTCCGTCCTCCAGAACATTCGCCACGTAGTTTACGTTGTCCAGGTGGTCAAACTGATGACTTACATTCCCCAGGTCGTCCGCTTCGTAGTTTTTACTATCGTTGTCATCAAGTTGTTGATCTCCGTGCTCCAGGACTTCTGCCCCGTAGTTTACGTTGTCCAGGTGGTCAAACTGATGATTTACATTCCACAGGTCTTTTGCTCCGTAGACCTTGACCACCTGGACAACGTGAACTACGGGGCAAAAGTCCTGGAGCACGGAGATCAACAACTCGATGACAACGATGGTAAAAACTACGAAGCGGACGACCGGGGGAATGTAAGTCATCAGTTTGACCACCTAGACAACGTATACTACGTGGCGAAAGGTCTGGAGGACGGAAATCAACAACCCGATGCCAACAAAGAGTGAAAACTGCGAAGCGAAAGACCTGGGGAATGTAAATCATTAGTTTGACCACCTGGATAACGTCAACTAGGGGGCAAAGTGCTGGAGTACGGAAATCACGAGCCTGGCGACCTGGATAACGAACGCTACGAAGCAAAAGACCTGGGGAATGTCAATCACCAGTTTGACCACCTGGACAACGTCAACTACGGGGCGAAGGACGTAGGGCACGAGAATGACCGACCGGGCGACATAAAGACTAAAACTTACGAAATGTAAAACCGAAATTTCGGTCAAAGTTCATACGACGCGGGCACTATTAGTCCAGTCAAATTAGATTAAAATGGGGCAAATAGAAAAAATAACCGGTATAAAGCTATAAATTGCTGGAGACCTTCATTTTTGCATACTTTTGAACATAGTAAAATTCCTGAGCTCCAACTCCAAGGCTCGATCCGCCATCTTGAAAGGAAGGTGCTCCAATCCAGTTTTTTTCGTCATATCTCGGTAATCGTCGAGCCGATCGCGATGAAGGTTATTGTAAAAAATGAAGCTTATGAAATTCTCTATAAAAAAGATCTCATCCATTTTATTCATATCTTGAATAGTTTCTCTGTTATACACCGGTGAATACAGAAATAATTTTTACTGCTACTTTGTGCTCTTGAATCTATGATTCTGCGCGTTTAAAATATCAACAAAAATTACGCATGTATCAACAGTGTATAACGGAATAATTATACAAGATATAAATAAAATGATCGAGACCTTTTTTATAGATAATTTCATAAGCTTTACTTTTGATAATAACCTTCATCGCGATCGGATTGACGATTACCGAGATATGATGAAAAAACTGGTTTGGAGCACCTTATTTTCAAGATGGCGGATCGAGCCGTGGAGGTAGAGCTCAGGACTTCTACCATTTTCAAAAGTATACAAAAATAAAGGTCTCCAGGAATTCATAGCTTTTTACCGGTCAATTTCTCTATTTTTGCTAATTTGACTGGACTATATCAGTTTGACAGAATTGCTACGAGACTGAGCACGTCACTTTACGGCCGTAGTATTTAGTCTAGTCGAGAAGTGAGTTTCCTGAGAAAAATAGTTAGAATTCTCTTAAAAATATGAGCGATAGCTCATTCGATTCGGAATGCGATCCTGAAAAAGATGTATTTTTTTTTTTGCGGAAACAAAAATTGTAATTGTTATTAACAAAAAACAAAGAAAAAAAACGACGTCTCCGGTTTTTGACTATAACTGAAAATCTGTGAGAGATAACGCAAATTGGAAAAAAGCATCTGGAAGAGTAGGAAATTTCCAATCAAAAAGTCCGGACTCCCGGAACTCTATCTCCATTATTTATAATTTTAATTTGACGCTGAAGATAGGAGTAGATAGGCAAGGCGGGTTCTGGGACAATCTAGGTCAAATATTCTGTCCCAGAACCCCCCTGTGTTCTGATTGGTCGAAGCCCCCCTCCCACTCGCTGCGAGGACGTCCCCCTAACGGTAATCTATAATTTCACAATTTTAAGGACGTCCTCCTAACGGTAATCGATGATTTCGCAATTATAACGGAATATTTCGCAATTTTAATGGGATCTATCGACATAAGGACCGCCTCCTGTACGTATATGTCAATTTTGTAAAACGCAAGTACCGCCCCCTATAGTAACGGTAATTTCACAAGGGGGGGTCGTGTCTGAATTTATGCGACCTGATTTCTGAATTTCTGAATTTCTGAATTTCTGAATTATGCGACCTGATCTCTGAAATGATGCGATCTGATATCTGAAATGCTGCAAGCCCCCCCTCGATCGACGCGAGCTCGATCGATGCTGGCTTCGTGTTGTCTGTAATCGTTGTCAAGACCTACTTTACCCGTGAGCGCGCGCGCGCTCTTACCGACCGTCGAGTGAGAACATAACCTCCCTGAAAAAACCATACCGACGATTTTTTTCGTTATAGTTTCGAACGTTCTGTTTGCTATGTATTGGTGGCCCTGAAAAGGGCCGATTTGATGGTTCTGAAAGGACCGATTGGTTTTTCGATTATTTAGGAGCTTGCCGCTTCCTCTTCTTGAGTGGTGTCTTTTTTGGCTTCAACGCAGTTGTGGCAGCAGCAGCATCAGCTTCTGTCACTAAGGTAGACAAATTCTCAGCGGCAGCGGCAGCAGCAGCTTCTAGAGAAATAAATTAATGATATTTTTAATTGATAGAATGAACAAAAAATACTGTTAAATTGCACAGAGTAGATAAATTTAGTGCATAAAATTTAGTGATTGCTAATTAGTTGAGAGCTCTTACCTTGATCGTCGTTTAATGCCGTCTCGATGATTCCAGCTAACCCGGCCGAGAGTTCGTTAGTTCTTTCTTCTAGAAACATGAATCAATGATATTTAATTGATAAAATGAACAAAAAATACTTTTAAATCACACGGAGTAGGTAAATGTTTAGTGTATGCTAATTAGTTGAGAGTCCTTACCTTGGTCATCCAGGACCATAGCAATAACTCCCGCCAAATCGACGGGGTTTTGCAGAATTGTCTCGGCAACTGGAACTCGCGGCTTCAGGTGCCCCTCTCCATCGTAATGGTAACTCTTCTCGGCTGCCTGGATCATATCGAACGCTGCGTGACAGCAAAGACATTTCTCCCAATTAATCTTTATCAATGCTGCACCGCATTGTTCGCAGTAAAATAGCGGTGGTGGCTGATTAATTGGGAGAATATTATGCTCCCTGTCAACTGTCCACGGTCCAGGCAGCTTCACCACACAACCCTCACAGTAGAGCCCCGAATCCAAGGTGTTTGCCTTAAACTTGAGGGTCCTGAAGCACCGTGCATGGGTGGTGAAAACCGCGCGCAACGCGGCCTCTCGCAGGGTCCACGTTTTCTCGAGGGGTATCGCCCACCCGTCTATCAACGCTAACACCTGCTTTGTATACGGTGTTATAAAGATATTCGGAAGTGCTGTAATAAACCAGAAAAAATCAAACACCTGAATAACACCAAAGAACTATTTTCACTAAATCACAAAATTCACAATGATACTTACACATTTTTCTCCGCGAATATTCACAAGATTTTTTCAAAAAACTTTTTTTAACTAGCAACTGTAGCGATCCTGCACCCACAAACTCTAAGACGCGAATGAACTCGGTACGTAACCCTTCATGAGTATGCGACTTCCTAAAACTAATGTGCAGCTATAAAATTCAATACCTCGAAGTAATCATCGGCTTAGTCTCCGATGCTGAAACGAAATTGTTATCTAAACCTCAGTGTTTTGTAAACATATTGAATATCAAAAACTAGCGTTCAACTAAGCTAGCGCAATACAACGGCTAAGGAGTCAAATAAGCTACGGGGAGGAATTAAAAATAATTTATGAAGACTGTAAAATTTTACAGTGAATTCTTTTATTCTTTAAATCAGATAACACACAAATTACAAAGAGCATAAATTTATTGAATCATTTGACATTGAGAGCAGTCTCCGATCATGGGAGGAGGCTCATCGAATTCTCCGCTTTGCGATCCGTAATGTATTTGACATCTCCGACAGTTTGCGATATCTACATCCTTCTTCATAGCCTCCGATAGTTTGTCCCACACCTCATCCATGATACTCGAGCCGTAAATAAGAATGAAATCTTTGGTCAAATAGGCGATGTCTTCAGCCTTCATTCGTTTCAAACCCCCTACTTCAATGGACATGATCAATGATTTATGAAGTGATGGTTTACACTCCTTCAAATACCAAGTTTTCAATCGCTGTACGTTTTCAAAGGCGCAATGATATTTGGGAAGGTTTCCGTGCCAGTCCTCGTGCCAATGAAGCACCTCGTAGTCTCTCATCCATCGAAAACTTGGACAGTCCAATTCTTCTAAATCGATGACAGGCTTGGACTCGTCGTTGATGATTTTCTTAATCCACTCTTTCTTCTCCTTTCCCTTGACGTAGATATAACTTACATGCTCGACAACTCTTCGTACAACTTCCTGCACCTTGTCGTAAGACATAATGCCGGCATTCCATGGTATTCCATGATGATTCCGCGTCAACCAAGCGTTGACAGCTCTACATTTGGTAGATAAGATTTTCCAAGCACACGGCGGTTTGAAAAGAATGCGCGTCAGGCCTTGCTCGCCTGTCTCATACGCTTGAATGGTGATTGCAGCGAGTTCTTTCAGTACGAATTCGTTGATAGGATGTCGGAAACCTTGTACATCCAGTATCATCTCCATTGTAACAACTTATTTTCGCTAGACTGGTACGATGTGGATTTCAGAAAAATCGAGCGTTAACTAATTTCAAAAAGTTTTCAACCTCACTTTTATATCGTATATCCCCTCTTAACGGCTACCGTACACATAGCTGAAACTGCGAAACGGATATTGTGCAATAAAATAAACATCTTTTTTATAAATTTTTTTTAATCATAGTAAAGTACAGTTTTTCATAAAATAGGGTAATGTACAGTTATTTTGTGAATTATAGATTATAGAATCATAAAAAACGTAGGATGACATAGTTTTCCTCAAGTTAATTTCTTTACACCACCACTGATTGGGTTGTACTCAATAATACGATCGTGTAAAATCATACAATAGACTGAGGTTTGCGGCGGAAAGGGATACGTTGACTCGAATTCGAGGCGAATGTCCACGGGTCCGGATTTCAGGGAATCGTTTTGCTTCGAACAATCGATGACGATGAGCGGTGCGTATTTTAAAAATTCGTTCCTGCTCAATAATGGTTCGGGATCCTTGGCGTAGTACGATGTCTGGAAGTTTGCATACATATCGTAGAGCAGAGCGTACTGGTTGCGAGCAACATCGAGATTTAGGTTTCCGTAGGGATAACTCTGCGAGTTGAGAAAGAGCTTCACATCTCGGATGCTGCAGTGATCGAAATGACTTGCGTTCTTAGCGGCATTATTTTTTCGATCCGTCTGAAAGCCTACCACAACGTATCGAGGTTTTTCCAGCTGGGTGGAGGTTTTCACGACCCAGACAGCGACTGCTTCGAGGTAGCGGGCAGTAGTGGATACTCGTATAATTCCCACGAGCGGTAACTGATAGGGATGGGGGCGTCTTTGGCAATATAGTTCAGCAACTGGATTTTTCGTTGATCGGAGACCCTGATGTACGGAATCATCCACTCGAGTTTGAGTAGTGAAATTTTAAACTGTTCCACAGTACCATCGGCGGTTGTCTGTATAATGGCATTCGTGTCGGTGTTTGTCCTTGTAAGAATCAACTCGTGCTTGGCATTGACGATTATTCGGCGATAGTCCTCAGCGAAACCCAGCAACCAACTCAGCGGTATGGAGATATCGAAGTAACCGTTCTCATCAACTATTTCATTGTCGTTGTCGATCCAACCGGCATTCTCTCGCAGAGACCTTTGGCTAGGACTTTGCGATATGTAATTCTTCATGAGGGTTGTGATACCGACGTTCTTATTTCGGTCGATCTCAACAGCATTCAGCTCGTAGCGTATATCCTCAAACAGATGACAGATGGTATTGTTGACTAACTTTGTGGCAGTGACCGGAGTTCGCCCATCGGCCTTGGTCAATCTACCGTTTACGTGCAGCGAGCTCCTACTCGGTAACAGACATAAATCTTGATGTTGAACGGCGATCCGAATTTCATCGTTGTTTTCGAAGCTCGTTGATGCGAAGGGTTGATGCGCATGAGTCTCGTAGTGTGCGACGGACTCGTCAAACACAATTGGTTTTTGTATCGTTAGGATCTCCTCCATGGTGCAAAGCAGACGATTGTAAGACAGCAGAATTGTACTCTTACTTTCCGGTTTATCTTTTTCGAATAACTCTGAGCCCCAGACTCTTCAGGAACTTGATGTTTTGACGTCTGAGCTCTCCGGAAGGTGTGCGACGACTGCTCGTCCCCCGACATGCCGGTTCTATTTTATAACTCCGGCCGACTTTAGTTTCAAAAACGATACCCATTACGATTTCACGTGCAGTCTTATCGTTACCACTTCACCTTGGAAATTAACCAATCTTCCGTCTTGATCGACTAGTCTGAGCTGAAGATGATCTATTGCTTGAACGGTGATCGGAAGGTAAATGACGTTCGATGGTACTTCGATGATCTTATATCCAGGTGGGACGACGGGGAAAAACTCGTGAATGGTGTGCACTTGTTGTCCGTTGAGGTACGCACCCGTAGTGACGTTGCACTCGACTCGTAGGGAGTTAACCTTGAGAATGGCTACAGGCAAGTCAGATGTATGTGTGACATCTGCTTCAAGGGTGCGTGGAGTGAAACCCAATAGTCGACCGATAGAGTCGGAGGGTTCAAAATTTATCTTACGATTGCACTTGATTTCGCTACACAGCGTATTGTTGTTTGCTCGTAGGTCGATGGAGACGTCACGATCGGCTAATACTTTTTGCACATAACTCTTTATGTCTTCAATTTCGTAGCTTCCGGTGGGTATGGTTATAACTTCAATCCCATCGATGTGAAGCTTGTTGTTATCCTCATCGATGTTGGGAATCGAGTTGAAGGTTAGCAACTCGACGAGTCCTAACGTGTAATTTTTGAACGGTGATAGCTCGATGGGTGGGAAATAGTAGGCTTCTAGTACGGATGACGTGCCCGATAGTGTTAACGTAAAAGAATCACCCATGATGATCCGCGCTCAACTGATGTTTTGCGTGACGGAGGAAAGCGTTTTATAGCAGTCCGCTGAGGAATTTGAGGCACAGATGTCCGCACACCACCGTATCATAGTCTTGATATTTTTTATGATTATACATTACAATGCTACCACCACCGAGGTATGTCATGAGATCTTTGGGTGGTTGTAAATCACCAAAGCTGTCAAAGTAAATGACTTTGTTGTTCTTCTTTCTGTACGCAACCCAGTGTGTGCCAGGACCTTCTTTATTGTCAAGATTCACTATGGCAGCTTCGTACTTTCTCGGTCCACCTTTCGGCATTCCGTTTCTCATGTACACTCCGCGAAACCCCGGAATTTTCATAATCTCAGCGTACTTCAGCAGATCGAAATCGGTGAGTGCTCGGTGTGGTAGCCTTACGTGTTTTTTGGATTCAACTGAAGACCTAAACCTTTTTTGTAGGGTTTCAGGTACAACCCCTTTCCCAAAGCGATCGCCTCCATTGTCTCGTTGTGACTTTGCCGCTCATGTAATTCGCGTTTTGCTGCGCTTGCCTCATTCACAGCTTTTGCAATACCAGCTGCCCCACCTGCTAGAGCTCCGGTAGCACTCAAACCGGCTAATAGAGGTATGAGAAAGGGTAGGAAACCTCCAATTTTTTTTGGTACAGGGAGAATGCGTGGAGTTTTCACCTTGTTCTTACCACCCGCATTTTTGACAGCTTCGCGTGCCCCTGTGAGAGCCGACTTGACGGGGTTGGTACTGTTCGATCCCATGGAAGCTCTTGCCGCCTTTACTATTTGTTTCAATGAGATTTTTTTCTTGTCGCAAGATTTTTTCCTCGTGGAGCTTTTCTCCCGTATCCCCATACCTAATTTCCTTTTCACTTTCATTGCGTTGGTTACACCCCAGGCGGCTGCCTTCTCCGTAACGCTCGCGTCTTTGGCGAGCACGCGGTGCCAGGCCTTCTCCGCGAGTACTTTGTCCGCCTCGTGTCGAGCAGCAAGATTATCTCGTTCTTTCGAGTAAGCGATGTCGTGTTCCTTGCACGCAGCGTCTAGAGGATTGATGCCCGGATCACCGCGCGCGAATCTCTTCGCTAATTTGGTGCCAGGTCCGCAGTACTGGTAGCTCGGTATATGCAATTCAATGGGAAGCTTGTTGATGATTCTGTTGACGAGACCTTTTCCCCTCGGTCGCTTGCGTTCTCCGTTACGTTTGTGTACGATCATGGTTCCGACACAACTGACTCAAAATCCTATAAATAGCGAGTATTTATAGTTTTGGAGACAGTCAAGATACATCAGCGGAAAGCGGTCTTTTGGTTGCACCCCTCGTCTTGGGTTAAGCATCATGAAGTTCAAGGAGCAAAGTACCAAGTTACCGGTGATCGATTTCGACAAACTGACACAAACGAATGTGAGGGAACGGGGTAAACGTCACGGTCCGCTACTACCGAATAGCGTGCGCGCAGTGATTTGCGGACCATCCAATTGCGGCAAGACCAATACCCTCTTATCTCTGATCACACATCCCAATGGTCTAAAATTTGCAAATATCTACGCTTATTCAAAATCGCTCAATCAGCCCAAGTACCAGTTTCTCAAAAGGCTCCTCGATTCGATCAAGGGTGTTGGATATTTTCCGTTCAGCGAACACGAGCAAGTGATCAGACCGGAAGACGCGCGACCGAACTCTCTCATGATTTTCGATGACGTAGCCTGCGAAAAACAGGATAACATCAGAGCCTTCTTTTGTATGGGGAGACACAACGCGGTCGACTGTTTCTATCTTTGTCAGACTTATGCTCGTATTCCCAAACACCTCGTACGTGACAATGCTAATATGCTGATACTCTTCCGACAAGATGAAATGAATTTGAAACATATATACGATGATCACGTCAACACGGATATGTCCTTTGCGCAGTTCAAGGACCTGTGCTCAGCCTGTTGGAGCGATAATAAACATGGTTTCGTTATGATCGATAAAGATAGCGATCTCAACGGGGGTAGGTATCGCAAGGGTTTTGACTGCTTCGTAACCATAAATATGAGGCAAGCGTTGTGACGACAGCAGTTATAAATCGAACTTAGAAGCATCAACATGCAGAGTGCTGATTTGCATCAACAGAAAGATGTGCTGCATCAAATTGCGGAGGCGAGCGATGCTATACGACGCAAGCATAAAATGTTGAAGATGGGCCGGGATACCAACGAAAAGGCTATGATTGAAGTTTTTAAACCTATAACAAAACCTCTTCAGCAGCTGGTGAATCAGTCGCTGAAACAGGAGACCATCAAGAGCGAAATTGAAGAGACACCTACGAAACTGGAATTCCCGCGAAAAAAGACTAAGAGGGAGTCTGAGGAGGACTCTTTTGTAACGGCTGACGAAGAATCCTCCGACGAGAATGAACCGGTTACCCCCTCGAAGCATGAATCTTCTACCGTTGGCAACGATTTGTCTCAAACGTATCTCCAAATGTTCGAAACAAACGCAGCGAGAGACTTGGATACTTCGTACGGTGTTCGTAGATTGAAGAATAACGTTCTCTGGGTTGGAGATTCTAAAGTGACTTTTGACAAGGATATTATTCATATTGGAAGCATGAGTTATCAATCAACACCAGGCTTACTCGAACTACTGTTCAAAAAATCACCCAGTGACACCATAGTGAGCCGGACAGATTTGGAGAATTACAATAAAATCGTGGTCAACACAAACGCGCATCGAAAGTTTTACCGCAGTGATACGGCTATTCGTTCTGAGAATAGCGATAAATTCAGAAAAATTATTTCTCAAATTCCCACCTCTGTGGGACAGAAGAAGAAGAAGAAGGGTGAAGCCTTACCGCGTCTCAAAATCGTCGCAGGTAAGAAGAGTCGAATGGATTACGTGTACTGGGACGATCCCAATGAGCTAGTCGAACGACTTCGATTGCTCTACGCGTCCCAGGCGGCCGGTAACACGAGTCACTCCAATGAGATTATTTCCATCATTGAGGAGTTGCGTGAGGCTGGAATTGTATATTAGACTTCTCCAAGAATTGGCAGGGCTCAGTTTTAAAATGAGCGTGGACGTGTTTGGTAGGCAATTGACGAGGGCGAAGGGTGGTAGGCTGTCGGGAAACCGCGGTCCTCCCGGTTACGGCTTCAAAAAGACTCTCGACGGGCAATACGATATGGATAACAAGAGATTAAGTAACCTTGCGGATCCTGTGGAAGAAAATGATGCAGCCTCCATGAGAGTGGTGCAAAGCGCTGTACGGCAAGAAGCTCAACTCTTACACCAAGTCACATCATCTTTGCGAAACGACGTGGCAAATATCGGTAGGAGGATCGAATCTCTCGAAAACCTTGCCACTCACCATTCTCAACTCATTACGCAACTGGAAGAGAAGCTGACAACATCGGAGAAAATCAACGACAGTGAAAACAATTTTATGATAAGAAGCCTGGAATCGAGCGTGAACGCAACTCTGAAACGTCTCGAAGCAGAAAACAAAAACGGACAAGACTTGGCAGTTCATAATTCTGGAATAATAGTGCAATTGGATGAGCGTTTGACCAGACTGGAGGATGGAAGACAAAAAGCTAACGTTGGTGGAGGAACTTCATAAGCCTGCACGAAGGAATTATCCGCGTCGCCGCGTTATCATGCGAGGAATAGACGAGACCTGGCAGGCTGATCTCGTGGATATGATTGCTTACGCGAAATACAACAATGGTTACAAATACCTACTGACGATCATAGATATTTTTTCGAAATTCGCCTGGGCAGTGCCGATCAAGACCAAGAGTGGAAAGGATGTGACAAATGCTATGAACTCTGTTTTCAAGGAGGGTCGCGTACCGAAAAAATTGCACGTTGATCGCGGCAAAGAATTTCACAACACCGAGTTCAAGGCTCTGCTACAACGACACGGCATTACGCTATATTCAACCTTCAGCAACCTGAAAGCCTCGATCTGCGAGCGTTTCAATCGTACGCTGAAAAGTAACATGTGGAAGCGTTTTTCTCTCCGAGGAAATTATAAGTGGCTAGATATTGTACCGGATCTGATGCTAACTTACAACAACACCAAGCATCGTACAATTGGAATGAAACCGAGTGAGGTTACAGCTCAAAACGAAAAGATTCTCCTGCGCAACGTATACGGGAAATTTCAAGTTAATCAAACACGGAAGAAGAAGTTCAAGCTCGGTGATAAAGTTCGAGTTAGTAGGAATAAACATACGTTTGACAAAGGTTACACACCCAACTGGACAACCGAAATATTTACCATAAGTAAGATAGAGAATACTGATCCTGTCACATACAAACTCGTCGACTACCAGGATCAACCGATCGAAGGTGGCTTCTACGAAGAGGAACTCTCCGAAGTCAAACACCCTGATGTTTACCTGGTGGAGAAAGTGCTGCGAGAGCGTGGAAGTAAACTGTTTGTAAAATGGTTAGGTTTTGATAATTCACACAGCAGCTGGATAAATAAAGCGGATATGTAATTTTTATTCAATAAAGATATACATAAATATGTAATACATGTTTTTATTCATTTACAATAACCCCATGGTACGGTATCGGTAGTGTTGGGAAGAATAACCCTTTTATCATCGCACCAACTGAGTGCTATTTTCTTTTGTAATACGGTATGAACCTCATGTTTCTTACTCCTAATGAGGTACTGAGGTTTAACTAAATTCTGATGTTGCATGAGACACTTTTTGTAATCATCGAACATGATTGTTCTCAACGTCGCTGCCTTAATACCTTTCGCTCGCTTTTGCTCTTTATCCTCCTCAAAAATTTTAAAAGTGTACAATTTCGCTCGTAATCCTACAAATTCTTTCATAATCTTCCCGTTACATTCATCCTTCATTAAACCTACCACTTTCTTATTCGCTAATGGGATTCCATAGATATTATCGAGCGGGTAATCGGATGTATCAAATTTATGAGAATCACGTTTGATGTATTCGTATATGTCGGGGACAGTGAAGTGATACAGAAGACTATCCGTATCCGTGTACAATAACTTTGATCGATCAGCAAAGGTACGTTTTACGTAGTTGTAGTGAAAATCGTAGATAAAAATCTTGGACAGATCGAGGATGGAAAATCCAGCGTAAATAGGTTTATTGAAGTGTATTTTAACCCTACTGAGCTCGATAATTACTATATCATTATCAAATATGGTACAGCTATGAAAATTCGGTTTTGCGATGAGTGCTTTCGCTCCGTACCTCCCCTCCCACTGTGTCACTAATCTGACATCTTTTTGTTTTCTTACGTTCTCCATAGTCTTACCGAATACCGCGTTATTCATCAATTTAAAGAAATTCTTCTCAAACTCGTTATTGGACTTTTTTCTCAAATCAGTATTCAGATCTATGTACGGTTTGAACCATGGAGATTGTTCAAATTTCAAGATTCTATGAATTTTCGCTAATTTCATTCCCAGACTTAAATATTGTTTCAAATTCTGGTAGTGTACAACGTATTTCTTTTTCGGAAAAAGAGTAGTCATTAATTTGGAATTTTTACTGTGCGAGGGTGTATAGTGTTCGGGGCAAAGAGGTAGGTCCTTGTGTGTTTCGTGAAGCTCCAAAGGATACTCCAAGTCCACCTCAAGAATGTATCCTACATGTGAATCATCGGGAATATTACAAACATTAATCGACTCGTATTCCCACTGGAAAGATCCACGAGGTAAACACTGACTCATCGCTCCACCGTACAGATTGTTTACATCGAAGTACATGAGGTAGGATTCCTCTTTACTGGCATCAAAGTCCTTACCCATATATCTATTGTTACTCTCAGCGTGCCGGTTCGAGCACTGAGCTACACCACCCCGAATCCCCTTTTGGATAAACAAGAGCATCTCCACATCGGTGAGGAGTTCTAGCTCAACACACGTGGACTTGAGCATTGCGTCGAAGGCGAGTCCAGGAGCGGTGTAATAGTGCAGAGGATCCAGGCTATAGGTAGAATGACAGTTACGACGAAAATTTTCAAAAATATCCGCCAGGAGTAGAACATCCGTTTTCAAATATAAATCAGAGTATTCGCCCAGCGTATCAATATTAAACGTACCCCAGACTTTTATTGCATGTTGATAATTCACTTCCGAGACGTTGGTATCGTTCAATTTTGAATAGAATTTTTCAATCGCTGGTAATTTTTTCTCATCAAGCTTTACCCAACTATCTACATATTCGTAGGGAAATACCCCCTTTCTCGTGAGCAACTCGAATTCCTCTGCACTATTACACAACCTTCGAACAATTGTTTTATCATTATCATTCAGATATGAAGCCAGTTTGTCTAAACTACTTGCCATAAACCGACACGAATCGATGAATCGTAGGCTTACATTTGTATCTTGAATCTTTTTTGTAAAGGAAATGTACCGTTCTTTGTTGACAGGAAGGAGACTCAATTCACCGTCGAACTGTGTAGCTAAAGCTTTGATTAAGAAGTGTGAATCATAGCCGGACAGATTGTGAAAAACTACTGGAATAATATGCGAAGATTTATAATTTAAATTACAGCCCGGATGCGCCACACCGCGGTACTTGCCTGTGAAATGACAATGATCGCGATGTTTTTTATCCGTTGGAGTGAATGGTTTCTCACAAATATGACATATTTTAGTATTATCCATATCTTGTATTTCCTCACTAGTGAGTTGCATCGGTACGTTTCTTTTCAGGTAAAAATTTGTTAATTCTGCTAATTTTTGTAATTCGCTAACGAACCATTGAATACAATCGGGATTACGTTTAATTTCAAATTTTGATAGAGAATCGTCGAAGGCACAGTGTAGATAGTACGCTGTACTATGTGGAATATGCTTTTCATACAAGGTTTCATTCTCCGTCGGCTCGAGGATACACTCTATATCAGCGTATACGACGAACGGTACAAACTCCTTATATCTATAGTTTCTAAAACTTAAAATCTTATCTTCTTCTTTCGGTAATATCATCTTACACTTGTTTATATTTTCACAGTCTTGTTTATGTCTTTCGTACGAGGCTTGAACTTGGAAATGACACAGGCATCTATCACACAGAAATATCGTGCTTTTATGCTTCGACAGTTGTGAACTTAACAATCTAGATAAATTTTTGATCCAAGCAAAGTGAAAAACCTGCTGACCATTGATTTCTATACAACTATCTATAGCAATAAGGTGGATCGTAGGTTTATCTGTCTTATTTTTACTCAAATAGAGGGGTACTATTTCACTAGGTCTTCTCGATTCGGTTTCCATACCGTAAACGTTGATTGCTAGACAATTGATTCGTTCAAATTTAGAAATATCTTTCAAAGTGATAGGAAACTTGATACCCTCACAGTTGAATATTGTACTCGGATGAGGATAAGAACTTGTTCGAGCAACATTTAGTTTATTATCTGCGGGATGAAGAGCTGCAGCGACGGCCCACAGAAAGCAGAATTCATCGCTGTTCTTGACGTTCACCACAGCCTTCTTCTTCTGTATATCCAGAGGTAGATCCACGTAGGTAGATAAACCTCCACGTAGCGGCTCGTACCGATTAATATTAATCATTAGATTAACAATTTCGATTAATGTCCAACCCGAGTCCTGCTCTTGAAAATCCTCGACTTTCACCAGGAGACGATCGATCAAATTCTCATCGAACCATCTCTTAATATCCGTGGTCGGAAGGATAACTTCATTTTTTGTGTTGAAAAATTTCATTTCCTCGACAGTTTCAGAATTTTTCAGGATGGAAAACTTGCAAGCCAGTATACCGTTCACTTTCAGATTACCTCCTTGCTGTAGAGAATTCTTCAATCGTACAACAGCCAAGGTTTTCGAATCCTGCAAAAAAGATCTCAGATCTTTGTGGCGTAGATTGATTATAACACCGGTACGTATTCGACCTTTAAATACTGATTCCAAGTCCTTCCACTGAACTCTGTCTTTTATCCTTCTCCTCGATGTTCCGATACCTTGACCACTTCGTTGTTTGTTCTTGAATTTCTCACCCAACGATTGAAGTATGGAAACTGTTGTGACGATTCTGTGTCTTTCTCCAACGGAAAGAGTAACTGTTCGCAATATTTTATTCAAGAGTCTGATATTACGATTACACACATTTTTCCATCGCTCGATTTGATGAGGTGGCGCACCGTGCAACAATTTATAAGCACTTTCTACAATGTTAATTAACTTCAAACACGATTGAGCATCCATTTCTGCGTTTATATCTCACTTCGGTGTAAATAAATGAAAAGTTGAGGGAGAATAACTGTTTGATATGCACAATAAAATTTTATTTTAAATATAATATTAAACCCATTGTTTGAACACCTCGACTTTCAAGAAATCAGTATAGTAAAAAATATGTAATAATAATTTTTACAAGTAAAGAAATTCACACTGGTTGTATTGTCCACCGAGGTACCGTAAGCGTAGACGATTTTCCGCAGCAGCAGTTTCATGTACTTGTAACTGATCCTTGTTATCGTCGAATGCCTTTGATATTCTGCTTGGCAGAAACATCATAAAACTATCCTCGATCTCCACCATGGTTTTAGGCCCGTATTTGGTGGTAACAGATTTGAACGATGAAACTTTATAATCTTTCCCAACCTCCAGCTCTGATATTTTCTTCGTAGGTAAGAAGTCATCCATGCGGCAAACTTTGTTTATATTTTCAGAAGCCATTTTTGCAGATAAGATAGACGAAGCTTCTCAAGAGTGTACACCTTCTTGCACGACTAAAATTCGAATAACTGAAAAACGTTACGAAAAACGCCGTTTTATAGGAGGTGAAATCAAATGTGTGTGCGTACGTGTTCCTCTATTCCTGGAAAAACTTACCATTCGATGAACTTATTTCGTAAAAGTTTCGTCCGCTCTACATTCTTTCTTTACGTGGTAATTAAAGGGGATTCAGTTCATGTGGATTTTAATACCGTTAGTAATACATAAAATATGTAGGTATTGTATCGTTAATATTCGCATGTCTCTATAGAATTCAACGTTAAGCCACTCGTAAAAATTGTTGTGACTCGCTCAAGATAACGCGAACTCGTATTGTTTAGAATACTCAAGTGTTATATATACAGCTTGGCATACGCTTATTTTCTTCCTAGATTATCTAACTATAAGCTATAGGGAACGTTCTACTCGAGTGCATATGTGATGGATAGTTCGAAAAGTATATATGTGATGAATACTTCGAAAGTAAGTATATATACATATATATTCAAATGTATTGGTGTATGACTTTTGGGAGCGTGCACACTACCCCGAAGGGTGCATGGTGATCTCATTCGCACCGTAAACGGTATAGAGGCAAGTTGAAAGAGAATACAGTTAGTTCATTCAGATTGAAAAAGAATTATGAATTTGCATGTTTCTAAGTGGTTCGGTGGAATACAGTGATTTTTAATTTTATTGAATTTCTGATTTTAGTGCTGACGAATCCTTCTTAGAGAGAAAATCTTACAATAATAAAAAAGTAAGTATTTCGAATTACTACAGATTGCTATTTTATATCATTGTTTATCATTCATCTTTGTTTTTTATTTTGTATTTATTTATTTTTTCGATAACCATGCGATATCGAACGTCAACTCTTCCTATTCAAGTTCCTTCCATTTACCATAGTTTGAAAATAATATTCTTTGTACAGGTATGGAGAACAGAGACAATGAATGCTGGCCAATTGATACACTGATCCACGTGGATTGTAGAGATCTATGGCTGTACGAGTCGGTGGCGTATCGCTACCTCCTCCACGTTGTAGCAGAAGAATACGACATCGGATACCAGAATTTCGATGATGATGATTTTGTTCCGGAGGTAGAGATATTCACCGACTCGGATTCAGAAGATGAGGACGGTCCAGAGTTGGACTCGGATTCAGAAGATGAGGACGGTCCAGAGTTGGGGGCTATGTGGTTCAATTTATTGTATTCTGCAGACGATGAAGGTTACGAATCCGCGTAAGGTAATATATATATATATATATATAATTTCGAATACATATGTCGTAAAGTTATTGATATTATAGGAATGTTGTTCAGTTGTTAATATTACAATCGTTCAGTTTTTTGATATTAGAATATGTGTGTTTCAGAGAGGATTTCGTCAAGGCGGTCGAGTAGAGGCATACAAATCGATCCTTTTCAGGGCCATCAAATCGGCCCTTTTCAGGGCCACCAATACATAGCAAACAGAACGTTCGAAACTATAACGAAAAAAATCGTCGGTATGGTTTTTTCAGGGAGGTTATGTTCTCACTCGACGGTCGGTAAGAGCGCGCGCGCGCTCACGGGTAAAGTAGGTCTTGACAACGATTCAGACAACACGAAGCCAGCATCGATCGAGCTCGCGTCGATCGAGGGGGGGCTTGCAGCATTTCAGATATCAGATCGCATCATTTCAGAGATCAGGTCGCATAATTCAGAAATTCAGAAATTCAGAAATTCAGAAATCAGGTCGCATAAATTCAGACACGACCCCCCCTTGTGAAATTACCGTTACTATAGGGGGCGGTACTTGCGTTTTACAAAATTGACATATACGTACAGGAGGCGGTCCTTATGTCGATAGATCCCATTAAAATTGCGAAATGTTCCGTTATAATTGCGAAATCATCGATTACCGTTAGGAGGACGTCCTTAAAATTGTGAAATTATAGATTACCGTTAGGGGGACGTCCTCGCAGCGAGTGGGAGGGGGGCTTCGACCAATCAGAACACAGGGGGGTTCTGGGACAGAATATTTGACCTAGATTGTCCCAGAACCCGCCTTGCTTATCTACTGATAGGGTTCCGCGCGGCCGTTTTAGCACTGACGCGTCGCCGCTGAACAGAGAGTGCGATAGAAATTATTTTTTTTTTATTATTAAATATCAATTTTAATATTTTTGAAAATTGTGCTATCATCAGAACACTCCAAAGAATCTAGCCCCCTAGAGAAAAAATTTTTAACTTTATTTTTCTAAAAGTTATACAATTGTCAATTGACTCATTTTCTTCGGACTTCGGTTTTCATAAATGGCGACATAAAAGTTTAAATAATTGGCCTAAAATTTTTTCACTTCTTTGGAGCCCTTCTTATATGTATACTTAACAAGATTACGTAATAAGAGATTAAATTTTTTTTTTTTATTTGTTTATAATACATTTATAAAGTTCCAAAAAAATGATAAATGAAAAAAATGATGGTCAAAAATTTTTTTTTCAAGGAAAATTATGTTATGGCTGTTTTCACATCTAACAATGACATTAATAAATGTTGAAAAAAAAATTTTCACTTCATTTGTTGAAAAATTTTTTATAATCAAATGGTCAAATTGAATTTTTTCAAGAAATTTTTTTCTGATTTTCTATTGAGAAAAGTCAACTATGATTTAAAAAAAAAAAAATTTCATTAAAAAAATTTTTTAATCGTTTATAATGGTTTTTTTCATTTATCTAACATTTAAATTATTAGTTAAGGAATAATGTTTTTCGCTAAAATCATTATTGGTAGTTCTCTATATAGTAACAAGAACAAAAATTTTTTTTAGCAACAATTTGATTGTTTATTAAGTTACCAATTTGTTATAAACAAATTTTGATTTTCAGTTCATTTTTTTTATTAAACTATCAAAAATTACGAAAACAACGATGTATAACGAAGTGTGAAAATAATTTTTTGTCTATTTTTTATTGCTCTTAAAAAATATCGTGGTATCAAAGTTGAAGCGGTTACCTGATTTGTCAACTTATAAATTGCTGTAACTTTTTAACTTTTAAGGGGGTATCCCCACCTTTAAATGGGTTAACATTCTGAGAAAGAGATTGATATTTCACAGCGAATTTGAGAGTCTGATCAAATCCAAAAAAATCATGAAGTTTAGGGAGGGTTTGACCCTCATTATCCATACTTAACATTGAATATTACTTTGAGTCTAATAGTAGTTACGCTGAATATAGAAAAATACAAAATTACTCGGTTGTCGCAAAGAATCAGTAGTACCGTTGTATCGATTCTCAAGTTTTTGGTCTTCAATTGTTCAGAAGAGATGCCTCTATCATATGAACATAGAACTTTTTGATATCGCGAAAATTGCCTGAGTCGCTAAGTTTTTACTGAGATTTTTCTAATTCTTCAATTTTTTTTCTCTACTTTTTCTATCATCTCTACCAAAAATAGTCAAATCAAAAAGTTCTATGTTCATATGATAGAGGCATCTCTTCTGAACAATTAAAGACCAAAAATTCCAGAATGGATCCGACGGTACTACTGATTCTTTGCGACAACCGAGTAATTTTGTATTTTTCTATATTCAGCGTAACTACTATTAGACTCAAAGTAATATTCAATGTTAAGTATGGATAATGAGGGTCAAACCCTCCCTAAACTTCGTGATTTTTTTAGAATTGATCGGACTCTTAAATTCGCTGTAAAATATCAATCTCTTTCTCAGAATTTCAACCCATTTAAAGGTGGGGATACCCCCTTAAATATACAGTCTTCGACATTCAAGACGATTATTTAGAGAATTAATTTATCTTTTGAATAAATTTTTCGCCAGCTCGGTATCTATCATAATTCCCTTGTTACAAGCTTTTGTTTATAAAAATCTTCAGTATCTGCATCTTATGATCCTTATATCTTATAAACTATTGCAATTACACCTTTTATTATTCAAGGCAATTTTGTAGGCTTATTATTAAGCTACTTGAAAAAAATATTTTTTTTCTTTAACGCCAATTGTTGAAAAATTATTCGTATTTATTCTAATTTCAGAATAAAAAATTCATACATTTCTTGGTGTTTTATCATTTTTTTCTGTGCTCATTCATATTATTTCTATTTTTATTGTCTATAGTGTTTTATTCATATATCTTCAACTACTTATTCTGCGTTTTTTGAAAGCTTAACTTCATACTTTAAACAATTATTACATTCGGTGAGGAAACCGCGCATAGAAATATACATTTTAGAATTCCTCATTAACAATGACTCAAGAAATACTTATAGTAGTAGTAGTATTTTTTATTGGTCGCCTTTCGGCATTTCAATGTTTACATTTTCACATTCTTTTTTTTTTTTTTTTTTTTTATGCTGCGCTTACCTAACTTAGTCTAGTGCTCGTCCTATTTCCTATTTCTTCCTTCCTATGTGTTTTGTCTATGCTTGTACTGCACTTGCAGCTCTCAAAAGCCTCTCCTAAGGTGCCATGCCTACGCTGCCGCGTTACTATCGCCATGGGATCCTTAGCACCTTGGCTAAACTTAAGTGAATCTTAGATAAAACTTGAATACATCTCATGTTTGTGTTCTTTAATAAATGATAATGTTACAGCGTATTTATAGCTTAGAGTTTAATATAAACTAAAGTGTATAGTTAACTTCGATAAACTTAAGTGAATCTTAAATAAGTCATGAATAGATCTTATGTTTGTGTTCTTAATAACGATAATGTTTCTTGGCATTTAAAGATTAGAGTTTGATATAAAATAAATTGTAGAATAAACTTGGATAAACTTAGGTAAATCTTGAATAACTCTTAAATAAATCTTATGTTTGTGTTCTTAATAGAAGGTAATGCTACTGAGCATTTATAGATTAGAGATTGATATAGAATAAAGTGTAGAATAAAGTGAAGTGGGATATACCAGATTCGAGTGTTGTTTAAAGAATAGGGTACCATACTAGTCGTGTTTATGCTACGCTGTTATATTGTGTTGTGTCTTGGGTGTCGGGTGTCGTGGGGGGTGTTTGTTTTAGCTCCGGGCTCTCATGTCCTCATATGCGTCGTTTGTTTCTGTTATTTTCGATATGTTCCCACTTTTCCTCTCTGTCTCTCCACTTCCACTCCTCCCCATTCACCCATATGCTGTCTTCTTCTACCCATACCTCTTTTCCTCTTCTTCTTTCTTGCTCCGCTCTTTCTTCTATTTTGAATCTGTTTGCCCTTTCTATAAACGTTAGCTCTTCCTCCACCTTCCATCTCTTGGCGTTCCAGAATTCTTCTTTCCTTTTCAGGATTTCTTCTTTTGCCCATCCCTGTCTCGTTTTGATTCTCATCTTTAATTCCCCTCTCACCCCTTTTTTGCAGTCCACCAGGGCCAGAGTTATTTGCTCCCCCGTTATGTCTCTCACTGTGGCTTGGACCTCCGTCCTGCTGTAGGATTTCTCCCCTATTCCCCCTTTTATTCTGAGGTATTTTTTGTTTTCCTCTCTCTCCGTCAGCTCCATGAGCCACTCTACTCTTCTTTTCTCCTCTTCACCTTCTGTTGTGTCTCTCTTCTCTTGTTTCCTTGTCTCTTCCTCTTCGCCTTTGACCGCGTTAGCGTCAGGTGGGGGGGGGTCAACCCCTCGGCCCCCTCTGGCGCTCTCGGTCTCTCGGCCTTCTCTGTCTCTTTCTCTTTCTCTTCTTTCGTTTCGGCCTCCTCATCGCCTTCTTTCTCTGCTCTCTCTTCTTTCTTATCTGTTTTCCCTTCTCTTCCTTGTTTCTCTTTTTCTGTTGGCTCATTTCCACTCTCTTTTATTCTTTTTTTCTCTTCACCCGCGTCTTTCTTCTTCGTCGCCTCTATCAGTTCCTTCATCAGGATTGCGTTTTCCACCCTCATTTTTCGCATCTCGTCTCTGATCTCCCTCAGCAGCGCTGTTCTGGAGGTCTGGTCCACTACCCCTTGCCTTTCCATCTTGTGCGCTCTTACTTGCGGGCTTCTGCCTTCCTCGCGCTTCCTCTGCTGAGTGTCTACTGCCTGTTGCTGCCGCGTTTCCTCTCTTCTTCTTGCGTTGGGCGGTCGTGCGTCTTCGGCTTTCTTCGTTTAAACTCGCCCGCCTGTGCTTGCTTTTCGGGCTCCTTCCCTTTTGCCCCTCTGCTCGGTAGCTAGTTGAGCTCGTCGTGTCTGTTTACTGCTCTTCGGCCTTTCACTCGTCTGTCGTCCCTTTTCTTTCTCTTGCTGCTGATAGTTCTCTGTACCATTGCCATCCCCTCCCGTCTTCGTTCAGTAGGCCTTCTATGCTCACTCGCTCTACCTTCCACCCCTCGCAGTTGCCTGCTAGGTGTCGCAGTGTCTCCTCCTCTCTTTCGCATAGCCTGCATAGACGGTCTTCTTCTTTCCTCCAGAATTCGTTTCCTCTCATGCCGTTCCCGCATCTAAGCCGTGCTGCATCTTTTATGGCACCTCTTTCTTTTCTTTCTCTCCAGTATTTGGGTTTACCCATTGTCATTATCCGTTTGTAGTCCTGGTTGTATCTGGTGTCTCTGATTCTTTCCCATTGTTCTTGTTTTTGGCAGTCCCTTTCCCTCCCTGCCATCTCTTCCTCTATGTTTTCTCCCCTCTCTCTTTTGTACTCTATCTCTCGTGTTGAGTATCCTTTTTCTTTGTAATAGGTTTCTCTCTCGCTCTCGTATCTCGTTACCTCTTCTTTGTTTTCTTTCGCTATTTGCTTCCAGCATTCCTTCCTGATCTCGTTGTTTTCGTCTTTTCTTGCTTTCTCTTCGTATCTGATTGCCCTTTTTCCGGCTGCTACCTTCATCTTGTCTCTCTTTGCTTCCTCTCTGACTATGTATGCTGGCGTCCTCCAGTCTAGTCCCAGCGTCCATCTGGTGTATTTATCTTGTAGTCTTTCTACCTCTTCTCGTTCTTTCCACCCCCAAATTTCCGCCCCGTACATTACTATGCTCTTGATCAGTGCGTCGAATAGCTTCAGTCTTCTGTCTATGTCTTCTCCGAACCTCCTTTCTCCGATGCCCCAGACCGTCCCCATCGCTTTTCTTGCTTTCCTCACCTGTTCCCTTATTTGCTCGTCGTCTCCGTTGTTTCTCTGTAGCGTGTAGCCCAGGTATTTTATTTTCTTCACTTTTTCGATTTCTGTTTCTCTCCATCTCCAGTCTATTTTCCTTTCCCTGCCTCCGCCTCTTCTGAATCTGATTATCTTCGTCTTATCTTCGCTGAGTATGAGCTTCTTTCTGTTAAGGTATCTCTCCATTCTCTTCATCATTTCCTTCATGCCTTTCTCATCTTCTGCGATGAGCGCGATGTCGTCGGCATAAGACAGGGTCCATATTTTCTTGTTTCCTATTACCGTCCCTCCGTCCTGTCCTTTTCTCATTGTTTCTCCTAGATCTGCTGTGTACAGGTTAAACAGTGTCGGGCTTAGGGCGCATCCTTGTCTTACTCCCTTTGTTGTGCTGAAGCTTCCACATGTTTTGTTACTCACTCTTACCTCGCTCCATGTCTCTTTGTATATCTCTCCTATTCTTTCTCTCAGGTTTTTACTGATCTTTGCCTTTTCCAGCATTTTACCTAGCTCCTTTCTGTTGATTAGATCGAACGCGGCCTTCAGCTCCAGGAACATTGTGATCATTTTTTTTCCCTCAGCTAGTCTTCTTCCTATCGCGTGTTCGAGGACGTATATGTTGTCTATTGTGCCTCTTCCTCTTCTGAATCCCGTCTGGTTGTCTGGTATGTACTGGCTTTCCTCTAGTTCTCTTTCCAGTCTCTCTCTGAGGATCTCTGCGTATATTTTGTACCCTGTGTTCATCAGTGTGATTCCTCTGTAGTTTTTTACCTCTTCTCTGTCTCCTTTCTTGTGGATCGGGACCACCACCCCTGTGTTCCAGGCCTTTGGCAGCCCTCCTCCTTTCCAGATCTCGTTTATTATCTGTCTTAGGCTTTCTATCGTCTTGTCCCCTGCGCACATCCAGGCCTCGTTTGGGATCCCATCTCCTCCAGGGGCTTTTCCTTTTTTCATCTTTTTTATTGCTTTTTCCAGCTCCTCTATCTTTATTTCTTCTATTTCGATTTCGTGCGCGACCTCTTCTTTTTCCGCGGTGTTGTTCGGTGATTCTTCCCCCTCATCTTCCTCGATTCCTCCTAGCGTGTCTTCGAAGTGTTTTAGCCAGTTTTCCTCTTTTATGCTCTCCCCTATTCGTGTTCTTCTTTTTCTTTCTCTATTGATTATTTTCCATATATCTCCTTCCCTCTTGAGCTCCCTTATTTCTTCAAGGTACCTGTCATTCTCTTCTTCTTTCTTCCTGCTGCATGTTTCCCTATATTCGGCTCTTTTCTTTAGGTACTCCTGCTTGTTTGTGTTTCCTTTTCTCAATTCTCTTAGCGCTCTTTTTGCCTCTTTCTTTGCTTTCCAGCAGTCCTCGTACCACCATTTCTCGGTCTCCCTGCTTTTATTGCTTTTTGCTCTTCTTTTTGACATTGCGTCTTTCATTTTCTCTTTCATGTTTTGCAGCCTTTCTTCCACCGAGTTTCCTTCTATCACCATGTTGTCGGTCTTTTCTCTGTATCTTTTGATGTCCTCTTTCTCCCACTTGTATCTGGTTATTTCTTCTGTACTTTCCCTCTCTGTCTCTTCTCTTTCTTTATTCCCTCTTAGTGTGATTTTTATGGGCATGTGGTCTGATTCTACCCCGCTTAGTACTTCGAATTTCTCCACCCAGGCTTCAGCTTCTCTGTTTACTATTCCGTAGTCTATCACCGTCGCTCCTCTTGGCTCTACGGACGTGAATTCTCCTTCTTCATCTCCTTCTGTTGTTCCGTTTAGGATTTCTAGTCCCCAGTTTTCTGTCCATTTGACCCATCTTTCCCCTTCCTTGTTTATGGACTTGTCCTTTGACTTTCTCTTTCCTTCCGTCCCTGTTTTGTCTATTCTTCCGGCTCCTTCTTCCGCCGTCCGGGCGTTAAGGTCTCCTCCTATGATTATTCCAGCCTTCGTCTCGCTTCTTAGCGTCTTTTCTATCTCTTCTCTTATCTCTTCTTCGTTGTCTCTTATGTATATCGTTGCTATTCTCAACTTTCTCCCCTCCCATTCTAACTCTCTCCATTGAAGTCCTTCTTGTTGGGTTTTCCCTTCTTGTACTATCGTCTCGTTCAGTCTGTTTCTCACTCCCGTGATCATGCCTCCGGCTGCTCTTCCTTTTCTGTGTTTTCTTACTGCTGGGCTGTGTCTCCACGTGTATCCCTTCGGCAGTTTGCCGGTTATTTTTTCCCAGTCTTTTTCTACGGTCCACGTTTCTATCATTCCTATTACATCCCAGTCCTCTATCTTCCTCCAGAAGTCGTTGGGCTTGTTCTTTATACCGGCTACGTTCCAGAAGGTTATCTTTGTTTCTTCTTTTTCTGACTTGCTTCCTTTATCTTTTTCATCTCCCTCTTTTCACTCTCTTTTTTCCTTGACTTCTTTCTCTTTTGATCCCTCGGCGTTCCGAACGCTTATCCTTGTCTCTTTTCTTTTTGCTTTTTCGGGTTATGTCTCTTTTGTTGTGTTTCTGTCCTATTCTCGCCCTCTTCCTCCCCTTCCTCCCCCTCTGCCCCTACTTACTCCTCCTTGTCTTTCTGTTGTTGTCTCCTCTCTCGGTTTCAGGTCCTCTGTGTCGTCGTCCCACACCCACAGAGTGTTTTCTATATAGAGCTTTCTGTACCCGACTCTCGTTTGTCTTCCGTTTCTTCTTTCTTCTCTTGATCTGTTCCATATTTTGTCTTGAACTTCCATCTCTTTTTTCGTCATGTCCGCGGCTATGTTTATTTTGGATCCTTTTAGCTTTCCTTTCATTGCCATCATGTTTCTTTTGTTCTCCCATTCTTTTAATTTCACTAAGATGCTTCTGCCGTCTCTTCCTATCTCCTTTATTTCTGTTATAGGCACCGTTGTTGCTGTTATTTTTTCTATTGTCTTGTTGATTGCGGTTTCCCACTCCTCTTCGTTTTCTCGCTCCAGTCCTCTTATTACTATGTTTTTGCTTCTTTCGGCCTTTTCTTTCCTTTCCATCTCGTCTTCTATTCTTTTCATCCTCATTGTACTTTCTCTCCTGTCTTGTTCTATTCTTCTGGTTATTTCTTTGTCTTTCCTGTCTCTTTCTCTTTCCTCCCAGTCCTTTCTTCTTTCAGCTTCTGCTTCTCTTGCGTGCCTTTCTTTTTCCATTCTTTCTATCATTTCTGTTAGCTTGTTTCTTTCCTCCTCTGCTCTGCTTCTTACTTCTATTATCTCTCTTCTCAGAGTCTCTCTCTCTTCTCTCTCAATCCTTCTGCCTTTTTCGGCTTCTTCTCTCATTCTTCTCATCTCTTCGTTCATGCTTTTCATTCCGCTCATTATGTCGTAGAGGGTCTGTTTCAGCCACTCCTCTTCTGGGCGCTTTATCTCTTCCTCCCTCCTGTTCTTTACCATTCTTAGTGCTTCCTGTGGTTCTCTCATGGTTTCTTAGCTTCTTGTTCTCTCTGGCGTTCTCGCCGTTTTACTGCTTTTTTTGCTGTTTCTTTCTTCTAATGCCTCCATTCTTCCGCTCTCTTCTTCGTCCGACGCGTTTTCTCCTGCGTCTGGCTTTTTCCTTTTCCAGCACTTTAGTAGCGATCCGTCTGAGGCCGATCTGGTTCTCTCCCACCTTTCCGCTCTCTGCGGTCTTCCTACCTTCTCTTTTCTTTTTTCGTTTTTACCCCCTATCGGTGTTCCCCACACTTCTTTTTCTTCTTCCGCTTCTTTCCTTATTGTGTCCCTCTCTCTTTTCTCGTCTCTCTTCTACTCCATGCGTGTCTCTTCTGCCCGACTGTGGCGCTCCTGTTGTGACGTCACTACAGCCGCGTCCGTCGAGCGCGCGCCTTTCTGTTCTCTGTCGCTTGTTTGCGTACTCACTTCCTTTTCGGTGTGTCTACCCCTTCTCTCGGTCCGCTTGTGTCACGTGGTGCCTTGTTTTCACTCGCGTTTACTGTCTTTTTCCCACTCTGTCACGGCACCCTTCACCTTTTCACTCCGCGCACTGCTGCAGCGGCTTTTCACGCACTGCCCACTCCCCTCCCTACCTCCTCAGTTATTTTATTCTCTTTATATTTCGAAACTTTTCACGCGATTGCTCACCGACTGACTTTCTCGTGACGCTTTCCGGAAGTCTCCCTCAAGAAATACTTATAATACTTACCTGTTTCGGTCTTTATTGTTTATTATCTTACATTTCAGTAAATTTATGAAAAGAAACGTGCATTATTAAATCATATTTTTTACGTACTTTTGAGCGACGAATATTCAAAAAGTAAAGATTATTTGATCAGAGTTTGGGAAAATGTTTTGAAGCAGTAAGTAATTGAAATGCTCATAGAAGTTTTTATTATTTACAATTGGCGTTGAAGAAAAAAAATATTTTTCTTCAAGTAGCTTAATAATAAGCCTACAAAATTGCCTTGAATAATAAAAGGTGTAATTGCAATAGTTTATAAGATATAAGGATCATAAGATGCAGATACTGAAGATTTTTATAAACAAAAGCTTGTAACAAGGGAATTATGAGAGATACCGAGCTGGCGAAAAATTTATCCAAAAGATAAATTGATTCTCTGAATAATCGTCTTGAATGTCAAAGACTGTATCTTCAAGAGTTAAAAAGTTACAGCAATTTATAAGTCGACAAATCAGGTAACCACTTCAACTTTGATACCACGATAATTTTTGAAAGCAATAAAAATAGACAAAAAATTATTTTTACACTTTGTTATACATCGTTGTTTTCGTAATTTTTAATAGTTTAATAAAAAAAATGAACTGAAAATCATAATTTGTTTATAACAAATTGGTAACTTAATAAACAATCAAATTGTTGCTAAAAAAAATTTTTGTTTTTGTGACTATATAGAGAACTACCAATAATGATTTTAGCAAAAAAAATTATTCCTCAACTAATAATTTAAATGTTAGATAAATGAAAAAAACCATTATAAACGATTAAAAAATTTTTTTAAGAAAATTTTTTTTTTTTTTAAATCATGGTTGACTTTTCTCAATAGAAAAACAGAAAAACATTTCTTGAAAATATTCAATTTGACCATTTGTTTATAAAAAATTTTTCAACAAATGGAGTAAAATTTTTTTTTTCAACATTTAATAATGTCATTGTTAGATGTGAAAATAGCCATAACATAATTTTCCTTAAAAAAAAATTTTTGACCATTATTTTTTTCATTTATCATTTTGTTGGAACTTTATAAATGTATTATAAATAAATAAAAAAAAATTTTAATCTTTTATTACGTAATCTTGTTAAGTATACATATAAGAAGGGCTCCAAAGAAGTAAAAATATTTTAGGCCAATTATTTAAACTTTTATGTCGCCATTTATGAAAACCGAAGTCCGAAGAAAATGAGTTAATTAACAATTGTATAACTTTTAGAAAAATAAAGTTAAAAATTTTTTCTCTGCGGGGCTAGATTCTTTGGAGTGTTCTGATGATAGCACAATTTCCAAAAATTTCAAAATTGATATTTAATAATAAAAAAAAAATAATTTCTATCGCACTTTCTGTTCAGCGGCGACGCGTCAGTGCTAAAACGGCCGCGCGGAACCCTATCTTCAGCGTCAAATCAAAATGATAAATAATGGAGATAGAGTTCCGGCAGTCGAGAATTTTTTAGTGGAAATTTCCTCCTCTTTAAGATGCTTTTTACCAATTTGCGTTATCTCTCACAGTTTTTTAGTTATAGTCAAAAACCGGAGACGTCGTTTTTTTTCTTTGTTTTTTGTTAATAACAATTACAATTTTTGTTTCCGCAAAAAAAAAAAAAAAATACGACTTTTTCAGGATCGCATTCCAAATCGAATGAGCTATCGCTCATATTTTTCAGAGAATTCTTACTATTTTTCTCAGGAAACTCACTTCTCGACTAGACTAATTGGTTAGACTAAACCTTCTATAACTCAGCAACGACCGGGCCCTGCAAGTTTTTGATAAGGAACTTTATTCTCAGATTTCGACAAGGAATCTGCATGTGAAATATTTTCCGCGACTTGGGAATCACGCTGTATATTACTATTAATCCAATTTACTTTAGTCACCTAATAAAAAGTAAACGCGCGCTACATACGATTGAAATATTCAACATTTTTCTTGTATCCTCCTGGCTGATTTTATTTCGGACCAAAGACAGTAATTGCTCGTTGCATGTCGAGGATTGAGACCCTTCCTGAACTGATACAATCCCGAATCCCGCATCACTCTTGCTTGCTCTTGTCATTGTAGTTTCACCCATCTATCGTTATTATATTTTTGGTCTTCATCGTGTTTTCATGAACTTTCTCAAAAAACGTCCAATAACTGACGATAATGATATAAATTGCCAAATAGAATATAATAACAGTCGGTAGAACTGTTGTACTTTCACGATGCTCTGGCCTGAAATTTTTTCGCGGAGTATTGATGAATCAACAAATTTTTGGTGGCTGAGTTGGCATGGAACGGGCCGTATATTGTCGCTAATATCTTTATGGTTTGATACATACCGCGATGTAGAGGGTTGTGAATGTGATGCAGTAAGTACTTGACGTGTAGTGATTTTTATTCATTTAGGCATCCTGAAGCCGCTGCGCATATGTCGTTCAGAAGTCTCAGGACTTATATGAAGGAGTGTACGAAAAACCTCTACCCTCCACACCCCGATACGATCAAACAATTTGCTGAGCGACTAAATGATCCAGATTTCGCCAGAAATTTAGAATATAACCCTACTGAAAATTTCCAGGTGAAAATCCAAGTGGAAAAGTATGGATGCGAATGGGATTCCACGGAATTCTATAATAATCCACCCGAAATTCAGAAACATGGAATATCCATGATGCTGATCTATGGTTCTCTTATAGTTGATCCAGTAATATTCACATGAATATTCCATGGTTGTTTGATTTTATGCAATAGGAGAAATTCATGTGGATGGGTATATAGATTTCGATTCAGATATATTATGGTTTTTTATGGTAAAGCCCTACAGAATATCTAGATTTTTATAGAAAGATAACAGTAATGTCCTGACCTCATCCATGGGAAATATCATGAATAATCCACAGGCTGTTACCTGAAATCTCGGAAACTTCAACATGTGAATCCATGTGTAATGGTATACACGTCTATGGACAGTCCATAGAAAAATATCTATATTCACATGTGAATATGGTCATAATGCAATCTCGTTGTTGACATGAAACATTGTGTCGAATCCATCAGATCCTGCATCAAATCATGAGAAAATAAACATACTAATCTGTGTATAATCTCACAGATTATTGTAGAAAGTCCCCAGGAAATCATACGATCTCATGGAAATTCAACTGTGACATCTTTTCGTCATCCATGGAAAAAGATATACAAAATCCATTGGATTTTGGCTGAAATTCGGTGAAGGAAGAACATCTAAATCCGGGAATGACCAGACGATACAATGTGGAAATTCCCGAGAAATCCATACGATATTATGGGAATTCGACTGTGATCCCATTCGTCATCAATGAAAAAATATACACAAAATCTACGAGATTTCGGCCAAATTTCGGCAAAAAAAGAACATCTGAATGCAAGAACGACCAGACGAGTCATTGTTGAAAGTCCCTGGTTCGTGGCGATTTCTGTAACAACTACTACCGACAATCCATAGGACTTAATATAATGTTACACATAGGATTCCATATATCATTACACATTAGGGTGGGTTGAAAAAAAAAATTTCTTAGCCTGGGGGTAGAATTTGTACCTTATAAAAAAAGAAAATTTTTCAAAAAACAAAAATTTTTTTCACTCAACGTTTTGAGGTAGCCCACTCGTGTTTTAAATAAATATTTAATCAAATGGGGTAGTTCCAACGGGAAATATTTTTTTTGGTCCGAAATCGTGGAAAACATGTAATAATTGTAGAATGTGATTTTTTTTTTACTCCAGTTTCATTCTAAGACAAGAGAAAGTGCATTTCATTTTTTGAAATGAAGTTAAATGCACTTTCTTTCGTGTTAGAATGAAAGTTGAGTAAAACAAAATCACATTCTACAATTTTTACATATTTTCTACGATTTTGGACCAAAAAAGAATTTCCCGTTGGAAGTACCCCATTTGATTAAATATTTATTCAAAAAACGAGTGGGCGACCTCAAAATGTTGAGCAAAAAAATTTTTGTTTTTTTGAAAAATTTTCTTTTTTCATAAGGTACAAATTCTACCCCCAGGCAAAGAAGAAAAAAAATAAATTTTTTTTTCAACCCACCCTATTACACATAGGATTACATGTTTTTGCACATGGCTACAACCACATGGAATTCCATAGATTCCCAGTTCCAATTCCCGGTAGAAAACCTACGGATTCACATGGATTCTCTATATAGATTCCCAGGTGGAATTTTAGATGGATTCGTCCATGGATTTCCACCTGGAAATTTTCGGTAGGGAACAGTGGTCGCCTATCAGTAAAATTGATTACTGACGAGACGGGAAATAATCACGCGCTGTTTTACGACGAAAACTTTGTACATACTGAAATGCGTGATGTCACAAAAGTTTTTATTGGTGGAACATTTCGTTCAACTCCTAGTATTCAGGATGCTCATCAGCTCGTTACCATCATGGGCATTGAATTTAATCATGTAAGAGATCCTTTGCAGTATACCTAGTCTTTCATTCTCGTGAATCAATTATCCCTTACGAGCTCACATATGCTTGTAATATTCTTTTCGATGTGCCTGAAGTTCCGAACGTTCATTTTAATGAAACTTCTTAAAAACCCCACATCAAACTTATTTGACGGCCCGAAATTTATAAATTTCGAAATCTCTATAACTGACCTTCGATCTTCAATCTATCTCAAATTGTAGATATTTTTAGTCGATTAACAATCGTGATAAGCTTACCAGTTTAGAATCTTCGTTCGAATGAACGTTCGGAACTTCAGGCACATTCCTTTTGCGATTCTCAATGATACTCCCAGATGAATAATTCTAATAATATGTGAAGTATTGAATATAAGAAAAAAATTGACAAATTTTTGATGAACAATGAATCTAAAAATACATATCTCCCTACCTACAAGGAATCATCGCTAACTCTGAGTGATAGATCTGGCTCGAACTTCTAGGGATATTTCCTAGTATCAAAAAATGTGGTACCTGCTACATATAACTCTCCGGAATGGGTCTTCATACTCTCAACTCAGTACTGATATAAAGTATCAATGAGCGTTACATAGCACTTGCAAATTGTCCTAGAAAAATGCAATTATGCTTGTCGTCATGAGATTCTGCTTTCAGAGTGAACATTTACACATTGAATTAGGCAGTTATTGTAGATCCCAGCTGTGTAACTTACTATCGAAAAAGTAAAATCACTATCCTGCAACTATTGACATCTTGCTTCTTGTCGTTCATCAGTCGTACAACACTTATCTGGTGAATTTGAAGATCTTTTTTCTTCTGAAAATGTTGAACACATGGAAGCAGTCCCAATAGAGCCTGGGTCAAATCTTACTCTCAAATCATGATCGTTATACTAGTTTGAGATAGACCAACCAGCTTTCAAGCCTCGGACGAGCCCGCAAATGGTTCTTCGTCACAATGGAATAGCCTTCGGTACTCATGTTGTTAGCGTTGAAAGGATTCCGTATGTACCGATCAGAGGCCTTCAAACTCACAAAATTTGTTCAAAATTAGCTATCAAAAGTATTGAGGAAACAAAATCAAAAGATTCATTATCTGATTTCACTCTGAACATATATTTTCACAATAATGAGAATCAAAATATTGAATAAAAGCATGTGACGATAAAAAAAAATGATTTCTCAAGTTGAAACCATTCTTCGAATTTCACTTCCTTATTTTGGCACTTACTTTTGAATGAGATCTGCCAGTTTGAAGATGTGTGGTCAATGTGAGAATTCTTTCAAAGCCAACGACAGGGAGCATCGAAGGGTACTTCACTGTGGCGGAGGACCATTTGCAGGCTCGTTGGAGGCTTGAAAGCTGGCTAGACTACTCCAGACTGGTATAATGATAATGATCATGATTTGAAACTAAGATCTGATCCAGGCTCTATCGGGACTGCTCCGATATACTTAACATTTTCAGGAGAAAAAAGATCTTCAAATTCACCAGACAAGTTTTGTGCGACTGATGAACGACAAGAAGCAAAATGTCAATAGTTGCAGGATAGTGATTTTACTTTTTCGATAGTAAGTTACACGACTGGGATGTACAATAACTGCCTAATTCAATGTGTAAATGTTCACTCTAAAAGCAGAATCTCATGACGCTAAGCATAATTGTATTATTCCAGGACAATTCGCAAGTACTATCTAACGCTCATTGATACCTTGTATTGATACTGAGTTGAGAGTATGAAGATCCATTCCGGAGAGTTATATGTAGCAGGTACCTTATTTTTTGATACTAGAAGACATCCATAGAAGTTTGAGCTAGATCGGTCACTCGGAGTTAACGATGATTCGTTGTTAGTTTGAAGTTACCCAACTCATAAAATTATTAATAAATGGGCATTATTTTGTATGTTAATATCATCTAGGCAATTTTCATTATTGCGCTTTATAGGGCATTCCATTTGTGTGGATCGTTATGTCACGGAAAACGCAGATTGCATATACGGCGGTGTTGAAATATATTCGCGATGACGTCATGAGGGATAATAACATCCGACTTGCAATGAGCGATTTTGAGCGTGCATTGCGGCATGCAATTCTCGACGTATTCCCAAGAGCCCACAGTATCGGATGCAACACTCATCACGATCGAGTATGTACCTTACAATCTAATGCGGGGTCAATTAGTCGAGAAACCCGGTGTACGCCGATGTATGAGGTCTCAAAACATTCCAAGACTCATGATGTACCTACAAGAAGTCTACCATTACTCTAGATCATGGATCACTTCACTGGATCACAAATACCGCTGAAAGTCTGGGCAAGATCCATGACCCGGAATTACGGTAGACCCCTTGCTAGTGCAAAAACCCTATGGAGATAATTTGTATTCATTCAAATAAACGATTATTATCAACTCACGAAAAATATAATATAGTATTCTTTGAAAGACATATAATAAAACCATTGACCCTCCATAGGCGCTTTAGCAGAAAGAAAAGGCATTGGGATTGCAGAACACGCTAAGGGATGATGCGACGGCCAGGTCATTTTTCAGAAAATTGTCGCCCTAGCTTATTTACCAGCGAATTTGATCCAGGGTCAATATCTACGCCTTAAAAATGAGCTACCTGCTAACGTCCGTAAGAGGCTCAGCAGATTCTTGGACTATTATAATAGTTATTGGCTACAAACCGTAACGCCACACGGTTATAGTGTATTTGGAATGAGCCGACGTACGAATAATGTGTTAGAGTCGTACAACAGCAGATTAGGACATAAGCTGAGAATTCACCCTGCGCCTTTGGATTTCGTATGTAAGTAGATATGATACAAAGACGACCCTACCGCTAGCAACCATATTCTGGTTCACGGAGCATTATATTCAATCACTTGTATTTTCTGAAATAAGGCAAGCTGCTGACGCTGCAATCGGACGCTAAGGCAGACGTTCAAAGCCTGCGAAATAACTGCCCCGTCGGTCGACATGCGCGATATGCCACCATCTACAAGCAGAAGCAGCTCGTAAAAGGTTAGCTTTACTACGATTTGAATGAAATTCGACTTGCATCAGTGGCGTAGCCAGGATGGGGCGGGGGTGGGCACCCCCCCCCCCCCCCCCCAGTAGTCTCGGTGCCCACCCCGGAAGAAAACCGATAGTACTTAAATTCAAATAATCGATTAAGATTATCGATAATATAATCATATATGCGTGACGGATTGTTTTTTTTTGTCAAGGGAGGCCCTCCTAGGCCCCCCAGCAAAAAAAGCTGGCTACGCCACTGACTTGCATATAAAACCACAACGGTCTTCATATTATAGAACAGTGTTATAGAAGTTAGTAGCGCTTGAGGTAACACCCAAAGAGGTTCTCGAATCGTTTCCCCATCTTGTATGTACCTTCAAGTCTAATGTAACATAAGATGTCCTTAAATTCACGCTGATTTGTAAAAACTAAGATATATGACAGCTTGTGACTATTCTATTGCATGCTCAGAAAAGTGGCTACGGGATCGCAATTTGAGCTATTGAAATACACCGTTTGGCTGAACTAACGTTGGTGCGTCACTCGCACTGATAATGTCACAGACGTTCGCCGTATGCATATCATATAATACTTCGACATTGCTATTATCCTGTGACAAATTTTCACAAGGAACAGCACCACGTACCTACTTGGCTGAAATTTAGCGACACCCTAAATGTTTCACACATGTAGTTTTGCATGATATTTCCTGCAATTAATTTTTACGGTGCTGCAAAAAACAAAAATAAAAAATGTATGACATACCAAAACATATTTGGTTTGGCGAACGTTACCGAAGGATATAATACTGAGTGACACACGCTTGAGTGTTGACATCAATGTGAACATGATTATAATAGTCGAACTAGGGGGGTGATATGGGACTCTTAATTGCAGAATCGTGAGAACGCAGGTTTATTTCGTACTGGAAATAGGTTTGCATATGTACGAGTTTATTAAATATTCGGTACCAACTTTTCGCGCGCGAATTTATGTGCATATTTGGAAATGCATGATCGTAATATGATATTCTAATATGTCATTTCAAATTTGATTAGCATGGAGAGAACTACACATGCGATACATCACTGTTGACGAGTTCGTGGAAAAGGCAGCATCTCTAAAAGGCGATGTATGATATCTCATCGCCAGAGAATCGAACGGAAGAGAAGGGGGAGAATTTGAGCTGGCAGAAGCTCCGCTGGCTATACGACTGGGTAACATTTTGTTATTTTTGTAATCTAAGAATGATAATACTCGACTTTACCGGTAGATTTGGGTTCACTCGCAGCGTTCGAGTGACCAGGTCTCGTGTACGCTTACGACAGTTTCCATTGTACCATCGATTTATTGTATTTTTCGACAGGGGATGATCCCGATTGTGATCGAGAAATATTTGCCAACGATCCTCCTCATTGGCTCATCGACAATGCTGAGGTAGCACAACTGGCACCAGCGAATGGTAATATAGAGGAAATAATCTCACATAAATAATATATTCATGTGATGTAATACTTGTTTATGAACTCGGTAATAATCATTGAAAAAATCAGATGGTCCCGACAATGAGTCCGACAGAGGTGACATCGGCACATCGGATAGTTCTGAGGATGAGGAGAATGAAGAACAGTTTCCGGAGGCAATGGGTAATAATTAAGAGTCTGAGATTTAACTCGTTTATATGTCATTAAACGGATATCGGTCTTGGTCTATTAAGGGGGCCTTCACCCCTGAAATCAAGTGATCAATTTTTTTTCAAGTACTATTTTCATCAAAGATTAACCTCGCGAAAACTCGAGATTTTTGGAATACATCAATTTTCAGTATTGAAGAGCTACTGATTAGCCCGGACACTAAAAAATATGATCTGATTTTTTATGTATTCAATTCTTCAAAAATCACATTTTGGAAAACAACGGAGATGTTTTAAAAAAAAATTGAGTTTCTGTGACATGGATCTTTGATGAAAATAGTAGTTTAAAAAAAAAATAGCAACCTTGTGACGTCATTTCAGAGAGCTGTCCTCGGGCGTGTAAGCCCTCCTAATTTATTTCCTTTTACCGTATCATTGATGCATATGACACAATTAATGCGCAATGATGTGCATAATATGCAGCAATTCAAAATTTTGCTAACAATAAATAATACGTCGGCGTAGCTCAAGTAATCGGCATAAGTGGAAATAAAATTTCATCCAAGTATTTTTACACTACCTTTAAATAATGTAGTTATACTTTCTTCACACTTTAGATAATTCAATGACGATGCGCCCTTACATAAATTCAACAGTCCCTCATTTTTGAATTTTATTTAAAATTTTTTGTCCCACAGACGAAGTACTTCGTCAAGTAAATGCGGTGAATATTGCCCCGATGGCAAATCGTCATCTACAAACGCCACCACCATCAGAACCAGAAGAGATTGGTAAGTCTATTGAATATTAGATGCATACTCGCATATCTTGAGAATGGATCTGTGAGATACTATCCAATCAGACTACTTCGCTCATCTTAGTTTCAATCATTATGTATATCATCTGGCTGTGTAGAACTTGACATGGATGCTATCCAGGATGTAGACGCTTCAGAGATAATTCGCGACCGACAATCGCCGCAACCAGAACCGATTGGTAATTATATATAATTTTGTGATTACTAACGTATAGTCTTATCATCATTATGTTGCACCTCATACGTTAATCGTTATGTATATCATCTGGCTGTGTAGAACTTGACATGGATGCTATCCGAGAAGCGGACGTTTTCGATCCGATTCGTGACCGACAATCGTCCGTACCGGAACCGATTGGTAATTTTGATCCATTTTGTAATTATTCACGAATCAGAGGAATTGCTCTTAAGTGTGCTCCTTTCTTGATGAGTGCATTATTGCAGTTTGAAATATTGTTATTATTGGACGTATAATGTATAACTGTCCATATATAAAAAAATTGATGTGATTATGATACTGTTATAACCTTTATGTATTCATTACAATATGATATACAGGACATCGGCCGCATAGACGTCGAAGAGCCAGACGGCAGCCAGCAGCTTCTGCCTCTGTAGCAGCCCCAGAACCGGCCTCGTCAACGCGTCAGTATAGAAATAGGAGACGAAAAGGTTAGAGATTTTGTCGAATATTGAAAAAATTACAGTAAAATACTGAACAGCATATTTATTTCGCCTTAAATTCGGAGAGCTGAGGCAAAGAGCACACGCGCGTCTTGCGTCACAAACACAAATGAGGTAAAATGACCAATTACAAGTTGAAGTAGCGTGGCAGCATGCTCAACTGGTGGCGGCGCAGGAAGAAGTACAGCGGCAAGCGGCGTTGGTGGAGGCAGCCCAAGCCGAAGCAAACCGTCTAAGAGTATTGGCCGAGGAGAATGGTAATAACATCATGGTTGATTCATTTAATAACATGCGCTTAATTTTCACTTGAAGATGTCCAAATATTCTCATTTTATCATACAGATGTAATTCCAGTAGGATTTCATGATGAATTATTAACGTCACTTGTATGTGTGGCATATCGCGTTTGATATGTAACGAAGTTCATGTAGCCTCGATTTATCTACGTATAGAATTACGACACTGTTCTGGTCAATAGCGCATGTTAGTTTATGATGATGTTATTACTACACACATTTTTTATTATGTAAATGATGACTTCGGCGTTCTATACCCCCAACAAATCATTTTCCGATGTTCATAATCTTTTCATTGTGTTATGATTTGAATGAGCAGAACAGAACATCACAAGGAATAGACAAAAAGAAGTTACAGAACAAGAAAGGATTCGGGCGAAAAAAATGTGAATATGAAAAAGTTTAGTTTTTCCGTGAACTATTTAATGCAATTTATCTGACATTTTATATATTTTTGGCGAGAAAAATGGAAAATCTTTTCTTTCTTTCAATGCGACACCTCAATTTTACTGTAAATTTTGCAGGGTATTTGGCGGTGTATTAAGAACGTGTAAAAAATCGGCATCGTGGCATTCGACGAAACAGACCAATGAACATTTCTTAAATGTGCAAGCACGCATAATACGCGCGTTTTTCGTTTCAATATATTCAGATACGATGACAATATGTTATTCTTATTTGTTAAAAGTAGCATATTCAGTAATAAATAATTAAACGGTCGCAAAGTAGGTAGAGATTTCTCGATCTCTTCAAGATGAGATACCTCTAGACGGGAAATATGAATATAAATAATAACAGGTTCATGATATGTAACGTACGATACAGACATATTGCGGATCAAAATTTAGCGAACGAAGCAGCAGGCGCCGCACGACCACTTCTCTTATCGAGTAACGTGGACCGAGGTGTCGCCGGCGTTTGTTTCAAATGCTGGCGGAAAATACGGCGTTTGGGTTCCTGTAGAATTATTCCGTTGATATTTATTTTTTTGAAACCGGTCAACGCGAATCTACTCTCGGTTTGTACTGGTGTGAGGCCAGAAGATCAGGCGTGGATTAAGCGATTAATATGCGTGATTCTGTAGGAGCCGAGCGTCCGCCCAATGAACCATAGCGTATATAAAATAGGCCTAATGTCCGGCCTAAAAACGTATATTAAACGTTGTGAAACGAATATACGTGAAATATACGTTTTTCGGCCGGACATCAGTCCTATTTTATATACGCTATGGTTCATTGGGCGTAGTGTACCCTGCCGTCAGGCAGCAGACACCGCACGACCACTTCTCTTATAGAGTAACGTGGACCAAGATGTCGCCGGCGTTTGTTTGAAATGCTCCGTGATCCGAAACCCCGATAGTCTCTTTGTTAGTTAAAAATTTTGTTTTCAAAGATCACATAATGGCTTCGTATTCATTCATTCATTCTTAGTACAGTCAATAGGTGATATCACTTTGCACTAAATTACAGGAGTAATTTTTTTTTCAATCAGGTTCAGTATCACGTACTGAGTATAACTGAACAAAATCCTTACAAATTTTGACCCCGGAAGTGCCGCAATTTTCAGGAAAACTATATCCGTCTATATCTTCGTCATCGTGCACTTTAGGCCAAAAATTATGATGACCTGTCCTGTAGGTAATTAAATTTTACATCTTTTTTGTACAATAATTTTTTTCGTATCACTCACCGTTCACGACTTATGATTAGTTAAGTTATGAGCATTTTAATGTTTAAACAATTATTCGAAGAGATATTGATCAGAGTAAATAAATGAATCTGAAGTCGTGAATGGTGAGTGATTCAAAAAAAATGATTGCACAAAAAAGATGTCAAATTTAATTACCTACAAAAAAGGTCATTGAAATTTTTGGTCTGAAGTGCACGATGACGGAGATATAGGCAAATACAGTTTTCCTAAAAATGGCGGCCCTTCCGGGGTCGAAATTTGTAAGGATTGTGTTCATTTATAATCAGTACGTGATACTGAATCCAATTGAAAAAAAAAATGACTCCTGTAATTTAGTGCAAAGCGATCAAGAGTGCTAGACTTCCCGAATGACTGTACTATTTGTGAAGGACAGAAGTTTATGCAACTTGCGATATTATTTCATAGAACTCTTGATTTCCTACGCTAACACTCGAATACTCTGAACATTTGAAAATACGTATAAAAATGAGTCGAAAAAACTTCAAGCAGCGCGTGTTCTTCGTGTTGAAATTCAATTTTGATGATGATACTGTTACTGCAATTCAATCTATCGACAAAAATTAATATACTTGGAACGTCGACGTCATTACACTATATTCGGCTTTGGATATCATGTTAAATTATGTGTACTCCTTTTTAAATTTTATTTTAGATCTGCGAGTGAATTTTGCCGTGTGTGCCTGCTTGAGAGTACAGCGCACACGTTTCTGCCATGTGGGCATCGATGCTGCTGTGTCACATGCGCAACACGAATATGGAACATCACACGGGATGATAGACGCCGATGTCCCCTCTGTCAGACATTAGTCACACAGGCTCCTGTGAGGATTTGGCTATCTTTCTAGTTCTATTTCACTATAATTCTATAAGTTATATAACGTTATAGAACCATATTGGTTTGTTTTCAATTATTACGTCGGTCGGGTATTGTTCTCGCTTTGCATTTTATTTTTGGTTTACGGTCTACGTTTTTAGAGTTGAGGGTTACACCACCGTGGGAGGCTAAGATAGAAGTCACTATTTTCGAATTTTTAGCAGCTAAACTAATGTATAATCTTGAACCCCAAAAAGCACCTTCGGTGCAAAAACCTTCCGCCAAGTCCATTAATGTGTAGATCACTCCACCAAAGAATAATCAAAGCGTGTGCTCGCTCACTCGATTGGTTAATGAAAAATTTGTTCAAACTAAATAACGTTGTACTCGCTCGCTCGCTGCGCTCGCTCACTCTATTGGCTTATGATTATGGGTTGAAAAAGCAATTCGGATGAAGAAATTGAAGATGTCAGCATTTATTTCAAAATATTCATAACGAAAAAATAATTACAAAAATTTTTTTTTTTAAATTTGGAGTCCGTGGTACGTTGGCTGGCCAATGTTTGAATATCAATCAGATGACATTGACATGGTTCGTAATCGATATTTTATATTTCTCCTTCTACAAAAGGCCCCCCAAGTACCACTACCTCCAAATTTGAAAAAAAAAAAAAATTTTAATTATTTTTTCGTTATGAATATTTTTGGATGAATGTTGACATCTTCAATTTCTTCATCCGAATTGTTTTTTCAACCCATAATCATAAGCCAATAAAGTGAGCGAGCGCAGCGAGCGAGCGAGTACAACGTTATTTAGTTTGAACAAATTTTTCAATTCCAAACTTTTATCATTCTACAGGTACTTGGCAGTTGTATCTGATTTCAATGCTTTTGTATGTTGATAATCATCAACCAATCGAGTGAGCGGCACAAGCTTTGATTATTTTTTGGTGGAGTGATCTACACATTAATGGACTTGGCGGAAGGTTTTTGCACCGAAGGTGCTTTTTGGGGTTGATTTCACTACTTTTTGTAGAATTTTGCTTGACCACTTAATAATTGTGCTCGCTCGCTACGCTCGCGCGGTTGTTTTGTGCTATTTCATACCGCCCGAAGTCCCTCGATAAGCAGGAACGTCAACAGCAAGGAGCACGCGTGTGCTCATAATTTTCCCCAAGTCTCAAATTTGTAGAGTGACGCGTTATGTACTTTCATAGCGTTTACAAATTGTTCCACTACAATAATTTTTCATACCTACAACATCTAACCCTGCGTGCAGCCCTCCTCCTGTCTCATCTGGGCCTGGGACCGGCAATGGCGGAGTTATTTGCACGCAGGGTTGTAGTTGCTGCTCATGACTAAATATATATAAATATCAGATATATGTATTGCAATTCGTAGGTAGTTTTTTTTTAATGCAACTAGGTCCTCTGCAAAAAGAACGTCATAACGTCAACTTCCAATTCGGGTCTGAACAGAAGGTATCAAAATATTTAGAATTGAGCCTATCCATGCAAGACTAGCGTAGAGCATGAAATGGAAGTTTATGAAGTCAAACACTCGCATTCTGCTCTCTTCGTCTGACTCCTGCCGTTTCTCGTATCGAATCACACTATACCGATACTTTGCAACCCAAGCGATTTCTTTCATCATCCTTACGTCTCATACGGCGACCCGCTACAAAATTAAACAATCCATTAGAAAGATTTTTCTTCAATAATTCCATTCATAAATGATTATACGCTGGGTCTACAATGAATGAATAAATATAAATCAGAATCTCTATCATCTGAGAAAGAGGGAGTCGATCGATCATTTCGTTAATATTGAATTAGTATTTTCATTCTCACCATTTGTCGTGATAGCACTCATCTGAATTTGATTGAGCTTCTGAGCGGAGAATCTAAGCTAATTGTAAAACATGGATTAAAAAATTATCTTGACCGAAGGTCAAGGCATTACGTTAACGTGGAGTGTAAAATAAAGCCTATCGTAGTCCAACACACAACGTCGACTTACAGTCTCGTTTGCACTAGAGAATACCGAGATAAAATATAGAACTCGTTGAAATCCTACACATAACGTTGGCTCACAATTTAGGTCCGAGCAGACGAGCCTCTAGAAATGAGCCTCACATCGAGCTTGAAGTGGAATTCGTTGCAATCCAACTCTTGAACTCTGCTTTATTGGTCTGGCTCCTTGCCGTTCCCTATAATAAATCATGCTATCCTCATGTATTTCAACTTCAACATTTTCTCTTGATTTTCTCTTGTCAGACTTCCTCAGGCGATAACTTGCTAAATAATTGAATCGGAAAAACGGTTTCTTCAGATAATTGCATTTATAAATTAAAATAAGCCATATCTACAATGTATAGGTGAATAAAATCCAGAGGTAATAGTCAGGTAATAGTCATCCGACAGTCTTGTCCGTTCACAATTTTTATTTTATTTATCACCGTGAATTTTACACGTCAGTCGATTCGCATAACCTCAAAAGCTCGAGATCGTAGGATTTGAGATTTACCTATCGAAACATTTTTGTTGGTGACTACCACATTAATGTACTTGGCGTAAAGTTTTCGCACCCGAGGGGCTTTTGGTGGGTATTCACTAGTTTGTGTACGTTCAAATTTTGTATTAAGCATTGCTCGTACTTTCTCTTATTTCCTTTATTTCGATTTAAAAACATGAAAAAATGACAACACATGTCTGCTAGTGTTGCAGACGGTTTCTGTCTGCGATACTGGCGCTATCTACGTCGTAACTATCTCGTACTGACGTAACTCTATACAACTTTTGTGTGGTTTCCCGTCTAGTGATTTTATATGGTAATGGTTTTAATGTCAATCTTGGTCTGACGACGACGAAATGGAAGGAGAAACATTGTACGAGGCAACGGGCTATCAGGATTTGTAGTTAATCATATCTCAGCACTCCGGACACCGATTTAATCGATCCAGGGCTGAAATGAAAGCTGTTCATGCCCACATCCTAGACTAAATTAGTTTTAATTCGTGAAAGTTGTGAGGTGAAAAAAAACGAAGATACTAGTTCGCGGTATAGGTTAGGGTAGTTGCCTCTCGGGTATATAGACTCGTTGAGTCTCGTGCTTGAAAAAAAATTTTTTTTAATGTACTTGGCGCGAGACTCTACCGAGTCTCTTGATTTTTGTTTAACATAGGTAATTTTAGGACATGTTTTCAGATTCTTAAGAATATTTTAATTGTTAAACGTTCAAAATAATGTCTTATGTCACAGAACTTTTTACTCCAATACTTATTCGTATGATAATATAAGTGATGTTATTGATTGAAATATATATAAATATATATATGCTTAAATTTATCCTCGCAATTATTTTATGTATGGGGCATTCTGAATTCACTAAACCACTTCTTCCATCAGCTTTACGAATATTTTCAGATAGTTCTGAAGTTTGTATTACTACGTACGAAAACCTTATGGGAGTTTTCACAAAATTTACACTTGCGTTACTCTACCTATTTTTGTACGACACCCATAGTTTCAATATATGCTGAAATAAGAAAATTGAAATAAATAAGTAGGTACACCTCCGGAATAGTTGGTTTTAGAAATATAAAAAAGTTCACGGGGGTTTCTCAAGTAGTACTACCAGCTGATGAATTATTCATACATCCGAAAAGTTGATGTGGAAAAGTGGCTCAGTTGACAACAATGCCGCGTATATTGATAACCTCACCCAAATTTTACTGGAATAGTTTTCAGAGATTAAATGAAGCCCCGAAGAAATGTCACTTGCCCGAAATTATGAGCATATTGAAAACCCCAAATTAGTCCCGCCGCGAGTCTAGGCTGGAAATTTTTGTAAAATAATATTGAAAAAAAATAAAGAAATAAAAACACGTCGCGGAATACCTGATCGCTAGGTACCCCCACGGTTAATTTCTTTCGTTTCTGCAATATTCTGTCAATTATCGTTATGGGCCGTACTTGCATATGAATGTGAGAAATGGTGATAATTTAATTCTGCAATATTTTGGCCTCGATATTTTAGCCTTTCGATATTTTGGCCTTTCGAAATTTTGACCTTTCGAAATAATGGATTATTACTAATACTCCTTCGACATTTTGATTCTATAAATATTGAGGTTTGACTCATTGGCTATCATAAATAGTGGCTATTCCGAATTCTCAATTTGGAAAATCTAACCTTTCTACATCACTATAATCTACACTTTACTTGTTCGAAATGTAAACTCTCTGTGAATATATTTTCGAATAAGCGAGCGCTCCAATATTTCTTTATTGGTTGAATGAGTTATTCGGATGAGGGACCTTTTTTGATAAAAAATTTCGAATTAACTTTTCTGTCGTTAGTTTGGTATTCGTATTTTTTAAATTCGGAATATTGGTCATACCAATTGTTGGCCTTTCGAAATTTCGACCCCCTTTCAAAATAGGCACTAATAAAGTCATTTTTTTGTTTTTGTATAACTCGATATCCTAAGATTTTTTGCCCTGTTTCATGGATAAAAGTATCAGATTTCAAGACAGCACGATGATGCTTGAAGGCGGAGGGCCTACACCTAGTACTGATCAATTTTTATCCGTGTAAGATGAAGAATGGATCTGGTTATGTGAGATTTTCAAAACATCTACAAGAGCAAGTTAATTACCGGAGCTATAAAAATATTTTTCGAATTTATTCATATATGCTGCGATTGATCTCATGACAATTACCCTTTTTTAACGACCAGTGAGACTTGATCGCTTTCAGAATTGCGATTCTATAACTCTCCGCTAACTCCGCTATCTCCGTTAAATCCGCTAACTCGGCTAACTCAGCGGAGACTGTTGGTTGGCTGAGGAGCGTCCAATCAGAGATAGTTTCGGATCGGTCAGAACAGTCGTATGGTGGTGCCGATCCGAAACTATCTCCGATTGGACGCTCCTTAGCCAACCAACAGTTTCCGCTGAGATAGCGGAGTTAGCGGAGAGTTACAGAATCGCAACCCAGATGTCAATTGTGAATTGATGTTCTTTCAAGAAATGGTAGAACTTTTGTTATGGAATTGGAGAAATGATCATAATTAGAAATAGTTTTTTTCAAATCACTGCTACGCTGTGAGAAAACATTTTAATGAAGCAGTTTTTTTACAGTTCATTAGCGCTATTTTGATACATATGTTTTTTCAGATTTTATGTCCTCCGCTGAACAAAAATTCAGTCCATCGAGGAGAAAGTAGTTGTCGTAGGGTACAGGTTGCTGCGTTGCATAAAATTTCTTCAAATTTGGAGAAAATGTTCTGTATGAATGTAATTTAGGGGCGGACCAATAATATTCCATGTAGTATTCAAGTTTTAGACATAGATATTTGTGATTGTAAAATATTTTTTCCAAATCGATGGAAAAAAAGTCTGACAATCAAAAATTTTTATGTCTAGAACTTGAATTTATGAAATATTATTGGTTCGCCCCTAAATTACATTCATACAGAATATGTCCTCCAAATTTGGAGAAATGTCATGCAACGCAGCAGCCTGTACCCTGCGACAACTACTTTTTCTTTGATGGACTAAATTTTTGTTCAGCGGAGGACACAAAATCTGGGAAAATCATGAACTATGTATCAAAATAGCACTAATTTACTGTGAAAGAACTAGGTCACTAGAATGTTTTCTCAAAGCGTAGCAGTGATTTGGAAAAAATCAGTTGCAAGGTGTACTCCCATAAGAGAACAACTCCAAAATATGTTTTCCCACGGTTGGAAACCATACCGAAGTTTTTGGTCACACACTTCACCAGAGATGAGATTTGAAATTCATGTAGCAAATCAATATTCTTCCAAATGTTTATATTCATTCTACAGAACCAGATTTACAAGTTATCAACCGCACGATTCGCTGCCCGCAGGTCAAATTGCTTAGACTCAACAAGACCAAGTTTATATCAACCGAACTGCTAGAATATGAATGTTGAAATTTTTTCAAGTTATGATAATCTATATCCTTCATAATGCTTTCCAACTTCCTGGGAATCCTAATTTCTGAAACGCATGATGAAAATGAGAATTCCACTCCAATATTGTAGAAGCTATTTTTTTTTTAACGTAACATGCTCCAAAACTATTGGCGATCTCGTCTGAAACTCGTTTGGTTCATGCAGTAATGAAAATCTTGAATTTTGTGCATAATTTGAAAAAAACTTCAAAGCGATTTATCTGAGAACTATGTTTTGTTTATGTTAACTTTATATTTCGCCAATTGAAAAAGTCCCATGCGTCTGAGTTTTTGTCAAAGACTTCCGAAATTTTCAGGGTACATTTCTACACACACTAGCTACAAATTCACGTTAGATTTTGGAAATCGAGACAAAATTACGGATTTGAGGAAAAATAATTGAAATTTTTTTTTTTTTTTTTTAAATTGTCAAAATCAAAGTATCGTAGCTATCTCTAAAAACTGACGTCGGTTCGTGGCTCATGCATCCTAAAATATGTATCTGCAAGCCCAGTAAGATTCAAGAATAATTGAGACGCATGAAAGGTTTTCGAAGAAAGGCTATTTCAGAAGCATTATGAGGAGTAACTCTGTACTTATTGTTTCAAATGACTTGAAATTTGCACAACGTCTATGATTTGAGGTGGCAAACATGTGTGTTAAATTTTATTCAAAAATAGCAATTGGTTCATCTGATTTGAAAATAGCAATAGATGGGCAGTTTTCAGTATCTCCTACCCTTAAAGTATAACTATTAACTTTTCCATAGACCACGAAGGTACGACGTCAGGAATTAAATTCTGAAGTTCGCAGTAAGTTTTGAACTTTCGGAATCGATCGAACTTACCTTCCGGCTATTCTCTTGTTATAGTGGTAAGAGATTGTCGCAGTAGCACAGGGCATTTCTTTATTACCCTTCGTTGATTCCTGCATAACAGCTTCGTCAGCTTTTCTTACTAATCCACTCAGTGCCTGCTCGAGTGATTTCTGAAAAAATATTGCATATGTGATGAAACGTAAATAAGATATCATCCGTTAGAATTTGAACTCACCAGGAGTCGATCAGGCTCCTGGGTCATGGATTCTGCCCAAACTTGTAGGGGTGTTTACTTGGACCAAAATATAAAGTACCGGCTGCATAACTCTCCGGAATGGGCCTTTACTCTATCAATTGACCTGAATGTACAATAGAAATCAGCGTAACCTGGGTTTTGCAAATTGCCAGGAAATAACCAGTTTTCATACGGCGTTATGAGATTCTACATTGCACTAAATATACAGGGTGGGCCAAAAAAAACCGGACCGATTTAAAACATGAACAACATCCGAACGCGTCGATCGATTTTCAAAAACTTTTCATGGCTCGAAAGTAGAAGAATGAACCTTTCATTTTGCGTTCAAAAATCCGAAAAATCTGCCTTCCTTACTGAGATACACGCTCTTGAAAAACAGGTTTGACAAAGTCGCTGGGAAGATGAAAAAAATCAATATTATAGGATGTTTTTCTTAATTTTTATCCTAAATTGGTGTGATTTTGGACGCATTATAGAGTTTTACCAAAATCACACCAATATAACACCAAAATCAAACCACACCAAAGATACACCAAAATGACACCAGGAATAATGGTGTAAATGACTCCGCTAGGGTTCGCTTCGCTTCGGCGTAGTGTGCGTTGAGCTCTATCCTGCACGTTCTACGGATGCGATAATTGCTTATGGTGAAACACAAAATAGGCTAAGTATATGAAATACAATTTAAAAGGAACAAAATACTACACAACGTGTCATATACTTAAATGATACGATATTTCGGAACGATGTCATAATCGATCGCACCGAAACTTTGGTGATGTTCATAAGTAGTTTGGTATTGCAAACACTTCAAATTAATAATATTGAAATAGTTTTCAGTCGCAGGACTAATAGCAACCGCGTGGTAATGCTCGATGAAAGCTGTTGTCTTCCATGACAGACACACAGCAAATGGGACGTTCTCGTAAATTATTATTTTCATTATATTTTGAAAGATCGGCAAATCAGAATCTTTGACAACGTGTAAACCAATAAAAAGTCCTGTTTTGTATAAAAAACGGAAATCAACTTTATCAACTACAAGTACTTTGGCAGAGAGTGGTATTTTTATACCACTGTTCTGTAGTGAGTATTTATCAACTACATATTGGTACTTTCTAAATTTTCCCGATCCAGGAAGTATCCTGTCCTCCAATTCTTTTGTGCACACTTTCCAGTGAAAATACATGTAGCGCTGATGTTGGTTAGCGAGAGTTTTAGCAATATTTTTGAAGTTGCAATATTTCCTGGCTAAGTCTTTGAAGTAATTGTGTTTACCTCCGAACCTCATTGACCATAAAAATATTAAAGGACCCATTCGCTCAATAACCGTAGCATAATGTAGCATAAGATGATGCTTGGGAATCAAATGTTTTTCAAATTAAGTCTGGAATAAAGCATGATGTTCTTCGATTAGTACTCTGAGCTCCGCTATCATGGCAGTAGTTGAATACACTTTAAAAGCAGTGTTAACACACGCCATTTCTCCTTTAAAAGATCGTATTTAGGATGAGAAGGCTCTACTAAGTCCCCGATTATGACCGGCAAGTATCTTATAAGACACGATGTCTGTGCGGCTCGCTGACCTATTAGTACACCTGGCTTGTCTAGAACAATTGGACTTGGCTTATTTTTCATATCAATGGTACCATAATTGAAGGCGCGTATTTTGTCGTGTAACTGATGTGATTTTATCAATTTCAATACATTCACAATGAAATTTAGAAATAATTTGACTTCATACTGCGCTACACCTTCCAGAATATCATGCATGATATCAACCGACGAGCTGTCAATTACATTGAAGTGAAGCAAATCATTCAAGATACTTCTAGCTTTAATACCAAATAAATGGACCGTTTGATCACTTAAGTCATCACAAATGCGTTCATAACCAGCTAAGGTTCTTAATAAGTGTTGCCGACCGTTATTATTATTTCCGATTATTGAAAAGAAGAAAAATAGATATGAAAATTATTGAAGAAAGATATGCTTTCCTTAGACATGAATCGATTATTGGTAGTTTATAAACTCGTTCGGACCGAGTCTTTATGTTAGCGGGTTTAATCTATTGAAAGGGTGCACATTAACATACGTTTAAGAAAGATATGTGAGTGTTGACTTGTAGGTGTGAAAGTTTAATTAATTGTCCGTATTCTAGTAGTATGGAAGTATTGTCATAGACTATGAATGTGTATGGGGTATTCCAAAATATTTTTAACGGTAATTTACCCCGACCCCCATCGATTTCCGAATAAATTATTCTCAGGGTAACCCTAGACCCAGGTATGATTGCTAAATTATTTTAGAATTTTGCGATTTTTTTTTTAGAAGTTACGATTTTTTGAAAATCGCACTTTTCGGCAACAGCTCGTTTTTCATCCAATTCTAGTTGGTAACCAAGGTATCCCACGGAAAAGTGACTGGTGCACAACTGTCCAGTTTTTTGACGTACTTCGAAATGGAAATATTTGTAGATTTTTTCAGACACCGGAAGTGCCGAAATTCTCGTTTCAAAAATCAAAATGTCGGATTGCAAAAAGTCGCCGTGATCGATCTTTTTGAAATTTGTGAACAAAATTCGACATCGAAAGACGGAATTTTTAAGACCAGGCCGAAGTTGGGCCTACATCGGGTTTAGGAGGTATGGCTATTTTAATCACGCGAAAATTCATATTCCGGCGTTATTTTTGTTATTATTATTATGATTATTATTAAAATTATCAAAATTATTATTTTTGTTATCAATTAATGATGAAAATGATAATAATATTAATAATAATAACAAAAATAATAATTTTGATAATTTTAATAATAATCATAATAATAATAACAAAAATAACGCCGGAATATGAATTTTCGCGTGATTAAAATAGCCATACCTCCTAAACCCGATGTAGGCCCAACTTCGGCCTGGTCTTAAAAATTTCGTCTTTCGATGTCGAATTTTGTCTACAAATTTCAAAAAGATCGATCACGGCGACTTTTTGTAATCCGAGATTTTGATTTTTGAAACGAGAATTTCGGCACTTCCGGTGTCTGAAAAAATCTACAAATATTTCCATTTCGAAGTACGTCAAAAAACTGGACAGTTGTGCACCAGTCACTTTTCCGTGGGATACCTTGGTTGCCAACTAGAATTGGATGAAGAACGAGCTGTTGCCGAAAAGTGCGATTTTCAAAAAATCGTAACTTCTAAAAAAAAAATCGCAAAATTCTAAAATAATTCAGCAATCATACCTGGGTCTAGGGTTACCCTGAGAATAATTTATTCGGAAATCGATGGGGGTCGGGGTAAATGACCGTTAAAAATGTTTTGGAATACCCCGTATGTACTAATCTTGAGCGGATTAACTCACCCATACCTTCTGTCGTGTGTGGTCAAGCAGCCGGTAACTAGCCAGTTAATACTAGTACGAAAAAAAGGGGGTACTTGTTGCGTGCGCAATTTAGGAGAAGATTAAGACGCGAAAAGTTATGACTTCAGTATTTGCCAAACCTCGGTACAGGTAAGACGTAAGAGAATTTCGGTTGGGCACGTAGTGTGTGCGAGAAGTAAAATTGCGTGGTAATGTGAGGCTGTCGATTCGATGATTAATGAGATAACACGAATGCCTAGTAGAATCAAGAAAAAATAAGAGAACGAATTATAGAACGATCATTGGAGATCGAAAAATGAATTATAGCTTTCTTTAAGTTCACGGGAACGAGTTAGTATAGTAGGACAGAGCTGTGCATGGTTGCAAGGGAGTCGCGTGCTGGCCTTCTCTGGGGTCTCACATTGGTAAGACTGGCCAGAATGGTTGACACGCTGGGAAACCAGCGTGGTTATTATAGCAGCGAATCTTTTAAATATGTCAACACGTGAACTGGTCTTCCCCGGGGTCTTACATTGGTAAGACTGTCCGGGATAGTTCACACGTTGGGAAACCAGCGTGGATATTACAGTTCGCGGGTTGACGAATAGAACCGAAAAAAGTCCGGTATCGCGGGCTGGCCGTACCTCATGGCAGCCTCGTGTAGAGGGGATCCGCGAAGCGGTTGACTTGTTGGGAAAACCAACATGGGTACACAGCCCGTGGTACAGTTAATGAGTAACAACTTGTACTCGAATATGTTTACCTGCGAAATGCACCAGTTCTGCCCGCGAATAGACTCGCATTGCTAGGCAAATAGTATCCATAGCGTAGAAAATGGATATCCGTATAGACCTAGTGGTCGGCTAACTGAATTGGTCAGACAAATGTTGAAAAGATGCCCGAATAAATCGACGGCTGCGTGGAATAACCGGCTATCTCAGAGTCCGGTTGAAAAAGCGGCTATCTCAGAATCCGGTTGAAAAAGCGGCTATCTCAGAATCCATTCGAAAAAGCGACTGTTGCCTATATTATTCATATAGGCACAGGCCGCTTTTTCGAATGGATTCTGAGATAGCCGCTTTTTCAACCGGATTCTGAGATAGCCGCTTTTTCAACCGGACTCTGAGATAGCCGGTTATTCCACGCAGCCGTCGAAATGACCTGTGAACGGTCTATTTGATTTAATTCATTATCCAGCCATAGATTCACCTCTCCTCCCGTCCCCTTAATCTGAGTATGTCAGTAAAGGCGACGGTTATAACCTAGCTGGGCGAAATCCGGTATGTGCAGTACCGAAATCGCGAGGTCCGTCTGTTACAATAAGTCCAATCATTCTTTACACATGGTTCGCGTTTCGTCTTTGCTGGCTGTACACAATCGACAAAAGTAAGTAGATAGGCAAGGGGGGTTCTGGGACAATCTAGGTCAAATATTCTGTCCCAGAACCCCCCTGTGTTCTGATTGGTCGAAGCCCCCTCCCACTCGCTTCAAGGACGTCCCCCTAACGGTAATCGATAATTTCACAATTTTAAGGACGTCCCCCTAACGGTAATCGATGATTTCGCAATTATAACGGGATCTATCGCAATTTTAATGGGATCTATCGACATAAGGACCGCCTCCTGTACGTATATGTCAATTTTGTGAACGCAAGTACCGCCCCCCTATAGTAACGGTAATTTCGCAAGGGGGTCGTGTCTGAATTTATGCGACCTGATTTCTGAATTTCTGAATTTCTGAATTTCTGAATTTCTGAATTATGCGACCTGATCTCTGAAATGATGCGATCTGATATCTGAAATGCTGCAAGCCCCCTCGATCGATGCGAGCTCGATCGATGCTGGCTTCGTGTTGTCTGAATCGTTGTCAAGACCTACTTTACCCGTGAGCGCGCGCGCGCTCTTACCGACCGTCGAGTGAGAACATAACCCCTCTGAAAAACGATACCGACGATCTTTTTTTTTTCGTTATAGTTTCGAACGTTCTGTTTTGCTATGTATTGGTGGCCCTGAAAAGGGCCGATTTGATGGTCCCTGAAGTCGATTTTTGGTGTGATGATAACCCCCTTAACCGAATTCTCTCTGAAAAACATACAGGTATCCTATTATCAATTACTGAAACGACGTATTCCAAATTAAATATTAACTTACCTGGTATTACGAGGATCCGTAGCCAGCGTCCTCATCAACACCTATCCCCATGAACCAGAATATGCCCCGTTCGACATCGGCGACGGACGGCTCCTCCACGACGTTATCATCACTATCATCACCATCATCAGCGCTCTCATACCCTCCATCCTCATCCTCCTGCTCCATGAGCCAGCGCTGTATGAAGTAATAATGTACGAGAAGGTGTCGGTCCGCCACCATCTCGTACAACCACAGATCACGCAGATCCACATGTACAAGTACATCTACCGGCACGATGTAAATGAATAACATATCCTGGTCCATGTCTGTAAAAAGATAATAATATTGTTTTTAAAATATGTTAATCGAAGAATGTTGGATAGATGAGTTAACATATTATCATATGAAAATTAAAATTATGATGAATGAAAAAACTATAACGATAAACAATGATACAAATAGCGATCTGTAACAATTCAAAAAACAAATACTTACTTTCTTGTTCTTCACAGATTTTCTCTCTTGGAAGGTTTCGTCAGCGCTAAAATCAGAAATTCAATAAATTAAAAATCAAAAAAACATGTAAATTCATAATTCTTTTTCAAATCTAAATGAACTAACTGTATTCTCTTTCAACCTGCCTCTATGCCGTTTACGGTACGAATGAGATCAGCATGCACCCTTCGGGGTAGTGTGCACGCTCCCAAAAAGTCGTACACACCATTACACTCAAATATATATAATATACTAGGGGGGCTGCGCCCCCCTGCGCGCTTCGCGCGCCAACCCCCCATGGTATCCTCGGGTATTACGCATTCGGCCCCAAAGTAACGGAAATTCCTAACGGCCCTATTAATATCGATCATTGTACATCCTTTATAAGATGCACATATATTACTAACAAATTATAATGAGAAAAAAAAGAAAAATACGAATGCAAGTTTTATTCGAAATATTTCTAAAATTAGATATGATGTTAATCAGTTAATTATGCTAATAAGTTAATGTACGTATGTAGTAGATAGTAGGTAGTAGGTAGTAGGTAGGTAGTAGGTAGTAAATTTTTGGCAAGTATTCTAAGAATAGCTTTAGGCACGTCGAAGCTGACGGGCCTGTCAACAGATCACGTAAGCCAAAAAGGTAGGGTAACGGTAGCGTTCATCGAAATATTCGGCAACTTAAATATTATTATATCACATAATTGACTAATTAATATTAATATCCCATATATAACTTATATAACTCATCGATATCAACATTGAATATTTCATAGTCGGTATATTTTAAATATAACAACCTTAAATTTTTTTATTTTTTATAATTTTTTGATATTGTATATTTACAAATGATTTATAAATGATTAACATTATAATTGTATTATCATGACAGTATTTATTTATTACAAAGAGTAAAACTGATTTTTAATAATTTTTAAGTCATTTTGGTTTGTAATGAATTATTGCCGCTACCTTGTCCAGGTTTTCGGCTATGTGGTTCACGTATTTCATACTCTCCGCTTTGTAGTTCTCATAGCACCGGTCTTCTGCTCTATAGATTATGGCGCAAAGTTTCCATCTATCAAGGCGCAAAGCAGCCATATATGCATGTGCAAAGCAGCTGGGCATGGTCGTCGGCCTCGTATTCCATGCTCCTTGTCTCGAAGCTTTCGTAGTACAGGTCCTCTGTTTTATATAATATGGCGCAATGCAGCCAGATATTCATGCGCAAAGCAGCCAGATATTCATGCGCAAAGCAGCATGGTCATGTTATATTTTTCTATGAATAAAAAGTAATCAATCGAACTTTAGCGGGAAATTGTTTTTGATAGGGTCGAATCCTAAAGATGATAATTCTTCCATATCTAGCAAATATCTAGTATTTTCGAATATATATCATTAATGCAACCTTCCACTTCTATTCCTTTTTAGAACACCGCCATCAAATTTTGAAATCTGAAGTTCTCCTGAATTCTTAAAGTTTTCTTAAGTACTTCTCTCTCTTCAGTTTCGCTGTTTTTGGATCTTTGCACGCGTAGGTGATAATCTAAAAAAAAATCGACTTTATTTTAATGCTGATAATGATTCAAAAATTAACCGAATTTGCAGGGTAATTTTTGGTGAATATTATGTGACACGTATCTATATATATATTTAACTTCCATGCTATATTATTAGGAATTTCGATTATCTTCCGATTCTATTATTTCTTTTTCGTCGACGCGTCTTCGTGTCTCTCCATCTTGCCATTCGTCGTCTGAGAAATCGCGTAATATTTCTGCCTGTTCCGCGTCACGTTGGGCTTCGAACTCGGCTAACAACTCCTGCTCTCTCGCAATTTGTTGTATCTGTTCCACGCGTTCCATGTCTGCATCGTGCAATATCTCATCGATTTCCGAATTTGTTAAGTCGTCTATTACAATAATTTAACTAATCTTTAGATCTGATATCACGCCTCAATTAATTTATTAATCACGCTATTACGTAATTAAATACATATCAATATTATATACTTTGCTCCACTGGTGGCAATGCGAATAACCTGCGTCGTTCCAGCTCTGGTTCCAGTACTGCTAACGCTTCTTCCAATCCTATATATATTGAGCGTGTGACTGGTGCCGAAGCGATTAATTCTTCATCCAGCTCTGTTTCTATCTCTACTATATTTTCTACCAATTCCTCATATAGATTGCTTATTTCTTCGTCTGTTAGCCTGTCTATTATGCTAATTTAACCAATTTTTAGTTACTTCATGCTTTTCCGTCGTTCGGTTTGGTAATCAAATACATATTGATATTACATACTCTGTTCGACTGGTTCCATTATTCAAATCACCATCAATTTATCACCACTATTTATCCACGTAAATTTATTTATTATAGGATACGAAAATAAATGAGGAACCTTGAAATACAAACCGTAATTATATCTATTAAAAAAATGACGAAGGTTCGTCAAATATCGAATATTCACCGAATATCGATTACATGTCTTGAAATTAAATGAACATCAAATGTAAACTGTAACTATATTCATCTGAAAAATCAATTGTTCTTGTTACGTTTGGATAAATTTTTGTGACTGACACATTTATTTATTATATTCTGTTTGTTGAATCCAAATTTTATCTCTCCGAATTTAATCCTTTAAAATGTCTCGACGCGCAAACTCTAGAAGTCACTCACATGAACGACCAAAATCAAAAAAACCCAAGACTGACGATAATATTCCTTCGCTTTCTACGACGGAATATATCGAAAACATTGAGATCGGAGATAAATTTGCGTAAGCAATAACTTTACTGATATTATTATTATCTTAACGCAAAGTCTGAATTATATTTCCCTTTTTTGTCATGTAGAGCTATTATTGGATATGTTGACTCTATTCAATGCAGTAAAATCAAACGGAAAACTTCGCTAAATAAGGCAGAAAACACCAAATCAGATTTGGACTTATTTAAATTTGTCCTGAATAATAATGACGGTAAAAGAGTATCTTGTTACAAATGGGGCGATCAGGCCCTTCAATTATCAAACGAAATAAAACAAAATCAGGTAATAGTATATTTCGTATCAAGGGCACAAAATTTTATACCCGCGTGTCATCGCCGGTTCCGGCTTCGCCGACCCTCTTGGTCACGGCATCACACGAGGGTGTAAAGTATCACGCCCGTGTTGCGAACGATATTGTTCGATGCAATTTGGCGTAAAATTCGATTTTATCCAAATAGAAATGTAAAATCGGATTTCACGCTCACTGCAACGAAAATCATATTTACATTTGTCTGTATCAGATCACTATTGGTGAACATTTTTTTTTTTAATTATGTACCCCTTGTTTCTAGATTTACCTTCTTCAAAATGTTACTGCTAGTGCCGCCTCATTGTACAACCTAGGCAACGTTAATTTCGAATTACAATTAAAGTCTTTCTCGAAAATAAGTTGTTTCGGAGTATTCCACGTACTCCAAAACTCTGATCAAATTAACTCCTGTGACTTTCCTGATATCCCTCACAAAACTGGAATCATAAGTAAGATTATCTTCGATCAACCATTGTCCGAAAGCTTGTCTAATAACTTGTTTAACAACCTTAACTGTGGAAATCAGAGGCTATGTCAAAGACGAATTTATTCAGCCTTCCAAAATTCGAACCGACGAATACATTGGCACAGTAACTGACGGCGAATTCAAAATCGAAATTGTTTTATCTAATGTTGTCAAACTAAGTCCAATTTCTGCTGGCCAACGAATAGAAATTGTCGGCGATGTTCAACGAAACGGTAAATAATCTGTGATCTGGTCTTTAATGTAATGACGAAATACAAAATATTCTCAAGATTGAAAAAACGAAAAAACGAAAGAAGACTGCATCATTATTATTGATTAAATGTTCTCCTTGTACTTTTAATACGTTTCTTTAGATCACCACTTCTTTCTGCACGTGCAGACTTTGGAAAACATCAAAATCCTGGATGATCCCCCCATGCCCCTCGCAAAATTATTACGCGTTTCCAGAATGTTAGCAATATAACAACATAGCATCCCTTTGTTATTGTTAATTTCTTATGTTTTAGTAATCTTAATCTTAAGTTTTAGTACTTATGTGTAAACATGTGTTGAAAATATATAGTGGATTAGGCTTTCTGAGGAAACCACTTTAAAAAAAACGCGCCGAGTTGTCTACTGCAAAGTGGTGTGGAAACGATAACTGTCGCAATAATTGTTACTATCTTTATTTACATACATCTATTATTATTTTCAGACTGTTCCCTACTTACCGCTACCCTACCCTTAGTGATTACTTCATCCAAAGACAGGCCATTAACTTTGGTGGATGGAAGTACCACTCCCCCTAAGGTGGTGTGGAAAAGATACAAATACAGAGATAGATTCGACACGAATACATTCATACGTTTTTAAATCTTAAAATCATTAAATGATGTATAGTGTTTAAAATTAATAAAATATTAAGCCGTACGACATACATTCTCCAAGTGGAGTGGTATTTTTATGTTCATATCAGAAATTGAATAATTCAGAAGATTTGTATGAGTGGAATATATATTTTTATCGATGAAATTCAGATATGGTCATGAATCTTTCTTAGGTCATCTATTAAATGTTAGATTTCATTTATGTTACTGTATTACACAATTTGTTAGCCTTCAGCGTATATGATCGTTTTTTCATAAAGAAACGTGAGTTTGAGATAATCAAGAGTTTAATATTGCGAGAGTAGTTACTAATTTCACATGGTGATATGGAGAGCCGTTCCGTTGAACGTACATTCCTATGGATTGCCTATTGTGTATATGGAGAGCCGTCTTCAATCGCAATCCGACATTCCATCATATGTAAAAGAACTCGTAAGCGTCTCAAGGTAACAACCGTGAAAACCATTCAATGAATGCAATGTATCATAATAATCATGTATAGGTGTTACGTAATACTGAGGACTTGCGATTATATGCATGCCGCCATCTGTCGGTAATCCGATGGATTCACGCGACAGTTATGTACCGGCTCATCACTAACATCATTGCCGCCGATCAAGTAAAGGGTCACTTTTTCAAGCGCTATGATCGCGCTCACTTTTTGTTTCGCGTAACCACGTGATAAATAAATAACATTTGTTTTATTTTAATTCTGACAGTCGTAGAAGAAGGTTCTCGTCTCATCGTGTAAGTATAGATAATTATCAATCATATTTAATATCAATATGTCTGAAATCTCATTAGTTATTTCTGGATCATTAGATGCAAAAGTATAGAGATGGACCTTATTGAAAATGGTATGTTATATGATCTTCTACAATTATTTTTCTTCACGTATTCATGTACATTCATAAATAATAACACGAATTCGTTTCTACATTTTCATTTGAAGAACAACAGCAACAGCTGCCGCAGCAGCAGCAGCTTGATGAGCCTCCGCCGGAGCCCCAGCAACAACAGCAGCAGCAGTAGCCCGCGAATGGTATGGATACTAACGTTGCATATTTCTATTGATACAAATGAAATCACTTTCAATTCGTATTCTTTGATTTGTAATCTTAATCTTCGTTCCAAGGACCTCGCAGACATCAGCAGGCAGGGCAGCAGAGGTGGCGACGGAGGGCGTTCTACCGCCAGGCCAACCTAGTGGCCATGTTGTACGCCATGGCTAATCCCGTTAATCCCCTGGGCCGGGGCCGCGGCCGCGGCCGGGGGAATCCACCCGGTTCATAGTTAAGTTTTGTTAGTTAATAATTTGTTTTATGTTAATTAGTTCATTATGTTATGTTATGTTAATAAAATATATTTTATAATTTCATCTAAATAAATAAATTTTAATGTGTATTATAATTGTGTTACCATGGATAGTACTGTTTTTCCATTATCAATAAAGTTATGTTTTATACATCGTATTAATTATTTATCGCATTACATACCTCATTGCTTCCATCATCCAAATCATTCCCAATAAATTCAATTTTTTTTTAAATTCGTTCATGTAAATTTACTTATTACAGAAGTCCAAATCTCTAAAAGCTACCTGCTCCTTAATTTTAATCTGTTTAATGTTTGATCTGCTACCCTAAACCTAGTCATCACGTGATCTAAAGACAGGCTTTTAACTTGGTAAAGTACTTACGGAAAAATTACCGCACATTTTATATAGTCTACTTCTAGAGCTTCAGGTTACGAAGTGTAATTTAATTCAGTTGAATACCTACGTTTCATAAAGTAAATACGCAACGGAAAAATGAATCAACCGTTTACTCTAATCTTGGAGAATATGTTATCTATACTCAACCGTTGACTCTCATCTTGGAGAATATGTTATCTAAAGACAGGCCCCTTATTCATGGGGAAGTACTTACGGAATAGTTACTGAACATCTTGAAGTCTACTTTTAGAGGCTCGAATTAAGAAGTGTAGCGGTTGCGCAATTCAAAATATTAACCTTCAATCTTCAGCGCGGATAGAATTATTTATTTAATAGCAAAGTACATCCCAAGGTAATGTGGCAAATCAATACGAATAATACAAATACGTAATGGATTTTGTAAATGATGTATAATGATCAATATTAATATATTATCAATCTGCAATCTTATATGTGGAAGGAATCTTCTTCGTTTTGCCAATTCTTGAACTACACGTTGATGAATAGCTCAAAAGGGCTTGATTACTCGATTGAAATTTTTCACAAGAACGCTGGAAAAGGAATGAAATTGAGACAACAAACAGTAGGAAGTCATATTAAAAATAAAGAAAACAAATTCAGTTTCGAAGCTTTTCTTTTTTCGAAACTTTTCTTGATATGCCGGCGCGTCGTTATCTACATAGTGGTATCCTCCTTAGGCTCTATGATTCGGTCTTCAAAATGGTCGGTCATTATTCCATAAATAGTTCTATCTACGCCGAAGGCTAAGAGCTCATTTTTGGATTACATAATCCCGAAGGCTAGGTAATGCAGTAGGTAGGGAAAAATCTGCAAATAATAATATATATATATGAATAACGATAATAAGAATCATTGCAATAGTTATCGTTTCCACACCACTTTGCAGTAGATAACTCGGCGCGTTTTTTTTAAAGTGGTTTCCTCAAAAAGCCTAATCCACTATATATTCTTAATATATATTGTAGCGTATCCAAACCTAACACAGAGCTGGATCACATAGACGATACACCAACATCATCATGCGATCAGCAGACACCACGTGATACCGAATGTACGGTATATAAAGGGCGACGCTTCGGCATATCATCAGCGTAGTCGAGCCAAAGCGGCCTTTCACGTCTCACATATTATTCTGTTTCGCCAGTCAGCCAAAGCGGCGGCTGAGCAATTAGCTTCAATCAAACACATCGATCTATTAGTCAAAGCGACATTAGAATCAAATTAAATATAACAGTCAAATTCGTATAATCAGTAAAAGCACTATTATAACGTAGACAAAAAATCAATTAAACTCTTCTCAAAACTCTATTCTCAATCTTCTCAAATAAAATAAAATCAAAGCTCAAATCAAACGAAACCAAATAAAACCAAATCGGAACGCTCATAATTTTAAGGTTAGAAATAAGTTAACTCGTAAGTATAACAATCTCTTGTCAGATCAAATTGTTAATCAAAATTTATTATTTTCATTGTTTGATAACTTTGTAAAATTCTTTTGTTATCTGGTTATTTCATTGAATCCATAAAATATAATTTAACTACGACCTAATGGTCAAACATATCACAAAAAGCCAGGAATCTGATTTCTATTTTCCATTTTCCTTGCTTTGCTTCATTTAAATCCTTTATCTTTTCGTAAACTCGTTTTAGCTAGTTACAGCATTGGTGCGGGAATTCGTACAGTTACGATAGAGCTCTTATAGCTATCGTAGTCTGGGAATTACCAATCTTATGTCTGAAGTGCAGCCGGGGTGCGTTTGATTGAGTCTGCTATAATAGAGCTTTGACAGCTATTATAGTCTGTAAGATCAAACAGAGCCAAGGTCTGTAGGGATGCAGCTAGTGTAGAATAAAACCTACAATAGTCTGTATTAGGGTTTTATGGGTTTTTTTCAACTTTTCCCAGGAGGAGCTCCAAAAATCACACCCGTGACAAAAAACTCACGCGGACTTGCATAATTTCACCAGCCTTCAGCTGGTGAAACAGTTGCAGTAAGTTACATTTGGCGCCCAACGTGGGGCTCCTCTAAATAAAATTAAATTCACTTGATAGTAAAAATTTAAACTCAAATTAAATTCATTGTTCAACTTAACTTCATTTTCTTGCAAACAAACTTAACGTTAAATTCATTGTATTAGAATCATTTATTCAAAAAAAATAAAACACAGGAAAATGGAAGGTAGAGATCAGATTCCTGGTGCGACCAGCGATAAAAATGTTGGCAATAGAAATAGGGACACAGGGTTTCACGAAAGAAATGAGTCGGTACATTCTGAAGGCGATTTATTTAGTCCATCAGATAGTCCAAAGGGAAACCAAGACAATCATTTCGCCAAGTTTACCGCAGCACTAGAGAACCTGAAAAAACAAAATGAAAGATTTGAAAAGCAAATAGATAGCAAATTCTCATCGTTAGAAAGAACTATGCATACCTTACATTTAACTAGCTTAGAAAGTCAAGCTGTCTTTGAAGCTAAACGCAGTAAAAAATTTGATGAACACACTCATCAAAGTCAAAAGAAAATCGACCAAATCGAGACTAGGGTTCAAGTAATGATAGAGAAATGGGATACAGATTTGACGCAATGCAATAATAAAATTACTTTGACTGAAACTAGTATCAGAAACGAACACTTAGGTGATTTCGAAATGTTAAAAAATAAAATAAAAGAGTCAGATCGATTTACAAATGAAAAAATAAAAGAATTGAACCACAAACACGAGAGCCTTAGTATCGAATTAAAAGCCGATATAGGCAAGTTAAAGACTAGAGGAGTAGGTCAAGTAGGTGAACATAACAGCTCTCTCAAATATGTAGCTAAGCAGATAAAGTTGCCAACATATTCAGGAAAGGCGTGGGAAAAACCTACGATCTATTTAAGAGAACTAGATGAGTATTTCACATTCGTAGAAGCAGACGAGGAATTATGTTTTAGATTATTAGGTCAAAGCCTTACCGGTGATGCAAAAGACTGGTGGACTGCGCGTCGAGACGTCATTAGTGATTGGGATGCATTTAAAACTAGATTCTTAGCCCGTTTCTGGGGAGTAGAAATACAAAGAGATATTAGAAAAGATCTTGAATTTGGGTATTATAATGTAGATTCAAAGCTAACATGGTCCGAATATGCGAACCGTAAGTTTGCATCAGCAGCTTGTTTACGTCCGCAGATACCTGAAGAAGAAGTCGTCCGTAGTTTAATCGCACATTTCGATGTACGTGTCGTAGAGGCAGCACAGTGCCGAAATATTAAAGAGATTGATCCGCTATTAGCCTTTTTAGATGAAATGCAATTAGGTAGTCGATCAAATGCACCACGACAATTTTCCCATCAACAGTATGCGAATAGACAGGGTCCATCGAGCGATCGGGTATTAGACGATAGGAATAAACAGCTGTCATGGCGTGCAAGTAATACACCAAAGCCAAACACAGATAAGGTTGATTCGCAAGAGAATAGAAGGCGTTCTGGACAAAATGAACATGTCCACAACAAAACAGAGCGTTGGACAAATAGCCGAGTCCAAAGTAGATATCGATAAATCCGATACCGACACAGCGTGATCTAGTTATCGGCGAAACTGGCATTGCAAAGCAAAAAGTAGACGATAATCTATTTGAAGATCCTTCCGAATATTTATTGCAGGAAGAAGATCAACCGGAAGTAAATTATAAACAATGTCCAGAAATATACGTTTTGATCGAAAATATAGAAGTTAGAGCTTTAATTGACACCGGAAGTCAAATCACTTGTATTTCGCAAGACTGGTACGATAGAAATAAGTCTTCACTATCTAAATGTGAAAAACTACCAGTAGTTAACTTCCAGATTACAGGCGTTACAACAGGAAAACCAATCAAGGTTAAAGAACAGATTTTAGCCACAATTAAAATTCAAAATTCGGTCGATCAAATAAGTTTCTTAATTATCAAAGGTCTTAGACGGGATATGATAATCGGTATAGACACTCTTCACAGATGGAAGGCCGACCTTGATCTAAGAACAGAAAAATTACGAATCGAGACTTTTCCTGGCTATAGTTCAGTAGCTATCGAAAAAGCCGAATGCATAACTAACAATGAAATATCGGAGATTCAGATACCAAAAAACATAATAGTCAATCAGATCAATGACGAAACAAATCATAATTTGACCAGTGATGAAGTTGATGAGAAACTCGCTGAATGTCAGGTTTTGAGTAAAAATGAATTAATAAGCTTTTCAGAATTATTACACGAGTATAGCGATGTTTTTAGCAAGTTACCAGGTCGAGTGACCGTATACGAGCATAAAATTAATATCTATGAGGATAAACCATTCGTTAGACGATCCTATCCTATTCCAATTGTCCATAGAGAAAAAGTAAGTCTGGAAATTGAGAAAATGTTAAAACTTGGAGTCATAGAAAGATCTTATAGCGAATATGTTAATCCGCTTGTAGTAGTAGCTAAAAAGTCTGGAGAAATCCGACTAGTACTAGACGCTAGATTCATAAACAAACTCATTATACCTGATCATGATTGCGCTCAATCAACTGAGGTCTTATTTCAGCGATGCGGCAACAACTCGTACATGTCAAGTCTTGATCTGACGGCTAGTTTTTGGCAGGTACCTTTACATCCAGAATCACGAAAATACACAGCTTTTATGCATGAGGGAAAGACATATCAGTTTACGGTGACGCCGTACGGTTTGAATACGAGTCTGGCCAGCTTGGTTAGAACTCTAGATTTAGTTTTAAAACACACAGAATCGTTCACGATTAATTTTGTGGATGATATTCTCTGCTGTTCTGACTCCGTTCAATCCCATTTGGCCCACTTACGGATATTGTTTGACACCTTCAGAAAATATAATATGACAATTAATTTCAAAAAATCGAAGTTCTTTCGAGAAGAAGTCGATTTTTTAGGGCACAAGATTACTAAAACAGGAATCAGACCACAACCTGATAAGATAGAGGCGATAAAAAGGTTTCCAACACCTAAAAACATTAAACAGTTAAAAGGATTCCTTGGCCTAACAAATTATTATAGTAAATTTACTAAATCATATTCTGACGCGACATTTCCGCTATTAGCATTAATCCGAAAAGACGCCAAGTGGGATTGGACGGAGGAGATGAACAGACAGTTTAACCTTGTAAAAGACATTTTTTGCGAAAAAATGATCTTACATCACCCTGATCCAAAGAAACGCTACTTTTTGCAATGCGATGCTAGTAATCACGCAGTAGGCGCAGTTTTGTTTCAACTTTCAGAAAATAATGAAGAACAAATAGTAGGATTTGCCAGTAGAACTATGAAAGGCGCAGAACTCAATTACTTTACTACCGAGAAAGAATTGATGGCAATTGTATTTGCACTCGGGAAATTTAGATCTTTTATCATCGGAGCTAAGCTTACCATACGCACAGATCATAAGGCGTTAACCTTTTTATTCTCTTGCAAATTAATAAGTTCCCGATTAGCACGATGGGCTTTGTTTATTCAAGCATATACGTTTGATATTGAACATATAAAAGGTTCAGAAAACATAGTAGCTGATGTTCTTAGTAGACATCCACCTGAAACAGAGGAAAATCGTGAATCAAAACTTATGCATTTCAGTATGGCACCTTTAGCTAAAGAGATAGATAAAGAGTTAGCGGAAAATTTAAAATGCTTTCGTAAATATCAATATCAAGACATTAAAATTTCAGAACTTGTAAAACCAGAAAGTCTAGCAAGGAACAAAAGCCTAGTCGTAGAAAATGACATTCTGTACCACAAGGGTCCAGGGGGCAGTCTCCAAGCTTATATACCAGATCAGTTACTAAAAAGTTTAATAGATGAATGTCATGAAGCTTACGGTCACGTCGGCTCATCGAAATGTTACCGATTACTAAAGGAAGACTTTTATTATCCGAAACTAGCAAAAAAAATACGACAAATTATCGCAAGCTGTGATAAATGTCAGCGTTGCAAGGTACCAAATCGCTATAGTTATGCTGCAATGCAAAATATAATACCCAAAGGAGTCGGTGATCTATTATCTATTGATTTTTTAGGACCATTACCATCAAGTAAAGGTAATTACAAGTGGATATTAGTGACGATAGACGCATTTAGTAAATATGTAAAGCTTTACCCATTAAAGGCGGCTAACGCGCAGTCCACCATCACATGCATTTTTAGAGATTACATACCAGAGTTAGGAAAGCCGAAGCGAATACAATGCGATCATGGCACCCAGTTTACTTCGTCTCTCTGGATAAATAAATTAAAAGATGAAGGTATATCATTAATTTTCTCATCTATCAGGCACCCACAAGGGAATATCGTTGAGCGTGTGAATAGAGAAATTGGAAGATTTTTCCGTACATTTTTAACAGAGAAACACACGCAATGGATTAATTGGATCCGCGTTATCGAGACTTGCATAAACGAGGTGTGCCATGATGGCATTGGATTCGCTCCGTGCGAAATTCAATTAAAAACTAGGCCTACTAGGTTTTGGGAAAAATGGTTAGATACAAAGAAAACGGATATACCGTACGATTTGAAACTTTGCTTAGTCGATAAAAATATAAGAAAAAACGGCAAAATTAGAGCCGATAGATTCAACGCTAATCACAAATTGTCTAGATTTAAGTTAGGTGATAAGGTATTAGTAAGAGCGCTGAACGTCTCCGATAGTACTAATAAAAAAATGGCTAAATTTTTTGCATAATACGAAGGGCCTTATATAATAAAAAAACAGATAGGCGATGCTACTTATGTTTTAGAAAATATTGAAACAGGATTGGAAAGAGGCCGATTTCATGTTAACATGTTTAAGTTGTATATAGAGCCAGTATAGTTCAAAGATGTCAGTTAACATTACAAGCTTGAGCAATTTCAAAATAAATGAAATGAGAATGAGAAGTAATGAATAGCGATAATCCGAATATAGTTATAGAATAGAATCAATCAGTATATAAACTATAGCAACTCGAAATTGAGTACAGTATTCAAAATGAACTTCGCTAGTTACGGGTATACGAGTGTACAAGATAAAGGCACGCAAGTATCATATCAAGATTTTGATAATCGAGATGCGAACAATAATTTATATAAAACATTAACGAGTTCCGGTAAATTTGTGTGTGGCAAAGGGAGGTTCAAGCCCGGAAAGGGAACTGATCCGAAAAAAGTCAAAGGACAGAAGACGTTGGCGGAGCTGAAGGCCGAATTCCTACAGAAAACTAACGCACCAACCCAACAACCAATAAAGAAGATCACGTTAGAAGAATACAAGGCACAACACACAAAGAAAAGACCAAAACCACTGGAACCAACAACAACAGGTATCCCTTGGAAGCTGACAAAGATAGATGTTCCAGAAAAAACTAAAGAAGAAAGGAAAGAACACAAATTCAAGATGAATTGTTTAAAAGTTTTTGGCACTCTCGATTTACCACCCAACGACGAACCCAGGGAACCAACAAAAAAGTCTCATCCACCACCTGAAGTAGATGCATTGGAGGCATTAGATGACGATGCATGGATCGAGGAGATGTATCGGAGAACCGTAAGTCAACCAAATATTGACGAAGACCCAGGATGCATTATGCACGTTCCCACTCCTGATCCTGCAACCGGCGAGGAGGTGTTCAACATGCCAGACATCGATATGAAGACGGATTGCCGGACTATATGGCGGAGTTCGACATTTACGACCCGCTTGGTCTAAATAGAGATTGTTCAATGCCTGGATTGGACAATTAAAAAACTCGGACTTAACAGAATACTCGGACTTGACAAATAATAAAATACCTGGACATAACACCTAGAAAAGAAAAGGTACGTTACAATCAAATGGTTTTTATCACCTACCTGCCGTACTCATCAGACGATCATCAGCTGATAAAAAAGGGGGCAATGTAACGTATCCAGCACTAACACAGAGCTGGATCACATAGACGATACACCAACATCATCATGCGATCAGCAGACACCACGTGATACCGAATGTACGGTATATAAAGGGCGACGCTTCGGCATATCATCAGCGTAGTCGAGCCAAAGCGGCCTTTCACGTCTCACATATTATTCTGTTTCGCCAGTCAGCCAAAGCGGCGGCTGAGCAATTAGCTTCAATCAAACACATCGATCTATTAGTCAAAGCGACATTAGAATCAAATTAAATATAACAGTCAAATTCGTATAATCAGTAAAAGCACTATTATAACGTAGACAAAAAATCAATTAAACTCTTCTCAAAACTCTATTCTCAATCTTCTCAAATAAAATAAAATCAAAGCTCAAATCAAACGAAACCAAATAAAACCAAATCGGAACGCTCATAATTTTAAGGTTAGAAATAAGTTAACTCGTAAGTATAACAATCTCTTGTCAGATCAAATTGTTAATCAAAATTTATTATTTTCATTGTTTGATAACTTTGTAAAATTCTTTTGTTATCTGGTTATTTCATTGAATCAATAAAATATAATTTAACTACGACCTAATGGTCAAACATATCACAAAAAGCCAGGAATCTGATTTCTATTTTCCATTTTCCTTGCTTTGCTTCATTTAAATCCTTTATCTTTTCGTAAACTCGTTTTAGCTAGTTACAGCATTGGTGCGGGAATTCGTACAGTTACGATAGAGCTCTTATAGCTATCGTAGTCTGGGAATTACCAATCTTATGTCTGAAGTGCAGCCGGGGTGCGTTTGATTGAGTCTGCTATAATAGAGCTTTGACAGCTATTATAGTCTGTAAGATCAAACAGAGCCAAGGTCTGTAGGGATGCAGCTAGTGTAGAATAAAACCTACAATAGTCTGTATTAGGGTTTTATGGGTTTTTTTCAACTTTTCCCAGGAGGAGCTCCAAAAATCACACCCGTGACAAAAAACTCACGCGGACTTGCATAATTTCACCAGCCTTCAGCTGGTGAAACAGTTGCAGTAAGTTACAATATATAAGTCATTTGTGCTTACTTTAAAAATAAGGTATTTATAATTATAATAAAGTTCTCAAGTATATTATTAATTTAAATTTCGCAGAACCCTAACGCCAATTATAGATATCATCGCTTCTTCTAACGGTTCCCTCCAGGATCCTTTTCGTTCATATGGAAAGCGGTCTTGAACTGCAGTGTTGATGCCCTGTCAAATGTAAAACAACTCTTTCGCTCCTCCGTTCTATACACGGAAAGATTTTCACCAGACTGGTTACGCTTGTGCACCAGAATTCGGTATTTTTCGCTAGCACCCGATTGAGTCGTGTGCAGAACCGTAACCAGTCTGGTGGAAATCTTTCCGTGTAGTTCTCGTAGTCCGTAATCCCCTACTTTATATATTATGGCGCAAAGCATCCATATATTATGGCGCAAAGCATCCATATATTATGGCGCAAAGCATCCATATGTTATAGCGCACAGCAGCTATATATCCATGCGCAAAGCAGCAATGTTTTTTTATACTTCTCTACGAATGAAAAATAATTAAACTGATGTAGATTTACTACTTTGCGCGAGACTCCTTCGAGTCTCTTGATTATAACATATAACATGAATTGATAGGTTGATATTTAATTTTTTTGTAAAGCATGATATGTCGACGCTTTTTTTTGCGTGGTTCCCCTTTGGGTTCATGGTTGTTTTTGAATTATAGCTAATCCTGTAAATATGTTTACTTCAAAATTTCTTTCCAGACTACATTTTTCATTTCTTCTGAATTTTTTGAATTGTTTTGTATGTATATTTGATTTGAATCTCGACATCTAGAAAGAGCTACATATAATTGACCGTGACTAAATAAATCTCTACCAAAATATAATCCTACTTTATCGAAACTCTGTCCTTGAGATTTATCAATTGTAATCGCAAATGCCAATACTATAGGGAATTGTCTACGATATAATACGAAAGGTAAGCTCGAATGCTCTCCTGTATCCAGTACAATTCTTGGAACAAACACAATATTTCCAACATTATCTCCCGTTATAATTTTTGCTTCAATATTAAATTTGAACAATCTAAGTATTTCCAGTCTTGTTCCATTGCACAAACCATCATTTATGCTTAAATTTCTGATGAGCATTACTATAGCACCGGTTTTCAATAATAATTTATGTACTGGTAAACCGGGAAAATTCAAAGAATTTAAATATTCGACGGGATAATTTAAATTCGCGTCAGTTTCAGTTTGGTCCACTCCTTTATATTTTGCTCGATCAATACTAAAATAAGTTTTTTCAAAGGTTTTCATCTTTTTTAATATCTTATCGTTTAATTTGTAAATGTCCTGATTATGACTTGCTAAAATCGTATAATTGGACAAATCCGCCATGTTATCGTTAACGGTACCGTAAATTTTTTCGCAAATATCATCAGTTTTCCATTCTTCAGGGATTTTAAACGATTCTGTCACTCCTTCTCCAATGTTTAATAAAAATGATGAAAATTTCATGTTACTATTTCTCATATTTTTTTTTAATGTTAAAATTTTGAAATCTTTCCATAAGTTTGAATATTTAATTGTCTCTTGAATGATACTTAACCGCGAACCATTTTTTACGACCGGTAGAATTTGACGAAAATTGCCACCTAGAATGATTAATTTACCTGCAAATGGAAGATTATAAATATTACAGCAATCTTTCAATGTTTTATCGATAATTTCCAATGCTTTTTTGGGGATCATTGACGCTTCATCCCATATAATGATATCACATTCCCTCAATTTTTTTTTATCAGAATCTAACTTTAAAAATGAAGTTTCGATGTTTGATAAGTCTAAAGGTAGTCTAAATGTTCGATGACTTGTCATGCCACCTGGTAATAACACAGAAGCTATCCCTGTCCACGCCATAGATACAACTTTTTTGCCTTGACTGATATAATAATGAATCAACGTTTTGTATAAAAACGTCTTTCCGGTACCTCCAGGACCATCAATAAATATCAGACGATTTTTAATAGTATTCGTTATATAATCAAATATATGTTTTTGATCTTCATTACATTCCGTAATCATTTCCTTAAATAATCTTTCATTATTCATCGTAAATATTTGTTTTTCTTCGAAATTTTCATTATCTATTATCGGTTCTGGAAGTTGAAAATCCGAGCATGTCATATTTTCTGAATTTAAAATATCATTTATTTCTTTCAAAGCTCTGCCTTCGTTATTGTCTTTAAAATCTTCGACAAAAAATTTTTTATACTTATTCCAAATTTCTTTGGCAAATGACACATTGTCCGAAATAAGAAACCACGCGAAGAATTTACGTAATTGTTTAGGCATTCCGACACTGCATACTTCTTCAAAAATTTCAAAAATGTGTTCGTCACTTTCGACTAATCCCATCGCGATAGCAGTTTCTTTATAAGACGGATAGATATTATTTTCATGTTCCTTTAAATCGTTAAAAGACATGGCTCCTTTCTTTCTATTTAAAATTAATTTTAAATGAAAACGTTCCGAATCTTTAGGACTCACGCTGTTGATACGTCCTACCACTTTTGAAAATTGTCTACGTTTTATCCATTTCTTTTTGGAAAGATCAAATAGATAACTTTTCGGTATGTTAATGTACAGAATTTTTTTTGCGATATCGTCTTGTTGATTTAATTTAAACCAAGCTGTTAAGGTGGTTTCATAATTTTTCAATGCAACTTCTTCTTTATTTTCCTCAAAAATTATTCTTTGTTGGTTCTCGGTATGGACTGCTAAACGAATAATGGTATGAGATCTAGCAGAGAGGGGTAATTCTTCTATTCGCCAGGCAGATTCCATTGGACTTAAATACCGACTATCAATATACTCAGAAATTTCGTCATAAGTTTCGTCATTTTTATCAACCTCTGTCTGCGGACCCTTCTTTAACTTGACGTATGCCCTATCATGTCCTTTATGTAGGTATTGATAGATGTATTTTATACTCATAACCGAAGCACAATATTCTACATTTATATGACATTCATATTTTCTCAATAATTCAGGATTATAAGGTACTACCATCGAATTGTCTACGTTAATAAATTCACCGTTAATTTTCTTATTGTACACATATCCTTTATCGCGATTATCGGTACGTCTGTAAATTGGAAAACCATTATCTTTAAACGCAGTATGCTTACAAAATGCTTTTGGAAAATTCTTTGTACAAATGTTTTTGTTGGAATCATAACATACTGAATAAGATGTATGTGGACCATGCAACATATGTTTGATTACTAAATTTTGTAAATGGATATCATTGGAAGGAATTTCCGCACTGATAAATTTATCTACTGCTTCCGGATTCGACAATTTGTTAGCGTAGTCCAAGACACATAAAATATGAGAATGGGGTAAACCGCGTTTTTGAAATTCAATGGTATAAACAAATGCTAATATCTTTCCAAACATCTTTCCACTAATAATGTCAGACATGATAGATTTAAGTTTAGAATCGAATAGCCTTACGATTAGCGTTGGAATATCGTTGCAAGTTGTTCCAGGTGGAAAATTATTTAATATCCTCCTAATTTCTGGCCAATTCGGATTGCAAGTAACAGTTATGAACAAATCAGGTCTACCGATATCCCTACAAATAGCAACTGCATCTTGATATAATTGATACATGTGTCGCGGACTACCTATATACGAAGATGGTAATACAAACATATTTCCTAACCTTTCTTTAATTTCGAAATTACCTGATCTATTCATAGCACTTCCGGCAACGTGGTCCACTAATCCCTGATAACACTCGATTCGTAACTGTTTTTGGTTGTACCTGATGTAATTCAATCTATTATTTTCGATTATTATATAAGCTTGAATTATATATTGTTGTGTCAACCTTCCACAATACAGAACGGGATTAAATTTACTTTTCGGTCTGTACGCTAAACGATATGAGTAATATTGAAGTGCTGTTAATCGTTTTTGAACATCTGGATTTTGTGTGAATATTGAGCTCCAACCTAAATCACCACATGGGAACATCAACGGGAAAACCATAGGGTCGATATGAAATGATAATTTGTTCAAAGATGTATAACTATTTACACCAGGTGGAAGATCTTTTGGATAAACACACATATCAAACGATGATGGTATCTGACCATCTTTGGAAATTATTAAGGCAGCACATTCCGCAGTTGTAGGAGTATTGTACCTATTTTTATCTAAATTTATATCACGGACAAAATATAAATAATATTCTGGTAATGATTCGTCTTGACTGAGTTGATACAAATATTTATATTTTTTGGCATACGGGTTATTATTATTCAACAAATTTTGTATATGCTCAATGTGACTTTGTACTAAATTATTATCCTCCTTTAGGCGTTTTTGTGTTGCTTCATAATCGTCATATATATAAATTTGTCCAAAATTTGGAATTTCATCATTTGCCGAAATGATACTGCTCGGTATTGTGTGACACACCTGACCTTGTATTTTCAAATTATAAACACCTTTCTTTGACTCGCTCAGCACATTTACACTGAAACTTGCGAATGAAAAACGATTATTATAATATCTAATTAGGTCCCTAAATTTTTTGTCATTTAACACTAAATTTTTTAATATTTCGTCGTAATCACTCATCGGAGGAAGTTTTATTTTCCCATAATGACAGCAACTTTTTTTTGAAAATTCTACTGACCAAAATAGTGCTGAACAATGTGGGCACGTATAATTTAAATCCCCGAAATCGAGATACCAATTTTCTCGAGGTAATGCTTCTATTTGATTATTTAATTTTGCAGCTTGCTGGGTTATTCTTTTCTTATTTAATCTATATTCCGCCATATTTGTCACTTTATCTTTGTTTCTTTTCTTTTCTATACGCTTTTCGTTCATTGCTGCAACTAAATCTTTCTTCCGTTTTTGATCTAAACGCTTTTCATTCATTGTCTTGACTAAATCTTTATTCCGCTTTTGATCTAAACGCTTTTCATTCATTGTCTTGACTAAATCTTTATTCCGCTTTTGATCCAAACGTTTTGCATTCATTGTCTCAACTAAATCTTTCTTCCGCTTTTGATCCAAACGCTTTTCATTCATTGTCTTAACTAAATCTTTTTTCCGCTTTTGATCCAAACGTTTTTCATTCATTGCCGTAACTAAATCTTTCTTTCGTTTTCTATCCAGACGCTTTTCATCCATTGTCTCAACTAAATCTTTCTTTCGCTTTTTCTCTATTCGCTCTTCGCCCATACCTCGAATAGTATCCCTTAACCTTTTTTCATTCAATCTATTCTCGGAAAGATTTTCTACCCGTCGTTTTTTATTAATTCGTTCCTTGTTACGATAGTAGTGTAGGCGATTAATTCTATCTCTACCTGTTAAACTTGAATTCTGTGAATTTATAATGTCATAGTGACCTTTGTCTAAACAGCCAGATAATAAAAGAATTAATTTATTTATATTCATTTCATCCCCATATTTTCCTGGATCCTCAAAATGATTTATATATACCGATACGTGTATATTATAAATCGTGACGAACGACTCTATTTCTACTTCCCCCCCGAAAACTCCTGTTCTAGACATATGCGATTGGTATGTATATTTATCTAAAATTTCTGAATTGTATGATTCATCGCTCACAATAAATGATTTATACACTGACCAGTTGTGTACTACATTAGAAACAATTTGCAACCTTATCTTTTGATACTTTTCTTGATCATTATATAAAAAATACGAAAAACATCTAAATAAACAATTACCGTCTCCAACTATGCGTACTGTAATAGCCCGGTTATGATTCATTTCGATTAACTATCTCTAATGTAAATACGCAACGAAAAAATAAATCAACCGCAGTAAATAATATGTTTATTCTACTCTCACCTTGACTATTTCATGTGATATCCGATCCACGGAATCTCTTCAGGATTCAGGATTCAGGATCAGATAATCAGATCTATTTTTCGATATCCCTTCAAATCTGTCAAAACTCAAAATCTCAAGTTTTATCGAACAGTTGGCTTGCGTTGTTCCTCTATCTATTGTTTTCCGCAAACTGTCAATTTGAAAATAGGTTCGTCTCCCATCGCTCCCATTGGAACAGGTTCGTTCCCTTAACATCAAGGCCCGATTCCGAATTCTCAATTCATATTCTTTTCATGTCCCATGTCCGTGTATCAACAAATGTTCTCGGGATCCCCAAGATTACCCAATATATTTTTTCAGATATATCAAATCTCCAAATGTCGAAAAAAACATACAGTGAGTTTGCGTGGATGAGCGACATGCCTGGAACCGAGGATGCCCGAACAGGTACGCATATGATAAGAGGTACCTGTCCGGGTATCTTTGGTTCCGTGGCCTTATTCTGATTTTGTATCATGCGCGATAACAGAGATTTCCCATGTAAAGCGGCTTCATGATTGGCCTAAACGACGTTTATCACCATTGTCACCGCTAAAAAGAAAATCAGAATCCTGGGCATGCCGCTCATCCACGAATATTCACGGTATATATATGTATCCAAGGTTTATATATATATATATATATATATATATGTATTCTTCATATTTTATGTTTGTATGAGATTACAAATTTATAAATATACATTCATGATGGTGATTATCGGCGTGAAAAAAAGGTGTATCGCGTGAACATCGTATTAACCGTACTCTTCTGTGGCACTGGCACGGACGATTTTGGGTAAACCGCGAAAATTATAAGGAATTCATGAGAATTCTATGGGATGCGTAAATCCTGGGAAATCACCTGCAAACCCATTGGAAATCCGCGGATCCGTTAGCTCGGGAGAATCCCCGGAAAATCTGTGGGAAACCATGGCAAGAGAGAAACGGCAGGAAAACCGGCGGGAGAAACGGCGGGAAACGGCAAAGAAGGGAATGGGCAAGGGGGAGGGGAGGGAAATGAGCCGAGCGGGGTCGAGAAGGCCGCGGGCGAGGGAGGGGGGATTCGAGGGCGGTCGAGGCGGCCCAGGGCAAGAGGGGGGGGGGGGGGAGCCGAGCGGGGTCGAGGAGGCCGTGGATCAAAAAGTCTGACACGGCGGCGGCGGCGGCGATATATCTTTATAATATAGAGAGATATGTGTATAATATAGATACTTACTTTCGAAGTATTCATCACATATATACTTTTCGAACTATCCATCACATATGCACTCGAGTAGAACGTTCCCTATAGCTTATAGTTAGATAATCTAGGAAGAAAATAAGCGTATGCCAAGCTGTATATATAACACTTGAGTATTCTAAACAATACGAGTTCGCGTTATCTTGAGCGAGTCACAACAATTTTTACGAGTGGCTTAACGTTGAATTCTATAGAGACAGGCGAATATTAACGATACAATACCTACATATTTTATGTATTACTAACGGTATTGAAATCCACATGAACTGAATCCCCTTTAATTACCACGTAAAGAAAGAATCTAGAGCGGACGAAACTTTTTCAAAATAAGTTCATCGAATGGTAAGTTTTTCCAGGAATAGAGGAACACGTACGCACACACATTGATTTCACCTCCTATAAAACGGCGTTTTCGTAACGTTTTTCAGTTATTCGAATTTTAGTCGTGCAAGAAGGTGTACACTCTTGAGAAGCTTCGTCTATCTTATCTGCAAAAATGACTTCTGAAAATATAAACAAAGTTTGCCGCATGGATGACTTCTTACCTACGAAGAAAATATCAGAGCTGGAGGTTGGGAAAGATTATAAAGTTTCATCGTTCAAATCTGTTACCACCAAATACGGGCCTAAAACCATGGTGGAGATCGAGGATAGTTTTATGATGTTACTGCCAAGCAGAATATCAAAGGCATTCGACGATAACAAGGATCAGTTACAAGTACATGAAACTGCTGCTGCGGAAAATCGTCTACGCTTACGGTACCTCGGTGGACAATACAACCAGTGTGAATTTCTTTACTTGTAAAAATTATTATTACATATTCTTTACTATACCGATTTCTTGAAAGTCGAGGTGTTCAAACAATGGGTTCAATATTATATTTAGAATAAAATTTTATTGTGCATATCAAAAAGTTATTCTCCCTCAACTTTTCATTTATTTACACCGAAGTGAGATATAAACGCAGAAATGGATGCTCAATTGTGTTTGAAGTTAATTAACATTGTAGAAAGTTCTTATAAATTGTTGGACGGTGCGTCACCTCATCAAATCGAGCGATGGAAAAATTTGTGTAATCGTAATATCAGACTCTTGAATAAAATATTGCGAACAGTTACTCTTTCCGTTGGAGAAAGACACAGAATCGTCACAACAGTTTCCATACTTCAATCGTTGGGTGAGAAATTCAAGAACAAACAACGAAGTGGTCAAGGTATCGGAACATCGAGGAGAAGGATAAAAGACAGAGTTCAGTGGGAGGACTTGGAATCAGTATTTAAGGGGGTATCTACACCTTTGAATTTTCAAAAAATCGTTTTTTTTTTTATAATTTATTTGGAATGCTAGTGACCTACTCTACCTGCAAATAAATCGGTGTCAAAATATCTGGAGGATTTGAAAAGTTACAGCCATGACAGTGCCAGATTGCGAAAAAGCGCCGCGGCGCGGCGCGCGAACCCTCAGATTGGTGCCATAAGTATTGTACAACACCGCCAACACCACTTACATCACTGCTTAATTTGATGACGTTTTGATATATGTCGATTTTGAGTTTGATTCTGTGATCTTTCAATTCTTCGTAATTATCATTCTTACACATATTTAATTTTCAATATTCTTTTGAATTGTGATCATTGACAAGTCACATGGCTGCGATCTACATTTTTTCGAGGTTAGGTGTCCACTTGTTTGTAAATATTATCGTGCTTTCATTACGAATTCAAACTACTGGTAATTTCCATTATCGAATAAACACAGTGTTTATATATCTGACATGAGACTTCGGAATCGAAAGAAGATGATCCATCAAAAAGTGCGTTTGAAATCGATGCCAGGAAATTACACATTTGGATTTCTAAAAAGATGAGTATTTCTACAATACATATATTAATTGCAAGAGTTTAATAAATATTATAAGAAAAAAGGTATGATTGATGAAAAATGAAAGAATTTTCGTAGTATTGACAAAAATTGTGCTAGCATCTTCTGAATCTCAAAAATATTTAAGATCAAACATTTTAGAGAATTTTTAAGATCAAAAATTTTAGAGAATTTTTAGGTTGAAAAATTTTGATCAGATTTCTTCTGAAGCAATTAATTATTTTTCTAACAGCCTCACCGGACACCTAACGGACACTGTTGTTGTACAGAACAGGTCAAAACTCACTACGAACCTCCCCCTGGCACATGTGTCTAGACTCGACTCGACTCATAACTCATCGATACGAGAGCAGCTGCGGATCCAGCATATAAGTCATAAGCAAAATCTTAAAACTTAATTTCCTGTAACTACATTTTCTTCTCTTGGAAAAGTATGAAATAAGAAAAAAAAATTTTGATAAAAAAGTTTGAAAGTTGATTTCTGGAGAATGAATATTTTGAACGGTTGTCGTAAAGAATCAGGAGCATCGCTGGACCGATTTTGGTGTTTGTGGTCTTCAAATTTGTAGAATCGAAACCTCTATCAGATGAACATAGAACTTTTTGATAAACCCATTTTTAGTTGAAATATTAGAAAAATAAGCAAAATTTTTTTTCAAATTCAGAAAAAAAATCGAAAAAATTCAATAACTCAAGTAATTCTTTCAATATCAAAAAGTTCTATGTTCATCTGATAGAGGCATGTCTTATGAACGATTGAGAACCAACAATTCCAAGATTGGTCCAACGCTGGGTCTGATTCTTTACGGCAACCGAGTGATTTTGTATTTTCCTGTCTTCAGCGCAGCCACTTTTAGACTGGAAGTAATACATGATGTAAGATATGGATAATAAAGGTCAAACCCTCCCCAAACATGATGATTTTTTTCAATTTTATCAGAGTCTTCAAGTTGAAAAAAAAGAAAAATTGTTTTTCAGAAATTCAACCCATTTAAAGGTGTATATACCCCCTTAAAGGTCGAATACGTACTGGTGTTATAATCAATCTACGCCACAAAGATCTGAGATCTTTTTTGCAGGATTCGAAAACCTTGGCTGTTATACGATTGAAGAATTCTCTACAGCAAGGAGGTAATCTGAAAGTGAACGGTATACTGGCTTGCAAGTTTTCCATCCTGAAAAATTCTGAAACTGTCGAGGAAATGAAATTTTTCAACACAAAAAATGAAGTTATCCTTCCGACCACGGATATTAAGAGATGGTTCGATGAGAATTTGATCGATCGTCTCCTGGTGAAAGTCGAGGATTTTCAAGAGCAAGACTCGGGTTGGACATTAATCGAAATTGTTAATCTAATGATTAATATTAATCGGTACGATCCGCTACGTGGAGGGTTATCTACCTACGTGGATCTACCTCTGGATATACAGAAGAAAAAGGCTGTGGTGAACGTCCAGAACAGCGATGAATTCTGCTTTCTGTGGGCCGTCGTTGCAGCGCTTCATCCCGCAGATAATAAACTAAATGTTGCTCGAACAAGTTCTTACCCTCATCCGAGTACAATATTCAACTGTGAGGGTATCAAGTTTCCCATAGCTTTGAAAGATATTTCTAAATTTGAACGAATCAATTGTCTAGCAATTAACGTTTACGGTATGAAAACCGAATCGAGAATACCTAGTGAAATAGTTCCCCTCTATTTGAGTAAAAATAAGACAGATAAACCTACAATCCACCTTATTGCTATAGATAGTTGTATAGAAATCAATGGTCAGCAGGTTTTTCACTTTGCTTGGATCAAAAATTTATCTAGATTGTTGAGTTCACAACTGTCGAAGCATAAGACCGCGAAATTTCTGTGTGATAGATGCCTGTGTCATTTCCAAGTTCAAGCCTCGTACGAAAGACATAAACAAGACTGTGAAAATATAAACAAGTGTAAGATGATGTTACCAAAAGAAGGAGATAAGATTTTAAGTTTTAGAAACTATAGATATAAGGAGTTTGTACCGTTCGTCGTATACGCTGATATAGAGTGTATCCTCGAGCCGACGCAGAATGAAACCTTGTATGAAAAGCATATTCCACATAGTACAGCGTACTATCTACACTGTGCCTTCGACGATTCTCTGTCAAAATTTGAAATTGAACGTAATCCCTATTGTATCCAATGGTTCGTTAGCGAATTACAAAAATCAGCAGAATTAACAAATTTTTACCTGAAAAGAAACGTACCGATGCAACTCACTAGTGAGGAAATACAAGATATGGATGATACTAAAATATGTCATATTTGTGAGAAACCATTCACTCCAACGGATAAAAAACATCGCGATCATTGTCATTTCACAGGCAAGTACCGCGGTGTGGCGCATCCGGGCTGTAATTTGAATTATAAATCTTCACATATTATTCCAGTAGTTTTTCACAATCTGTCTGGCTATGATTCACACTTCTTAATCAAAGCTTTAGCTACACAGTTCGACGGTGAATTGAGTCTCCTTCCTGTCAACAAAGAACGGTACATTTCCTTTACAAAAAAGATTCAAGATACAAATGTAAGCCTACGATTCATCGATTCGTGTCGGTTTATGGCAAGTAGTTTAGACAAACTGGCTTCATATCTGAATGATAATGATAAAACAATTGTTCGAAGGTTGTGTAATAGTGCAGAGGAATTCGAGTTGCTCACGAGAAAGGGGATATTTCCCTACGAATATGTAGATAGTTGGGTAAAGCTTGATGAGAAAAAATTACCAGCGATTGAAAATCTCTATTCAAAATTGAACGATACCAACGTCTCGGAAGTGAATTATCAACATGCAATAAAAGTCTGGGGTACGTTTAATATTGATACGCTGGGCGAATACTCTGATTTATATTTGAAAACGGATGTTCTACTCCTAGCGGATATTTTTGAAAATTTTCGTCGTAACTGTCATTCTACCTATAGCCTGGATCCTCTGCACTATTACACCGCTCCTGGACTTGCCTTCGACGCAAAGCTCAAGTCCACGTGTGTTGAGCTAGAACTCCCCACCGATGTGGAGATGCTCTTGTTTATCCAAAAGGGGATTCGGGGTGGTGTAGCTCAGTGCTCGAACCGGCACGCTGAGAGTAAAAATAGATACATGGGTAAGGACTTTGATGCCAGTGAAGAGGAATCCTACCTCATGTACTTCGATGTAAACAATCTGTACGGTGGAGCGATGAGTCAGTGTTTACCTCGTGGATCTTTCCAGTGGGAATACGAGTCGATTAATGTTTGTAATATTCCCGATGATTCACATGTAGGATACATTCTTGAGGTGGACTTGGAGTATCCTTTGGAGCTTCACGAAACACACAAAGACCTACCTCTTTGCCCCGAACACTATACACCCTCGCACGGTAAAAATTCCAAATTAATGACTACTCTTTTTCCGAAAAAGAAATACGTTGTACACTACCAGAATTTGAAACAATATTTAAGTCTGGGAATGAAATTAGCGAAAATTCATAGAATCTTGAAATTTGAACAATCTCCATGGTTGAAACCGTACATAGATCTGAATACTGATTTGAGAAAAAAGTCCAATAACGAGTTTGAGAAGAATTTCTTTAAATTGATGAATAACGCGGTATTCGGTAAGACTATGGAGTACGTAAGAAAGCAAGAAGATGTTAAATTAGTGACACAGTGGGAGTGGAGGTACGGAGTGAAAGCACTCATCGCAAAACCGAATTTCCATAGCTGTACCATATTTGATAATGACATAGTAATTATCGAGCTCAGTAGGGTTAAAATACACTTCAAAAAACCTATTTACGCTGGATTTTCCATCCTCGATCTATCTGAGATTTTCATCTACGATTTTCACTACAACTACGTTAAACGTACCTTTGCTGATCGATCAAAGTTATTGTACACGGATACGGATAGTCTTCTGTATTACTTCACTGTTCCCGACGTATACGAATACATCAAACGTGATTCACATAAATTTGATACATCCGATTACCCGCTCGATAATATCTATGGAATCCCATTAGCGAATAAGAAAGTGGTAGGTTTAATGAAGGATGAATGTAATGGGAAGATTATGAAAGAATTTGTAGGATTACGAGCGAAATTGTACACTTTTAAAATTTTTGAGGAGGATAAAGAGCAAAAACGAGCAAAAGGTATCAGGGCAGCGACGTTGAGAACAATCATGTTCGATGATTACAAAAAGTGTCTCATGCAACATCAGAATTTAGTTAAACCTCAGTACCTCATTAGGAGTAAGAAACATGAGGTTCATACCGTATTACAAAAGAAAATAGCACTCAGTTGGTGCGATGATAAAAGGGTTATTCTTCCCAACACTACCGATACCGTACCATGGGGTTATTGTGAATGAATAAAAACATGTATTACATATTTATGTATATCTTTATTGAATAAAAATTACATATCCGCTTTATTTATCCAGCTGTTGTGTGAATTATCAAAACCTAACCATTTTACAACCAGTTTACTTCCACGCTTTCGCAGCACTTTCTCCACCAGGTAAACATCAGGGTGTTTGACTTCGGAGAGTTCCTCTTCGTAGAAGCCACCTTCGATCGGTTGATCCTGATAGTCGACGAGTTTGTATGTGACAGGATCAATATTCTCTATCTTACTTATGGTAAATATTTCGGTTGTCCAGTTGGGTGTGTAACCTTTGTCAAACGTATGTTTATTCCTACTAACTCGAACTTTATCACCGAGCTTGAACTTCTTCTTCCGTGTTTGATTAACTTGAAATTTCCCGTATACGTTGCGCAGGAGAGTCTTTTCGTTTTGAGCTGTAACCTCACTCGGTTTCATTCCAATTGTACGATGCTTGGTGTTGTTGTAAGTTAGCATCAGATTCGGTACAATATCTAGCCACTTATAATTTCCTCGGAGAGAAAAACGCTTCCACATGTTACTTTTCAGCGTACGATTGAAACGCTCGCAGATCGAGGCTTTCAGGTTGCTGAAGGTTGAATATAGCGTAATGCCGTGTGGTTGTAGCAGAGCCTTGAACTCGGTGTTGTAAAATTCTTTACCGCGATCAACCTGCAATTTTTTCGGTACGCGACCCTCCTTGAAAACAGACTTCATAGCATTTGTCACATCCTTTCCACTCTTGGTCTTGATCGGCACTGCCCAGGCGAATTTCGAAAAAATATCTATGATCGTCAGTAGGTATTTGTAGCCATTGTTGTATTTCGCGTAAGCAATCATATCCACGAGATCAGCCTGCCAGGTCTCGTCTATTCCTCGCATGATAACGCGGCGACGCGGATAATTCCTTCGTGCAGGCTTATGAAGTTCCTCCACCAACGTTAGCTTTTTGTCTTCCATCCTCCAGTCTGGTCAAACGCTCATCCAATTGCACTATTATTCCAGAATTATGAACTGCCAAGTCTTGTCCGTTTTTGTTTTCTGCTTCAAGACGTTTCAGAGTTGCGTTCACGCTCGATTCCAGGCTTCTTATCATAAAATTGGTTTCACTATCGTTGATTTTCTCCGATGTTGTCAGCTTCTCTTCCAGTTGCGTAATGAGTTGAGAATGGTGAGTGGCAAGGTTTTCGAGAGATTCGATCCTCCTACCGATATTTGCCACGTCGTTTCGCAAAGATGATGTGACTTGCTGTAAGAGTTGAGCTTCTTGCCGTACAGCGCTTTGCACCACTCTCATGGAGGCTGCATCATTTTCTTCCACAGGATCCGCAAGGTTACTTAATCTCTTGTTATCCATATCGTATTGCCCGTCGAGAGTCTTTTTGAAGCCGTAACCGGGAGGACCGCGGTTTCCCGACAGCCTACCACCCTTCGCCCTCGTCAATTGCCTACCAAACACGTCCACGCTCATTTTAAAACTGAGCCCTGCCAATTCTTGGAGAAGTCTAATATACAATTCCAGCCTCACGCAACTCCTCAATGATGGAAATAATCTCATTGGAGTGACTCGTGTTACCGGCCGCCTGGGACGCGTAGAGCAATCGAAGTCGTTCGACTAGCTCATTGGGATCGTCCCAGTACACGTAATCCATTCGACTCTTCTTACCTGCGACGATTTTGAGACGCGGTAAGGCTTCACCCTTCTTCTTCTTCTTCTGTCCCACAGAGGTGGGAATTTGAGAAATAATTTTTCTGAATTTATCGCTATTCTCAGAACGAATAGCCGTATCACTGCGGTAAAACTTTCGATGCGCGTTTGTGTTGACCACGATTTTATTGTAATTCTCCAAATCTGTCTGGCTCACTATGGTGTCACTGGGTGATTTTTTGAACAGTAGTTCGAGTAAGCCTGGTGTTGATTGATAACTCATGCTTCCAATATGAATGATATCCTTGTCAAAAGTCACTTTAGAATCTCCAACCCAGAGAACGTTATTCTTCAATCTACGAACACCGTACGAAGTATCCAAGTCTCTCGCTGCGTTTGTTTCGAACATTTGGAGATACGTTTGAGACAAATCGTTGCCAACGGTAGAAGATTCATGCTTCGAGGGGGTAACAGTTTCATTCTCGTCGGAGGATTCTTCGTCAGCCGTTAGAAAAGAGTCCTCCTCCCCCAGACTCCCTCGCAGTCTTTTTTTTTGTGGGAATTCCAGTTTCGTAGGTGTCTCTTCAATTTCGCTCTTGATGGTCTCCTGTTTCAGCGACTGATTCACCAGCTGCTGAAGAGGTCTTGTTATAGGTTTAAAAACTTCAATCATAGCCTTTTCGTTGGTATCCCGGCCCATCTTCAACATCTTATGCTTGCGTCGAATAGCATCGCTCGCCTCCGCAATTTGATGCAGCACATCTTTCTGTTGATGTAAATCAGCACTCTGCATGTTGATGCTTCTAAGTTCGATTTATAACTGCTGTCGTCACAACGCATGCCTCATATTTATGGTTACGAAGCAGTCAAAACCCTTGCGATACCTACCCCCGTTGAGATCGCTATCTTTATCGATCATAACGAAACCATGTTTATTGTCGCTCCAACAGGCTGAGCACAGGTCCCTGAACTGCGCAAAGGACATATCCGTGTTGACGTGATCATCGTATATATGTTTCAAATTCATTTCATCTTGTCGGAAGAGTATCAGCATATTAGCATTGTCACGTACGAGGTGTTTGGGAATACGAGCATAAGTCTGACAAAGATAGAAACAGTCGACCGCGTTGTGTCTCCCCATACAAAAGAAGGCTCTGATGTTATCCTGTTTTTCGCAGGCTACGTCATCGAAAATCATGAGAGAGTTCGGTCGCGCGTCTTCCGGTCTGATCACTTGCTCGTGTTCGCTGAACGGAAAATATCCAACACCCTTGATCGAATCGAGGAGCCTTTTTAGAAACTGGTACTTGGGCTGATTGAGCGATTTTGAATAAGCGTAGATATTCGCAAATTTTAGACCATTGGGATGTGTGATCAGAGATAAGAGGGTATTGGTCTTGCCGCAATTGGATGGTCCGCAAATAACTGCGCGCACGCTATTCGGTAGTAGCGGACCGTGACGTTTCCCCTGTTCCTTCACATTCGTTTGTGTCAGTTTATCGGAATTGATCACCGGTAACTTGGTACTTTGCTCTTTGAACTTCATGATGCTTAACCCAAGACGAGGGTGCAACCAAAGACCGCTTTCCGCTGATGTATCTTGACTGCCTCCAAAAACTATAAATACTTGCTATTTATAGGATTCTAAGTCAGTTGTGCCGGCACCATGATCGTACATAAACGTAACAGAGAACGCAAGCGACCGAGGGGTAAAGGTCTCGTCAACAGAATCATCAACAAGCTTCCCATTGAATTGCATATACCGAGCTACCAGTACTGTGGACCTGGCACCAAATTAGCGAAGAGACTCGCGCGCGGTGATCCGGGCATCAATCCTCTCGACGCTGCGTGCAAGGAACACGACATCGCCTACTCGAAAGAACGGGATAATCTTGCTGCTCGACACGAGGCGGACAAAGTACTCGCGGAGAAGGCCTGGCACCGCGTGTTCGCCAAAGACGCGAGCGTTACGGCGAAGGCAGCCGCCTGGGGTGTAACCAACGCAATGAAAGTGAAACGAAAGTTAGGTATGGGGATGCGGGAGAAAAGCTCCACGAGGAAAAAATCTTGCGACAAGAAAAAAATCTCATTGAAACAAATAGTAAAGGCGGCAAGAGCTTCCATGGGATCGAACAGTACCAACCCCGTCAAGTCGGCTCTCACAGGGGCACGCGAAGCTGTCAAAAATGCGGGTGGTAAGAACAAGGTGAAAACTCCACGCATTCTCCCTGTACCAAAAAAAATTGGAGGTTTCCTACCCTTTCTCATACCTCTATTAGCCGGTTTGAGTGCTACCGGAGCTCTAGCAGGTGGGGCAGCTGGTATTGCAAAAGCTGTGAATGAGGCAAGCGCAGCAAAACGCGAATTACATGAGCGGCAAAGTCACAACGAGACAATGGAGGCGATCGCTTTGGGAAAGGGGTTGTACCTGAAACCCTACAAAAAAGGTTTAGGTCTTCAGTTGAATCCAAAAAACACGTAAGGCTACCACACCGAGCACTCACCGATTTCGATCTGCTGAAGTACGCTGAGATTATGAAAATTCCGGGGTTTCGCGGAGTGTACATGAGAAACGGAATGCCGAAAGGTGGACCGAGAAAGTACGAAGCTGCCATAGTGAATCTTGACAATAAAGAAGGTCCTGGCACACACTGGGTTGCATACAGAAAGAAGAACAACAAAGTCATTTACTTTGACAGCTTTGGTGATTTACAACCACCCAAAGATCTCATGACATACCTCGGTGGTGGTAGCATTCTAATGTATAATCATAAAAAATATCAAGACTATGATACGGTGGTGTGCGGACATCTGTGCCTCAAATTCCTCAGCGGACTGCTATAAAACGCTTTCCTCCGTCACGCAAAACATCAGTTGAGCGCTGATCATCATGGGGGATTCTTTCACGTTAACACTATCGGGCACGTCATCCGTACTAGAAGCCTACTATTTCCCACCCATCGAGCTATCACCGTTCAAAAATTACACGTTAGGACTCGTCGAGTTGCTAACCTTCAACTCGATTCCCAACATCGATGAGGGTAACAACAAGCTTCACATCGATTGGATTGAAGTTATAACCATACCCACCGGAAGCTACGAAATTGAAGACATAAAGAGTTATGTGCAAAAAGTATTAGCCGATCGTGACATCTCCATCGACCTACGAGCGAACAACAATACGCTGTGTAGCGAAATCAAGTGCAATCGTAAGATAAATTTTAAACCCTCCGACTCTAGCGGTCGACTATTGGGTTTCACTCCACGCACCCTTGAAGCAGATGTCACACATACATCTGACTTGCCTGTAGCCATTCTCAAGGTTAACTCCCTACGAGTCGAGTGCAACGTCACTACGGCTGCGTACCTCAACGGACAACAAGTGCACACCATTCACGAGTTTTTCCCCGTCGTCCCACCTGGATATAAGATCATCGAAGTACCATCGAACGTCATTTACCTTCCGATCACCGTTCAAGCAATAGATCATCTTCAGCTCAGACTAGTCGATCAAGACGGAAGATTGGTTAATTTCCAAGGTGAAGTGGTAACGATAAGACTGCACGTGAAATCGTAATGGGTATCGTTTTTGAAACTAAAGTCGGCCGGAGTTATAAAATAGAACCGGCATGTCGGGGGACGAGCAGTCGTCGCACACCTTCCGGAGAGCTCAGACGTCAAAACATCAAGTTCCTGAAGAGTCTGGGGCTCAGAGTTATTCGAAGAAGATAAACCGGAAAGTAAGAGTACAATTCTGCGGTCTTACAATCGTCTGCTTTGCACCATGGAGGATATCCTAACGATACAAAAACCAATTGTGTTTGACGAGTCCGTCGCACACTACGAGACTCATGCGCATCAACCCTTCGCATCAACGAGCTTCGAAAACAACGATGAAATTCGCATCGCCGTTTAACATCAAGATTTATGTCTGTTACCGAGTAGGAGCACGCTGCACGTATACGGTAGATTGACCAAGGCCGATGGGCGAACTCCGGTCACTGCCACAAAGTTAGTCAACAATACCATCTGTCATCTGTTTGAGGATATACGCTACGAGCTGAATGCTGTTGAGATCGACCGAAATAAGAACGTCGGTATCACAACCCTCATGAAGAATTACATATCACAAAGTCCTAGCCAAAGGTCTCTGCGAGAGAATGCCGGTTGGATCGACAACGACAATGAAATAGTTGATGAGAACGGTTACTTCGATATCTCCATACCGCTGAGTTGGTTGCTGGGTTTCGCTGAGGACTATCGCCGAATAATCGTCAATGCCAAGCACGAATTGATTCTTACAAGGACAAACACCGACACGAATGCAATTATACAGACAACCGCCGATGGTACTGTGGAACAGTTTAAAATTTCACTACTTAAACTCGAGTGGATGATTCCGTACATCAAGGTCTCCGATCAACGAAAAATCCAGTTGCTGAACTATATTGCCAAAGACGCCCCCATCCCTATCAGTTACCGCTCGTGGGAATTATACGAGTATCCACTACTGCCCGCTACCTCGAAGCATGTCTGGGTCGTGAAAACCTCCACCCAGCTGGAAAAACCTCGATACGTTGTGGTAGGCTTTCAGACGGATCGAAAAAATAATGCCGCTAAGAACGCAAGTCATTTCGATCACTGCAGCATCCGAGATGTGAAGCTCTTTCTCAACTCGCAGAGTTATCCCTACGGAAATCTAAATCTCGATGTTGCTCGCAACCAGTACGCTCTGCTCTACGATATGTATGCAAACTTCCAGACATCGTACTACGCCAAGGATCCCGAACCATTATTGAGCAGGAACGAATTTTTAAAATACGCACCGCTCATCGTCATCGATTGTTCGAAGCAAAACGATTCCCTGAAATCCGGACCCGTGGACATTCGCCTCGAATTCGAGTCAACGTATCACTTTCCGCCGCAAACTTCCGTCTATTGTATGATTTTACACGATCGTATTATTGAGTACAACCCAATCAGTGGTGGTGTAAAGAAATTAACTTGAGGAAAACCATGTCATCCTACGTTTTTTATGATTCTATAATCTATAATTCACAAAATAACTGTACATTACCCTATTTCATGAAAAACTGTACTTTACTATGATTAAAAAAAATTTATAAAAAAGATGTTTATTTTATTGCACAATATCCTTTTCGCAGTTTCAGCTATGTGTACGGTAGCCGTTAAGAGGGGATATACGATATAAAAGTGAGGTTGAAAACTTTTTGAAATTAGTTAACGCTCGATTTTTCTGAAATCCACATCGTACCAGTCTAGCGAAAATAAGTTGTTACAATGGAGATGATACTGGATGTACAAGGTTTCCGACATCCTATCAACGAATTCGTACTGAAAGAACTCGCTGCAATTACCATTCAAGCGTATGACACAGGCGAGCAAGGCCTGACGCGCATCCTTTTCAAACCGCCGTGTGCTTGGAAAATCTTATCTGCCAAATGTACAGCTGTCAATGCTTGGTTGACGCGGAATCATCATGGAATACCATGGAATGCCGGCAATATGTCTTACGATAAGGTGCAGAAAGTTGTACGAAGAGTTGTCGAGCATGCAAGTTATATCTACGTCAAGGGAAAGGAGAAGAAAGAGTGGATTAAAAAAATTATCAACGACGAGTCCAAGCCTGTCATCGATTTAGAAGAATTGGACTGCCCAAGTTTTCGATGGATGAAAGACTACGAGGTGCTTCATTGGCACGAGGACTGGCACGGAAACCTTCCCAATTATCATTGCGCCTTCGAAAACGTACAGCGATTGAAAACTTGGTATTTGAAGGAGTGCAAACCATCACTTCATAAATCATTGATCATGTCCATTGAAGTAGGTGGTTTGAAACGAATGACGGCTGAAGACATTGCCTATTTGACCAAAGATTTCATTCTTATTTACGGCTCGAGTATCATCGATGAGGTGTGGGACAAACTATCGGAGGCTATGAAGAAGGATGTAGATATCGCAAACTGTCGGAGATGCCGAATACATCACGGATCGCAGAGCGGAGAATTTGATGAACCTCCTCCCATGATCGGAGACTGCTCTCAATGTCAAATGATTCAATAAATTTATGATCTCTGTAATTTATGTGTTATCTGATTTGAAAAATAAAAAGAATTCACTGTAAAAATTTTTCACAGTCTTCATACATATACATTTTGTACACACATAAATTATTTTTAATTCCTTTCGCAGCTTATTTGACTCCTTAGCCGTTGTCTTGCGCTAGCTTGGTTGGACGCTAATTTTTGATATTCAATATGTTTACAAAACACTGAGGTTTAGATAACAATTTCGTTCTAGCATCAGAGACTAAGCTGATGATTACTTCGAGGTATTGAATTTATCGCTGTATATTAGTTTTAGGAGGTCGCATACTCATGAAGGGTTCCGTAGCGAGTTCATTCGCGTCTTAGAGTTTGTGAGTGAAACATCGGCTCTTGCATGAATAAATAATTTTCTAGTGAAACAAAACTTTTTAAAAAAATTCAAAGAAAAAAAAAAAAACTTCGGAATAACAATGTGTAAGTATCATTGTGAATTTGTGATTCAGTGAAAAATAGTTCTCTTCGTTCATAATGTTTTAATATGTTAATTTTTCTGGTTTATCGTAGCACTTCCAAATCTGTTTATGACGCCGTGTGTCAAACAAATCGTAGCGTTGGTCGAGGGGTGGGCGATACCTTCACTCGAGGAAACGTGGGCCAGGCAAGAGGCTGCGATGCTTGCGGCCTTTCGTAACAACGCGCGTTGTTACGTAACCCTACTCCTTAGAGATAACACCCCGAATTCGGGTTCATATTGCGAGGGTTGTGTGACAAGTCTGCCCGGACCGTGGGGTGTCGAGAGCGAGCACCGTATATTGCCGAGTAACCGGACGCCGACAATATACTTTTGCGAGAAGTGCGGTCTCGCTCTATTCAGGGTTGATTGGCAGAAATGCTGTCGATGCCACGCGGCATTCAAGATGTACACTAAACGTAATGGATTCTGAGCCGGATGGTGTTCGACAATCGAAGAAACAGCCAACCAGCGCTCTGGATTTTTGTAGTCCAGAGCGCTGATTGGCTGTTTCACCTATCTAGATTACACATCCGGCTCAGAATCCATTACGTTTAGTGTACCTAACAGCGTACCGAAAACATCATTACAATGAAAACGATGTATTGAAGGTAGTTGCACCGGCGGCAGATGTAGCGGCTGGCGGATCGCTTCTACGCAAATCTGCGGTCGAATTACCCTTCGACTTAGCTGGAGTCATTGCGATAGCTCTAGACGCAGAAGCTGACGAAGGTAAGAGCTCTCAACTAATTAGCATACATTACATTTTTTAGTTTTCTATTAACTAAAAATATCATTGATTTATGTTTTCTATTAACTAAAAATATCATTGATTTATGTTTTCTAGAAGAAAAAACTGCAGAAATGTCTGCTGATTTGGGGGCCGTCATCGCAAAGGCGGTGACTGTAGAAGAAGAAGATGATCGAGGTAAGAGCTCTGAACTAATCAACACGCTAAATTTTACCTACTCTGTGTGATTTGGAAGTATTTTTTTGTTCATTTTTTTTAATTAAATGACATTGATTTATGTTTAGAAGCTGCTTCTGGTTCCGCTGTGACCGAAACAACACTACAGAAGAGGAGAAGGAAGCAATGAAGAGGAGAAGGAAGCAATGACGAGATACAAATTGGCCTTTTAAGGGCCATCACACACAAATCGGTCCTTTTCAGGGCCATTAAATCGGCCCTTTTCAGGGCCACCAATACATAGCAAAACAGAACGTTCGAAACTATAGCGAAAAAAAAAAGATCGTCGGTATCGTTTTTCAGAGGGGTTATGTTCTCACTCGACGGTCGGTAAGAGCGCGCGCGCGCTCACGGGTAAAGTAGGTCTTGACAACGATTCAGACAACACGAAGCCAGCATCGATCGAGCTCGCATCGATCGAGGGGGCTTGCAGCATTTCAGATATCAGATGGCATCATTTCAGAGATCAGGTCGCATAATTCAGAAATTCAGAAATTCAGAAATTCAGAAATCAGGTCGCATAAATTCAGACACGACCCGCTTGCGAAATTACCGTTACCATAGGGGGGCGGTACTTGCTTTTACAAAATTGACATATACGTACAGGAGGCGGTCCTTATGTCGATAGATCCCATTAAAATTGCGATAGATCCCGTTATAATTGCGAAATCATCGATTACCGTTAGGGGGACGTCCTTAAAATTGTGAAATTATCGATTACCGTTAGGGGGACGTCCTTGCAGCGAGTGGGAGGGGGCTTCGACCAATCAGAACACAGGGGGGTTCTGGGACAGAATATTTGACCTAGATTGTCCCAGAACCCCCCTTGCCTATCTACTGAAGTAATGGGCAGAAAATGATTCCACTGAACCAAGCATAGTATTACCTCCCAAATTGTCAAAACTCAATGCGATAATGGTACCCCGTATAATACCGTTTTTAATATGGATACCTTCAGTTTCTAATTATTCAATATCTCGAATAAGAGCCATTTCACGTCAGACCGGACAAAATAAATCAAAATATGACCTCGATATTGCCGATTTCGCTTTAATTATTTTTACGGGTTCTATGGAACAAATAAATTCATCAAGAAATTTTTTTTTTCTCCGGGCCCCTATTTTCCAAGTTGCACGGGGGTGAAATTCGGCAAAAAGAGCCAAAAATCGAAAACATACTCCTCTTCAAACGGTCATATCATTGATTGTATTCATCCTAGAGACTTCAGTCAAGAACCATTCCAAAGCTATTGAATGACACTATTAATATACATTTATTTGATTCTGCGGTAACAAACAATTTCATTTGTTATAAACAAATATATTATTCAATCGTGATTTTCAAAGCAAGAACCACGCGATAAAATTCTTTCGAGAACTATCCTCGTCATCCATATTCAACATCTTCTGCATTTTTTTTTTCGAAATGCGGAAGACAGTCGATTATGTCGTGAGCTAACAATTGTATTTCTTCAGTTGGAATTTCATTCGACATAGCTTCATTCAGAACATCGCACATGCGACAAGTGGAAAATAGACAAACTGTGTCGCTAGACAGATTCTTTATATAATTACATAATTTGCGTAGCCTATCTGCGAACTCCAGTGTCTGGAACTGTACTTTTCTTGAGTCCAACATAGCCGTATCCAAAGCAGTCACCACCCCGAGACGTATTCTGGTAAGCATCTCACGGTACAATTGATCGTTTTTTTGCCGCATATTACTCGTTAGCTTATCATAACTGCACAGATTGTGGCGAAGATCAACACTTCGTATTGACCCTATAAGTTGATTCGTATGAGCACTCGATAGTTGCACAAAAATAAGCCCTTCGCGAACAGGTGGAAGTTGTAACAAATCACCAAAAAACAGAATATGTTTTTTACCAAACCAACCATCTTCGCAGTCTGTAGTATTAAATATTTCACCTAAGCGGAGATGTATGTACATGACTGTAATATTTCAAATCATCGAAGCTTCGTCGATAATAATAAGAGCAACATTCCTGAGTTGTTGCCTTATAGTTTTCAAAATTGCATCCGACAATTGTTTGTACTTGGGAGTGCACCCGTGTTCAACTGGTAGTTGAAATAATCTATGAATAGTCAAACCATCGATATTGAAAGCAGCTATTCCAGTTGGGGCCGATACCGCAGTGTCCTTACCATCATGATGTTTTATCCAACACCTGATAGTTTTGATCAGAAAACTCTTTCCAGTTCCACCCTCTCGACTGACGTGAAGCCGTAGAACATCGTTTGAACTCAGAACACCCATAACTTCATCAAATACCCGTTTCTGATCAGTATTCAATTCGGCTATCATTTCCGACACATTCACTGTATCGACTTTATCAAGGGCTTTTTGGAATTCCTTCATCGCAGCTTCAGCTTCGACAAGGTCACAGCCTAACGGTACCTCATCAGAATCATTGCTACGTTGAGATTGATCTGCGTCAGTCATACATTTCTCAATTAACTCCTTGACATGCTCCATGCCCTTTTGTATTTCTGTCAAACGTTGTTGATACTCAAGCGCCTCTGCAAGTTCGGATTGCATTGATTGAAATGACTCTGCGTAAGTATCACGGCCGTTTTTGAGTTCATCTACATCCCTCCACGGCTTGAAGAGTAGCAATACTGCGTAGAAATATCGTTCGGGTTGGATATTAACATAATTTTTATAGTGATTGATAAGACACCCATGCTTTCGCTTTTTCAAGTACAATGATTCCCTCATTCGATAATATTCGACACCTTGAGCTGTAGGCCTCGTTTTTGTCACTTCCCACCATTTCGCAAAGTCATAAATATTGACCAACTCCAATTCTTTTGGTCGAGCAGGATAATGTGTATCGACAAAAGAATCACAGAAAATATCAGTAGAATCAGCATCCAACAGTTCAATTTCCGTTCGAGCTTTAACCTTTCTGCTTCTAATCATATTAACGTCTATCCATTTAATGGTTGTCTTTGGATCCGTACCGTATTTGCTGTGTGCCGCGCTCCTAGCGCCCCCATTCAGGCGTGCAGCCCATGTTGAATCTTATGGAGCAAAACGTAGTTAATGCGGCCGCCACCGATGATAGCGGGCGTGCGTCGATAAGAATACATGTTAAATTGCCAGAGCGCTTCGATCGTTTCGGCAATCCCCTCCAACCAGCAGCTCACAGCGAATAATGAAATTCCGATGACAGTGTCAGCAGCTTCGAGCGCTCCGCATTCTCTGTGAGTGTATTTCGCGCCTCGTCTCTCGAGATAATGTGTAGTACCTTTGTCTTCCACCGAAGAGCCACAAGTTCTTAAAGCTGAAAGAAAGTCTAGGGACTTTTATGTCCCATGCGTGCCCACTCCTGCACAGGCCCAACGCTTTATTATTTGTTTTTATGCCGCAGTAGCTACACGTTCGGATATTTTAACCCTTAACAATGGGTCATAAATGAACATAAAAGTGCAGATCGTGAATCGAGCCATAAGAAACTGGAAAAAAGGCTAAAACGATTGGAGAAAGAATTGGAACAACAAAGAAGGCGTCGAAAAAAGAGGAAACGAAGTAATTAAAAAATATTACAGCGTTAAACCTCAGAAGGTTCAATAGGTAATCATAGGTTGAGTGTAGAATAGCAAAGTTAGAATGCGAGTTCAAATATATTAAAAAAAAACCGCATTATCCGAGGCCCCAACCTCGAGATAGATCTACAGGCGCTAACCTTTGAAAGATAAGGGGGGCGAGACGAGTGTGCTACGGCCTGCCGGTGTCGCAAACATGGCCGTGGGTCACAAACATGTCGTACGACGCCAACATGGCGTCTGGATGTGGATGATAGAAAACCAAATAGAGGCGCCAACCTTTATATATATTTTTTTCCGATCGCGGCTATAATAAGGTTTAATTATCTACATAGATACTAAATAAATAAAGGCGCCAACCTTTATTTTTTCCCGTATCAATTGACACGGGTCTAACAAGAAATAGTTAGATATATAGATAATTTATCTTCTCTTCACGATAGGTTCTAGTGAGTCAGATAGCTCAAAAGAGAATCGGAGACGACACAAGCATAGCTGTGTGTCCCCAGAAGCTAGAGCGGAAGAGTCCGAGGTAAATCTCGGTGATTTGGAGGAGATCTGTCAAACATCTGACAGACAAAAAGACCCGCAAGATTCTGAAAAAGCCTCAGGCTCAAACGATCAAACCCAGAAGGTTCCAACCTCTGGGTTTACAACTTTGGACACCCCAATCGACAATAATCAGTCGGTAACAACAGAATCAAAAGAGGCAGGGGAAGAAATAACTGACTCGTCAATTCTAGAAATCATAGGAAAACGAGTCATCAGAGACATGGTCTTGGCACCGGCAATTCATAAAGATATCGCACTAAGGTGTGAAGATATCCTGAAGAAAGGTCTCCCTAAGGAGGAAAGAAACCTCCTGTTAGAAAAACATTCGCCCGCGACAAACTGTACTCTCATAGACCCTCCAAAACTGAACGAGGAAGTGAAAGCTTGTCTTCAGGAAGCCGCAATAAAAAGGGACGTTAGAATTGTTGATAAACAACAAACGATTACGGCATGCCTGGCTGTAATAGGCCAATGCTTAGCGAACATCATCAATAATAAGTTGGAGAAGATACCAGTACTTGAAAGCTCGAATGATGCGGGAAGACTTTTGTCAGACTTGCAACGAGACGAATCTTTAACCAGAAAGGGGTTGGTCCTAGCCAATCCTAATGCTGTCCAAAAAGAGGTTTTTGAGTCATCCATACCGGATGAGTGGCTTTTTGGAAATGACTTGGGAGGGAGATTAAAAGCGGCTCAAACCATTGAACGCACTAGCAAAGATCTCAAGGCAAAGCCAAGCGGGGCTCTGAAGACTCCAAAAAACTCCAAACCCCCGCCTCGACGTCAGCCACTGAAGTCACCAGCATCAGGCGGGAGGAAACAAGGATACAACAACAAACCTCAATTTTTCCAAAAGAATTGGAACAACCCCCCTGCTTTTCAGGGAAAAAATCAACAATTTCAGAAGAAGAGATACTAGATCAAGTAAGTGATAGGATAATTAGAACAGCATGTACGCTGAGCGCCAACATAGGCGAATGGAAAAAACTAACATCCGATTCGAGAATCCTGAGTTGAGTTAAAGGTCTAAAGATTCCTTTCTTAAGCCAGGTAGTGCAAAGCAATCCCCCAAAAGAACCTTTCTGGTCAGAATTAGAGAAAAGCCTTATTAGAAGGCACATTGAGGAACTTTTACAAAAAGGAGCGATCAGTAGGTGTGTTTCAGAGATAGGAGAGTTCATTTCGAGAATTTTTTTGTTACCAAAACCTGATAAGTCAAGTAGATCAATTTGGAATCTAAAGGGATTGAATAAATATGTGGAAACAGAACATTTTAAATTAGAGGACCATAAAGTAGCAACGAAGTTGCTTTCCAAAAACTATTGTATGGGCAAACTAGATTTAAAGGATGCCTACTATGCAATTCCTATATGCAAGGATTATAAAAAATTCTTAAGATACAAATTTGAGGACGTGACATACGAGTTTAACTGCCTACCATTCGGTCTTAACGTAGCCCCGTATGCTTTTACAAAGATCACAAAACCAATAATAGCTTACTTGAGATCACGAGGTTTCATATCAGTGATCTATCTAGATGACATCTTTTTATTGGCAGATTCATATAAAAAATGTTTGGAAAGCTTGAGGATAACAAGTTCCTTACTAAAAAGCTTGGGGTTTGTTATCAACGAGAAAAAAAGTTGTATGATCCCTTCTCATAGATGCATTTTCCTAGGCTTTATTTTTGACTCAAAAAAAATGACACTAGATCTCCCGGGGGAAAAAAGAAACAGAATCTGCGATCTAGTGTGCAGATTCAGTAGGTTATCGAGGTATAAAATCCGAGAATTCGCAACATTTTTAGGTGTTATCGTATCTTGCTGCCCAGCTATCCGGTATGGATGGGTTCATACGAAACAATTCGAGAGAGAAAAATATCTGGCTTTGGCCCTGTCAAAGGGGAATCACGAAAAGCTTATGGATCTGAAGGATATTTTGAAAGAAGATTTTTCGTGGTGGAAAAATAATATTTGCAATCGAAGTTTCGATATTTCGGATGAAGAATTCAAGCTAGAAATTTTTTCGGATGCTTCTCGCGTAGGTTGGGGAGCTTCTCATAATGAAAAACGGGCAAATGGTCATTGGAATGGAAAGGAAAAAGAATTCCATATGAATTATTTGGTGCTTCTGGCAGCTTTTTTTGGTTTGAAATGTTTCGCAAAAGATTTAAAACACTGTAGAATTCTGCTCAGAATAGACAATACTACGGCGATATCCTACATAAATTGTATGGGAAGCATTAGATTTGAACAATTGAATAAATTAGCAAGAGACATTTGGATATGGTGCGAGAATAGAGAAATTTTCATGTTTGCATCGTATATATCGTCAAAAAATAATGTTGAAGCAGATTTTGAATCTAGAAAACTGGAAAAAGAAACCGAATTTGAATTATCAAATGCAGCCTTTGAAAAAATTGTCAAAAGGTTAGGCAAACCGGAGGTCGATCATTTTGCCACCAGAATTAACACAAAATGCAAAGAATTTGTTTCCTGGACAAGAGATTCAGAATCAATAGCAGTAGACGCTTTTACTATCAATTGGAAAAAATATTCATTCTACGCATTTCCGCCGTTTATTGTTCTTACTAGAGTTTTACAAAAAATTAAATCAGAAGGTTCAAACGGGATTGTAGTGGTACCATACTGGCCGACTCAACCGTGGTTTCCCCTATTCCTCTCGATGCTTGAATCGGAGTCGGTTGTCTTCGATCCAAATAAAAAATTGTTGCAAACATCTAATAGGGAAGCACACCCGCTATGGCAGCGGATTATCCTGGTGGCAGGGAGATTATCGGGAAGGCGTTCAGAAACAGAGTAATTTCTGGAGAATCCTTAGATTTAACGATGGCTTCACTGAGTAACTCATCCCTCCATCAATACAGTGGCTATTTAAGAAAATGGTGGACTTTCTGCAAAGAGAAAAACGTAGCCATCTCAAATGCTAGCATACCAAATATTCTATCATTCTTAACGTCTGAATATAATCAAGGTGCGTCATATGGATCTTCAAATAGCGCCAGATCGGCTATTGCCCTCATTAACGGACCAGAAATAGGTCAAGATCCACAGGTCAAAAGATTTTTTAAGGGCCTATCAAAACTAAGACCCACTGTACCAAAATACAAATCCACTTGGGATCCAGACATAGTCTTAAGGGGGTATATACACCTTTAAATGGGTTGAATTTCTGAAAAACAATTTTTCTTTTTTTTCAACTTGAAGACTCTGATAAAATTGAAAAAAATCATCATGTTTGGGGAGGGTTTGACCTTCATTATCCATATCTTACATCATGTATTACTTCCAGTCTAATAGTGGCTGCGCTGAAGACAGGAAAATACAAAATCACTCGGTTGCCGTAAAGAATCAGACCCAGCGTTGGACCAATCTTGGAATTGTTGGTTCTCAATCGTTCATAAGACATGCCTCTATCAGATGAACATAGAACTTTTTGATATTGAAAGAATTACTTGAGTTATTGAATTTTTTCGATTTTTTTTCTGAATTTGAAAAAAAATTTTGCTTATTTTTCTAACATTTCAACTAAAAATGGGTTTATCAAAAAGTTCTATGTTCATCTGATAGAGGTTTCGATTCTACAAATTTGAAGACCACAAACACCAAAATCGGTCCAGCGATGCTCCTGATTCTTTACGACAACCGTTCAAAATATTCATTCTCCAGAAATCAACTTTCAAACTTTTTTATCAAAATTTTTTTTTTTTATTTCATACTTTTCCAAGAGAAGAAAATGTAGTTACAGGAAATTAAGTTTTAAGATTTTGCTTATGACTTATATGCTGGATCCGCAGCTGCTCTCGTATCGATGAGTTATGAGTCGAGTCGAGTCTAGACACATGTGCCAGGGGGAGGTTCGTAGTGAGTTTTGACCTGTTCTGTACAACAACAGTGTCCGTTAGGTGTCCGGTGAGGCTGTTAGAAAAATAATTAATTGCTTCAGAAGAAATCTGATCAAAATTTTTCAACCTAAAAATTCTCTAAAATTTTTGATCTTAAAAATTCTCTAAAATGTTTGATCTTAAATATTTTTGAGATTCAGAAGATGCTAGCACAATTTTTGTCAATACTACGAAAATTCTTTCATTTTTCATCAATCATACCTTTTTTCTTATAATATTTATTAAACTCTTGCAATTAATATATGTATTGTAGAAATACTCATCTTTTTAGAAATCCAAATGTGTAATTTCCTGGCATCGATTTCAAACGCACTTTTTGATGGATCATCTTCTTTCGATTCCGAAGTCTCATGTCAGATATATAAACACTGTGTTTATTCGATAATGGAAATTACTAGTGGTTTGAATTCGTAATGAAAGCACGATAATATTTACAAACAAGTGGACACCTAACCTCAAAAAAATGTAGATCGCAACCATGTGTTCTGTCAATGATCACAATTCAAAAGAATATTGAAAATTAAATATGTGTAAGAATGATAATTACGAATAATTAAAAGATCACAGAATGAAATTCAAAATCGAAATATATAAAAATGTCATAAAATTAAGCAGTGGTGTAAGTGGTGTTGGCGGTGTTGTACAATACTTATGGCACCAATCCGAGGGTTCGCGCGTCACGCCGCAGCGCTTTTTGGCAATCTGGCACTGTCATGGCTGTAACTTTTCAAATCCTCCAGATATTTTGACACCGATTTATTTGCAGGTAGAGTAGGTCACTAGCATTCCAAATAAATGATAAAAAAAACGATTTTTTGAAAATTCAAAGGTGTAGATACCCCCTTAAAGTTTTCGTCAAATAAATCAAACACGGAGTTAACCTTGGAGGATTTGTCTAAAAAGCTAGTATCCTTACTGGCGATGATTACGGGTCATAGGATTCAGACACTGTCTCTAATAGACATCAGAAATGTCATAATTGATCAAAAAACTATAGAAATTAAGATTCCAGAGAGGGTAAAATCGTCTGGACCGGGTAGATTCCAGCCAAACCTCGTCATACCCTTTTTTACAGAAAACGTGACGATCTGTCCGGCAAAAACACTACAATTATATTTGAAGAAAACCGAAAATCTCAGAAAGGATAATAATTTATTATTCATATCTTTTAAGAAACCTTATCGACCAGTTACTAGTCAAACATTAAGTCGTTGGATTAAGTTAGTTTTGGAAGACAGCGGAATAGATGTTAACATCTTCTCGGCTTATAGCACGAGACATGCTGCGACATCGGCAGCAAAACGACGGGGAGTAAATATAGAAACTATAAAAAATACCGCAGGCTGGACAGAAAAGTCCCAGGTATTTGCAAAATTTTACAACCGTCCCTTAATAAGTCAACCAAACAGTTTTGCAAACGCAATCTTAGGTAAAATAAGTCACTAAAAAAAAAAAAAAAAAAAAAAAGGTAGGACAAGTACAGAGAATTACAAAGTTTTTTCTCCGATTATTGTTTTTTGTCATTTTGCGTACAGTTTATAAACTTAGAGAAACCTTGTACACACTAATATAAAGAAAATGAATAATCCAACGTGTGCATTATCAGGACTTAGTTATTAAAAGAAACCGTCCTTCTTTTTCAGCCGTATCTGCGTTGAACATCTACAAATTATCTCGAGAGAAGAGGCGCGAAATACAATTGAATGATTAAACGAACTTACCTGTAAGTGAAGTTCTATCATAATTGTATGAAGCGCCTCTTCCGAGAGATCGAACCCACCCAAAAAAAAAAAAAAATAATGATTCGTAAGACTCATATCTGACGCGGTCAGATCCCATAAAAGAGATACGGCTATACTTTAAAGGATGAAGCGTTGGGCCTGTGCAGGAGTGGGCACGCATGGGACATAAAAGTCCCTAGACTTTCTTTCAGCTTTAAAAACTTGTGGCTCTTCGGTGGAAGATGGAGGTACTACAAATTATCTCTCGGAAGAGGCGCTTCATACAATTATGATAGAACTTCACTTACAGGTAAGTTCGTTCAATCATTCAATTCAGTCTGCGTTGTGCGAAACTCCATAGACGACTAGACAAAGATTTGGTCGAATCGACCTGATCCAATATTTCTTTGTCTGCGTTACTTTTCTCAGCCTTCGCTAAGGTAAGCGCACCAATAGTGAAACGCCCACCGCTGTGTCTCGATTATTAACGGCAATAAAAATAATAAATTTGAAATTTCTGGCGAAATTTTTATACAGGTGTTACGAACGAACCGGAGTGTGTCGCAATACACCACGCGACGGTAGAATCTAGGCCGCCGGTTCAGCAATTTCAACACAGGTATGAGCTAGCGGATGAGTAAGCCAAACTGCGCGGGCGAAACAGAGGTTCCCTGGAAGCTGACCAAGGAAATTCCATCCCCCGCCAAAGGCCGATTAGCAAGGGATAAAAAGACCCCGTATCCCTTGCTCGTGCAGTCAGAATTATTTTCGAAAAGTGACCGTACACTTGGGATCGTCACACCTTGTCACTGGAGGTTTATCCGACTACAGAAGACCGGCTTGGTACAGGAGCACACTACACGGCAACCGCCAAGACACCCCAAGGGCTATACGTGATCTTCAACCAATCGGCCTCCTTGGTGACGGGTTACAAAAAGTTGACGCACCGCGCAGCCAGGTATCACTGTTTCCACTGGCTCATACCATCTAAATTCCTATCCACCATTCCTAACTATAACTATAATTATAACTACAACTATACTGTAACCACAATTGTAACTTTACTTCGCATCATCAATTCTACTATTTCAAATCCTAAATTGTTATCATATTGTTACATTGGGTAAAATCACCCATATTCTATTCAATTTATAAAACACCATCTAGTAGCCTATATGATAAATGACATCCTTTAAAATATAAGAAACTCGGTTGCTGCGTCAACAACGATTATTGTAAAACAAATCAGTCTGTCTTTAGCTCACTACCGAAGCAGACCTGTATTTTCTGAATACATAATCTCATTGCAAAACATATATAATTCCTCTACGATTCACTTTATTTCTCTTGGAGAACCTACATAAAAACTTATTAACTCAACGTTTATCATAAAACGTCACATTGGTGTCAGAATCGGGAATTTCCGAGACCGATAAAGTGAATATTTTGTGGAACCAACTATAAACGAAAAACAAAAAAAAGAAATGTCTCGTCGACGAGCTACCGCTTCTACCGACGAACCTGCTGGAAACCAGCAATTACCACCACCTCAAGTCGACATCATGGAGCGACTTTTTCAAGCCTTGGCCGCCCAACAACAGGCAAGTCTAGCTGCTCAAGCAGCACAACGAGAGGCCAACATCGCGGCTCAGAAAGAAAGAGAAGAGCCAAAAGCCCAACTTCGACGCGAAGAAAGGGAAGAACGCCGAGCAGAACGCGAGGCAAATTTGACAGCCGAGCGCGAACGCGAAGAGCGGGAGACGACTCGTCTTCGTGAAGAACGTGAAGCAAATCTGATGGCTCAACGGGAACGAGAGGAACGCGAGACTCTTCGTCTGAGGGAGGAAAGAGAGGCAAATTTGGCAGCTCAACAAGCTACCCTCTCCCTTCTCGTGAGACGCCTGGAACGTCAGGAGATGATCTCGCAGACCTCGACACCCAGACGTTCCCCGATGAGGATCGAGGAAGTCGTTGAGCCAACTGTCATTCGGTCTGTACATAACTATGGGGAGGAAGAACCCTCCCCAACTATTCGTAGACCACGTACGGGTGGAGCGGCGACTTTCACGCCACACACTCGTACCATCCCTCAAAGCGACCGAATTGAGCACTCAATTCGGGACGCACGTAATGTACACCATGCTGACCACATGGCTGGCGATAATACAGTAGAAAATAGAATTATTAATAATACTGCGCCACTTAATTTGTCATGCGCCGGGAGTAGTCGCGACAGACAAATAAATAATACAACGTTGAATACCTGTAAAGAAGGTTGTACGGGACAAACACAAAAATCCTCTAACCTAAAAGTAAATTTCTTTGACGGATCTATTTCATGGGCCGATTACGAACGACAATTCTTAATCATTGCTGAAATAAACTCGTGGTCTCCCATAGTTAAGGCCGGACAACTTGCTGGTAGTTTAAGAGGTCCTGCCTAGGCTGTTCTTTCATCTCTTTCGAATTCAGATATTAAGAATTATGATAAACTCAGCACAGCCTTACAATTAAGGGGTTACATACAGTCAGGAGGCCCAAAAAAAAGCAATTTTTCAAGAATTTTTCCTGAGAAGACTTTTAAATTTATTAATGTACAAATTTGTACACATATTATGGTAACTTTTAACTGTATTTCAACATTTTTCATTTGTAAAAATGATAATTTTGAAAGCTGCTATAGCTGATCTCCAGGAGCTCCTCTCAAAAAAAGGCGCCTTGCGGTGACCACGATATCTCTGGACTGGATCATCTAAAATGAAAAAACCAAACGGATTTCGTTGAAGTAATGTATAAACTTGTACTTTATCGAAGGAATAAGCAAAATACATTTTTTTGACGGAATGGCGGCTTCTCAAAAAAAAATGTTGGTGAAAAGTTGATTTTTTTTTTTTTGAGAAGCCGCCATTTTGTAAAAAAAAATTATTTTGCTTATTCCTTCGATCAGGTACAAGATTATACATTACTTTAACGAAATCCCTTTAGTTTTTTCGTTTTAGATGATCCAGTCCAGAGATATCGTGGTCACCGCAAGGCGCCTTTTTTTGAGAGGAGCTCCAGGAGATCAGCTATAGCAGCTTTCAAAATTATCATTTTTACAAATGAAAAATGTTAAAATACAGTTAAAAGTTACGATAACATGTGTACAAATTTTTACGTTAATAAATTTAAAAGTCTTCTCAGGAAAAATTCTTGAAAAATTGCTTTTTTTGGGCCTCCTGACTGTATGTAACCCCTTAAGATTTGGAAATCAATTAATATCGAAACTGTCCCTAACACAACTAGATCTTAAAAGACAGAATAAAGAGGAAGGTCTTGCCTCCCTGGGAGTCGAAATAGAAAGACTAGCTAGGATAGCATTACCCAGTTGCGACGAACCAACTAGAAATTTATGAGCTTGTAATAAATTCATTAACGCGATAACAGATCCAGAGTTGAGACATACTCTTAGTCTGACAGGACCTTCCTCTGTTCAAGAAGCGGTCATTAAAGGTCTAGAAATCGAAGCCTTGACGAAACACCATTTAGGAGTAGGAAAACTACGTCAAATCGAGACAAAGACGCCTACTACTGACTCAACTAAGACTGGCTATACACAAAAAACTACTCCGAGGCAGCAAACAAATAATAATAATAATAATAAGAGTAACAATAATAATTATAACAGGAATAATAGTTATAATAGGGGACAGAATTACGGAGACAGACCCCCGCTAATATGCAAATATTGTAAAAAAATCGGGCACGACGCGAATCGTTGCTATTCCCTGGAAAAGGCATTTCGATCTAATGACGGTAACTCTCAAAATAGTCAAACTTCTTGGAGGAAAGATACTGAAAATAAAATTGACAATTCTTCAAAATCCTCAGAAGCTCAGCAAGGTTCTTCTAACCAAAAAAACTAATTATTGATGATTTAGAAGGGCGGAAGTCATCAAGTGTTCGATCCAAAAAAGCCCTATTTCAACTCATTTCCTTTTAAGAAGTCAAACAGGCTTATATGCGCGTGGGACTGTCAACGGAATTAACTGTCTCTGGGTCATAGACACTGGGGCAGAAGTTACAGTGGTCCGTTCGGATCTCTTAAAATCTATTGACCCTATTCAACCATTTACGTCTTTACGCACTGCTACAGGAGAAATAACTCCAGTTTTAAAAGAAGTATTAGTACAAATTAATGTGATAGGGTGTATCGATTCTTCACATAAAGTCTATGTAGCAGATATTGAGGATGAAGGGATCTTAGGGATTGACTTTCTTTCCGCGCATAATTGTGTAATTTCAACTGAAGGGAATTTATTAACATCGGGTCGACACGAGATAGCTCTTCTAACTAACAAAAAAAAGGCTTCTCAATTTCCTCAGGTTCAGATAATTGACCTTTCTAGCGACGAAGTAGATTCATTTCCTATACACTTGCAGAATCTTTTAGAAAGATCTTCTTCGTGCTTAGATTCCATTCAAAAGGAAAAATTTAAAACTTTGATTGAGGAGTATCAGGATACTTTTGCTAAAAATAGTAACGATAAAGAGCACCTTAACAACTTATACCATAGATGTAGGGGATAATGCTCCGATTAAACAAGCAGCTAGAAGACTGCCATTAAACGGTCAAAAAGAGGTAGAGAAGATGGTAGATGAGATGCTCGCCATCAACGTAATAGAACCATCTTCAAGTCCTTGGGCTTCACCTATCGTACTGGTTTCTAAGAAGGATGGTACCAAAAGATTTTGCATCGACTACAGGAGGCTAAACGACATAACCAAGAAAGATTCGTACCCCTTGCCGAGAATTGAAGAAACTCTCGATTTGATAGCTGGAGCAGAATGGTTCAGCACTATTGACCTACAGAGCGGGTATTGGCAAGTAGAAATGGACGAAAGAGATAGAGAAAAGACCGCTTTTGTAACTGGATTAGGAGGATTATGGCATTTTAAGGTTATGCCTTTTGGGTTATGTAACGCCCATGCGACTTTTGAAAGAACAATGGAAACCATTCTACAAGGAATAACAGAAAAGAAGTGCCTGGTGTATTTGGACGACATAATCGTTTATGGAAAGACGTTCGACGAACAACTTGAAAACCTTAAAGAAGTCTTCTCTCGCCTACAACAAGCTGGACTCAAAATGAGTCCAAAGAAGTGTCATCTGTTACAGCGCGAGGTTCACTTCCTTGGACATATAGTCTCCGCAGAAGGGGTGAAGACGGACCCTGCAAAAATAGAGAAAGTGTCAGATTGGCCCCGTCCTGTAGATAAAGAAGGAATTCAAAGTTTTATAGGGCTCTGCACTTATTATCGTCGTTTCGTTAAAGGGTTCGCCACCATAGCTAGACCTCTTCATCATCTAACAGGTAGTAAGGTTCAATTCGAATGGTCTCAGGAATGCGAGGATGCTTTTATCCAATTAAAAAATTACTAAACATCTTCTCCTATTCTCGCTTATCCCCAAGTAGAACATCCTTTCATTCTGGATTCAGACGCTTCTCTTTCGGGAATAGGTGGAGTATTGTCTCAGATCCAAGACGGGAACGAAAGGGTAGTTAGCTATTTCAGTCGTGTTCTTAGTAAAACAGAAAGGAACTACTGCGTTACTCGAAGGGAACTTCTTGCTGTGGTAAAAACAGTAACACATTTCCATCATTATTTATACGGGAGAAAGTTTTTGATTAGGACAGATCATGCTTCTCTCAAATGGTTGCTTTCTTTCAAATCTCCAGAAGGACAGGTAGCTAGGTGGATAGAAAGACTGGGCCAATATGACTTTGACATCCAACACCGCGCAGGATTACTTCATGGAAACGCAGATGCTTTATCCAGAAGACCCTGCGAAGGACCAATAGAATGTAAACAATGCACCAGGTTAGACAAACAACTAGACGAACCCTTTAAGATCCGTTCGATAACTTTTGAAGGAAATTTGGAGCCATGGAAAAAGGCTTAACAAGGAGATGAGGTTCTGTTACAAGTAAAGACTTGGAAAGAGTCTGGATTACGCCCTGAGTGGCAAGATGTTTCTGCTGAGAGTCAAGAATTAAAAATTTATTGGACTCAATGGGATTCCCTCTTTTTGTTGAATGGGATATTGTATCGAAAATGGGAATCTCCAGATATGAAAGAAATCAGATGGCAATTACTAGTACCAAAGAGCAGGACGGAAGAAATCCTCAAACAATATCATGATACTCCTTTGGGTGGTCATTTCGCTTCTAATAAAACCTTAAATCGGATTAGAGAACGATTCTTCTGGGCTCGTAGTAGGATGGACGTGGATGATTGGTGTAGGTTATGTAAGGTCTGCATAGCGAAAAAGGGTCCACGCAGCAAGGGTCGAAGTCCCCTACAAATATACAACGTCGGAGCACCCTTTGAGAGAGTGGCTATGGATGTCCTTGGGCCGTTGCCTCTTTCTAGATCTGGGAATAAATTTGCCCTAGTTATTGCTGATTATTTTACTAAATGGCCCGAAGTCATTCCCATACCCAATCAGGAGGCAAGGACTGTTGCCGAAACATTTGTAAGAGACTTTGTTTGTAGATATGGGACTCCCCTTGAATTGCATACGGATCAGGGTCGAAACTTTGAGTCGATTTTAATGGCAGAAATATCTAAGGTTCTAGGAATAAGAAAGACTCATACAACCCCCCTTCATCCTCAGTCTGATGGAATGGTAGAACGTTTGAACAGAACCCTTTTGAGTTATTTAGCTTCTTTCGTTGACAAGAGTCAACGAGATTGGGACGAGTGGATTCCTCTATTTCTTCTTTCTTATAGATCAGCTGTTCACGAGACGACAAAGCAGTCTCCAGCTTCTATGCTTATGGGAAGAGATCTTCGTTCACCTTCAGATTTAGATAAGGGACCCATTCCATCACCAGATCCTCTTCAAACTGATTTTGTCTCTACTTCAAGAGACAGATTGGAACAAATACATAATTTCGCACGGGGAAGAATACAAGTCATTTCAGATAGAATAAAGGCCCATTATGACATTAGAGCTAGGGATCTTGCATTTGATACAGGAGATTTAGTCTGGCTCTTTCAACCCAGAAGGGAAAAAGGACGATGTTCGAAATTACAATCAAATTGGGAGGGCCCTTACACGATAATTGATGAAATAAATAGCGTGGTTTATCGCATCCAACGCTCTACACGCACTAGCCCTAAGGTGGTTCACTTGGATCGCCTGGCCCCTTATGAATCGAATGGACTTACCCATGATAATAAAATCAAAAACCTTCGTTCTTTGAATCTAGATAAAAGCCAACCTAAAGATAATGGCTTCTCTCTCCAAAGGGATGATCAAACCTTTTCATTGGATTCTTCCAGGTGGTCCGAGGAACTGCCTCACGGGATTAAACGAAAAAATCATAGACCTTTAACGATAATCATAGAAGGGAATATCGGATGTGGTAAAACGACTTTCACTAAAAGATTTTTGAATGATAAGAATATCCTCACTTTACTTGAACCCTTAGATGAATATCGTAATGTCGCTGGCGAGAATCTCCTGGAGATGATGTATAAAGATCCTCATAAATACGCGTACCATTTCCAACATCACGCCGCGATGACAATGAGAAATAGACATTTGATTAAAACCGCGTTACCTAATAAAATAATGGAGAGGTCCATTTATAGCTGTAATTGCTTTGTAGAGACACGTCGGAGAATGGGAGATTTCGAAAATCTCGAAGCTCATCTATTAGTGGAAAACGTTAGGGTTTTAACCCAATAAACACAGGTCCGTTTAATAGACGTTTAAAAAACGTGCCGGCTGCATAAATTTGGTGCACGTGGATAAATTAATCGTGATCCACACATCACTAAATAAACGTATAAATACATATCAAGAAAACACGTGAATATATCTAAGCATACTCCACTATTTTCACACCGTATTGTAAGTGGATCTTATACGTATAAACCATGGTATATTTTCAGGTCCGATGTCCGCTCGCGGTACGTAGATTTCCAGCTTGCTTAAAACGTATATTATACGTATCTAACATGTGTAGTTTGTGTTCGCGATGTTTTAATGCGTATTACAACGTCCATAGCACACGCGCGTTGATTACACGTGCCCTATACCTATTATTCAGCATGTGAGGCAGACCGCGGATATGATAGAAAATATACTGAGATACAGTAGAACCTCGTTTATCCGAGGTAATGTGGGGAGGAGGTACCTCGGATGAGCGAAAACTCGGATAACACAAAGGAAGTGGAAAATTCGAAAATTTCAATCATCCTTTATGTATTTGAAACGGTAGAATGAAATTTAATCACAAAAGTATTTACATATGTATAAGTACCATAGTAGCGATCGCACAATACTTCGCGCGTACAGCATAGGCATAGCGGCTCTATCCGTTTTATTCGAGTTTTTCCGTAATATCCGAGCATACACCTCGATTAATGCGGAGTGCTCGGATGAGTCCGTTGCCTCGGATAACGCGGAGAATCGGTTGATCGAAGGCCGGATAAACGAGGTTCTACTGTAAAAACAAAATACCTGGCTGAAATGATGTTGCAAATAACCATTTCATAGGTATCAGGTGTATATATATATATATATATATATATACCGTCAAGTTTTGAGGAAGCGGAACGATGGGCGTGCTATAGTTCGACCAACACACGCTCGCGTTGCGTACGTGAGCTGCCAGTGACTGCGAGTAGAAGCCCACGTACGCAACGCGAGCGTGTGTTGGTCGAACTATAGCACGCCCATCGTTCCGCTTCCTTAAAACTTCACGGTATATATATATAATAACTATAATTATTCATCTCAATGTTTCACAGCACTATACAGGGTGATTGGTTTTAATCGATACAGGGCGATATCTCGAAACTGAAGAGAGAAAAGGAAAAATCTTTCATACGAAAGTTTTCGGGTTCGGAGGGGGAAAAAACTTAATCAAATCAGATTTTCTCCAGATGACCTTGCCAAACTAAAATCGAGGTCAACTTGGTTTTTTTTAAATTGAACCCTATACTTTCCGTCGCGGAATCGAATGGGGTATTTTTTTTTTATAAATTATAAATAACTTTATAGAGTTATATATCGCGTTACTAAAACCAAAAGGGCGTATCTCAAATCATACGCCCTTTTGGTTCTGCAGAGCCAGAAGGGCGTATAAAAAACAAAAAATTCTCTAATCAACCTAGGTGTTAGAAATAAGGAAATATATTGAAAAAATGGAAAAATTTTTTTTTTTTGAGATACGCCCTTTTGGCTTTAAAAAAAAAATTCTTAAAACCAAAAGGGCGTATCGTTTTTTTTCAACTTATTATCAATCATGTAGAATAATTATAGAGAAAATTCGAAAAAAATGTACAAATCATGATTTTACAACTCAATAATATTATTAGTAGTAATATTAGTAGTAAATAATATTGAGTAAATTGAGTAATAATAGTATTGTAAATATATTATTATACTTGAGTATAATAATATTGAGTTGTAAAATCATGATCTGTACATTTTTTTCGAATTTTCTCTATAATTATGCTACATGGTTGATAATAATTTGAAAAAAAAAAACGATACGCCCTTTTGGTTTTAAGAATTTTTTTTTTAAAGCCAAAAGGGCGTATCTCAAAAAAAAATTTTTTTCCATTTTCTCAATATATTTTCTTATTTCTAACATTTCTAGGTTAATTAGAGAATTTTTTTTTTTTATACGCCCTTTTGGCTCTGCAGAACCAAAAGGGCGTATGATTTGAGGTACGCCCTTTTGGTTTTAGTAACGCGATATAGTTGTATAGAGTTCTATATAGGATCCAAAATAAGCTTATATGTCAGTTTTATATAACTCGATATAACTCTATGAAGTTGTATATAATTATATAGAGTTCTGTAAAACTTACATGGATTTTTATATACAATTTTATATAATTATATACAATTCTATATAATTTTTATATAATTATGTAAAATTATGTAAAATTATTTTTACTCGGGAAGCTAGGAAATCTTTTCTACTAGAGCAGAATGCTAGTCTTACGGATCGGGGAGCCTCTTCTCGCGGTCTTTCCTCGCCGACAGGCTCTCCTCCGGTGTCGAAATTCTTTCGTCTCTAGGAAGAAAAGTGTGGAAAATTTTTCTTCCCTTGGGATGCAATACTTCCTTTTGCTCCCTCTCTACAGGGAGTAAAATAGGCCTTTCCGTTCATGTGTGAAAAATAAGAATATGTTGATATAACCATATGAATATGATTATATTATTCAAATTTATTTTAAGTTTTTTCGAAGCGGTTGAGCTTCATGATCGACACCATAAGGTTTCGTTTCGGTTGAAGCTGCGTCCTGATGAGTGTTAACGACATTTATGACAGCTCTCATTACTAAAAAGAGAATCAAAATGAGGCCCCTATAAATTTTCAAAAAGTCAAGACCCTCGTCGCCTCAAAAAACACACATAGTAACACACCAAGCAAAATAGCGGAAAGGAGGGTAATCTCGCTGATAGTCTTTTGGAATCTGTAGATGATATCGGAAAGGACTTTAAATCCGATTCTTCTATTCAAAACCGTCTGTGTCGTTTGTAATTGATTAACCAAAATTGACGCACGCGGTTCAACCCTCTCTGCGTAAAATAATTCACGAACGATAATACATAAGCACACAGTGTAAGCGAGAAAGTTAAAATACTCTGAAAAAACAGTGCGATTTCAGACCAATATCAAGCTTCATGCGAAAGAAGGTAGGTCATCAGCAGTCACCTCTCGAAAATTAATTATAAATGACGCGAAATGTTTTGAATGGAGAAAAGCGAATTGGATGTCCTTTACGATATTATTTATCGATTGCGAGAAAATTCTCCATCGATGAGATTGCCAAAAAGCGGCCATTTTTCAGTTCCATTGCTTCGAGAAGGGCCAAACACATACAATTTCATACATACAATTCCAATAGAACTGTACGTGCATCGGTCTGCAAGCGCGCACGTGTCCATGATATGGCGTACGGGCTCCTGCATGCTCCTACACGACGCGACGAGTCCCTCTCGTGTATAGTCCAGTGAACAAGTTAAAAAACTGATTAATCCTTGTTCCCAGTCCTAAAAATATGTGCGATAGCTCATTCGATCCGGAATGACCCCTAAAAAAAGGTACCCAAAACATAGATTAGCACATACAAATTTGCAATTGGTATTGACAAAATACGATGAAAAAAAAAGATATTCAGTTTCTCGTTAATAACTCAAAAACTGTTAATATTTAAGAATTTTGGAAAAAAGATCCTTAAAGATGAGGAAATTGCCAATAAAAAGTCCGCACTCCCGGAATTCTATCTTCATTATTTATAATTTTTATTTAACGCCGTAAATAGGTCTCCGCGCGGCCGTTACGGCATGAGCGCAACGCTGCTTGAGACAGTATATATCACACAAAATAATTTTTTTATAGTAGGTATTGAATAATAAATTAAAAATTTGAAAAAAATTATGGTGTCATGAGAACACTGGAAAGAATAAAACCCCGTTGGAAAAAAAATGTTATGGCGATTTTTCAAAAAGTAATACGATTGTTAATTAAGGAGGTTCGATACCAAAATGCAAATGATAAGAAATCTTTGAAAGTTTTATCATCCAAAAATAGATAAATGAAATGTTTACTGCCAAAATTTCAAGTCAATTCACTACACCGTAGGATAAACATTTTTTACGTTATTTGTTAAGAAATTGTTCATAAACAAATAGACAAGTTTATTATTGAAAAAAAAAAAAATTACCATTTTATTGTAATGACGTATAACTTTTTGAAAAATCGACATAAATATTTTTTTCCAACGGGGCTTTATTCTTTCAAGTGGTCTCATGACATCATCATCTTTTCAAATTTTTAATTTATTATTTAATACTATAAAAAAATTATTTTGTGTGATATATACTGTCTCAAGCAGCGTTGCGCTCATGCCGTAACAGCCGCGCGGAGACCTATTTTCGGCGTTGAATGAAAATTATAAATAATGAAGATAGAATTCCGGGAGTGCGGACTTTCTTATTGGAAATTTCCTCCTCTTTAAGTATCTTTTTTCAAAAATTCTTAAATATCAATAGTTTTTGAGTTATTAACGAAAAACTGAATATCTTTTTTCTTTTCATCTTATTTTATCAAGAACAATTGCAATTTTTCATGTGCTAATCTATGTTTTGGGTACCTTTTTCTAGACGTCATTCCGAATCGAATGAGCTATCGCACATATTTTTAGGACTAGGAACAAGAATTAATCAGTTTTTTAACTTATTGACTGGACTAGTAGCAGCGAAGCCGAGAGCGAAGCGATCTTCGCATTCAAGACCCCTCGGCTTCGTCCGCCGCTCGTCGGCTCTTTACGGCTCCGGGACAGAGACGACTCCCCGGCTTCACGCGCGCGAACCGGCATTCATCCCAGGGACGCTGTACGGAGATATACGGAGATCACGTTTGTGTACCATTCCGTATATACGTGAGAAATACGAGTCAAAAGGAACTCTGCACCGAAGGTAAGTCATTTTCATTACTAATATTATGATGGACTGTACGTCGTGATAATCAGCGTAATGTCCTCAAAATTCTGGAAGCTGAAACGAACGATCCGCGTCGAGCTCGGTGGTTCGGTCAAATATCCTTGCTTGAAATGTCGAATACCAACCGTCAGATATAGGCACCGCAAGAATACGGCTTCGAAAACCGTATTGAAATTCCACATTCGAGAAAATTTTTATTTGCGTAAAATATACCCATTACTTACAAATCTAAAATGTACGTGTAGTGTCCGTGGAATATCCGTGTATACGTGAAATTCACGTGTAATAACCGTCTATGTGAAGTATATGTATAATAACCGTCGTACACGTGTAGTATACGTATATTAACCGTCGTACACGTGAAGTATACGTATGATAGCCGGCGTATACGTGAAATATACGTGTAACAGTCGTTGTATTCGTTAACATCACTGATTGGTTAACATACACGTAATGACCGCTATTTACCATAGTGTCTACTAACTGGAAAAACTTTAATTTCGCGGGAAATTCTTTATTCCTCGTAAAAAGAAAATCCAAGGGGATTCGCAGATCACTCAGAAATTTTTTTACTAGTTCTTTATATTTTGTCCAAAAAATTATATCCAATGACACGTTGAAGAAAAATTTATCCAGTTGAAGTTTTTCATATCAAAGGTTATGTTCAGATAAAATCAGTTTTTAATTTTCCTTTATTTTAGGATTCAAATTCTAAAATTCTAAAAGCATATATTTTGAAAAGATCGCAGTAGAAAACTTTGCATTTACTTCTCAATGATGCCAAATAATTTTGTAAAACAATTTTTTTTTTGTTAAACCATTGGCTTATCCCCTTAAAAGGGCCGTAGCCTAGTTTTGTAAAACAATCACAACAGTATATGATTTGCATTGTTTGCTAGGCGTTCGTTATTGAATAAATTATATTTCCATGCTACCTCCGTCGATAACTTGACTACTTTGTAGTTGTTGACGGAGGTAGCACAGAAAATGGGATTTGTAGCATGTGCGCATTAATAAACACAGGTCCGTTTGATGGACGTTTAAAAAACGTGCCGGCTGTATAAATTTAGTGCACGTGGATAAATTAATCGTAGATCCACGTACAAGCGGACATCAGACCTGGAAATTCATTCTACTATAGGTTTGATTTTGATTTAATGATTGTATAAAGGGTTGTTTCAACGGTTTTTACACGTATGATGAACACGTTTATTATACGGGATTTCAACCACCTCGTGTTTATTGATAGGGACTTAATCACGAGTGTAAAGTGCTGCACGAGCCGAAGGCGATACAAACTTGCCACACAAATAACGATTTTATGCGATTGTGTGTATGTAGGTACATTCGGAACTTTTCAGTGGCGGTATTTGAACTGATATTCAAGTGATCGGAACCCCCGACGCAAAAGATCCAAAACTTCGAGAATGCGACAAATAAAAAAATGTAAAGGATCGAAATTTGACTACAACAAAATTAATTTCGGATTTTTCAACTTTTGGAATATTCCACTATCGAAACTTCAAGATTTCGGGTTTCTCAGCATTTTTTAGTTTGAGTTTCTTCACTAAAATTTCAGAATGTTGCACTTTCGGAAGTTCGTATTCGGGACTTCGATTCCGCCCCGCAAACTAGGCGATTTCGTAACGCATCATTGAATAAATATAAAACTGAATACGTATTATGCATATAGGGCATTCCATGTCAACTCGACCAATGATTTTCCCTCATCATTTTCCATTCGCTTCACGATTTTTAATACGATTCTACGGTCTCAGAAAAGCACTGCTGAATTTTTCCAGATTTTTCCCTTCAACCGTTGATTTTCGATAATTATTCAAACCCATCTCAAAATTGGCATTTTTTGAAAATCATTGGTCGAGTTGACATGGAATGCCCCATATGTATTCTTGGAAGATTTATTATTCAGTGTCTTACTACTTTGATTTTCTTTGATTGTTTTTTTATTTTCAAAATGCCTGAAATTCGTATGATACGTATCTGTTGGCACAATGTCTACCCGATACATTGTTTTGTTGTTCGCGCTCTTCTCCAAGATTCCGATTGATATAATCGGAGATACCAATGTACACGTTCAAAAATATGTATACATGTATGTGTCCGGACCCCCCCCCCCCCCCCCCTTCACGTAACACTGGCGGAAGCCGAACTCCCATCACCCCCCCCCCCCCCCCCCCCCCCCAAATAATGTTACGAAATATTTGAGCGTTCCCTATACTACGCTAAAACTTGATTATAGAAAAATCGTCTTTTCTCTCGAAATTAGAATAAATACGAATAATTTATAAACAATTGGCGTTAAAAAAAAAATTTTATTTCTTCAAGTAGCTTAATAATAAGCCTACGGAATTGCCTTGAATAATAAAAGGCGTAATTGCGATAGTTTATAAGATATAAGGATTATAAGATGCAGATACTGAAGATTTTTATAAACAAAAGCTTGTAACAAGGGAATTATGATAGATACCGAGCTGGCGAAAAATTTATTCAAAAGATAAATTAATTCTCTAAATAATCGTCATGAATGTCAAAGACTGTATCTTTAATAGTTGAAGAGTTACAGCAATTTATAAGTTGACAAATCAGGTAACCGCTTCAACTTTGATACCACCATATTTTTTAAAAGCAATAAAAAATAGACAAAAAATTATTCTTACACTTTGTTATACATCGTTGTTTTCGAAATTTTTGATAGTTTAATAAAAAAAATAAACTAAAAATCAGAATTTGTTTATAACAAAATGGTAACACAATAAACAATCAAATTGTTGCTAAAAAAAAAATTTGTTTTTGTTACTATATAGAGAACTGCCAACTATGATTTTCGAAAAAAAAATTATTACTTAACTGATAATTTAAATGTTAGATAAATGAAAAAAACGATTATAAACAATTAAAAAAATTTTCTAAGAAATTTTTTTTTTTTTTATATCATAGTTGACTTTTCTCAATATAAAAACAAAAAAAAATTTTTTGAAAATATTCAATTTGACCATTTGTTTATGAAAAATTTTTCAACAAATAAAGTAAAAAATTTTGCTTTCACATTTAATAATGTCATTGTTAGATGTGAAAACAGCCATAACATAATTTTCCTGAAAAAAAAATTTTTATAACCTAATTTTTTTCATTCATCATTTTTTTGGAACTTAATAAATTTATTATAAACAAACGAAAAAACTTTCTTCATATTTTATTACGTAATCTTGTTAAGTATACATATAAGAAGGGCTCCCAATAAGTAAAAAGATTTTAGGCCAATTATTTAAACTTTTATGTCGCCATTTATGAAAACAGAAGTCCGAAAAAAATGAGTTAATTAACAATTGTATAGCTTTTAGAAAAATGAAGTTAAAAATTTTTTCTCTGCGGGGCTAGATTCTTTGGAGTGTTCTGATGATAGCATAATTTTTTAAAATTTTAAAATTAATATTTAATAGTAAAAAAAAAATAATTTCTATCGCACTCTCTGTTCAGCGGCGACGCGTCAGTGCTGAAACGGCCGCGCGGAACCCTATTTTCAGCGTCAAATTAAAATTATAAATAATGGAGATAGAGTTCCGGGAGTACAGACTTTTTTATTGGAAATTTCCTCCTCTTCAAGATGCTTTTTTCCAATTTTCGTTATCTCTCAAAGTTTTTGAGTTATAGTCAAAAACCGGAGACGCCTTTTTTTTTGTTTGTTTTTTGTTAATAGCAATTACAAATTTTGTTTCCGGGGAAAAAAAAAATACGCTTTTTTCGGGATCGCATTACGAATCGAATGAGCTATCGCTCATATTTTTAAGAGACTTAGAACTATTTTTCTCAGGAAACTCACTTCTCGACTAGACTACGTGGCTCTATTCAGAGGTTGAGCCAGCAACCGAGTTGAGCCGTACTCGCAAGCTATTGGTTTCCAGGAATCATACTCCCCTAACCGCTTTCGAGCGGCCCTATTCGGAGGGAATACTGTAATGCCATCTATTGAAAAATATTTTCCTCCCCGATCGCAATTATGCCTAGAAGGCTACACTTAGCGAAGTCGATTCTGAAACTGGTATTTTTTGGGACAAGTCAGTAACGTTAGTGGTGATTCGGACTCAACTCGTAACGCCGGCCGGCCGACGGGTATTGAAGTGCGGGTGTGGATATTACTGTGGATTCTTTTCATTACATTATAAATTAATGGTCAATGAATCTTTAAGGCTTGAGAAAAATCATACTACACGGAGAAAAAATAAAACCACTCATTACTGCGCAGAACACTAATTTGTCAAAAAAATTTATAAACTGACTCAATAACTAACAAATATCACTAGAGTGCAGGACACTACTTATTGATGTATTGACAACATTTGTTATTTTTTTGACAGCAATGAGTAGCGTCCTGCCCTCTAGTGAGTGATATTTGTTGGTTATTGAGTCAGTTTATAAATTTTTTTGACAAATGAGTATTCTGCGCAGCAATGAGTAGTCTTATTTTTTCTCCGTGTATTAACTCAATATTGAAAAAATGTAATTAATCAGTTGTAAAGTAAATAATTAGTTTATTATTAGTTATTAAAATTTACTGTCGCAGTAATTGGCACCAATTTTTCAACCATGTATTTGAGCGGATCCACGTCACTTCACTCAAAAAAAAAACGTCAAGTCACGGATCTTTGCGCCATTCGACATATCTTTAGCACTATGGGAAAAAAAAATACAACTTCGGGGATTTTGAAAATTTTCAAAAAATGGCAGAGTTAGAGCTATTTGAATTTTGGTAAGTCGCTGTTGCACCGCTATGTTTAAAAATTCATATCTCCGAAAGTATTTACCGGAGCAGACTGATCCTGGAATCATTTTGTTCGTAAAAGAATGCGCTTTCATACAAAAAATTTTGTTTCCAAAAAAAAAATTCTTTCAATTTTTTTTTCGTCGTTTTTTTTTTTTTAATTTCGCTGCCATTTCCGTGGGACTTACAGGAATCCATGCAGATAATTTTTTTTTGATAGCCGAACCCTTTCCCTTTAACCGTAAAAAAAATTTTATGGAGAACCTACCTGGGCCGGAGAAGAAAAATAAAACGTCCAGTCGTGCGTCGCCGCGCACGCCGATCCACATCTGCGTGCGGCGTTCTCGGTTCGAAAACTGCCTCAAAACAAAATTACAAACACGTCTCTTACTACCGCCACATGAGACGAGAAGCAGCTGCTCGTCGCAGTTGTCAGTGTTAGTTTCACCAAATCCACGTGGTTTCTTCAGACACGTAAAAATATGTATGTATTTTATGTATTTTGTTATTTTTTATTTTTTTTTCCTCGGAGGCATGACTTTTATGTGATTAACACTTCAAAAGACGAACTGAAAGATCCCGAGCGATCAGCCGTTGCGTCAGCTGGATGTCATTCACGATGACTAGTAGGAGGGAAAGACGCACTTATTTCATTTATGAAACTTAAAATATGTTATTAATCAGTTCCGGATTTTTTGCATTTGGTGTCTCGTTACTTTTTACCATTCTACATAAATTATTCGAAACTTGTGGGAATTCTAGGCACATGTATCACCATCAAATCCAATGTATACCTATAAAGACCCTGCATAGCTATCCAACAAAAAACGCCGCATCCTACCACTGCGAGCGCTGGCGTCGAAACTCGCAGCCACTCAAGGTCATGCACACACCGAATATGAACCTATTCGATTATTCATTTGCCGCAAATAAATTTTTCATTTGCGCGAAATATATGTACACTACCGACCAATAAATTTCATTTCTGTCAAATAAATAATCTAATAGGTTCATCTTCAAATAAATCTTTTATCTGGGTGTTGTCATTTTCAATGCGTAATTAAAAAAATGAAACTTAAAATGTCAATTTCACCACGTTTCCCATCGTTTCACATCGTTTTTTGAAAATCTTATTTTTTTTCAGAAAGTTCAGGAAATTTCCGATGAAAATCATGTCCAAAAGTTTTTCGCTCGTTTACCTCCAAGTTATCATTATCGAGATAATTTTATTGTTCACCCTAGAATGGTAACCTAGGGTCAAAAACGACCCCAGGCGACTTGAAATCTCGCTAATTTAATGTAATTTTTCATGTTTCTTCACCGTTTTATCTCATTTTTGACTAACTCTTTCGACTTCAAGCGAAATTGCGATATGCTCACGTGATTTTGCATTAAAAAACGAAAAGAATGAGCCCAAGTTGAATTCTTATCGTGAAATATTACCGGACATATGAATTTTTCAAAATTGGGGTCGTTTTTGACCCCAGGTTACCATAATAGGTAAAAAAAATAAGGTTACCATTCTAGGGTTTATATCGAAATGCACGAATAATGACACAAAATCCTCAAACCTTATTCAAACCGTAACTGTACCTTGGAGGTGAAAGAGCGGAAAACTTTTGGACATGACTTTCATCGGAAATTTTCTGAACTTGCTGAAAAAAAAAAGATTTTCGAAAAATGGTGGGAAACGTGGTGAAAAAAAATGGTCATCATTTTTGGAAAATTCAGAAAATTTCCGATCGACGACCGTGTTTGTGATTTTCTTTTGAGGCAGTTTTCGAATCGAGAACGCCGCACGCAGACGTGGATCGGCGTGCGCGGCGACGCACGACTGGACGTTTTATTTTTTTTCTCCGGCTCACGTAGGTTCTCCATAATTTTTTTTTTAGGGTTGAAGGGGAAGGATTCGGCTATCCAAAAAAAATTATCTGCATGGATTCCTGTAAGTCCCGCGGAAATGGCAGCGAAATTAAAAAAAAAAAACGACGAAAGAAAATTGAAAGAATTTTTTCTTCTGAAAACAAATTTTTTTGTATGAAAGCGCATTTTTTTACGAACAGAATTCCAGGAGCAGTCCGCTCCGGTAAATACTTTCGGAGATATGAATTTTTGAACATAGCGGTGCAACAGCGACTCACCAAAATTCAAATAGCTCTAACTCCGCCATTTTTGAAAAATTTTCAAAATCCCTGAAGTTGTATTTTTTTTCCCATAGTACTTAAGATGTGTCGAATGGCGCAAAGATCCGTGACTTGACGGTTTTTTTTTTAGTGAAGTGACATGGATCCCCTCATGTATTACTGCGGTTTTATTACTATGCCGCAGTATTAGGAGCATCCATTTTTCACACGCAGTTATACCTATTACTGCGGTTGAAATATCATTATTTTCTCATCTATTAAAATAATAACCAGTTGCTATTGTCTGATTATTTAGGTACTTCAATTATTCAACTATATCATATTATACGTGAATGTTTATATTTATAATTTATTTCCGTTGTATCAGACTCGATCCGCAGTAACAGGCACGCAGTAGGGGAGAGCGGGGTAATTACGAACACCTAAGGGAAATGTCAAATAATTCGGAATGATTTATAGGTGACATATGTTTTATTGCATACATTGGGAGTCAGGTTATCTGTCTACTCATAACTGTAATGAACTGTATTAGAATTTGAAATAATTAGACTCTGTTAACAAAAAAGCAAAATGCTGCGTGTGGGGTAATCCCGACTATCGTGGGGTAATTGCGAACAGCACCTCGGGTAGCCCGGACGACTAAACTTCAGGTAAATCCGATAATAAATAGGGGTAAAACATCAAATGTCAACCGTGTACCTGCAGATAATCAGTATTATAACAATATAAATGGTGAGAAAACATCAGCCCGGATCAGCGCGGGGTAAGTGCGAACCTATTATTCCGCCATTCGTGATTACCCCACCCGATCAAATCGATAAAAAGTAACATTGCAAAGAAACACGGCCTCACATTCTGAACTTGAGGTTGCGCAATGATATCGTCATGAAATTTACTTTCTGAAGCTAAATATTCAACACTGTATTCCATAAAACCAGGTCATTTCATCGATTTGAACACCTAAGAATAATTAGATCAAATTCATTGAAATGTTTTCACGGTTATTACCTCGAAGAGCCTACGAAATTGTTCACATTTGACAGGGCGTCAATACTGCAATTCGAGACAGCTCTCCCTATGCACCGGCTTGCGTAGATTGGGGAAAGGAAACATAGAGAAATGGCGCTGTTCGGATTTACCCCACGTTCGCAATTACCCCACTCTCCCCTACTTGGATCATCCCCAGTAATAGGCGCGTAGTAATGGGCGTATGCTACTTCAATACCCACAGTAATACATGCATTTGCATAATTTTTTAAAATGCTTTCAAATAAATGAAAATAATATTTTATCACATTGTCAATTTTTTTACAAGTTTGAAATACGTAAAACATCATAGGAAAAAAAAAATTTAAATGATTACCTATTGATGAATTTCTAAAATACTCAATCAAAGCTTACCTGATAAAAAAAACCGCAGTAATATCCACACTTACCCTAGTACGAAATAGTACGTAAGGCGTGTGACTTCTCATCCGAGCGATAACACACGCGTTTCAAATGCCGACCGGAAAAAAATGTTCTAAGAAAGTTATACATAATTATATGCATATACCTTCATATATTTTTACATACTTTTATATATTTTTTCATGTCGATGGACTAATGCCATACGGGCGTAAGGGACAAAAAAATGTTTGTTTTGCGGATATGCCCACAAGATTCTCCATTGCATGAAAAAAATTATGCCACTAAAAGAACCATTTTTTTTTTGGGCTTACGCCCGTTTGGCATTAAACCATCGATATAATTCTATAGAATGTTAAAAAATTCCATAAAACCTTTGTAAAATCATGTGAAACTACAGAAGCGTTGTATTTTGATAGAGGTTTTTGTATGGTTCGATAGAATTGTACAAAGGTTGATGAAATTTTACAAAATTACATAATGCACTGACCATTACACTCCGGGGTACCTTGTAATTTTTGTATTGAATTATTCTATTTCAGCTTCTGGCAATCTGACATTCAGACACCCAATTTCACGACTCCATTCAAGATAAATCACGCGAAAGGTAATGTAGTGGTGTACGATGCAAATAGTTATCATTAAAAAATCTGTTTCAGTCTTGTAGTATAATAATAAGAATGGAATCTTTAGACCGAAAATCTTTTAGTAAACGTCATGAACGCCGTCTAAGAAATTTTAACGTATCCAAAGCCTTGGAAGTTATACAAGAAGATTTAGAAGTCTCTGCTCTTTTCAATGACTTTTCACAATGTACTGCTGCACCATTCGTTGTAGGCTCTAGTGATATCCGCAATGAATTATCTCAGCAATCTACTTTTGTACCTCAAGATCAATTTCATGAAACAAAAAATGACTCTATGAATCAGTTTGCGGTTAATACCGATAATGATGATAATGACAATCATCATGAATTTCAGTCAGTTCCGCATGTACTTCAGGAATCAAGTAGCGATACAGACAGTAGTAGTAATGAAGTTTCTGGTAACGGCAGGGATTTCGCAGATACAGATGATATAAAATATGATTTGCGAAAATGGGCGTGCGATAACAACATCACACACAATGCACTTGGCCAACTTTTGAAAGTGTTGCGACCAAAAATTCCTAATTTGCCAGTAGATGCTAGAACTTTGTTGTCTACTCCCAAACACGTAGAAATCACACCAATGGATAATGGGCACCTATGTTATTTCGGTTTGCAATGCGGATTACAACGAAAATTGAAACTCGGAATGGTTTTACGCGAATCAAACGTCATAAAATTGGATTTCAATGTGGATGGATTACCCCTCTTTAAAAGTAGTTCACAATCGTTATGGCCCATTCTGTGTCGTAGCCTTTCATTAATAGATAAAACTCCATTCGTCGTTGCATTGTTCAGTGGAACCGAGAAGCCCAAGCCCCTGGATATTCATCTAGAAAAATTCATCACAGAGTTGCAGGTTCTAGTGGAGAATGGAATCGAGTACGAAAATAAACTTTTCGAAATTCAAATCCGTTGTTTCATTTGCGATGCTCCCGCTCGAGCAATGATGAAAATTGTATCTGGACATACAAGTTCCTTTGGATGTGAGAAGTGTTTCAGTAAGGCACATAGCGTTAATCGCAGATTATGTTATCCAGTAAATGATAGTCCGCGAGAACGAACAGATTGTGATTTTACCAGACCAGACACCAGTACCAATAATCATATAAGAGGAAGGTCGCCATTGCTGAAAATAAACGTTAAACTCGTTACACAATTCCCACTCGACCCATTACACCTAATTTTCTTAGGTGTGATGCGAAGATTGTTAGTATTATATTGGCTTGAAGGACAGAAAGAGCGTAGAAAGTTTAAAATTTCTCAAAAACTGTTACGTGTCATAAATAACAAAATCCAGTGCATAATCCGGCCTAATATGACGTACGAATTTCCGCGAAAACCTCGGCCGCTAACTGAAATCAAACGGTGGAAGGCTACAGAATTTAGAATGTTCTTGTTATATTACGGACCGATTGTAATGTTTCATGCTTTAAGTCACGATCAATACGATCACTTTTTATTGCTACACGTTGCTATTACAATTTTATCAAGTAGAACGTTACTTGCAGTATATCTCCGCGTGGCCGAGGATCTACTCGAAAAGTTTGTATCGTTATCTGCATCCATGTATGGACCGGATTTCGTCGTATACAACGTACATTCCTTGCGCCACTTATCCAATGAGGTAAGATTGTATGGACCGTTGTGCGATTTCAGTAGCTTTCCGTTCGAAAATTATATGGGTATATTGAAACGATTTGTACGTGCAAAAAGACTTCCTCTTCAACAAATTGCTCATAGGCTTGCTGAAATCAATTCTTTAAATATCAAGCACAGTGTCGCAGAACATGGTGAAGATGAATACAAACCACATAAAATGACAGCAAGTACAGGTACATCTTTTCAATGCGAATCTCTGTCGACTGCCAAATTCAAAATATCCGTGAATAGCCCGAATAATGTTGTCGTAGTAGGCAAAAAAATATTTGAGATTCACACAATAAATTTCATTAACGGTCGGTATAAGATTATAGGAAAACCATATAGAAATGTGTATAATCTGTACAGAAAACCTATTCCATCTTCCGAAATCGGAATATATTTCGTCAAGAAGTTTCACCACTCTCGTACTTTGTTTGTCGATGAAATCTCTTATAAATGCCTACGATTCCCATTCAAGGATGGCTATGCAATCTTTCCAATCTTACACCAGAGTGATAATATATAATTTTACAACACTGACACTCGTATTCATAGTCAATTTTAGTAGCCTATTAACTCTCTTTTAATCGACTTTTTAACAATGCATAATGAAGTTAGTAGCCGACTAAAAACGAGTTAGTAGGCTACAAAAATTGACTATGAATACGGGTGTGAAATTATAAGCATCGTACATAATTTGCAGTGGTCTGGAAGTACTTTTTTCATTTCTTAAAGGGGACTGTGAACGTTTGGATGGTCGAAGACTAAGTGAACAATCGAATTTCGTTTCTAGACGAACACAAAATGAACACCCTGTATTTGTTCTATACGCTTATTGCAATGCATCCTTGACGGTGAAAAACAACTTTGACATTGTAGAAAATATGGATTATTCCGAGTAATATTAATGGCTGAAAGTGGTTATATATATATTGTAACGTTTTAGGATGAACGTTGAGTTAATAATTTATTATGTAGGTTCTCCAAGAGAAATAAAGTGAATCGTAGAGGAATTATATATGTTTTGCAATGAGATTATGTATTCAGAAAATACAGGTCTGCTTCAGTGGCAAGCTAAAGACAGACTGATTTGTTTTACAATAATCGTTGTTGACGCAGCAACCGAGTTTCTTATATTTTGAAGGATGTCATTTATCATATAGGCTACTAGATGGTGTTTTATAAATTGAATAGAATATGGGTGATTTTACCCAATGTAACAATATATTCAGACGTCTGAAAGGAATATTGATGAAACAAACAAAAATATCAATAAATATAAAAGTAATCGAAAAAAAAGAACATAATCTCAAATGAAAAAAATTAATGAATACAATTGCAATTGAAAGAATTTATTTGATTAACGAGATGAAAATTCCAGAAATTCGCAGAATTTGCCAGTTGTCCACTCATATATTTCCTTTAATACCCAAATTCAACGAAGACTATTCACTTTTATTCTACAAATATACTTGAATAACGTCGGTTTCTCCAAATGAACCTACTATTGTACATCAAGATTCAAGGTGCCACAGAAGTCGCATGTCCTATATATACCGGGCGATTATGTGGAAAAGAAAGGCTTCAAGCGCGCAGGCGCTGATTTATTAGAATATTTCGAGGGTCGCCAATTTCAGACTCGTTACGAATATCCCTAGAGTCCGTCTGCTATTTGTTTCTGATTGTTGTCAAATACAAATGGCGGCAGATCGTGGCAGGAATAGGTTATGTTTGTGTGAATCTAGCAGATGACAGAACTGGGGATATTACTGAAAAGTTGGTGGAGTCGCTGGCGCTATTCTGTCGGCCAATGAGATTTAAGTAAATCAAAATTCGCGCGCTTGGAGCCTTTCATTTCCACATAATCGCACGGTATTTTGTGACGTCAGAAGCGTCAATACGAGGAATTTCGTCGACAAATTGAGCCTTATTTACGGGACGCAGATGGTGAAATAAGTTTTCGTGTAACCAGTGTGAGTAGTAGATGCCAGCCATGGGGCGTCACAACAAATGACGTCACCAGGTCATTGACCCCGCGGAGTGGGGACTTGGCGTCAAAACAATGAGACCGTCCGATCCAAGATGGCGCCGCCCATGCACATTAAATCAACATGGCGGCCGTTTTTCAGAATTCAAGATGGCGGCCTTTTTTTTCCAAAATCCAATATGGCGCCCGTTTTCTGAATCCAACATGGCGGCCGTTTTTCAGAATTCAAGATGGCGGCCTTTTTTTTCCAAAATCCAATATGGCGCCCGTTTTCTGAATCCAACATGACGGTCGTTTTCACAAATTAAAGATGGCGACTGGTTTTTCAAAATCAAATATGGCTACCGTTTTGAAACTTATACCAATACCTGCTTCTCCGACGCCGACTCTTAAATAATGAATTATTACCCTATATATATATAATAGCTGTGACTTATACCAGCTTTGCCGATGTCAGCTCTGAAATAGAAATAAATTCTTATCCGATATATATACTAGCTGAAATTGATAGAAAATGACAGGGTATATGCATGGATTGACACCAAAATTATTTCAATTTTTTATATTTTCCTAGTCGGTACAACAGTTTCTTATTTCATTAAATCTAGTTTCTACAGCAGGTACAACAGTTTTACAGTAGGTACAACAGAGCGCGCTGACCCGTTATTCGCGATCGCAAGACGAGATCGCACCCTCGCATCGATCTCCTACATCTAACGAATCGATTAATGGGAGTGCTATTCTCCTCATGATCCCGGTACAATCCTCCTGACGCTGTCTTGACCCATTCATTAATGAATGCCCCAGGATAGCGTCGGGAGAATCATACCGGTTTCATGAGGAAAATAGCACTCCAATTAATCGATTGGCAGATCACGGAGATCGATGCTTGGGTACTATCTAGTCTCACTATCCGAAATACGTATCAGATTCATACAAGACTAGTTTTCACACTCATCCCTTATATCCAACAGTCTAAACTACAGAGCGCGCTGACCCTGGGCTCGCATCACCCGCCATTCGCAATCACGTGACTGGAGCACATCCTCGCATCGGTCATCCGGAACGTACCAAGAAGATGAACCAGCCAGCCCTCCTCCGCGCCAACCCAGCACAAGTGTCCTGACGCCATCTTGACCTATTCATTAATGAATACCCCAGGATGGTGTCGGGACGCCTGTGCTGAGCTCGTGCGGAGGAAAGCCGGACGGTTCATCGTCTTGGCACAATGCGAATGACCGATGTTTGGACTTGCTCAAGTCTCGTGATTCGAATCGCGCGGGGATGAAACCCCAGGGTCAACGCGGGCTGACAGTTTATTACTCTCTCTCTCTCACACACACACACCACTTAACAACGAAATCACGCCGACATACGCACACACACACTTCACTTATCAATTATAACACTCTGACGTATGTCGGCTATGATATAGGGTAAAAACAAACGCGTCAACTCGTTAAACACGACATCTAAATGGTCCCCGCAGATTTTCACGTCCCCCAAGTCCCTGTGTAGCGCAGCATTCGCTGCATAGGCCTCCTCGCACACCACGACACCGATCTGCTGCAGAGTGGGGGCCGTCATCTTTCTGGATCGCACGACGGAGGCAAACTGACGAACCAGCATCTCCTTGCATTTGTCGACATCCTTTACCACCAGGTCCAAGTGAGCGATGTACTGGTCTATACAGGTGGCTATATGACGCAGGCCGTCAAATGTAACCTTCTGCATCACAATTACGGGGGAATAGGTCTTTCGCGGCTTCTTCCATCCAGGTTCACCAGCGTTATCGTCCTCCTCCTCCTCCTCTTCGTACCCCTGCTGACTTTCTGCTGCGTCCGGATTGCTCGCATAGAAAGCAACTACTTTCGATCCGTGAGCCGTTGTTAGTCGGAAGGTACACCCGCCGGCTAGTGAGACGGTATCGCTCAGCAATGAGCTCATACTACCGGCGGGGCGCTCGCTTTTCTCGAAATACTTTTCGATATCCTCGAGCCTTCCAGCCAGATCCTCCCATGTTTCGACGCTGAGGGATACCCCGCTCGAGTAATTATTTAGGAATTTCACCACAGGCTCGAAGGTCCCATCTAAGCGTAGACGAAGACCGATGTTCACCTTCTTCGACCACGAACCGTTGAGCCCGTACGTCCTCGACAGTAGCAGGTTACGCTCGGATTTCTTCAGCGCTATGTCAAAAGTTTTCGACAACCGACTACACCCCTCTTTTAACGAGCCTTTTCTCGGTGTCGCCATAGTTCTGGACTGTTCGGTTGCAACTGAAAGCTCGGCACCCGATCTAGTCTTCACCGAGACCGAGCTACCCCACCATTCTGCACACCTCAATAAAAAAATACACACCACGTGACAATCGTACGACAGTCGCAGGCGGCATCGCGCAGCGGACTTCAAAGAAAATGTAACCTCATACAGCCACCGTGGTTTTTCTATAACCACGTAATCCGATGCGCAACGGACGTCGTTATCTTCCAGGTATCGTTAACACGCTCTTCGGTTTATCCCAACAATAAAGTCGTACCCCGACAGCGGTCACCCTCACCTTCCGTAAAGCGCTGATGGTGCATCACGCCACTCCAGCTGGCCTGCATATTCGCGATGCACACACACACACACACACACACACACACACACACACACACACACACACACACACACGCACGCACACACAATTATTCATAACAGCCCTAGCGATCCTTATGAAGGGAATAGAGCGAGATTCGCATTACAAACCAACAGTTCGTCGTGTCAAGAATCGTATATCGTCAGAAACAGAAAAGGTATGTCTTTACCACTGTATCTCTTGTTCGACCCCCACACCTCTCTAATTCTAAAATATTCTGAACAAAAAATGTTTAAACAATTCAGATGGATCATGGAAGAATCGCGGTACGCGCCCGAGTTGTGCAAATGAGGGGGGAGTTGAGGGAGAGGTTTCTAGCCAACTGTGATGCAGAAGGTTACATTTGACGGCTTGCGTCATATAGCCACCTGTATAGACCAGTACATCGCTCACTTGGACCTGGTGGTAAAGGATGTCGACAAACGCAAGGAGATGCTGTGTGTTAAATTGACACTACAGAGTGTTAGATATTTAACACAAAAATTTTAACACAAGACTTTGTGTTAAAAATTACGCAAAAATTTATACTGTGTACTTGACATACATTCCCGAGATTCGTTACTCTCTTCGTATTATATCTAGCCGCGACCTATCCACCTGCGAGAGTCGCTGCTCTAAGGTTCAGCATAGACTGCTGCTAGCTAAACTTCATGCGTAATTTGGGGCCGGTTCGAAGTTCCGAACTTTCAAAGCTCCGAACAGTCAAATATCCGAATTTTAATGCAACGAACTCACCGTTTTCAGAAAGGGTATTTTACCGAAAGTCTATGTAATCGATTTCAAAAATTCCGAATCGAAACAAACCGGAGGTTCAAAATTCCGAAATCTAAAGATCCGAAAGGTCAAAACTCCGAAAGCTCAAGATCCGAAAGGCCAAAACTCCGAAACTTGAACATCAAACCGTCGCGCCTCCTTTAGTTGACACGTGAAGATGGCAGCACCGATGCCGTGATAATCTTCACGATGCTCACAATAGTCATGAAAAAAAAATTCAAAAATCCCATAAATCAATATCGACTTAGAATTCATCGATTGAAGAAGATAAAATGAATTCTTGTAGAGGGCCAGGCCGAGTTGAACGCCGAATAAATAAGAAATTAAGCTCGATTTTCGAAAAGTTATAACTCGAGAAATGAACACTTAAATTTTATTGATAATCTGAGTAATTTCAATCTTCTGCCATAAAGGTTTTTTCGATTGGACTTTTCTGGCTATTTGAAAAACGAACTAATTTTTTGCCGTCTAATCAAACTACGGAAACAATTTCGCCGAAACATCGTTTTTTAAGATTCAGCAAACGATAATTAAAATCAAAATTTTTGGAAAAAGAGACTGAAAAATGGAAAAGTTATGAATATTTCACTGAAAAAGTGCATTTTTGGCACATCTACATCTTTACGAATTTTTTTATCAGACATTCGCACTCAATTTTTGTTCAGTGAATATTAATTCTGAAATTTTTATTTTCCTGCGCCAGGAATGTATTTTCGAGATACAGTGCGACCTCTCAATAAGCACGCCCGCAATAAGAACGCTTCCCCAACTTCTCGCTCGACCACTACCCCCACTCCGAGCTCGAATTGCACTTGGGTGCGAATGAGAGAGAGAGACAGAGAGAGTGAGTCACTGAAGAGCGCACGCATGGTGGGGGTACTCGAATTCTTGCAAAACCTCTTCCCCTTGGGGGCTTTTCGTTCTTATTGGGAGGTCGGACTGTACTACCACACTTTCTGCTTAAAAGAGTTAGGGGGACGTTACACCTGAAAAAATTGGCAATTTTTTTTCTTTACAATCCTCTTTACGGGCAGAATAGAAAAACAGTGTACGGTTGCGCGAGCTTTCATTTGTCTTATCACGATCGTTCAGTTTCTGCGGTATTTGAGTGTCTACGGCTCAGTCGAGATACTACGAATAAATTTGGGAAAAAAATTGAAAATAAAAAAAAATCAATCGCACACAGATCTTTCTCAATCGCGTTTTTCTTGAAACTATGATTTTCGTCGGGTTGTCCACGATCACTTGAGAACCACTGAGCCACAGGGTTCAAACTTTGCACACCACTTGATCTTATTGCCGTGCATGAATTTCACAAAAAATATTCTGAAATTTGATGTAGACCTTTGTTTTACAGCTAAAAACCACAGAAAACGTAAGTATTTTAAGATCCACAGGTCGGAAAAAGTTTCTAAAATGATTCATCTCAACATATTGTTAGTGAAATCCACGCGCACAAGTATCAAGATCAATCTCAGATGAACTTTGAAATTTTAGATGAAAATTTACATCAGGATTGTGGACAAACCAGCGTGTAGGGAACGCGCTTCTACTTGTGAAACGCTATAACATATGGAATAATATACTTGGAACATTTGTGAGGGGCTTGAAATACTCTCCAAAGTCAGTGCAAATCCAGTCAAAACTTAAGGAAATGAAAGCAGTCACCTTTTCAACCACATTTGTTCGAATGTGCTCCCGAATTTCTCAGTTTCAGGTGTATACGCCCCCTTACATCAAAAAATTAAAAAATAGCTGTGCAGTACGAATAGTGACAGAGTGATGCGAGTTTGAACAATGAGGCGAAGTAGCATTTAAGGGTAGGAGATACTGAAAACTGCCCATCTATTGCTATTTTTAAATCAGATGAACTAATTGCTATTTTCAAATGAAATTTAACACACATGTTTGCCATCTCAAAACATAGATATTGTGCAAATTTCAAGTCATTTGGAACAATAAGTACAGAGTTACTCCTCATAATGCTTTTGAAATATAGCCTTTCTTCGAAAATCTCCCATGCGTCTCGATTATTCTTGAATCTTGCTGGGCTTGCACACCCATATTTGGGGATGCGTAAGCCACAAGCCTACGTCGGTTTTTCGAGATAGCTACGATACTTTGATTTCGACACTTTTCTTCATAAAAAAACAATATAATTTCGAATAATTTTCCTAAAATCCGTAATTTTTTTCTCGATTCCAAAAATCTGACGTGAATTTGTAGCTAGTGTGTGTAGGAATGTACCCTGAAAATTTCAGAAGTCTCCAACAAAAACGCAGACGCATGGGACTTTTTCGAATGGCAAAAACCTATTTTTTTTCCAAATTATTCACAAAATCCAAGATTTTCATTACTGCATGAACCAAACTAGTTTCAGACGAGATTGCCAATAGTTTTGAATCATGTGACGTTAAAAAAAATAGCTCCTGTACAATATTTGAGTGGAATTCACATTTTCATCATGCATTTCAGAAGTTACGATTTCAAGGAAGTTGGGAAGCATTATAAAGGATATAGATTATCACAACTTGAAAAAATTTGAACATCTATATTTTAACAGTTCGGTTGATATAAACTTGGTCTTGTCGAGTCTAAGCAATTTGACCTGCGGGCAGCGAATCGTACGGTTGATAACTTGTAAATCTGGTTGTGTAAAATGAATACAAATATTTGGAAGAATATTGATTTGCTATATAAATTCCAATGCTTATCTCTGGTGAAGTGTGTGATCAAATCTTCAATATGATTTCCAACCATAGAAAAACATATTTTGGAGTCGTATATACACACCTTGAAAATGATTTCTTCCAAATCACTGCTAGGCTCTGAGAAAACATTCTAGTGAATCAGTTTTTCCACAGTTGATTAGTGCTATTTTGATACATAGTTCATGATTTTTCCAGATTTTATGTCCTCCGCTGAACAAAAATTGAGTCCATCAAAGAAAAAGTAGTTGTCGCAGGGTACAGGCTGCTGCGTTGCATGAAATTTCTCCAAATTTGGAGGAAATATTCTGTATGAATGTAATTTAGGGGCGAACTAATAATATTTCATAAATTCAAGTTCTAGACATAGAAATTTTTGATTGTAAGACTTTTTTTTCCATTGTACGAGCGTACTTTTTTCAGGTATCTTAGCTAAGTTATCTTGTAGTCGACTTTCAGACACTGGTTTTTACTGGGTAATGCCATGCCGGTAAAAAACAGACCGGAAGTAATTTATATATAATTCAGCTTCTATAAAACAGACGACAAATGTGTTCAGATAATATATTAAAGTAGTTATAATAGTATTGCTATAGCTTAATATAGATTTTACAAAAGTGACGTATATTTTCTATGCTTCAAGATATAAATGCTATGAATAGGTTATGCGCTGCATCGGGTAGTCACCCGCAGCGTGAACAAGATATGCCGCCCCGTTCAAACGAAAAGACGCCTCTGCGACACGGGCTACGACACTCTTCCTTTCGGCTACAAATCGCACAACTGAATTACCGTGCATCTCGCTCTGCAGCTAGGTTTAGACTCTCTCTCTCTCTCTTTCTTTCTCTCAACGCTTATACTCTGTTATTCGACACGCGCGTAAACAGAGAGATAAACCTCGACTCGCCAGACTACCGGGGAACACAAGTGTGCGGCGGTTACTCATCGGCTCGGTAGGTCAGTAGTAGTAGTAGTAGTAGTAGTAGTAGTAGTAGTAGCTGTAGTATTTGCTTATCAATCCGAGCGTAAAACGGCGGGTGCGGGGGGTGTGTGCGGCGGTCTGAGAAGCTGAGGTCGCGTGGAGGTCGCCGCACGCCGCACACACCCCCCGCACCCGCCGTTTTACGCTCGGATTGATAAGCAAATACTACAGCTACTACTACTACTACTACTACTACTACTACTACTACTGACCTACCGAGCCGATGAGTAACCGCCGCACACTTGTGTTCCCCGGTAGTCTGGCGAGTCGAGGTTTATCTCTCTGTTTACGCGCGTGTCGAATAACAGAGTATAAGCGTTGAGAGAAAGAAAGAGAGAGAGAGAGAGTCTAAACCTAGCTGCAGAGCGAGATGCACGGTAATTCAGTTGTGCGATTTGTAGCCGAAAGGAAGAGTGTCGTAGCCCGTGTCGCAGAGGCGTCTTTTCGTTTGAACGGGGCGGCATATCTTGTTCACGCTGCGGGTGACTACCCGATGCAGCGCATAACCTATTCATAGCATTTATATCTTGAAGCATAGAAAATATACGTCACTTTTGTAAAATCTATATTAAGCTATAGCAATACTATTATAACTACTTTAATATATTATCTGAACACATTTGTCGTCTGTTTTATAGAAGCTGAATTATATATAAATTACTTCCGGTCTGTTTTTTACCGGCATGGCATTACCCAGTAAAAACCAGTGTCTGAAAGTCGACTACAAGATAACTTAGCTAAGATACCTGAAAAAAGTACGCTCGTACAATGGAAAAAAAAGTCTTACAATCAAAAATTTCTATGTCTAGAACTTGAATTTATGAAATATTATT